>OZ024796.1:45776419-47076419 GCA_964017045.1 Omphiscola glabra | reverse complement strand
GGGCACCAGTCCATGGACAACCCGCCTTAACAGAGGGCACCAGTCCATGGACAACCCGCCTTAACAGAGGACACCAGTCCCTAGACAGTCTGCCAGCAAAGATGGGGGGGTGTCAATCCCTATCAACAACCCGCCTTAACAGAGGACACCAGTCCCTAGACAATCTGCCAGCACAGATGGGGGGGGGGTCAATCCCTATCAACAACCCGCCTTAACAGAGGGCACCAGTCCCTAGACAATCTGCCAGCACAGATGGCGGGGGGGGGGGGTCAATCCCTATCAACAACCCGCCTTAACAGAGGACACCAGTCCCTAGACAATCTACCAGAACAGATGGGGGGGGGGTCAATCCCTATCAACAACCCGCCTTAACAGAGGGCACCAGTCCATGGACAATCTGCCAGCACAGATGGGGGGTGTCAATCCCTATCAACAACCCGCCTTAACAGAGGACACCAGTCCATTGACAACCCGCCTTAACAGAGGACACCAGTCCATGGACAACCCGCCTTAACAGAGGACACCAGTCCATGGACAACCCGCCTTAACAGAGGACACCAGTCCATGGACAACCCGCCTTAACAGAGGACACCAGTCCATGGACAACCCGCCTTAACAGAGGACACCAGTCCATGGACAATCTGCCAGCACAGATGGGGGGGGGGGTCAATCCCTATCAACAACCCGCCTTAACAGAGGGCACCAGTCCCTAGACAATCTGCCAGCACAGATGGGGGGGTGTCAATCCCTATCAACAACCCGCCTTAACAGAGGGCACCAGTCCATGGACAATCTGCCAGCACAGATGGGGGGGGGTGTCAATCCCTATCAACAACCCGCCTTAACAGAGGACACCAGTCCATTGACAACCCGCCTTAACAGAGGACACCAGTCCATGGACAACCCGCCTTAACAGAGGACACCAGTCCATGGACAACCCGCCTTAACAGAGGACACCAGTCCATGGACAACCCGCCTTAACAGAGGACACCAGTCCATGGACAACCAGCCTTAACAGAGGACACCAGTCCATGGACAACCCGCCTTAACAGAGGACACCAGTCCCCAGACAAAACTGCCATGACAGAAGGGACCATGACAGAGGGACCATGACAGAAGGGACATGACAGAGGGGCCCATGACAGTGGGGATCATGACATTGGGGACCATGACAGAGAGGACCATAACAGAGGGGACCATGACAGTAGGGACCATGACAGTAGGGACCATGAGAGAAGGGACCATGATAGAGTAGACCATGACAAAGGGGACCATGACAGAGAGGACAATGACAGAGGGGACCATGACAGTGGAGACCATGACAGAGGGGACCATGACAGAGGGGACCATGACAGAGGGAACCATGACAGAGGGGACCATGACAGAGTGGACCATGACAGTGGTGGCCATGACAGTGGTGACCATGACAGTGGGGACCATGACAGAGGGGACCATGACAGAAGGGTGTCTTAAACAAACTAAAACTCAGATTAGCACTGACAGAAAATTGTATTTTGGATTAAACCTCAGCTGTAATCGATATAATCTATGTGCAATTGATGAAATCAATGAATGATTGATAAATCAGTGTATAATTGATAAAATCAATATTTAATTGATGTTTGCCACTCTGGAACGATGAACAGGCTTTAAATCGATGGTTCTCAAACTTCTTTTTTCGCCCCACCCTCACTTTGAAAACATAAACCCACCCCTACCACCTCCATCCCCACCTTGTCTTAGTCCGTTAAAATAAATGTTCGGGGCATTAGTTCTGCCCAATTCATAAAATCAAAAAGTTGAACATATGTTTTGACATATTACATTTATAGATTTGTATGTGAAGGACAAGTGAAATTCTTGCTGCCTAAACCGTTTTCCCCCTACCATTCAAATTAAAAGGCTGTCGGACCGTTCATAGTCTATATTGTCTCCCTTATCTCGCCATTGCTTCTTGGGCATGTCAATCGTGCGTCACAATAATAATTTTGATGAAAAGCGTCATAGAAATAATTCGAATTGGAATCCGCTTCTTGTGTTGTTTTGTTGCCTGTGTCCCGTGGCAATATTTTGAAACGTCTGCAATCAGTCGTTTTAGAGTTGTCTTTCCGTAGCTGCTGTAAACGTGATTTTTGTTGTGATTGTCGCGCATTTTGTCGTAAAGGTCAAAGGTCTTTTCCTGGTTTCGGAGAGTTTTTTAATTTTTTATCTCGGTTATATATTTTCCCGACTTTTTAAATGCTGAACATCAAATTGTGAGTGTGTCCATTTTGTTTGTTCGTTGTTGTTTTTTTTTCCTAGAAAAATTCTGATTTAAAAAGTTAGCATTACAAAAATGACCTGGTCACCCTTTGGTAATCTTACCGCCCTCTTACGACTACGATATATTTTAACCCCCCCCCCCCCCAATCAAATCAGTCCCATAACCCACTATGTAATGTTCACTTCGAGAACCACTGCTCTACATCACCCCCACCCACCTATCCCTGCCCTCTACTTCAACCCACTCACCTATGCTGTCCTCTATTTCTACCCACTCACCTATCCCTGCCCTCTACTTACCCCCACCCACCTATCCCTGCCCTCTACATTACCCCCACCCACCTATCCCCGGCCTCTGCTCCACCTGACCTCATTGCCTACTGGACATGTCAAGCGTGATTACATGACAGCAGGCCTCATGAAACATCAATCATCTCATTAACTTTCCGTCTAAATAACATTTCTGGCAATGTCACCGGGAAAACGGTGTAAAAATGGGGGGAGGGGTTGGGGACTAAGTGACATAACATGAGAAAACTAATTCTGGTCTTGAATATTAATTAGACAGGGTCGCACCAGGTCGTGATCTGCTAATCGACTGATTGACTCAGTTCAAAGTTCTACTTTGATCGTTCACAATGTTTGATTTGATCTTTGTGTCCTCGCGTCGGAATGCTGGCCCAAGTTCAAGGGCTTAAGGTCATCTTTTGAAATAATGAAGTAATAACATTACCTTGGTGATGTTGAATGATTAAGTTACTAAGATTACCGTACCGTATGTAAGATTGGTGAATAGTTAAGTTATTAAGATGACCTGATTATGTAAGATTGGTGAATGATTCAGTTACTACGATGACCTGATTGTGTACGATTGTTGAATTATTAGGTTATTAAAATGACCTGATGATGTAACATTTGCGAATTATTAAATGGCCAAAATGACCTGATTATGTCAGATAGGTGAATGATTAAGTTACTGAAAATGACATGATTATGTACGTTTCCTGAAATGTTAAGTAAATAACAGAACTGGTCCGATAGTTACAACTATGGTATGATACAGTTACAACTTTGGTCTGATACAGTTACAACTTTGGACTGATACAGTTACAACTTTGGTCTGATACAATTACACGGAAATAAAAAATGAAATTTAACAATAATATATAGTATCAACACAAAATGACGTCATTAGATAATGTTATTACATTCATACTTCATCCATTTTATTTATATATTCATTATACCCTGTCATTATACTTAGAAATAATCACTAAGAAATGACTCCAACCAACAGGGTTGCCAATCTCCCAACCCCCAGGGTTGCCAATCTTCCAACCACTAGGGTTGAAAATCTTCCAACCACCAGGGTTGCCAATCTTCCAACCACCAGGGTTGCCAATCTTCCAACAACCAGGGTTGCCAATCATCCAACCACCAGGGTTGCCAATCTTCCAACCACCAGAATTGCCAATCTTCCAACAACCAGGGTTGCCAATCATCCAACCACCAGGGTTGCCAATCTTCCAACCACCCGGGTTGCCAGTCTCAACGAAGCTTGGCCGGAAATGTCATGTCTGTAAAAGTTCTGTTCCGTAAAAATGAGATATTGTCAAGAAATCTTTGAAATGCCAACAAAGCGTGACATCATCGACTTGGTGATTTCCTCTTGCGTTTAACTTTATCAGCATAATTTTGAAGTAATTCAACGTTAAGTATTTCAACATAGAGTTAAGTATTTTAACACAGTGTTAAGTATGTCAAAATCATGTTAACTAATTCAACATAATGTTTAGTATTTCAACATATTTTTAAGTACTTCAAAATAATGTTAAGTATTTCAGTAAAATGTTACGTATTTCAAAATAATGTTAACTAATTCAACATAATGTTTAGTATTTCAACATAATGTTAAGTATTTCAGTAAAATGTTAAGTATTTCAAAATATTGTTAACTAATTCATCATAATGTTTAGTATTTCAACATAATGTTAAGTATTTCAGTAAAATGTTAAGTATTTAAAAATAATGTTAACTATTTCAACATAATGTTTAGTATTTCAACATAATGTTAAGTACTAGCTATAGCGCGCCAAACATTGGCGACTGCAATGTGTGAAGTTCCCATCTAATGAAGTTACTTGACAAAACGTGAACTCAACGCTAATTTAAGAAACCCAATTATTGCTACACCCTTTCCCCCCATGATACGTCACTGCAAACTTTTTATTTCACGCCCATGAACTATATCCATATCCCAACCACTTTTAAACCGAAAATATTACATCATTTTTAAACTGAGACGATTTCATTTTCCGAAAAGAAAAGAAAAAACTACGCACCAAACGCAGTTGCGAAATTTAAAAAAAAAAAAATTAGCGTAGTTATCGGGAATTATATTTTGCGCATTGGATGGAAATGGAAGCAGTTACACCACAAGCAAAATATATGTAAGAATTTTCAACATAACGTTACGTAATTCCACATAGAGTTTTAGAAGAGAAATGTTCACATAGTGTATTGAGATTTAATTGGTTCAGCTTTAAAGTTTAGTGTCAGTAATAATTTTTGTTGGTTCATACAAGTGTTGTAAAAATTTTTGTGTGTCTGTAAAAAAAATTGTCGACTTTTAGAATATTCGTCCGTAAACGTTATTGTCTTTGAGCCAACCCACTACTCACCATACACCTCCGCCAGCCACCCACTCGCCCTACACATCTGTCAGCCACCCACTCACCATACCCTGCCCGAACGCTCCCGCTCGCCATGCATGTCTATCAGTATGTATTACATTACGCATTTCTCTAACAATGACATTTTTGTTAAGTGTTGTTTTTTTTAAATGACCAGTTAAAATAATGATAAAAATACGTTTTTGTTGCTTAGACATACATTTTACGCATCTGCATTAGCTGCTACGCCCACCCATGTATTTTTCCAACTGCGTCTTGCGACTGACCTTTAAACTCTTCCCACTGACTCAAACGCTCGCTCATCAAAGCGTCTCCACACACTCAAATGAAGGTATAGATTGCAGGGTCGTATCTAAGTCATGAAGATATTCAGGGTCGTATCTAATACATACACAGTTTACCCTCACTGTTTAAAATCATAATTTCCTGAGAGCATTTAGTCAAACAATGCACCTTGATTGTACAGTGCATTCTGTCAAACTATGCACTTGAGTCTAAATGTCCAACCTCTCTGTTAGTCTAAATGTGCCGACCTGTGGGTTAGTCTAAATGTGCCGACCTGTGGGTTAGTCTCAATGTGCCGACCTGAGGGTTAGTCTAAATGTGCCGACCTCTCCGTTAGTCTAAATGTGCCGACCTGTGGGTTAGTCTAAATGTGCCAACCTCTGGGTTAGCCCAAATAATTTATTGACACAATACATTTCCATAAATGCGAAACCTCGTAAAACTAGACAGCATAACTGTGTCACTTGGGAAAAATTAAATCTCTGTTGGAAATTTTCTGCCTCGATACCCCTTTACGATCCCTGAATCACTTACGAAAGACCGAAGACGGTGGTTAACTATGAATATCGTTTCCTCCGTCGAGATTACCACTCCAACAAAAACTAGCCCACATATACACGTACAAAAACTGACCCGAAATATACTCTATCACAAAGTTGTCCAACATATACTAAAACAAAAACTTGCCCGACATATACTCTAGCACAAAGTTGTCCAACATATACTAAAACAAAAACTTGCCAGACATATACTCTAGCACAAAGTTGTCCAACATATACTAAAAAAAAAACGTACCCGACATATAATCCAAATAAAACTTGCCCACCATATGCTAAAACAAAAAATTGACCAACACACACTCCAACAATAATTTTGACTTTGATACAAGTACCCCTGATGAAAGTGCCATTGATACAAGTACCCCTGATGAAAGTGCCATTGACGAAAGTGTTATTAATGAATGCGCTATAACTGCAAGTACCATTGATGAAAGTATAATTGATAAAACTGCAATTCATGAAAGTATAATTGCTAAATTTACCATTGATAAAAGTGCCATAGATAAAAGTACCATGGACAAAAGCGCCATTCGTGAAAGTACCTTTGAGGAAAGTACCATGGATGAAAGTACCATGGATGAAAGTACATTTGAGGAAAGTACCATGGATGAGAGTACCATGGATGAGAGTACCATTTATGAAAGTACCATGGATGAAAGCACCATGGATGAGAGTACCTTACCTGTCGCATGAAAGATGAATGTCTCCGTTTTGTTTACACCGCTACTGTCATGGCCGCTGTCGTGGGGATGATCTGCTTCACCTAAATGGACGTTCCTCATGAACTCCCTGATCTGACGCCCCACGCTGGCATTGAAGCGCCCCCGCGAACTAACGGGCGGTGGGGCGCTCAGTCCCAAGTGCCGCAGAATTTTGGCTTTGAAGTCCTCTACAATCGCTCGATGGTGATCGGAGCTGAGTGGGCTGTGGTCCTCCTTGCGGTCCAAATGTTTCTTGATTTGGTGGACCGACTTGTTGTGGTCCACCGTGTGGTCCAGGTAATTTTTTAACTTTTGCAGCAAATGGCTTTTCTCCACCGAGTGCTTCTTAGGGTGAAGGTCGTGTTGGGCGGGAAGGTCGCGTTTGGTCTGGATGACCTTGGAATGTGCACGAGAACAACAGAGGACGCCTAGCAGGAGAAGAAGGGCGATATGGTGGGCCGGGACGGTAGCACTGCTCCCTGGACAGGTCAGTCTTTGCTTCATACTAACGTGACACTAGCTAGAGGCAATGATGGGCAGGGACGGCTGAGCTTCTGGGAGGTCAACTGGAACACCAAATGATTGACTTGACCAATGGACGTTTGGATCTTCTAGTATCAGCTAGGTCACCATCTGAGACTTTGGATTTTCACTGTTTCAGGTGTAAAAAATATAAACACATTAGTTATCGCAGGCAGACGACAGTGAATTTGAATGAGCAACATTAGGAAAATGAGGCGTAATATTGAGACCTAAAATTGATACCTTTATATGAGACCTAATATTGAGATCTTTATTTCGAGACCTAATATTGATAATTACTTTTGAGACCTAATATTGAGACCTTTATATTGAGACCAGGTATCGAGACCTATTATTAAGACCTATCTAGCATATCGTATAATGAAACTAATAAAATTATGTAACATAATGAATGTAACATAATTACAAAACTACGGACTACTCAGCCCCACAGCTAACGGTGACAAAACATCAAATAGCTCTTATTAGCCTACTACTTATGTCTCTCAATAACCGTTGTCAACAAATTTTAACCGTCTGACAAATGACAGAGACATTTGGAAGTCAATAATGTTTTACAGATTTATTTTCCTTGAATAATTACTTGGATAAAACTGCTTATGTGCGGGTAGTGCCATCACGCGACGTTTTGAGGCCCCCCTGCCACTATACAGTTCCCCACCCCATCCCAGCCCCCAATACATTCCAAAATGATCGTTAAATTTGCCCACAATACGTTTGCCCATTAAAATATCCAAGGTCCCCTGCAAGGGTTTGCAGGGCCTAGCAAGGGTTTGCAGGGCCTAGCATGAGGTTTTCAGGGTTTAGCAAGGGTTTGCAGGGCCTAGCATGAGGTTTTCTGGGCCTAGCAAGGGTTTGCAGGGCCTAGCATGAGGTTTTCTGGGCCTAGCAAGAGTTTGCAGGGCCTAGCATGAGGTTTTCTGGGCCTAGCATGAGGTTTTCGGGGCCTAGCAAGGGTTTTCTGGGCCTAGCATGAGGTTTTCTGGGCCTAGCAAGGGTTTTCTGGATGAGGTTTTCTGGGCCTAGCATGAGGTTTTCTGGGCCTAGCATGAGGTTTTCTGGGCCTAGCAAGGGTTTTCTGGGCCTAGCAGGGGTTTTCTGGGCCTAGCAGGGGTTTTCTGGGCAAACGCGACAACTCTGTTATTGGGTGTGCATTACCGAACTTTTTATTTATTCCAGATACTTCTGTTTCGGGTATTTAAAAAAAAAAAAATTGAGGAAATGCATTTAAATTTTGCTTAAGGTTTGTTTAATTTTGAAAACAACTATTTTTGGTCCAAGTTTCATCAACAATAGAAACATTTAATTAAATCAAAATTTCACATGGAGACTGATTTGGTGACACTTTGTCTCCATGGCGACAGGAGCAGACGGTAGATTGAAGATTTAAATTGATTTGAAAAATTCGATCGACCTTTAGGGATAAAAATAGAAACGGTAAGGGAGGTAAGAATATCGTACTCTAGGTACCAGAAAGTCAGAATGTCGTACTCTTTGTACCAGAAAAGTCACAACCTCGTACTCTTTGTACCAGAAAGTCACAACCTCGTACTGTTGGTACCAGAAAGTCACAACCTCGTACTCTTGGTACCAGAAAGTCACAACCTCGTACTCTTGGTACCAGAAAAGTCACAACCTCGTACTCTTGGTACCAGAAAGTCACAACCTCGTACTCTTGGTACCAGAAAGTCACAACATCGTACTCTTGGTACCAGAAAGTCACAACCTCGTACTCTTGGTACCAGAAAGTGACAACCTCGTACTCTTGGTACCAGAAAGTCACAACCTCGTACTCTTGGTACCAGAAAGTCACAACCTCGTACTCTTGGTACCAGAAAGTCACAACCTCGTACTCTTGGTACCAGAAAGTCACAACATCGTACTCTTGGTACCAGAAAGTCACAACATCGTACTCTTGGTACCAGAAAGTCACAACATCGTACTCTTGGTACCAGAAAGTCACAACCTCGTACTCTTGGTACCAGAAAGTCACAACCTCGTACTCTTGGTACCAGAAAGTCACAACATCGTACTCTTGGTACCAGAAAGTCACAACATCATACTCTTGGTACCAGAAAGTGACAACATCGTACTCTTGGTACCAGAAAGTGACAACATCGTACTCTTGGTACCAGAAAGTGACAACATCATACTCTTGGTACCAGAAAGTGACAACATCGTACTCTTGGTACCAGAAAGTGACAACATCGTACTCTTGGTACCAGAAAGTGACAACCTCGTACTCTTGGTACCAGAAAGTGACAAACTCATTTCAATTCCAGTTTCAATGGCACGGCTCTTAAGTTTCAGAGAGTTGCTGTCAAATTATTTTAAGACACTATCGAAAGTATACACTGCACTTCACTGGCCAAACTTTTGATCTACGAACAGATCTTCTAACAGATCTTCTTACAGATCTACGAACAGAGCTTCTAACAGATCTACGAACAGATCTACTAACATATCTTCTAACAGATCTACTAACAGATCTTCTAACAGATCTACGAACAGAGCTTCTAACAGATCTAGTAACAGATCTTCTAACAGATCTAGTAACAGATCTTGTAACAGATCTAGTAACAGATCTTGTAACAGATCTAGTAACAGATCTTCTAATAGATTAATCAACTAACCCAGGTTTCGCCACACTGTCTTCGTATCGCCGCCGCCTCGACTGTCGGTTTACTGACTGAATAATCCAAGAATTAGAGACAGACGTGGACACGGTCGCTCGTGGCTTGTCGTCTGCTTGACTGCTGTAACGGACGATAACTTTGATGGTCTCGACAAGTGTCTCCTGGCCGCGAGCTGTCAGCCAAGACACGAGGCAAACACGAGGGCCAGATCGCGAGCGACGACGTCTGCTCTGTTTCGACGTTCCCGTTCCCGCCTCTACTGCAGGGGAGGGGGTGTGCCCCCCTCTCCCTCCCACCCACACTCTCACTCCGACTCGCGTATGGATGAGTGGTTTTACACACCTAGTAGTTTCAATAACATCGTCATTTGATGCGTGGAAAGGAAGTGGTGGATGGGGCGGGCTTGGAGGTGTTCAAGGGGAGAGGGGGGTCTATTGCTTAACATCAGAGGAGGGGACATTTGCATAGAGGAGGGGGGCGTTTGCATAGAGGAGGGGCTTTATTTGCATAACACTGTGGGGGGGGGGGTCATTTGTTAAACAGTAAGGGAGGGGGGTCATCTGCATAGCACTAATACTTCTCAGAAGTGGAAGTGACGTAAAAATTATAGAGTCAGCTTAGCTATTTTCTCGAATTGCCTACAGTTATTTCAATTAATTTAGTTTTTCTTTGTTGTTCACTTGCTTTTGGCCTAAGAAGGCTTTTGGTCGGTACGACCATTGTTTCTTTTAGTCGTCTTTCATGTTTTCCACTAACTTTACCTAGGCTACTTATATTCTTTTACTTAACTTGTTCACATTCTCTCTCTCTTTCTCTCTCTCTCTCTCCTCTCTCTATCTCTCTATCTCTCTCTCTTTCTCTCTCTCCCTCCTCCCTCTCTCTCTCCCTCTTTCTCTCTCTCCTCCTCTCTCTCACTATCACCTTCTCTCTCTGCCTCTCTCCCTCTACCTCTCACTCTCTCCATCTTTCTTTCTCCCTCTCTCTCTCTCCTCTTTCTCTCTCCCTCTCCCTCTCCCTCTCTCTTTCTCCCTCTTTCTCTCCAAACACACATTCACACATCCTTTTAACCCCATCCACGAATAATCTAAAAATAATATATATTCATTTCTAATGGTAGAATGGAGTTGCGCCATCGGTCACCTCAGCAAATTTTGTCGCTTCAAAAAGTAATTAGAAAGTACTCAGAAATACTCATAAAGTACTCAGAAATACTCAGAAAGTACTCAGAAACACTCATAAAGTAAACAGAAATCTTCATAAAGTACAGAGGAATACTCGTATAGTTAATCCTCGTAAAATATCAAATTATTATCTAGATTATATCGGAAATTAGAATTCGAGAATTAGGGAGATATAGCACATGATTATCTGAAAACATTTAGGGATACACAGAACATGATTATCTGAGAACATAGGGAGATTTAGGACAGGATAATCTGAGAACAGGTAAATACAAAGAAATAGGACAGCTTGTCCATTTGTGCCCCCCCCCCCCCAAAAGCGCACCAAGCTTATATACTGTGTGGCGTGTGAGGTGAGATGTGTGTGTGTGTGTGTGCGGGGGTGGGGTGGGGGAGAATTGATAAGTCCCACTGTTTTGTGCGTATCCCGGATAGAGAAGAAGTTGTTGATTGCAAGATTTGATGTTTGTGCTTGCTGTTTGTCAGGTCAAATGTTGTTTATCGTAGCTTCAAGTTTGGAATGGAAAATACGGATGTACTGCAGGTCCTATCTGTCATCTGTCATCTGTCAAACTATTGAGTGGTGCAGTGTTTCAGTGGGGAACACACGTTTGGCATCTGAACAGTGGGGAACATAGGATCAGGATCTGAACAGTAGGGACGTTAGGATCAGCATATGAACAGTGGGGAACACAGGATCGGTTATGAACAGTGGGGAACATAGGATCAGGATCTGAACAGTAGGGACGTGAGGATCAGCATATGAACAGTGGGGAACACAGGATCGGTTATGAACAGTGGGGAACATAGGATCAGGATCTGAACAGTAGGGACGTGAGGATCAGCATATGAACAGTGGGGAACACAGGATCGGTTATGAACAGTGGGGAACATAGGATCAGGATCTGAACAGTAGGGACGTGAGGATCAGCATATGAACAGTGGGGAACACAGGATCGGTTATGAACAGTGGGGAACATAGGATCAGGATCTGAACAGTAGGGACGTGAGGATCAGCATATGAACAGTGGGGAACACAGGATCGGTTATGAACAGTGGGGAACATAGGATCAGGATCTGAACAGTAGGGACGTGAGGATCAGCATATGAACAGTAGGGAACACAGGATCGGTTATGAACAGTGGGGAACATAGGATCAGGATCTGAACAGTAGGGACGTGAGGATCAGCATATGAACAGTAGGGAACACAGGATCGGTTATGAACAGTGGGGAACATAGGATCAGGATCTGAACAGTAGGGACGTGAGGATCAGCATATGAACAGTAGGGAACACAGGATCGGTTATGAACAGTGGGGAACATAGGATCAGGATCTGAACAGTAGGGACGTGAGGATCAGCATATGAACAGTAGGGAACACAGGATCGGTTATGAACAGTGGGGAACATAGGATTAGCACGTGAACAGTAGGGAACACAGGATCAGCACGTGAACAGTAGGGAACATAGGATCGGTTATGAACAGTGGGGAACATAGGATTAGCACGTGAACAGTAGGGAACACAGGATCAGCACGTGAACAGTAGGGAACATAGGATCGGTTATGAACAGTGGGGAACATAGGATTAGCACGTGAACAGTAGGGAACACAGGATCGGTTATGAACAGTGGGGAACATAGGATCGGTTATGAACAGTAGGGAACATAGGATCGGTTATGAACAGTAGGGAACTCAGGATCAGCATGTGAACAGTAGGGAACCCAGGATCAGCATGTGAACAGTAGGGAACCCAGGATCAGCATGTGAACAGTAGGGAACCCAGGATCAGCATGTGAACAGTAGGGAACCCAGGATCAGCATGTGAACAGTAGGGAACCCAGGATCAGCATGTGAACAGTAGGGAACCCAGGATCAGCATGTGAACAGTAGGGAACCCAGGATCAGCATGTGAACAGTAGGGAACCCAGGATCAGCACGTGAACAGTAGGGAACACAGGATCAGCATGTGAACAGTAGGGAACTCAGGATCAGCATGTGAACAGTAGGGAACCCAGGATCAGCATGTGAACAGTAGGGAACCCAGGATCAGCATGTGAACAGTAGGGAACCCAGGATCAGCATGTGAACAGTAGGGAACCCAGGATCAGCATGTGAACAGTAGGGAACCCAGGATCAGCATGTGAACAGTAGGGAACTCAGAATTAGCTTGTGAACAGTAGGGAACCCAGGATCAGCATGTGAACAGTAGGGAACCCAGGATCAGCATGTGAACAGTAGGGAACCCAGGATCAGCATGTGAACAGTAGGGAACCCAGGATCAGCATGTGAACAGTAGGGAACTCAGAATTAGCTTGTGAACAGGGCAACAGCAAAGGTTGAGGGGTGAATTTATTGAGGTGACAAGGAGCTTTTCGCTGTCGACAAACCTATGTCGTCAGTCAACAATTTGTTGTATGTATCAAATGTTGATTGTATGTGGCAAAATTTGGATGTATGTTGGATTATGTCGGCTGTATGTAGCAGAATGTTGGTTGTATGTAGCAGAATGCTGGTTGTATATCAAATGTTGGCAGTATTTTGCAGAATGTTGGTTGTATGTATCAAATTTTGGTTGTATGTTGCAGAATGATGGTTGTATATCAAATGTTGGCAGTATTTTGGTTGTATGTTGCAGAATGATGGCTATATATATCAAATTTTGGTTGCGTGTAGCAGAATGTTGGTTGTATGTATCAATAGTTGGTTGTGTGTAGCAGAATGTTGGTTGTATGTATCAATAGTTGGTTGTGTGTAGCAGAATGTTGGTTGTATGCATCATTTAGTTGGTTGTGTGTAGCAGAATGTTGGTTGTATGCATCAATCGGTTGGTCTATTTGTGTCCATGTCCAAGTGTAAAGCAGCGGTTCTCAACCTGTGGGTCGCGATCTATATAAGGGTCGAACGACCTTTACACAGCGGTCGCCTAAGACCATCGGGAAATATATTTATGAAGTAGCAACGAAAATAATTTTATGGTTGGGGGTCGTCACAACATGAGGAACTGTATTAAAGGGTCGCGGCATCAGGAGTTTTGAGAGCCATTGATCTAGAGAATTGAAATTGGAAAATGGCGCCAAATAATATTGTGTAAGCATCGCTAATATGAGACGTCTATTTTAATGCATGTAAATGACATCCCCGACATCCAGATGCATGACATCCCAAGCACAATATAAAATCATGCTATATGTCCTCATTTAAGGCATGATGACATCACAGGTCCCCATATAAAACATGATGACATCACAGGTCCCCATATAAAACATGATGACATCACAGGTCCCCATATAAAACATGATGACATCACAGGTCCCCATATAAAACATGATGACATCACAGGTCCCCATATAAAACATGATGACATCACAGGTCCCCATATAAAACATGATGACATCACAGGTCCCCATATAAAACATGATGACATCACAGGTCCCCATATAAAACATGATGACATCACAGGTCCCCATATAAAACATGATGACATCACAGGTCCCCATATAAAACATGATGACATCACAGGTCCCCATATAAAACATGATGACATCACAGGTCCCCATATAAAACATGATGACATCACAGGTCCCCATATAAAACATGATGACATCACAGGTCCCCATATAAAACATGATGACACCACAGGTCCCCACATAAAACATGATGACATCACAGGTCCCCACATAAAACATGATGACATCACAGGTCCCCATATAAAACATGATGACACCACAGGTCCCCATATAAAACATCACGCACACCTCCCGGGCTCCCTTATGAAACCACGTGACATTTCTCCCCCCCCCCCCCCACAGATTGAGGCTCCCAATAATCCCCCTTCATGTAATGTATCTGTCTACGGTTGGCTGTACACCTCAGTCATGACATTCACACATGACACTGATACTATTTATAAACATAATAAACCTTATCCACCCCCGCCGTAGCCGTTAGGTAATCTTTTAAACCAAGTCTTATACAGGGGCGTCGAATAAGGTGGTCAATAGATTGTTTTATGGAACAGTTGATCGGCATTGATTTGTTTGTTTGTTTGTTTGTTGTTTTGTTAGACCTGCTTGAATTACTATTAGAGATAAGAATATTTTGGAAAACTTTACCCCAAGCAGCGGTTCTCAACCTGCGGCTCGCGACGCCTTTGGGGGGGTCGAACGACCCTAACACAGGGGTCGCTTAAGACCATCGGAAAACACACATTTATGAGGTTGCAACGAAAATAATTTTATTTTATGGTTGGGGGCCACAACACGAGGAACTGTATTAAAGGGTTACGACATTAGGAAGGTTGAGAACCGCTGACCTAAAGGGACCCATAGGGTCACTATAAATAGATCATGACTTACTTTAACTTCGAGATGGAGTTTAAAAATCGTAACATTAATTAAACTCCGACCCAGTACTCGTGCAAGGCGCGAACACAGTGTAATTTTTTTTTTTCAATAATCCATTGGCCCCAACTTCGTATTTACCCACGTTTGCTGTGTTATCTCCTTAAATTTAATTTGTTTCATTTTTAATTTCAACAGAAACCTCGCCCCCTCAGGCCAGCAGCTGCTAACTGCCATAACTATGTCACAGCATTACCCCCGTCAGGCGAGCCGCTGCGAGCCGCAGCAACTGTGTTACAACATTGAAAATTACCCCCTCATGTAACATTATCAAATTGTCGCCGCCTTCGTTCTTTGTGTCGTCGCGGAGTGAGTTCGTGCTTCTATAATTCACAAATCTCGTCAGTTCACGTCGACGTGATTTACTCCCGGAAGTTTAGGGCTTTCACTTCGCGAGCTTGACGTCACGAGATCTGTTGACGTCATGTGATCTTCGCTTCCATGTCGGTTGTCACCGTAAAGCAGTCAGGGATGTTCTATCTATAGATGATATGTCCGGCTGTGTGCTTTCCTTCATTGGATATGGGTTACGTCCAAAGTTTTGTAAAACAGAGTGGTTTCCTTTTGGATATTACCCGTCTCTTCCGCTACCGGGTCTCGCCTAATTTTATTTGCTTCTTTTTAAAACTCACCTTAAGTAAATAAAGTCTGTCTATTTAAAACAGACCCCGAAATATAAATTTTATTTTTAGAAATTGTTCAATCTGAATACCGTCCTTTCTTTCAATTGATGGTATCGACATCCAATCAACGTTTTCGTGATGGTGGGGGGAAATGTCACAGGAAAAATTCACAAGGTAAAAAGACACAGAAATAAAGACACAGAAAATAAGTCACAGGAAATAAGTCACAGGAAATAAGTCACAGGAAAAAGGCAAAGGAAAAAAAAAGACATAAAAAAGACACAGGAAAAGAAGACAGGAAAATGTCACAGGAAAAAGTGACTAGAAGAAAATGACAGAAGAAAGTAACAAACAAACAAACAAAAAAAACAAAAAAAAACAAACAAAAAAACAAAAAAAAAGTCGCATAATAAAAGTGACAGGAAAAAAAGAAAGAAAAAATCGCAGGAAAAGGTAAAAAAAGTCCCAAAAAAACTCTTTATTAACCTAATTTAATTGCAAGTCCATATAAATTTATGTTGGACTAACTAGTGGTGAATAGAACCAAATGTTTACGATAGACTAACTAGCGGTAAATAGAACCAAATGTTTACGATAGACTAACTAGCGGTAAATAGAACCAAATGTTTACGATAGACTAACTAGCGGTAAATAAAACCAAATGTTTACGATAGACTAACTAGCGGTAAATAGAACCAAATGTTTACGATAGACTAACTAGCGGTAAATAGAACCAAATGTTTACGATAGACTAACTCGCGGTAAACAGAACCAAATGTTTATGATAGGCTAAATATCGGTAAATAGAACGGAATGTTTACGATAGAGTAAATATCGGTAAATAGAACGGAATGTTTATGATAGAGTAAATATCGGTAAATAGAACCAACTGTTTATTATTGACTAAATATAGGTAAATAGAACCAAATGTTTTCGATAGACTAACTAGCGGTAAATAGAACGGAATGTTTATGATAGAGTAAATATCGGTAAATAGAAACAAATGTTTATGATAGTCTAAATTTCGGTAAACAGAACCAAATGTTTATGATAGACTAAATATCGGTAAATAGAACCAAATGTTTATGATTGACTGAATATCGGTATATAGAACACAAATGTTTATGATTGACTAAATATCGGTAAATAGAACCAAATGTTTATGATATGCTAAATATCGGTAAAAAGAACCAAATGTTTATGATATACTAAATATCGGTAAACAGAACCAAATGTCGGAGGACGAGATGTGATAGGAAGAAAATAATATAATATGAAAAATGCATGCATTTTAAAATATATAAATTCTTTGATGCGCATCATACTTCAATACAATAATAGATAAGTCTGAACGCAAAATATGGTATAAAAGTAACAATTTTGAATTATTTTTACGAGAACAGTGGGAGAAGTACGATGGTAGAGAACAGAGGGAGGACCACGATGGTAGAGAGCAGTGGGAGCAGCAGGATGGTAGAGAACAGTGGGAGCAGCACGATGGTAGAGAACAGTGGGAGAAGTACGATGGTAGAGAACAGTGGGAGGACCACGATGGTAGAGAGCAGTTGGAGAAGTACGACGGTAGAGAATAGTGGGAGAAGTACGATGGTAGAGAGCAGTTGGAGAAGTACGATGGTAGAGAACAGTGGTAGAAGTACGATGGTAGAGAACAGTGGGAGAAGTACGATGGTAGAGAACAGTGGGAGGACCACGATGGTAGAGAGCAGTTGGAGAAGTACGACGGTAGAGAATAGTGGGAGAAGTACGATGGTAGAGAACAGTTGGAGAAGTACGATGGTAGAGAACAGTGGTAGAAGTACGATGGTAGAGAACAGTGGGAGGACCACGATGGTAGAGAACAGTGGGAGGACCACGATGGTAGAGAGCAGTTGGAGAAGTACGATGGTAGAGAACAGTGGGAGAAGTACGATGGTAGAGAACAGTGGGAGAACCACGATGGTAGAGAACAGTGGGAGGACCACAATGGTAGAGAACAGTGGGAGAAGTACGATGGTAGAGAACAGTGGGAGAAGTACGATGGTAGAGAGCAGTGGGAGAAGTACGATGGTAGAGAGCAGCTTGAGGAGCACGATGGTAGAGAACAGTGGGAGGACCACGATGGTAGAGAACAGTGGGAGAAGTACGATGGTAGAGAACAGTGGGAGGACCACGATGGTAGAGACAGTGGGAGAAGTACGATGGTAGAGAACAGTGGGAGAAGTACGATGGTAGAGAACAGTGTGAGAAGTACGATGGTAAAGAACAGTGGGAGAATTACGATAGTAAAAAACAGTGGGAGAATTACGATGGTAGAGAACAGTGGGATAATTACGATGGTAGAGAACAGTGGGAGAAGTACGATGGTAGAGAACAGTGGGAGAATTACGATGGTAGAGAACATTGGGAGAAGTACGATGGTAGAGAACAGTGGGAGAATTACGATGGTAGAGAACAGTGGGAGAATTACGATGGTAAATTCTAACGTAATTTGGGCACAAATAAACGCCTCATTGAACGCAATGCTGTTGATATAGCAAGCTGTAGGAGAGCTAAATAAAGTGCTGTTGATAGAGCAAGCAGTACGAGAGCTTCATACAGTGCTGTTGATAGGGCATGATGTACGGAAGCTACATACAAGGTTGTTGATAGGGCAAGCTCAAACAGCTCCACAAAAAGCTCCTAATTTGATTACATCTATGTTAAGCTCATAGGTCATATGAATAGAAGCGACGTGATTGCTGTGTCCTTGTGGGCAAAATAAAATGTCCTGTCACATTGCACCAGGTGAACTACATGACCTGTCCTGTCACATTGCACCAGGTGAACTACATGACATGTCCTGTCACAATGCACCAGGTGAACTACATGACCCGCCCTGTCACATTGCCTGTCACATTGCACAAAGTGAACTACATGACCTGTCCTGTCACATTGCACCAAGTGAACTACATGACATGTCCTGTCACATTGCACCAAGTGAACTACATGACCTGTCCTGTCACATTGCACCAAGTGAACTACATGACCTGTCCTGTCACATTGCACCAAGTGAACTACATGACCTGTCCTGTCACATTGCACCAAGTGAACTACATGACCTGTCCTGTCACATTGCACCAAGTGAACTACATGACCTGTCTTGTCACAGTGCACCAAGTGAACTACACGACGCGCCCTATCTCATTCAATTGTAAACGAGAAGAAGGGAGGGGGGAAGAGATATCATTTGTGTAGCTTTTTTGGTGCCACTAGGCTCTTTTGGGCGCCAGTATGCTCACTTTGAAAGCCACTCGGCACTTTTTCGGGCGCAACTAGGCTCACTTTGGACGCTACGATGCTCACTTTTGGTGCCACTTGGCATAATTTGTTGGGACCCGCTTCTGTCTTACAGGCATGCACTTGTTGAACTTTTTGCGACCAATCCACCAGTAATTTCCCTTTGATTAACCATCTCATTACTCCCCTTGACCAATCCACCAGTAATTTCTCTTTGATTAAACATCTCATTACTCCCCTTGACCAATCACGAGTAATTTCCCTTTGATTAACCCTCTCATTACTCCCCTTGACCAATCCACGAGTAATTTCCCTTTGATTAACCCTCTCATTACTCCCCTTGACCAATCCACGAGTAATTTCCCTTCGATTAAACCATCTCATTACTCCACCTTCCGTTGTCACGACTCAAAATTCCGACCTTTGCAAAGCAATACAATAAATAGAAAGTGACAACTAGAAGTTGTCAACAATGCGTGCTACCCTGATTGTCACCTGTTGCAGACGACACGCCACATGCTAGCGTGAACATATTCTTACATAACATCCTCATACCATTACACTTCATATCAACATATTGTGGGTGTTGGTTTGTGGGTATGTCGTGTGGTGGTGGTATTTGTTTGTTGGTAGATCGTGGGTTAAAGTTGGTGTGTGACGAGCCATTGTTGTATGACATCACTGATAGGACGAGGACATTGTTTGTAGAGCACCAAGAGTTTCACAAATCTATAAATGTATTCTGTCAGCACAAATTAGAAGGTTCTCAAACTTTTGTATCCTGCGGGACATCCAAAGAAAAGTGACTCAAACAATAATGTTCAAATAAATGCTGATGTTGAGAAACGCATTATGTAAATAAAGCGAGACAATAGTTGGTCTCTGTGACGTAATGTGAGACAATAGTTGGTCTCAGTGACGTAATGTGAGACAATAGTTGGTCTCAGTGACGTAATGTGAGACATTACTTGGTCTCAGTGACGTTAAGCGAGACTTGAGTTGGTGTCCGTGACGTAAAGAGAGACATTAGTTGCTCTCGGTGACATAAAGCGAGACATTAGTTGGTCTCAGTTACGTAAAGCAAGACATTAATTGGTCTCAGCGATGTAAAGCGAGACATTAGTTGGTCTCAGTGACTTAAAGCGAGACATTAGTTGGTCTCAGAGACTTAAAGCGAGACATTAGTTGGTCTCAGAGACTTAAAGCGAGACATTAGTTGGTCTCAGTGTCGTAAAGTGAGACGTTAGTTGGTCTCAGAGACTGAAAGCTAGACAATAATTGGTCTCAGTGACGTAGAGTGAAACAGTGGTCTCAGTGACGACTACCTGTTGATAATTACATTGTAAAATGTTTTCAGTACCACTTAACAATAAAGCATTCGTGACGTCTCAAGCTGATTTACAATGATTATACTAAGATTATACACGGGGAGAATGTTTAACAATTCAGATTGGAGATTAAATCAATGCACTAATGGAAATAGATTATACCAATGTTCACACGGAAAAAGATTACACCAAGGTACACGTGGAAATAGATTATACCAATGTACACATGGACATAGATTATACCAATTTACACATGGAGAGACCAGAATCCGACGAACGGGGACGTAAATAGAAACAATTATTTTCTGAGTCTGTCGTAAGTTGTTCAGAAGATGAACAGGATTACATTAGTCAACGTTGGGACAATCTCTGATGTTACGGTCAGATTACACCAGTCAACGGTTAGACGATCACTGACGTTACGGGCCGATGAACCGAACCATGTCCTCGCCCTGTTGTTTAAATGGAAACTTTCATTTATATTTATCTCATCTTTCAGGTCAATGATATTCCTGATGGCTGCATTTCTCAAAATATAACTGTCTTTACATGACACAAATCAAGATAAACATTACGTTTGTGACCTAAAAGAATTGACTCAAGTAATCACTAGGGTGTTGTGCTTGCCACTAGGCACTATTTATGTGACCTATTAGTATAATATAGGGAGGACTGTGTTCAGGTTGAGGCAATATGAAAGATGACACACATAGTTCTGTGATCTTTCAGCTTTCGTGTACTCTGTGTCTGATGTTTCATAATAATGTGACCTAGAATCATTAATTCACTCAAACAAGTGTGTGTTGTGTGGTGTACTGTGTGTTGTGCGATGTACTGTGCGTTGTGTGGTGTACTTTGTGTTGTGCTGTGTTGTGTGTATGAAGTATTTTTGTGTTATGTTGTGTGTTGTGTTATGTGTTGTGTTTTTTTGTTAAGTGTTGTGCCTTGCGTTGTGTTTATGTTATGTTATGTTTTATGTTATGTGTTGTGTTTCGTGTTGTGCATTGTGACCGGTAGATGCTGAAATGCCAGAGCTACATTTCAGACTTTATCCACCACTCCAGGCCACTTGAACAAACAAAAGATCTCATTTGGGTGGGGGGGGGGTGTTAAGTGGTGCCATCATTCAAGGTATTTTAGACATTCTAAATAATGTAGGGCTTAATCGGCTGCAGTTGGTTTTACACCGGGTCCGGGTATTTTGAGAAAATACCCCTTAGATTTAAACTTTTTATTTTCTATACTATGTGCCGGCCTATAAACAATAAGCCTAGACAGTCCTACACCCTACCTGCCGGCCTTTAAACAAAAGGCCTAGACGGTCCTACACCCCACCTACCGCCTATAAACAATAGGTCTACAGACAGTCCTACACACTACCTGCCGGCCTTTAAACAACAGGTCTACAGACAGTCCTACACCCTACCTGCCGGCCTTTAAACAATAGGCCTAGACAGTCCTACACACCACCTGTCGGCCTTTAAGCAACAGGTCTACAGACAACCCTAAACCCCAACTGTCGGCCTTGAAACAACAGGTCTACAGACAGTCCTACACACCACCTGCCGGCCTTTAAACAATAGGCCTAGACAGTCTTACTCCGAACCCTACGCTTTTTATTGTTTAATATAATAGTCACGCCCCCCCCCCCCCCATTAAAGAAGTAACTTCAACTTTCTGAGTTTAAGACGTTCTGAGTTTAAGACGCTCTGAGTTTAAGACGCTCTGAATTTAAAGACGCTCTGAGTTTAAGACGTTCTGAGTTTAAGACGTTCTGAGTTTAAGACGTTCTGAGTTTAAGAAGCTCTGAGTTTAAGATGCTCTGAGTTTAAGACGCTCTGAATTTAAAGACGCTCTGAGTTTAAGACTCTCTGAGTTTAAGACGCTCTGAGTTTAAGACGCTCTGAGTTTAAGACGCTCTGAATTTAAAGACGCTCTGAGTTTAAGACTCTCTGAGTTTAAGACGCTCTGAGTTTAAGACGCTCTGAGTTTAAGACTCTCTGAGTTTAAGAAGCTCTGAGTTTAAGATGCTCTGAGTTTAAGACGCTCTGAATTTAAAGACGCTCTGAGTTTAAGACTCTCTGAGTTTAAGACGCTCTGAGTTTAAGACGCTCTGAGTTTAAGACGCTCTGAGTTTAAGACGTTCTGAGTTTAAGAAGCTCTGAGTTTAAGATGCTCTGAGTTTAAGACGCTCTGAATTTAAAGACGCTCTGAGTTTAAGACTCTCTGAGTTTAAGACGCTCTGAGTTTAAGACGCTCTGAGTTTAAGACGCTCTGAATTTAAAGACGCTCTGAGTTTAAGACTCTCTGAGTTTAAGACGCTCTGAGTTTAAGACGCTCTGAGTTTAAGACTCTCTGAGTTTAAGAAGCTCTGAGTTTAAGATGCTCTGAGTTTAAGACGCTCTGAATTTAAAGACGCTCTGAGTTTAAGACTCTCTGAGTTTAAGACGCTCTGAGTTTAAGACGCTCTGAGTTTAAGACGCTCTGAGTTTAAGACGCTCTGAGTTTAAGACGCTCTGAGTTTAAGACGCCTAAGACCATCGGAAAAAAAACATATGTATGAAGTAGACACGAAAATAATACTATAGTTGGGGGGGGGGGCACCACAACATGTGGAACTGTAATTAAAGGGTCGCGTTATTAGGAAGGCTGAGAACCACTGAGATGGGTGAATTAAACATTATGACAAATAATTGATCTATGATTGTTCCTCATTTGAAGTCATCAATAAATGATTGTTCTTTATGGTCCAGATGTCCCTGGTGGTCAGATAATGATGATATAGGATGTTCCTCATGGTCAGATTATGGAATAGGATGTGTCTTAAGATCGTTAAATGACTTCTTAAGTGTTCTATATGGTGATTTCATAACCTATAAGTTGTCCCAATAGTCAGTTAATGATTTATAATTGCTACAAATAGTCAGTTAATTAACCATACAGGATTAATAACATTTTAAGGAAAACTGCTATGGACAAATGTAAGTGTCCGCTTACCCGCAACGATCGTCAGCTGAAATATCACATGGCTTTTGATGAGCAAATTCAACCGTCCGCTCTGTGATAACGCGAGGGTCACGGCGTGCAAGATACGAACTGTTCTACAGTCTTTGTGAGGGCAACATGAGCAGAGTCACAAGGCTACACCGGTCACAGGGCTACACCAGTCACAGGGCTACACCAGTCACGGGGTTACACTTGTCACAGGGCTACACCAGTCACAGGGTTACACTTGTCATGGGGCTACACTTGTCACAGGGCTACACTTGTCACAGGGCTACACCAGTCACAGGGTTACACTTGTCATGGGGCTACACTTGTCACAGGGCTACACCAGTCACGGGGCTGTACCAGACCAATAACAGCGCCACACAAGTCACATAGGTACACCAGTTATGGGGATACACCGGGGTGGGGGGGGGTGGGAAAGGTATGAAGAAAAGAATAATAATAAAGAATATTTCGTTACTTCGGGGCCACAAAGTGCCGCCCTGATCTTTTGGGTCAAAGTGTAAAGAAACAGAAAGTGAGTGTGTGTGGGCGAGTGAGAGTGTGTTTGTGAAACTATCACCTAGACCAGTGGTTCTCAACCTTCCTAATGCCGCGACCCTTTAATACAGTTCTCATGTTGTGGTGACCCTCAACCACAAAATTATTTTCGTTGCTATTTCATGTGAAAGGGTCGTGCGACCCCCAAAGAAGTCGCGACCCACAGGTTAAGAACCGCTGACTTAGACCACTGGACACAATCACTTAGACAACTGGACACAATCCCTTATACCACTGGACACAATCACCGAGACCATGTCTTGTAAGACTTGCATAACACCAGACACAAGCATTTAGGCAGTGTCTTGTAAGACTAACATACCACTGGACACGATCGCATATAGGCCAAGCTTTGTAAATCTATGACACACACGCTTGCTTGAGCTTACCGCAAATAATAGGCCGACTCCTGGATGTCAGGGCAGAATTCCAGTCTCCTAAGTAGAACACTGCAATAATTGTCCAACAACAACAAATCACCGTAGAACTGACACCCAGTGGCCATAGCTTCAGTTATATAGCGTAGCAGTCACAGAGGTCAGAGGTAACGTCTTGTGAAAAGATTCAGTGTACAATTTTTTTTTTTTTTTAAATTTTATTTTACGTCACTCTTACTCTTTGCTTCCATTCAACAAATTTTGTTTGGAAAGACCCATTCTTTTCAGTTCAGCCAATGAAATGTTGCCATCCACACGAGCCACGCCCACCCCTAAAAAACAGTAATAAGCCGACCCCCCTTATTGTTTTACAGACGGGGGGTAGGGGGGGGGGGGGGAGGCTCACAGGACGATACAATCCGTGGCTAGCGGCACGCAGGCGCTGGAGATACGCGGGCTTCAGTCACTGTTCACTACAGGTTTGAAATTCAAAGCAGGGGATCTCAAGGTGCACCGAAACTGATGGCCATAGCATGTCGGTGGGTCTCGATTCATGCGTACCGATAAGGCGTTCAGAGAAGTGACAAGATGGCCGGCTATAGCAAACGACAGAATGGTTGGCTAACAGATGAAAAGATGGTTAATTAACAAGTGACAAAATGGTTGGCTAGCGAATGATAAGATGGTTGGCTAAAAAATGATACAAATGTTTGGCGAAAAAAATTTCTAGACTGTTGGCTAACAAATTTCAAGATGGTTGGCCAACAAATTACATGATAGTTGGCTTACAAATGACAAGGTGGTTGGCTTACAAATGACAAGGTGGTTGGCTTACAAATGACAAGGTGGTTTGCTTACAAATGACAAGGTGGTTGGCTTACAAATGTCAAGGTGGTTGGCTTACAAATGACAAGGTGGTTGGCTTACAAATGACAAGGTGGTTGAATAACAAATGACAAGGTGGTTGGCTTACAAATGACAAGGTGGTTGGCTTACAAATGACAAGGTGGTTGGCTTACAAATGATACGGTGGTTGGCTAACAAATGACAAGGTGGTTGGCTTACACATGATAAGGTGGTTGGCTTACAAATGACAAGGTGGTTGGCTTACAAATGACAAGGTGGTTGGCTTACAAATGACAAGGTGGTTGGCTTACAAATGACAAGGTGGTTTGCTTACAAATGACAAGGTGGTTGGCTTACAAATGTCAAGGTGGTTGGCTTACAAATGACAAGGTGGTTGGCTTACAAATGACAAGGTGGTTGAATAACAAATGACAAGGTGGTTGGCTTACAAATGACAAGGTGGTTGGCTTACAAATGACAAGGTGGTTGGCTTACAAATGATACGGTGGTTGGCTAACAAATGACAAGGTGGTTGGCTTACACATGATAAGGTGGTTGGCTTACAAATGACAAGGTGGTTGGCTTACAAATGACAAGGTGGTTGGCTAACAAATGACAAGGTGGTTGGCTAACAAATGACAATGTGGTTGGCTAACAAATGACAAGGTGGTTGGCTAACAAATGACAATGTGGTTGGCTAACAAATTTTAAGACGGTTGGTTAACAAATGACAGAAATGTTCGGCTAACAAATGACAAAATGGTTGGCTAAAAAGTTACAAGACGTCTGGCTAACAAATCACAAAATGGTTGGCTAACAAATGACACAAATGGTTGGCTAAGAAGTGACAAGATGGTTGTCTAAGAAATGACAATATGGTTGGCTAAGTAATAACAAGATTATTGGTTAACACATGACAAAAAGGTTGGCTAACACTTGACAAGATGGTTGGCTAACACATGACAAGATGGTTGGCTAAAAGAAACGGACTGAGACGGGACAGAGATGGATTTACCTTGTCTGGTCTCTGTTTCCTATCTCAAATTTTTGAAGACATTTCTCTCGACATTTACTCCGGCACTGCATACATGACGCAGACGATCTCCAACACGACCGCCAGGTGACGTCATGACCTATCAACAGATATGTCCAGGAGACGGACTGAAGGTCCGTCGTAAAACGTGAGTCTTACGTCATTCTCGGCTTTCAGCGTGCAACACACGACGAGCGTTGTTGTCTCAATAAAGGCCTCACCCGAGAGCTATCAGGGCGTCGTACGACGAGGCACACGCCCCACAGCATGGACATAAAACTGAGTGCGATCTGAGATCACAACCAATGAACCAAATTTTTATTTCTATTAAAGTAAACGCACCTAAAGGTCAAGGTTAAAACAAAAAAATACACTATTTTTAAGGAAGCTGTCATTAAAATATGTGAAATAGGGGTGCCGGGGGGGCATAGTGGTCTGCATGCTCAGGGGATTAAACAGTTATCAATTTTTTTATGGCTGTTTCTTAGTTACGCCCATGATTATAGTGATAGGCGCTGGGGAAATAATGCGCGCTTTCACATGTGAGTAAATTTTTCTTTGAATACAGCAGTTGGCATTTTGAAAACAGCAATAGACCTTTTGAATGCAGCAGTTGACATTTTGAATACTGCAGCTGACATTTTAAATACAGCAGTTGACATTTTGAATACAACAGTTGACATTTTGTATACATCAGTTGACATTTTGTATACATCAGTTGACATTTTGAATACAACAGTTAACATTTTGAATACATCAGTTGACATTTTGAATACAGCACTTGACATACAGTGACAGCAGCTGGTACAAAAGCAATAATCGTAGTACCTCAATATATAATATACATGTTTCATGTTTGTACTGCATGGGCACGCGCTGTAGGAAAAAAAATACAATTTAACTATTACTGTAGGCGCAGACAATTTTAGAACCCTTGGTGTCCATTTCTTATAAAGTATTCCTAAATTTTCCTTCAATGGGTCCTCCAGTCGTCCTTCCATTGTCCTTTCTTCCTGACTTATCATCCACTTTTCTCACGTCATAGATGTTTTTTCACAATTCTTTCTTATCGTTAACAGGAACTCACCACCCCCCACCCCCACCCACCAATCTAAAGCGATGCTATCTCCTTACACAAACAGAACGTTCAGTGTGTGGTCAGCCTGACTCCATCGTCCGTTAGTCACTTCACCTCTAGACAATTTCTCAACATTTCTCTCTCCCTATCGTACTCACCTTCACATACCAGCATCTCGTTAAGCCGTGACAACGAATCCTCCCCATGCCAGATGAAAATAAAACATACATAAAAGATAAAATTAAATAAGGTAAGAAAAAGATGTGTGTGCGTCAAAATTCTCAGGCTTGTCTGTATGTCAACAAATTTCTTCTACACATATAGGTGCGACAACCTTTAAACGTGACAACCTTTAAACGTGACAAACTTTAAACGTGACAACCTTTCTACATGACAATGACAACCTTTCTACATGACAACCTTTCTACATGACAACCTTTCAACAAATATACATCCAACTTTTTTCCATTTAAAATGAAAGAGCCCCGCTCCAAAAAGTGTGTGTGGGGTAGGGAGGGAGGGAGGGGTGCCATTGGAAATATATTGAATTTCAAATGACATAACAGGTGTCGAATTTAAATGGACATGGATTTGAATCAAACTAAAACAGGGTTGTAATAATTTTGTTTTGAGTTTTGCAACAAAGGACAAACACTAACAGTTGCTGATATCATTATAAAGTTGGTCGTCTGTAGCACAGGCGAGCTCCATCAAACGTGCATCCCTGTGCTATCAATGATACCGTACTAAATGTCCACCATAAGCCCTCCAATTGTTCCTGTGTGGGGCGTGGGCCCCCCCACCCTCAAGTTGGGCAGCGCTGTCATCAACCCCGTAGCTGTGTTGTGATGGCATGTTCATGCCTCAGATACCAGCCCCGGGAGGGGAGATATCGGCGATACACACACACAAGAGCGCATGTCTTGGTACCGGTTGGCGGCACCACCTCCCCGTAATCTGGCCGTAAGATGACGTCAGGTAGGCGTTAGGTGACGTAGGCAAAACATGGAAACGGACATTTGGAAACATTAAAATGGTGGGATTGTTTAGCTTGTCGTTTCGTAGCAAGCGAATAGCAAGAAATCACAAAAAGGAAAGAAAAAAAAATGTAACGGTTCTCAATGTTTAAGGGAACTGGGTATAGGCCTTGTGGTTATAGTGAGCTAGTGGGGTATCGACCTAGTGGGATGGTGGGTTAGTGGGGTAGAGGCCCAGCCGGATGGTGGGTATTGACTTTGGGGATGGTGATTAGCGGGTCACCGGCTTAGTGGGATGGAGGGTTAGTAGGGCGCCTGGATAGAGAGGTAAGGAGTGCATCCCGCCAACCCCACTTACTCAGGGGGAAATAACAAGGAAGTATTAATCTACTTGGTAGACGACTAACGTCATTCCAACCCACACATCCCCCCCAAACCAACGTACGCCACAATATATATCCCACCCTACACCTGGACTCACATCCCACTCTCAACCTCACTCCCAACTTAAAACGACCTCCCACTCCCACCCACACAAACCTACACCCCACTCCACCCCAAACTACATCCCACTCCCACCCACCACAACCTGCATCCCACTCCCAACAACCCCAACCTACATCCTACTCCCACCAACCCCAACCTACATCCCACTCCCACCCACTCCAACCTACATCCCACTCCCACCCACCCCAACCTACATCCCACTCCCACCCCCAACCTACGTCCAACTCCCACCCCAACCTACACCCCACTCCCACCCAACCTACATCCCACTCCCACCCACCCCAACCTACATATCACTCCCACCCACCCCAACCTACATCCCACTCCCACCCACCCAAACCTACACCCCACTCCCATCCACCCAAACCTACATCCCACTCCCACCCACCCCAACCTACACCCCACTCCCACCCACCCAAACCTACATCCCACTCCCACCCACCACAACCTACATCCCACTCCCACCCACCCCAACCTACATCCCACTCCCACCCACCTCAACCTACACCCCACTCCCACCCACCCCAACCTACACCCCACTCCCACCCACCTCAACCTACACCCTACTCCCACCCACCCCAAACTACATCCCACTCCCACCCACCCTAAACTACATCCCACTCCCACCCACCCCAACCTACACCCCACTCCCACCCACCCCAACCTTCATCCCACTTCCTCCCACCCAAACCTACAACGTCACCTTAAAACAAAGACAGGCAGGAGCTGAAAAAAATATGAAATTCAAAAAAAGTATTAGCTACCGGACTTCGATCACAATCGTTTACACAATTTTAATTCATAACATTCGAAGACTTCCTCAACCCCCCTCCCCTTCTCCGCCCCCCCCCCCCCTTACCCTTTCCAAACCTTTCCACTTGCGTAACCTGGGGCCTGACTTCTCTCCCAGTTTTGTATACAACCGTGTGGGTGGGTGGAAAAAAAAAGGGGGGTGGGGGTCTAATGCGTTTCAAGAATAGGAACTCTTGTATGTAAATAATGCTGCCAAATCCAGGAGCGAATGTCAAGGTGGGGTAATGAGTGGATTTTGGTGTGGTCACCTTCAGGTGAGGAAGATACCTACTCATATTTGCAGTCAGGGCTGGGTGCAGGCAGGGGAGAGAACTCCTTACATGGATGAGACACTTCCCTCTATATCGTGTCAACTAATTAAAATGTCGCGGTTCTCAAATTATATAAGGGGACATTCTTAACTTCAAAAGTTACTCTCGCATTTCTTAATTGTCCAATGTGTAATTAAATTAACAATGTGCAATTATATGTACAATATGTAATTAAATGTCCAATATGTAATTAAATGTCCAATATGTAATTAAATGTCCAATATGTAATTAAATGTCCAATATGTAATTAAATGTCCAATATATAATTAAATGTCCAATATGTAATTAGATGTCCAATATATAATTAAATGTCCAATATGTAATTAAATGTCAAATATGTAATTAAATGTCCAATATATAATTAAATGTCCAATATGTAATTAGATGTCCAATATGTAATTAAATGTCCAATATGTAATTAAATGTCAAATATGTAATTAAATGTCCAATATGTAATTAAATGTCCAATATATAATTAAATGTCCAATATGTTATTAGATGTCAAATATGTAATTAAATGTCCAATATGTAATTAAATGTCAAATATGTAATTAAATGTCCAATATGTAATTAAATGTCCAATATATAATTAAATGTCCAATATGTTATTAAATGTCCAATATGATATTAAATGTCCAATATGTTATTAAATGTCCAATATGTTATTAAATGTCCAATATGTTATTAAGTGTCCAATATATAATTAAATGTCCAATATGTAATTAAATGTCCAATATTTAATTAAATGTCCAATATGTTATTAAATGTCCAATATGTTATTAAATGTCCAATATGTTATTAAATGTCCAATATGTTATTAAATGTCCAATATGATATTAATTGTCATATATGTAATTAAATGTGCAATGTGTCACCAAATGTCCACTATAACTTCACATGTCCAATGATTTATCAAATGTCCCATGTCTGACGATGTATCGAAGCAGTGTAGAAATCTCTTGATTGATTGATTGATTTATTGATTGATTGATTCGGTACAGTTGTATTTTCTAGTCCCCCACTACAAGAGTGAACTCAACGTGAAACCAGAGCGGTTTTAACAGACGGTTTGCTCTACAGTGGGCTGCGCAGAGCAGAAGGTTTGCCCCAGTGCGGCGTTCACGAAACAACAGACTTGCCCCAGTGCGGCGTTCACAGAGCAGCAGGTTTGCCCCAGTGCTGAGTTCACAGAAGACTTGCCCCAGTATCGTGTTCACAGAAGACTCGCCCCAGTGCCGTCTTTACAGAAGGCTTTCCCCTGGAATCCCAAGAACTTTGGTGGAGAGAGATGTAATTGTTTGATGTCAGGAGATTATGTTTTCACGCGCGTGATCGGGATCACGTGGAGGCCAAAAAACCTGGTCCAGTTTCTGGGGTTAAATATAGAACGTCGTCTTCCTGAGGTGGATTCATAATTATATTTTCTGGCTGAGATTACATATTTATATTGCTCTAGCTTAGATGGATATATTTATATCTTCTTGTTGAGATGGATATATGCATATCCTACTAGCTTTACTGATATGGATATGTTTATATCATTCTACCTGAGATGAATTTTTTTTAAACAAGCGAAATCTATACTTTGCAAAAACTCTAACTATAGCGCAATCTGAAGGAACAATTTGACTTGTACAAGCTCGGCGTATGAGTGTATGTTGATAAACGAGGTTTATTCTTGTATGTTGATAAATCAGGTTTATTATTGTTGATATACCCGGCCTTTGCATGCATGTTGATAAACTCGGCTTATGTGTGTATGTTGAAATTTTTATAGTTTTAATTTTAAGCCCTCGTATATTGCAACAATTGATGAAAACATTTATGATTTATGAAACCATTTCTCGGCTTTAGTAAAAGTCACAAACTTTCGAAGAAACAAATGTAAACATTGATAAATATGTACATCTTCTTAAAATTTCTTCCAATTCAATTAAGCAAAGAAAGTCTGTGCAGAAGAAGAAAAGAGGGGGGGGGGGAGGGCATTCTACGAAGTTAAAGAAGGTCTGTGCCGAAGGAGAAGAGGAGGAGGGCATTCTACGAAGTTAAAGAAAGTCTGTGCAGATGAAGAAGGGGAGGAAGGCATTCTACGAAGTTAAGGAAAGTCTGTGCCGAAGGAGAAGAGGAGGAAGGCATTCTACGAAGTTAAGGAAAGTCTGTGCAGAAGAAGAAGGGGAGGAAGGCATTTTACGAAATTAAAGAAAGTATGTGCCGAAGGAGAATGGAAGAAATGAACTCTATGAAATCAAAGAAAGTCTGTGCCGAAGGAGAATGGAAGAAAGGAATTCTATGAAGTCAAAGAAAGTCTGTGCCGAAGGAGAATTCTATGAAGCCAAAGGACTCCAATTAAATGGATAAGAAGCTAATATATAAATACCGTATTATTTTTTTAGTTGTTGAAACTATTTTCTGCATATTTTTTTTTTGGGGGGGGGGGGGGTAATGATTTTAAGAAATTTAAGACAATTAATTTCTACTCTTTTTTTTGCGCCTTTCATTTCGCCTAAGAAAGGAAAACTTTTTTATTTGAACAACGAATGCGTAAAAAACCACGGTTATAGTGACTTAGCCACGGTTAGAGTGACTTAGCCACGGTTAGAGTGACTTAGCCACGGTTATAGTGACTTAGCCACGGTTAGAGTGACTTAGCCACGGTTAGAGTGACTTAGCCACGGTTAGAGTGACTTAGCCACGGTTAGAGTGACTTAGCCACGGTTATAGTGACTTAGCCACGGTTATAGTGACTTAGCCACGGTTAGAGTGACTTAGCCACGGTTAGAGTGACTTAGCCACGGTTAGAGTGACTTAGCCACGGTTAGAGTGACTTAGCCACGGTTATAGTGACTTAGCCACGGTTATAGTGACTTAGCCACGGTTAGAGTGACTTAGCCACGATTATAGGGACTTAGCCACGGTTAGAGTGACTTAGCCACGATTATAGTGACTTAGCCACGGTTAGAGTGACTTAGCCACGATTATAGTGACTTAGTCACGTTAGAAAACTATCCTTCTCCATTCCTCTCTGTCTTCTGCACTACGTACAGCATCGCCCAGTTTTAATCCCGTCCACTCTTTGATGTTATCTTCCCATATTTTCCTTTGTCTTCCTCTTCTTCTCCCTCCTCTAGTTTTGCCCTGCATGATTTCTTTGGCGAGCCCTTGTTTCCTTGTTACGTGGCAAAACCATTCAAGTTTTCGCTTTTTTACCAACACCAGGAGGTCATCGTACTGCCCAATTGCTTGACGAGTCCTCCTTTCACTTGTTCATTGGTGATGTGGTCTCTATAGCAGATGCCAAGAGTGCCTCTGAAACATCTCATCTCCATCGCCTTTATTTTCCTTTCGAGTTCTGCTGTTAATGTCCAGGACTCACTGGCATACAAGAAAATGGAGAGGACTAGTGAGCGCATCAGCCTGATTTTGGTGCTGAGGGCTATATTTTTGTCGTTCCATATTTTCTTGAACCTCTTTAATGCTGTTGTGGTCTGCGCAATCCTGGCCATCAATTCGGGCTTGGAGCCTTCTTCCGAAAAATTTTTTCCTAGGTATTTGAAACTGCCAACTGTCTCTAGTCTTTCCTCCCCGACCTTAATTTCAGTGACGAGGCCAGTGGTGCTATTTGTCATCATTTTTGTCTTTCCTGCACTGATTTGCATGCCAAAGGACGATGACGTCTTGTCGAGACGTTTTACAAGGTTGGCTAGCTCTTCTTCGCTACCAGCCAGTCCATCTATGTCATCGGCAAAACGTAGGTTGGTGATTGTTCTGCCACCAATGCTGGCTGTCCCTACATGCGTTTCCAGTGCATCTGACATAATTCTCTCCAAGAAGATGTTGAACAGGGTGGGGAGAGCAAGCAGCCTTGTACTCCAACCGTTGTCCTGAACCATTCTCCGATGTTGTTGTTGAAGAAGACTGCACTGGCGGCCTTATCATAGAGGCTGCATATTATTCTGGTTAGGTTTGTGTTGATGTTGTAGTACATCATGGTGGCCCATAAAGCAGCATGCCAGACCCTGTCGAATGCCTTCTTGAAATCCACAAAGACGTGGTATAGGTTTTGTTGGTGTTGAGCATATTTCTCACATAGTATCCGGAGGTTTAGGATCTGCTCAGTAGTGCCACGTCCTTGCCTGAAGCCCGCCTGTTCTTCAGCAACGATTCTGTCGGCATATGGTCTTAGTCGGTTCAGTATGACCTTCAGCATGACCTTGCTTGGGTGGCTTATTAGGCTAATGGTGCGATAGTTTTGGCACAGCTGTAGGTTACCTTTCTTGGGGAGGGTGATGATGAGAGATTGGGTCCATGATTTGGGCCATTCCCCTGTCAGACATATTTTCTTACAAATCTTGGTTAGTGTATTTATTATAGCTTCTCCTCCGTGTTTCACCAATTCGGCAGGGATATTATCCACTCCTGCGGCCTTTCCTATTTGGAGTGCTTGGACTGCTGCTTCTACTTCTGCGCGGAGAATAGGGAAGTTTTCATTGTCCATTGCTGGAGGGACATTAAGGATCTGTGGGTCTATCTTTATATTTTCATTATAGAGCTCTGAGCAGTATCTCAGTCCACCTCTTCAGGATATCATTTTCCTCGGTCAAACATTTACCATTTTTATCTTGTATTGTAGTACTACGCCCTTGCTTTGCAGTGGTTAGTTCTTTCACCAACTGGTAAGCCTTTTTGCTATTGTTTTTCCTCAAGCAGTTTTCAATGTCGTAGCATTGCTCTTCAATCCAGTTCTTCACTGCCATTCTCAAACCCTTTGTGATTTCTTGGTTAATTTTTCTATAGCTATCTGCCCCCTCCGTATCTACCATCTTTGGTTTCTTTAACTGCCTCCGTTTATCACATAGATCGAGGATGTCAGCTGTCACCCATGGTTTTTGTGTTGGTCGATGTTTACCAAGGATGTCATGAGCTGTGTCCGTCACAGCTGTGTTGAAGTTATCAATCAGTGTGTCCATGTCTGAACAGTCGGCATCTATAATGTTAAGCGCTGCAAACGTTCCTCCTATCATTGTTTGTAAGGCTTTCGCTAGTTTAGGATCCTTCAGCTTTTCAAGATAGAATTTTATTCTGGTATATCTTTTTTTATTTACCTTCTTTAATTGCAGCCTAAAGGTCATCATGACTAGATCGTGGTCACTTCCAATATCAGCTCCTGGGAGCTGCGAGTCCTGGCAATGTTTATACTTGACCGGAAGCGTGACTTAGCCAGGATTATAGTGATTTAGCAAGGATTATCGTGACTTAGCTACGGTTAGAGTGACTTAGCTACGGTTAGAGTGACTTAGCCAAGGTTCTAGTGGCTTAGCCACGGTTAGAGTGACTTAGCCACGGTTAGAGTGACTTAGCCAAGGTTCTAGTGACTTAGCCACGGTTAGAGTGACTTAGCCACGGTTAGAGTGACTTAGCCAAGGTTCTAGTGACTTAGCCACGGTTAGAGTGACTTAGCCACGGTTATAGTGACTTAGCCACGGTTAGAGTGACTTAGCAACGGTTAGAGTGACTTAGCCACGGTTAGAGTGACTTAGCCACGGTTAGAGTGACTTAGCCACGGTTAGAGTGACTTAGCCACGGTTAGAGTGACTTAGCAACGGTTAGAGTGACTTAGCAACGGTTAGAGTGACTTAGCCACGGTTAGAGTGACTTATCCACGGTTAGAGTGACTTAGTCACGGTTAGAGTGACTTAGCAACGGTTAGAGTGACTTAGTCACGGTTAGAGTGACTTAGTCACGGTTAGAGTGACTTAGCTACGGTTAGAGTGACTTAGCTACGGTTAGAGTGACTTAGCCACGGTTAGAGTGACTTAGCTACGGTTAGAGCGACTTAGCAACGGTTAGAGCGACTTAGCTACGGTTGTAATAACTTAGCCACGGTTAGAGTGACTTAGCCATGGCTAGAGTGACTTAGCCACGATTATAGTGACTTAGTCACGGTTAGAGTGACTTAGCCACGGTTAGAGTGACTTAGCCACCGATAGTGACTTAGCCACCGATAGTGACTTAGCCACGGTTAGAGTGACTTAGCCACCGATAGTGACTTAGCCACCGATAGTGACTTAGCCACCGATAGTGACTTAGCCACGGTTAGAGTGACTTAGCCACCGATAGTGACTTAGCCACCGATAGTGACTTAGCCATGGCTAGAGTGACTTAGCTACGGTTAGAGTGACTTAGCCACGGTTAGAGTGACTTAGCCACGGTTAGAGTGACTTAGCCACCGATAGTGACTTAGCCATGGCTAGAGTGACTTAGCCACGGTTAGAGTGACTTAGCCACGGTTAGAGTGACTTAGCCACGGTTAGAGTGACTTAGCCACGGTTAGAGTGACTTAGCCACCGATAGTGACTTAGCCACCGATAGTGACTTAGCCATGGCTAGAGTGACTTAGCCACGGTTAGAGTGACTTAGCCACGGTTAGAGTGACTTAGCCACCGATAGTGACTTAGCCACCGATAGTGACTTAGCCCACCAATAGTGACTTAGCCCACCAATAGTAACTGACCTCTGTGTCCAGGCATAAAACTAAAAAAAGTAGAAGGTAACGGCTGCAGCGTCCACACCCCAGGTCGCTGTGCGGTCTGCAGCGTCCACACCCCAGGTCGCTGTGCGGTCTGCAGCGTCCACACCCCAGGTCGCTGTGCGGTCTGCAGCGTCCACACCCCAGGTCGCTGTGCGGTCTGCAGCGTCCACACCCCAGGTCGCTGTGCGGTCTGCAGCGTCCACACCCCAGGTCGCTGTGCGGTCTGCAGATCGCATTCTAATGGCCGAAAACCCCAATCCACTCACTCCCTTTCACTCACGCTCCCCCAACTCACCCCCCTCCCCCCCCCAAACCCCTTTCCAATCACCTCCTCCGAAAATCCTACAGTTAGGACTGGTGGAAGTTTAAAACATGACATCCCCTCTCCCTAGACCCAGCATACCGAAGCTGTAACTCTGTGTCACAAACTCAGATGCGACCGTACAGGTAAGACGAGATCAGCCGAGAGGGGCAAGTGTGGCAACAACAAAATAATGCTACAAAGATACAAACATATTCACCCCATTGATCTGCGATCAATAAAAACATTGTCCATAAAAAAAAATATTTAAAGCTGTCCCTTATATTGGGCATTTACAAAAGTACAAAAGAAACTTTTCTGGGACGGTGGCGTCACCAGCCTTGGTGTCCCTGAAGTGCAGTAAAATTATGGTGTCCCCTAAGAGCAGTAGATTTATGGTGTCACCAGCCATGGTGTTCCCTAAGTGCAGTCAATTCATGGTGTCACCAGCCATGGTGTCCTCGAAGTGCAGTCAATTAAGGGTGTCACAATAAAGTCCTAACCAACCACATAGTCCTGACCTAACACAAAGTCCTGACCTAGCGCAAAGTCCTAACCAACCACAAAATCCTGACCTAACACAAAGTCCTGACCTAACACAAAGTCCTGACCTAACACAAAGTCCTGACCTAACAAAAAGTCTTGACCTAACACAAAGTCCTGACCTAATACAACGTCCTAACCAACCACAAAGTCCTGACCTAACACAAAGTCCTGACCTAACACAAAGTCCTGACCTAACACAAAGTCCTGACCTAACACAAAGTCCTGACCTAATACAAAGTCCTAACCAACCACAAAGTCCTGACCTAACACAAATTCCTGACCTAACACAAAGTCCTATCCAACCTCATAGTCATAACTAACAACACAGTCCTAACCAACTACACAGTCCTAATTAACCACACAATCCTAACAAACTACACAGTCCTAACCAACCACACAGTCCTAACCAACCACATAGTCCTAACCAACCACACAGTCCTAACCAACTACATAGTCCTAACCAACCACATAGTCCTAACCAACCACACAATCCTAACCAACTACACAGTCCTAACCAACCACACAATCCTAACCAACTACACAGTCCTAACCAACCACACAGTCCTAATCAACCACACAATCCTAACCAACTACACAGTCCTAACTAACCACACAGTCCTAACCAACTACACAGTCCTAACCAACCACACAGTCCTAACCAACTACACAGTCCTAACCAACCACATAGTCCTAACCAACCACACAGTCCTAACCAACTACACAGTCCTAACCAACCACACAGTCCTAACCAACCACATAGTCCTAACCAACCACACAGTCCTAACCAACCACACAGTCCTAACCAACCACACAGTCCTAACCAACTACACAGTCCTAACTAACCACACAGTCCTAACCAACTAAACAGTCCTAACCAACCACACAGTCCTAACCAACTACACAGTCCTAACCAACCACATAGTCCTAACCAACCACATAGTCCTAACCAACCACATAGTCCTAACCAACCACATAGTCCTAACCAACCACATAGTCCTAACCAACCACATAGTCCTAACCAACCACATAGTCCTAACCAACCACATAGTCCTAACCAACCACATAGTCCTAACCAACCACATAGTTCTAACCAACTACACAGTCCTAACCAACTACACAGTCCTAACCAACTACACAGTCCTAAACAACTACATAGTCCTAACCAACTACACAGTCCTAACCAACTACATAGTCCTAACCAACTACACAGTCCTAACCAACTACACAGTCCTAACCAACTACATAGTCCTAACCAACTACACATTCCCAACCAACCACATAGTCCTAACCAACCACATAGTCCTAACCAACTACATAGTTCTAACCAACTACATAGTCCTAACCAACCACATAGTCCTAACCAACCACATAGTCCTAACCAACTACACAGTCCTAACCAACTACACAGTCCCAACCAACCACAACGTAGTGATCAACCAGATATTCTTAGCCGTTCGCAAATTCCTAACCATTCACAAAGTCCCAACCAACCACAAAGTCCAAACCAACCACATTGTCCTAACCTCAGAGTTCTAACCACATAGTCCTAACCAGCTCCTGCATTGAGATTGATCAACTATTCTTGGTTAAAACTCCAAAAACATTTCTTCCGGACATTGCAAATACATGTAATTTCGAATGACGTAATTTGGCAGAAGTGACATTCCAAAGCAATGACGGTGAAAATGTCTTTTGTCCAGTTATATTATCAGGGGTCATTGTCTCAACTTGAACAGTTTGAGACCTTCGTGATATAAATGATGACAAAGCGACTGATTATTTGTTGTTGTTTTATAAAGTACAAATCCCACCAACACCTACTTGACCCCTGACCTTACCTACGTCTGCTGAAAAAGGCTAAGAAATCCTGGCCACTGTCAACATTTGTTATTGCCTTTAAGCTGATCCTGGCTTAGCTGGCAGATCATAAATCATATTCAAGACCGAATCTCTGGCAAAAACCGGAAATCAAGAAAGTTTTAATTTAGCCGTCTCTCTATTGATTACCAAGAGACTTTCGTCTACTGAAATGTTTGCCCTAAGGTTCTGAGAAAGATGGGGGGGGGGGGGGGGTGACAATCCTAGGTTTGCAGCAGCAAAGGGTGTAGCAGCAAGCAGCCAGTGTCCAATCCCGACCTGCATTTTGTAATGACGGGTTTTTTTATGTGGGATGTTGCTGGAATGGTGTGTATACAAATGTTAAGTTTCTAAGTCTGAGGCGCCCTGGTAGGATTGGGAGCCATGACAGCCATTGGGATCTCTAGCAATTATAGGGACGAAGCCATGACAGCAATTGGGAGCCCTGGCAATCATAGGGACGAAGCCATGACCACCATTGGGAGCCCTGGCAATCATAGGGATGAAGCCATGACCGCCATTGGGAGCCCTGTGTATACAAATGTTAAGTTTCTAAGTCTGAGGCGCCCTGGTAGGATTGGGAGCCATGACAGCCATTGGGAGCCCTAGCAATCATAGGGACGAAGCCGTGACCGCCATTGGGAGCCCTGGCAATCATAGGGACGAAGCCATGACCGCCATTGGCAGCCCTGGCAATCATAGGGACGAAGCCATGACCGCCATTGGGAGGCCTGGCAAACATAGGGACGAAGCCATGACCGCCATTGGGAGCCCTGGCAATCATAGAGATGAAGCCATGACAGCCTCTGGGAGCCCCGATAGCCATTTATAGCTCTGATTACCATTTAGGGCCCTGAAAACCATTGGAGCCCTGACAGCCATTAAGGCCCTGGCAGTTGTTACGGTCAGATCGCGTGAGTTTTATCTGTTTATGTTTTGATGAGTTTAAGGGAGCGCTCGGTGGGTTTTCCTTTACACCCCACGAGTTTTTCTCAGTCATGTGTGACCGTCTTGGTGTGCCGCGAAAACAGCCACGGGAGCTGGGTTGTGTGAAAATGAAAGAAGTGTTGAGCAGACAGTGACGAGTGGCGTCGTTTTTCGTTTTGTAGAGAGAGGGAATTTTCCTGGGAATAAAAGTGATATTTTAAGTGGATATAATAATTTTGTTGTTTCTTTATGCATTTCAACACGCATGCATCCTAATAAATATATATATTTATATGAACTATTTCACTGCTTGGTCTTATTTCATTCAACACATCGGCTCTTTAAGGGCTAAAAGAATATTACAACACACCAGCTCTGGAGTTTTGACTCTGATATAAACGCATGCATTTCTCAAGGGCTCCTAAACCCATTAGACATATGGTAGCCCTAAAAAGTCTCCAGCAAATTGATTCTAAAAAAACTTCACGAGTCAAAAAGGTTTGGACCCGCTGGTCTAAACACGAGTATACGCGTTTGAACCAATCGTATTATTCTAAAATGTTCCTGTTAGCCCACATTGAATGCCGTGAATAAAGATTCAAATGTACAGATTGCATATTTTTCATGTCAAAATCATAGACATATTTGTCAAGATTGAATATTTACATGTCCAAATCATTGACATATTTGTCTAGATTACATATTTTTATGTAAAAGTCATAGATTTTTATGTCGAGACATATTTCCTTATCTGTAAGATTTGATAGTCAAAATATTAATTGCCTTGTCAATTTTGTGTTTCAACACATGACAATGATCTCTCATCTTTACACGCAATCCATGCTTTAACTCATCATCATCGTTTGAGCGTCATTTTTAGCAACAAGAATGTCTACCAGGATGAAAATATTCAATATCACGGCATAGTCCAAGTCGACAGAGGCTATTTCTATTGGACAGATCAACTTTCAATCGTGTAATTGCCATGTCACGTCAATCAATCATGTATTGCCATGTCACGCCAATCAATCATATATTGCCATGTCACGTCATTCAATCAGGTATTGCCAAGTCACGCCAATCAATCATATATTGCCAAGTCACGTCATTCAATCATGTATTGCCATGTCACGTCAATCAATTATGTATTGCCAAGTCACGTCAATCAATCATGTATTGCTCAGTCGAAAACTTCAGTCGTATGTGTGAGTGTAAAAGGGACGCTATGTGTGAGTGTGACAGGGAAGCTATTGTTATATGCACGTGTGTAGGAAGGGGACAAAGGGGCATTTTCGGTCTATTGCAGAATGTATTCGTGAGAGTTGTTGAACGGCATCTTGGCTCACTATGTGCGGCACTAATATAGCTACGCCACTGGTGAGTCTGCCAGACTATGTGCGGCACTAAGGCTAGGTGCGACACTGGTGAGTTTGTCAAACTATGTGCGGCACTAAGGCTAGCTACGCCATGTGTGAATATGCCAGGTAAGATCGGTGTTGACATATGTATGTTCCTAGACGTAAATGAGAGGTCACATGTATGTGCTTTATCGCAGTAAGAACATTGGTTTTTCAACTAAATTCTGGTCACTGTCCAACACTCACTTGGACCCATCAACTCACCCTCACCCGCTATTTAGCGGATTTTTTTCCTCTTATTTGACAGAGCTGCTCTAAAGTACTGCTCTAAATTACTGCTCTAAAGTACTTCTCTAAAGTACTGCTCTAAAGCACTGCTCTAGAGTACTGCTCGAAAGTGCTGCTCTAAAGAACTGTTCTAAAGTACAGTTCTAAAGTACTGTTCTAAAGTACTGTTCTAAAGCACCGTTCTAAAGTACTGCTCTGAAGTACTGTTGTAAAGTACTGTTCTAAAGCACTGTTCTAAAGCACAGCCCTAAAGTACTAATATAGAGCACGAAATATTCATTTTCCTTTGTCTTGATAACAGTGTCGTAGTCAGGGGATCGTGCTGCCCGTAGCGCCCCCTTCCACGAAAACAAATGCCGCAACCCTATTTAAGGAAAGAAGTGCCGCCCGGGACGAACCGCCCCTTGGCGCCCCCCCCATGTCAATGTAATATACGCTAGTATATCTGTTTGCTAACGTATTAATTTTATCTTCTTTGTATGCGATAATCAAAATCATATATTTGCCCTAAGCTTTCTTTGAAAGATGTAATGTTTTTATTAAAAAGCGCCTTCCTATATACTGCCCACCACCGACTTCAAAGGTCCCAGCGTCGCCTAAATTTCACAAATCTTTCAGTGCCCCCCCCCCCCCCGAAAACCCCATCGCGCCCTAAGGAGTGTGAGCGCAAACTTTGAGAACCACTGCTTTAGAAAATAATATATTTATTCAGACTTTGTCTTTAAAGTACCATGTAATGATATATCTTTAGAAAATATCTTTAGAGCAACACAATAGATCAGCGGTTCTCAACTTGTGGGTCGCGACCCCTTTGGGGGTCGACGACCCTTTCCCAGGGGTCGCCTAAGACCATCGAAAAACACATATACTATACAAGTATGAAGTACTAAAGAAAACAATTTTGTGGTTGGGGGTCACCACAGCGTGGAGAACTGTGTTAAAGGGTCGTGGCATTAGGCAGTTTGAGAAACACTGCAATAGATCATGTATATTTATTCTTGTTGACCAAAGTGCAGACAACTCGTGTCATATAAAAACTTCATAGTTGTCTCTTGCTTGAAGATTTAGGTTTTCTAATTTTTTTGTATTGTTTTGGAAATAGTTGGCGACGTCTTTCGGTTTATTTAGCTTATATAGGTGTCATCTACTTATAGGTGTGATCTACTTATAGGTGTGATCTACTTATAGGTGTGATCTACTTATAGGTGTGATCAACTTATAGGTGTCACTACTTATAGGTGTCATCTACTTATAGGTGTGATCTACTTATAGGTGTGATCTACTTATAGGTGTGATCTACTTATAGGTGTGATCAACTTATAGGTGTCACTACTTATAGGTGTCATCTACTTATAGGTGTCATCTACTTATAGGTGTGATCTTCTTATAGGTGTGATCAACTTATAGGTGTGATCAACTTATAGGTGAGATCTACTTATAGGTGTGATCTACTTATAGGTGTGATCTACTTATAGGTGTGATCAACTTATAGGTGTGATCAACTTATAGGTGAGATTTACTTATAGGTGTCATCTACTTATAGGTGGTATCTACTTATAGGTGTCATCTACTTATAGGTGGTATCTACTTATATGTGTCATCTACTTATAGGTGTGATCTACTTATATGTGTCATCTACTTATAGGTGAGATCTACTAATAGGTGTGATCTACTTATATGTGTCATCTACTTATAGGTGAGATCTACTACTAGGTGAGATCTACTTATAGGTGTGATCTACTTATAGGTGTGATCAACTTATAGGTGGTATCTACTTATAGGTGTCATCTACTTATAGGTGGTATCTACTTATAGGTGTCATCTACTTATAGGTGAGATCTACTTATAGGTGTCATCTACTTATAGGTGTGATCTACTTATAGGTGTCATCTACTTATAGGTGTGATCTACTTATAGGTGAGATCTACTTATAGGTGTGATCTACTTATAGGTATCTACTTATAGGTGTGATCTACTTATAGGTGTGATCTACTTATAGGTGTGATCTACTTATAGGTGTGATCTACTTATAGGTGTGATCTACTTATAGGTGTGATCTACTTATATGTGAGATCTATTTAATATGTGAGATCTATTTAATAGTAGAGATCTATTTGATAGGTGAGATCTATTTAATAGTAGAGATCTATTTGATAGGTGAGATCTATTTAATAGTAGAGATCTATTTGATAGGTGAGATCTATTTAATAGTAGAGATCTATTTGATAGGTGAGATCTATTTAATAGTAGAGATCTATTTGATAGGTGAGATCTATTTAATAGTAGAGATCTATTTGATAGGTGAGCTCTATTTAATAGTAGAGATCTATTTGATAGGTGAGATCTATTTAATAGTAGAGATCTATTTGATAGGTGAGATCTATTTAATAGTAGAGATCTATTTGATAGGTGAGATCTATTTAATAGTAGAGATCTATTTGATAGGTGAGATCTATTTAATAGTAGAGATCTATTTGATAGGTGAGATCTATTTAATATTAGAGATCTATTTGATAGGTGAGATCTATTTAATAGTAGAGATCTATTTGATAGGTGAGATCTACTACATAGGTGAGCTTTGTTTAATAGGTGAGATCTAATTAATATATGGTTCATGCATTTTGTGATATAGCTTTTCTAATGAAGGTCTTGGTTGCAAAGCCTTTAAATGTATTTTCTCTTTGACGTACAGCTTGACCAGACTCATCACAGACACAAATTGTTTGTATCAATCATCTTGCCTTATTCTTGTTATTGGATAATTAGAGCTGCGGCCATCCATAAATTACGTACGCACAGAGACATTGTAACATTTAAGCCAGAGTCGGAAAAGTTTACATTTGCGCACTTCCGGGTTATCTTGTGTTGTCATTTTACAGTCTCTTTTATCGACTGACGTGAACAACTCTGACGTGAAGCCCCCCCCCCACCCACTTTTTTTACCCCCCCCCCCCCCGCACTGCCCAGTAGAGGTAATGTTTCGTAACCTTCGAAATGCCTTAAAGCGCTGTCAGAATACAGCATCTTACATGCAGCGTGCCATGCAAAAACAGACCATTAATGACAAAAAAAGGGGGGGGGGCCGATTTAACTATCATGGCAATAAAAGACTTGAATCCTATGGTACTTGAAATGTGGGAATGTTTCCCTAAGGCGATGCATTGTTGCGTTAAGTCGAGTTAACTAATGCTTTTTTGATAAATCTCGCTAATACCACGGATAAACAAAAAAAATTAGAATGACCTCAAATCTACTTCCGAGTTTCAAAGGTCACCGGAAGCGGCTTTATATCATAGGTTTCGTCACAAAATTGTGTTCACTGCGAGCGCCGTCTATAACACTCAAATTATGTGTTGTGTTGGAAAATGTGTTTGAACACATTAGAAAAACACTTCTTCAGCTGAAATAACCAGATTAGCTTTGTTCTCCTCTTCTAATTTTAAGGCTGATTTATCGTCAATGCCAGATGAGATCATGGCCATCAAACAATGCCAGATGAGATCACGGTCATCAAGCCACGCCAGATGAGATCACGGCCATCAAACAATGCCATATGAGATCACGGCCATCAAACAATGCCAGATGTGATCACGGCCATCAAGCAATGCCAGATGAGATCACGTCCATCAAACAATGCCAGATGAGATCACGGTCATCAAACAATGCCAGATGAGATCACGGCCATCAAACAAGGCCAGATGAGATCATGGTCATCAAACAATGCCATATGAGATCACGGCCATCAAACAATGCCAGATGAGATCACGGTCATCAAACAATGCCAGATGAGATCACGGCCATCAAACAAGGCCAGATGAGATCACGGCCATCAAACAATGCCAGATGAGACCACGGCCATCAAACAATGCCAGATGAGATCACGGTCATCAAGCAATGCCAGATGAGATCACGGCCATCAAACAATGCCAGATGAGATTACGGCCATCAAACAATGCCAGATGAGATCACGGCCACCAAACAATGCCAGATGAGATCACGGCCATCAAACAATGCCAGATGAGATCACGGCCATCAAACAATGCCAGATGAGATCACGGCCACCAAACAATGCCAGATGAGATCAGGGCCATCAAAGAATGCCAGATGAGATCACGGCCATCAAACAATGCCAGATGAGATCACGGCCATCGAACAATGCCAGACTAGATCACGACCATCAAGCAATGCCAGATGAGATCACGGCCATCAAGTAATGCCAGATGAGATCACGGTCATCAATGACAGATGAGATCACGACCATCAAACAGTGCCAGATGAGATCACGGCCCTCAAACAATGCTAAATGAGATTACGGTCATCGAACAATGCCAGATGAGATCACGGTCATCGCACAATGCCAGATGAGATTATTGTCATCGAACAATTCCAGATGAGATCCAAGTCATCGAACAGTGCTAGATGAAATCACGACCTTCAATTAATGCCAGATGAGATCACGGCAGTAAATCGATAATAAAATGGTTCCTTTTTTTAGACTATCAGTCAATCATTTTGTCTCATAAGAATTAACTCAACTTGGTTTCATAAGTCATTCATTTGGTCACATACGTTATTAATTAGTCACATAAGTCATTTATTAGGTCTCATAGGTCATTCATTTGATTTCATAAGTCATCCATTTGGTCACATTTTCTTATTCAAGTTTCTTGAGGTTTATAAAAGTCACCTTTTCCCAATTATTTCCACTAATTATAATGTAAATAAATCAACAGCAAACATAACATTTGAAGTGCTACATTACTGTAAATATAGTTCTACAATGAACATCACATTTGAAGTGCTACATTACTGTTGCTATTGTTCGACCGTCGACGAAATTAAAATGTAGTATGGTTCATTCATTTAATCATGATTGACGAAAATGATGGAGTGGGCGCCCTTTTCTCGAACATTTAAAGAGGTAGATATTAAGTGAGTAGATGACAGTTAGAGTCAAGTGTGTATATGACAGTTAGAGTCAAGTCTGTAGATGACAGAGTCAGGTGTGTAGATAGTGTAGATATTGTAAGAGACCAGACAGAATCAAATGAGTAGATGACCACTAGAATCAAGTGAGTAGATGACAACTAGAATCAAGTGAGATGACCACTAGAATCAAGTGAGTAGATGACAACTTGTAGGTTTAAGCAAATAGAAAGAAAAATCTCCTGGTTATTTAAGCCAACCCTTTGGTCAAGGTCGCGGCCTGTACATTTTTCAATGTTACGAAGCCAGCATCAAAAGGATCAGACAGCATTTGTCCAGTTCACCCATGCAGAAGTTATCCTGCCCACGTTCCGCTGCACCCACAGAGCCAGTGGCCATCTTTGGACACTACTCAATACTCATTTCCCTCTGACCTTTCAACAGACACCAGAATGAGCTCTTGGTCAAGCTTTTGTTCAGCTCTTTTCCCCCCGACCCCCCCCACACACATACATTTGTCGACTAAACAATTTCCACCCACGCAAACATAATCCGAGATGTGTTGCTAAGCAACCAATTGAGTTCTGCTTTATTTAAGTCATGAGCACGATGTAATGGAAACCTAACCTAAAAATAGCTTGTTAATCTAATCAACATCTCTGAGATGTCTACAGCAACGCATCCAACAGATGTCTGTGCGGCATTCTCTAATACATCATTGTATCATACACCACTATGTCATACACCACTTTGTCATACACCCCTGTTTCATACGCTTATAATATAACGGGAATGCTTTTTAACAACTCGTTTCAAACAAATGTTTCTGACAACGTGTTTCAAGCAGCATTTAATGTTTCTGACAACTTGAAACAAGGGGGGCTCGTTTCAAATGAGAAAGTCTTACTATGTTGATTGTGAAAGTTAAAAAAAACACTAGATAACGTAAAGGTTGTTTTAAACACGATCAACCTGGTGTAACTGAGTGACGAGTACACGGGTAGCGAGCCCCGAAGTAACGTTACCTCCAATGGGTTCTCGCGTGGATTCCTGTTGGTTCGCCGGCCGAAACAATAGACTCAGAGAAGTAGTTATTTTTTAACTGGTGTCGATCGGATTCAGCAACGATGCTCAATCATGACAAACCAACAATTCATGTGCCCACCAAGCTCCTACGACTGCTGCGGTCTCGGACATCTCAGGGCCAAACGTTGTGATTTTTTAAAAAATTTAAATAATTAACCACCAATATTGACTGCAGCGCGCACAGAACCAAAAAGTGGTAAAGGACCTCCAAAAGTCAAGTGTCACAGAACCGAAAAGGTGCAAGGGACCCCCAAAAGTCAAGTGGCACGAACCGAAAAGGAGCAGGGGACCATCAAAAGTCAAGTGGCACACAACCGCAAAGGGGCAGGGGACCCCCAAAAGTCAAGAGGCACAGAACCGAAAAGTGGCAGGGGACCCCCAAAAGTCAAGCGACGGCATTAAATATATCGTTATATACAACTATACTTTGTTTAAAATATACATTGCGGTAAATGCCACCATGCTTCCATATAACCGTGGTCCTGATTTGAAAATACTTGAGAATCTATATATTAGGAACTACTGAGCTTAATAATTTAGCGCCGTTGTCTATATTTTTACAAATCATGGCTTATAACGACAATTTCTGACAATCTGTGACCAAAAAAATGTATAATAAAAGTTTTCTCCCGGGATTTTTTGGGGATGGGAAGAATTCCTAGGAAGCTTTTTGTTTACTAAAAATCGTCCGGGATCACGGGATATTATTATTATTATTTCAGCGATCTTATATAACCCGGTACGCCAGCCTAGGGCTTGGTACGCCAGCCTAGGGCTTGGTACGCCAGCCTAGGGCTTGGTACGCCAGCCTAGGGCTTGGTACGCCAGCCTAGGGCTTGGTACGCCAGCCTAGGGCTTGGTACGCCAGCCTAGGGCTTGGTACGCCAGCCTAGGGCTTGGTACGCCAGCCTAGGGCTTGGTACGCCAGCCTAGGGCTTGGTACGCCAGCCTAGGGCTTGGTACGCCAGCCTAGGGCTTGGTACGCCAGCCTAGGGCTTGGTACGCCAGCCTAGGGCTGGGCTCACCACGCTTCACATTACTATCAGCAGAAAGAAACATAAGAAAACATGACCTTCCAAAACAGTTACGCAAAAATTATTCATTTAAAAAAACAGCTTTGTAAAAAGATTGACCTCGCCCACCCAGGCACCATCTACCCCTGTCTTGCCATGGACGGCACCCAGCAGCATAGGTCGTAGCTTATCAGTAAGAGGGGGAGGGGGAGGTGATAATGAGTTTGAAGAGATGCATCTGGAGGGCAGTTCTGAAGGCATACCTGGAACCCGATCGAGATACCCGGATAGTGATACATAAGTAGGTTTTGTGTTTACCGGTCGGACACTTCGTCTCTAAAAGTTTTCGCCCTCACTGTACTTTGCTACCCAACCTGTCATCTTTATTTTTTTTAACCAACACCATCTGTCATCACGAAATAATTCTTCTCTCAACACATCAGATCCCCGTCACGGCAATCCTTGAGTGTAAGCAATAACTTTATCACATTTTTCACAATCTTACGTGTATTAAAAAGTTGTGAATATTGATTCTGCTCTTATTTCTCTAGCCCCTACTGCAAAATGTATCTCCGAAAATAGCAAATGTCGTGAACAGCATCCAGTGTCCTGAAAATAAATTTGATCCCCATGATGAAGTTTTCGTTTTCTGAATACCTAAGACTTCATTTGCGGAAACGCTGAATGATTCGGGGATATATGCACCAAATTGGGACCGGAATTGTTCACATTTTAGGTGCCTCAAGTACAATTGTTAGCTTTTTTTTAACTTCTATACTAGAAGATATGACCCGGTGTTATCAGGATAATAATAGAAGGTATTATACTGGAAGATATGAACCGGTGTTACCAGGATAATAATAGAAGGTATTATACTAGAAGATATGAACCGGTGTTACCAGGATAATAATAGAAGGTATTATACTAGAAGATATGAACCGGTGTTACCAGGATAATAATAGAAGGTATAATACTAGAAGATATGAACCGGTGTTACCAGGATAATAATAGAAAGCAGTATATATACTAGAAGATATGACCTGGTGTTACCAGGATAATAATAGAAGGTATTATACTAGAATATACGAAGCGGTGTTACCAGGATAATAATAGAAGGCATTATTGCTAATTTCTTCTTGCTATGGCGAAATCTCATCATGTCATAATCCAATTAATAAGTATGTTACTGAATCGGATTTTATTGCACTGTATACCCAGCGTCACAGAACGGTTATTGCGGAAGAGGGCTCCGGTATTGACTTATCACAATCTATTTAATTAATTTAGTATTGGTTAGTACAGGACCGTTCCTCTCTGTGATTATATGTTGGGTGTCTAGGCGCTGGGAAAAGACAAAGCACAACGTAAACTTTAACGAAAACGCACAACTCCAACTCCAGGTGTGCCGATGACATAACTGTATTGATTTCTTGATGTTACAGCAATTAAAACTAAGTCTATCGACGAATCTATAACCTTTTCAAAAAACCCTGCTATCCTCTCTCACCCCACTGGAAGTGCCCCCCGCAGCTCATTCATGATACACCAAACGTGATGCGACCCATGGGGGAAGTCCCGAACAAAACAACACAATTCCGCACTGATAACAATTGAGCTCTGTCCTGTGGCCCCGCCCCAGTCATTTGTGACACCCAGAAGAAAAATTACCATTTCCCACATCCCTAAAATGAATGATTATGATTATAAGGTATGCTCTTCTCATAGATGTTTACGCTTCTCACATCATTTAGTTAGATACATTTTCATCTTCTTAACAATAAACTCCGACCCAACATTTTTACACGCCCGTGAAATACAAAGAAAATATATTTTTGTAAAAATGTATTTTTAAAAAAACATATCATACATCAACAACAACAAAATATCCGAGCCATCAATAACTGCTTTTGGTTATTGAGGATATTGGTATCCTCTTAAAATATCCTTTCACATCTTTCGCCTCGCCCCTGAACTACAGGGTGGGCCAATCAAAGTGAGAACATCTCGTAAAATGTGATTTAATCACATAAAAGTAGTTTAACTATACCCATACTAGATTAAATAGTTTACTGATTTACTTACTTACATATTGAACATGATTTCTGATTAGCTAAATATTTCGCAAAAAAATGTATGAAGAATTATAATTAATTAAATTATATATTGAAATAACTCATATGCTACGAGATGTTCTCACTTTTATTGGCCCACCCTGTAGATTATTCTTATATCTAAAGAAAAATCTTAGCCAGTTTTCACGTCTGCTATTTTTCTAAATATAAATATTATAAATTTCATCAAACATTTGCCGCACATTTCCATTACTGAATTGAGCGCAAAATTAAATAAGAAATATTTTGCTTGTAGAAATTAAATTTGCTTTCAAATTAATTATGGCAATACAAAAAAAGAAGACGGTAAAGAATTTTATTTCTTCTTTTATACAATATCTTAACTCTACAATTCAGATAAATACTTAAAATAATTTGTTAATTATTATTTTGGATTTATTTATAATAGAAGTAATGGTTACATTTGCAAGATTACATCTACTTGAAATAGTGGAACAAGGTATGTTGACGCTTGAACCAATAGTCAGGACAAAAAGATTTGAACGTTTCGGCTTAGAGCCTTCTTCGGCGAACAGGACAAATGATAATACGACAAGAAACAGAGCATAGTAAAAAAAAAACAAAAAAACTTTAGAGATCTCCTTAGTTGTTTTGCCGGAACAGAATAACTTTGCAACAACATGTTTGACAGCGTGTGCAGTGGCGTAGCGAGCTTAACTCGCGCCCGGGGCACAATACCTTTTTAGCGCCCCCCAATACCTTTTTAGCGCCCCCCCCTATTCGAAAACCATACAATATTATAGTAAAATATACCATTTGGCGCCCCATTGTGAGTAGCGCCCGGGGCATGATGCACCCCCTTGCCCCTTCTCACTACGCCACTGAGCGTGTGTTGACTGATTGGTAGAGTGTGTGTGGGGGGTGTGTGTGGGAGGGGTGGTGACAGGATGTCTACAAGTTGATTTATTTTATCAATTTTAAGTTGATTCGAATTCCGAAAAAGAACAACCATTTACTTATTGTTTTTAAGAATCCCATTTTTAAAAAAATAATTAACTTACGCAGCTACTGAACACAAATTTATTCAATGTTTTCCGCAGTTATTTGGGATTTTTATTTTGTGCGCTAATGAACTTACCATTACACGTTGACATTAGCTCATTCTTTTTTATATAATAACTGGCAGAGGCGCCGCCTTTGGCATCATTTACTCTCCAGGGTCGTCTGTAAGAATTTAGGCAACATAAGAACCTACGAGAGCAGTCTGGGGAAATCGACATCCCGGGCCATATCGGTTAGCTGAGTGGGAGGCGAGCTGGGACATGGAATTTCATCCAGCCAAGTGCTGTGTTTTACTAATTTCCTATTGTGCTAACCTGTTTGCAGTCTCCCCCATTATTAACATTTCGATCGAGCCATGGCTTTCTGTCTCCATGCGTAAACCCCCAACTGGTGTAAATCCTTCTCGACATCGTCGATCCATATCAGTCTTGGACGACCGGTGAGCCGTCTGCCTCTAGGCTTCTGCCTGTATATCACTTTTGCTGCTCTACATTCCGGCATCCTTTCAATATGTCCTGCACAGCGCAGTCTGCCTTTTTTATTGTTGCGACTATGGGTGGGTTTTTGTACAATTGGTAAAGCTCATGGTTTGTACGGATTCTCCAGATATCATTGTCTATCACGGGGCCTTATATTTTCCTGAAGATTTTTCCTCTCTCATGTATTGGGTAGTTTATCTGCTTTTCTGGTAAGAGATCAAATTATGGTAGTGGTGTATATTGTCTTCTTTGTTCTCTTTGAGAGGCTTTTGCTTCCCACTAGCTTTTGTAGGCTGAAGTAGGAACGGTTGCCTGCTGATATTCTTTCTTTCTCCTCTGACATTGTTTCATTGTGTTTGTTTATAGTTGCCCCTACATATTTGAATGTAGCCACTCTCTCAAATGTGTGGTTCTTTATAGTGATGTTGTCATCAGCATGGGAGTTTCGTGACATTATCATATATTTTGTCTTCGGTACCTTTACATTAAGATCAGCTTTGACCGAGGCATTGCCAGGTCCCCTGAATGTTTTAATTATGTCCTTTCTGTTTCTGCCCAGTAGCGCTAGATCGTCTGCGTATGCCAGGTACTTACCACTATACATTTCATCTTACCACTATACATTCCAACTTACCGATACTCATTCCAGCATAATGCTAAACACACAAACTTACCCCTACACATTCATACTATCCACTACACATTCATACTAACCACTACACATTCATACTAACGACTACACATTCCAACTCATTTCCTCTTAAGCTTAACAATACAAATAGCCATTTATTGAAAAATATATTATATCAATAAAGTCAAAGCCTTGCATTTAGAGGAACACAGCAAGTAAAGAGAAGGTCCAAAGTTAAGGACAACTTAAACTTTTTTTTAGGTTAAACAGTATGTCTCTATTATTCAACATTTTCCTTTCCAAATACGTGGACAATGATATATATAAAGAAAATTCCGGGAGCAAGAAAATTTATCCGATGCACTTGGTGAGTTAAAACAGCTGTGGGCCCGGACAAGCTCGGGTGTATACGGATTTTGTTATTTACGAAGTTGTCGTGCTTTCTTGTGTAGCAGGAATGAGACAGACGACACAGATGATATATTGATGATGTAGGAAACATGAGCACGGCCAGGAGTAGGAGCTCCGAGTGGCTTGATGACTTGACGTCACACCGATGCAGGGGGGGGGGGGGGGGAAACAAGATTGAAACAGTTTTAATGGCGACTGCCTTGTGTTGCTTATCTGTATACAAAATAAAATCTACAAGCACACCACTGCCTGGTTGATGTCTAGCTCTTGTGTAGGCTGCACTTTGATTGTTTCAACGTGCGTTCCGTCTATGGCTTCGCACATAAATAATGACAGAATAACTTTACAACAGCCTGTTTGATCCCGCGTGTTGACTGATATGGTAGTTAGTGTGTGTGTGCATGTGGTTGGGGGGTGACAGGATGGCGGGACAACAGGGGGGGGGGGAATAGGAATGAGCGCCACAGACAAAGAGTGGGGGGCAAGCCTAGAGGGTGTCTTATTCATAGAGAGTGCCCAACATAGAGGGCGCCAAACGTATAAGGTGCCGTACACACAGAGAGTGATGTAAAAAATAGAGGCTGATGCACAAAATGAGAGGGTTGTACGCATAAATGTACATCTAGAGAGTGATGCACACATGGGGAATAACTCTCGTCAACAATTCTTTGTGGAAAATGAAATCGTCTCAATTTAAGTAAGTTGTAAAAAATATTCGGCTTAAAAGTGGTTAAGACATCAGAATATTTAATATAGTTCATGGGCGTGAAATAAAAAGTGTGCAGTGACGCATTATGGAGGAAGGGGTGTAGCAAAAATTGGGATTCTTAAATGTGCGTTACTTAAGTTCATGTTTTGTCAAGTAACTTTAGTAGATGGGAAGTTCACGCATTTGCTGTCGCCAATGTTTGGCGAGCAATTATATATCTAGTTAAATATTATTTTCCCAAAATATGACGTAATTTTTTTTTCGCCTTTAGAAATACCTTTGTTTCCATAATAAGAATTTTATCAAATTATTGTATAGTATTTTTTTTTAAAATGTAATACTTACAATGTAGTCTTCATATAAATAGATTAAATAAACATTTTAAACTTAAACAGTTTTTGATTTACTTTCTTCCAAACAGTTTTTTATTTTCTTTCTTCCAAACAGTTTTTGATTTTCTTTCTTCCAAACAGTTTTTGATTTTCTTTCTTCCAAACAGCTTTTGATTTTCTTTCTTCCAAACAGTTTTTTATTTTCTTTCTTCCAAAAAGTTTTTGATTTTCTTTCTTCCTAACAGTTTTTGATTTTCTTTCTTCCAAACAGTTTTTGATTTTCTTTCTTCCAAACAGTTTTTGATTTTCTTTCTTCCAAACTAAGGGTGGTTTAAACAATGATAACTTGGGGCAAAAGCTAAAAAAGTATATCGCCGACCCCCCCCCCCCCCTGACATAGAGGGTGGCGTACGCACAGAGCTGCGTAAACATGAAGGGTGATGTACACATAGAGACTGATGTACATATACAGCGTCTCGTATGCATAGAGGGTGATTTACACATACAGCGTCTCGTACACATGGAGGGTGATAAATCTTTTTGTGTACATCACCCTCCATACAGCAGCGGTTCTCAAACTGTGGGCCGCGACCCCTTTGTGGCGTAGAACATCCCTTACAAAGGGATCGCTTAAGACCATCGGAAAACAAATTTTGTATGAATTAGCAACGAAAAATAATTGTATGGCTGGGGGGTCATCAAGACATGAGGAACTGCATTAAAGGGGTAGTGGCATTAGGAAGGTTGAGATCCACTGACATAGAGGGTGCCGTAGCGTTTTATAAGTCAAGCCGGGATCGCGAGCTGAATATAAATGAAAAAAAAATTTCATCTCTAAGAAACGCTGTCTTAGAGACCTGCTTGTAAGTCAACACACGAGACACACAGGTCAATAAAGGTGCTACCGTCAGCTGGTGACCTGGCTCGTCAGGGGGGTACCTAACCTACTTGGACAACAAATCAGGCTCTTTCATCTTGTCGCCGTCATCCAGAGACTTGACGTCACTCTACCCACTCATTGGAGGCGACCCCACCCCACTTAGAGGGGAACTCTAGTCCACATACGCTGGGTGGTGCCACTATAAGGGCAATAAATTCCAGCGGACGGGGGGGGGGGGGGGTGGTGGTTTGAATAAAGCGACACTTCTACAGGGGCGTATTCACATATGTGAGATTTTTTTCGTGGTGGGGATCTTTTCAAATTGGCTGTTATTTAATCTTTGCAGCAATTCTTCTTCTTCTTCTATATTTTAAGGGCCCCCAATCAATGAATTGATCATTCTGTCTCCTCTCTATGTATAAAAGAGACGTTCTTGACCTAAAATGAAACTATATTCTCAGACAGATCATAAGTCATTCATATTTATATTCACAGAAGAACAATTATTATGACAACAACAACAACAAAAAAAAAGTGTATTCTTAATGACCAGTCTCATGAGTTTCGGGTGGCCTCAATTTAATCGCCTTTGACAAAAATATGTCATTAATTTCTACCAGGTAAAGCCAGCCAATGAGAAGTTAGTGCACCATAGTCACGGCCGTCTTAGCAGCATCGGAGGCCCTGGGCACAGCAATGCACTGAGGCCCCCTAGCAACACAACATACCTGGGCCGTGTGAAAAGGGGGGGGGGTGAAGGGGGGCACTAGCCACATGCTCAACAGTTGGGGGGGGGGGGGCAAACAGCTCCTACTTCCCACCAACTCACCAAGAGGAATAAAAATGTAAAATTAAAATAAACATTAAATAAAGTTAAATCTTCGATGAATTACATTTATTGATACAAAAAACAAAATCATTCAAAATCAATAATAGTTGTAAAACATTATCAGAAATAAACTATAAATAACGGGAGTGGATGATAAATTATCATTATTGACAGATAGATAAAATAAATTATTTAATATAAATAAACATAATCATTGGCGTAATGTTTTTGCAGAGAATTGTTTTATTATTGGTCTAAAGTCAATGGTCCTAAGGATGTCATTTTACATGTACATAAGTGAAAGCCAGTTCAAACGTTTTTGTCCCATTGTACTGCGAAGATGATTCTTACCTTATTTTTTTCGATTCATATCTGGGGAAAGTAAGACTTGTTGACGCGAGTTATTCCCCTTTAAAAGTTTTAGAACTGTCCAACTTTGATTCGCATTTATAATATTAATTTTGGAATGTGCCGATATATATCGTGTGTTTAAATTGGGAAATGGGGAATTTTAAATCCAATTCAATTGTCAAAATCTTTAAATATTCATTAACAATATGTGAAACATGATGCCTCTTTAAGAGTGAGTCTCCTAGAAACGTGGGGGTCGTTCCAAGCGCAGGGCCCTGGGTCAGTGCCCACTGGGCCCGAGTCTTAAGACGCCACTGATCACAGTACCACAATATCACAGTATCACAGTACCACAATACCACAGTACCACAAATGACAATACCACAGTACTACAGTGCCACACACAGAGTTAAAACAACTGTCGAGGATGCCATACTTAAAATCACTCAATTAGGATTGAGCTACCTTGAAAATTAACTACCAATTTGAACATAGTCCAAAGTTCATCTTTAAAAAAAAAAATTTTTTTTAAACTTCTGTCTGTGGTTGAAAATTTTTGTTGACACGAATTGTAATCATGATGAATTTATTTTAAGTATCTCTTACATATATTTTGCTTGTGGTGTGACTGCTTCCATTTCCAGATAGCGCGCAAAATATAATTCCCGATAACTACGCTAAATGATTCTATTTTTAAATAACGCAACTGCGTTTGGTGTGTAATATTTTCTTTTCTTTTTTCGGAAAATGAAATCGTCTCAGTTTAAACATGGTGTAATAAATATTCGGTTTAAACGTGGTTTGGACATCAGAATAAAAGGCCTTCAAAACTGCACTCAAAACACATCTCTTTAAACTCTACTACCCCGACTGATTGCCCCCTCTGACCGATAAACGATTATTATTTTAAAAAAGCAATTTGTGAAAAGCTTGACCTCACCACTCAAGTACTATCTACCCCTGTCCAGCCTTGGACAGCTACCAGCAAAGTCGAGCGTTGGTTATCAGTAAGACGGGGGTGAGAATGAGTCGGTATAGTACAGATTGAAGAGATGGGTCTCTAGGGCAGTTTTGAAGGCTGTGATGATCGTTATATTGAGGATGTGTAATGGGAGAGAATTACATAGTTTTGGGGCTCAGAAAAAGAAAGATCGATCACCATATGTTGTAGTTCACACATTCATGTCTCTAATGTTGGGCGAGCTCATCATCATGTCCCTTAGTCCTTGGACCGTTGGGGCGCCACAGATGACATGAAAATTATCCTTCTCCATTCCTCTCGGTCTTCTGCACTACACATTGCATCGCCTAGTTTAAATCCCGTCAACTCATTGATGTTATCATCCCATCTTTTTCTCTGCCTTCCTCTTTTTCTCCCTCCTCTAGTTGGGCGAGCTATAACTAGTTAAAATTAATATAGCTCATAAGTGTTAAAAAAAAACTTCCGGGTGGACTACTTCCGGGTTACAGCTCATTGAAATACTATTGGATAATTTTTAAAGTATAGGCTATCAAACACAGTGGGGAGGTATCAGACTAAAGCTATGCAAGATACCTACATTTCTGGCCGGTTATCTTGATATCCTTTATGTTGTCACTCGTCAAGTGGAGATGTCTCATCATAAACATTTTTCCAGCCAGGTGGTCAGATAAATCTTCGCTCCTTACGACCGCCCGTGGTCACCTAAAAAAAGTAATTCAGGACCTAAGAATTAGAACATCCGTTACCAACTAAAAATAACGATTCCGATGCTTCATAAGTCAGAGCTTAGTAAACCGGCGTGCTGCGGCAAACTAGTACGCCGTCAGATTCTTGCAGGTGTGCCGCGACATTAGGGTTCCAAGAGGAGCAGACCCGCAAAGTTAATGTGAGCTTGTTGAAACAGAGTTAATGGTGACCTTATGACCAAAGAGTTAATAGTGACCTTATGACCACTGAGTTAATGGTGACCTTATGACCACAGAGTTAATGGTGTCCTTATGACCACAGAGTTAATGGTGACCTTATGATCACAGAGTTAATGGTGACCTTATGACCACAGAGTTAATGGTGACCTTATGACCACAGAGTTAATGGTGTCCTTATGACCACAGAATAAATGATGAGTTTATGACCACAGAGTTAATAGTGAGCTTATGACCACAGAGTTAATAGTGAGCTTATGCAACAATCTTGTCCAAATGTTCAGTCCAACAATATGTGCAAACCAGGGCCGACCCTAACAATTGCGGGGCCCTATGCGAAACGGATTGCGCAGGGCCCATTCTGGGTAGAGGATAAGGGTAATAAATGAAAATTACGATTTTGTAATAGAAAATAAATTCGGGGCGGGGACGATGAAAGTGCGGGGCCCATTGCGGCCGCATAGGTTGCAGTGGCCTAAGGCCGGCCCTGGTGCAAACACATAGAAATCAGGCGAGTAGTTATGTCACACATAAACCGATTCGCTATTTATATTTTCAAAAACATATTGCGCTAACATGAGAGAGCCCGATTCAAAAAGATTTTCAATTCAAAATCTTAAGCAGTCGCCTGAATGAGATCGCCAGCTTCATAAGCATCATAATCATCTTAATCATCATAAGCATCAAAATCATCTTAATCATCATTAGCATTATAATCATCATAAGCATAATAATCATCTTAGTCATCATAAGCATCAAAATCATCTTAATCATCAAAAGCATCATAATCATCTTAATCATCATAAGCATCAAAATCATCTTAATCATCATTAGCATTATAATCATCATAAGCATAATAATCATCTTAGTCATCATAAGCATCAAAATCATCTTAATCATCATAAGCATAATAATCATCTTAAGCATTAAGATGAAATAACAAACTCCGTCAATATGTTTAAGATAATTTTAGAAGAAAATATCGTATCAGAACTTCTTCTATATTTTGAGGCCCCACGATCAATGTATTGATCATCGTGACTCTCATTTTGTAGTTATAGGTTCGCGATGTAACTTCCGGGTGCAACAAGATGGCGGAATAAAAAAAACATCAAGAGCACAAAAGAAAAGAAATCTGCAATATTGACAAAAATTCATAGGAAGAAATGGTAAAATCTGTGGAAAATACTCTAAAGACTTCGGCCAAAATCAGAGTGTAATTCGTCGGAAACGTATTATTCGTCTAGTACAGTGGTTCTCGACCTTCCTAATGCCGCGACCCTTTAATACAGTTCCTCATGTTGTGGCGACCCACAACCACAAAATAAAATTATTTTCGTTGCTACTTCATAACTGTAGAGCATATGTGTTTTCAGGTGGTCAAAGGGGTCGCGACCCACAGGTTGAGAACCGCTGCTAGTACGATGATAAAATGAAGCTAACCAGTTCCTTGTTAACTTCCGGCTGCGACAAGATGGCGAAGTAATAACAACGAGAGCACAAGACAAAACGAAAGAAATCTGAATTTCAACAAAAGTTGAATCGTAGGAATTGGTCCATTTTGTTGAAAATGCAGTTAATAAGTTTTGGCCGGGATCAGAATCTGTGACTTCAGATGCGAATTTTTCCTTTCGTATGATGATAAATTGAAGCTAACCAGCTCCTTCCATTGAAATTACACCCAGTTCACTTGATGATACTTGACTCTTCTACCTATTGTGTCACCGATCCAATGTCTTGTTGCGTGCTATAACAGTGATGAGAGTTCACGTGCGCGTAACAGGCAGCAATGAAATCTCACGCACATTTTTGAAATGTTTTCTTCAAAGTATATCAAGAAATTTACAAGTGCAAAGATCAAAATCAAGAAATGAACAAACTCAAAGATCAAGATCAAGAACTGAACAAAGGCAAAGATCTAAATAAGGAAATGAACAAACGCAAAGATCAACTTCAAGAAATGAACAAATGCAAAGACCTAAATCAAGAAATGAACAAATGCAAAGATCTAAATCAAGAGATGAACAAACGCAAAGATCAACATCCAGAACTGAACAAATGCAAAGATCTAAATCAAGAACTGAACAAATGCAAAGATCTAAATCAAGAAATGAACAAACGCAAAGATCAAAATCAAGAAATGAGCAAAAACAAGATAAACAGAGAATAAAAATAATAAATTATAATCGGTTTTCTCAACGTCTGACCTCTCCGTCATCTTGCATGATATCTGCCTCAGATGCCCTAAACTTTTTATTTACCTGAACGCATCCTGTCCAAAGGAGAGTGAGAAGATGGCCTGGTCACCAAACTGACCGTGACTGCAGACATTTTTTTAATATAAAAAAAAAGTTTGTGTGCACGCATTTTTAATACGTCTGCAGTTATTTTAGTTTCACAGAAAGCTGCGATTTCTAAAAAAAAATTTTAAAGCTACTTATTTATAGAATAGATTATTGGCTTAATAGAGACGCGTTCTTTGAATGGACGGGAAGAAGCGTTGATCTCTTTTAAAAATACATAACAGCTCTTTTGCGTGGTAGCGGTGGGATGGGACTTTAGGTTAGCATACTTATAATACTTATATAGATCAGGGGCGTGCCAAAAAACAAAAATGTGCTGGCGTTCCTAGGGAGTTAAATGGACTACAGGTGTTCTGTTATTAACGTTTATGTGTGTGTGTGGAAAAAGGGGGGGGGGGCATTTTATGGGATTTCACCACAGGCAGCATTTAGTCAAGATACGCCCCTGACGAGGTGGGTGGGTACATCTTATGACGGTACAAGCATCTAACAATCTGATGAAGTTACAGACATAATAATAAGGATTTTTCTATTTTTGTTTTAAAGAATATATTGTACTATAATTATACTATACTATAATAATAATAATATATTCTTTAAAAAAATATACTATCATTATACAATATTATAGTATAATTATAGTATAGGTTTTTGTCCCCTCCCCGAAAATACACTTTCAGGGCCGTGGCAAAAAATGTGGACATATTTAATTTTTTTTTAACGAGAATCGCAAGTTCTCCAAACCGGAATATAAAATTAAAATGTGTTTGGGAACAGTTCTCTTAATATGAGTAAGCATGTGTTTTATCGATTGCCGGAAATACTGTTCAGGTGCGTTGACACATGGTGGGTACCAACATTGCAAAACCCAATGATGTTGAAGAGATAAAATTCGGGGTATGCATTTTCTTTTTAAAAAACATTAAATTATGGATATTCTATTTCATCTCTATTTTTTTCAGAAAAATATCCTAGGGGTGAAGGGAAGGGTTGGGTTCATTTGATGAATATCTAAAAAATCCAAAGTTGTTCACAGACGAGAAAATGAGTGTTTAGATTCTTTTTTGTGTATAAAAAACAAAGTTGGACCATGTTTTCGAAGATTATACAGTACAAGGCAAGGCAAAGGGTTGGGAAGAAGTTGAGAAAAGTTTGGCTACATTCTCATGTGGATATCAATATCTCAAAATCTGTTAACAATACATAAATAGAAATGGATATTCATGTTATTATTTTGTTAATTATATTTTTTTAAAGTTATTATTTTTGTATATAGTTTAGGAGCGAGGTGGGTGTATTTTTAAGAGAAGAAAAATGTCTCTAATCCGATTCTGTTACAGGATCGTTCTTACATAACTAAAGTTATGAAAAGGTTTGCTCTACCATTTCCAAAGTATACATTTCAAAGGCGTTGAATAGATGGGGTACAATTTTTTTATGAGACCAGTGCGTCAAAACAAATTATGTTGCAGACGTGAAAATTTGGTTTCAGATCTTAAATTTCTGTGTCGAAACACAAGCAAGACTTTTGCCATAGCGGGTAGATAGTACCGCAACATTCTTTCCATTTGCACCCGGCCAACACCGGGTTACATCTTCTAGTACCGGTACTATAGAAATAATTGTTTTTATTTCCACTTTAATGGTCAGCCATTACTTCGCCTATTATAACCTGTCTGTTTGTTATTTTTGGGTGTTTTTTGGTGTGGTTTTTTGGTGTTTTTGTGTTTTGGTGTTTTTGTGTTTTTTGGTGTTTTTGTGTTTTTGTGTTTTTGGTGTTTTTGTGTTTTTTGTTTTTTTGTGTTTTTGTTTTTTTTTTTGTTTTTGTATTTTTGTATGGTTTTTTGTGTTTTTGTGTTTTTTGGTGTTTTTTTGTGTTTTTGTGTTTTTTGGTGTTTTTTTTTGTGTTTTTGTGTTTTTTGGTGTTTTTGTGTTTTTTTGGTGTGTTTTTGTGTTTTTGGTGTTTTTTTGTGTTTTAGTGTTTTTTGGTGTTTTCTTGTTTTTGTGTGGTTTTTTGTGGGTTTTTTGTGGGTTTTTTGTGGGTTTTTTTTTTGCTGGCACAAGGTAGCGATGGTGTGGAATCCACAGTCCCATCCACCCAGGGTGTTGGTGATGTTTTTGCTTGACTGGGCTTTGGTGGGTGTTGAGAAGTTGAAAATTATAATTATAAAACATGGGGACGTGCCGCCAATAGGGCGGAGCCCTGTTACTTACTTCAGGTTCAACTCATCTATCAAGTACATCAAATCATATCAAAGTATCAATTCAATTATCTAGTTCATAATATTATATCAAATTATGAACTCAACTATCTAGTACCTAGAATTATATCAAAGTATCATTTGTCTTGCGTTGTCTTCATTGGCCCCGTTACAACGTTGGGTAAACAGGCCAGGTTTCACTTTCAATCCCACCCTGAGATCACTATGGCGTCTCTTCTCTCAAGTTCCTATTTTAATCGCGCTGTTATCATAATTTTGTGGTATGTGAAACCCGGCAGGCATTGTTTCCCCCTACCCCCACAGCACCCCCTCCCAGACACCCACACAACCCCCCTTTCACACGATTTTCCCGCATTCCATTGTTCGGAATTACAGTTGGTCATAGACTTCCTCGTAAATGTGTCACTTGTCGGAATAGTATTCCTGTGGTGGCCGGCTCTTCAAGTGTCCTTCAGTTTGTGCGAGTGGAGTTCAACAGCCAGTTCAACATTAACACCCCTGTTATCAACATGCGCAACAACATCAACAACTTTACCATTGGGGGGGGGGGGGGGGGGAGGAATTACGCCTGGGTCGTGACAGAACATTGAAGGGCTTGTCACAAATTAATGACGCAATAGCCTCACTGGGTAAATCTGCGACACGTAGACACTACAAGCAAGGCCAAGAAATACCGGTGAACAGTGGTGGAACTAATCAGGTGATGTGTGTAAGGGTGAATGGTGCGATAATATGATTTTGATTGTTACCTCAATGTAAATGGGATTTGTGTGTCAAACGGAAGGGTTATTGACAGTGTGAACGGTGATTGATATCACAGTGTGAAAGTCGATTGGTGTGACAACCTGAATGGTGTGACAATAAGAATGGTGTTTGGTGTGGAAAACCTGAATGGTGTGACAATAAGAATGGTGTTTGGTGTGGAAAATCTGAATTGTGTGACAGTAAGAATGGTGTTTGGTGTGACAACCTGAATGGTGTGACAATAAGAATGGCGTATTGTGTGGAAAACCTGAATGGTGTGACAATAAGAATGGTGTGTGGTGTGACAACCTGAATGGTGTGACAATAAGAATGGTGTTTGGCGTGACAACCTGAATGGTGTGACAATAAGAATAGTGTTTGGTGTGACTTTGTCAACGGTAACGGAAGTTACCATCAGCATGATCTTTCAAGTTCCAGACTAGCACTCCCACCAACATGATCTTTCAAGATCCAGACTAGCACTCCCATCAACACGATCTTTCAAGATCCATACTATCACTCCCATCAACACTATCTTTCAAGTTCCAGATTAGCACTCCCATCAACATGATCTTTCAATATCCAGACTAGCACTCCCATCAACACGATCTTTCAAGATCCAGACTAGCACTCCCATCAACACGATCTTTCAAGTTCCAGATTAGCACTCCCATCAACATGATCTTTCAAGATCCAGATTAGCACTCCCATCAACATGATCTTTCAAGATCGAGACTAGCACTCCCATCAACACGATCTTTCAAGATCCAGACTAGCACTCCCATCAACACTATCTTTCAAGTTCCAGATTAGCACTCCCATCAACATGATCTTTCAAGATCCAGATTAGCACTCCCATCAACATGATCTTTCAAGATCCAGATTAGCACTCCTATCAACAGGATCTTTCAACTTCCAGTTTAGCACTCCATATTAATGACAAGGGAATATTGGATACTGTGAAAGGGTGATAGGGGAATATGGAATAATGTGATATGTTGTGATAAGGGAATAGTGTGGTGAGGGAGATACAGTGGTTGGCAGGAAGATATGGGTAATATGGAGATATTTACTTCCCTCGTGTGCTTTTTAGGACACTAAATATCTCCACGATCATCATATGTCTAATACATTTTTGGGGTTTTAGGACACCATAAGTCTCCAAGATGGTCTATGGCCAAAACTATGGGTGGTGTTGCGACGCAACAAATCCTTCGTCTGGTCTTATGACCAGTATGTTGTTGGTTGTTAGGACACCAGAAGTATCCAGGACGCGGATAGGACCAATACATTGTAGGGGACAGGGGACAAAAATTTCAAATGAACACCAAAAAAATAACGAATTGCTGACGTTATCCTCATTGAAAAGACAACGTAACAATACCTTTCAAATACAGGCGGGACAACTCCAACCGCCCACGCCATTATGTCCCTTTATGATCCATTTTTGCCCTTGCCTCGCGCGGTAAGCCATCTAACTCGGTGTGGTCGAGTATTTCTGTTAAAGCCAGTCCTCTCTAGCTACATCCGACTAAAGCTGGCCTGGTCTAGCTGAACCTGACAGTACTTAATCCAGTCGTTCGTCCTTTAAGTTCAACTTTCACATTGGTATTATTCCACAAACAAAATGGACGCTCTTGTTCTGTTATTATTACTGCAACTTAAAAAAAAACAGCATGCCCTTTAAAGGTCTCCTTTTGTTGACACATTACTCCAGTCTTTGTGATATCGGTCAGTTGCCAAGTAGGCACATTACTCCAATCTTTGTGATAGCGGTCAGTTGCCAAGTAGGCACATTACTCCAGTCTTTGTGATAGCGGTCAGTTGCCAGGTAGGCACATTACTCCAGTCTTTGTGATAGCGGCCAGTCTCCAGGTAGGCACATTATTCCAGTCTTTGCGATAGTGGTCAGTTGCTAGGTAGGCACATTACTCCAGTCTTTGTGATAGTGGTCAGTTGCCAGGTAGGCACATTACTCCCGTCTTTGTGATAGTGGTCAGTTGCCAGGTAGGCACATTACTCCCGTCTTTGGTGTAATAGCTGTCAACTTCCAGTAGGCACATTACTCTAGACTTTGTGATAGTGGCCAGGTACCGAGTAGTCACATTAGCAAAATTATGATAATGGAAGCTCTGCGTTCTTTAGTAAAAAAAAAATCCAGTCACTTCTGTAACTGTGACATAGGAAAGGAGGCAGAGGGGGCGATAAGACAGGTGCGGCTTTTTTTTCTCTATATGAACCAGCGGCATTTGAGGCCAACATCTCCGTATCCTATCCCATGTCCAAATAATACTGCGAATTATAGACATGTTTCTGGCTGTCATTTCCGTCAACACCAAATTTTAATCCACACCAAATGTCGATCCACACCAAATGTCCGTCCACACCAAATGTCCATCCACACCAAATGTCCATCCACACCAAATGTCCGAAAACACTAAATGTCCATCCACACCAAATGTCCATCCACACCAAATGTCCATCCACACCAAATGTCCGTCAACACCAAATATCCATCCACACCGAATGTCCGTCCACACCAAATGTTCGTCCACACCAAATGTCCATCCACACCAAATGTCCGTCCGCACCACATGTCCATCCACACCAAATATCCATCTACACCAAATGTCTCTCCACACCAAATGTCCATCCACGTCAAATGTCCATTCCTACCAAATGTCCATCCACACCAAATGTCCATCCACACCAACTGTCCATCCACACCAAATGTCCGTCCACACCACATGTCCATCCACACCAAATGTCCGTCTACACCAAATGTCCATCCACACCAAATGTTGATCCACACCAAATGTCAGTCCACACCAAATGTCTATCCACACCGAACGTTCGTCCACCCCTAATGTCCATCCACACCAAATGTCCGTCCACACCACATGTCCATCCACACCAAAAGTCCATCCACACCAAATGTCCTTCCACACCAAATGTCCGTCCACACCGAATGTCAATCCACACCAAATGTCAATTCACACAACATGTCCATCCACACCAAATGTCCGTCAACACCACATGTCCATCCACACCAAATGTCCATCACACCATATGTCCGTCCTCACCAAATGTCCATCCACACCAAATGTCCATCCACACCAAATGTCCATCTACACAAAATTTCCATCCACACCGAATGTTAATCCACACCACATGTCCATCTACACCAAATGTCCATCCACACCAAATGTCCGTCCACACCAAATGTCCATCCACATCAAATGTCCCTCCACACCAAATGTCCATCCACACAAAATGTCTGTTCAAACCACATGTCCATCCACACCAAATGTCCATGCACACAGAATGTAAATCTACACCGAATGTCAATCCAAACCGAATGTCCGTCCACACCGAATGTTCGTCCACACCGAATGTCCGACCACACCACATCTCCATCCACACTGAATGTCCATCTACACCGAATGTCAATTTACACCGAATGTCCGTCCACACCGAATGTTCGTCCACACCAAATGTCCATACACACCAAATGTCCGTCCACACCACATGTCCATCCACACCAAATGTCAATCTACACCAAATGTCCATCCACACCAAATGTCCGTCCACACCAAATGTCCGTCCACACCAAATGTCTATCCACACCGAATGTCAATCCACACTGAATGTCCATCCACACTGAATGTCCATCCACACCAAATGTCCGTCCACACCAAATGTCCATCCACAACCAATGTCCGTCCACACCACGTGTCCATCCACACCAAATGTCAATCCAAACCAAATGTCCATCTACACCAATTGTCCATCCACACCAAATGTCCATCCACATTAAATGTCCGTCCACACGACATGTCCGTCCTCACCAAATGTCCATCCACACCAAATGTCCGTCCACACCAAATATCCATCCACACCAAATGTCCATGCACATTAAATGTCCATCTACACCAAATGTCCGTCCTCACTAAATGTCCATCCACACCAAATGTCCGTCCACACCAAATGTCCATCCACACCAAATGTCCGTCCACACCACATGTCCATCCACACCAAATGTCCATCTACACCAAATGTCCATCCACACCAAATGTCCGTCCACACCAAATGTCCGTCCACACCAAATGTCTATCCACACCGAATATTCGTCCACACCAAATGTCCATCCGCACCAAATGTCCGTCCACAACACATTCCATCCACACCAAATGTCCATCCACCCAAAATGTCCATCCACACCAAATGTCCGTCCACACCAAATGTCCATCCACATTAAATGTCCATCCACACCACATGTCCATCCACACCAAATGTCCATCAACACCAAATGTCCGTCCACACCAAATGTCCATCCACAACCAATGTCCGTCCACACCACATGTCCATCCACACCAAATGCCCATCCAAAACAAATGTCCATCTACACCAATTGTCCATCCACACCAAATGTCCATCCAAACCAGATTTCCATCTACAACAATTGTCCATCCACACGAAATGTCCATCCAATTTAAATTTCCGTCCACACGACATGTCCATCCACACCAAATGTCCCTCCACATAGAATGTCAATCCACACCGAATGTCCATCCACAACAAATGTCTGTCCAAACCACATGTCCATCCACACCGAATGTTCGTCAACACCGAATGTACGACCACACCACATGTCCATCCACACCAAATGTCCATCGACACCGAATGTCAATCCACACCGAATGTCCGTCCACACCAAAAGTCCCTCCACACCAAATGTCAATCAACACCGAATGTTCGTCCACACCAAATGTCAATCCACACTACATGTCCATCCACACCAAATGTCCGTCCACACCACATGTCCATCCAAACCAAATGTCTATCCACACCAAATGTCCATCTACACCAAATACCCATTCACACCAAATGTCCGTCCACACAACTTGTCCATCCACACCAAATGTCTGTCCACACCACATGTCCATTCACACCAAATGTCCATCCACACCGAATGTCCGTCAACAACGAATGTCCGACAACACCACATGTCCATCCACACCAATAGTCCATCCACACCGAATGTTAATCCACACCAAATGTCAATCAACACCGAATGTTAATCCACACCAAATGTCAATCAACACCAAATGTCCATCCACACCAAATGTCCGTCCACACCAAATGTCCATCCACATCAAATGTACCTCCACACCAAATGTCCATCCACACAAAATGTCCATTCAAACCAAATGTCCATCCACAACAAATGTCTGTCCAAACCACATGTCCATCCACACCAAATGTCCGTCCACACCACATGTCCATCCACACCAAATGTCTGTCCACACCACATGTCCATTCACACCAAATGTCCATCCACACCGAATGTCCGTCAACAACGAATGTCCGACAACACCACATGTCCATCCACACCAATAGTCCATCCACACCGAATGTTAATCCACACCAAATGTCAATCAACACCAAATGTCCATCCACACCAAATGTCCGTCCACACCAAATGTCCATCCACATCAAATGTACCTCCACAACAAATGTCCATCCACACAAAATGTCCATTCACACCAAATGTCCATCCACAACAAATGTCTGTCCAAACCACATGTCCATCCACACCAAATGTCCGTCCACACCACATGTCCATCCACACTAAATGTCCATTTACACCAAATGTCCCTCAACACCAAATGTCAATCCACGTCAAATGTCCGTTCACACCAAATGTCCATCCACACCAAATGTCAATCCACACCACATGTCCATCCACACCAAATGTCCATCCACACCAAATGTCCGTCAACACCAAATGTCCATCCACACCGAATGTCCGTCCACACCAAATGTTCGTCCACACCAAATGTCCATCCACACCAAATTTCCGTCCGCACCACATGTCCATCCACACCAAATATCCATCTACACCAAATGTCTCTCCACACCAAATGTCCATCCACGTCAAATGTCCATTCCTACCAAATGTCCATCCACACCAAATGTCCATCCACACCAACTGTCCATCCACACCAAATGTCCGTCCACACCACATGTCCATCCACACCAAATGTCCGTCTACACCAAATGTCCATCCACACCAAATGTTGATCCACACCAAATGTCAGTCCACACCAAATGTCTATCCACACCGAACGTTCGTCCACACCTAATGTCCATCCACACCAAATGTCCGTCCACACCACATGTCCATCCACACCAAAAGTCCATCCACACCAAATGTCCTTCCACACCAAATGTCCGTCCACACCGAATGTCAATCCACACCAAATGTCAATTCACACAACATGTCCATCCACACCAAATGTCCGTCAACACCACATGTCCATCCACACCAAATGTCCATCACGCCATATGTCCGTCCTCACCAAATGTCCATCCACACCAAATGTCCATCCACACCAAATGTCCATCTACACAAAATTTCCATCCACACCGAATGTTAATCCACACAGAATGTAAATCTACACCGAATGTCAATCCAAACCGAATGTCCGTCCACACCGAATGTTCGTCCACACCGAATGTCCGACCACACCACATCTCCATCCACACTGAATGTCCATCTACACCGAATGTCAATTTACACCGAATGTCCGTCCACACCGAATGTTCGTCCACACCAAATGTCCATACACACCAAATGTCCGTCCACACCACATGTCCATCCACACCAAATGTCAATCTACACCAAATGTCCATCCACACCAAATGTCCGTCCACACCAAATGTCCGTCCACACCAAATGTCTATCCACACCGAATGTCAATCCACACCGAATGTCCATCCACACTGAATGTCCATCCACACCAAATGTCCGTCCACACCAAATGTCCATCCACAACCAATGTCCGTCCACACCACGTGTCCATCCACACCAAATGTCCATCCAAACCAAATGTCCATCTACACCAATTGTCCATCCACACCAAATGTCCATCCACATTAAATGTCCGTCCACACGACATGTCCGTCCTCACCAAATGTCCATCCACACCAAATGTCCGTCCACACCAAATATCCATCCACACCAAATGTCCATGCACATTAAATGTCCATCTACACCAAATGTCCGTCCTCACTAAATGTCCATCCACACCAAATGTCCGTCCACACCAAATGTCCATCCACACCAAATGTCCGTCCACACCAAATGTCCATCCACACCAAATGTCCGTCCACACCACATGTCCATCCACACCAAATGTCCATCTACACCAAATGTCCATCCACACCAAATGTCCGTCCACACCAAATGTCCGTCCACACCAAATGTCTATCCACACCGAATATTCGTCCACACCAAATGTCCATCCGCACCAAATGTCCGTCCACAACACATGTCCATCCACACCAAATGTCCATCCACCCAAAATGTCCATCCACACCAAATGTCCGTCCACACCAAATGTCCATCCACATTAAATGTCCATCCACACCACATGTCCATCCACACCAAATGTCCATCAACACCAAATGTCCGTCCACACCAAATGTCCATCCACAACCAATGTCCGTCCACACCACATGTCCATCCACACCAAATGTCCATCCAAACCAAATGTCCATCTACACCAATTGTCCATCCACACCAAATGTCCATCCAAACCAAATGTCCATCTACACCAATTGTCCATCCACACGAAATGTCCATCCAATTTAAATTTCCGTCCACACGACATGTCCATCCACACCAAATGTCCCTCCACATAGAATGTCAATCCACACCGAATGTCAATCCACACCGAATGTCCATCCACACCGAATGTCCATCCACACCGAATGTCCATCCACACCGAATGTTCGTCAACACCGAATGTACGACCACACCACATGTCCATCCACACCAAATGTCCATCGACACCGAATGTCAATCAACACCGAATGTCCGTCCACACCAAAAGTCCCTCCACACCAAATGTCAATCAACACCGAATGTTCGTCCACACCAAATGTCAATCCACACTACATGTCCATCCACACCAAATGTCCGTCCACACCACATGTCCATCCAAACCAAATGTCTATCCACACCAAATGTCCATCCACACCAAATACCCATTCACACCAAATGTCCGTCCACACAACTTGTCCATCCACACCAAATGTCTGTCCACACCACATGTCCATCCACACCAAATGTCCATCCACACCGAATGTCCGTCAACAACGAATGTCCGACCACACCACATGTCCATCCACACCAATAGTCCATCCACACCGAATGTTAATCCACACCAAATGTCAATCAACACCAAATGTCAATCAACACCAAATGTCCATCCACACCAAATGTCCGTCCACACCAAATGTCCATCCACATCAAATGTACCTCCACACCAAATGTCCATCCACACAAAATGTCCATTCACACCAAATGTCCATCCACAACAAATGTCTGTCCAAACCACATGTCCATCCACACCAAATGTCCGTCCACACCACATGTCCATCCACACTAAATGTCCATTTACACCAAATGTCCCTCAACACCAAATGTCCATCCACGTCAAATGTCCGTTCACACCAAATGTCCATCCACACCAAATGTCAATCCACACCACATGTCCATCCACACCAAATGTCCATCCACACCAAATGTCCGTCAACACCAAATGTCCATCCACACCGAATGTCCGTCCACACCAAATTTTCGTCCACACCAAATGTCCATCCACACCAAATTTCCGTCCGCACCACATGTCCATCCACACCAAATATCCATCTACACCAAATGTCTCTCCACACCAAATGTCCATCCACGTCAAATGTCCATTCCTACCAAATGTCCATCCACACCAAATGTCCATCCACACCAACTGTCCATCCACACCAAATGTCCGTCCACACCACATGTCCATCCACACCAAATGTCCATCCACACCAAATGTTGATCCACACCAAATGTCAGTCCACACCAAATGTCTATCCACACCGAACGTTCGTCCACACCTAATGTCCATCCACACCAAATGTCCGTCCACACCACATGTCCATCCACACCAAAAGTCCATCCACACCAAATGTCCTTCCACACCAAATGTCCGTCCACACCGAATGTCAATCCACACCAAATGTCAATTCACACAACATGTCCATCCACACCAAATGTCCGTCAACACCACATGTCCATCCACACCAAATGTCCATCACACCATATGTCCGTCCTCACCAAATGTCCATCCACACCAAATGTCCATCCACACCAAATGTCCATCTACACAAAATTTCCATCCACACCGAATGTTAATCCACACAGAATGTAAATCTACACCGAATGTCAATCCAAACCGAATGTCCATCCACACCGAATGTTCGTCCACACCGAATGTCCGACCACACCACATCTCCATCCACACTGAATGTCCATCTACACCGAATGTCAATTTACACCGAATGTCCGTCCACACCGAATGTCCATCCACACCAAATGTCAATCTACACCAAATGTCCATCCACACCAAATGTCCGTCCACACCAAATGTCCGTCCACACCAAATGTCTATCCACACCGAATGTCAATCCACACCGAATGTCCATCCACACTGAATGTCCATCCACACCAAATGTCCGTCCACACCAAATGTCCATCCACAACCAATGTCCGTCCACACCACGTGTCCATCCACACCAAATGTCCATCCAAACCAAATGTCCATCTACACCAATTGTCCATCCACACCAAATGTCCATCCACATTAAATGTCCGTCCACACGACATGTCCGTCCTCACCAAATGTCCATCCACACCAAATGTCCGTCCACACCAAATATCCATCCACACCAAATGTCCATGCACATTAAATGTCCATCTACACCAAATGTCCGTCCTCACTAAATGTCCATCCACACCAAATGTCCGTCCACACCAAATGTCCATCCACACCAAATGTCCGTCCACACCACATGTCCATCCACACCAAATGTCCATCTACACCAAATGTCCATCCACACCAAATGTCCGTCCACACCAAATGTCCGTCCACACCAAATGTCTATCCACACCGAATATTCGTCCACACCAAATGTCCATCCGCACCAAATGTCCGTCCACAACACATGTCCATCCACACCAAATGTCCATCCACCCAAAATGTCCATCCACACCAAATGTCCGTCCACACCAAATGTCCATCCACATTAAATGTCCATCCACACCACATGTCCATCCACACCAAATGTCCATCAACACCAAATGTCCGTCCACACCAAATGTCCACCCACAACCAATGTCCGTCCACACCACATGTCCATCCACACCAAATGCCCATCCAAAACAAATGTCCATCTACACCAATTGTCCATCCACACCAAATGTCCATCCAAACCAGATTTCCATCTACAACAATTGTCCATCCACACGAAATGTCCACTCAATTTAAATTTCCGTCCACACGACATGTCCATCCACACCAAATGTCCCTCCACATAGAATGTCAATCCACACCGAATGTCAATCCACACCGAATGTCCATCCACACCGAATGTCCATCCACACCGAATGTTCGTCAACACCGAATGTACGACCACACCACATGTCCATCCACACCAAATGTCCATCGACACCGAATGTCAATCCACACCGAATGTCCGTCCACACCAAAAGTCCCTCCACACCAAATGTCAATCAACACCGAATGTTCGTCCACACCAAATGTCAATCCACACTACATGTCCATCCACACCAAATGTCCGTCCACACCACATGTCCATCCAAACCAAATGTCTATCCACACCAAATGTCCATCTACACCAAATACCCATTCACACCAAATGTCCGTCCACACAACTTGTCCATCCACACCAAATTTCTGTCCACACCACATGTCCATCCACACCAATAGTCCATCCACACCGAATGTTAATCCACACCAAATGTCAATCAACACCAAATGTCAATCCACACCACATGTCCATCGACACCAAATGTCCGTCCACACCACATGTCTATCTACACCAAATGTCCAGCCACACGAAATGTCCGTCCACACCAAATGTCCATCCACATCAAATGTACCTCCACACCAAATGTCCATCCACACAAAATGTCCATTCACACCAAATGTCCATCCACAACAAATGTCTGTCCAAACCACATGTCCATCCACACCAAATGTCCGTCCACACCACATGTCCATCCACACTAAATGTCCATTTACACCAAATGTCCCTCAACACCAAATGTCCATCCACGTCAAATGTCCGTTCACACCAAATGTCCATCCACACCAAATGTCAATCCACACCACATGTCCATCCACACCAAATGTCCATCCAGACCATATGTCCGTCCTCACCAAATGTCCATCCACACCAAATGTCCGTCCACAACAAATGTCCATCCACGCCAAATGTCCATGCACATCAAATGTCCATCCACACCAAATGTCCGTACTCACTAAATGTCCATCCACACCAAATGTCCGTCCACACCAAATGTCCATCCACACAAAATGTCCATCCACACCAAATGTCCATCCACAACAAATGTTTGTCCAAACCACATGTCCATCCACACCAAATGTCCGTCCACACCACATGTCCATCTACACTAAATGTCCATTTACACCAAATGTCCCTCAACACCAAATGTCCATCCACGTCAAATGTCCGTTCACACCAAATGTCCATCCACACCAAATGTCAATCCACACCACATGTCCATCCACACCAAATGTCCATCCAGACCATATGTCCGTCCTCACCAAATGTCCATCCACACCAAATGTCCGTCCACAACAAATGTCCATCCACGCCAAATGTCCATGCACATCAAATGTCCATCCACACCAAATGTCCGTCCTCACTAAATGTCCATCCACACCAAATGTCCGTCCACACCAAATGTCCATCCACACCAAATGTCCGTCCACACCACATGTCCATCCACACCAAATGTCCATCTACACCAAATGTCCATCCACACCAAATGTCCGTCCACACCAAATGTCCGTCCACACCAAATGTCTATCCACACCGAATATTCGTCCACACCAAATGTCCATCCGCACCAAATGTCCGTCCACAACACATGTCCATCCACACGTGAACTAGAGAAACGTGAAATAGAGAAACGTGATATAGAAAAACGTGAAGTAGAATAAAGTGAACTAGAGAAACTTGAAATAGAGAAATAGAACAATGTGTTGGTGTGTTGTCTGCCTACACTGCTATAGAAATATGTTTTCTGCCTACACTGCTATAGAAATATGTTTTCTGCCTACACTGCTATAGAAATGTGTTGTCTGCCTACACTGCTATAGAAATATGTTTTCTGCCTACACTGCTATAGAAATGTGTTGTCTACCTACACTGCTATAGAAATGTGTATTCTGCCTACACTGCTATATAAATGTATTGTCTGCCTACGCTGCTATAGAAATGTGTTGTTTTGGTGTGTAATTTGCCTAAAATGCTAAAGAAATACGGTGCGTTGGTGTGGTGTGGTGTGGTGTCAGCTTCATCTGCAACAGATGCGCTTGTGTGTTGTCTGCAGACATTGCTATTGAAGTTTATTGTGTTGCAGTCGACAACCCCCTCCAACTTAGTATCACTAGCACAAATTATGGAAAGGTTCTCACTATTCTATCGGTGGACTCTTTTTGACTGGTGTTAAACGTAACAGATTCAATGTGTGCATTACACAAACCTTGTTTGAATTATCACAGCCACATTCAGTTTCAATGGAAAAATAATTGAGGCTTCATATCACGTAAAGAATTTTAAAAAAAATGTTTAGCTCATTAAATCTCGCCTGAATGTTCTAGAATATGTTTAACATAATGTTGAAATCGGCACCGCGTGAATTTCATTACGTCATAAAATTATTGTCGACCAAGACTGGGATGGATCAACGATATAGAGAAGGCCTTACACCAGATTCACGCATGGAGGCCGAAAGCCACGGATCGATCCGAATGGAAGGATGTGGTGGAGCAGGCCAGGGCCCTGCATGGGCTGTTGTGCCACTGATGATGATGATGATGATGATAAATACAATGATTGAAGTGATTTTATATAAAAGTTGTGTGTTACATGGTAAGTTCGTATTATATTTTGATATGAGTCCTTGTTGACATGCTCTGAGGCTGTGTGTCATTGCAACACTTTCAAATGAATACCGAGTTCTCATTATTTGAAATACATGCATCACTATGTCAAAGAATAATTGTAATTTGACAATATTAATTCGAAATGATAACATTTCTTTTTAGTTAATTTATTTTTAAAGTAAATTGTTGCGTTTTTTGTTTGTTTTTTTTTTTTTGTTGTTTTTTTATATTTGGTTGGAAATTCCGATTCTGCTAAGTATTTCCAAGCAACAAGTGTCTCCAAGCAACAAGTGTCTCCAAGCAACAAGTGTCTCCAAGCAACAAGTGTCTCCAAGCAACAAGTGTCTCCAAGCAACAAGTGTCTCCAAGCAACAAGTGTCTCCAAGCAACAAGTGTCTCCAAGCAACAAGTGTCTCCAAGCAACAAGTGTCTCCAAGCAACAAGTGTCTCCAAGCAACAAGTGTCTCCAAGCAACAAGTGTCTCCAAGCAACAAGTGTCTCCAAGCAACAAGTGTCTCCAAGCAACAAGTGTCTCCAAGCAACAAGTGTCTCCAAGCAACAAGTGTCTCCAAGCAACAAGTGTCTCCAAGCAACAAGTGTCTCCAAGCAACAAGTGTCTCCAAGCAACAAGTGTCTCCAAGCAACAAGTGTCTCCAAGCAACAAGTGTCTCCAAGCAACAAGTGTCTCCAAGCAACAAGTGTCTCCAAGCAACAAGTGTCTCCAAGCAACAAGTGTCTCCAAGCAACAAGTGTCTCTATCTTAACTTGATTTGCTTTCTGCTTTCCTTGTCAATCCTTTTATATTCACTTCGCTTGTTTAATTTTTTGTTGGCTGACTGGCTGGAAAAATCTTCGGGCGGCGAATTGGCCCACTACCCGTCAAGCTATCGAGCTGACAATTGCCAATTACAAGATATTCCATTAAATTTTCCGCCCCAACCTCCAAAAATCAATTTTCAAGGGGAGATAAACAAAAGAAAAATCCAGATAACTGCACTAAATGAGATTCTTTTTTTTAAAATATCTCAAGTGCTTTTGGTGCGTAATATTATTATTATTATTTTTTTTTTTTTGTTGCTAAAATTGGTGAAACACAAATTTTATAATATATTTATCATAGAATATTAATATAGTTCAGGGGTGCGAGCTTTAAAAGTGGTTTGGCCAATAATAGGGATTCTTATAAAATGCAAGTTTTTTTTTTTTTTAAATTTTCAGCCCCACCCCTCGTTGCTCGATATGTCCTTTTACAAAGGATTTATACGGAAAATTTTATTACTCAGTGATTGTTTAATTCCTTAATCAACTTTATCTTTTACTCGTTGATGTTTTTTCTCTTATCTCTCGTTTTTTAAATTTTATTTTATTCAAATTTTATTTTGTGTGTGTGTGATGAGATACTTTGAAGTGAGATTAATAATTGAGCTTTATAGAAAAAGGTATATCTTTCTTGTACGATTTTTATCCCCCCCCCCCCCAAACACTCTTCCTTTGACTGGTTGAGACGCCCTGATAACGTCATCCACCTTGTCATTTGAGATCATAACCGTTTCTTTAATGTCCACGACTGCTTTCGATTTTCTCCGCGAGCTGGAAGTCGCCCGCTTCAATAACGCGATAGTTTTCATTAAGAGCATTTCAAATGAGCGACGCAATCCAGATAGCTTACAGAATAAATCGACAGCTTAAGACGGCATCCCTGTAGGCATTAGCTGATTGTGATATCTTATTCAACAGTTAGAGAGGGGGGGGGGGGGGCTTTTATATCCATGGTGATATCTCGTTAACGGGAAAAGTGGGGGACTTTTGTTAACAGCGTTATCTCATTTAACGATACAAATATGGGGGGGGGGCTTTGTTAACGGTGTTATCTCTTTTAACTGTAAAGGTTGGGGGGGGGGGATATTTTTGTTAACGGCGTTATCTTATTTAACGGTAAAAGTGGGGGGGGGTGTTAACGGTGTTATCTCATTTACCGGTTAATGTGGGGGGGGGGGGGACTTTTGTTAACGGCGTTATCTCATTTAACGGAAAAAGTTGGGGGACTTTTGTTAACGGTGTTATCTCATTTAACGGTAAAAGTTGGGGGACTTTTGTTAACGGCGTTATCTCATTTGACGGTAAAAGTGGGGGGGGGGGGGTTGTAAACTGTGTTATCTCATTTACCGGTTAATGTGGGGGGACTTTTGTTAACGGCGTTATCTCATTTACCGGTAAAAGTTGGGGGGGGGGGTTGTTAACTGTGTTATCTCATTTACCGGTTAATGTGGGGGGGGTTGTTAACGGTGTTATCTCATTTACCGGTTAATGTGGGGGGTTGTTAACGGTGTTATCTCATTTACCGGTTAATGTGGGGTGGGGGACTTTTGTTAACGGCATTATCTCATTTAACGGTGAAAGTGGGGGGGGGGGGGTATTTTGTTAACTGCGTTATCTCATTTAACGATAAAAAGTGGGGGACTATTGTTGACGGTGTTATCTTATTTAATAATAAAATTTGCGCCTTTTATTAATAATATTTCATAGAAATGATACCGGTAAAATTGGCTGATAGTATTATAGCCTGTGTGTTGACCTAGTTTTTGTTCACCACGAGCCATGGCATGCAGCCTTACCTCCCCCATGTTTTGGACGTCACTTTTTAACTCTGCCCCTCCCTCCCCCTCCCCCAACTGCCCTTGATTGGAAAAGTTTGCTTACGTTTCGAGAAAGGTTTACAATATATTACTGAGAGGGAGAAATAGTCCTTAACGATTAAATTTCTAGACCTTCTGTTCTGCAGGTTTCTAACTACCTCTCTATAAATAGGACGGTCGACTGTGACCGGTAGACTTTCGAGACTCACCAGACTTGTGTTTGTGTGTGTAAGTGTGTGGATTAATATTTGCTCCTTTCTATTAGTATACTTATTTTCACTTTCTGTAGTGTTAGAGTACGTTTTTCATTTTCTATTTGATTTTGTATTCTTTGTATATATTTGATAGTATAATTCAATTGAATTTTGTTAATATCACTACCTTTGGTACCGTTTTCCTTTCAGTCCTTTGTTACGTATTGTCGCTATATGTCGAGAAAAACCGTGTGGCTGGAAGAATGAACTTTAGAACTTTGGATAATTCAATAATCAAATTTCAAAAAAGTGCATAGACTAGAATTGTAAGATGCTAAGATGCTAAGATTTCTAAGATGCAAAGGTGACATGGAGTCAGTAAAAAAAAGGTATCGCGGATCTGTGTAGGTGGAAAGAATGAACTTCAGAACTTTGGATACTTCAATAATGCTGGTGAGCATAGGAGAAGTACTTTGCTGTTGAGCATAGAAGGAGTACTTTGCTCCCGAGCATAGGAGAAATACTTTGCTGTTGAGCATAGGAGAAGTACTTTGTTGGTGAGCATAGGAGAAGTACTTTGTTGGTGAGCATAGGAGAAGTACTTTGTTGGTGAGCATAGGAGAAGTACTTTGCTGGTGAGCATAGGAGAAGTACTTTGCTGTTGAGCATAGGAGAAGTACTTTGTTGGTGAGCATAGGAGAAGTACTTTGTTGGTGAGCTTAGGAGAAGTACTTTGCTGGTGAACCTAGAAGAAGTACTTTGTTGGTGAGTTTAGGAGAAGTATTTTGCTGGTGAACCTAGAAGAAGTACTTTGATGGCTAAGATATAAATATCAAAAAACTATTTATATTGCACTTTATATAAAAGTATTGTAATAATCTAAAAATATACACATTTATGGGTATTGAAAATAACCTGAGTAAGCCAATAAGCGTAAAAGGACGATACGTGGATAAGAACTATAAATGGATTCGGACATTACATAGATTAGGTAAATAAATGGATTAGACAATAAGATTATTAGGTCCATAAATGGATAAAGACAATAAATTTATTAGGCCAATAAAAGTTGATTAGGACAATAATTAGTTTTGTCAGTCAACTCAGTTAATCAGTCACCACAGTTAGTCAGCCATTACAGTTGGTCAGTCACCACAGTTAGTCAGCCATTACAGTTGGTCAGTCACCACAGTTAGTCAGTCATTATAGTTAGTCAGTCAACACCGTTGGTCAGTCACTAGAGTTGGTCAGTCACCACAGTTAGTCAGTCACTACAGGTGGTCAGTCACCACAATTAGTCAGCCATTACAGTTGGTCAGTCACCACAGTTAGTCAGCCATTACAGTTGGTCAGTCACCACAGTTAGTCAGCCATTACAGTTGGTCAGTCACTACAGTTAGTCAGCCATTACAGTTGGTCAGTCACTACAGTTAGTCAGCCATTACAGTTGGTCAGTCACTACAGTTAGTCAGCCATTACAGTTGGTCAGTCACCACAGTTAGTCAGCCATTACAGTTGGTCAGTCACTACAGTTAGTCAGCCATTACAGTTGGTCAGTCACTACAGTTAGTCAGCCATTACAGTTGGTCAGTCACTACAGTTAGTCAGCCATTACAGTTGGTCAGTCACCACAGTTAGTCAGTATTAGAGTTGGTCAGTCACCACAGTTAGTCAGCCATTACAGTTGGTCAGTCACCACAGTTAGTCAGCCATTACAGTTGGTCAGTCACTACAGTTAGTCAGCCATTACAGTTGGTCAGTCACCAGAGTTAGTCAGTCATTACAGTTAGTCAGTCAACACCATTGGTCAGTCACTATAGTTGGTCAGTCACCACAGTTAGTCAGTCACTACAGTTGGTCAGTCACCACAATTAGTCAGCCATTACAGTTGGTCAGTCACCACAGTTAGTCAGCCATTACAGTTGGTCAGTCACCACAGTTAGTCAGCCATTACAGTTGGTCAGTCACCACAGTTAGTCAGCCATTACAGTTGGTCAGTCACCACAGTTAGTCAGTCATTACAGTTAGTCAGTCAACACCGTTGGTCAGTCACTATAGTTGGTCAGTCACCACAGTTAGTCAGTCACTACAGTTGGTCAGTCACCACAATTAGTCAGCCATTACAGTTGGTCAGTCACCACAGTTAGTCAGTCATAACAGTTGGTCAGTCACCACAATTAGTGAGCCATTACAGTTAGTCAGTCACCACAGTTAGTCAGTCAACACCGTTGGTCAGTCTCTACAGTTGGTCGGTCACCACAGTTAGTCAGTCATTACAGTTGGTCAGTCACCACAGTTAGTCAGTCACTACAGTTGGTAAGTCACCACAATTAGTCAGCCATTACAGTTGGTCAGTCACAACATTAGTCAGTCAACACCGTTGATCAGTCCTTACAGTTGATCGGTCATTACAGCTGGTCAATCACCACAGACTTGTGCGTCACAGTGGTCAGCCCACAAAAGACGAAGGTCAAATGTCACGTGAGTCACATTGGTAAGTTCACAAAGGACCAAGGTCAAATGTCATGTGCGTCTCTTTGGTCAGTCCACTATTTCCACTGAACTATTTGACTTCGAGTGAGGAGCTTTGATGACATTCAGCCTAGTGCGTGTCATGCATGACATATTCCCATCAGACGATGACCTGTATTAGATGGGACCCAGGGGACCACTTTGGATGATTAGTCAACTAACAGCAATCAACTGGATCAACACGGACGCTATCAACACCGGGCCTAAGATCAACACAAACAGTTAATCAAGCTTGACCCCTGTGCTTCCCACGGATGTTACGAAAGGAAATAATCCCCTCGTCAAGTCAACATTGTCAATAAGAGTTTGAGCTTTAATGAAATATGATGGCAGATTTTTGTGACATTTTATGACTATGATGTCAGATTTTGTGACATTTTATGACATTTGATGGCAGATGTTTGCGCTCGGGAAATACTTTGTATTCCGTGTTTTTAATTTGTTCTAGTTTAAAAACAGTGTTAAGTGTTTTCTTAATCAGCATATTTATCTATGCGCTGAAAGTGACAATGAACAATGTCATTAAAACACATTTTCCCTTATTTGTATCCATTAAAGAATTGTATCTTATTTTATCTTATCTTCTTATCTTATCTTATTATATTATCTAATCTTATTATCTTATCGTATTTTATTATCTTATTTTATCTTCTTTATCTTATCTTATTATCTTATCCTATCTTAGTATCTTATATTATTATCTATTATTATCTTTTATTATTATCTTATATTATTATCTTATATAATTATCTTATCTTATATTATTATCTATCTTACATTATTATCTTATCTTCTTATCTTATATTCTTATCTTATTATCTTATCTTATTATCTTATATTATATCTTATTACCTTATTATATTATATATTATCTTATTATCGTATTATCTTATCTTATTATCTTATCTTATTATCTTATTATCTTATCTTATCTTGATACAATAACACGGCTATAAAGAAAACTCGAACGTTTTATCAGAAAATTGCCAAGAATCCTAATGACGGCCACGATAGTGATGTAAGGTGTTTTCATTTGACACTAAAGGGAATTAGGTGTGATTTTGTGTTTCCAGGGCGGGGTCGTGTTGAGATGAAAAACATGGTGAGGAAGTAGCCCGGGCCACGACATCCACGAGGACCAGGTCTCTTAACTCCCTAATTGACACTTGATTGGTTCACGGGAAGACAAGGGCGGGTGGGGGTGGGGGGGGGGGTCATTGAACAAACGAGGCATGTATTTATTAGAACAACGTTAGCGTTCGAATGAGGTGAACGGTTTTTAAAGTTCACTCGGTTCATATGGCTTTGCGCAATTCACACGTCCGTCTTCAATTCATATGGCTGTCTGCACTTCATATGGCAAGTACAATTCACATGCCCGTCTGGAGTAGAGATTGACCGAATTTCGGCCATGTAGCCGAATGTGACTAAGGTTTTCGGTCATCTACCAGTTGTCAGACTGTCAGATTGTTTCATTATTATTTTTTTTAATTATGGAAACTTTTGGCTTTTTTAATTCATTCATTTCTCGAAATTCATCATAATCATGCACATAAACATTGTTATTGACGCAATAACACGGGTGTGCATGTATCGCAGGTTTGTATTATAATTATGTAGTAGGCCTACTGCAGACCTGTTTACTTTTAGAATTTTGGCGACTAATCTAGATGTCTTTTGCGATTCTCCGTCGAGACCCGTCAGAACAACAATTTTAAGAGACCCGTTTTGAACAAAAAAATTCACCCACGTATGCCAATGGGGGTGTGAGGGAGGTTGGTCGCCCTAACGAAATAATGACGTCCCCGGCATGGAAAGACTAGTGAGTTGGTACTAGGCTACGTATTAATACAGCGATATCTTGCCAGCTATTTATGAAAACACAAAGCATTGGTACGACGATAACCGCGACACATTGTTCCGATATTTAGCATCCTTAATAAATTATAATTAGGTGACCGTTGGCTCTGTTACAGCCACAATAATTATTGTAGGCACATGTTCTAGGTTGTAATTATATTATAGAAGCAAAGGACACACAATGGTTTATTTTGCATGTATTTTGCCCCCATTCCGTCCACATTTTCTCTTACCATACTACTTTAGAAAAAAAATTTAAGAAATTAAAATGACTTTAAAATGACAATGGTAAAAGCAAAAGATTTCATTGAATGTGTATTTATTAATATTCACGATAATCTTAATTAAGATTAATCATTTCTCCCATCATTTATCGACGAATGCAGAATGTATGCATGAACGTATTTCGAATCTTTCGGCTTCGGTTTTTTAACTGAAAGCCATTTGTAGCTTTCGGCCTAGTTTCGGGTTCGGCCAAAATCAGAAAATTACTTTCAGTTGGTCTCTAGTCTACAGTTCATATGGCTGTCTGCAACACATAGAGTTCATATATTTGTCTACAGTTCATATGGCTGTCTGCAGTTCATGCGGCTTTGTACAATTCATATGACCGTCTACAGTTCATATGACTGTCTGCAGTTCATATAGTTCATATAGTTGTCTATAATAGTTCATATGGCTGTCTACAGTTCATACAGCTTCGTACAATTCACATGACCGCCTACAGTTCATACCGCTTTGTACAACTCACAAGTCACAAGATCATCTGCCGTTCATATGGCTGTCTCACCGTTCATATGGCTGTCTGCCGTTCATATGGCTGTCTGCCGTTCATATGGCTGTCTGCCGTTCATATGGCTGTCTGCCGTTCATATGGCTGTGTGTGATTCACATGTCCGTCTACAGTTCATATGGCTTTATACAGTTCAAATTTTTTTGCATATGCCCACCACATAGAACTGTTCTATAAATAAATTTGACACGTTTCATTTTTGAAACTGTTTTCTAACCCAAGTTAGTAATGCCAAAGATTGTAACAGATCAACGAGAGAATGTGTTGAAAAGAGCCAATTGATCACCTGGGTGACTCTTATAGAGATCTATCACCTGGCCGACACTTATAGAGATCTACCATCTGGACGACACTTATAGAGATCTATCACCTGGCCGACACTTATAGAGATCTATCACCTGGCCGACACTTATAGAGATCTATCACCTGGCCGACACTTATAGAGATCTATCACCTGGCCGACACTTATAGAGATCTATCACCTGGCCGACACTTATAGAGATCTATCACCTGGCCGACGCTTATAGAGATCTATCACCTGGCCGACGCTTATAGAGATCTATCACCTGGCCGACACTTATAGAGATCTATCACCTGGCCGACACTTATATAGATCTATTACCTTGCCGACACTTATAAAAATGTATCACCTTGACGCCACGTATAAAAGTCTATTCCTTGACGCCACTTATAAAGGTTTATCACCTTGAAACCACTTATTAAGGTCTATCACCTTGACACCACTTATAAAGATCTATCACCTTGGTGCCACTTATAAAGGTTTATCACCTTGACGCCACTTATATAAAGGTCTATCAGCGTCCCTTTTTTAATATCCGATCTCAACAAATCATTAAATAGTAGATTGATCGCTTCCGTTCGTCAGTTCAGCTGACAGCTCATGTACCGGTCGTCAGTTCAGCTGACAGCTCATGTACCGGTCGTCAGTTCAGCAGACAGCTCATGAACCGGTCGTCAGTTCAGCTGACAGCTCATGTACCGGTCGTCAGTTCAGCTGACAGCTCTCATGTACCGGTCGTCAGTTCAGCTGACAGCTCATGAACCGGTCGTCAGTTCGGCAGACAGCTCATGTACCGGTCGTCAGTTCAGCTGACAGCTCATGTACCGGTCGTCAGTTCAGCTGACAGCTCGTGTACCGGTCGTCAGTTCAGCTGACAGCTCATGTACCGGTCGTCAGTTCAGCTGACAGCTCGTGTACCGGTCGTCAGTTCAGCTGACAGCTCATGTACCGGTCGTCAGTTCAGCTGACAGCTCGTGTACCGGTCGTCAGTTCAGCTGACAGCTCGTGTACCGGTCGTCAGTTCAGCTGACAGCTCATGTACCGGTCGTCAGTTCAGCTGACAGCTCGTGTACCGGTCGTCAGTTCAGCTGACAGCTCATGTACCGGTCGTCAGTTCAGCTGACAGCTCTCATGTACCGGTCGTCAGTTCAGCTGACAGCTCATGAACCGGTCGTCAGTTCGGCAGACAGCTCATGTACCGGTCGTCAGTTCAGCTGACAGCTCATGTACCGGTCGTCAGTTCAGCTGACAGCTCGTGTACCGGTCGTCAGTTCAGCTGACAGCTCATGTACCGGTCGTCAGTTCAGCTGACAGCTCGTGTACCGGTCGTCAGTTCAGCTGACAGCTCATGTACCGGTCGTCAGTTCAGCTGACAGCTCGTGTACCGGTCGTCAGTTCAGCTGACAGCTCGTGTACCGGTCGTCAGTTCAGCTGACAGCTCATGTACCGGTCGTCAGTTCAGCTGACAGCTCGTGTACCGGTCGTCAGTTCAGCTGACAGCTCATGTACCGGTCGTCAGTTCAGCTGACAGCTCGTGTACCGGTCGTCAGTTCAGCTGACAGCTCATGTACCGGTCGTCAGTTCAGCTGACAGCTCGTGTACCGGTCGTCAGTTCAGCTGACAGCTCGTGTACCGGTCGTCAGTTCAGCTGACAGCTCGTGTACCGGTCGTCAGTTCAGCTGACAGCTCGTGTACCGGTCGTCAGTTCAGCTGACAGCTCGTGTACAACCAAAGGAGTTTTGAAAGAATTGTTTTTTTATTGATTGATTTGTGATTTTATTTTTATGTATTGGCATGAACAGATGTCTCAAGACGGTCTTGAAATTTCCGTCTTAAGGCTTAAAGAGATCCTCACACAAACGCACATGAGATTAGGCTTGTTGTTATTGTTTTATATTTATTTGCGTGTGTGGGTGGGTGGGGGTGGGTGGGTGGGTGGGTGGTGGTGGGTGGGTGGGTCTTTGGTTTTTTTTACAGCATCGAATTTTTGTGAACCAAATAGTTTTTAGTTGTTTCGTAAATGAGTTCCCATCGGTGCACAGTCAGTGCACAGTCAGTGTACTTGTCGGTGCGCGGTCAGTGTACTTTTCGGAGGCAAGATTTGACTCGCCCTGCAATACAAGAATCAAATCTTGATCAATTGGATAAAATAATATTTATTTCCAGATCCTCTCTGTGGTGGCAACTAAAAGACGGAGGGCTGTATCTATGTTGGCAACTAACAATTGAGGGTTGTATCTATGGTAGCAACTAAAAATTGAAGGCTGTATCTATGTTGGCAACTAACAATGGAGGGCTGTTTCTATATTGGAAACTAACAACTGAGGGCTGTTTCTATGTTGGCAACTAACAACTGAGGGTTTTTTCTAGATTGGCAACTAACAATGGAGGGCTTTTTCTATATTGGCAACTAAGAATTGAGGGATGTTATTTTCATTTAAGAAAATCTTAATAATCTCAGTTTAAACAAGTTACAAAAACCTTGCTTTTTGTGTGGTAGTTTGACTTGGCGATAGGGCAAAATCCATGCAATATAAACAATTTGATTTTATGATATAACTACAACACTATCTAGACATATTTGGTATCAATAGAAAGCTTAGCATATTTATTTGTTTGCTGGTATGGCCCACTAAAGTGTCCAGAACGAACTCTTTGTTTCGGTAAACCAGGTCTGAACAACTAAAAATATAAAGGGGGCCGTAATAGTTTATGAAAAACTTGTGCGGGGCGAAAGAAAATAGGACCGGGGGAGGGGTGCGGTAAGCTATTTAGAAAATAATAATAATAAAGAATATTTTGTTACTTCGCGGGCCGCACGATGGGTGCTGGCGGGTCGCATGCGGCCCGCGGGCCGTATGTTGCGCAGGCCTGCGCTAGACCCGGGAATTTTCGTTGAAACACTCTTTCTTAAAGGTCGACATGGACATTATTCGTTTATCCGAAATGATCATTAATCGGCTAATTTTACATTTGACCCTGACTAAACAAAAGTTGATTGAAAGTTTAGTATGATAATACTGTAGTAAAAATTCTTATACAAAACAGTGAAAGATGCACACGTGTGTTAGGTTATGATTTAGATTATAAGCTCCGTTACGTCTAATTATACAGAATTTAAATAAATAATTATAATTTTAATAGTACCAAAGGTTTCAGCATTCTCCCTTTTTTTTAAACCTTTGTGTCCAAACACGTGACTAATTTTGTGGAATACTTTTTTTTTATTTCGTAAATCACAATGTTCTCAGCACGATAATGATGAATTTCAACAGATGAATGAATTGAGTAAGCCTAACTAAGTTATGTTAAAAAAAAAATTTTTTCAAACAAAAATAACAATGGAACTGTTAATATTACCACGGATTTGTGTTGACACAATACCACTCACCTTTGCATAGGACAACATTTATGGGCATGTTGATGATGAATCAAAATGATTGTCACAAATAAACGAATTGAGTAAACCTGGGGTTCCCGAATTTTATTTTTGATCAAATACAAACAAAAAAATAATAATATAAATATTACCATTCCTTAATATTTTCTCTACATAACTATTTATATTTGTCTAAGCCTAATTGAATCTTAATATTTGGAAATATTGGACAAGTAGATCGTCATGCAGCTGTGAGCAGTGTTCGCAGAGGATTAGTCATATATCTTAAGATGACAGTGGGGCGTCGAGCAATGATGATCAAATGAAAACTTTCGGCGCCGAAACCGAAATTCGGTCGGCCTCTAATTGAAGCTATCAATAAATTTTAATGTTGAAAATACAGATTCCATAAAAACAAGATATTTCAGTTAGTTTACCACAAGAATTTCGATTCATTATACAATGAAGAACCATCTGCTTGGAATATCCAATATTTTAAACAGCCCTGTAAACGTGTCTCAAAAAGCACTCTCTTTAAGGCAGTGCTTCTCAAACTTTTTAGTATGGCGGACCGGCAGGAATTTTTCCATTGCACCAGGGACCGGTGCACTATTTTTCTTGTACTAACGTGGTAGCGAAGTGAGCCCCCACGACATTTGGCATGAATTTTTACATTGCACCAGGGACCGGTGCACTATTTTTCTTGTACTGACGTGGTAGCGAAATGATCCCCCCCCCCCCCCCCCAACGACATTCGGCATGAATTCGGACTGTTTTTTGCTACAAGTCATCAAACAATTTTGAACAGAATAATCTTAAGCCCCTGATCGCTTATTGTTTATTTACGATCGTCTTCATTTCGTATTAAACTATATTGATGATGGCGGCCATCGTTTTTATTTCAACTGATTTTAAGTTAATACTGTTATTTTAATAAATTTGTATTCTGGCCTAAGTGTTAATAAACGAAAACATAAAATGTAATTTTAAAAAATCATGAAAATGTATTACACAAATTATATAGTAATATATAGTTAGTACATGTGTAAGTTTATGCTCAATGTTTAACTTTAACTAATGGGTCATATGAGCCTGCTTATTTTTTGCAAGTTTATCAAGTCGTGGCTCGATTGAGGACAATGCTACGCGCAATGGAGAACGAACATCCATACTGTTCCTGTACTTTGTCTTTATAATGCTGAGTGTTGAAAAGCCAGTCTCACATAGGTAAGATGAAGTAAATGGAAGAAAAGCCAGTCTCACATAGGTAAGATGAAGGAAATGGAAGAAAAGCCAGTCTCACATAGGTAAGATGAAGGAAATGGAAGAAAAGCCAGTCTCACATAGGTAAGATGAAGGAAATGGAAGAAAAGCCAGTCTCACATAGGTAAGATGAAGGAAATGGAAGAAAAGCCAGTCTCACATAGGTAAGATGAAGGAAATGGAAGAAAAGCCAGTCTCACATAGGTAAGATGAAGGAAATGGAAGAAATGCCAGTCTCACATAGGTAAGATGAAGGAAATGGAAGAAAAGCCAGTCTCACATAGGTAAGATGAAGGAAATGGAAGAAAAGCCAGTCTCACATAGGTAAGATGAAGGAAATGGAAGAAAAGCCAGTCTCACATAGGTAAGATGAAGGAAATGGAAGAAAAGCCAGTCTCACATAGGTAAGATGAAGGAAATGGAAGAAAAGCCAGTCTCACATAGGTAAGATGAAGGAAATGGAAGAAGAGCCTTGAGAGCAATTTCGGCAAGTTCAAGATATTCTGCACCCACGTGAATCCAAAAAGATGCAAGAGAGGTCATTTGCCAACAATGTAATCGTGGACTGCCTTGAATACTTCAGAACTAGTTGTATTTGTTGGTAATGAAGTAGAAAAGAAATACTCTTCCTTCAAGTCATCCTTACATTGATATCGCACATATACCACCCGAATGGCCAAATTAGCAAAGTCTGTGGATTCATCGAGCTGCAGATAAAAATACTTTGCCAATTTCAGCTGTTCTATCAGCTGTTCTTCAATATCACAAGCCATATCGTCGATGCGTCGAGCTGTTGTGTCATTTGAGAGTGGAACCTGGGCCACTTTCTTTGCCGCAGGTTCACCTAACATTTCCAAACACACATCCTTAATGCATCTTACTACGAGCGTGCCGCCGATTGAATATGGATTTTTAGCCTTGGCAATTCGCAGTGCTACCTTATATGAAGCTCGCAATGCACATGTATTTATGTGTGATGAATCAAAGATTAGTTTCTGACGGCTTTTTAAATCAGCACGCTTCTTTTCGAAGAACTCTTTGGGGTTTGAACTTATGTCTGTATGTCTAGTAGTTAAATGTCTCTGGAGTTTTGATGGTTTCATTGCATCATTCGATCAAACATCGCACTTATGTCTGTATGTCTAGTAGTTAAATGTCTCTGGAGTTTTGATGGTTTCATTGCATCATTCGATCAAACGTCGCACTTATGTCTGTATGTCTAGTAGTTAAATGTCTCTGGAGTTTTGATGGTTTCATTGCATCATTCGATCAAACGTCGCACTTATGTCTGTATGTCTAGTAGTTAAATGTCTCTGGAGTTTTGATGGTTTCATTGCATCATTCGATCAAACATCGCACTTATGTCTGTATGTCTAGTAGTTAAATGTCTCTGGAGTTTTGATGGTTTCATTGCATCATTCGATCAAACATCGCCGCAAATAACACACTGAGGTTTTGGGATACCATCATCATCCACACTTACAAAACCGAATCTAATATACGAGGATTCCTATTTTCGAGTGAAGCTGGTACGAATTCGTTTCGCTGATGAAGCTTCGTTTTCATTTATGTCTCCATCATCTGATTGTGAATGAGAGTCCGAATTTGTTTGATGCTCAGCATTCATATTTTTTCTCTTGATAAACATATCCATTGGTCCTTTTTTTTCATCTATAAATTGGGTACAATAGAATAGATATTTTCAGTATCAAATAGCAACTCAATTCTCTCTATTATTATTTTGAAAATTTTGAAGGAAAATATCAAAATTTATAATTTAAGTTTTACAACATACAGTATACAGGAGTGCAAATCTATTGTTTGAGTTTGGGGGACACATCTATAATTCTGTGATATCAATATTTTTTCCTGATTTTTTGGAGTAGATCGAAGTGAACTAATCGCTAAAATGTGTTGGCATCTTCCCCCCCCCCCCCCCCCCCCCCCATGATTTGCACCTATGACTACGTGTTGAAATAAATGTAGACTGATATTCATTACAATTAAAATAAATCAATACTCAATCTTTGAGTCTTTGTAGAACGCAGCGACGAGGTCGAAACTAAATTTTAATTTTTTATAAGAGTAAAAAAAAAACACTAACTAAATATTTACTAATATTAACTAAAATGTACTAAATTTTTTGTTTGTCTCAATATAAATTCTGAATCTGTTCATTTAAATATAGTTTGTTATTTTCAGTCGGATATTCTGTTTATTTTGTACATCAACAGACGGCAGGTTTCCGGAAGCGGAGATAAGAAATCTTTTAAGTTATATTTTTAATGAATGGCCGAGTTCAAAACTGGCATCTATTTCGCAATTGATATATTTTATTAATAGCACTGCTGACTGAATGGATCTAACTCTATTTCAAATTAACAAAAAAATGAAAAACATTAATTAATAGTTATTAAAATTAATCTCATTTATTTTAATTGTTTTGTTTCATTTTATGTGCCTACTGCCGAAAAATTAACATATTTTATATAGGGTTAGCATTAATGGTTGCAAATACAGGATTGTAATTACAATTTTTTTACTTTCTTGAAAACTTCTGCGGACCGGCGGATGATGGCCCACGAACCGGCACCGGTCCGCGGACCACCACTTTGAGTAGCACTGCTTTAAGGTACATGTTTTTACAACCATATGTTGAGTCTATTTCAAGCCCTGCTCTTCAAGCTGTCAATCTCAGCCTGGGACCTAACCATGTTGTGTCTATTTCAAGCCCTGCTCCTAAGTCTGTGATTCCCACCCTGGGACCTAATCATGCTGTGTCTATTTCAAGCCCTGCTCTTTGGTCTCTGTATCTCACCCTGGGACCTAACCATGTTGTGTCTATTTCAAGCCCTGCTCTTCAAGCTGTCAATCTCAGTCTGGGACCTAACCATGTTGTGTCTATTTCAAACCCTGTTCTTCGGCGCTGTAAAAATCGTGAACATTTTAAGGGCAATTGGTATAATGTGCAGAGATCGTGACGTTAGCTGGGCGTTTATTTTCGTGTCCACGGCTTACACAAAGTGAAGCCATAAAATATCAATTATAAATGTAACAATGACGTTTGAATAGCTACGGAAATGGATGGCTACTTTGAACGAGTGTTACGGTGCAATTAAATTTAGAAGATAAGACAACATCGTGGGACGTGTGGAGGTTGGTTATCTGTTGAGATGTGTACAACATCGTGGGACGTGTGGATGTTGGTTATCTGTTGAGATGTGTGCAACACTGTGGGACGTGTGGAGGTTGGTTATCTGTTGAGATGTGTACAACATCGTGGGACGTGTGGAGGTTGGTTATCTGTTGAGATGTGTACACCGTCGTGGGACGTGTGGAGGTTGGTTATCTGTTGAGATGTGTACACCGTCGTGGGACGTGTGGAGGTTGGTTATCTGTTGAGATGTGTACACCGTCGTGGGACGTGTGGAGGTTGGTTATCTGTTGAGATGTGTACACCGTCGTGGGACGTGTGGAGGTTGGTTATCTGTTGAGATGTGTACACCGTCGTGGGACGTGTGGGGGTTGGTTATCTGTTGAGATGTGTACACCGTCGTGGGACGTGTGGAGGTTGGTTATCTGTTGAGATGTGTACACCGTCGTGGGACGTGTGGAGGTTGGTTATCTGTTGAGATGTGTACACCGTCGTGGGACGTGTGGAGGTTGGTTATCTGTTGAGATGTGTACAACATCGTGGGACGTGTGGATGTTGGTTATCTGTTGAGATGTGTGCAACACTGTGGGACGTGTGGAGGTTGGTTATCTGTTGAGATGTGTACAACGTCGTGGGACGTGTGGAGGTTGGATATCTGTTGAGATGTGTACACCGTCGGGGGACGTGTGGAGGTTGGTTATCTGTTGAGATGTGTACACCGTCGTGGGACGTGTGGAGGTTGGTTATCTGTTGAGATGTGTACACCGTCGTGGGACGTGTGGAGGTTGGTTATCTGTTGAGATGTGTACACCGTCGTGGGACGTGTGGGGGTTGGTTATCTGTTGAGATGTGTACACCGTCGTGGGACGTGTGGAGGTTGGTTATCTGTTGAGACGTGTACACCGTCGTGGGACGTGTGGAGGTTGGTTATCTGTTGAGATGTGTACACCGTCGTGGGACGTGTGGAGGTTGGTTATCTTTTGAGATGTGTACAATCTGAGATTGGAGGATATGTGCTGAGATGAGTACAATCTGAGATTGGAGGATATGTGCTGAGATGAGTACAATCTGAGATTGGAGGATATGTGCTGAGATGAGTACAATCTGAGATTGGAGGATATGTGCTGAGATGAGTACAATCTGAGATTGGAGGATATGTGCTGAGATGAGTACAATCTGAGATTGGAGGATATGTGCTGAGATGAGTACAATCTGAGCTTGGAGGATATGTGCTGAGATGAGTACAATCTGAGCTTGGAGGATATGTGCTGAGATGAGTACAATCTGAGCTTGGAGGATATGTGCTGAGATGAGTACAATCTGAGCTTGGAGGATATGTGCTGAGATGAGTACAATCTGAGCTTGGAGGATATGTGCTGAGATGAGTACAATCTGAGCTTGGAGGATATGTGCTGAGATGAGTACAATCTGAGCTTGGAGGATATGTGCTGAGATGAGTACAATCTGAGCTTGGAGGATATGTGCTGAGATGAGTACAATCTGAGATTGAAGGATATGTGCTGAGATGAGTACAATCTGAGATTGAAGGATATGTGCTGAGATGAGTACAATCTGAGATTGAAGGATATGTGCTGAGATGAGTACAATCTGAGATTGGAGGATATGTGCTGAGATGAGTACAATCTGAGCTTGGAGGACATGTGCTGAGATGAGTACAATCTGAGCTTGGAGGATATGTGCTGAGATGAGTACAATCTGAGCTTGGAGGATATGTGCTGAGATGAGTACAATCTGAGCTTGGAGGATATGTGCTGAGATGAGTACAATCTGAGCTTGGAGGATATGTGCTGAGATGAGTACAATCTGAGCTTGGAGGATATGTGCTGAGATGAGTACAATCTGAGCTTGGAGGATATGTGCTGAGATGAGTACAATCTGAGCTTGGAGGATATGTGCTGAGATGAGTACAATCTGAGCTTGGAGGATATGTGCTGAGATGAGTACAATCTGAGATTGAAGGATATGTGCTGAGATGAGTACAATCTGAGATTGAAGGATATGTGCTGAGATGAGTACAATCTGAGATTGAAGGATATGTGCTGAGATGAGTACAATCTGAGATTGGAGGATATGTGCTGAGATGAGTACAATCTGAGCTTGGAGGATATGTGCTGAGATGAGTACAATCTGAGCTTGGAGGATATGTGCTGAGATGAGTACAATCTGAGCTTGGAGGATATGTGCTGAGATGAGTACAATCTGAGCTTGGAGGATATGTGCTGAGATGAGTACAATCTGAGCTTGGAGGATATGTGCTGAGATGAGTACAATCTGAGCTTGGAGGATATGTGCTGAGATGAGTACAATCTGAGCTTGGAGGATATGTGCTGAGATGAGTACAATCTGAGCTTGGAGGATATGTGCTGAGATGAGTACAATCTGAGCTTGGAGGATATCTGCTGAGATGAGTACAATCTGAGCTTGGAGGATATGTGCTGAGATGAGTACAATCTGAGCTTGGAGGATATGTGCTGAGATGAGTACAATCTGAGCTTGGAGGATATGTGCTGAGATGAGTACAATCTGAGCTTGGAGGATATGTGCTGAGATGAGTACAATCTGAGTTTGGAGGATATGTGCTGAGATGAGTACAATCTGAGCTTGGAGGATATGTGCTGAGATGAGTACAATCTGAGCTTGGAGGATATGTGCTGAGATGAGTACAATCTGAGCTTGGAGGATATGTGCTGAGATGAGTACAATCTGAGCTTGGAGGATATGTGCTGAGATGAGTACAATCTGAGCTTGGAGGATATGTGCTGAGATGAGTACAATCTGAGCTTGGAGGATATGTGCTGAGATGAGTACAATCTGAGCTTGGAGGATATGTGCTGAGATGAGTACAATCTGAGATTGAAGAATATGTGCTGAGATGAGTACAATCTGAGATTGAAGGATATGTGCTGAGATGAGTACAATCTGAGATTGAAGGATATGTGCTGAGATGAGTACAATCTGAGATTGGAGGATATGTGCTGAGATGAGTACAATCTGAGCTTGGAGGATATGTGCTGAGATGAGTACAATCTGAGATTGGAGGATATGTGCTGAGATGAGTACAATCTGAGCTTGGAGGATATGTGCTGAGATGAGTACAATCTGAGCTTGGAGGATATGTGCTGAGATGAGTACAATCTGAGCTTGGAGGATATGTGCTGAGATGAGTACAATCTGAGCTTGGAGGATATGTGCTGAGATGAGTACAATCTGAGCTTGGAGGATATGTGCTGAGATGAGTACAATCTGAGCTTGGAGGATATGTGCTGAGATGAGTACAATCTGAGCTTGGAGGATATGTGCTGAGATGAGTACAATCTGAGCTTGGAGGATATGTGCTGAGATGAGTACAATCTGAGCTTGGAGGATATGTGCTGAGATGAGTACAATCTGAGCTTGGAGGATATGTGCTGAGATGAGTACAATCTGAGCTTGGAGGATATGTGCTGAGATGAGTACAATCTGAGCTTGGAGGATATGTGCTGAGATGAGTACAATCTGAGCTTGGAGGATATGTGCTGAGATGAGTACAATCTGAGCTTGGAGGATATGTGCTGAGATGAGTACAATCTGAGATTGAAGGATATGTGCTGAGATGAGTACAATCTGAGATTGAAGGATATGTGCTGAGATGAGTACAATCTGAGATTGAAGGATATGTGCTGAGATGAGTACAATCTGAGATTGGAGGATATGTGCTGAGATGAGTACAATCTGAGCTTGGAGGATATGTGCTGAGATGAGTACAATCTGAGCTTGGAGGATATGTGCTGAGATGAGTACAATCTGAGCTTGGAGGATATGTGCTGAGATGAGTACAATCTGAGCTTGGAGGATATGTGCTGAGATGAGTACAATCTGAGCTTGGAGGATATGTGCTGAGATGAGTACAATCTGAGCTTGGAGGATATGTGCTGAGATGAGTACAATCTGAGCTTGGAGGATATGTGCTGAGATGAGTACAATCTGAGCTTGGAGGATTTGTGCTGAGATGAGTACAATCTGAGCTTGGAGGATATGTGCTGAGATGAGTACAATCTGAGATTGAAGGATATGTGCTGAGATGAGTACAATCTGAGATTGAAGGATATGTGCTGAGATGAGTACAATCTGAGATTGAAGGATATGTGCTGAGATGAGTACAATCTGAGATTGAAGGATATGTGCTGAGATGAGTACAATCTGAGATTGGAGGATATGTGCTGAGATGAGTACAATCTGAGCTTGGAGGATATGTGCTGAGATGAGTACAATCTGAGCTTGGAGGATATGTGCTGAGATGAGTACAATCTGAGCTTGGAGGATATGTGCTGAGATGAGTACAATCTGAGCTTGGAGGATATGTGCTGAGATGAGTACAATCTGAGCTTGGAGGATATGTGCTGAGATGAGTACAATCTGAGCTTGGAGGATATGTGCTGAGATGAGTACAATCTGAGCTTGGAGGATATGTGCTGAGATGAGTACAATCTGAGCTTGGAGGATATGTGCTGAGATGAGTACAATCTGAGATTGAAGGATATGTGCTGAGATGAGTACAATCTGAGATTGAAGGATATGTGCTGAGATGAGTACAATCTGAGATTGAAGGATATGTGCTGAGACGAGTACAATCTGAGATTGGAGGATATGTGCTGAGATGAGTACAATCTGAGCTTGGAGGATATGTGCTGAGATGAGTACAATCTGAGCTTGGAGGATATGTGCTGAGATGAGTACAATCTGAGCTTGGAGGATATGTGCTGAGATGAGTACAATCTGAGCTTGGAGGATATGTGCTGAGATGAGTACAATCTGAGCTTGGAGGATATGTGCTGAGATGAGTACAATCTGAGCTTGGAGGATATGTGCTGAGATGAGTACAATCTGAGCTTGGAGGATATGTGCTGAGATGAGTACAATCTGAGCTTGGAGGATATGTGCTGAGATGAGTACAATCTGAGATTGAAGGATATGTGCTGAGATGAGTACAATCTGAGATTGAAGGATATGTGCTGAGATGAGTACAATCTGAGATTGAAGGATATGTGCTGAGATGAGTACAATCTGAGATTGGAGGATATGTGCTGAGATGAGTACAATCTGAGCTTGGAGGATATGTGCTGAGATGAGTACAATCTGAGCTTGGAGGATATGTGCTGAGATGAGTACAATCTGAGCTTGGAGGATATGTGCTGAGATGAGTACAATCTGAGCTTGGAGGATATGTGCTGAGATGAGTACAATCTGAGCTTGGAGGATATGTGCTGAGATGAGTACAATCTGAGCTTGGAGGATATGTGCTGAGATGAGTACAATCTGAGCTTGGAGGATATGTGCTGAGATGAGTACAATCTGAGATTGGAGGATATGTGCTGAGATGAGTACAATCTGAGCTTGGAGGATATGTGCTGAGATGAGTACAATCTGAGCTTGGAGGATATGTGCTGAGATGAGTACAATCTGAGCTTGGAGGATATGTGCTGAGATGAGTACAATCTGAGCTTGGAGGATATGTGCTGAGATGAGTACAATCTGAGCTTGAAGGATATGTGCTGAGATGAGTACAATCTGAGCTTGGAGGATATGTGCTGAGATGAGTACAATCTGAGCTTGGAGGATATGTGCTGAGATGAGTACAATCTGAGATTGGAGGATATGTGCTGAGATGAGTACAATCTGAGCTTGGAGGATATGTGCTGAGATGAGTACAATCTGAGCTTGGAGGATATGTGCTGAGATGAGTACAATCTGAGCTTGGAGGATATGTGCTGAGATGAGTACAATCTGAGCTTGGAGGATATGTGCTGAGATGAGTACAATCTGAGCTTGAAGGATATGTGCTGAGATGAGTACAATCTGAGCTTGGAGGATATGTGCTGAGATGAGTACAATCTGAGATTGGAGGATATGTGCTGAGATGAGTACAATCTGAGCTTGGAGGATATGTGCTGAGATGAGTACAATCTGAGCTTGGAGGATATGTGCTGAGATGAGTACAATCTGAGATTGGAGGATATGTGCTGAGATGAGTACAATCTGAGCTTGGAGGATATGTGCTGAGATGAGTACAATCTGAGATTGGAGGATATGTGCTGAGATGAGTACAATCTGAGCTTGGAGGATATGTGCTGAGATGAGTACAATCTGAGATTGGAGGATATGTGCTGAGATGAGTACAATCTGAGATTGGAGGATATGTGCTGAGATGAGTACAATCTGAGCTTGGAGGATATGTGCTGAGATGAGTACAATCTGAGATTGGAGGATATGTGCTGAGATGAGTACAATCTGAGCTTGGAGGATATGTGCTGAGATGAGTACAATCTGAGCTTGGAGGATATGTGCTGAGATGAGTACAATCTGAGATTGGAGGATATGTGCTGAGATGAGTACAATCTGAGCTTGGAGGATATGTGCTGAGATGAGTACAATCTGAGCTTGGAGGATATGTGCTGAGATGAGTACAATCTGAGCTTGGAGGATATGTGCTGAGATGAGTACAATCTGAGCTTGAAGGATATGTGCTGAGATGAGTACAATCTGAGCTTGGAGGATATGTGCTGAGCTTTGTCAAATCTGAGCTTGGAGGATATGTGCTGAGATGAGTACAATCTGAGCTTGGAGGATATGTGCTGAGATGAGTACAATCTGAGCTTGGAGGATATGTGCTGAGATGAGTACAATCTGAGCTTGGAGGATATGTGCTGAGATGAGTACAATCTGAGCTTGGAGGATATGTGCTGAGATGAGTACAATCTGAGCTTGGAGGATATGTGCTGAGATGAGTACAATCTGAGCTTGGAGGATATGTGCTGAGATGAGTACAATCTGAGCTTGGAGGATATGTGCTGAGATGAGTACAATCTGAGCTTGGAGGATATGTGCTGAGATGAGTACAATCTGAGCTTGGAGGATATGTGCTGAGATGAGTACAATCTGAGATTGAAGGATATGTGCTGAGATGAGTACAATCTGAGATTGAAGGATATGTGCTGAGATGAGTACAATCTGAGATTGAAGGATATGTGCTGAGATGAGTACAATCTGAGATTGGAGGATATGTGCTGAGATGAGTACAATCTGAGCTTGGAGGATATGTGCTGAGATGAGTACAATCTGAGCTTGGAGGATATGTGCTGAGATGAGTACAATCTGAGCTTGGAGGATATGTGCTGAGATGAGTACAATCTGAGCTTTGGAGGATATGTGCTGAGATGAGTACAATCTGAGCTTGGAGGATATGTGCTGAGATGAGTACAATCTGAGCTTGGAGGATATGTGCTGAGATGAGTACAATCTGAGCTTGGAGGATATGTGCTGAGATGAGTACAATCTGAGATTGGAGGATATGTGCTGAGATGAGTACAATCTGAGCTTGGAGGATATGTGCTGAGATGAGTACAATCTGAGCTTGGAGGATATGTGCTGAGATGAGTACAATCTGAGCTTGGAGGATATGTGCTGAGATGAGTACAATCTGAGCTTGGAGGATATGTGCTGAGATGAGTACAATCTGAGCTTGAAGGATATGTGCTGAGATAAGTACAATCTGAGCTTGAAGGATATGTGCTGAGATGAGTACAATCTGAGCTTGGAGGATATGTGCTGAGATGAGTACAATCTGAGATTGGAGGATATGTGCTGAGATGAGTACAATCTGAGCTTGGAGGATATGTGCTGAGATGAGTACAATCTGAGCTTGGAGGATATGTGCTGAGATGAGTACAATCTGAGCTTGGAGGATATGTGCTGAGATGAGTACAATCTGAGCTTGGAGGATATGTGCTGAGATGAGTACAATCTGAGCTTGAAGGATATGTGCTGAGATGAGTACAATCTGAGCTTGGAGGATATGTGCTGAGATGAGTACAATCTGAGATTGGAGGATATGTGCTGAGATGAGTACAATCTGAGCTTGGAGGATATGTGCTGAGATGAGTACAATCTGAGCTTGGAGGATATGTGCTGAGATGAGTACAATCTGAGATTGGAGGATATGTGCTGAGATGAGTACAATCTGAGCTTGGAGGATATGTGCTGAGATGAGTACAATCTGAGATTGGAGGATATGTGCTGAGATGAGTACAATCTGAGCTTGGAGGATATGTGCTGAGATGAGTACAATCTGAGATTGGAGGATATGTGCTGAGATGAGTACAATCTGAGATTGGAGGATATGTGCTGAGATGAGTACAATCTGAGCTTGGAGGATATGTGCTGAGATGAGTACAATCTGAGATTGGAGGATATGTGCTGAGATGAGTACAATCTGAGCTTGGAGGATATGTGCTGAGATGAGTACAATCTGAGCTTGGAGGATATGTGCTGAGATGAGTACAATCTGAGATTGGAGGATATGTGCTGAGATGAGTACAATCTGAGCTTGGAGGATATGTGCTGAGATTACAATCTGAGCTTGGAGGATATGTGCTGAGATGAGTACAATCTGAGCTTGGAGGATATGTGCTGAGATGAGTACAATCTGAGCTTGAAGGATATGTGCTGAGATGAGTACAATCTGAGCTTGGAGGATATGTGCTGAGCTTTGTCAAATCTGAGCTTGGAGGATATGTGCTGAGATGAGTACAATCTGAGCTTGGAGGATATGTGCTGAGATTAGTACAATCTGAGCTTGGAGGATATGTGCTGAGATGAGTACAATCTGAGCTTGGAGGATATGTGCTGAGATGAGTACAATCTGAGATTGGAGGATATGTGCTGAGATGAGTACAATCTGAGATTGGAGGATATGTGCTGAGATGAGTAAAATCTGAGCTTGGAGGATATGTGCTGAGATGAGTACAATCTGAGCTTGGAGGATATGTGCTGAGATGAGTACAATCTGAGCTTGGAGGATATGTGCTGAGATGAGTACAATCTGAGCTTGAAGGATATGTGCTGAGATGAGTACAATCTGAGCTTGGAGGATATGTGCTGAGATGAGTACAATCTGAGATTGGAGGATATGTGCTGAGATGAGTACAATCTGAGATTGGAGGATATGTGCTGAGATGAGTACAATCTGAGCTTGGAGGATATGTGCTGAGATGAGTACAATCTGAGCTTGGAGGATATGTGCTGAGCTTTGTCAAATCTGAGCTTGGAGGATATGTGCTGAGATGAGTACAATCTGAGCTTGGAGGATATGTGCTGAGATGAGTACAATCTGAGCTTGGAGGATATGTGCTGAGATGAGTACAATCTGAGCTTGGAGGATATGTGCTGAGATGAGTACAATCTGAGCTTGGAGGATATGTGCTGAGATGAGTACAATCTGAGCTTGGAGGATATGTGCTGAGATGAGTACAATCTGAGCTTGGAGGATATGTGCTGAGATGAGTACAATCTGAGCTTGGAGGATATGTGCTGAGATGAGTACAATCTGAGCTTGGAGGATATGTGCTGAGATGAGTACAATCTGAGATTGGAGGATATGTGCTGAGATGAGTACAATCTGAGCTTGGAGGATATGTGCTGAGATGAGTACAATCTGAGATTGGAGGATATGTGCTGAGATGAGTACAATCTGAGCTTGGAGGATATGTGCTGAGATGAGTACAATCTGAGCTTGGAGGATATGTGCTGAGATGAGTACAATCTGAGCTTGAAGGATATGTGCTGAGATGAGTACAATCTGAGCTTGGAGGATATGTGCTGAGATGAGTACAATCTGAGCTTGGAGGATATGTGCTGAGATGAGTACAATCTGAGCTTGGAGGATATGTGCTGAGATGAGTACAATCTGAGCTTGGAGGATATGTGCTGAGCTTTGTCAAATCTGAGCTTGGAGGATATGTGCTGAGGTGAGTACAATCTGAGATACTGAGTTAAAGTGGGGTGTTAGAGGTGATGTGTTTAAGTGAGGTGTTAGAGGTGATGTGTTGAAGTGGAGTGTTAGAGGTGATGTGTTGAAGTGGGGTGTTAGAGGTGATGTGTTGAAGTGGGATGTTAGAGGTGATGTGTTGAAGTGGGGTGTTAGAGGTGATGTGTTGAAGTGGGGTGTTAGAGGTGATGTGTTGAAGTGGGGTGTTAGAGGTGATGTGTTGAAGTGGAGTGTTAGAGGTGATGTGTTGAAGTGGGGTGTTAGAGGTGATGTGTTGAAGTGGGGTGTTAGAGGTGATGTGTTGAAGTGGGGTGTTAGAGGTGATGTGTTGAAGTGGGGTGTTAGAGGTGATGTGTTGAAGTGGGGTGTTAGAGGTGATGTGTTGAAGTGGGGTGTTAGAGGTGATGTGTTGAAGTGGGGTGTTAGAGGTGATGTGTTGAAGTGGGGTGTTAGAGGTGATGTGTTGAAGTGGGGTGTTAGAGGTGATGTGTTGAAGTGGGGTGTTAGAGGTGATGTTTTGAAATGGGGTGTTAGAGGTGGTGTGTTGAAGTGGAGTTTTAGAGGTGATGTGTTGAAGTGGAGTGTTAGAGATGGTGTGTTGAAGTGGGGTGTTAGAGGTGATGTTTTGAAGTGGAGTTTTAGAGGTGATGTGTTGAAGTGGAGTGTTAGAGGTGGTGTGTTGAAGTGGGGTGTTAGAGGTGATGTGTTGAAGTGGGGTGTTAGAGGTGATGTGTTGAAGTGGAGTGTTAGAGGTGGTGTGTTGAAGTGGAGTTTTAGAGGTGATGTGTTGAAGTGGGTTGTTAGATGTGATGTGTTGCAGTGGGGTGTTAGATGTGATGTGTTGAAGTGGAGTATTAGAGTTGATGTGTTGGTTTGAGGTTATAGAGGTGATGTGTTGAAGTGAGGTGTTAGAGGTGATGTGTTGAAGTGAAGTGTTAGGGGTTATGTGTTGAAGTGAGGTGTTAGAGGTTATGTGTTGAAGTGAGGTGTTAGAGGTGATGTGTTGAAGTGAGGTGTTAGAGGTGATGTGTTGAAGTGAGGTGTTAGGGGTTATGTGTTGAAGTGAGGTGTTAGAGGTTATGTGTTGAAGTGAGGTGTTGTGGTCCATATTACAATGATTTTATAAAAAATATTTCGTCATAAGATAACAAAATCAAATTTCTTTTCCTGTATATGATGAAATCAAATTTCTTTTATGTAATAAGTGAACTCAAATATTTATTACGTCATGAGAAGAAATAAATATGTATGTGTACTTGTGTGTTTTGTTTGTTTGTTTGTTGTTGATTTTTTTTTTGGTGGTTTTTTTTCAAACAATTTGCTGGTGGTATTTTAAGCTAATCTATTTTTAAAATAGGATTTATATTTATTTAAAAGAAAAGATTTCTTTGTCACGTTTCGTTATTTTTTTCTCGTAGATTTTTTTTTTACTGTTTGCAATTTTTGTGACCTGTTTCTGATTTTTACCTCATTGCGTTACTTTTCTTTTCTTTCGTTTCACGATTCGTTTATTTTTAATTCATTTTTTATTTTATACATCTTTAAAAAAAAAAAATCTTTTCATTCTCTCGTGCTGATTTTAAAATATCAGACATCATGATTAAAATATTCGACGACAAAACAAACACTAGCACATCGTACAGCTCATCAAATATCATATCATATGAAAAATATATGTGTGTATGTATGAAAGTGAAAATTTGTTTGTGGGTTTGTTTGTTTGTTTGTTCCATATACGTTATTACATGGAGGGATGGATCTTGACCAAACTTGGCACAGATATCCAGTGGCGTAGCTAGGGGGTGCGGTGGTGTGGACCGTCTCAAGGGGGGGGGGGTGACACCAAATCGAAAAATTGCTTATTTACAGAGCCCACATTGTCCGTTATAACTGAAAGGGTAACACATCACGTGTCAATGTTCACCCCGGGTAACCAATCCAAATGAGTTTTTATCAAAAGTTCAAAGATTGGTGCGTCAGAAATGAGGTTACCCTTATAATTACGTCAGAAAAACAACATTTTGACCATGATTCAACGCCGACTGAAGTGTCCGGTAAATTTCTTAAGTGACAGGAAGCCATAATGATCTAAATTCTAAAAAAAAAAAATAATTAAAGCTTTCCATTGATGCCAACAACGATGTGGTCGGGTGAGTCTAAGTACATGATACAGTTCTTAAATACATTGACCTCCTGACCTTCAATTAAAGTGTTCTTGTCATTGTTATACTGTGGACTTACTGTGGAGGTCGGGGGGAGGTGGGGTTGACACCATGAGTTTACTGCACCGGGGGACACCAATCCTAGCTACGCCACTGCATATATCCATCATTATCCATAATGAACTCTTGGGGGGCTATGAACTTTTTATACACTCCGTTTGGGGCCGAATTCGGTTGTTTTTTGTTTTTTTAAATATGAGCTATATAAATAAAATGTCCAGCAAATACTCCTACAAGAATAGATGGAACTTAACAAAATTGAGTACACATACACTTGATTATCCATATTCAAATACCAAAAGATAATAAAATCCTAATATCCATTCCTCTGGGGCCGGGGGCCCCCTTTCCTTTTTACTTATATAATTGTCAGTAGGCTTAGACAACACTATATAGGTTCATTGTGGATTGATGGGTCTGGGCCTAGCTTTACTATGGCGATACCTTTCATTGCCCGTATTGAAATATCGGTGGATTGATATTAATCAGATCCAATCAATTCAGGGCCGGTCTCCAATTTTCTAGAGAGTTCGATTATTTTAATTATTTTAATTATTTTAATTATTTTAATAATTTTTGTTTTATATCTTTGGCATTTTAAAACAGATTTTCTTGGGACAAATTTTAAACTTTAACTTTATTATTTGGGGAACATGACCCCGCCGAGGAACAGGATCCTAAAGGGGAACGATATCCAAAAGTAAATGCGATCCCATCGAGTAACGTAATCAAACAGTGATCGGGATCTTATCAGGAAACGATACACCACAGAGAACCGGGTTCTAGCGGGATCGGGATCCCACCACAAAACGGTATCGATCCCACGGGGGTCGGGCTCAATCGGGATCGGGATACTGACAGGATCGGGAACCCCACCAGTATCAGGTTTGAACTGGGATCGGGATCACGTCGGGAAATGGGATCCTACCGTGATCGGGTTCCCACCGAGATAGGGATACCGACGGGATCGGGATACCGACGGGATCGAAACACAACCGGGAAACGGGATACCACCCGGATTGGGATCCGATTTTGGATCGGGGTCCCACCGGGAAACGGGATCCCACATGGATAGGGATCCCACAAGGATCGGGATCCCACAGGCATCGTGATCCATCCGGTATAAGGATCAAAACGGGATCGGGACCCTTGCGGGAAATGGGATGCTTTCGGAAAACAGGATCCGAATGTGATCCCAACGGGATCGGGATCCCACCGGGAACGAAACATTTACAAAAGTTCTTATAAATGTGTTTTTATAGGCGACAAATTAATTATTTTACTTTTCTACTATAGTGGTGTTGTTTTTTTGTTTGTTTTCTTACATGGCGCTTAACTTCAATGTTCATTAAGGGCTGAAGACGTTGGTTTGTTTTGTTTTTTTCGAATGCAATCACGGAAAAGCCGGGTATATTGGCTAGTTTCCTATCAAATGACCGGGCAGTGACAAGGACGATGCAAGATTCAAATTTGTTTCCCCGTATCGTTCCCATAAGATTTGGAGCTTCTAGAAATGTTCAGAGCGACCTCCCTTTGCACGGGCTCGCAGCTCACGACAAAACGTTTTACAGTTCCAGTCCAAAGAGTCTACATTGTTCAACTGTCCTGGACGGTTCTGGACCAGTGAACACAATCCGTAAGGATACGGGATAAGAAATGGTAAGATTGTAAGACGTTAATACTGCCTTTTGTCCTTGACTTAACGTACCTACATATAGTTTACCTCACCTATGTGTTTTTTATATGTAAGGTATGTGACGCAAGGAAGGTCTAGCAAAGCAGCAGACATTGTTGACGTGGATAGATGAGAGTCAAATTGAACCAAACAGTGCGCGTATGAAGCCTAGAAAATGTTACGATTCGAGAATGGTATGTTTTTTTGTTACTATAAAATGTTACAATTCAAAAATGACATTTGCTTAGTTTGATCGTTTCTTGTCTACCCTTCCTATTCAGAAGCTTCGTCACGGAGTTAGGGCTGCGTGCATGTGAATAAATTTGACCTACCTTGCAAGGAAACGGTGCTGGCCGTCCAGGGCGCTCGCATGACGCCCATGTGCGAAAGCAACTTGTCATCAGCCGGCGACACGGGCCAGGGTTGTAACTAGCAGTGGCCAAAAGTCCGCCCGCAACACGCTCTAATTCTACTGCCCGGCGCTCGGCTTAAGCCGGAGTCATCCAACAGCTAGAGTCATTCAACTGTGAGAGTCATTCAGCTGCCTTAATCAGTCAGCTGTCGGAGAATGTGACTAATGGAGGAGTCTAATTAGAATTTCAGCCCCCGCGTGGCAATTCCCCCCCCCCCAGGTAGATCGTGTTACCTGAGTTATTGCTCCACACATAAACACGTAACTCAAGAACAGATAGATAAAAAACAGGATTTCTCCTCCCTGCTACGATCTACTGGGCTTCCAGTCCCAACGCACAAGCCCAAGGGATTTCTCCTCCCTGCTACGATCTACTGGGCTTCCAGGCCCAACGCACAAGCCCAAGACTTCACGCCCCCACCCCCCACACACACACAGCAATCCTCAATAATTCCACCCCCTCCGTGCCCAGTCCCCACACCACATTCCCTACACTCAAGCCGACCACCCAAGACCCCAAACCCTTTGCCCCCACACCCCTTGCCCCACATACCACCCCACACACCCCATTCTCCAGCCACCACACCCCAGTCCCCGCACCCCATTCTCTAAACTCAAGCCCACCACCCCAGCTCAAACACACACACACCAGACCCCACAACCGGACCCCAACCCCATACCCCAGCCCCCCCCCCGCAACCCCAGACGCAACCCTCCCCTACCCAGGAGGCTCATGATATTCTAATGAACACGATGTTCTATTAGAATTGATCTAGCGATGGAATTGGACGCTTTTAAAAATGATAGAGTAGAAATGCGAGCGCAAATGTCGAGGACCGTACGGCACTATGCGGAGTTCGAGGACCGTACGGCACTATACGGAGCTTGAGGACCGTACGGCACTATACGGAGCTTGAGGACCGTACGGCACTATACGGAGCTTGAGGACCGTACGGCACTATACGGAGCTCGAGGACCGTACGGCACTATACGGAGCTTGAGGACCGTACGGCACTATACGGAGCTCGAGGACCGTACGGCACTATACGGAGCTTGAGGACCGTACGGCACTATACGGAGCTCGAGGACCGTACGGCACTATACGGAGCTCGAGGACCGTACGGCACTATACGGAGCTCGAGGACCGTACGGCACTATGCGGAGCTTGAGGACCGTACGGCACTATACGGAGCTCGAGGACCGTACGGCACTATACGGAGCTTGAGGACCGTACGGCACTATACGGAGCTTGAGGACCGTACGGCACTATGCGGAGCGCGAGGACCGTACGGCACTATACGGAGCTTGAGGATGCGGAGCTCGAGGACCGTACGGCACCCGAGTAGCTGCCCCTGTCAACTGTTTCAGAACTCTTCATTAAGGAAAAACTAAACCAGAAAATCATTATAATAATGATAATGATATTTATAGTATGACAAACATAAAAAAATTGGGTTAATGTGATTTAGGAAAATGGTTCAATTGAAACTTCAGAAGGTTGTCTAGAACAGGAGTCGACAAACTGAAGGCTGTGCGCTAAACCAGCCCACCACATCCTACTGTCCGCCCACCACATTCTGCTGCCCACCCACCATATTCTACTGTCTACCCACCACATTCTACTGCCCGCCCACCACATGCTACTGTCCGCCCACTTTATTCTAAAGACCACCCACCACATTCTACAGTCCGCCCACATTATTCTACTGTCCACCCACCACATTCTACTGTCCACCCACCACATTCTACTGCCCGCCAACCACATTCGACTGCCCGCCCACCACATTCTCCTGCCCGCCCACCACATTCTACTGCCCGCCCACCACATTCTACTGTCCACCCACCACATTCTACAGTCCGCCCACCACATTCTACTGTCCGCCCACCACATTCTCCTGCCCGCCCACCACATTCTACAGTCCGCCCACCACATTCTACTGTCCGCCCACCACATTCTCCTGCCCGCCCACCACATTCTACTGCCCGCCCACCACATTCTACTGCCCGCCCACCACATTCTACTGTCCACCGACCACATTCTACTGTCCACCCACCACATTCTAATCTCCACCCACCACATTCTACTTCCCACCCACATTATTCTACTCTCCACCCCCCACATTCTACTTCCCGCCCACCACATTCTACTGTCCACCCACCACATTCTAATCTCCACCCACCACATTCTACTTCCCGCCCACATTATTCTACTGTCCGCCCACCACATTCTATTGTCCACCCACCACATTCTACTGTCCGCCCACCACATTCTACTGTCCGCCCACCACATTCTACTGAAGGAAATATAATGACACTGATTTCACGACATAAAATTCCCAGTAACTGCGCTAAATGGGATTCTTTTTAAAATGAAACTATTGCAATTTCTATTGGGTTTTTTTCCCTGAAATACACCCATACCTCGCTTTACGGCCTAGATACGTTCCGGAAAATTGGGCCGTAAAGCGAAAAGCCGTATAATGAATCAATAATTTTGATATAAACCCATACACATTTAATTGGATCTGTTCCAATTTTTGTATAAAATAATATAGTCGTTAGTTCATAAATCATTTTATTCTTTTCATTTCCTATAAAAATAAAAGTACAAAACACTGTAATAGTAAACAGAAATTTAAAAAATAAACATATAAATTAAAAAACAAAAGAAATCATATGCACATATTTATACATAAAATAAAATTCACCAATTAATCCAAACAAACAAAACAGAAACAAACACGTCAACTTACTGAGTCACAGGATATGAATAAGGTGGGATAGCACAGGAAATAAGGCAGACTACTAAAGCAGAGCCGCCTAAGGGGAGAAGCTAAAACTAAAGAGAGGATATCTATTGGCTGTATAATGAAACATCGTGGGCCGTAAACCGAAAAAGTGCCATAATTTAAAGTTGGCCGTAAAGCGAAATGCCGTATAAAGAGCGGCCGTATAGCGAGGTATAGGTGTAGTTGGTGTAATAAATCTGCGGTGTATAAATTAAAGCGGGTGGGCCATTAGAATTAGAATATTAATATAAAATAAACTAATAAACAACGCATATAAAGGAATTATGGGAAAGATTTTCCTTTTAGGGCAGCGGTTCTCAACCTGTGGCTCGCGACCCCTTTGGGTGTCGAACAACCCTTTTACCAGGGGGGGTCGCCTAAGACGATCGGGAAAAAACATATTCTCTCCTGTTCTGAAGAGCAACGAAACTAATATTGTTTTTGAGGATCGCCACAACATCTGAAACTTTATTAAAGGGTCGCGGCAGTAGGAAGTTTGAGAACCGCTGTTTTAGTGGTGGTTTAATTTTAATGCCACGCGCAATAATGATTTACCTATTTCAAATTTTGATATATTTCTGTTAAGAGAAGAACATTGTAAAGATGCTAAATAAATGCATGTTGTGGGACGAGATATGTTTAGGCTGGGAAATAAATTTAAAAGACAGCTGAGCAGACGTTTCGGAAAGACGCCTTCTTCGGCATGAAATACAATACAATAAATAACAGATCAATTTTAATGAAAGGCAGTTCCGGCTCATACCAGCGAGAAGCCAGTACAGGAACTGCTCATTCCTGCCAAAGACAATCAGGGACTGGAACAAGCTTTCAGAAGGAACAGTGGAGGCGGCAACACTCGACTCATTTGCGTCTATTGCCCCAGGCCTTCCAACCCCCAGTGCATGATACCCTCACTCAGTTACTCTTGTAACCGGTGAAATATCCTCATCAACACCAGGCACGGAAACATTGCAAATCCCATCTACATGCATAGGAGCCAGAATGATCAATAAATTGATCGTGGGCCCTGAATATATAGAAGAAGAAGAAGAAATGATTATAATATGTTTTCAAGGTCAATTATTTAGCACCATGTTCAGAACAGGGAGCGCTCTGTAGTGTGCGCACGCGCGCGCGTGTGTGTGTATATATGTGTGTGTGTGTGTGTGTGTGCGTGTGTGTGCGTGTGTTTGTGTGTGTTTGTGTGTGTGTGTGTTTGTTTGATTTAGGCCTAATGGGAATGAACAAATATTTCGTGGATGCTATTCCGTCTAATAAAAGTTTCTACCAATCCAATTTTTTTTCCCCGCCATCATTAACTGACTACTGTGTTGACAGTTGTAAAATGCAGGACGGCGATTCTACAACACGGAATGCCACGATCCAAATTAAGGAGCACGATAGGGGAGACAACTGCCTGACTTTTAGTGCCTGTTGCTCAGAGTTGCTGGTCTTCAAATTATGTGCTTAACATTCTTTTCGTGCCGAGATGTTCTCTCCTTTAAATTTGTTTAAATTGTATGGAAAAGTTGGTGAAATTGGATGGAAAAGTTGGTGAAATTGTATGGAAAAGTTGGTGAAATTGGATGGAAAAGTTGGTGAAATTGGATGGAAAAGTTGGTGAAATTGGATGGAAAAGTTGGTGAAATTGGATGGAAAAGTTGGTGAAATTGGATGGAAAAGTTGGTGAAATTGGATGGAAAAGTTGGTGAAATTGGATGGAAAAGTTGGTGAAATTGTATGGAAAAGTTGGTGAAATTGGATGGAAAAGTTGGTGAAATTGTATGGAAAAGTTGGTGAAATTGTATGGAAAAGTTGGTGAAATTGTATGGAAAAGTTGGTGAAATTGGATGGAAAAGTTGGTGAAATTGTATGGAAAAGTTGGTGAAATTGGATGGAAAAGTTGGTGAAATTGGATGGAAAAGTTGGTGAAATTTGATGGAAAAGTTGGTGAAATTGGATGGAAAAGTTGGTGAAATTGGATGGAAAAGTTGGTGAAATTGGATGGAAAAGTTGGTGAAATTGGATGGAAAAGTTGGTGAAATTGGATGGAAAAGTTGGTGAAATTGGATGGAAAAGTTGGTGAAATTGGATGGAAAAGTTGGTGAAATTGGATGGAAAAGTTGGTGAAATTGGATGGAAAAGTTGGTGAAATTGGATGGAAAAGTTGGTGAAATTTGGTGCTTATAAACTTAATGAAAGGTGATACATGAACTAATTGTTTTAATGACGCACAGAATTAAAGCTGTAGTGGATCGAATTAAATGTTGATATTTATCGGAAAAATCAGTTGCACAACAGGAGCACAAAAACGTGGAGCAAAAAGAATACCTTCTCAATGTTTGCTCAATGCAAACATTGAGAAGGCATTTTGCTCCACGTTTTATTTCCCCTTATTCATTCTTGTCATCGCACATGTTCAATCCTTAAGCCGTTGATAATGTATTTTTCAAACATTTTTTTAATTTTATTCGTTGTTTTTTTCTCTTTGTTCGCTGACGAAGGCTTCCTGTCGACACGTTCGTTGTTTTGTTGCGTTCCTTTTTTTTTTTTCAGATTTTACTTACTTTGTTTTACTCATTTCCAATCCTTAAGCCCACGGATTCAAGGGTTACCACCCCTGGGCGTACTGTAATCACTATCTATGAACAATGAATAGACAGCAATGTTTCCTTTTAGTGACTGCACTCAGTACATCAGTCTTCTTAATCCGACCACGCACCATAACAAAGAAGGATAAGAGTGCAACACATTATAATGATCAAAGTCATAATCACAGTGGTCGATTGACTTAAAGTCCAAACAAAACCATTGCTAATAGCAGAAGTAAAAAAAAAAAAGGGCTAGCTACGCTGGGCGGGACACTTGGAAAGAATGCCAAATGACAGAGGAGTGAAGAGTGTGCATCACCAAAACGGCTCAAAGGCAGATCTGGGCTTAGATGGGTGGATGATGTGGGGAAAAAAGATCTACAGCAGCTGAGAATCCATGCGTGGAAAAGAAAAGCATCAGCTAGGTCTGAGTGGAAGGAAGTGGCGAGGCAGGCCAAAGCTCTACACGGGCTGTAGCGCCACAGGGATGGATGGAAGGTCTGAGTGGAAGGAAGTGGCGAGGCAGGCCAAAGCTCTACACGGGCTGTAGCGCCACAGGGATGGATGGAAGGTCTGAGTGGAAGGAAGTGGCGAGGCAGGCCAAAGCTCTACACGGGCTGTAGCGCCACAGGGATGGATGGAAGGTCTGAGTGGAAGGAAGTGGCGAGGCAGGCCAAAGCTCTACACGGGCTGTAGCGCCACAGGGATGGATGGAAGGTCTGAGTGGAAGGAAGTGGCGAGGCAGGCCAAAGCTCTACACGGGCTGTAGCGCCACAGGGATGGATGGAAGGTCTGAGTGGAAGGAAGTGGCGAGGCAGGCCAAAGCTCTACACGGGCTGTAGCGCCACAGGGATGGATGGAAGGTCTGAGTGGAAGGAAGTGGCGAGGCAGGCCAAAGCTCTACACGGGCTGTAGCGCCACAGGGATGGATGGAAGGTCTGAGTGGAAGGAAGTGGCGAGGCAGGCCAAAGCTCTACACGGGCTGTAGCGCCACAGGGATGGATGGAAGGTCTGAGTGGAAGGAAGTGGCGAGGCAGGCCAAAGCTCTACACGGGCTGTAGCGCCACAGGGATGGACGAAACAAAACCAATACTTTTGAGTACCGTACCGGTAAGGCGGTAACAGTTCCCGAGAGGAAACTTAAAATCAAATCATTCAAATTATAATCATAATATTTTTTTTTAGATTTATTGAAGTCAGACTATCAAAAAACTGTACTTACAATTATAGCCATTAAATGACAATGGCTGTACCGGTATTGAAAGTTGATTTTTATTAAATTGCTGCTTCTCCTCGGTCCTGACGTCAGCACGTCGAGCAATTCTTTTTGGTTGTTTTAGTTAAGGTCTATATGTTATACTGCTGGTTAGTCGTCAAGTGGTCCAAACTAAGCAAATCTCAAGCTCATGGTCAACCACTCATGCAAAATCAACACCAGCACCCCGGGTAGATGGGACTCGTTAACCTTGGACGGCACCCCGGGTGGATGGGACTCGTTAACCTTGGATGGCACCCCGGGTGGATGGGACTCGTTAACCTTGGACGGCACCCCGGGTGGATGGGACTTGTTAACCTTGGATCGAAGAGAAGGAAACTCTGAATCCAAAACCCGGAGATGGACAACTCCTGCGACGCCACTGGTGCCAAGCTGTATCATCCACATGATGTTCCCTTGGGTTATCCAGCGGCGTAGAGAGAGGCGTTTTTCTGTTGGGAACCAGCTTTATAATCCTAAAGAATAATTACAGGCCTTGTGATTTCGTCCTGCAAAGTCTACACCATTGTCACCTTGTGACGGACGGATGCCAGCTGTCACATAGACCTATTTTATACCAGCTGTCACATTGACCTATATTATACCAGCTGTCACATAGACCTATTTCATACCAGCTGTCACATAGACCTATTTCATACCAGCTGTCACGTAGCCACTAAACTAGTGATCTAATGTGGGCATAAACTAATCAGTAGTCCAGCATCCTATCGTCCTGGACATAAACTAATCAGTAGTCCGGCATCCTATAGTCCTGGACATAAACTAATCAGTAGTCCGGCATCCTATAGTCCTGGACATAAACTAATCAGTAGTCCGGCATCCTATAGTCCTGGACATAAACTAATCAGTAGTCCGGCATCCTATAGTCCTGGACATAAACTAATCAGTAGTCCAGCATCCTATAGTCCTTGACATAAACTAATCAGTAGTCCGGCATCCTATAGTCCTTGACATAAACTAATCAGTAGTCCAGCATCCTATAGTCCTTGACATAAACTAATCAGTAGTCCGGCATCCTATAGTCCTTGACATAAACTAATCAGTAGTCCAGCATCCTATAGTCCTTGACATATAATAATCAGTAGTCCGGCATCCTATAGTCCTGGACATAAACTAATCAGTTGTCCGGCATCCTATAGTCCTGGACATAAACTAATCAGTAGTCCGGCATCCTATAGTCCTGGACATAATCTGGTGAACTGATGTGCGTGGTTAAAAACTAGTGACCATGGTGGTCCTGCTCACAATATTAAGGGTGGTGCTGGTCTAAATATAACAATGTCCAACAATTGTTGTCCTGCTCACAATATTAACGGTGGTGCTGATCTAAATATAACAATGCCCAACACGGTGGTGTTGGTCTCAATATAAAGCAGTTATTTGTCGAGGTCCTAACCCTAACACTAAGCCTAACCCTAATCCTAACCCTAAACCTAACCCTAAGCTTACATTTCTTTTTTTTAACCGCTGTGGGGTTTTTAGGTCGATTTGGTCGCATTTTTCAGAAATGGAACTCTTGGGATTTAAAGGGATAGTTCAGCGGTTCTCAACCTGTGGGTCGCGACCCCATATGGGCACTCTACAGTAATGCAATAGCAACGAAATTAAATTCAGGATTGGGGGTCGCCACAACATGATGAACTGTGTTAAGGGGTCGCGGAATTAGGAAGGTTGAGAACCACTTGGATAGTTGAACGATTGTGAGTTAATTGTTGTTATTTTTATTTTAATGCAACAATTAAGCGCCTTGTGAGGTTTAAGCATCTGTGTTAACTCTTGAGATTTTAATGTAAGTAATAATTGAACCATTGTGTGTTTCCTCCAGTGGCGTCATTTCAATAAAGGGGGGTGGGTGGGGGGGGGGGCAAAACCAAAGCTTGGTCGGCTTGTTAAGTTGTTTAATACTGGATGCGCCACAGTACATAAAACCTGCAAATTCCGAGGGGGGGAGGCAAATGCCCCAACCTGCCTTACCCATATGACGTCTCTCTTTACAACCGTCTCTGGAAGTAACTTAAAACTTAAACGTTGGCCTACTTTCGTGTTACCGGTACTCTCCGTTTGACCTACTGAATACGCAAATTAAAAATAATATACTAGTTAACTAGACAACCCCCCCCCCCCCCCCCCGCACCGGCTTATGCGTGGCTTCATCAGGTCGGTCCGTCACCGTACAGACTTTGAGAAGCACCGGGCTAGGTGACGACTAGGTAAGAAACAATCAATTCCAAGCCGCGTGGGCGGCCATGATGGCAGCGTGTATCTATCTACCCACATGTTCACGTCATTGGCTCTGTTATTTATACCAGGGACTTCATGGCAATGAAAACTCGGCGGGAAAAAAAACTGTGTTAAATGTACGGTTATTGTTACTCGCCTGGGTAAATGACCGAAATTAAAATGAAAACACCAGCTGTGGGAAAACGTGTTAGTTTCAGCAAAATATATCAATAAGGTAGTGAGAACCTCAGGCGTGATTTCTACACCCACCCAACTCCTCCCAACGCGCACACGGTTTCCGTTGTATATGGAGACATCCAGTAGTCCAGCTTAGGGAAACAATTTCAATCAGTAGTCCAGCATCAAGAGACATTCCGTAGTCCAGCATCATGTATCCAGAAGTCTAGCATCCTGCAGTCCAGCTTAACGATACATTGAGGAGTCCAACATTATGTTATCCAGCATTCATGAGTACAGCAGTCCAGGAGAGCCACCAATATCCCACAATATCTGTCAACTTTGTGCTCCCATTCCTTGAAGTTCGTATGTTTTTGCTATCAACTTTGTGATGTGATACCTCAAGATTCTTATGTTTTTGCTATCAACTTTGTGATGTGATACCTCAAGATTCATATGTTTTTGCTATCAACTTTGTGCTCCGATACCAAAAGATTCTTATGTTTTTGCTATCAACTTTGTGCTCCGATACAGATTCTTATGTTTTTGCTATCAACTTTGTGCTCCGATACCAAAAGCTTCGTATGTTTTAGCTATCAACTTTGTGCTCTGAGACCTCAAGATTCGTATGTTTTAGCTATCAACTTTGTGCTCCGATACCAAAAGATTCTTATTTATATTTCATCGGTTCTCTTTTATTTTATTGGCTGTCCCTATTTTCAAATTTCGGCGCCTTTGCCAAATTCAGGTTTTCACCAGGCTCCCTGTGTTCAATTCTAACAAATGCACTTCAAAATAGGGAATACATGAACCAAATAAAATAAAGGATTGGGTAAAAATAAATTAAACACATATGTAGAATCTGGCAACAAATCCTAATCTAGTAACTGCAAACAGTAGTTGGCCAAATGTTTTACAACAAGATTGCTAGATGTCACATGAAATATTATCCTCATCTAGTAACTGCAAACAGTAGTTAGCCAAGGGTTTTACACCAAGACTGCTAGATGTCACATGTCACATAATCCTCATCTAGTAACTGCAAACAGTAGTTAGCCAAGTGTTTTACACCAAGACTGCTAGATGTCACATAATCCTCATCTAGTAACTGCAAACAGTAGTTAGCCAAGTGTTTTACAACAAGACTGCTAGATGTCACATAATCCTCATCTAGTAACTGCAAACAGTAGTTGGCCAAGTGTTTTACACCAAGACTGCTAGATGTCACATAATCCTCATCTAGTAACTGCAAACAGTAGTTGGCCAAGCGTTTTACAACAAGACTGCTAGATGTCACATAATCCTCATCTAGTAACTGCAAACAGTAGTTAGCCAAGTGTTTTATGCAAGACTGCTAGATGTCACATAATCCTCATCTAGTAACTGCAAACAGTAGTTGACCAAGTGTTTTACAACAAGACTGCTAGATGTCAAATAATCCTCATCTAGTAACTGCAAACAGTAGTTGACCAAGTGTTTTACACCAAGACTGCTAGATGTCACATAATCCTCATCTAGTAACTGCAAACAGTAGTTGACCAAGTGTTTTACAACAAGACTGCTAGATGTCACATAATCCTCATCTAGTAACTGCAAACAGTAGTTGGCTAAGTGTTTTACAACAAGACTGTTAGATGTCACATAATCCTCATCTAGTAACTGCAAACAGTAGTTGGCCAAGCGTTTTACACCAAGACTGCTAGATGTCACATGTCACATAATCCTCATCTAGTAACTACAAACAGTAGTTAGTCAAATGTTTTACACCAAGACTGCTAGATGTCACATAATCCTCATTTAGTAACTGCAAACAGTAGTTAGCCAAGTGTTTTACAACAAGACTGCTAGATGTCACATAATCCTCATCTAGTAACTGCAAACAGTAGTTGGCCAAGTGTTTTACGCCAAGACTGCTAGATGTCACATAATCCTCACCTAGTAACTGCAAACAGTAGTTAGTCAAATGTTTTACACCAAGACTGCTAGATGTCACATAATCCTCACCTATTAACTGCAAACAGTAGTTAGTCAAATGTTTTACACCAAGACTGCTAGATGTCACATAATCCTCATTTAGTAACTGCAAACAGTAGTTAGCCAAGTGTTTTACAACAAGACTGCTAGATGTCACATAATCCTCATCTAGTAACTGCAAACAGTAGTTGGCCAAGTGTTTTACACCAAGACTGCTAGATGTCACATAATCCTCATCTAGTAACTGCAAACAGTAGTTAGTCAAATGTTTTACACCAAGACTGCTAGATGTCACATAATCCTCACCTAGTAACTGCAAACAGTAGTTAGTCAAATGTTTTACACCAAGACTGCTAGATGTCACATAATCCTCACCTAGTAACTGCAAACAGTAGTTAGTCAAATGTTTTACACCAAGACTGCTAGATGTCACATAATCCTCACCTAGTAACTGCAAACAGTAGTTAGTCAAATGTTTTACACCAAGACTGCTAGATGTCACATAATCCTCATTTAGTAACTGCAAACAGTAGTTAGTCAAATGTTTTACACCAAGACTGCTAGATGTCACATAATCCTCACCTAGTAACTGCAAACAGTAGTTAGTCAAATGTTTTACACCAAGACTGCTAGATGTCACATAATCCTCACCTAGTAACTGCAAACAGTAGTTAGTCAAATGTTTTACACCAAGACTGCTAGATGTCACATAATCCTCACCTAGTAACTGCAAACAGTAGTTAGTCAAATGTTTTACACCAAGACTGCTAGATGTCACATAATCCTCACCTAGTAACTGCAAACAGTAGTTAGTCAAATGTTTTACACCAAGACTGCTAGATGTCACATACTCCTCACCTAGTAACTGCAAACAGTAGTTAGTCAAATGTTTTACACCAAGACTGCTAGATGTCACATAATCCTCATCTAGTAACTGCAAACAGTAGTTAGTCAAATGTTTTACACCAAGACTGCTAGATGTCACATAATCCTCACCTAGTAACTGCAAACAGTAGTTAGTCAAATGTTTTACACCAAGACTGCTAGATGTCACATAATCCTCACCTAGTAACTGCAAACAGTAGTTAGTCAAATGTTTTACACCAAGACTGCTAGATGTCACATAATCCTCACCTAGTAACTGCAAACAGTAGTTAGTCAAATGTTTTACGCCAAGACTGCTAGATGTCACATAATCCTCACCTAGTAACTGCAAACAGTAGTTAGTCAAATGTTTTACGCCAAGACTGCTAGATGTCACATAATCCTCACCTAGTAACTGCAAACAGTAGTTAGTCAAATGTTTTACGCCAAGACTGCTAGATGTCACATAATCCTCACCTAGTAACTGCAAACAGTAGTTAGTCAAATGTTTTACGCCAAGACTGCTAGATGTCACATAATCCTCACCTAGTAACTGCAAACAGTAGTTAGTCAAATGTTTTACGCCAAGACTGCTAGATGTCACATAATCCTCACCTAGTAACTGCAAACAGTAGTTAGTCAAATGTTTTACGCCAAGACTGCTAGATGTCACATGCCACATAAAATAATAAAAATAATTTTGTACTTATTAGAATTTAAAAAAGGGCACCTAGTGAAAAACTAAATTTGGAAGGGTGCCAGGAATCGAAAACTTTTAGGAAAAAGAAGGGGGGGGGCGCGAATGAGATTACATCACACACACTTTGAACATACAGTGGACTAAATATTACTTGATACTGCTACCTACTACTGAGTACCATTTGAGCATTACAAAGACTCACTGAAGGTGGCACTAAAGGCCTTCAGCATCGACCCCCTTAAATGGGAGCAGACAGCTCAGGTGGAGATCAGCGGTCAAGATAGGGGCTAAAACTTATGAAGCCAGTAGGATGGCCACCATTGAGACACGCAGGCAAGCCCGAAAGAACATTATTAAATCCACGACGGCAGCAACTATCCCCTGCCCGCGGTGCCAGAGACTACTCCGTGCACGTATAGGATTGGCAAGCCACCTATGAACCCACCGTAACCCACCCCCTCAACCGGATGACTGGATGGTCCTAGTCGACGGACGAACAACAACAACAGCCATTCGAGCGATATCTTGCGAGTTCATGTGTGAAAACACATGGCAACTTATGACCATAGTATTTTTTTTAAAAACAACACGCTATCTGTTCACAGCATTCAAGATATTAACATGCTATTGTTTCACTGTCAGATATTCATGATTATTGTAGAATTTTTGGATAAATATGCATACTTTTTGTTGAAGCACCCCCCCCCCCCCCCCAACCGGTCATTATGAACATGTATATGCAAAATCTACAACCTCCTCAGTGTGTATGTACTTTATGGATGGCCCCATCCATACAGATTATTTTTTTACATACATTTACAAGAAATAGACACGATTTAAATTACAGTAGGGTACAAGTACAAGCATGGAGGTAAAAACAAATTCATGACAAATTGTATAGCTAAAATTGAAAATAAATACTCAATTTTTCATAGGATCAAAAATGAATAAAGTAGTTCCTAAAAAGGGAACTGTGCTACTTATGTGTGCTCTGACCTTGTCATGCATAATCCCTGAGCTGGGGTTCAAGAGATTTCATTGTCAATACATGCAACCCTGGCTGCAGTGCTTTCCTTCATTGGTCTCTGAGCCAACCCTTCAACTAAGAGCAACAATGCAGTCATTTACACACCATCAAAAGATACAAAACCAACCCTTAAAGAAATTGATACTAATAGCAACAATTCAGTCATTTACACACCAGCAGAAGATGCAAGACAATGGTAGGGGAACACTTTATTGTCACATCATTCAATTAGTCAATTACCATAAGATTACATCACTAATCGATAACAGAGATATTTGTGTTGTCACTATAAATTTATTGGACAAGATTATGAACAAAGTGTCACTTAAAAAGAAACAACTTGCCAGGTTGGAATATAAATTTCTGAATTAAATTTATTTTATTGTTCATTTTTAAAGTGATCAACTGCCCATCTGAACCAGTGCAGGACAACTGACAGACAAGTGATGGTGCACATAAGATGTGACAATTAGATTTCCAGACTCTGTCAGTCTCACTAAGCCACATTCACAATAAAACACAACACTTTACATCTTTATTAAGAATTTTTTCCATACATTATTTTATGAACTTGACTTGATAAACCTGTAAAACTGATGTTCAATTTATGATCACCGAGTGTTAAAGCACAATGTACACCCCCCCCCCCCCCCCAAGCAAAGAAAATGCTGCACCCGGTGGCAAAGTCTGAAAATGTCTTACATAGTCATCAAACATTTATGTTAACTGCTTCTCAAAAAATTTATCTATAAAAAAACGAAACAAAAAAAAAAAAAAAAAATCCATGCAAAAAGTTCTAATCAAATTTTCTTCCCATGTTCACAATTCAAGACTTCGTGAGAACAATGGATCATGATAGAAATTATGTACCTCTAATTTACTCTCAGCTTTCTTATCATTTGTCTTTTGAACTCAAGTGATAGCAAAAATGTAACAACACAAATTTGGTTGTGGTAATAATGGGGACTGATTGCAATCAGGTTAGGTGGACGCATTCTTTGTTTTGTTGCATCCTTTTTTAGGCTTTCTCATACTTTGTTTCACTTATTTCCTACAAATTCAGTTAAAAGGTCAACTATGAAAATGTACAATGATTCCATCAGAACATGTCTGTAAGTATTCTTGAACTCAGTTATTTAAAAAGATTTGAATGATCTTGGTTTTAAAAAAATCAAAAAGACTTTGATGAAATAAATGAGATGACAACAAAACTACAAATATAAACTTGCTGCAAACACAATGTCTCTCTTGATCTGTCGAATACCTGGTAGAAATCAAACATACGGGGTGTTAGTTTACAATAAGTTATAAGAACATTGTGTAGCATTCTACAGCTGGCATGTGGCCAACCCTGGCACACCCTACAATTATCATGAGCTAAACTCAGCCCACTGGACAGATCATGTGAGTACAAAATATACTAAATTAACCGAAATAATTTGTCAAGTTATGTTGAGGTATTTTCAAAACCAGCCGCGTATAAATGTCCCGCTACTATGACCAACAACAACTTGATATCAAATATCCTGCTAACTACGGCCAATACCAACCCGATATCAAATATCCTGCAACCTACGGCCAACACTAGCCTGATATCAAATGTCCTATTAACTACGGCCAACACCAGCCTGATATCAAATACCTGCTAACTATGGCCAACACCAGCCTGATATCAAATACCTGCTAACTATGGCCAACACCAGCCTGATATCAAATGTCCTATTAACTACGGCCTACACCAGCCTGATATCAAATACCTGCTAACTATGGCCAACAGCAGCCTGATATCAAATGTCCTAGTAGCTACAGCCAACAGCAGCCTGATATCATATGTCCTACTAGCTACAGCCAACACCAGCCTGATATAAAATGTCCTACTAGCTACAGCCAACAGCAGCCTGATATCAAATGTCCTACTAGCTACAGCCAACACCAGCCTGATATAAAATGTCCTACTAGCTACAGCCAACAGCAGCCTGATATCAAATGTCCTAGTAGCTACAGCCAACAGCAGCCTGATATCATATGTCCTACTAGCTACAGCCAACACCAGCCTGATATAAAATGTCCTACTAGCTACAGCCAACAGCAGCCTGATATCAAATGTCCTACTAGCTACAGCCAACAGCAGCCTGATATCAAATGTTCTACTATCTACAGCCAACAGCAGCCTGATATCAAATGTTCTACTATCTACAGCCAACACCAGCCTGATATCAAATGTTCTACTATCTACAGCCAACAGCAGCCTGATATAATATGTCCGACTAGCTACAGCCAACAGCAGCCTGATATCAAATGTTCTACTATCTACAGCCAACACCAGCCTGATAAAATATGTCCTACTAGCTACAGCCAACAGCAGCCTGATATCAAAAGTTCTACTATCTACAGCCAACAGCAGCCTGATATAATATGTCCAACTAGCTACAGCCAACACCATCCTGATATAAAATGTCCTACTAGCTACAGCCAACACCAGCCTGATATCAAATGTTCTACTATCTACAGCCAACAGCAGCCTGATATAATATGTCCTACTAGCTACAGCCAACAGCAGCCTGATAGCAAAAGTTCTACTATCTACAGCCAACAGCAGCCTGATATCAAATGTTCTACTAGCTACAGCCAACAGCAGCCTGATATAATATGTCCTACTAGCTACAGCCAACAGCAGCCTGATATAATATGTCCTACTAGCTACGGTCAACACCAGCCTGATTTAAAATATCCTGCTAATGCAAAGGTTGGTAAAAACTTGTGCCAATAACAGAGACATCAACAAGTCCAGTCCCACACTTTTAGCCACATGGACTTTAGTAAGAGACACCTTACTTTTTTGTGGCTAAAAGAGACCTTACTAAAGTCCATGTGGCTAAAAGAGACATTACTAATGTCCATGAGCCTAAAAGAGATATTACTTATGTCCATATAGACTAAGAGAAACCTTACTAATGTCCATGAGCCTAAAAGAGATATTACTTATGTCCATATAGACTAAGAGAAACCTTACTAATGTCCATGAGCCTAAAAGAGATATTACTTATGTCCATATAGACTAAGAGAAACCTTACTAATGTCCATGAGCCTAAAAGAGATATTACTTATGTCCATATAGACTAAGAGAAACCTTACTAATGTCCATGAGCCTAAAAGAGATATTACTTATGTCCATATAGACTAAGAGAAACCTTACTAATGTCCATGAGCCTAAAAGAGATATTACTTATGTCCATATAGACTAAGAGAAACCTTACTAATGTCCATGAGCCTAAAAGAGATATTACTTATGTCCATATAGACTAAGAGAAACCTTACTAATGTCCATGAGCCTAAAAGAGATATTACTTATGTCCATATAGACTAAGAGAAACCTTACTAATGTCCATGAGCCTAAAAGAGATATTACTTATGTCCATATAGACTAAGAGAAACCTTACTAATGTCCATGAGCCTAAAAGAGATATTACTTATGTCCATATAGACTAAGAGAAACCTTACTAATGTCCATGAGCCTAAAAGAGATATTACTTATGTCCATATAGACTAAGAGAAACCTTACTAATGTCCATGAGCCTAAAAGAGATATTACTTATGTCCATATAGACTAAGAGAAACCTTACTAATGTCCATGAGCCTAAAAGAGATATTACTTATGTCCATATAGACTAAGAGAAACCTTACTAATGTCCATGAGCCTAAAAGAGATATTACTTATGTCCATATAGACTAAGAGAAACCTTACTAATGTCCATGAGCCTAAAAGAGATATTACTTATGTCCATATAGACTAAGAGAAACCTTACTAATGTCCATGAGCCTAAAAGAGATATTACTTATGTCCATATAGACTAAGAGAAACCTTACTAATGTCCATGAGCCTAAAAGAGATATTACTTATGTCCATATAGACTAAGAGAAACCTTACTAATGTCCATATAGACTAAGAGAAACCTTACTAATGTCCATATAGACTAAGAGAAACCTTACTAATGTCCATATAGACTAAGAGAAACCTTACTAATGTCCATGAGCCTAAAAGAGATATTACTTATGTCCATATAGACTAAGAGAAACCTTACTAATGTCCATGAGCCTAAAAGAGATATTACTTATGTCCATATAGACTAAGAGAAACCTTACTAATGTCCATGAGCCTAAAAGAGATATTACTTATGTCCATATAGACTAAGAGAAACCTTACTAATGTCCATATAGACTAAGAGAAACCTTACTAATGTCCATATAGACTAAGAGAAACCTTACTAATGTCCATATAGACTAAGAGAAACCTTACTAATGTCCATATAGACTAAGAGAAACCTTACTAATGTCCATATAGACTAAGAGAAACCTTACTAATGTCCATATAGACTAAGAGAAACCTTACTAATGTCCATGAGCCTAAAAGAGATATTACTTATGTCCATATAGACTAAGAGAAACCTTACTAATGTCCATATAGACTAAGAGAAACCTTACTAATGTCCATATAGACTAAGAGAAACCTTACTAATGTCCATATAGACTAAGAGAAACCTTACTAATGTCCATGAGCCTAAAAGAGATATTACTTATGTCCATATAGACTAAGAGAAACCTTACTAATGTCCATGAGCCTAAAAGAGATATTACTTATGTCCATATAGACTAAGAGAAACCTTACTAATGTCCATGAGCCTAAAAGAGATATTACTTATGTCCATATAGACTAAGAGAAACCTTACTAATGTCCATATAGACTAAGAGAAACCTTACTAATGTCCATATAGACTAAGAGAAACCTTACTAATGTCCATATAGACTAAGAGAAACCTTACTAATGTCCATATAGACTAAGAGAAACCTTACTAATGTCCATATAGACTAAGAGAAACCTTACTAATGTCCATATAGACTAAGAGAAACCTTACTAATGTCCATATAGACTAAGAGAAACCTTACTAATGTCCATATAGACTAAGAGAAACCTTACTAATGTCACCAAATGTCATCTAGTAGTTGCTGTTCTTTGTTGTTGTTTTTCTATTTTTATTTCCTTTGTATATTTAGAAATATAATTTTAAGCACCGGTACAGTATCATAAAATCCTGAAACATTGCAAATAGTTAGAAAATTGATAAGACGCTTGAGGCCATGTTGTCAAATGGTAAAGATGAAACAGATCCATTCCAAGCAATTTCAAAGAGTTATTTTTCAAGGAGCCAGGGGCTTGATATAAAGCATGGATAATGTCATGATCAGATGATGTTTTAAACAGAGATGTAGAGCACAGGCAAGCACCACTTTACTTAGACTCAATGCATTGCTACTTCTGTTGTTTGTGAAAGGCAATCTAGACTGCTAACTATGGCCAACTATGGACTAGACTGGCCTGAAGGGTTTTGAGTAGAAATCAAATACTGGCTTGTCACCCAGAGCTTAAGGTATACCTTCATAGACCTTTAAGGCAAACAATTCGGACGTATATATATGATGCAATACAGCAGGTAAAAAATAAAAAAGCACGTCAGAGAACACTAAAAAGTGTTCCAAATGTGACTAACCTTCTGAAAATTTGTTTTCCAATTCAGTGTTGCCAATAGCTTTTGCTGCCTGTACCATTTGTCGTAGGGTCTCTTCCAGTCGCCTCATTGCACGAATGATGCTGCCTGAAATATCAAACATGAAAATCAAAATGTTTGCACAAACATCTAACAAAATAATAACTTGTCCGGGTGCTTAGCTCTCTGCAGTCCGACTATTGATAAATGGTACTTGTTAGTACCATGGGTTTTGTGGGTTGGTTATTTATTTTTTAACTGACATTTTTATTTTTAAAAAATTATTTATTATATTTTATTAATTTGTTTCATTGGTTTAAGTATTTGTAAAATAATTAAAATTATTACAAAATTTGAAATTACTATTAAAAAAAAAAAAATTGAAAACTTCGCAGATTTCCAAAAAAACAAAATAATGTTACTATCACAAAAAAATTAATTACTGGTATAAATATGGTCAAATCATTTTAATTTCACGATTTATTAAGGGGTTATTTGTTTTTCTAAAGAAATGTATCCAAACGGAGACTCTAAATCATGTAATTTATCCTAATTTGCATATAAAAGTACCGACTAATGCTATCGTAAACAAGTAAGCTTAATTTTAATTATCATTTTCCGACTTTAAAATTAATAATAAAACAATAAAGTGATATTTTTATCATTTTAATTGGCTGAAGTATATACTTTCCATTGATACTTATATTGATATATTCTATTTGAATTTTATTGACTTTCAATAATTTTATAATAAATAAATAGCGTGGCTATACGAGATAAATATTTTCTAAAAATAGCGGAAAACTCCGGCCTTTGAGAACTTGCGTAATTAAAATACAAGTAAAGTTAAGGACTTCTGAGTTATTACCTCCATATATTTCATTTAAATATGTAAATACTATGAATCATCTTCTAAATATTCTTATATTGCATAGTAGAAATGTGTTTAAATTTAATTATCATTACCGCTAGTCACTAGTATTAGTAGCGAATAAAGACAGAATGACAAACAAAACATTAATGTTTTTATTAAAAGCTTATTGATTCTAATGGGAAGTAGGAGAGAGAGACAAAAATGCAGTTAATGGATCAAGAAGCCCTTATTCCTTATTCATCATAAATAATAAGCCTGGACTCCACCTTTTTACTGTGCTATAGAGTTAATGGATGAATATCTTTGAAGAATTTACCCTAAAAATAACTGGGTGGTAAGTTTTTTATCTAATCAATTGGTAGCAAAATGCATCAAGAATAAACTCACAATATTGTTATAACATATGTTATAATGTATGTTCTATGTACAATGGTTTACTTTTATACAGATTTAGGCATTTGGACTAGAATTAATGATATTTTTCCCTTACCACCATTAGTGTTAATTTTATTTATGAATCAATCAAATGTTTATTTCACAGGTTCTTTATTGAGTGAATGTTCTGTGATGAAAAATGTTACCTATTCTTATGGAAATCAAGTCCAGTACAAGCTCTTATTTTATCTATTATAATTATTATAATAAAAATGCATTCTAGTTTTAAGAAATAATATTTGTTCAGAATCCATAAATATAATTTAGGAATACTGTAAATTGTTGGCTAGTGTTATGACAGGATTATAACAAAGCTATATAAAAATACCGGTATATGGGAAAAGATAGATCAGATTAGTCAGGAATGGATCGTATTGGGCATTAATATCAAAATTAGCAGTATTGTACTGAATCATTTTAATTTTTATTAGCTTTAAGCTTAGGGAATACCGGTACTTTAAGCTCAGGGAATACCGGTACTTTAAGCTTAGGGAATACCGGTACTTTAAGCTCAGGGAATACCGGTACGTTAACATTTTGAATAAAAACAACATAGACTTTTGTTTTGATTTATTTATACAATCTTCAAATTTTACTTAGTTATTTTTACTCCAGAATTATCAAGAAATATATTTAATATACAAATCTATAAGTTATGATGCCCATTGTTTAAAATATATTACATACAAAACATCATTTTAATTTTTTTTTAAATCATGGTGCATTTTTTATTAAAAAATGGCAAAATATAGGTTTTACTAAAATATTGACAACTTTTTTATTTTTCAAAGAATGTTTGTCATGTGTGACTATGAATTGTATTAGATGATGAAGTATTTTATTTAAATAAATTTAAATCTTTTATATCAAGGAGTTTTTTTTCCTTCATACTGTGACTCAGTGACTGTGTGAAAATGAAAATTTTGTCAAAATTTTGCTTAAAATGAAAAAAAATAATTCTCCAATATTATTTTAATTATTTTTATAACTAAGAAATAAAATATACAAATAATATTTAATGATAGCCGAGTCAAAGATGAACAAGTTAATATATATAACTGATCAGATCAGAGCTATTTCAGATAAGATAATTATTTTAATAAATCACATTAAGATTTTTAACAAAATTGAAAAAAACCAAAACTTGATCGAAAGAAATTTCGTCGAAGGAAAATTGATCGACGGAAATTTGATCGAACGGAAATTTGGTCGAATCTTTTTTTTAGTTTGCACGTTAAAATGTTTTACTATAAAATATATTGCGTTCGAATAGAAATTTGACAAAAATTTTAACGAGTGAACTGAAAAACATATTCGACCAAATTTCCGTTCGATCAAATTTCCGTCGATCAATTTTCCGTCTACAAAAATTCTTTCTATCAAATTTCCGGTAACCGAAAAAAACATCAGACTGCAGAGAGTTAGAAGAGAAATCAACTAAGGGAAATTACTTTTTTTTTTATTATTAAATTTTATGTAGCCTATTGGATCATTCACCCCTCCATATTTTTAAGGTGAAATTCTGCTTCATAATCTCCAGAAGAAATTCTTTTCATTTTCAACAACCGTCTAAAACAATCGTTACCACAGTGGGAAGATCATTAAAAAGAAACTATTCATATTTCCAAGAAATCAATCTTTGTATTTTGCATTGTATGTGTATGTATTGAGCACAAGTGGGAAAACATAATATGAAGATCATAATATTATAAGTAATAGGTAGTTTTAATTGTATTTTTCAGAGGGGAATAAGAGTCTAGAAAAAAAGTTACCTTCAAAGACATCAGTCATTCTACAAAAAAACTACCTTCAAAGACATTAGTCATTCTACAAAAAAACTACCTTCAAAGACATCAGTCATCTTGCAAATGTTAGCAAAAGTTGATCCATTGCACCAAGCATTCACTACATCCATGAGATGTGGTCGAAATGAATCCACATAAACCTCTTCATCCAACTCTAGTTTAGCTTCTTTACTGATGCGAGCAATGCGACGAGCAGTATCCTGTTGGAAATAGATTTAACAGTTAAAGTAGTAATGGGATGAGCAGTATCTTGTTGGAGGTAAGTTTAACAGTTAAAGTTACAATGGGATGAGCAGTATCCTGTTGGAGGTAGGCTTAACTGTTAAAGCAACAATGCAACAAGGAATAGATTTAGAGTAACTTTGAAGGGACATTATGGATGTCGAAACAATGTTGTGTTTCGGAATCATTGTTTAGCGCGCAGCTTTAAGTTTCATCATTGTCTATTATTTATGCGAACTACTTGTGACATTGTGTAAACAATAACATCTAAGAAAAGCAAATGGGAGCAGAAACTTGTATTGTACCGATTCATCTTCAGATAAGCAGATAATTGTTCTAAACACTCATTTTGAAGATTGTTAACTGCTTTTTGGACAAATTAATTGGCTGATCTCCCAACAGAAAATGGTCACAAGTTGTAAATCTAGATGGTTTTAATATAATTTTTAATATAATTTTTTTTATGCTTTAGCTTGATTCAATAAATATGAGATTATTGATCCAAATAAATGGAAATGTTTGATTACATTGTACATACTCATTTTCAGAATATAAATAAATAGTTATTTTTAACCAAGACAACATGTGACAAACAATTGAAACACAGGACATCTTAAGTATTTCTCTGGCATAGAAATGAGCCATAAAGGAACTCCAATCAAATTGGTATGACTTATTTATGCTTTAGCTTGATAATTTCAAATTGTATTTCTCTGGCATAGAAATCAGCCATAAATGAACTCCAATCAAATTGGTATGACTTATTTATGCTTTAGCTTGATAATTTCAAATTGGTATCAATTTATTTATGGGGAAGTCGCTGAAAGTAATAGAAAAAATCCCCCCCCCCCCCTTTTCCATGATCAATTGTTATTTATTATTCTTTCAATGACATCATCATCACGTTAATATGTCAGCAATCATCACTTTATACACCAGAAATCCTGAAGGCTGCTTCACCTGTTAACTATTGTGTTGACAGAAGATGTCACCCTTTGATGCAAGGGGGTCATCCAATAATATTTATCTGCATGATTATGATTCATGTGTCCAAAAATAATCAGAAAATTTCATAATAAGCTGTCATTCCTATAAATAATTTATATTTTCTTTCCTAATTTGATCACATATTTACAATATTTTCTCATTTCATACATGCATAAAAGCTTATGTTGTCCCTGAACAAATACAATTTAAGTTTTAAAAATCCAGATGTTTTGGTTTTTTAAATTTGATATAAAAATTGTATATACCGAGTTTTATTATTATTATTATTATTACACTCTCAAGTAAGAAAACATATTTACATAAGTTCCAATCCACTTCCCATTAAATTGTTAGATAACATCATAAACACTGGCTTTACATTTTAACATTTTTTGGATCACTAAAAATGACCACCAAAAAAGTAATTATCAGCGAGGGGAGCTGAAGATGGTCATCCTCATGATAATGTCACAATTCATGTCTTTGGCAGTGTTTAAAATTCCTTTCATAGAACGCTGACACACAAGCAATCATTGGGCTTGATCACATCCCAGATCAACTTGAAAAACAAAAGTGACTGAACTAACCTGCATAATCCTCAGAGGACCAGCCAGCTCTTCTCCCAGTTTGGGTGTCTCTGAAGCTTTTTCTTGGAACACAAAACAGCTGATGAGAGCACAAGCCTGTTGGGGGGTCAGCTCATTGAACACGCCGTTAAAGAGCAGTTCTGTCAGTAGAAGCTCATCACCGCTGAAGCACATTTCAGAGGATTATACATGCAGGCGGCTCACATTAATCATTCAAATAAAACTGGTATGAACTGGATTTGGGAGTGTGATAGATTGTTTATGAAAGTTGTTGATCATGAGTTGGTTAGTGGTTTTTGTGAAGGTAGGTTCTGATTGGTTGGGTGATGCAAGGTTAGTATGATGAGTGATGATTGTAGTGGGAAGGGCAAACTAGTTAGTCAGTGTGGAGACCAAATGAACTTGTGAATCAAAAGTACTCTTTTAATAGTGATCCAAATATATTCCATTACAATCCTGTACATGTTCTATTTAGGGTCTACTGTGTTATGTTAGAAATGTGCAGGTTTTTTCAAAGATTTATTTCTAATTTTGATGAAAATGGCTGGTAGGAAGACAATTTGCTATCCGGGAATTAAAATAAAAAAACTTAAACTACTGGTCATAACAATCGGTCAGTCTCACTGCCTAGCTTGTTTTTATGGAGAACCAGATTATGCATTTCCTTCATTTTATGCATATGAGCAGAATTTATAAGAAACTTATTGTAATTTTCCACTTAAGAAAAAAGATGTTGCTAGTAATAATTAAATACTCTCCTGCATAGGGGTGTAATGTAATGGTGGCAGTGAAAGGATTAAATTGTCTTAAACATTTTGAAGTATCTGTAACGGTGGCAGTGAAAGGGTTAAATTGTCTTAAACATTTTGAAGTATCTGTAACGGTGGCAGTGAAAGGGTTAAATTGTCTTAAACATTTTGAAGTATCTGTAACGGTCGCAGTGAAAGGGTTAAATAGTCTTAAACATTTTGAAGTATCTGTAACGGTGGCAGTGAAAGGGTTAAATTGTCTTAAACATTTTGAAGTATCTGTAACGGTGGCAGTGAAAGGGTTAAATTGTCTTAAACATTTTGAAGTATCTGTGAAACCTTGCTATTGTCAATAGATCATAGCAAACCAACGTAAGAGGCTGGGTTTATAAAAATTGTCAATCCGATTTTAAATTTGACCTCAGGCGACCATTAAGTCAGAACTCACCTGCTAATTTCACACGCAACCCTTCCCTTTAGCTCAATGACATCAGAGGCAGTGCAGTAACCCATTCTACGAAGAACACGCTTACGACATTTGAGCTCATCCATTTGAAGCAAAGACTTCTTTTTCTTAAGTTCCATCTTTAAAGCTTTGATGTCATTAGCTAGCTTTGAAAGAGAAGAAATAAATTTTATGTCATTAGCTAGCTTTGAAAGAGAAGAAATAATTTATCAGCAAAAGCAAATTAAATAACTAATTTTCCCGGAGTGTGTTTTCAAACTCATTTCTCATGGGCAACAAAATGTCCAGCAAAAAGTGAAACTTACTTTAGACTTTTTCTCAAACTGTTCGTACAACTCTGCCAGTCGACTATCTTTGTGTAGAGGATGAGAATACAGGCGGTGTTCAAATGCTTCAATTTTCTGTGGCAGGAAAGAAACATTCACAGAGTAAACAAATGTACCCATTGAAGTTATAAAAAACTTACTTTTAATAGAAACGTTTACCTATTTATTAATAACAGAAAATTTCATATCACTGGTTTGATTAAAATATAACAAAATTTTCCACTAGACTTTACAAAGGCTTAGTAATTAGTTTTCTTAAAATAAAACTATCCAGTAAAATTTAATTTTTGTAAGAGTTGATGAAATTGATGTAATAAAGAAAGGTAAGAGATGAATTGATGAATGAAGCAAAAATTAAATGTCAAGAGATGAGTTGATGCATTACCTTGATAGTGTCAAGCAAAGACTTTTCTTTAATGCCCATATCCTCAATAGGATCCAGCAGTGGTAAACCATCAGGAAATCTTTTTTCCACTTCCTAAAAATTCATATCATCCATCAATGAGTTTAAAAGAAATAACTGAGAATTGTTGTGTGAAAACTTTAAATCATTTCAATTGCGTGAAAACTTTGGTAATTTGATACTATTGGTGCTGCGATGTCTCACACGGCCTCCATCTTGGTTGCAGGGTCCCGTAAAATTAAGAATAAAACATTAAAAAATAATGAAAAAATTTCCTAAATGTATCCCTAAACCTAACCTGAACCCATAATCTATCCCTAACCTGGGTTTTGACCCTATCGGAACCAGGGTTTTGACGCAAGGCACCAAAAGTAACAATTAGCCAAAACTGTAAATCATTTCAATTGCGTGGAAACTTTAACTCATTCAATTGAATTTCAAGTACAATATTCCAATTACAAAGCTTATTTTTAAATGTTATACTTCCAAAATAAGTCCATACTTTTGAACATAGAAATGTTTTTTTTTTCTTTCATGAAAAGAATAGAATTAAGTATTTATTTCAATCACCTGTAATGATTTAAGAACAAGGAAGCGGCTGTCGGTCGATCTCAGATCATTGGGTATGTACAACCTAATTGCACTGACAGAATCAATCAGTCGAGTCAGTATTGGAACAACCTATCAATATAAGAGTGCAAGAATGTAATGAAATGGCTGAAAATAGCTACAAGGAAGGTGAACATTTATTCCAAGCATAATATGTGAATAATAATTCTGGGAACTTAATATGAAAAACACCATTGACATCAAGACATAATAAAATCCCTTAATGTGGTAGTGATATTATTTATACCAAAAATCAAGATAAAAATCATATCATATAAGTTGTATCTTTTCAAGTTTTTAATGGACGCCTTACTCCTACAGTGCAATTTGTTATAACACAGTGGTGGCCAACCCTCCACATAACCCCCAGCCCTCCACATCAAATATTACTGCCCGCAAATGCCTGTTATATCACAAATAAACTTATTTGTTTTTCATTAAATTGACAAAGAAATCGTGTTTAAGTTTAAAATTAAAGGTAAAAGAATATCGCATTAGTTTAGCGTAAATCTGTTTTATTATTTAGCATTTCATTATGTGCATTAAGAAAAGATCAACGTTTCTAAGCTGCATTTATTGGCTGTTGTTTTATAGGTCAATATTTGGTGTAATGACATGGGGCCTGCAAACTGTTCACTCGTTATCAAAGTGGCCAGCAAGGCCTTTTGGGTCGGCCACCTCCATTATAAATTATTTAATACAGAACTTAATTCATCCTATTAAGACACATTCTCTGGTGGTGTCTTCATAAAATGATACAATCTGAAATTATTACCTTAGAGAAATGCTGATCACTTAAATAATTAAAACATCAGGATGTTATTGCACGATTTTAAATAGTGCATAAATATAAAAAAATAATAAATGATTATGTGAAACAAAATGTTAAAAACGATCTGTTGAACAGTTAAAACACATAGTTACCTGCATCTCTCCCTTTTCACCTTTAGGACAAGGTCTGATCTCTGCAGATGAACGAGTCTTAAGGCTGTCTTTTGTGAGATTCAGCAAAATTTCAACAACATACAATGTACCGGTCTCTGCAGTAGCCTTGAAGGATCAATATCAGCAACATATATGAAAATGATAACCATACAAAATTAAATACAATATATAAACTATTTAAACAAATATATTAATACAGGGTTGGATAAAAGACGATATGGAGAAATTTCCTTACTGAATAACCCTTTTGAGACGGAGTCTATTTGGAGTGTCGCTGCCAAGAAAACTAAAACTAAACCTTTTTTACAAGCTCGGCACTTACATTGCAAAAAAAAAAAAATTTTTAAATAAACTATTTCCTTTACATGGAGGAAATTGAATGAACTAATACTATCTTTATGAATCAAACTGAAATCTCAACATTTATTCAAGTGAGCTATCCTGATTTGCATAATTTATGCATGTAATTTTTTTGTTACGGATGAAGCCTGAATAAGTCCTAACACTTTTGTTTTGGGAAACAAGGCCCATGGAGTCCCTTCAGACACATGGATCTACTCCAAACCCCCACTTGATAATATTTTCAAATAACATGATTTGAATGCTCAACTAAAGGATTGAATTGTGACATGGGTCAAAACAATCTTGTCCAGCTCTATGCAAACCTGTGCTGTCAACCATGTGAAAAAAGTTTTAAGATTAATTCAACCCGATCTCTGCCCATGACTTGGGGAAACCATGGAAAGTAAATGCTTTTATATCACTCACTGTTACAGGCACCCACTTATGACCTAGGGAGCTTCTCTTGAGCTGGGTATTACTTAGAAAGTTGTCAGCATATCTACTGGTCTCTCTCACAAACATTTGAATAATTTTAAGGGGAAAAAATAGCATAAAGTAATCAACTGGGGTGCTTTTGTCATATGTTTTCTAAAGATTTATCTCTATCAAGATAAGGACCCATAATCCTAAACCAAGGGTTCAAAACATTGTAAACATCATCCTTTTGATAGTCTTTCATTAACTTCATGGTTGTTTTCATCAGTGTCAGTTCCACTGCTAGGCAGTGAGAAATGTCAGCATCACCAAGGATAGTTTGATCAGTGCCACCTCACACATTTTGGAATTTTACAATTTTACTTACAACAAAAAAAAATCAAAAGCTAGTAAACAATGGACGCTGTCATCAAAATGCCAGGCTGTGCCAGCAATCTCATTAGCTGGTTCCTAGACCAGACAGCCTTTCTCGAGACTTGAATTATCAGGTTGATGGATTGACCATTTGTCCTTTTGGCCATTCAGCCCTGAGCTGATAGATAGTTAGCCGTCCCAAAAGTGGTTAAGCTAGCTGCTTAATTCAAACTCATTCTAGCAATATTTAGATTGTAGATTTTAACTTTTACAAACTTACAGCGGATTGGTCCATTTTCTTGTGAAAATTAAGTACAATCCCCCAACCAAAGTCCAAGTCTTCATTTTTCACCTGTAATAGAAAAAAAAATAACATTACATTTGGCCACTCCAATGACAAATTGTCACACTAGTCATATGTGTTTTTGTTAAATCAAAGGTTACTCTAGACTTGTGTTTATGTCAAATCTTTTGCATTAAACAGCCTTAATGGGGATGAAAATTTTGTTATAAGACATTACCATCAAACATATTATTATTATTATAAGAAGTTTTTTATAGCGTAGTACCACAACCCAGGGCTGGGCTCACCACGCTGTACATACAACTTAACAACCATAAGCATGTACTTAAAAATTAACATACATTAATTAAATAAAACAAAACAAATGTGTATTCGCCCAACCATTCCATAACCTTTTAAATGTCAAGCCATTGACGACACCCAGCAGTATCGTTTACCGGTCTGTGAGGAGAATCAGTCAGGATAGTAGAGTTTAAAGAGATGTGTTTTGAGTGCAGTTTTGAAGGCTATGATGGTTGGTACATTGCGGATGTGTAGGGGAAGAGAGTTCCATTGTTTGGGGGGCACAGAAAGAGAAAGATCTTTCACCATACGTTTTTGTGCGAGTCTTGGGGACAGAAAGTACATGCACGTCTGCGAAGGAGCTAAGCTGTCAAAGGGGTGAAGAGACAGTGAGAAGACATATATGCAGGTTAACTGTATGACGCTGTCAAAGGGGTGAAGAGACAGTGAGGAGACATATATGCAGGTTAACTGTATGACGCTGTCAAAGGGGTGAAGAGACAGTGAGAAGACATCTATGCAGGTTAACTGTATGACGATGTCAAAGGGGTGAAGAGACAGTGAGAAGACATCTATGCAGGTTAACTGTATGACGCTGTCAAAGGGGTGAAGAGACAGTGAGGAGACATCTATGCAGGTTAACTGTATGACGCTGTCAAAGGGGTGAAGAGACAGTGAGAAGACATCTATGCAGGTTAACTGTATGACGCTGTCAAAGGGGTGAAGAGACAGTGAGAAGACATCTATGCAGGTTAACTGTATGACGCTGTCAAAGGGGTGAAGAGACAGTGAGAAGACATCTATGCAGGTTAATTATATGACGCTGTCAAAGGGGTGAAGAGACAGTGAGAAGACATCTATGCAGGTCAACTGTATGACGCTGTTAAAGGGGTGAAGAGACAGTGAGAAGACATCTATGCAGGTCAACTGTATGACGCTGTCAAAGGGGTGAAGAGACAGTGAGAAGACATCTATGCAGGTCAACTGTATGACGCTGTCAAAGGGGTGAAGAGACAGTGAGAAGACATCTATGCAGGTTAACTGTATGACGCTGTCAAAGGGGTGAAGAGACAGTGAGGAGACATATATGCAGGTTAACTGTATGACGCTGTCAAAGGGGTGAAGAGACAGTGAGAAGACATCTATGCAGGTTAACTGTATGACGCTGTCAAAGGGGTGAAGAGACAGTGAGAAGACATCTATGCAGGTCAACTGTATGACGCTGTCAAAGGGGTGAAGAGACAGTGAGAAGACATCTATGCAGGTCAACTGTATGACAGTCAACAAGGCAGGGCTTTACCTTCACCACTCTGCCAGGTTGAAGGAATGGCAGCAAGTAAGTTGGTTTGAGAATGAAATGTCGCAGTTCTCTGCCCAGTGTATCAAGCTGCTGACGGATTCTGTAGTAAGCCGATACAGAATCCTCATCATCCACAGCGAGTGCTTTATAAGCTTGTTCTTTAACCTGTAGTCCTGGTCAAAGAGAGGTAACAATTTAAGACATTGTCATATTATACAGGATAAAGGGGTGCAGAAGCTGTTGTTTTAATTTAAAATGCCAACATGAACTGAAAATACAAACCGTGCTTTATTCTTAAATACAGACAATATTTATAAAAATAACAATTCTTCAATTGGTGAACTCACTCTCTAAGAGATCAGGAATGGCAGCGTAGTTCTGGAATTGAAAGAATGATCTCTCAAGCATGTACTCAGGGTTGATCTCTTCAACCCTCAGCAAATTTAGGACCATGTTGTAGGTCAAGTGGAAGGCAGAGTTGAGTGGATCAGGATCCCCCTGGAAAACAGCAAGCATGTTTATTTGAGCTATACAGCAGGCCATATTTTATTTATTATATAAACTGTATTTGCAGGAAGCATATTTACAAGAGAAATAGTAGAGATACAGATTTTGATTATTTTATACACTGCATAAAAATGCATTGATAATGGTTCCAGTGAATCTGGTAAAAATCAAATTCTAAGAATTAATTTAGACGTCTTTTAAAATATTTGTTAACAGATACAAAATTGATATCAGAAAAGAGTGTTTCTTAGTCTGCTTATAGAAACAATGCAAAGAACTGTTGTTGCCGGTCAGACTTAATGATCTAATCATTTTTTTTATTGGCAACTAAAACAAAATTTTTTAAATGCCAATGTTTTTAATTAATACCTTCAAAATAGCCTTGCCAACATCAGGGGTGATTTTTTCATCTACCATCATGATAACAATACCTCTTTCATCCAAACCTCTACGACCAGCTCGACCAGACATTTGAATGTATTCACCAGATGTGACCTACAGTTAACAGAATAAAATGAACAACAATTGAAAGAATAATTAATTTGAGGGCTTGAAGGAAATTTTTTTAATGATTCAAATTTTTTAGCCTTAAATATTTTTTTACTTAAGAGTGTAGTTGTGAAAATGTAATGCTTTCAACAAATTACCTGACTAAATAATAAAAACAAGATTATTTACTGTGTCAAATATAAAACTGACATTATTCTTCCATGAAAAAGCCGTATGCAAAATGTCAGAACAAATATAAAATCCACAACCTCATCAAAACATGTAAGATAGTTTAAAATAATAAAATACAAAAAAAATGATTGATAATGTGCTCTCTCACGGTTCTGAAATCTTTTCCATCAAACTTGCGACAACCAGTAAACAGGACAGTTCTGGCGGGCATATTCAGACCCATGGCAAAAGTCTCTGTAGCAAATAGTGCCTGTAATAAAATAATTAAATTTTACAATATATTTTTTTTAATTGAACTTGATATTATTTTAACAAGTATCTACAATAATGGGCAATACATAATGTATCTACAAAGATATAAGTATAATTAAAGGCCAAAAAGCAATCACTTCTATAATGGAACATGCTAAACTGAAAACTTATTAAGAAGATTAATGATTTCAGTCCAATAGATTTAAATAGAAATAAAGACAAAAACAATTTCATCACCTTAATCAAACCTTCTGAGAAAAGAATCTCAATTGTCTCCTTAAGAAGAGGCAATAGTCCAGAGTGATGGATTCCAATACCCTTCCTCAGAAGAGGGAGAACATGTTCAACCTTTTCAAAGATAAACACAAGATAATTGATTTGACATAACAATAATTAAAAACAAGAAAAGATAAACATAATAATAATTTCAATATGTTAGCTTGGTTTCTTTATGTGAATATCATGACCTTTTGAGCATACAAGATGCAAGAACAAAATAATTAGTAAAAAGAAATTGTACCTGGGGCAGCTTTTTGTCTTCATCTGACAGGGCATCAACTGCATTGTTAAAGACCTCTTCAACTAAGGTCTTTTCTTCATCTATCAACAAAAATGAAAATAGGAGAGACTTCATAAAATTCAAGAGCAATACATGAAAATAACAATGTTAATGAATTCAATTTATTATAAATGAATATTCATGAAATATTTAAATTACCCGTGTTGAAATCCAACTTGGACATTTGCATTCCATAACCTTCACAGTCTTTGCGGCTAAAACTGAAGACGATAACCGGAGCAAAGTTTCTTTCCATGATGAGCTTTACAATTTTGTAGCAATCTGACTCATTTGCTGAAAAAGCAAAAACATATGTTTGATAAGATATGTGGTATAACATAACTGCAAAAATGCCAGCAAAACATTTACAGAAAACAGTGCTTTTCATGCTTAACTAATATTTACTTTCTGCTAAGTATTGTTTTAAAAAAATGGAGGCTTTCTGAATTTTCCAATCAATCAAATGTTAGGGTCAATTACTCTTTATTCAAAGAATACAAAAATCCAGTTGAAGTTATATTCACCTTTACTCCCGCCTCGTCTCCCTCTCTGATCTCCTTTGGCTGCATCACCAGCATCTCGTAGTACTGACATGGCAGTGTTGAAATTTTCCTCCCTAAAATCACCCTAATTGGAGTGTGAGAAATAAATCCAACATTTTATTTCATGATGAAATAATTAATTTGAGGTAAAAACCGCAGGGTACGTAACTCTCTGCAAGGCTGCCGCAAACTTAGCAGGGTGCCCCTTAGAGCTTTATTGGTATGAAATTTAATTAAAAATGAAGAAGGGTAAAATGAATGACAAAACAATGTACATTTTGACTCTAATTTTACCAACTTAGTTTTCAACAATGTACACTTTTTTCATTTTTTTCCCCATTAATTTCATTATATCTGCAATGAAAATGTCTTCATTCATATATTGTAGTTCCACTATTCTAATTTTTTAGATATTCAACTGTCAACTGACAACAAACGGAAGAATGAATTTTAAAAGCATAAATGTAATTTACATCATTCATCTTAAAGGTTAATACTGAAGTTTCATATGAATCAAGATAGTCATTCAATTTCACCTCTATACTCAATGAGCCAATTTGTAATGTCTTTTGGTAAGTTTCTTGGTAATTTAAAAAAAAACAATTCTTATCACTTTTATATTATAAATCTAAAACTTTCTGTGAAAAGTATCGCTAACCAGAAAAAAATGACACTAGTTCATGGGTAAATGATCAAAATATTGGTTTTAATTCAGTAAAAATCTAATATATAAACATACACATGTATATATTTATAAATAAATATTTTGGAGGTTAAACAAATGTTGAAATGGGGGGGGGGGGGGGGGCATCTAATGGTTTTCAATTAAATTTGAAGAGATGGAACAACTTACATTTTCATCTACCACCAAGTGCAGTCCATCACCACCAGCAGGAAATATGTAGTGTTGAAGAGGAATAGGTCTGTAATCAGTGTAGACAACATGGCATGGCTGAAAATTAATAGTAAGTTTAGCATGAAAATTATTTACTTTTCCATAGGAATTTTTAAAATTAATGTAATTGAAAGTATTTCCAAAGCATTCAATGAATTGAAGAATTACAAAATAAGTTTTTAGTTGCACAGAAATCCCAATAAAATAAAACATTTAAGATGACTCCTATTCCGTCTCCAAGAACTCTGATTGAATTTATTGGGTATTTCAAAATCCAAGCATTTAGACAAAACTGCTTTCTTTAACTTCTACATTGCTGGCACTTTATCTCATTTCATTACTCTAATTGTAAGAAAGACTCATTACCTGCCGATGCAAATGACAGATCCATTCAGCAAACTGCCTAGCATTAGGAATGGTGGCAGAGAGGAACACATAGTGCACATTGTCAGGCAATAAAATAATGGTTTCCTCCCAGACAACACCACGTTCTGTAAATAAGAACAATACAAAAGTCTACTGTGAACGTTATGAAAAATATCAACAAATAAACCGGTCGAGTGTAAGAAATAACAAGTGTAAGAAATTAAGTTGCTACTAAAATGAAATTGTTTGATCACCTTTATCTCTCATGTAATGAATTTCATCAAAGATGACCCAAGCCACTTCCCTCATCACTTCAGATCCACGATACAACATACTCCTCAGAATCTGCAGTGAGTCAAATAAATAGAGGACAAATTGTAACAAATCCAGAGGTAAAGGTTGCCTGTGTTAACTTTAATAAATGGAAACCTGTGCTAATATTATTCATGATAAGATCTGGTTTAGGTCAAAGATATAATTTCTAGGGACTGCTATAACTTTTTTGAAATTAAATTAGGCACTCTGGTCCACATATTATATATAAGGGACTGCATTATAGCGATATCGGTGTTGCTATGTCAAGCTGTCACCTATCTTGTTCTACTGTTTCCTATAAAAGACAGTAGATCACAAAAACTGTTTTCCAAACCTCTGTTGTCATGACAAGACAGCTGGCTGTAGGGTTGATCGTCACATCTCCTGTCATTAGACCCACATCTGTAAATTCTTCATACAACTCTCTGTATTTTTGGTTACTCAAAGCCTTGATGGGTGTTGTATAGATAACTCTCTGTTTGCTGCGCAGTGACAGTGCAATGGCATATCTACAACAGAATTGAATAAGTAACTGTAATTATGTAAATGTTGGATTATTTCAAATGATCCTACCATGGAAAATGATTTTTCAAAGAGTAGAAAATTATAAATGATGTCAGATTGTTGGAAATGCACTGAAAGTGACATATTAATTTATGTATCTGTTTGACAGTGTATGCATATTTATTGCACTAGTTGTTTGGAACTGTTAACTTATCCATTGAAAATAGAAGTAAGTTGTGTTTAAAGCTGTTCATGTCAAATACTTCATAAGCACAAAGCATAGTAAACAAGGGAAAAATTATATAATACATGAGCCACCAACAATTTGAAAACCATGGCCAGATACTTACACAGCCACCACAGTTTTTCCAGCAGAGGTGTGAGCTGACACTAATACTGACTGATTGTTTTCCAGACAAAGAATGGCCTCTTTTTGAAAGGGATCAAGTGTGAAAGGATATTCTTTGGCTGGCTCAGTGGTTGGGGGTTTCAGTGGAACATACTCATCATCTGGTGGGATAGCAACCTGTGGAAAGAAAAGCGCGTTATTAAAGAACAATTAGAACATACAAAAAATACACAGGATCCGTTTTTAGCATGGAAGTTGCTTCTCATACAATAAAAAAAAGCTTTGAGATATCTGGAAAATTTGTGTACATTTATTTATAATTCTCACCTCATGAACACATGCTTCTAGTGTCTCAACTGTATGCACCTGCAGACGTGGCATAACTTCAACACTAAAATGTAAAGAAATTTTAAATTGCATATTGGTCAATATCTTGAATTTCAATTGCAAATTTGCTACTACCGACAGGTAAAAAAATTAAATCCCATAATTAGTCTGAAATAATATTGTAAAACTTCTTAAGTATATTTATTAGTGCAACTAACATTACTAATAAGAGTATAAGGAATGCACAGTACAGGATTAAGACCCCCGGAAGCCCCTAGGAAGTCGCTATGTTGGGCCCCCACTCATAAAATTATATCTTATTGTCATAGCAGCAATGGCGTAGCTAGGGTTGCTGCCGCCCAGGGACAGATCGCCCCCTTCTTACCCCACTGCATGTCAGTTGCTGGTACTTTATACGTTTTTAAAAAACTTTTGTTAAACATGACGGCAACGTCTAGAAATGTAAACCCACCACAGAAATTTTGTTTTATAAATTCAAATTAATTTCCTGTATGTTCGTTGATTTTAACTGAAATTGCCTCCACCCCCCACCCACAGTCACATAACTGCCCCCAACGGTCACATTTATTTTAAAAAATTAACCTACCAATCAAAACCACTGCACTGAAAGGCTTAGTTCTGAAAAGTCTACTTTTAAACTGTACTCACACTTTCATGCATATAATGCCTAAGTTAAGAGTGCATCGTCAAATAATAATTGTTTCCTGTAATGAATGTTCCACTAGCAAATTTCTCTTTTTAAATTTTAGCTTTACATTACGTGTCAAATTGTTTTTATCACAAATCAGAGGGGTTCAATGTTTTTTCAAGCTTTAACTCTATCGCTGCAGCACAACACACAGTATGTTCATCCAATTGCTAAAATGCACAGAACAAACCAGTGTGCTTTGTTTCAATATCATGGTTGTTTCTTTGCTATTTCTCAGTTAAGCTTTTAAAGAGCTATTTTTTAATTAGACTTTTACATAGAAGAGTTATACTTCATTGTTTATCCCAAGGTTTATTTGTTGTTTTTGAAGTATGAGTTTGTTAATATTTTTCACTGTTTTTTTTGTTGATCAATACTGTTGCTATGGCTACCCAGACCCTATTAACAGCACAACACTCTTTGCAAATGTTGCATAATATTTCTATTAATAGTGAAGATGATCTAGATCTATCACAAGATTCCTTAGTAGTAGTTTCAAATGATTTGAGTTATAGCAGTGAAGATGATGTATGCCTACATCAAAGGGTTTGGGGGAAAAAAAGGTTTAGCGTTTCATGTTTTCACATTTTAAGTTTCTTTTCTGCTACTTATATAGTTTAACTAAAGAAGTAAGTTTACAAACATATAGTTCGTGCAATTATCTTTCATTTGATACCAAATTTAACCTTATAAACCAAAAAATAATATTTTAATATTTTTTAATAAATCTAACATCTCTCTTTTTTGCTCTTTGAAGAAAATTTACATTTTTTCATTAAGAAAATTTTGCAGTGAAAGAGATAACTTTAATAATGTACCAAATTTCTTTCTATCTCATTTCTCTGTCTTTACATGACGCAGTCGCTCATAAACCGCCTTTTAATGATAATGTTTGGCCTGTGTTATTCCCCTTACTTCTTCCTCGTCTCACCTTCCTATAAATTTTTTTGTATATATATTTAGACTTCTTTCAAGATCACATCAATTAAACAATTATTATTTGTCGTGGGGCCCCTAGGCACGTGCATCATTTGCCTTTAGATTCATGGAGCACTGGGAATGCATACAGGACATTAAGATTAAATCCATATACATGAAATACAATATACTAGGAGTAGATATGTTTAAATAACTCGTTTAGATCAATTACATTTTCTCTTCTGTTCTTGCTCTCTTTGATGAGTCATCTCCATCACCAGCTGTTCTTTTCTGCCCTGCAATCTTACTGAACAGCTTGTCAACTCTGGGAAAAATTAGAATAACATGAAAGTTACCATAAGATTCAAGTAGTCTGTTGCTTTGCGCTTTTTATTGCGGTTACCCTATCAGTCTTGTCACTTTTTGTTCATAAGAGCTCTTTGAATGTTAATCATAACATGACTTGTTTTGGGGTCTCACGCTACAGAACAACTGATGAAGGCATTTGCTTCAACGTCGAAATTTGTATATTATGTCATCATAACTAAAGCTTAACACATACTGTTTTATATTTACACAATTTTTATTTGAGTCTCATTAATCTAGAACACCTTAACCCAATAAAAGATTCCATTTAAAAAAAGAAAAAATTCCCCCCGAAAAACCACTTCATACAATAAAATAAAACTCAACGAGTTTCAATTCTAAATCTCAGTATCCAAATAATTTAACTGCTTGTTAAATTTTACACATTTATTTTAAGGAGAAATCTGAGCCCTAAGGGATATCTAAGGCTTTTCTAGAGTTATGATAACTTGGATTATTGGGGATTGTAGATGTCAGATATATTAATAATCAATAAATAACAAACAATATAAAATTTAAAATAAACACTTAGCTGCTTGACACCACATGGCATGAATGTCATGTTCTCCTTCACTTGTTAAATCTTTTCTCCACCCCCTGATTGTTACAACCAATCCCTGTGAGCTTACTTTGTCTCTCTTCCATCCCATATTGCCTGTATTAGCTCTCTTACATACTAATACTCCTTTACATTACTCTTGCTGTCCACTTCACTTGGACAGTACATTGCCATTGCAGCAAAATGTTTATTTTAATTTTCTATATTGGTTTTACTGCTGTTAGTTAGCAGAAAAAGGCTTTTATTCTTGCTGACAAGTTTGTTGTATTGTTGCATCCTTTTTCAGGTTTTCCCACATACTTTGCTTCATTTATTTACTTTTTAAGACCCATGGCGAATACACTTAGTTGTCATCAGTATCACACATATCACTGGTAGGTACTTTGACAGAAATTTTAAATATTGTCATATTCAAAAAAATGATGCACCATTTGAAAGGGCTAGCTATAAGGTTTACAAAAACACCAATTTCATCTTTCTATCTTTTATAGAAGTGGAGTTATGATTTTTTTGGTGATTTTTTAAACCCTCCTTATTTATCTTTGTATTTAACTAAAAAAACGTGTGACCCACTTTCCAAATTTCTGCCTTATTTTGCCCAAAACTTTTTTATTTTAAGAGATAATGCCACCATATTTTCAGGACACATTATCAATGCAATATACAACACAATAAATATCAAAACTTTTATATAACATCAATACTTTCATTTTTTTAAATATTTATATGAGGGTATGTTAAGAAAAAAATGAACAGAAAATAGGAAAAATTAATATTTGTAAAGGAAAAAAAAACAACAACATATTAATTGTATTTTAATGAATTATATGCTTGAGTGAAATTTTAAATCAATTCTTATATTTAAGAAAGGTAAGTAGAAGCCTTTTTTGTTGAATGTGTATAATATTATAAATAAAAACGACTAATATCACCAATAAGATTAATACCCCTACCGGGATATGTGAGCTTAAATTTTAAAATGTAATGGGGATGTTCTGTCTGTCATTTTCTATTTAGATTGCTCTTCAAACTTCTCGGTCTTTTTGATAAATCCACAATCTCTCTATATTTTGTCTTTGTCCAAACATGCCTCCTTGTCATCGACAATGTCGATGGAAAGACTTCTTTAACTTTAATAGAAAATTAACATTTTCTCTTGTGTCTGAATGAAACCTAGAAATAACATCTAATTATATTCATATCCTGAACCAACACAATTTCTTACTGCTTTTTAATATTATTCAATTTTTTTGTTTAATAAAATTAATTTCTTTTACTTTTATAATATTAGAAATAATTAATATTTGCCTTGGTAAACTGTTTTTGTACGCTAATAAAAAATAATTACTATGATGATGTTATTTATTTTAATTTATAATTAAATGCCTTATTAATGTTTTTAAAATACTAACTTAAATACTATTATGCCTGTAAGTGTAAATGCAGTTGTAGTAGTGAAATAGTATGATTAGTTTATTAGTAATTATATTTGGACCAGTATTACTAGTATTAGTAACTATTAGTATCAGGATTAGACTTATTAGTTAATGTCACTAACTAGAGAATAACAATTATTATTAAAATTATTAAACTATTATTGATTCAATAAAGACAAGCAAATCGGATAAAACATTGCGCCATTCTCTCATAAAATTTCTTAATTTTAATTGATATTATACATATTTTTATTATTATTAATTATTTTTATTATTACTGTATATTTATGTAAATCAAGGGACAAAACTGGTCCGAAATTCAACAGACTACACAAACTAAATTTTTTAAAAACTCTTAAATTTACACTGGGTAGTATTAATGTCTAATAATATTTTTTAAATGAATCCAAATAATTAACTGATAATTGTTCAACGGAATTTTGAAGATTAACAATAACGGTCATCTTTTTTATATCTTCATATTTAAATATTAATGTCAGAGCCATTTCCGACAACCCAATTTTTTTTTTTGAAGGGGGATAACTAGTGAAATACTCAATTTTCACAAATTCCGCGATGCATAACTTTTTTCAGCGTTTGCTATTATTAATGGAATAAAGTTATTCCTCTTTATCAAAAAATCAAGCTCTGGCGCGGTAAAGCGCTATGCGGTGCGAGCTGGCATTAAAAAGTAATACTATTTAGTAAATATCAACCCATAAAAATAAATCCGTTGCCACTTATAAAATACACAATGCTGCTAGAAGGATACCTCCGTGTTTGGAAAAAATATGTGCTCTACGTCACTGATGTCTAATTAGTTTATAATTAGAAAACTATGACGTAAAACACAAAAAAACGAGATAACCACTGAGACGAATGTTAAAATGGCTGCATACGTTTTGCGTTATTTTTCCATATGCGCAGACCGCATGCGCGTGAGACCTTCGACGTACCTACTGATAATATCAGTGCTTTATTTTTAAGATTAAGGTGGCGGAACTCATATTTGTTTAATTTAAAAAATAAAGAGTTATGTTAACTTGAGCCAAAATAAAGATGCAGGAATACCATTCCTGTGCACACAAAAAGGACTGATTTTAAATTAAAAAATAACACTAACACAAATAGGCACACAAAAAAGGTATAATAATGTATAGATTATAATAGTTTCCAACAAAAAACTGAACAAAGTGATGGGTGGCACGAGCGCAGGAGAAATATACACACATAAAACTTGCTAGGAATTGGGATTCCAAAAGCAGTTATAAGATTTTGGGCAAAATTTGCTGGAATTTTTCATTCAGATTCCAAGTTGTTCAAGTTCTGGTGTTTGGCGTTTGGATTCTAAGACTAAGATCCAACTGTATACAACATATTTAAGAAAATAAAAAAGCCCAGCCCCATGCTAGGCATTCACTATAAAAAATAAAATGCATTATGGGGTTTAACATTTATAACTGATTTACTCTAAAAACATTGAGTAAGGCAAGGCATATTCATATTTGAATAAAGTAATAAAGACAACTAGCCAACAGAATCAGTATTGAGTTTCATTGGCCCAGTCCAATATATGACAAAATAATATATAGATTATTAGCTGAAAAGATATTTATTGCTTTTCCTTTCTATATCCTTACTTTGTGTCATCTTGTTTCTCTTTGGATGTTCCTTGGGATTCTTTCGTTGAAGAATCTTGAAAAACATCGAACAGATCAGAACCAAAAGCATCCGCCATTTTAAGGGATATCTTTAAAAACAGGTTATGATTTTGTAAGCCTACCTACGTAAGAATGACAATTACTGATCTATAAAATAGTTTGTTTTCATTACTTTATTTCGCGAGTACTGTTTTAAGTGACATATTTTTTTTAATTTTTCAATAATGTTATTATTTCCTTGTTTGGAAGTTAATTAACTTAAGTAATTGTAAATATAAAAATTACAGTATGAAGAGTTTATCTGGCAAGTTCCAAAAGCATGGAGCTTTGTATTGTTAATTTCTCAGATAAATGAAGATATAATAGTGACTCCGTTGAATTTAACTGTTTACCTAAAGAGGTAAATCGTGCTGATGAAGTCACAGTGTCTGTCTATTTAAAAATTTTAATGGGTAGGGCTTTTCATTTTTTAATGTTTCACAATTTAAAGACCATGGACAAGTTTTTATGTACAAAATACATATTCTACTCCTTTTTATAAGCCTTGATTATACCTTTCTTTGCAAGCAAATATCACTTTTAACGTATCTGCAGCTGAGTTAGTTAAATTATTCTCCAATCCTGGAGACTGCTTTTATTTACATTTTTTTTAATTCGAAAGATTTTTTCCAGTCAATGGCTTTGTCTCAGTAGCCTGCGTTTACCAAACATTTAATACCCTACTTGACTACAAACTCTATTATTACTTTTAAGAGTAGTATATATGCTAATAATTTAAAGTAAATTTAATAATAGCTTAGACCTTAATCTTTTTAGTCAAGTCGCCTTAAATAAATATAAAAGTAAGTTAAAGATAGGTGCCTACACTTACAATACACTATACACTGTCACTCAACAACTGAAACTGAATTAATAAATTATTATTTTTTTAAAATAAAGTCTAATAGAGTAATTTAATATTTGCCAAGCAGTTGTTAAATTTTAAATGCTGGAATTTGAAAATCAAATATTTTTGGATGCTTTTCATGAAGATGGACTTCTCATTATGTCCAGGTAACCAAAAGTTTAAACTTAAAACTGGCTTCTACACTTGTCCATTTTGTTCTTTTTATTTATGACTTAATTAATTATTAATATATCTAACATCTATAATCCCCTTGCTTGGTAAGCATTTGGTTGATTATAGTACAGTAAAGGTTAATTTACCCATGCCAGCCAACCCTATTACCAATTCTTTGCCTTTACCACCAAATACTTCTTCTATATATTAAGAATGAGCAGTCCCTGTACTTGCTTCTGTCATGGCCTCGTCGCTCTCTATGGGGGGGGGGGATGGATGAGTTTCTGTTTAATGCTGGAGCTGTGGACCAGCCTATTATTTATCTTGTACATCATGGAGATCCTGGATAGTCTTCATTGTTCCTCTATTGGTGACCAGACCAGTGCTTCCTGCATGCTGCCAACACTAGTGGTATTCCTGAAGGACAAAGCGTGCTGCCCATCCCTAGACCGCCCCAACCTGTTGATGCTCTTCTGGGTAAATGGGTCCCTGTCTGAAGATCTATAATCTGAAAGCGGCCGGACAAAGGCTTTATAGGCTCATTCTTTCACACTGGAGTTGCAGATCTTTAGATTACACCTTAAGAACCCTTGTGTTAGGTACTTTTTTTAATATCATTTTTTGTAGCATCACTGATGATGATAATAATATATACTAATTCATACTGTTGGGGGTTTGTGCATTGAGGCGGAAAGCCATGGATCGATCCAATTGCAAGGCTGTTGTGGAGCAGGAAAGGACCCTACATGGGCATAGCATGGCTGATAATGATATAACATATACTAATTCATACTGTTACAATTTCAATGCTGTACAATTTTCTTCTTATTTCCCTTTAGTTCAAAATATTTTTTAATTAAGGAATAGCCCCTTCTGAATTCTTGTCTTGATATATGCCTTCAATCCCCTACTGGTGTCTATCAAGTAGGTAAAACTATCTTCTTCTCCTAGTGCTTTCCCACTTATTGCTGTAACTCCTGACCAATTTGCATTTATTCTCATTAATTTTGTTTTGTTTTTATTTATTACAAGTCCAATTCGTCTGGAAATTGAATCAATCTTTGCAGTTTTATATTGTTTTTCTTCATGGCTTGGGTCAATTTTGTGATGTCATCTGCAAATTACAGGTCTTCTTATTGCTTAAAAAATGTCCATTGTATTCCATACAATGCACCATACTATTCATTATTTGCCATGGGCAGAGATAATTCAATCAATGCTCCCTAACACACATTGACATAAGCATAATCTTGGATAAACAAAGCAACTTGATTGTATCCCTCACTTACGCTGCAATATTCCTGACATAGTCAATCCTGCAAGTGTTAAATGCTGCACATCACAATTATAAATGCAATATTAATATTTGTTATATAATCTTGTAATTTTATGACAAAGACATGTTGTCTGTGGGTATAGAAAGATTCAAAATTATTTTGCCATGAAGATTCAAACAATAAATTTGAACCACGGAAAACCCAAATTATCACAAGAGCTCATTATCTCCAGCCAAGTCACTTTATCATTGAATAGGGCCTCTGTAATAAATTATGCACAGAGCTTATTTAAAAAAAACATTGCAGATATTAATAAAGAGATTTTGTTACAGGGGGCTAGGAGTCAGCCATCTATTTACTGAGTTTTTAAAAGTTTACAGTGACCCAGCCAGTTTAGTCCTTGTTTTAAATACAACACCAGCAGATGAGGTAAGAGAATATTAACAGTTTTAGTTAACAATATTTTAACTTTGCTGCAAATGAACTGCAAATATAGAGAATGGAGTAACATGAATTAAACATTAATTGTTTTAAATAATATTGAATTAATGTCAACATAATATGTAGTTATAGTGACATTTTATTCTCATACCAATGTAAATTTTAGCTCTTTTGACCTATGGATTTGAAAATTTGGCATAACTTAGAGATTTCTTTCTAAAGAAGTAAACCTTTTGTTTTGCAGTCCTACTTTACAGAGGTGCTTGAAAAGCAAGGCATCTCACAACCCCCAAAGATTGTCACTAATGAGATCAGTGCAACAGAAAGGTAATTTTATGTTTGAAATTTATAATATAATGCCAACATTTTTCTTTCATTTAGAATAAAGGCTTTGACTGCTTTAAGTCTTACACCAGTTTAATTTATTATTACAGTCGAACCCGCTTATCTTGACCTCGGTTTATTCGCCAACCCTATTAAGTCTACGTTTTTGAAGTGGAACCGCCAAATTCTCTCTTTGTCTTAGCATTTTCTCATCGGTTATGTCGATTCTTTTATGTCGCCGAACCCTAATATATCGAGCACAAAAGAGGGCCAAATTTGCCACTTAACGTTGGTTATCTAGATCCCCATGACCAATGGCCAGCTTTTGAAAATGTTAGTTATTGATGCAACTTCAGCATCTCACTACCGTATTATCGCGTTTGTATTTTCGACAACCCCATCTTAGCAGTGCATTGTTGGTTGTCAAGGAAATTTGTGGCATACGAGACACATGGGTAGGGGGATTGGTAGGTGTGTCAAAGGTTATAAAAATATCACCGCAATGTATCGCATTGATCATGATGGTCATATTGTTGCTTTGTGTGTCACAGTGAACTAGCTATCTGCGGGTGGGGGAAGGTTGGTTCTGCCGATTGAAATAATGAGGTCACAGCACGGAAAGACGTATTGGTGGACTACAGTGTGTTGTGACTATGTCATGTTAAATATTACCACTACAGCGATCTCTTTATGAAAACACAAACAATAGTATACGGGCATACGATAACTGAATTTGTAAAGAAACCATTGTAACCACGTGTACGATACTTTTCAGAGCTGTGCTAGAGTGAAATGACTCGTGAATTTAATTTTGACACTGGTTAGCTTTTTTGTAAAAACGAACTACACCCGCACGTTTTGTTGTTAGCAAACATGTATGTACATTTTTATTGCATGCCGATCGCTTCATCAAACAAATAACGGCAACGCTGTTGTGTAAAAAAAAACTCAAAAAACATGTGCATGTACATTGTCATTTATTAACGCACATCATGTACATAAAGAAATTTCAAGCACATGTTAATATTTTGCCGCCATATTGGTTTTCGTTTATCTCGATCCTCGGTTATCACTACGCTTTTTGGCAAGCCCCGAGGCCGTCGACATAACCGAGTTCTACTGTAATATCATTCATAATATTATTATTTACAAACAGTCTATACATGGGCAAGGCGGAGTGCTATTTAATTAACCCACAAGCGGATTATTAATATCATTTTTAATTCTTATCTACAGACAGTCAATATATGTGCAGGGCGGAGTGCTTTTCATTACATCAAGGATATTGGTTGTAGATCTCCTGACAGACAGAGTTCCAATCGACCATGTTACAGGCGTCATTGTTTACAGAGCACACAAGTGAGTACAATAGTAAAATAATAAAATGTATTTATAACCAAAAATAAGCATATATTTAAAAGTCTATTGTAAAAAAAAAAATTTTAGATTGTATAATTCTGCAATTATGTTTGTTTAATTTATAACATAATTTTATAAAGTGTTAATATTATTTCTAAAGGATAATTGAGTCTTGTCAAGAAGCATTTATTCTTCGGTTATACAGACAAAAAAATAAGGTAAAAAAAATAATTGCAGCTACTTTTAAATAATCTTATTGATTCTTGATTTTTTCAACAAACTTATACTAAAAGTTAATTTTTCTTCTATAGGAGCTATATGCTGGAATAAATAATCAAAGAAACTAATTAGGCATTAAATAAAAAACTGAAATTAAAATGTTTCACAAAGAACTAAAATCTAGCCATATTATTTTGGTGCAAAGTTTCTCAAAATATTATGTGTTTGCTCACAAATAATCTAAGAAACATTTGCTGTTGTAGACTGGCTTCATTAAAGCCTTCACAGACAACCCTGAAGCATTTACAAGTGGCTTCTGCCATGTGGAGAGAATGATGAAGAATCTATTTGTAAAGAAATTATTCTTGTGGCCTAGGTTTCATGCATCTGTAGTTTCCACATTTAAACGACACAAGGTGAAAGTAAACATTTTTTAATTATTAGTAGCTGAATGCTTACAAAATGTTAAAATGCGTAGCTTACCAGTTTGCAACAGTATGTTTTTTCATGCTTTTATATAGCTTGCAATTTGTCCTTTTTCTTTTCTGGTTCAAATCTTGCATCACTATTTTTAATCCCAAGCTGATGTTCAGTTAAGCTGAAACTTTTTACACTTACCCCCCCACCCCCACCCCCAAAAAAAACAACAACACTAAAACCCTTCATGATCAGTAGGTCCCCAGTGATCTCCACTGACCCTTGAGTGACCTCTGGGTGTCAAATCTTTCCTCTCAATTTTACTGACTTCCTCATGACCTGAAACTTTGACTAAAAAGTACAAAATAAAACAATATAAAAAAGAACTTTTTAAAAAACTCGCATTTCCAAAGTTGTACTAAAAAGTATATATAAGTCCCACAAAACTTCAGAGTTGTCACATTCATATGACTAAAAAGCGTCGGGCGCCCATGAAATACAATGACGTCCTTTGAATTTCTCTGTCCATTCGTTCGTTTGTGTGTGGTCAAATCTTGCATCTCAATTTTTTACACACTTTCTGACCTCCAATTTAACTGAAACAAAGAACATTGAGTACATGGGCGCCCCACGTATTTTTAGTCACATGACTATAACAGCTCTGAATATTTGGGGGACATTTATTTTATAATTTTCAGCACATTTGTGGAAAAAACGTGTTTAAAAAAGTATTTTTTTTACTTGCTTCATTTGATATTTAAGTCCTCTTAAGATGTTGATTGTACATGCCTTGATCTGCCCAGATGTACTGCTTTAACATTGAAAAAACATTCTAATAAAGCAACTCTTACTATTAAATTTGTATCATCACCTAAAGAGCTGTTAGAATTTAAATGTTAACACTTTGTCAGTTATTATTGTGATGCATTGTTGTGCACATCATTTTTACCAACAAGTCTGTTATGTGAAGTTATTTAAAAATAAACTGTCATGACCATCTGGTTATATTCCGCTGCCTACTTTTATGATCATTAAAGTGAGGCCCAAACTTTTCTTACAGTTGTGTCTCTTCTGTAGGACACTTTGTAACTTTGTTGAGAGTACTGAAATAAACTTTAACCTTTCATTATAGCTGCAAGTCGGAGCATTATTTGGCTATAATTTTTTAATATTTTATTAAATATCTAATATCACAGGAGTAGATACTCTTTAAATGTGATTAATAAACTTTGATTTATTCATTCATTTTTTTAATTGATCAGGTTGATGTGATAGAAATTCATCAGACCATGACCCCTGCCATGACAGCCTGTCAAACATTCCTTCTGGACCTCATCAACGCTTGCATCAATGAATTAAAACGCTCCAACCCAAGTGTAAATTTGATTATTTATTTTCTATTCAGCCAGTGCTATGAAGGTTCTTCTAACAGTAAGACATTAATTGAACAAAACACATTTAGATTAACTCTTCATGTTTTGTAAATAAATAAACTTCCAATTTAAAGATTTTACAAAAGAGAGCTGCTGGCTATTTTTACTTAAATTTATTAGCTATCCTTTCTTTTCCTGAATTTTCACTTTGGAAGGATCCAAAATCTTTTAAAGTTAAACGTTTTAATTTATGCTTACAAAAGTAAATACCATATTTTACGGACTGTAAGACGCTACAGACTATAAGACGCTACAGACTATAAGATGCACCTTAATTTTTAAGCCATTTTTTTTTAAAATTACATTTTTACCATTTATATTAATTTCGAGTATAAGACGCACTTGAATTTTGGAGGCAATTTTTCAAAGAAAAAAGTGCGTCTTATAGTCTGTAAAATACTATACAGTTTTAATAAAACTTCATCACAAGTGCAGATTAGAAATGTTTCATCACTATATAGAATGTTCAAGTGCAGATTAGAAATGTTTCATCACTGTATAGAATGTACAAGTGCAGATTAGAAATGTTTCATCACTGTATAGAATGTACAAGTGCAGATTAGAAATGTTTCATCACTGTATAGAATGTACAAGTGCAGATTAGAAATGTTTCATCACTGTATAGAATGTACAAGTGCAGATTAGAAATGTTTCATCACTGTATAGAATGTACATGCGTGGGCTAGAAATGTTTTTATTTACTATGAACAGATTGACACTGATGAGATTACAGTTGAAAATGCTTTGTCCAAGTCTTTTGAGATGATAATAAGACTTCAGCTTGAGCCCATCTGGCATCTGCTCAGCTCTAGAACACGCCAACTTGTGGCCGATTTAAAAACACTCAGGCTTATACTCAGGTGGGTACTAGAATGCTTCAATAAACGCATTTTAATCTCTAGGTTAAAGCAGGTATTCTCACCCCTTTTTGTTTTCATGGACTCCTTTGTCACCAAGATGGAAGCTTCTTGACCCCTTTCTTGGATGCAAATCCACTTTTTTTTGTAAATACTATGATGATACTACACTGACACAGCCCTACACCCAAACCTCCAACCACAAAAAAAATAGTAATGGTGATTGTTTGAAAACATTTATTATCCTCCAGATGCGTAGCGAGGGGGGGTGCAAGGGGTACAAATGTCTCCGGGCGCCAAGGTACAGTGGCACCAAAATGAGTTTTACAATGTTACATTATAATTAAAGAAGGGTAATAAATCGGTCACAAGATCGGTGCAGCGGCTCAGCCGATGCGTCATCTGATAGCCTACTTATTTTACATTGGAAAAAACAGATTTTGATTGCGTAATTGATTAGTGTGTGACAGTGAAATCAAGAAAAATAAATTTTTTGTAGACTATGTAAACCAGTCTATGATAGTGACCGAGTGGGTCATGTGACTGAGTGGGTCGTGTGACTGAGTGGGTCATGTGGCTAAGTGGGTCATGTGACTGAGTGGGTCATGTGACTGAGTGGGTCATGTGACTGAGTGGGTCATGTACTATAATTGCTATAACTTTGCTTCTTTAAATACAATGTTCTATTAAAATCTAAATTGTTTTCCTTATTCAATGTAATAGAAAAATGTGATCAAGCATGGGGCGCCAATTTTATAGTTCGTCCCAGGGCGCAAAATATCTTAGCTACGCCTCTGTTATCCTTTAATCTTTAAAGGCATCACAGCAGAGAGTCATAGCTTAACTGTAACTTTTGTTATGTCCCTAGGCACCTAACACAGTACGACTGTGTCACATTTTTTAGTCTTGTGCAGTCTATAAGGTAAATCGATGGATGTTTTGTTGCGTATCCGGAAATTTGATCGAAAGAAATTTCGTCGACGGAAAATTGATCGATGGAAATTTGATCGAACGGAAATTTGGTTGAATAGTTTTTTTACTTTACACTTTAAAATTTTGCGTCAAATTTCTTTTTGAACGCATTATTTTGTTTTACTATATAGTTTAGTGCGTTCAAAAAGAAATTTGACAAAAATTTTAACGTCTGAACTGAAAAAAAGATTCGACCAAATTTCCGTTCGATCAAATCACCGTCGATCAATTTTCCGTCGACGAAATTTCTTTCGATCAAATTACCGGTAACCGTTTTGTTGTTTATTGTTCTTTTATTCCTGCCAATTATACTTTTTAATGTCACAACAAGCAATGTCTACCAAAATGCTAGAATGTTGAAATTGAAACTAACATCAGAAATCTTATATGTGTGAAGCTTTAAAATGAGCAGTAGTACCTCTAAACTTGATGCTGAGATCAGGCAACGATGAGCATGGTGACAGCATTGATCTTTAACTGAGTTCAACTTCAGATACGTTTATTGAAATTTATTATACCGGTATACATAACCTTAATTTTAATTATGTCCATTATTATACCGTACTTAATTTTGTTTTTAAAACAAAAGGTGGCATTTATTATTTTAATTGTATATGCTTTATTTTTTTTAAAAGCATTTTCAAAAAGCGTTTCTTCCCCCCCCCCCCCCCCCCAATCCTTATTTAGACCTTCCATCTATGTGTAGTTCTAGCAATGTTTTTTTTTATTGTTGTGCCTACCGCTTACATTACAGAGAAAGCGAAAGAGCATTTGGACAAAACACTGGCTGGCTTTTTTTAGATGCTGCAGATAGTTTGTATGTGGTAAGTTGATATAGTAGGAAAACAAGAAGCTTGTTCAAAGCCACTTAATTCAAACTAAGCTTAGTGGTGATCCTTTGTATAGTAATTTAATTCAAACAAAGCTTAGTGGTGATCCTATGTATAGTAATTTAATTCAAACAAAGCTTAGTGGTGATCCTTTGTATAGTAATTTAATTCAAACAAAGCTTAGTGGTGATCCTTTGTATAGTAATTTAATTCAAACTAAGCTTAGTGGTGATCCTTTGTATAGTAATTTAATTCAAACTAAGCTTAGTGGTGATCCTTTGTATAGTAATTTAATTCTAAGCTTAGTGGTGATCCTTTGTATAGTAATTTAATTCTAAGCTTAGTGTTGATCCTTTGTATAGTAATTTAATTCTAAGCTTAGTGGTGATCCTTTGTATAGTAATTTAATTCTAAGCTTAGTGGTGATCCTTTGTATAGTAATTTAATTCAAACTAAGCTTACTGGTGATCCTTTGTATAGTAATTTAATTCAAACTAAGCTTACTGGTGATCCTTTGTATAGTAATTTAATTCAAACTAAGCTTAGTGGTGATCCTTTGTATAGTAATTTAATTCAAACTAAGCTTAGTGGTGATCCTTTGTATAGTAATTTAATTCTAAGCTTAGTGGTGATCCTTTGTATAGTAATTTAATTCAAACTAAGCTTAGTCTTTAGCAGTGATCCTTTGTATAGTCATAGTAATTTAATTCAAACTAAGCTTAGTGAACTTAATGGGGATCCTTTGTATAGTAATTTAATTCAAACTAAGCTTAGTGGTGATCCTTTGTATAGTAATTTAATTCAAACTAAGCTTAGTGGTGACACTTTGTATAGTTAATTTAATGAAATGTAGCTTATGTACAAAATATTATAAAAATAGCTAGATAATAAATTGGACCTGTTTCATTCCAGCAAGCCAAAGAACGAGTTTACGGGAGTGCTAAGTTCAGGGAAAATAAAAAGCTAAAAAAACAAAAAGATAAAGAAGCAGAAGAAGATTCGGATGAGGATGAAGGTAATTAACCAATATCATTTGATGAAGGTAATTAACCAATATCATTGGATGAAGGTAATTAACCAATATCATTGGATGAAGGTAATTAACCAATATCATTGGATGAAGGTAATTAACCAATATCATTGGATGAAGGTAATTAACCAATATCATTGGATGAAGGTAATTAACCAATATCATTGGATGAAGGTAATTAACCAATATCATTGGATGAAGGTAATTAACCAATATCATTGGATGAAGGTAATTAACCGATATCATTGGATGAAGGTAATTAACCGATATCATTGGATGAAGGTAATTAACCGATATCATTGGATGAAGGTAATTAACCAATATCATTGGATGAAGGTAATTAACCAATATCATTGGATGAAGGTAATTAACCAATATCATTGGATGAAGGTAATTAACCGATATCATTGGATGAAGGTAATTAACCGATATCATTGGATGAAGGTAATTAACCGATATCATTGGATGAAGGTAATTAACCGATATCATTGGATGAAGGTAATTAACCGATATCATTGGATGAAGGTAATTAACCGATATCATTGGATGAAGGTAATTAACCGATATCATTGGATGAAGGTAATTAACCGATATCATTGGATGAAGGTAATTAACCGATATCATTGGATTAAGGTAATTAACCGATATCATTGGATGAAGGTAATTAACCGATATCATTGGATGAAGGTAATTAACCGATATCATTGGATGAAGGTAATTAACCGATATCATTGGATGAAGGTAATTAACCGATATCATTGGATTAAGGTAATTAACCGATATCATTTGATGAAGGTAATTAACCAATATCATTGGATGAAGGTAATTAACCAATATCATTGGATGAAGGTAATTAACCAATATCATTGGATGAAGGTAATTAACCAATATCATTGGATGAAGGTAATTAACCAATATCATTGGATTAAGGTAATTAACCAATATCATTGGATGAAGATAATTAACCATTATCATTTTAATTGGAATCTATAAAAATTTCAGAGAATCTAAAAACATCTTGGCATATTTCTTAGCACTTTTTCAGGAATAGATTTATTTTATATGACCAAATGCTGCTTCAGATTGTGACAGAACACAGGAGAGGCCTGGGTGCAGATAAAAAAAAAGAAATCTATAACTACCTGGAGCTAGTCTTTTTAGAGTTCTTTGCATTTTAAAATGTTGCTCTTTAAATATTACACAGTGAGTCAAGGCTTGGAACAGTGTCCTAAATGGCTGGCCCTGAGTGAAATACTGGCTGAAATAAGCCAGGAGGAGGACACCTGTTGTGAGATCAATCCACCTGAAGATGGCATCAATGACCCACTTCAACCATCACATCGGATTCTCATTTGTGCTGAAGATGATCGCACATGCAATCAAATTAAAGAGGTCAGGTCCTTAAAGAATTACATAAAACCAAATTTATGGGCAATTTAATGCATATTGAATACATTGTTAACAAATATATTGATATTCATAAGAAATTTCTAAAATATTACAATATATAATATTACATGATAATATATTATATTTTCTAATAGAAGATTATAAACATTTAAATGATATAACATTAGATTATACAATATTAGATGAAAAATGCATTAAAACTATATATTTTTATGTGTTTTATCAAATATTCAATGAAAAAGATACATTAAATTCAAATAATTTTATGTTTAATTACAATTCAAATTGCATTTTTTTTTTTTAATGGCTGTCGAATATTCCTTCATATTTAATAGCAAATACTGAATATTCCTTCATATTTAATAGCACATACTGAATATTCCTTCATATTTATTAGCACATACTGTTCATTTAAAAGAGCTTTACAAAATTAGCATTCACATATCTTTTTAAATATCAGTTAACTTACTCATTACATGTAATAAGTGGTTTTTGTCACATTAATTCTTCAGTATCTTTGCCAAGGTGGAGAGGAGTTGATGAACAGATTATTTAAGAAATATCTCATGATGAAGAAAGGCTCAAAACTGGATAGAGTAAGCTTTTCTTTGTTTAAAAACACCATGGAGTAAAGCATGCAGCTTACACAATTTTTAACTCTTTAGCTGCGAAGCAACGCACAGTGTGTTCAACCGCCGTTCTCAAAAGCACGGACCAACACGCTCTGCATTGTTTCAATATCATGTTTGTTTCTTTGCTATTTCTCGGTTAAACTTTTTAAGAGGTATTTTTAAATAAGACTTTTACATAGAAGAGTGGTACTTTATTGTTTATAAGCGAAACCAAGGTTTATTTGGTGTCATTTGAAGCATTATTTTAATGATTTTCCTCCTTTTTTTTTCTACTGTCGCTATGGCTACTCTAGGCCCTAGTAGGTGAGTAAGTTTCCTAGAGGATTAACAGCTCAAAAAGCTTTGGAGTTCTTTCATACCATTTCTTTTGATAGTGAAGATGATTTATATTTAGATCCATCGCATGATTCCGATTGTAGTAGTTTTAGAGAATTTGAGTTATAGAAGTGAAGATGAGGTATGCGTACTTCATAGGTTTTGGGCAAAAAATGGTTTAGCATTAACATATAATGTTTTCACATTTTATGGATCTTTTCTGTTACTTATTTTATTTAAACTGAAAAATCAGTTTACAAACATCTAGTTCATTCAATTATCTTTCATTTAATACCAAGTTTAGTCTTATGAATCAAATAATAATATTTTTATAATTTTTTAATAAACCCAACCTCTCACTCTTTTTTGATCTTTGAAAAAAATTGACATTTTGCCGATAAAAAAATTCCGCAGTGAAAGAGTTAAGTATAAGTTAAGATGACAAAATGGTTACTGTTTTTTCTTGTATATTTTTAAAGAATGCTGGGGATGTCCAAAAACAAGGCAAGAATAAGGAGAAAGAGGAGAAGGCACAATGCAAGAAATCTAAAGATGACCCAGTGACCTTGACCTTGACACAAATGCTGAAAACTTCAAGGGGGAATGACTCTGAAGAAGATGAGAAAGTAACCTATTGACTACATGTTTCTGTAAACTAAGACCACAACTCATTTAATTTTGACATTGAAATTAGTAAAATTTGTTATCAAGAATATGTCCTATTTTCAATCTAAAGATGACCCAGTGACCTTGTCTTTGATTCAAATGCTGAAAACTTCAAGGGGGAATGACTCTGAAAAAGATGAGAAAGTAACCTATTGACTACATGTTTCTGTAAACTAAGACCACAACTCATTTAATTTTGACATTGAAATTAGTCAAATTTGTGATCAAGAATATGTCCTATTTTCAATCTAAACAAGGATATGTTATATTTTCAGTATTTAAATTTTATTATAATAAAAGCCTGCTTTTCAAAGGCCAATTTAATAACTGCATTCATCGATATATTCTAGGACACAGCAGGAAAAATGACCAGTTCAAAAGATGCTTATTTTGGCATAGTAAATTCACCAATGACCATCATTCACCCGCTGCATGGCTGCTCCGACCCGCATGGCCTGACCCGTACCTTAGAAGAGATTCAGCCTAAATACGTTGTGTTGTATGATGCAGACATGAGTCTAGTGCGGCAGCTAGAGGTTAATGTCTTTACTTGCCTTTTTGTACTCTTCCGTCCTGACCTACCTTACAAGTTCAGTGTTTATATTTGGGCCAATCTCATTTTCTTGTTTGAAATAATATTGGTTTGTTTTGTTAACAGTTGAAATGAAATGATCAACGTGCAGTCTACATCCGCATGATTGTATTGCAGGTTTTTAAAGCAAAACGACCTGGCAAGCCACTGAGGGTCTATTTCCTGATGTACAAGGGATCAGTAGAGGAGCAGAGATATCTGACAACACTTCGTAAGGAGAAAGAAGCTTTTGAGTATCTAATCAGAGAGAAAGCTGTAAGTAATCAATAATATTATTAATATGTTCCAAATAGAATATAAATAGGAAGGAAAGATCATAAATTGTATTTTTGCTTGAATCTAGAGTTTCAGTTTAAAGAAGCCCAAATTCTTTGTTTTGATGAAGAGTTTCAACTATTTCATTTTGAATTTTTTGATGAAGAGTTTCAACTATTTTATTTTGAATTGTCTTGATGAAGAGTTTCAACTATTTTATTTTGAATTGTCTTGATGAAGAGTTTCAACTATTTTATTTTGAATTGTTGTGATGAAGAGTTTCAACTATTTTATTTTGATCTAGGTTTTGTACATTTTCAATGACTCCCTGAATGTGCTGATCAAACAAGGATGGAACATTTATGTAAACATACAGAAAAATTCCAACAGAATTAATAAATTTCATTTTAGTCATTCTACTTGATATCAAGTTATTTAGTTTGAGCTAACGTAGTGCAATTCAACATCCCCAGACTATGGTCATATCAGATGACCAAGACGGCAAGAGTGAAGATGACCAAAACCTGGCCAGAGATCAAGGTAAAAATGTAGCCACCAGTTCCAGACAAGGCGGTCTGGACAGTGTGCAGTCTCAGAAGGTATGGGAGTCATTTATGGAATATTTTATATAAATTTATTATGGTTTTTAAAAAAGTAATTCTGTAGCTCAGAGATAATCTCATCAGACATTTGAAGAAGTCTGTTACTTGTCTTTCTTGCCAGGTTATTGTTGACATGAGAGAGTTTAGGAGTGAACTTCCCTCACTTATTCACCGTAGAGGTATTGAAATTGAACCAATTACACTTGAGGTAAGATTTACTTACAATATGTTTACAATTAAATATTTGTACCATTGTAAAAAATTATATAAATATGACATGCAGAGTTCATACATTTGTAACATTGTTCTACCTTCATACCTACTTTGTCTTACATTCATACTTACTTTGTCTTACATTCATATCTACTTTGTCTTATGTTCATACCTACTTTGTCTTACATTCATACTTACTTTGTCTTACATTCATACCTACTTTGTCTTATGTTCATACCTACTTTGTCTTACATTCATACTTACTTTGTCTTATGTTCATACCTACTTTGTCTTACATTCAAACACTAAATTGTGTGCTTGTGTAAAAAGCTTGGGACATTTAATTCTTATCTTAATTCTACATTTAAATTAAAAATATGTGTGCTAAATTAATGCAATCTAAAATCCTTGAAAATCTTCACATTGTGTATGGTGAAATGGACCTATGCAATTCATTTTTACAAAAATAGAATGGCTTATGAGAAAAAGGCAAGTTGTATGTTTTGTATTGTCTGTCCAACGTTTAAACTCACAACATAATTCCATAATATATGGTCCCATAAGAATCTAAGAGAAGGCAACTCTGAATTCAAACCCGGAGATGGGGAGATGGAGTTCACATGCGCCTAACTGGCAGCAGTGAGACCTCTCGAACATCGAACAGCGGAGCGCCGTGAGCATGCTCCAATCAATCTCCTAGATTTGACTTTGTAACGCGCTTCGAGCCTTTGGGGATGAAGCGTGATTTTTCAAATAAACTTTATTATTATTATTATTATTACTTTGTCTTACATTCATACTTACTTTGTCTTACATTCATACCTACTTTGTCTTATGTTCATACCTACTTTGTCTTACATTCATACTTACTTTGTCTTATGTTCATACCTACTTTGTCTTACATTCATACCTACTTTGTCTTACATTCATACTTACTTTGTCTTATGTTCATACCTACTTTGTCTTACATTCATACCTACTTTGTCTTACATTCATACCTACTTTGTCTTACATTCATACCTACTTTGTCTTATGTTCATACTTACTTTGTCTTACATTCATACTTACTTTGTCTTACATTCATACCTACTTTGTCTTACATTCATACTTACTTTGTCTTACATTCATACTTACTTTGTCTTACATTCATACTTACTTTGTCTTACATTCATACTTACATTGTCCTACCTTCATACCTACTTTGTCTTACATTCATACCTACTTTTTCTTACATTCATACTTACATTGTCCTACCTTCATACCTACTTTGTCTTACATTCATACCTACTTTGTCTTACATTCATACTTACTTTGTCTTACATTCATACCTACTTTGTCTTACATTCATACTTACATTGTCCCACATTCATACCTACATTTATGGGTTTTACAGGTTGGAGATTACATACTGACCCCTGACATTTGTGTTGAGAGAAAGAGTGTAAGCGATCTGATTGGCTCGCTCAACAATGGCCGTTTGTATCAGCAAGCCTTGTCCATGTCAAGATTCTACAAAAAACCCATTCTATTAATAGAGTTTGATGCCAGCAAACCCTTCTCATTGCAGGTTAGCATGAAACATTAGGCACTAGATAAGAAAGATATTTATAGGTTAGTATGAAATATTGGACATGCTAGATAAGAAAGATATTTATAGGTTAGTATGAAATATTGGACATGCTAGATAAGAAAGATATTTAATAGGCTAGTATGAAATATTGGACACGCTTGATAAGAAAGATATTTATAGGTTAGTATGAAATATTGGACACACTAGATAAGAAAGATATTTATAGGTTAGTATGAAATATTGGACATGCTAGATAAGAAAGATATTTAATAGGCTAGTATGAAATATTGGACACGCTAGATAAGAAAGATATTTATAGGTTAGTATGAAATATTGGACACGCTTGATAAGAAAGATATTTATAGGTTAGTATGAAACATTGGACACGCTAGATAAGAAAGATATTTATAGGTTAGTATGAAATATTGGACACACTAGATAAGAAAGATATTTATAGGTTAGTATGAAATATTGGACACGCTTGATAAGAAAGATATTTATAGGTTAGTATGAAATATTGGACACGCTAGATAAGAAAGATATTTATAGGTTAGTATGAAATATTGGACACGCATGATAAGAAAGATATTTATAGGTTAGTATGAAATATTGGACACGCATGATAAGAAAGATATTTATAGGTTAGTATGAAATATTGGACACGCTTGATAAGAAAGATATTTATAGGTTAGTATGAAATATTGGACACGCTTGATAAGAAAGATATTTATAGGTTAGTATGAAATATTGGACACGCATGATAAGAAAGATATTTATAGGTTAGTATGAAATATTGGACACGCTAGATAAGAAAGATATTTATAGGTTAGTATGAAATATTGGACACGCTTGATAAGAAAGATATTTATAGGTTAGTATGAAATATTGGACACGCTTGATAAGAAAGATATTTATAGGTTAGTATTAAATATTGGACACGCTAGATAAGAAAGATATTTATAGGTTAGTATGAAATATTGGACACGCATGATAAGAAAGATATTTATAGGTTAGTATGAAATATTGGACACGCTAGATAAGAAAGATATTTATTGATTTATGAAGACCTAATTGAAGTAAAAACAATTAGGGATTGAACTACTACAATAGTTAAAACAATGTTCCAGTGGCGTAGCGAGCTTAACTCGCGCCCGGGGCACAATACCTTTTTAGCGCCCCCCCCCCCATTCGAAAACCATACAATATTATAGTAAAATATACCATTTGGCGCCCCTTTGGGAGTAGCGCCCGGGGCATGATGCCCCCCCTCACTACGCCACTGCAATGTTCAGATTTTGTACTCCCTAGATATTTTTTTACAGTTCCAGCTGACATACATAATTGGCTGAAACAAAGGAAGGCAAATTGGCAAGCTTTCCCTCTCTTTTTTAAATACTCCATTTGTCTTTAGTGCCAGAATTTCTTCTTGATGGACATGAAAAGCCAAGAATAATGTTTTGTATTTTGATTATGCTCACTTTGTTATTGGTTGATTATTTGTGTCTATCATCTCACAGGTCAAGTCAACTGTGAGTCAGGATGTGTCGCTCCAAGACATCACCACCAAACTGGCCATCCTCACCATGCAGTTCCCAAAGCTCAGACTTCTGTGGTGTCCATCACCATATGCGACAGCAGAGCTGTTTGAGGAATTAAAGGTCAGCTGCCCTGGCCTGCAAGTTTGTACAGGCAGTGATTTTAATTTAACTATTATCAGGACTGTACAGTAAAACCTTTTTTTTTTTCATAAAAGAATAATTGTGATTGTACATACAACCAGGGGCATCATTTCAGGTTGGGGGGGGGTATAAGGGGGGGGGGGGACCAAAACTTGGTCGGCTTGTTGAGTTGTTTATTACTGGAGGGGCCACAGTACATAGCAATTTAAATAAAACCTGCAAATTGTGGGGGGGGGGCGCAAATACCCCACCCTGCCCTACCCAAATGACGTTCCCGCATACAACCAGTTTTTAATGTAACTATTGTGATTGATTTTATAGGCAGGTAGACCTCAGCCCAATGCAGAAATGGCCATGACGGTCAGTGCAGCTTCTTCTGAAATGCCAGACTGGACGGATAAATATAATCATGGGCCGCAGGTAGTTACTTGTTTAATCAAGCAAGAATTATATTTTTGAATGTTAATTTTAAATGGGTATAAGAATAAACCATTTTTGTGTAATAAAGTCTAGAGTGTACCTGTACTGGTCTTGAATTAGTTTAATTTATCTATTGTATTATATCAATACTACCAAATTATTTTGTTTATATTTATTGTATTCTATCCCAAATTAGTTCATTTATATATATTGTATTCTATCCCAAATTAGTTCATTTATATATATTGTATTCTATCCCAAATTAGTTCATTTATATATATTGTATTCTATCCCAAATTAGTTCATTTATATATATTGTAATCTATCCCCAATTAGTTCATTTATATTTTATATTTAGGATTTTGTTTTGAGGATGCCAGGCATCAACTCTAAAAACTTCCACTACATCTTGAACAAGTTCACTAACCTGTCTGAAGTGTCCCTGGCAAGCCTTGAAGAGCTGACACAGGTCTTGGGGAGTGCCCAGCACGCCCAGCAACTCTATGACTTCCTGCACAAAGATCAGAGCCCACAGCCTGAGGTCAAGGCCGGTGTCACTGACAAAAAGTGGAAAGGCAAAGGTTTTGCTGGGAGAGGAAGAGGGATGAAGAGAAAAAAATGAAAAAAAGTTCATTTCCGCATGATTGTACATATTTGTTGTTTACACTTTCCCTTACAAAATATGCCTGTTGCTTTCGTGTCTGATAAAATGTGCCTGTTATTTTCTTAATTAGTGTCTGATGAAAAAAAAAAGGTTTTAAAATAATGATACTAGATTTAATTAATCCAAAATATATTGTATTTGACGAAATAGATATTGTGAATATAGTGAAGAGAGATTGTGATTAGAGTGAAGAGAGATTGTGATCAGAGTGAAGAGAGATTGTGATCAGAGTGAAGAGATATTGTGATCAGAGTGAAGAGATATTGTGATTAGAGTGAAGAGAGATTGTGATCAGAGTGAAGAGAGATTGTGATCAGACTGAAGAGAGATTGTGATCAGAGTGAAGAGAGATTGTGATCAGAGTAAAGAGATATTGTGATTAGAGTGAAGAGATATTGTGCTTAGAGTGAAGAGAGATTGTGATTAGAGTGAAGAGAGATTGTGCTTAGAGTGAAGAGAGATTGTAATTAGAGTGAAGAGAGATTGTAATTAGAGTGAAGATATATTGTGATTAGAGTGAAGAGATATTGTGATTAGAGTGAAGAGATATTGTGATGGTGGCAAACCGAACGGGAAACCAAGAGCATAAAAAATAAGAATTAAATTAACTTAAAAATATTCACTTCAATGACCATATGAACAATGAAATATTCACTTCAATGAACTAGGAAATGTTCCCTTCAATGACCATATGGACAATGAAATGTTCACTTCAGTGACCATATAAACTATGAAATGTTCACTTCAATGACGATATGAACTAGGAAATGTTGACTTAATGAAATGAAGTATTGCTGATAAATTTTAAGAATTGTTGTCATAGGAACTAACAGAAATGTTTATTTAAAATGTACACTGCACATGAGCAATAAACGTTGAATATAGAAAGTAAATCTAGGCATATTCAATACTTTCATTTTGCCATCTTGTAAATCAAGTTTAACCACCTCATGTCATAGCAGAATGGCTTTTACCATGTCATAACAGAATGGCATTTGTCAAGCTTTACTGTCCTGTGTAATCTAGAGTTAAGGTGACATAACTTTTACACCTGTTCATGACTGACATTTCTATTTCTAGACAACTCCCACATGTCAGCCACCTCATTCAGGTGCATAGCTTTATCTATATATCTTCGCTCATGTATTGTTTATGTATTTCTATAGTAGTAGTAAACATGGTTCAGCAGTTCAAGGGTCATCATCAACATAGTTCTTCGGTTCAAGGGTCATCATCAACATAGTTCAAGGGTCATCATCAGAGACAAATATAGGACTTTGCATTGGGTTTTGAGTGTACATTCATTCTGTACCTTCCACATACGTGTGGGTTGTGGGTCTGGCACAGGGTTAGTAAAAGCGAGGCCATATTGTCCTTGGGATGTGGGGGGATGGGGGAGGAGGCACAAAGGATCTTTGGGGAACCACTTGGTAAAGGATGTGGGGGGGGGGGGTAAAGTAACAGTCAAGGAAGTCATGGGAAACATGAAAATAATTCATCTGCTATCATTGGAGGCGATTACATCTGCTACCATTGGAGGCGATAACATCTGCTACCATTGGGGGCAATTACAAGTAGAAATAGCAAATCTGATTTCATTTAAGGATCCAATTCTTTCATTTTTAGGATAATTTTAGCTGTCAGATATCATGGGGCACCTTATAGGTATCATGGGACAACTTGCTGGTATCGTGTGCAATTTACAGTTAGTATGGGGAAACTTACAGATATCATGGGGCACAGAGGTATCATGGGACAAATTACTGGTATCATGTTCAATTTACAGTTATTATGGGGCAACTTACAGATATCATGGAGCAGCTTACAGATATCATTGGGCAATTTACAGATATGGGGCAACTTACAGATATCATGGGGCACATTAGAGGTGTCATGGGACAACTTACTGGTGTCATGTTCCATTTACAGTTATTATTGGGCAACTTACATCATGGGGCAAATTACAGCTATCCATTAATTTATCTATTTCCTGGCCACCGTCGCCAACGATTTCAATTATAATAAATGACAATAAGGACAGTTGTTATACTCAAGCCTTGGGATAAATGATTGAGATGCCCATTTAAACCTGCAGGGCGTCTCAAATCTTTCAGTATTATATAAGAAAAAGCAATCAAATTTTTTGGATACAAAAGAAAATTTTCCCCACCCTTAGAAAAAAAAATTCCACACTAACCTTCTGGCTTTATTAAAGTCAACCATTTAAAGTAATCTCTAAAAAAAAAACTTAACAGGTAAGATATTTAGTTTAGGTAAACACTTTAATCCTGTTAAACGATCTTCCAGCTAACTATGGGGACAACAACTTTGTCTTATAAGTCTCACTACTCTCTTTCAATGTTTAAGAAATGTTTCAATTGAATTGTATACTTTGAAACAAGTGCAGTTTTCTGATACAGCACTCTTAGGTCTCCAAATGTCGCATAAGAGATGGAATCGGTGGGCCGTCGAGCGTGAGCTCTTAATGCCCCCCCCCCCCCCCGGCGCTCCCCCACACAAACCAGAGCACTGAAGGACTTAACCCGACTCCAGCCCGTGCGGGAGGGCGCCGGGAACCTCCCCCTTGACCTAGAGGAGGCCCGGTCGACCGAGGACGCTGCGTTTAAAGCGTCTGCAGTTAACTCTCTGTGGGTCAGGACGGCTTTGCTTCCACTCCGGTGGTTTGGTGTTGCGTTACCAACCCCCACCGCCCAGGGAGTCTTTCGGTCGGGACGTTGGTAGTGGCGGGACGAAAACGGTTGCCTAGGGGCGGCTTTCTCACGGCCGCGTAGTTAAAATCATCGGCATGGGTTTTTGAGGGCCACCCAAGCCTCATACCCATTAACAGCAACTAGTAATCATGTTAGTGGCAGCTCCCGTTGCGTTGGGAGTCATGCGTTTGGCCGGGGTTTTTTAGCTTCGGGTGGACAAGTCCCCCCTACTAGTCCGCCACGCCGCGAAGAGGCAAAACCCCATGTGGACGCCCCCGAATTTCTTCGAGGACGCGGTCGCTTACGCAACCCAGACTCTTAGGTCTCAGACGATACGATTGTTCAATCACTTATTCCATCCAAAGCTGCTCCAAATGATCTGCCTCTCACACCTCCATCTCTCCCCTCACTCTCTCTCCCTTTCTCTCTCCCCATCCCTCTCTCTCCTTCCCTCTCTCCCTCCCTCTCTCTCTCCCTCACTCCTTCTCTCCCTCCCTCTCTCACTCCCTCTCTCTTCCCTCCCTCCCTCCCTCTCTCCCTCCCTCTCTTTCTCCCTCCCACCCTCTCTCTCTCTCCCTCTATACGAGTTCTGATTTCGCCGGGCCACGCAGATTTCAGCTAAAGATTTTAATTTTTTGTAAACAAATGAAATGTACAAACGTATGCTTCGTCCAAGGACTTTATTTCTTGTTGACACCTAGGGGGTGGGGGTGGAAGGTTGCAGAGTAGAGCCACCGAAGGGAGCCACCATGAAGCAGTGTTGATCACTTCGTGTTTCATATGGCCACATTCAAATATTTTACTTGGAGCTATCTTATCGTTCAATAACGAATTTTAAGTTATAATATAACTTATATTTAAATACGATTTGCATCTCAAATAAATTAACATGTACCTGTTAGACACTATTTCAGGTACAAGTTACACGCTTAATTACTTTTAGGGTGACGGCTTGGAATAGTGACTGTGTACATGCAGCTGTTGTTAAATAGTTACCAACTCACAAAAATATTTTCCAGTGATTGCATCCTCTGACCTCTGCCAGTGCGTCGTTGAGATTTCTGTTGTCTTCGTGGTCCACTACGTATACAAAGTTACCGTGATTTATGTCGCGTGTCAGTGACTGGGGAAAAGCGTGACGGGTCATTTCTCTTGGGAGTCCCGCAAGTTGAGATCCTGTTTGTTTTTTAAGTACATACCTGGGAAGACTAGATCTATAAGTACTTTAACGGTAGCCAACACGGAGGATGCAAAATATGTAGTGTCATAACAGTTTATCATAATACAATAGTTGTATTGTAAGTGAATAATGATTATGTAAAGTTGGTGGGTTTTTTCTTTCTTAGGGCAAACCAGTGTAAACAACTTACGGCATGCGGACCAGAATCCGGCCCTTCAATGTATAATATAAGTATGTCCTGTAGTTACGCTTCAATAAAACTATTGGAGCAGAAAAAATAATTAAAATGCAACAAAAATAGTGTAAGCAATACCAAAAGCAATACGAGGACATGACATGCAGTTCCCGCTCATAACAGCAAGGGACTGCTCATTCCTGCCTAAGACAAACAGGGACTGGAACAAGCTTCCAAAAGGAATAGTTGAGGCGACAACACTTGACACATTTGGGTCTGTTGTCTCAGGCCTTCCAACTCCCAGGGCATGATACCCTCGCTGAGTAGCCATTGCAACCAGTGAAATATCCTCTTCAACACCAAGCACAGAAACATTGCAAATCCTATCCACATACATAGGATCCAGAATGATCAATACAATGACAATGTATATATATATATATAGACGAAAAGGAATTACCGAAAGAAGCTTTATCATTCGTTTTTCAGATGTTTCTACTTTGCGAGGATGAGAAAATCGGATTTTCCCCAAAAATAAGTGCGATTCATTCTAGTTATATTTATATATTTCATTTTGTTGTACATCTTGCTAACCAGGGGTATTAAAAAGTTGGTAAAATATCCGGTTCACGGAGTATGTGTGCATAGTAAAGATTTTATTCAGCACTTCTCTCAACAAAAAGATAAATTATTGTTGGACAGCACTGCTCTCAACAAATAAATGGTTGGACAACACTGCTCTCAACAAAAAGACAAATGATTGGAAAGCTCTGCTCTCAACACCGACAAATGGTTGGACATCACTGCTCTCAACATAGATAAATTATTATTCCACAGCACTGCTCTTACACAGACAAATAGTTGGACAGCACTGCTCTTACACAGACAAATAGTTGGACAGCACTGCTCATGCGGCTGCCGGTGAGGGGGGTGGTGGAAGGCGGGGCACGATTCAGCCCGTAAATAATGGGACGTCATTTGACAGTTGGACACGGAAAAGGGAGGTAAATCAGAAGTGTCTGGAAATAAAAATAAATTATGGTCACGAGTTAAATTTTGGAAGGTAAAACAAAAGAAAACTATTTACTCTCATATCACACTGTGAACATGGCTGTGCTCCTTTTGGCTTCTTTCTTGGTGGTGCTTAGTTCAGGTAATGCTTGTAGGAATGGTGTGCAGTTTGTGGATGCATTACTATAGGAATGGTGTGCAACTTACTGTCTCATGTCTATCAGAAAACCGATCACATTTAAGAATATTCCGGGAACCTTATACTTACACTAATAAAAGAAATTTAACAGAGTAGTGCTCAGTTCGCACGATCAAATTTGCGTCAAACATATTTTTGAACGCACTATTTAGTAAAACAAAATAATGCGTTAAAAAAAAATTTTTTTGCTGCAACTTGAACAGAATTTGATCGCGTGAACTGAGCATAAAAACAAAATTTCATTCTCATTTCACAGTAGGTGGGAACATTTACCGAGATATTGAAGAATGACCCACCTCTTCCTAATAAAGTCGAGTGCGCATGTTAACATCTATACTCCTGTTGCTGAATAATAATATGTGTCACGTTGAGGCTGTTAAAAGTCATTGGACGAGATTACCTTCAGATACTATCTTGTTACGGTAATATTTGCTTAATTCTTTTCAAAGTTATGAAAAACATCTAAGTGGAGAGTCTGAACAGACATTTTATGTTTCTGGGCAACCTTTCATGTTTCTGTGCAAACCCGTCATGTTTCTGGGAAACCTTTCATGTGTCTTCGCAAACTTTCATGTTTCTGAGCAAACCTTTCATGTTTCTGAGCAAATCTTTCATGTTTCCGGGCAAACCCTTCATGTTTCTGGGCAACCTTGCATGTTTCTGGGCAAACCTTTCATGTTTCCGGGCAACCTTTCATGTTTCTGAGCAACCCTTCATGTTTCTGAGCAACCCTTCATGTTTCTGGGCAACATTTTATGTTTCTGAACAACCTTTCATGTTTCTGGGCAACCTTTCATGTTTCTGGGAAACCTTTCATACAGCTCCTCATAACTTTAGTTATTATTATTAAGAAATGGAATTTTAAGGCAGAGATTAGGGCAACCAAAAACATGAAATATAAATATAAAGAAAAGTTTGTTTTTTTCCATGCTCATTGCAAAGAAAGACAATGTAAAAATTGTGAAATACGCCTCTGAATTTTATTTTCTGAATGTATTGTTGACCTAATTGGATTTTTGTTATTGTTATAGATAACATAGAAACGTCACCCTCTTCACACTTGCTATAAGACTTTTTTAACGATAATATTTGTTAAGAGATTCCTCTTTTGTCCTCTTTTACTGGTTATGCATCGCAAAAAAAAGCGGGGAGGGGTATAATTGATGGATAGCCTCGACATGTGAGGCCGGATGGAGTTATACTTGATGGATTTCCTCGAGATGTGAGGCCTGATAGGGGTATACTTGATGGATTGCCTCAAGGTGTGAGGCGTGATGGAGGTATACTTGATGGATTGCCTCAGGTGTGAGGCGTGATGGAGGTATACTTGATGGATTGCCTCAAGGTGTGAGGCTGGATAGAGTTATACTTGATGGATTGCCTCAAGGTGTGAGGCCTGATGGGGGTATACTTGATGGATTGCCTCAAGGTGTGAGGCGTGATGGCGGTATACTTGATGGATTGCCTCAAGGTGTGAGGCCTGATGGGGGTATACTTGATGGATTGCCTCAAGGTGTGAGGCCTGATGAGGTTATACTTGATGGATTGCCTCAAGGTGTGAGGCCTGATGGCGGTCTACTTGATGGATTGCCTCAAGGTGTGAGGCCTGATGGGGGTATACTTGATGGATTGCCTAAACCGCATATAGCGAAGCTCCGCTCAATGTTTGATTTTTTTGTTATATGTATGAGTTTAGGGCGGTAGTTCTTAACCCGTGGGTCGCGAAACCACCCCCACCCACACCGACGTCGCATTACAAAAGGCTAGGGGCCGCTTTGAGAATTTCAGAAATATAAAAAAAAAAAGGGGGGGGGGGAGATAAATTAGTTATTTTCTTATTTGAAATTTCATTTTAACATTTAAATATCATTTAAAGCGCTCGGACTACTTTCATATTATTATTACTCTCTGACTACACTGCAGCTACATTAAATAAAAATCATCTTCATCAACATTCAGATTCAGTAACTATTTGGGCATGTTCACTTCGGTCTTCCGCCATGGTGAAGACTTTACACACTCTCCTTGGCTGTTTTTTTGTTTTTGTTGGTACATTGGGCGTTGGTGCAGTCTGGTGTTTTTGGTAGATAGTTTAGGCGTAAGTCCTGACGTGCCGGGCAGTGCAAGAGGTGATGTGTTACTGTCTCTTTTAGATGTTAGGAGAGGACACATTGGTGTTTTATATGGTTTTATGTGGTTAAGGTGGGAATTAAGTTGTATGTGACATGTGTGTGACCTGTATGTGTCATGTGTGTGTCATCTGGCAGGTAAAAGATTGTGACCTGTTCGTCTCTTCGGAGACAATTTATTGGATCTTTAGTTTCTGGGCTGGGCATGTGTGTGACGTCACATCTGCATGTTAAGTCCATGTAAACACTCTTTTTTTTGCCTCTGATAATCTGTTTGTCTGTGTTGAGTGATGTAGGTGTGTTTGTCTGTGTTGAGTGATGTAGGTATGTTTGTCTGTGTTGAGTGATGTAGGTGTGTGTGTCTGTGTTGAGTGATGTAGATATGTTTGTCTGTGTTGAGTGATGTAGGTGTGTGTGTCTGTGTTGAGTGATGTAGATATGTTTGTCTGTGTTGAGTGATGTAGGTGTGTTTGTCTGTGTTGAGTGATGTAGGTATGTTTGTCTGTGTTGAGTGATGTAGGTGTGTGTGTCTGTGTTGAGTGATGTAGGTATGTTTGTCTGTGTTGAGTGATGTAGGTGTGTTTGTCTGTGTTGAGTGATGTAGGTGTGTTTGTCTGTGTTGAGTGATGTAGATATGTTTGTCTGTGTTGAGTGATGTAGGTGTGTTTGTCTGTGTTGAGTGATGTAGGTGTTTTTGGCTGTGTTGAGTGATGTAGGTATGTTTGTCTGTGTTGAGTGATGTAGGTATATTTGTCTGTGTTGAGTGATGTAGGTATATTTGTCTGTGTTGAGTGATGTAGGTATGTTAGTCTGTGTTGAGTGATGTAGGTGTGTTTGGTTGTGTTGAGTGATGTAAGTATGTTTGTCTGTGTTGAGTGATGTAGGTATGTTTGGTTGTGTTGAGTGATGTAGGTGTGTTTGGTTGTGTTGAGTGATGTAAGTATATTTGGCTGTGTTGAATGATTAAGATGTTATGTTTGGCTGTGTTGTTTTGTTCCCTCTACAACTGTCAACATTCATCCATGTAGCTAGATTCATTTTAGCCTTAGTGTTTTCTTACCTCTCCAGCTGTCAGTCAGACTCCCCCTGACCGACTGGGTACACTCCCGGGAATACCATGTGAACAGACGGACATCATCAACATGATGGGGAAATGTATGATGAAGTTCACCCAAGGACATGGCGTGCCTGTCATTGCCAAGATGAGAAAGAGTATCACCTGTGATACAACGGTTCTCAACTGCACGTATGTCATCCCCGCATAGCCTCCAGGACATTTTTTTTAAAATAATGGTGTCAGTAGGCCTACTTTTAAGTCATTTTATCAAATTTTTGTCTCCCATTTCAGCTGCATTCCACAATCGCGTTCACTGTATGACGTCACATTTCATACCCCCACTTATTTACTCCACGCCCCACCCTCTCCACATTGTCCCGTATGTAAAAATTTAAATAAATAAATAATGTGTTTACCTCTCTGTCAAATCCTTGTGACAACAATGGGAGACGACTGTATTTTGTAATCCTTATAGCATGCACTGAGGTAACATCCCCTTTTAAAATGAATATTTGTACAAATCGGAATTTTTTATTCATCGGTTCGGCTTATTTTTTTAGTTTTATGACAAACAATACAATTTTAGGAACTAGTAGTAGTAGAACAAGGTATGGGGAAGCTTGAATCTAAAGACAGGACAATAAGATAAGAACGTTTCGACTAAGAGCATTGGCAATAACAATGGCGAGAATTAAAAAGTTTTTTCAACTAGTTAATATGTCTTGTCGTATTTTCATTTGTCCTGTCTGCTGAGGTAGGCTCTTGGCCGAAACGTTCTTCTCTTATTGTCCTGTCTTTCGATTCAAACTTCCGCACAGCGTGTTCTCTACTGTTGTCTTCACACTGCTTGAATGCAGTCCTGTCTTTTTTTTTTTTTTATCTCATACACTTTTAATCAATTCTAAATTTATTTATTTTTTATTTGATTCCATTTTTGTAATACTGATCACATCAATTTTCCTGCAACACTTTATGGAAGGTGAGAGATACTCCTGGTGGATTGAATTGTAGGTTTGTAAGACCACTTATGTGCAAATGACTGCGCTTAATATAATAGGCGTATAATGGGCGTAGAATTATTACACTGGCGTAGCTTGGGTTAGTTCAACCCGTGTCATGATCCCCCCCTCCCGCTTCTACGAACAGCAACAGCAACAGCAACACTGCAGCTGGCAAAAAATGCCCCCATCCCTCGTACATTTAACGGACAGCCTACTTCGTATGTGCCATATAGACATACATATTTCATGATCTTCAGTTGTCACATACACTTAATCATTAACAAATCATCTGTAAACTAGACTTAATCCTTAACAAATCATCTATAAACTAGACTTAATCATAACTAAGCTAGACTTAATCATTAACAAATCATCTCTGAACTAGACTTAATCATTAACAAATCATCTCTAAACTAGACTTAACTCATTAACTCTAAACTAGACTTAATCATTAACAAATCATCTCTAAACTAGACTTAATCATTAACAAATCATCACCAAATTAGACTTAATCATTAACTCTAAACTAGACTTAATCATTAACAAATCATCACTAAACTAGACTTAATCATTAACTCTAAACTAGACTTAATCATTAACAAATCATTAACTCTAAACTAGACTTAATCATTAACAAATCTTCTCTAAACTAGACTTACTTTTCTGCCGCAGAGCTGTGATGGAGACGAGAGTATGTTTGGCAAACCTAAACAGAAAAGAGCTGTCCCTCCCTTGTCGGCCTTACATTGATGCTGTCTCTGACCATCAGTTCGGTGAGTTGGACGCACGCCTCTGCCATTCGTTTCAGACATTCAGTAGTTTAAAGACACATCATACACACCAGACACGCAACCTTACAATGATGATACACGGAAACACGGACACACGGAACGTACGTACACATTACAGTCACGATACACACACTTAAAGTGATGATACACGCAAACACGCAAACACGGAACGTACGTACACATTACAGTCACGATACACACACTTACAGTGATGATACACGGAAACACGCACACACGGAACGTACGTACACATTACAGTCACGATACACACACCGTGATGATACACACACGCCCGTACACATTACAGTCACGATACACACACCGTGATGGTACACACACCACGCCCGTACACATTACAGTCACGATACACACACTTACAGGACGTGATACACACACACCCGTACCCATTACAGTTACCATGATTATACACACATAAAATGTGATGATCTACACAACTGAAGTACAATCGTATTTGACTTGTATTCCTCAGGTGTGTTCAACATTCCATGTCGTGTTTCTCACTTGAGGGCTACTTGTATGGAATTCTTCACTAAATACGGACTCACCCAGTTTGTATGTTGATAAGGAAGGGGATGGTGGAATCAAATGTCATAAAAGAACAGTCTAGCTCTTTCACTCTCCCCCGGGGGAAGGGGCTTAAGCCAGCATATCTGTAGTGACATGCTGATTAAGGGGCGCTGCCACCGACATCCTGGTGTTACCCGGGGCACAGCACCACCATGTAGGGGACATGCGTGTGGAAGGGTTTTGCTTCGGTATCTGCGTTAGAAAGAGCACAACTGTTTGGTACACCTACCCAATTACAGTGGAAAATAACGTCAGAAACAGGCCGGGGCCATGCAACTAGTTGCCACTAATGTATATGAGGCCTCACTGGGTTATGGCCGCCAATGCCGATGACTGTGTAATACCGGTACAGTCTTTGAGGGGAATGTTCCTAGGCAACCGTTTCGTTCCAGCTACTTGTCTGGCTCTTACACTAATATGGCAGAGGGAATACCCTGTCTAGCTCTTCCGCCGCTCTTGGAAAAATGATTTTAGCCCGCCTTTAGATTTTTTCTCTTTTGACATTTACCTTTTGCCCCTAAACCACCATTTTTTTTATCGGTCGGGCAAGCGGTTGGGGGGAGGGAATTTTTGGTCTTAACTCCCTTTAAATAAGAAACATGTATTTAAATATGTAACGTTATCATATATACCGGCAAAAGCCAACATTGTAACAATCACTTCTGTATTATTTTTTTTTCAGTAACCAGGATCAACAAAAAGATGTGTCACTTGATACCTGAAAAATTTGTGTTAAATTAAAAATTAAAAAAATTTCTTGAAAATTGTTCATTTTGTTTCACGTGTATTATCCTGCTGTTCATTTTGTTTCACGTGTGTTATCCCGCTGTTCATTTTGTTTTACGTATGTTATCCTGCTGAATCCAGCGTTGCCTAAACTTCTTTTTATCGTGGCACTTTTTTCTGGCATATAAATAACATACAAGAGATTGGAATGTCCATACAGTTTAAAAAACAACAACAAATATTTCAATAAAATAATGCACTTTGGACTTGGAGCATACCTTTTAGATTTAACATGCTTTTTTTTTCAAAAACTAGAACTAACCCGCTAAACCAGTGGTTCTCAACCCTTTTTTGGGGGGTCGCACGACCCTTTCACAGGGGTCGCCTAAGATCATCTGAAAACACATATACCCTACAGTTATAAAGAATCAACGAAAATGAATTTGTGGTTGGGGGTCGCCACAACACGAGGAACTGTATTAAAGGTTCGCGGTATTAGACAGGTTGAGAACCACTGCGCTGAACAATGACGGCGGCGAACTTACCTTCTGCTTACGTTAATTGCCAAAACAGCCATCCAAGTAACGCAAATTTAGTGTTAACTTATGGTATTTTTCTTTTGCGCACCTATTGAACACGGCGTTGCATCTGTTACATAGAAAGTGGGATAATTAGAAGCGCAAATGAGATATGAGAGACAAACTAATTTTAAAAATTAATTTTGCAATATTAATAAAATATTTGTGGCAGGGGTGGGAAAACATTTTGTGTGGAGGGCCACATTGACAAATGTAAAGCTATTTGGGGGGGGGGGGGGGGCGCACATGTATATTATATTATGTCCAATATTTACACGTCGATAAATATTTCTCTATGTTAAAATTGGTAAATTCAGATTTTAGCATTACATAACAAAAGTCAAGGACTGTTTAAAAAAAAAGAAAATTAGACAGAAATTTGATCGAAAATGTTACAAAAATCATAACGGTACATGAAATTCTTTAAATTCATCAAAATAACTTAAAAACAAAGTATTTTTAAAAATTTCTAAATGCCTTCCAGGACCGCATAATATCAGTTGCCGGGCTACATGCGGCCCGCGCGCCGTAGTTTTCCCATCCCTGTATTATGGCATCCTTCCGTCTTCGCGAGACGATGGAGTAGCTATGTAGGCTTACACTTCGACCAGTGGCTAACTAGGTCAATCCTGCAATGACAATCTCGATTGCACTTCTCGCGGGAAAATATTGATTCCTGGTTAAATTTGGCCTTCCGTGTTGTTCTTTCTGTTTAAAGGGCTTCGTTTCGCACATTTTCTGCATTTTTGACTCCTTCGTACACTGCCGTTCGCCAGCTGTAATGTTGTTCAGCAATGATCTCCCATTTGTTGATTTCAATGTTGGCTTCCCTCATGCTCCTTTTGCAAGCGTCCATAAATCTCAGGTGTGGCCGTGCAATAAGTCTTGTACCCTCCGCCAACTCTCCATACGGCAGCATCTTTGGAATACGGCCTTACTCCATTCTCCTTACACGGCCTAACCAGCGAAGGCGCCCTTTTCTAAGAGCTGAGAATATGCTACACGTTTTGGCACGTTCCAAGACCTCTGTGTTAGGCACCTTGTCCTGCCATCGAATGCGTAAAATGTGACGCAGATTTCTTTGATGGAAGCTGCTGAGTTTCCGCTCGTGACTGGTATATCTGACCCACACTTCACTGCCATATAGGAGCGTACTAAGCACGCATGCCTGATAGACACTTATTTTTGTTTATAATATTAATAGCAATGCGCTAAAAACGCCTTATAACAGATGTTTAGGTTTAATTTAGCGTCTAAGAGTTACTATAATTAATTAAATAAAATGTATTGATCATTCTAGCTCCTATTTATGTAGAGGGGATTCGCAATGTTTCTGTGTCTGGTATTGAAGAGGACATTTCACTGGTTGCAAGCGCTACCAATATTGCAATTCCAATATTTCGTAAAAAGGGGGGGGGGGGTAAGGGGGGTTGCTAGACTAGGTAAAACAATTTTTATCCGGGGAATAGTCCAATATTTCGTAAAAGGGGGGGGGGGGTAAAGACTGGTGTAAACTCGTTAACTTTAAAACATGGGTGTTCAACTGTTTTTGACCACAAAAAATCATTCACCCTTATGAGAGCGACAGACTTGTGGTTTAGTAGAAGATGCTGAATTTCTTGTGAGGTACCTAGAGGTTCTGCGATGAGAAAGTGCCTTTTGGGAGTGGGGTTAGATATAAAGCAGGGATGGCCAACACAAAAGTCTTAGCGGACCACTTTGACAGCGAAGTAAACCGTTCGCCGGACTCATGTCATTGGAACTTACATCAAATCATTAAAATAAACACCAACTAGATGATGTTTAGAATTGTTTTATATACGGTATTCTGTATGCACGTAATGTAAGGCTTCATAACAAACCAGAAAAAAAAACTAAATTGAAATCATTCATCTTCTCTCTCATTTATCTTTTAAAAATCGATTTCTGTGTAAACTGAATGAAGAATTAATACGTTTATTGTGATAAATCAGGCTCGAGTGTTGGCCACCTCTGCTATAAAAGCAAAGGAACATTTTATTATAATCAGAACGTTTTTTTCATCAGTAAGATAAATGAGAACAAATGGAGCAGTTTCAATGCTGGAAATTATTAAAGGTCATACAGTTTTTCGCTGCTTCATCTGCCTGCTCTGATTAAGAGTAAAGGATTAAATGATTAAGATGCAGGGACGTCAGTTTGGTAGGGCAGGGTGGGTCATTCCCCCCCCCCCCCCACATACACACACTGAATTTGCAGGTTTTATTTAAATTGTTATGTACTGTGGCACTAACAGTAATAAACAACTTAACGAGCCGACCAAATTTTGGTACCCCCTAAAAAAACTGAAATGACGCCACTGTTAAGATGGTTTATTAACATAAGACGAGTAGGAAATCTTATTTTTAAATAAAAAGCGAATGGTTTTTTAACTTTAAATAATTCAGATACATTTTGTCGGCTTTATGTAAACTCGCTCCATTAAAGAGTTTCTTACTTTCGATAGTTAAAATTTATATCAAGGCAAGGTGTAGTTAGATAAATGTAAAAAAAATTGGTATGTCCCATGATATATTGTTAGTTTTAAACAATACATAATACCAGTTTTGCCATATTTTGAATCAACTAACTTCGATTGATGAAGACGAAACAAAAACGTTTCTAGCCATCGTAGCGTTGCACAGACACTTTCACTTGATATTTTTACCGCTGTTTTTTTTTAGTGATATAGTGTTGGCTTAACTTAACTAACTACTATTACTTTATTACTACTAACTAACTAAGTTTAGTATTTTATATTTAAATTAATTTTTAAAGTAGGGTAGGCTGGGCCAAGTTAAAAATAATAAGAGTAGGGTAATTTTTTAAAAGTTAAAGTTATACATTGAAATGACTACATTTGATTAATGTGAATGGCTGAACATTTTCGTCAACCACCCTTCCCTGAGATACCATTTTAAGCTACCAAATGGGATGCTGAGTAAAACATACTATAGAAGCCTATTTCTATGCCTATACAGTTTATACAGTTTCTTTTTGTAAATGGCCTGCATAAACAAAGTGGTGAATTTTGTGTTGATTTCTTTAAACTATTGAGAGACTTTTGGATGTAATCCATGATTTCGAAACAACAAAACCAAGACTCCCAAAGTCTGGCATTAAGCGTGCTCCCCCTGAAGTCACAAATCTTAATGAGAATTATAAGCCCCTGGTATGGCTAAGAAATCACTGAATGGCTGTAATTCTTTGTTTGTTTCTTTGGGTTTTTTTTGTTTTTTTTTTAAATTGTGAAATAATTTAATGTGCATGTCTCGTGTTTAAATTGTTTTATGTATATGCTGAAAATGTACAATGCGATCAAAATGATTTCCATTCGTTTGGATCAATAAAAGAATCTAATCTAATCTAAAAATGCTATGTAAAAGAATTATACAACATCTGTCACTAGACCGGTTCCAATAGTAAAATTAAGTACGGTACTTTAAAAATAAAACTTATATAGACTAAAACTTTCTATCTTAATTCTTTTAAATTTATTAACATCTCAGTAACATTTGTGGGACATTTGAGTTTGCTACAGCAAAAAATACTATTTTAAAAATTCAAAATATTAAGCTTGACTATTGTCCATTGTTTCTGGTACCAAGCATAACTGGAATTAAGGTTTTGCCAGAATTTAAAATGTTTCTAGACTTTTTAAAAGTCATATATCTGACTATAGAAATTGATAAAAATTTGTTCAGCCAAGGCCAAGTAGTAGAATATGACAATAAACATAGTATTTGATTAAAGCAGTAAACCAACACTCTTATTCTGGTTGGTGTTATGCTATTTTAACTTTAGATACTTTAAATAATTTTAATTTATTCGAGTACCGGTAGCTCTAATGAATGACAATTCAATATATATACTGCTTTGTGTTTTTATTAAAATCCCAAATATTATTAACCTTTTCGCTACTGATGACACCGAAGCGACGTCAGGATCACCCACTTTCAATTACCAAGGTCGTCATAACAAAAAGACAAAGAACTTTTCTGAAATACCAAGGATGTCACATGGACGTCATTTTTCAATGCTATTTTATTTATTTATTATAAATATTTTTATTTATTTGTTAATCTATAGAGAAGTTAAAAAGCAAATCGGATAGAGAATGAAAAATACTGGAAATTTCTTCTTTTTTATTGCAAGACAGCAAAAATCGATGCCAAAACCAGCAGTAATGAAAGGGTTAAAATAGTCTTATTATTATTTATAATGATATTTTTATTTAGCTTAATTTTTTATCAATAGTTAAAAAAAATTATTGAATTTCAAGTACAGATTCTTTTATACAATTTTATTTTACCTTAGTTATATTGATTGGCATAACTATTATCATGATAATGTTTATAAATATTTCAGATTTTCCAAGACATTGATATATAAAAGAAAACATGTTTGGAACATCATCAGGGTTTGGGCAATCAAATCTTTTTGGGACTGCCACAAATGCAGTTAATTCAAATCCAATGAAAGATGTTGAGGTACAAAAACAAAAGCATGGTTTAGCTGCATTGAAATATCTTAATGATTTATTAAATACTTAAAGTAGATATTATTTAATACTTTTTCTCTCTTTATTTTATTGAATTTAAGATCTATAAAGAAACAATAATTTTTATTTACATCAGGTGAGCTCTCCACCAGATGACAGTGTGAGCTGCCTTAAATTTAGTCCTGGTGTTCTTGCCTCAACTTTCCTGGTTGCTGGTAGCTGGGATAATCATGTATGGGATAATATCTAAGTTTTTTAGCCAGCATTATATTTTATCTGACTCAAAGGCCCTAATTAAATAATTTTTTTGAAATGCTGAAGATTTTGTTTTAGTATAGATAAAAAGTAATTAAGTAGCTTAGGACAAGAATCCAAAGCTTATTAAAACTTCAGTGTGAATAAATCAATGATATTATGAATTATTATAAAACGGCAGGTCAGATGCTGGGAAGTTCAACAAAATGGACAAACCATACCAAAAGCACAGCAAACACACACAGGACCTGTGTTAGACGTAGACTGGAGTGATGTAGGTTATCTCTTGAAATTATATTATTAAATGTAAATAGCATGTAGTGTACTGTTTAAAATAATGTCGAAGTGACTCAACATCAACAAGCATACTAATTGTTTGATCTTTAATTTTGATATAAGGATGGCACTAAAGTATTTACAGCATCATGTGACAAGACTGTAAAGATGTGGGACCTCAACAGTAATCAGGCAATGCAAGTTGCACAGGTAAAAGAAAAATTAATCTAATTTTTCAAAAAGTTTAAGGTTTTTCTTTATAAGGAATTCAGATGTATGTAAAATTGCTTATGATTGAATAGTAAATAAATACACAAATAAAGTTAGTGATGTTATTTTTAGATATAACTTTTTTTATCACAATTTATTTTCCTATAACCATTGTATTATTTTTTCAAGTGTTGTAGCTGGAAGCTAAAAATTTGTAGAGTAGCAATGCTAACAAAGTAAAATCGAAAACAATTATGAAAATTTAAAGAGTATTTTCGTATCACACAGCATGATGCTCCTGTTAAAACAGTTCACTGGATCAAAGCTCCTAGCTATAGTTGTGTGATGACTGGCAGCTGGGACAAAACACTTAAGGTAAACAAAATAATTTGCCTCGCCTCCAGACCTTTCATTGGTTTGATGTCGTTTTATTAATAGTTTATAATAGAATTAGTTCCCATCCCAATACCAATCTTTTGGTCACAATTATGTTCTAATACTAATACTTTTTATATTTGATCGCTGAATTACGTACTTAAGTTATTTTATATCATGGGACATTCTACTTGAATTGATTCATTTATCAAAGGTAATGCTTTTGTTTTTAAGTTTTGGGACACAAGGTCATCAACTCCAATCCTCAGTATCCAGCTACCAGAGAGAGTTTACTGTGCTGATGTGGTATGCACTTAAAACATAAGTTTCATTTATATTTTAGTTTTATTTAAACCTAGACAAACAATTAATTAGAGGAAAAACGCAAAGACTTTTAAAAATCACTTATAGTTTTTAATTGGTTGTGCCCCTAAATATCTAGGCTGCTGAGTGCAGCACATTTTCAAGATTCCACAAAAAGAATAATTGATTACTTTCGTTCATAACGAGTCCACATCAGATAAGAATTGATTGTAATAACTCCATGCCAAATAGGAATTTAGCTTCATTTGCTTGATGTTTTATATATATACATATATATTATTTATCAGAAATATCCAATGGCAGTTGTTGGTTTAGCTGGGAGAGCAATAATAATCTACCAGCTAGATGTTCAACCTCAGGAGTTCAAACGAATGGAATCACCTCTCAAATATCAAGTATTTTCATTTTTCTATCTTGTATTTCCTTTACCAATACAAATGTACCCCTCAATTTATGTCGTCCTTTTTTAATGTATATCTTTTTAACAAAATCTGTTATGACTTTTTATAATTGACTGCTTTATTTGCTTAATGTAGCTATGAAAAAATTTGAGTTATAAATTTCAAGGATATCATTTAAAAAAAATGTATATCATTCATTAGAAATGACAAATGACTTTTAAAATGTGGATGTTAATTACATGTCTTAAATAACATTTATTAATTAGTTATCTTGTATTTTGACATGTTTGAAGTATGAAAAAAGAAGACTGTGTTTCTTATTTGAAATGTACAAAATAGTGAACATCCTTAATCTTAAATTCTAACAATATATAATGGGCAATTAATCCTCTTAATTTTTTCATTCTTAACTTTCAGCATCGTTGTGTGAGTATTTTCAATGATAAAAAGACCAATGCACCTACAGGTTTTGCTCTAGGGAGCATAGAAGGAAGGGTTGCCATACAATATGTTAATCCTACAAATCCCAAAGATAATTTCACTTTCAAATGTCATAGATCAAATGTTGCGCCAAATGGAGGATTTCAAGATATTTATGCAGTAAGTCTCAAGTCATCATTTCTTGTTATAATGTTCATTACCGGTACTTTATAAAGTATTATATTTTATCTTTGAGCAGTTCAAAGACTTATATTGATGTACTTAAGAGATATTTTATCTTTGACTTTGAGCAACTGATAATGATGTATTACTTTACTCTGTATTTCAAATCTTTTTAGTTACATAGTTCTTAATAACTTTATTTTAAGAAGCTGTTGTAGATACTGTTTCAATCCTTACACATGGCTTCTATCCTTGTTGTCTGTCTTTATTATCCTTAGGTAAATGACATCTCTTTTCACCCTAACCATGGTACACTTGCTACTGTTGGCTCGGATGGACGATTCAGTTTCTGGGATAAAGATGCCAGAACAAAGTTAAAGACGTCAGAGCAGTTTGACTTGCCCATTACCACATGCTGCTTCAATGCCCAGGGGAATATTTTTGGTTATGCCTCAAGTTACGACTGGTCTAAGGTAGAATGATTTTTAAATTCTTATCACTGTTTCATTTTAATGTCATTTTCAAAATTAAAGTCTCACTAAAAACTAAACCACATCCCTTACTTTTGAAGGAAAACCTAATTTTCACTAAGCAAGGTTTTATTTTATTTTAAAATTAAAGTCTACGTCGTCAAAGTATTTATTTAATTCTTGTGTAAAACATCTAAGGGAATATAGTATTATGGTAAAATAAATTGTTGCTAGTGTAAATAGTTTTATTATTAACCTTTAAAAAAATAATTGTATTCTTAAAAAAACAATTAATTAATGGAGATTTATGTATAATAATTTTTGACATAACTTTTTCAGGGTCATGAGGGTTATGAACCACAGAAGATGAAGCCTCATATTTTTATGCGTTCTTGTTTTGATGAGCTAAAGCCAAGCACAAAAAGAGCATAGAAATATTTTAGAAAATGTATGCTTGTTAGTATTATGTCATTTCTCCTCCAGAATACAAGACTAATTATACACTCTTACAAACTACACTAAAAACATTTTATTATGGAAACATATTTATTTGTTTTTTATCACACACAGAAGACAATAGTTTTTTTTATTATTCTTTGATTTAGGTCTCAATTCAGACTTAATTGTTTCACTGACTAGGCTTTTAATCTACATATCTTTTACTTAATAAGTTTTAAGTTACATTTGATTGGGGGCAAAATGTGTCATTTTGAGGATGAAGATAATGTTGTAAAACATTTTTTTCAATAAATATAATAAATAAAAACATTTTACTAATTGTGAGTGTCTTGAAGAGAGTTGAAAAATATGTTTTAAGATGTCATTAAAATAAGGAGGGGATATATAAAGATAGGGGACCCCCTTATTGTTTCTTTTAAAAACAGTTGCCATGCTTTTAAGATCAACCACCCCTCCCGACATTTTAATTGAAGGCCAACCCTCCCACCATTGTTATTTATGGGTACAACCTGTCTGTGGTTGAGTCCACCTTATCCACATAGCTATCCATGGTTGTCAAATCAATGGCCAGATTATGCAAGCAGATCTGGAACAATGTAAACCTTTCATTTAAAAGTTGACATTGTTCCAGATCTACTTGCATAATCTGGCCATTGATAGAAGACCAAACTCAATGTAACGTCTCTTAATGAGCCAAGTGGTGAAAAAGGACATCCATATATTACTCTTGCAATATTCTGACCAAACAGTTAATATTTGTTCATGACATCCTTAGAGCTAAGTGGCAGGGGTGTCCAACCCTTTAGCTTGCCTGGGCCACATTCAAGACGCATCATTGTTTTGGGCCATACATAAAATACACTACTAACACTAACCATAGATGATGAATGCAAGAAAACGTAGAATATATACTAAAATAGTTACCATGTTTAAATAATTTCAACTTCATTAATTTCTCCTTTAAGTCAATATTATTAAATTGTAAAATAAATGACCAGACAGCTATATAAAGTTAGTTTTATTTCTGACATTTATTTTCAAACAATATAATGCTGTGATATTTGGTTTGAAGAAAATAGATCTCAACTTGCTTATCAGATATATTTGGTTCTAGTTTTATTCTTCACCCTTGAAAACAGCTGCTCACAAATGTAAGTGCTTTCAAAAAGTGATGCTATGAATAAAGTATGATTTTGTAAAGATGTTTATTTTTATCCGGGAAGATGGTCTTAGAAATTATTGAAGTCCATTAAAGTAAGCGAAATGTTTTTTTTACAAAGTTGTATGTCAGATTGTAACTCTATGCATTTCCATTGAAAATTGGCAGGTAAGGTAATAATTTAATGTCGACTGAAAATGAAGTTACAAATATACCAAAAGATTGATGATTTTTCTGGAATTAAAACTTGTTCTCAAATTCCTGTATCAGATCGACAAGCAAGGCTTCTAATTTTTTTCTTGTTTAAAGGACTGTTTTTAGCCAATGTGTCGAAATGCATCAAATTTTTAGTTTTTTATTTGAGTCTGGTAAAAATGATACGTGAGCGAGTTTTCTTCATCAAGTTCTGGCACAAAATTTTGTTCTTGATTTCATAACCGACTTGATTTCATTTCGCAAAGTGTAAGATTTTTCACCATTTTCATCTAACTTTGGAAACGTAATTTACAGCCTTGAGGACAATCTGGATGACGTTATCCATCCTTTAAAACTTTTGCATATAAATTTTATTGGTATACTCATAATATGCAGTAATATTTAATCATACATAAATTTTGAGAGACAATTAGTCATTAGTCTTCCTTCTCTTTTACCCATCATACCTCAGGTACATCAGTAGCTATATCAGATGTTTTCAGAATTGACAAAGAGAATTATTTTAACTGCGTATAATTTTGTGCCTTTGTATGGCACTAAAAAATCCATTTCTTCAGTGATATTAAATTTGTCATTGATACCTGTAATAAAAAATTGTCAACTGAGCTGTGTAAGTAGCATCAGAACTTTCATCGATCGCCAAGCATAAAATTTAAAATAATAGTAGCTCTACTCTTTAAACCTTTTTGATATACTTTTTTTTCAGATTGTGTTTAGTATTATTAATGGTATTGGTCACAAGCTCATAAACTTTTAATTTTTAAGTAAAGTTTATGATTTTGTTATTGTACCACATTCATAGCCATCTTGGGCCACAAGCGGGTTGGACACCCCTGGCCTTAAAGCATTTATTGGTCATAATGTAATGTAATTTGTAATGGTGGAGGAGGAAAACTGAATTTAAATTGTTTTTAGAATTTAATGTTGGTTTAAAAAAATAATGACTAATTTTGAAAGATGGAGTCATGACGTCATTTGCGGGATAGATTTAGGGTTCAGGTTAGGGTGAGCGGTACCATCTCTCGACATTTATCAAAATAATCGTGGATGTCATTTCTTTGGATAGTATTAGTAACGTTGGAAGATGAGTAATCTTTTTTTAACGAAGTTTAAATATAATTCATAAACTTCCTGCTAGTGGTTTCCCCTATTACCCTTGAACCTGTCCGTTCAAGATGGCTTCCCTCGTTTCAAGTAAAGTTAGCCGGGTCCCACTGCTCTTTAAATCATGTTCACGTCTGATGGCTGCCGTGCAAAGAAATTATGCTGATATGGCGTTCACATTTGCTTCTCCTTACGATGTAAGTTGCAAGACTTGACATAATTTTATACCGTAGTCTTTTTTTACACCGTAAAGTCAGAGTAATTTTCAGTAGTCAGTACCGAGTAATAATAGAAAATGAAAATGCTTTAATTATTTAATTGATATTTTAAAAAATTAATTACATTTAATTTAATTAGGGAAGTCTCCTCAGTACTCTAACAGAACCTATAAATTAAAACTTAGAGGAACAAAGTATTTTTTTATAAAAATTAATATTTTATATTGATATAATTATTATAAATCATTCGGTACATCATAACAATACATGTCTCATCACCTTCTAATGAGGGGGACCAAGGATTATGTTATGATGTGTAAACCAGAGACATGGCTGGTGCACATGATCTTGAGGTACCGTAACAGCTAAGGATGAAGAAGAATCTTTCACAGCATAGCGAGGGTTTGTGTCACCTGGGACAGGCTGAGATTTTTGCCACCCACTACCGGTACCACAAAATTGTAATTTAAAAAAAATTCATTTGTAAGAAAATGCCACCCCTCAATATAATTTATGAAGAAAAGTTTGCCACTTGGGGTGGACTGCCCCCTTTCTACTCAAGTGGAATTACTTTTTCTTGGCAGTTGGGACTCATCTCATAGTAGGCATATGCATAGTAAAATGAGAGACTGTGTTTGTGTAATTTTATAGAATTGGACAGACTTTCTGATCCTTCCCATTGATCTAAATGGGGTCATTTTCAACATTTGGTCATACAAACCTGTAATTTTATTCTCTTCGTTTTCACATCCATAGAGGTATAGACTACATTTGAAAGAAAAGGAAGTTATAATTTGCAAATATTTGAAAATTGCCAATGAAGCAGTGACTGTAATGAAAAGTGGTTGACACCATTGTACATGACATAGCAAATAGCAGCACATAACTTTTACTAGTTTTACACTTAAAATTTCATCAGAAAGAGATGGCTTTCAATCTTAAATTTTATACATATAGAGTTGAATAATGATGACCATCAATGTATTGATGCCATTTAATGAAATAACATCCAGGCACCATGGCATAGTTTAATAAAACCTTTTAAGCTACCAGTAATAAAATTTTTTGTCATGACAAGGACACGTTTACACAATAACACAGTTCCAGTTTCAAAATAAGTGTCATTTAAATTCTTAAAATGGAGTTGGTTTCTCACAATTGTTGGGGTGGTTTTTTTTTTATTACGATTCTTGGATTTGAAACAAAACAGTCTTGATTTTTATTTTAATAACAGTAGGGTACCAGGTATTAAGTTTTTGAGGTGGGCACTGCCTTTTCTATGGGTGTTTTTACTAGACTCAAAGATTCATTTTACTTGCACCAGTGGTACTGGGATCTTACCATAATCATGTGCTAATGGCGTATGAGTAGGTTCAAAGGTGAGGCAAGATGTTTTCTCTGTAACTGGTTTTGGCAGTGTCTCAGCAATCTTTAAATAAAGAAATCCTTTTTTTAAATTATTATTATCAAAAACCTGCCACTGTCTGGGGCTTCCTAAATATTTGAATAAGATGCTAAGGTCGCTGACCCCTGGCTTAAAGGAACGTGTGCATGACATAAAGAGACAAGCCATAACATAAAGAAAACAGAAGCTTTGTCCAGTCTTAAAACATTTGAACACATTGGGAATTTTTGACAAGGTTTACTTTACACCAAAAGCACATCTGAAAGGATATGATGACCGAGTACTTTTATAGCGCTTCTGTCCATGCTATTTTAGCAAGCTCACAGCGCTCTGATGTCCTCAAATCTATTTAAAGAAAAACATCTTTAAATGATTCTTAAATGACTTTTGATTTGATTGAGGCAAACTGTTCCACAATTATGGTGCAATAGCTTCAAAAGAGCGCACTCTGTATGACTTCTTTCTGTATCCATCTACACTGGAACTCTCAGTAAGGACTGTGTTGAAGAGCGCACTCCGTATGCCTTCTTTCTGTATCCATCTACACTGGAAATCTCAGTAAGGACTGTGTTGAAGAGCGCAGTTTCTGTATGGTTGCATGTTTTGAAATCAGTTTTTAAAGACTAACAGGTGCAGAGCCTTCTATGCAGCTATACGCCAGGGACAGAATTTTGTGGTCAATGTGTTCACTCACAGGAAGCCAGTGGAGATCTTTAAGAACTAAGTTGATGTGGTCAGATTTCTTTATATGTGATACAATGCCCGCTGCAGTATTTTGTACCCTCTGGATAAAGATGGAGAACAAACTGATTAGCAGACTAGAAATAGAAACTTTATCATTTTAGAAGGGATAAAAATATGATATTTCCATGTGATATTTATAACACTTTGAACTTCCTCTGTGTATGCGCATGTTGCTTCTGTGGCTTTTTTGTGTCTACTAATTTATTATTAAATGTGCATAATAATGTAAGAAAAATTAATGGTACCGTAATGTCTTTTACAGGTATATTACAAAGATGCCAAAGTGAAACAAATTGATGTCCCAACATTTAGTGGAAACTTTGGTATTCTTCCAAACCATGTTCCTACTTTAGCTGTCTTGAAACCTGGTGTTGTTAATGTTTTTGAAGAAGATGGAACTAATAAAAAATTCTTTGGTAAGACTAAGAGAGGAGTTTACATTATGTCAAGCAAATGAATTCGATAAATCTTAGAATCAAAGTTTATCCAATTAAGCCAGTGTAATTGTAATCATTTGCCCCATTAGAAATGTGGACATCGAATAGTTTGTATTTTTATCTATCTGCTTTAAAACCCTGTCATCTCTCTGGAGTTTATAGTGTGTCCTGAAAGCAATAAACAAAATGTCCAAGCAATCACACAAATGCTGTTGGCTGGCTCAATGTTTCACAAACTGAAAGTTTCTCACCCATGCACAGGTGCCAGATTCAAGAATTTGTAAAAAAAAAAATTCATTTGAAAAATGCAATTTAAAAATGTATCTATGATCAGCCAATTCATCAATAGGTTTCTAGTAAATTCTAGTAACTATTGCCATTTACTACTTGCTGTTGTTAGCTTTGTAGGGGTGGGGGTGGTTATGGCTGTTTTAAAATTTTAAAAGGTTTAATTAATGGTAGTTAGTTAAATCAACTGAATTATTTTCCCTGTTTTAGTTTTTTTGTGTGCTCATGTTATGCGGACAGGCAATGCAAAGTTAGTGGACTGACACTTTGGGAAACTCTGGTCTAAAAAACCAGCAGTTGCAGATAGTGCTGTACTGTGTGATTTTTATGCATATTTTTGACAATACCCTGATCATAATCAAATATTAGTATTACTGTTATTGAGATACAATTTTTAGGTGGTGTTCTTTTTGGAATTGACTTTGCATGCTATGTTGAATCTCTATCATGCTCTATTTCCTTTCTGCAGTTAGCAGTGGTTCTGTGACTATCAATGATGACTCATCTATCCAAGTTTTAGCAGAAGAGGCACATCCTTTGGACAGACTTGATGCAGCAGTAAGTAAATGGAGAAGACTTTAGGAAGAGTATAATTCTACGTTAAAATGATATATACCGTACACTTGAAATATCATATGCTTTAATAGATAATATGTCCAAGGCACTTAAAATCCTGCTGTTAACATAACTTTTTTGAATGCATTGACAGGCAATCCGTGAAGGTCTGAGCAAAGCCCACCAAGAAGTTTCTTCAGCATCATCAGAAGCAGCTAAAGCAGAGGCCCAGATAGCTGTTGAATGCTATGAGGCATTGCAGAAAGCTCTAGAGTAACAGGAATTGACTAATTTATATCAATAATGTTAGTTTCGGTGTGTTTCTTTATTGTTCTTGATTCTTATGGGATTTTGTCAAATCGTAAAATGCTTTAAAAAATTTATTTTGAAGCAATCTCAGATGTGAATTGAAAGCATATGGTGTAGACAAAATTAAAGTAATATTGTATACCTTTATATTATTTGTTGTTTTTCATATGATACAATATTACAAATAAAGACAATGTGGAGAAAGAAAAATTCATTAAATAAGAAATAATTAGAAAAAGACCAATGGATGCTTTATACATAAAATTTATTAATATTGGTTAGTGAAGTGAAAGAAATCTTATCATAACTTAGCTTAATCCGTGTAGAGCTAATTGATCACAATATTGAGGCATTCCTTTGGCTTCCCATTGAAACTTCCACAAACTGTTATTGGTGTGTTCAGTGACGTAAACAAAGCTGGTACCAGGTTCAAAATGAATGTTACTAGGCTTGTCAAAAGGACATTTGATACGTTTAATTGGCTCGCCACCTTTTGGCGAAAAGACTTCAATAAAACCACTACCCCAGTGTGCTACCAATAAATTACCATGTTCGTCAAGGTCCATTCCATCGGGTCCAGAAAAACCTTCACATTCTGGAGAACATAAGTGCGGGTTTGTCAGATTTAATTTACTACTGTTGTGAAAAAAAAACCAGCTCTGTTCGAATAATGATAATGACTTATTTTATTAAGTGGATTAAATAATTCACACTTGAATATAGTTTGGAATGCCACGGATGATATTTTTTTCAATGAAACATAAGCTTAACTTATTCCAGGGTTAAGCAGGTTTTGACCAATTTTAGTATGACTCTTAGTTTTCTTTGTCGTTACATTTATCAATGGGATGACCAAGTAAATGAAGTACCGGTATCCGTTTCTGGTTGTAAATGTTAGTTTTTCAAAATGTCATAATTTTTTTAAAACTTATTAAAAAAAACACCACAAATAAAAATTTCAGGCTAGCTCATTAACAGTTTGATATTTTACAAAAGTTACTTCCCATTGTTCATAAAAAAAAGTTGACTTTACTTTAATAAATAAGTTGGGTGGCTGTTGGGATTGAGTTAAGTGATATCCATTTAACCCATTATTGCCCATTGTCCCCCCCAAAAAAAGGGACATTTTAAAACTTCAAATTTCACAATCCCTCTTAGGGTACCGGTATTCAAAAGATTTATAGGTCGGGTACCTACACCAGATGGCTTTTGGCGCAAGACACCACCTTTTTAAAATAGAAAAATTGTGTACTCCACGTACTACATGATGTAGCAGCATGTGTGGTTGTTCCATAAGGAATTCATGTGCTCTGTTTTTCACTGTAGTAAATGTACAAAGCAAGCAATATTTCCCAAAAGCTTTGACATATTGTAAATTGTAACTCTTCTATGCTCCGTTTACTAATCATAGGTGTGGTTCTATACTCCTTTTATCCTAGCAGCTACATTGTTGCATGCCAATATTGGGACAATAGGCTTTACATTGCTTATCACGTTAGGTTTTGCCATCAGGATAAGAAGATATCTTATAAATGATATTAATATTGACGCATTGGGAGATGGTGTAGTAGCAGAGAGTATGTCATGCAGCCAGAAAACTAAAGTATGTATGGTAGTGGTATTCTACACATATTCAACATGTACATAAGAGTGGATATAATAAATGAATATATTGGTAAAGAAGTGATATTGGCACTGATGGCATTTCAAATTTATATATCGGTCCACAATGTATGGCAGCTGTATCAACTAAAACCAGCATATCAAACAAGGCCACTGGATCTTTTCCAATTCACTAGAGATCTTCAATACATAAAATCAGAACTACCCCTACTGAATGCTTCTTGGTCTTTCAACAAAAAACCCTAAGAAGCTCTGCAAAGAGAGTACCGGTGGCAGTAGACTGACTATGAAGGGCATATTATAATTGTTGCCAACCCAACGCTAATTAGATGCGTCAAATGCAGCAAGAAGACAAGGGGGAAGTCTAAAAAGTGCTGTAGGAGAGTCAATGCTAATTTCTTTAAAAGCTTTCATTTGGTGTTCCCACCATCACAAATATGGGACTCCTGTATTTTTAGATGGATTTGAAAAAATGACCTGTATACATGCTTTTCAGCTCAATAAAGACCTTAATATAAATCTAATTGATATATTTTCATTAGAATTAATTTGGGCAATAAAGGTTAATTATTAATATTTTTTTAATTCAACTTTATTTAAAACTTCCATCTGACTTACCAGGCAGCTTTGCCCAGGCAGTTTTGTTGGTGACCAGACCTGGACCTTGGATGTCATATGACCACAGCAGTCTTAAAGGTGTTTCTGCTACTATAATTTTGATAGCCTTGCCATCTTTACTGTGTATGACAGCTATGCCATTTGGGAATCTGAAGCCTGAATCAAGATGAACAACTCTTTTGTCTGAAGTGAGACAGTAGATTGATCCAAAAGCTTCCTGGGGATTTTTTTTTTTTAGTAGCTACATCATGCAAGTGTTAATTTTAATCTTACCTTTGATGAAAAAAATATAACATTTTAAAATATTAACATCAGGACAAGAGCTGTGCGTGGCTGAGTGTAATGTGGTGTAACTATCTACTAAGCTTTGCATTTTTTAAAATATACTTCACTGAACATTAATATGGACAGGTTAAAAATTGGAGTACCTTAATAATAGTTATATTTTAATATGCAGTGAATTATGACTTTCAATCAAAGTCATGGGGAAAATGTACCAGTACATAGCAGCTATATATGACAGAAGTGTTGAGGCATTAGTATAAAATATATTGGTAAAGTACCCAGGCTTACTGACTGTCATCACGAGGTTTTCTGCAGTACTACAGAATCACAAGAAATAGACTGAAGTGTCTGAAGTTACCCCTGATAAACATTTGTATGGGTTTGGTGCTATTTGTTAACTCTCATGAACATTTGTATGGGTTTGGTGCTATTTGTTACCTCTGATAAACATTTGTATGGGTTTGGTGCTATTTGTTACCTTTGATGAACTATATATGGGGTTGGTTCTATTTGTCACCTCAGATGGATATTTATATGGGTTTGACACTATCTCTTACCTCTGATGAACGTTTATATGGGTTTGGTGCTATTTCTCCTGCTGGAGCTGTCACCCAAAGGTTTCCATCATAGTCCATACTACAGTCGTTACAGCCTTGCATTGTTTGGCCTTTATCATCTACCGTAGCTAGCTGTACAAGTATGGTAATAAATGGAGAAGAGACCACAGTCAGGTTAGGCAAATGGAAAATGAGCAAAAATAAGTATGGGAAAACCTGAATAAAGGACGAAACAAAATGATGCACATGTCGGCAAGAGAGTGTACTACATTGCAGCTATGTGTTTAATTGTATATTGTTTTTACTGTTGTTTGCCGAAGAAGGCTTCTTGCCAACATGTTCGTTGCTTTGTTGCGTCTTCTTTTCTTCTTTGCCATTCTTTGTTTCACTTATCCTAGGTTTAAGTAAAAGGCAAAATAAATTAAATTTTGTTTTTAATGCAAAAATTAAATAGGTCAGTTTTAGAGTTTAGTTTAATTCATCACATTCTTCCTGATTTAATTAATGCAATTCATTTACAATTATTTATTTAGCTAAATTTATCATCTAAATTTATTTTCCATACATTTATTCTTTCTTATGAACAGACACTACTTGAAACTGATACTACAGTCTTACATTCTGTATTGCAGTTTAGGACCCTGTATATTTGGATTAATAATTAATATCAGAGGATTACCTGTTGAAAATCCCCACTAGATGTAACCTTTAAGATTCCCAGCCTCATGTCTGCGACATAGAGGTTTCCTTCTCTGTCCGCTTGGCAACCAGCAGGTATTCCACCATCATTGTTGACCGTGGGTTCACAAAGCAGTTCAACCTGCACATAAGAGAAAAGTGATTCATACATCTGAAGTTTATATGTGCACCATAAGGATGCCCAACCTGCTACTGATTCATACCACTCAAGTTTATATGTGCACCATAAGGATGCCCAACCTGCTAGTGATTCATACCACTCAAGTTTATATGTGCACCATAAGTTTGCCCAACCTGCTAATGATTCATACCACTCAAGTTTATATGTGCACCATAAGTTTTCCCAACCTGCTAGTGATTCATACCACTCAAGTTTATATGTGCACCATAAGGATGCCCAACCTGCTACTGATACATACCACTCAAGTTTATATGTGCACCATAAGGATGCCCAACCTGCTACTGATTCATACCACTCAAGTTTATATGTGCACCATAAGGATGCCCAACCTGCTACTGATTCATTCAACTCAAGTTTATGTGCGCACCATAAGGATGCCCAACCTGCTAGTGATTCAATTCATACAAATAAAATTATATTTATTGTACACCATAGAGATTCCCAACCTGCTAGTGATTCATGCAACTCAAGTGTACACCATATAGATCAACACAAATGGTTGGAGGAAGTGGTTCACAGGGAATGCATAATATAAAAATACACAATTGGACAATTCAAAATTCTTATATGAATCTTCAACTGCCGGTCATAAAAAATCAATGCATGGAGCCATCTTTTAAAACAAATAACAATTCTCCACATTGACAAAAAACAATACTCATAGTACTTCTGAAATCGTTATCTACAAGTGCTTTCAGAAATTGAATTGAGGAGACGAGAGCCCACTTTAGTATCATTGGTTGAGGCAATGGCCTAGGCTATGTAAACAAGGATCAGTAGATTGAAAGGGAGGAAATTATTCAGATTGGAAATCTACTTTTTAAAAAAAATTAAATTATTGGGTCTGCTTTAACTAGCCCTAATCAACTAACCGGATTCAAGTTCAAAAACAACAAACATGATTTTGGAACTGAAATATGTGGGTCATAACAACCATAGAATTTGTACTGATAAAATAAGGTACACATTCGTTTTTAACATTATATTTCAAATTAATCATGCATGTACCACATCATTTTTAATGCCAGAACTTAACCACAACTTAAAATAATTTTATTTTAAGGATCATTTTACACATTTTTTTCTGGCATGTGACGATGGTGAAAATATTACAGGACAAAATGAAAGGGCCTGGAATGTTTTCTTTAGGAGGAAAATCTGGTGACCTAGACAGCAAATCAGGTCTCTCCATGCATCTGAATAACGCTGAATCATCGGGTGTGGATGATGCAGCGTCGCAGGAATTGTATCAAAGTCATACCGCCTACAGGACTCAGTTTAGACCGCCAGCACCCAAATATTCAATAAATACCAAATCACTAGAATTCCTTTAGTATGTATAACTAGTGGATCCAAATTCTCTTATGAGAATTATTTGAATTTATTGGGCATAATTAAAGTAATTTTGTTTAAAAAATAATGAAGGTAATATTTAAATTATTTAGGTCCTATAGATTATAATAAATGATATAAACTTTTCACCTTCACCCACAAAAAAATATTATAATAAAATAAAATAAATTTTCCTACTCTTGACAATTGCTAGGTCTTGTCATTGTATAATTCACTTTTTAAAATATTATATGAGGACCAAATTTTTATCAACTTGGGTTCTCCCGTGGTTAACCTCACAAGAACTAAATCTATGTAGATAGACTTAAGTCACGAGCACAACAGTTGCAACAAGTTACATTACATAAGTGATATAAGTATTTTATTAGAAGCCTAAGTGGCTACCTTAAACTAAATAAACAATCACTATTTATACAGCAACATACTATGGCCCATTTTGCTTTTAGAAAACCATTTCTAGATACATTCTGGGCCACCATTACATATTATCATTTTAATATTAGGCCCAATGTCACAAACCTTCCCCCCAACCATTCTACCAAAAAAAAAAAAAATGTTTCAGTTCAGCTATTTTTCAGATCACTTTCATTATCAGGATGGTATATTTGTAAAATTAATAGCTGGGCAGTTTTTAGCTTGATTGTAAATTAAATTGTGCTTCTGTTTCTATCTAATAAATAAGTCAGTGAGCGTGTAGTTCAGAAGAGAAATCACTCTGTCCACTTATGTTTTTAACCTTTCATTTAAAAACTCAAAAAGATTTCTATACAGTGAAAAGACCCATCAAATTATCCCATCTTTGTCAGATAAATTTCTCCTTGAAATAAAGTTTCTCAAACTGCAACATGATGGCGTCCTATTGAGCAGTGGCTTCCTCATAGAGGCACCCCAATTTAAAAAAATCATTAAAAATTCGCAATTTCGCTGTGAACTCGTTAGAATTTGACATGGAATGCCATGGCGAAAATCTGGATGTAGCAAGAGCATAATGACTCTAAAATGTTTGGGAACCTCGGCCCTAGAAAATTTCTAACATCAGTTTTTCTCCGTCAGCTATTTTTCTTTCCCAATTCCTGTGGGCCTTTCCCTGTTTTCCCTCTTCTACATTTTGGCATTAAAATTTTTCTTGGTTTGCAATTTCCACTGCTCATTTGATCATTATCCTCAGCTCCATCCTGTAACTTGATCCTCAGAGACAGGTGGAACTTTGCATACCTGTGAAGGTCAACCAACTCTCCACAGTACTGATTCACACAGTAATAATGATTATGGAAACACTGAATCAAATAGAATAAAACATCCACAAACCACAAAGAATGAACATATCAATATATCAAAATATTTTTTTTTAAATGATGAAATTACTGTTAATGAGTGCTGCTAGTTTTTTCAATTAGGTTTCACTTTTTTGTGACATCCAATTGCTTAGGCCTCCACCCCCCCCACACTTTTCCTATCATTGACAAATATGTGACCCCCTCCCCCCCCCCATCCCCAGGCATAAGACGTCATTTATGGATGGCCCCTAAGTATATACTAATAGGCCTCTATACCAGTACTACAAATTATAATATGAGCAAGAGCGGCCCCATGTCCTATTATATGACATATCACTGTAGATAGGTGAATTAGGTGATAAGATAGTGGACAGTGGTAGGAGTTTGGAGCATTGAATTGATGGAGCTATTACTATTATTAGGATTATCTATAACATAACTATTACATTTTTAAAATTAAATTATATACCTGGTACCTATGTTCTATAGTCTAAAGCCTTGCTATATTATATATATATACCGGGTAGTATATTTATAAGAAGAAAAATGTAAAACCAGGGCCAGGATATGCATAACTTTAATGTCTTTAACTCACATGATAAGGCAAGGGTGATATATGAAAATAATGATGATAATAATACAAATTAATTACATTGAGTAATTGATCTTTGATTAAAATAATTATATTATATTTTTGGTAAATTCGTATAGATTGTACCGCGTTTTTTTACCATGGCCGTCATCTTGGTTGCCTGAACCCTAAATTTATCCCTAACCTGAACCCTAAATCTATTCTGAACCCTAACCTGAACCCTAAATCTATACCTCACTCTAACCTGAACCCTAAATATTAGTGATGGGACGATACCAAAATTTTTAACGATTCCGATACGATTCTGATTCTACCCAATTATCCCGATTCCCGATACGATTCCCGATACGATTCCGATTCTGATTCCTGGCCATTATTACATATATGTATTACTGTGCCCAGATATTAACATATTTAATTAATATAAAAGTTGAGAATTGATTAGAAAAGTTTATTAACTTGCTATTGAAGCTTTACAATATGCTAGATAACAATGTATTGGAAAGGTTTTATATAAACACATCTATCAATAATTCCATTTTAATAATACAAAGATGTAGTATTGAGTTCAAAATAATATAAATAATTCCATTTTAATGAGAAAAACTTCATTCAGTTAAGAATCGTTTTGGTATCGGAATCGGGTCTGAATTATTCAGCTCCGATACTGATTCCCGATGCTTTGGAAAAATCCCAATATTCCGATTATTCCGATATGATTCCGATTAATCGTCCCATCACTACTAAATATATCCCTAAACCTAATGATGAGGTACCATCTATCTGAATTAGCCATATTTTTTTTTTAATTATAAACTTTTATAATAAACAATTTGATAAATACAAAATTATGTATGATGTAGTCATATCATGTCCTATGTCAAATATTAATATATTATAAGCATATTAGTATGTTTCAAACTTTATTTATTAACTTTAACCTCTGCCCCCTTTCCTTTTTCAATTTTGCCTACGGTTATGCCTTTCTCATCTCGGTCTTACGGCTTACTCTTCAGCCTTAGTTAACTTCCTTACCTTTCCCGAAGTAACATCAATTTTTAATATTTGGCCAGCCGGCTTACTGTCTTTTTCCACTTCTGGTGCAACCACATAAAAATTACCATTTGAATCAAATACAGGACCTTCTGCGCCTAATATATTTTTTGCGATAATTACAAAATCTGGACATAGAATTTCCATTTTTGCATTACAAACAATAAAATTGTAACGTAGTTCACTATCTCTCAATCCCAGGCGACTTTCCCTTTCTGGTAAACATAAAGGGAAGTAATGCCTATGAAGAATAATTCTTTTGGCGATGTTATTGTCTCCCATGTAACACTTTTAGATTGGAAAACTTAACCTTTAGGTTTAGAATCCATATATAACTTGTTTTTCGCTAGCAGAGCCGTGCAATAAAGTGTGCGTGGAGAGTGGTGGTTGGGGGGGAGGGAGGGGTGGAATTTGGAACTCTCTCTCTCTCTGGCCTCCAACATCAGGTGGGCACCAAAATCATCTTTATATAGGGCGTTCATAGTGAATTAAACGATAAAATCACACTGACACTGCCATAGCCATGATACATGAAAATATACGTTTTATGAAAATTGATCTTTTGCATTTTACTATACAACAGTGGCAAAAATATTGCTTAGAAGACACCTAAATGCAGCTGATATTGAATTTCACAAAGTTATGTGGAAAGTATTCAATGTCTTGCAATTCATAGCTAAATGTGACTTCCTAGATTCTCTTCCAATACTCTCAGTTGGTTGAGTAAGCCTTCACATGTTTCTTACGATCTGTGTGTCTGTGGCTTCGTGTGAGCGGAGCTTTTCAAAACAAAGGCTTATCAAGAACTATTTATGATCCACATTGGGACAGTCAAGGCTTTGGTGATCTGGTTCTACTATCAATTAATTTAAAGTGATACGGTGAAGGATTTTGATCAACAATCAACTGATTGAAAGGTGTGCAGATGTGAAGTGCAGGAAAAGGACACTTTTAAATATAGCAAATGTAATGTAAAAATAACTATAACTTAACGTTGTTACAGTTCTTAATACATTTACCCCTGACCTTCAATTAATTTGTTTGTTTTTTTTTGTTCTTCTCATTGCTATACTGTGGATTTATTTTAACAAGAAGAAATCCTTTAACAAGAAGAAATCCAACGTGGAAGTCGGCCCGGGGGGGGGGGGGGGAGACACCATGAGCTTACCGCACCGGCTGACAATGCAATGCAATAATACTTAACAATTTTAAAGTAATACACAAACTTAGACAGCACTAAATTCAGTGGCTTAATTTAAGTTAGTGCCGCCCGGGGCTGGTCAAGGTTTTTGCCACCCTCTTCAGACCGCCCCCTCAGCACCCACTACCTACGCACTGAATACTTTTTTTGATGTGGTTGTCTCTCAGGTGATACCAATGTGAAAGCAAAGACCGCTATCCACCCAGTGGATTCTTATTCTTTTCTTTCTTCTTTCATTTTTAGGCATAGTGGTAGGTTATATAAATATATGTATAGCCTATAAATGTAACTTTTAAATTTAATAATACACGCATTTAATTTATAAATATATGAATTTTTTTCAATGAACTGATGAAGGCATTTGCCAAAACGTGTAATTTTGTGTAACCACAATTAAATCTTAACATATATTGTTTTATTTACACTTACACAAGTCGTTTCTCATTAATCTACATAAAGGCTTTATCGCAGTTCAACACTTTTATAATTAATACAGTTGGAACTGTCAGTGACATAGAGAGGTACCAGTATATAATAATATATGTTCAAAATTGAAACCTGGTTAAAAGAAGAGCACACAAGAACGCCAAAGGACAACAAAAAACAGACCTCCAAACAGGGCAGCAGAGACTGCCACTACAGGACTAGACTCACATTAAGGTGCAAATAACTAATAAGAGTCTACACTTGTGGATCTTAACATTTTCAAAGTCACAGAAAACCTACAACTTAAAAGAAATTGGAATACCAAAAGCATTAGTGTTATGAAAGTATGCAAGAAATACTTTTTTTTAAAAATGGAACTTCTTTTAATGACAAGGCAGAACTTGTCTATCTTTTCAGATTTTAAATCAGTAACTAAGCCACATCTAATACGTTTTTTAACATTAGTTAGTGAATGTTGAGAAACCAAGCATCATCAATATTCCTATTCAGAACCCAAATCACAATATGATATTGAAAACTGCTGTAGCACAATAATTATCAGTGCTGTTGTGGAGACAACTTTGCTTTTACTTTTATCCTTGTCAAGAATTTAAGCTTTTTCAGATTATTTTATTTTAATTATAATTATTCTAGAGTAGGATCATTTGACAAAGTAACCAAGATAATTGATCTGTTTCTTATAACAAAAGTCAACACCAGATGTTTTAAATGTGCAAAGTGGATTTTGTACTTCAGGATTCTTTGACATGAAATATTTGAGAGTTTACGGCTCGGATTTGGAGGAGGTAACTATTCGGCTTCGGAGCACATAAAATAATTATTCAGTACCGGTATTTGTTCTGAATTGTAAGTTTTCCAACGATCTTAAAGAATTTGGTGTTCTTTTGATAACTCTCATAAAAATTTATTGCTGTCTTGGTTATGTCTCATCCTACTTTTTTTATACTTTAGTACAGTGGTTATCAATTAGACTGTCATTATCAGTCCGTTTGTTGTTATCAGTGGATCACAGGTTAATGTAATTTTTTTTAAAGGAATAAAAATATAAAAAATAACAAGGTATTTGCCTTTTAGATAACAATCCATATAATCTAATTTAAAATAATTTCATTGAATCCTACTTCTCACCTAAACAGCCAATAATTCTTTTTTTTTAACTTGAGTGGTGTGTTGCTGAACTTACATTACTAGTTTTAGTTTTAAAAATAATTGAAAACACCTGACTCATCTTACAAAATCTTCATTTTATTTTATGCAGGCAATTGCTTTGAAGCAAATAGTAAGCAATGAATATTAAGTCTTATTGACATAGTTATGATAATGAAACCACTTAAAAATATGGTTGACAGTAAAATCACTGATTTTTTGCTAAGTGAGAAGTATATGTGTTGTGTTTTTTCATATGTGGTATTAAGCAAAAAGTCCAATACACTTGACATAGTAATTACGGTACTGTATTAAAGATTGACACACCCTTAATGAGAAACTTTCTCACAGCATTCATAAATGAGCCAAGAACAAAAATTAAAATATTTTTGTGTAATTTTAATAAAAATGTGGATTCATGTAAATAATTATACGGTACAAAAAGAGTTATACAAAAAACATGAATGGCACTTAAGTTTTGCATTTATCAATAACAGTTGAAACTGCGACGTTTGTAAAAATAAAACATAATAAATTTGAACTGGGAATGATAGGCTGTGATATGTTGTAATACTCAGATATTAGAAAAAAAGTTATGAACAATAGTTGTGCGGCATTATTTTTCATACCACCGTACAAAGAAGCAAACAGTTCTAAAAACCTTCATTCACATTCATCTTTAACTTTATTATCTTTCTCGCTTTATACATGAAGCTTCAGTAAATAAATGAGGTACATGATTTGTAAAACACATTACATAAAACATCTGTATGTAAAGTTCCTTTCAATCACAACATCACCAGACAGGCTCACTTCAAATTTCAATTAATATAATTTTATCTCATTTTTCTAAAAAAATAATATATTTGTATATTTGGAATAAGATATCAAGACATTAAAGATACAAGAATAATATTCTTATCAAATAAAATTACAATAATTTTCTTTTTTTAGTTAATCAGTTTTTGACAGCTGTTTTATTGTATTGTTATTATTAGTAATCAAATCACTATTTCAACATTATCAAATATTAAATATCTTTATATACTTCCAATCTAACATGGATTTAAATGTAGAGGAAACTACAATACGTGATCCATTAATTTTTTTTCCAGACAGATCACATACTGTTGTAGTTTTCACAAAATGTGTCTTGACAAGAGTTACTGTAAAATTAGAGACAACACAATTTTATTAGTCAAGTTGACATGTGAAGTATAATTCTGTAAAAATAATGTATTAATTAGCTGCCATGGGTAACCAGATGACAATGATGAATGCTAATAAGTCCATTAAATAATATATATATATATATTCAGATTAGTTGTCATTGGTAACCACATGACAATGAAGAATGCTAATAAGTCCATTAAATATTATATATATATTGATATATATATATTCAGATTAGTTGTCATTGGTAACCACATGACAATGAAGAATGTTATTAAAGTCTATAAATAACAGACTGATTAGTTGTCATAGGTAACCACGTGACAATGAAGAATGCTATTAAATTCTGTAAAATACTATGCATACTCAGATTAGTTGTCATAGGTACATACCCCACATGACAATGATGAATGCTCTTTGAAGTCCAATAAATAATATACTGATTTACTGTCATAGGTAACCACATAATACAATGACTTTGTTTAAGTTCAGAATGAACACAACACTGTTCTCAACACATGTTCCATATGCCTGTAACATTGGACAACAGGATGAATGTCTTCGCATAAAGAATAAAATCAGTTTTCATGGTTGAGATTTTAAGTAGCAGACTTGAACATCGCCCGCTTCTTAAAAACGAAGTAATGGGCTCAAATTCATCAGTGATCATCCTCAGCAATGAGTCAACACCCCCAGTAAATGGGACTCCTTATCCCAGTAAGGCAGCAATTCTTGGGGAGGTGATAATCCCAGAGTAAAATACCTAACCACACAGGTCAAAATACAGCAGCCAATGTGGAGTTGGATTAAAAAATCAGCTATCAACTCAAAAACTAAAACAAAATGCTGCTAGTTAAGTCAAAGCTGCTGGAACAATTCCACAATGTGAACAACCTTTTTAAAAATAGCTTGGATTTACCGAAAGACAATGGGTCAAAAATACATGCTATAAAAAACTTGGGTGTACAGGTAAGTTAATGACACGCAATGAACTCATGTATATCATCGTAATACAATTGTAGAGAAACATGTATTTTCATGCAGAATATTTTTGCATTAAGGAAAGAAAAACATGAAGAGTAAAAGATTTTTAAAAATAAAATGAAATAAAACATTTCCTTTTCCTTAAGAGCGGTTCCCAGAGTGTGTGCTGTGGTGCTTTAGGAAGCCCTGAAATATTATGCAGTTTTAGTTTTTTTTTCCGTTTAAACTCACTGTGATGGCCAAGACATCTAGCAGGCATTGTGCACACCAGTGACTCACTTAGAAAAGTTAGAAATAACTGTTTGCTGAAGCCTCATGGTGCACTGTATGGTGCACTGTATGGTGCACTGTATGGTGCACTGTATGGTGCACTGTATGGTGCACTGTATGGTGCACTGTATGGTGCACTGTATGGTGCACTGTATGGTGCACTGTATGGTGCACTGTAAGTTTTTCAATAGTTTTAGTAGTTTCTCAAACTTTTTTCATTTATTTCGAATCATATGTGAATATCTGATAGTTTCCTGGGGCATTAGTGTTGACTGAGCTCAGAGAATTTGAATTTAACTTGTGACTTCTTAAAGTGCAAAGCTGGGTTTCAATCTGTCGCTGAGATAAAAAACTAAGTGCCGCAAAGAAGGGTGGAGAATGGTTTGAGGGTGGCAGTGTTCAGATTGATTCTAAGATTTGAGAAAATAAAGCGGTGATCAACAGGCTCATCTATCTCTATCCCACTAATTACAATTAGTGTAATTTGTTCAATTACATGTTTTGGTGATTTAAATTAGGGGTCGTAAACCGGGATCCTGACTCTCGAAAATACCGGGATACCGGACTAAAAGGGATGCTTAAAAAAATACTGGGATTGGATTTATGAATGCCGGGATTTTTTCAAATTTTCCGGTATTTCCTTTTCAAAAAATATATATCGCTTTTCTTAGTTTGGATATTGTAATTAAAGCAGGACATATCAATAATTTATATGATGTGTGAAGTGCGAACCCCTCACGCCACGTCTCAAGTTCAAAGGTGTTTTTTAAAAAATGTTTTTATCTCATTGATAATCGTCGCCTCTAAACTCGAATCTCAACAAAATTTCTCTGAATATTGAAAATATCGGAAATATGGGCATTCCAATATCGTAAAACTTCAATATAGAAAATACCGGTTTTGGTTAAAGGGACCGGTAATGCGACCCTTAATTTAAATTCACATTTTATCTATATTTTTACCCAACCATTTAAGTAATTTTTTAAAAACTATTTGGTAGAGTACTTGTTAGAATTTGATGTAGGGCACTTGGAAAAATAGGCACTGTCTTTGTAACAAAAATTCAATCTACCAAAACATATATTGTTAAAATGCATAATCTGTGTTTAAATTATGCCAAACAATGCTAAAACATATAAAAAAATGTGTCACTGACAAATCTTAAAAAATTAATTCATTTGAATCTTTCATTTGTTCTCAACTTATAAAAGTTTACAAAAAAAATTGGAGCAGAGAATGTGAAAATATTAACCATTTACAAAAAGAATGTCAAATGTGTATAGTGGTGCATATATATACATTCTTAGGCAGGAGATTTAAAATATAAAGATTTTTAAAATTTAAAAGCAGAAAGATATTTGTTGTGACCTTGGCCTTTAGTTTCTATTGTGGCCTTCAGTTTCAGCATTTAAAAAAAAAAAAAAAAAAAAATTGCCAATCAATTCCTTCACACATAACATGATTTTCTGCACAAATACATTGGTAAAAATAACCCAACAATTGTTACAAGTAGTCTCTGATTGGAATATAAATACTGTCATCAATACTTTCAAAACAATATTTCTTTAGGGCCATGATAACTAATTCTTTCCTTAAAAATTGATCTTACTGATAATTATGAATTTAAAAAAAAAATTTGTATTAACTAGCGAGCATAAGTTGATAAAAAATATTTAAGCACCTAGATATGGTTTAGATGAGGGAAACAATCAACTTAAACTTTGAACCAAGTACAAATGATTTAGAGGATAAAATACTGTTAAAATCCAATGGTAAAATTGCCAGCTATCTACTCTTGTTGTTCAATAATTTCCTCCTCCAAATCTCAGCAGTTAACTGGGCAGATAACTCTAAAATATTTCATACCAAAACAACTGGAAAGTTTTTTTCTCTTCCTCTTTTACCGTATATACTTGTTCATCAGTCCACATTTTTAGGAAATATTTCGGGGGAATAGGACAGTTGTTTACTTATGAGCGGGTCAGCTGCATTTTTATAGTTTTCTCCAGGTACATTGAGTCAATGATTGAAAACGATGAAAAAGTTTACAACCATAGTTACCATAAAGCCATGTGCAAATTGGGTCACATGTTTTGTTCTCAATTTGTGACTGCCATGATTGGCTGTGCTTAGAAAGCATCAAAGTATCTACATTTAATAATGACATTTTATAAGATCGTAGTAGCTGTTGAAATCTATCTTTAGAACAATAAGGGTTTGGTACCAACGCCTGACCTCTATTTTATACACCAATATGAGATCATCACTAATGCAAACTTGCTACTGGAAATTTATAGCGAGGCCAAAAGGCATTTCTTTCCAAGTGGCAGTCGTCTACTTTCAGAAATGCTCAGTATGGTTACTTTGTATGCTGGTAGAAATGGGCTGCGAGTTTCTGTGTTATAAATAATACTGTATGTTTATGAGATTTTTTAGTCTTTTTATTTACTGGCAACTATATAGGAGATCTCCAACGTTTTTTTTACTGTGCTGTGTTACTAGTTCTACTTCTATTTGTTTTGTTTGCTGATGAAGGCTCTAAGCCGAAGAGTCCAAATCTTTTGTCCTATTAATTCATGTTTAGCATACCGTGCTCTCATGTTTCATCTTTATTTACAATGTTGCTGTCGGCGGCGTATTATTTTCTGGGGTTGTTTCATGAGGGGTTGAGACACTTTTCAGGCATTTCCTAGCATAAGCTAAGGGGGTCATCTAATGATCGAACAGACTTTAGAACGAGTATATAAGTATTGAAAATATAAGGCACTTGCATTCGCAGAGGCATATACACTGTACTTGGAGATTAACTTTATAAACATATATCAATTAACAAATCATTGTCCCTCTCTTCTGGACCATTCCTAAGCTACCAGTAATTAATACACATGAGATTACCCACTAGACTTTTATCGTAAATTGCCCCACCACAAAATACCCTTATGTCAATGAAGTGAAGAATATAATTTCTATAGATACTGATCTTCTGTACTGGTTGTGTAGCTGTCAAATAGAAAGTGGAGGGATTCAAAAGTGGGCCTGTCGTCTGGGTTCTGGTTCCAACACTTGAGCATTAGTTCATAATACTGCCTCGGGATCGGCATCGGTGGGTTAGCTGGCATCATCATACGCTCACCACGTTCAATCATGCGTAGAACCTCATGGCCCTGCATACCTGAGTAGATCAAATTAAACAGGTGCTTTCAATTTCAATATGAGAATGGTATTAAAATATTTATGAGACTAGAAAAACTGAATTAAGTGATGCAATTCATTTATAAAAAAAAAAAAAACAAATATTAAGGAATAAAAGTGATCATTTGAATGATGTATAATACAAAACGCAACATACCAGGATAGGGAACTTTGCCAAATGTGATGATTTCATACATGAGAACACCAAAAGACCACACATCAGATTTGATACTGAATCGCCTCTCAATGGCTGCTTCAGGTGCTGTCCATTTGATTGGGAATTTTGTGTCTAGAAGGTACAAATGTCAGTGTGCTTATAAGCGAACAACTTTGATGTTTTTACAAGTGAACAACATTGATGTTTATAAGAGAACAACAATGATGTTTATAAGTGAACAATATTGATGTTTAGACGTGAACAACAATGATTTTTGGTAATAGCAGGCATAGATAACCATGAATACAAAAAAACCATCCAAATTAAACCACAGCGAATATGTCCATGCATACTTTAACTTTCAGAGATTGGACTTTTAGTGTCAGTATTTAATAGAGTCCCATGTTTATAGTTCTTTCTTCACTGTTTGCTAGTTAATTTTTAAGTTTGCCTGTGTTTGTTTTTATTGGTGGCATAAAAGGCATGACCCGTCCAAGGAGTAATATATTTAGTCATAGACCTGTCCAAGGAGTAATATATTTAGTCATAGACCTGTCCAAGGAGTAATATATTTTGTCATAGACCTGTCCAAGGAGTAATATATTTAGTCATAGACCTGTCCAAGGAGTAATATATTTAGTCATAGACCTGTCCAAGGAGTAATATATTTAGTCATAGACCTGTCCAAGGAGTAATATATTTAGTCATAGACCTGTCCAAGGAGTAATATATTTAGTCATAGACCTGTCCAAGGAGTAATATATTTAGTCATAGACCTGTCCAATGAGTAATATATTTAGTCATAGACCTGTCCAATGAGTAATATATTTAGTCATAGACCTGTCCAATGAGTAATATATTTAGTCATAGACCCGTGGAAGGAGTAATATGTTTAGTCATAGACCTGTCCAAGGAGTAATATATTTAGTCATAGACCTGTCCAATGAGTAATATATTTAGTCATAGACCTGTCTAAGGAGGGAGTAATGTATTTAGTCATAGACCTGTCCAAGGAGTAATATATTTAGTCATAGACCTGTCCAAGGAGTAATATATTTAGTCATAAACCTGTCCGAGGAGTGAGGTATTTCTTAGTAATGAATATAATTTTTTTAAATATTTGGATTAGTAATTGCTAGGAACAAGCATAATACATCAAAGGCAGAAGTCAAACAAAGACTTTAAAGTGTTCAGATAGGCAGGAGTGGTCAAACAAAGACTTTAAAGTGGTCAGATAGGCAGGAGTGGTCAAACAAAGACTTTAAAGTGGTCAGGTAGGCAGGCGTGGTCAAACAAAGACTTTAAAGTGGTCAGGTAGGCAGGAGTGATCAAACAAAGACTTTAAGGTGGTCAGATAGGCAGTAGTGATCAAATAAAGACTTTAAAGTGGTCAGGTAGGTAGGAGTGGTCAAACAAAGACTTTAAAGTAGTCAGATAGTGGTCAAACAAAGACTTTAAAGTAGTCAGATAGGCAGGAGTGGTCAAACAAAGACTTTAAAGTGGTCAGGTAGGCAGGAGTGGTCAAATAAAGACTTTAAAGTGGTCAGATAGTGGTCAAACAAAGACTTTAAAGTGGTCAGGTAGGCAGGAGTGGTCAAACAAAGACTTTAAAGTGGTCATGTAGGCAGGGGTGGTCAAACAAAGACTTTAAAGTGGTCAGGTAGGCAGGAGTGGTCAAACAAAGACTTTAAAGTGGTCATGTAGGCAGGGGTGGTCAAACAAAGACTTTAAAGTGGTCAGGTAGGCAGGAGTGATCAAACAAAGACTTTAAGGTGGTCAGATAGGAAGGAGTGATCAAATAAAGACTTTAAAGTGGTCAGATAGGCAGGAGTGGTCAAACAAAGACTTTAAAGTGGTCAGATAGGCAGGAGTGGTCAAACAAAGACTTTAAAGTAGTCAGATATGCAGGAGTGGTCAAACAAAGACTTTATAGTGGTCAGGTAGGCAGGAGTGGTCAAACAAAGACTTTAAAGTGGTCATGTAGGCAGGGGTGGTCAAACAAAGACTTTAAAGTGGTCAGGTAGGCAGGAGTGATCAAACAAAGACTTTAAGGTGGTCAGATAGGCAGGAGTGATCAAATAAAGACTTTAAAGTGGTCAGATAGGCAGGAGTGGTCAAAAAAAGACTTTAAAGTGGTCAGATAGGCAGGAGTGGTCAAAGACTTTAAAGTGGTCAGATATGCAGGAGTGGTCAAACAAAGACTTTAAGGTGGTCAGGTAGGCAGGAGTGGTCAAACAAAGACTTTAAAGTGGTCATGTAGGCAGGGGTGGTCAAACAAAGACTTTAAATTGGTCAGATAGGCAGGAGTGGTCAAACAAAGACTTTAAAGTGGTCAGATAGGTAGGAGTGGTCAAACAAAGACTTTAAGGTGGTCAGATAGGCAGGAGTGGTCAAACAAAGACTTTAAGGTGGTCAGATAGGCAGGAATGGTCAAACAAAGACGTTAAAGTGGTCAGATAGGCAGGAGTGGTCAAACAAAGACTTTAAAGTGGTCAGGTAGGCAGGAGTGGTCAAACAAAGACTTTAAGGTGGTCAGATAGGCAGGAGTGGTCAAAGACTTGAAAGTGGTCAGATAGGCAGGAAAGGTCAAACAAAGACTTTAAAGTGGTCAGGTAGGCAGGGGTGGTCAAACAAAGACTTTAAAGTGGTCAGATAGGCAGGAGTGGTCAAACAAAGACTTTAAGGTGGTCAGATAGGCAGGAGTGGTCAAACAAAGACTTTAAAGTGGTCAGGTAGGTAGGAGTGGTCAAACAAAGACTTTAAAGTGGTCAGGTAGGCAAGAGTGGTCAAACAAAGACTTTAAAGTAGTCAGATAGGCAGGAGTGGTCAAACAAAGACTTTAAAGTGGTCAGGTAGGTAGGAGTGGTCAAACAAAGACTTTAAAGTGGTCAGGTAGGCAAGAGTGGTCAATCAAAGACTTTAAAGTGGTCAGATAGGCAGGAGTGGTCAAACAAAGACTTTAAAGTGGTCAGATAGGCAGGAAAGGTCAAACAAAGACTTTAAAGTGGTCAGGTAGGCAGGGGTGGTCAAACAAAGACTTTAAAGTGGTCAGATAGGCAGGAGTGGTCAAACAAAGACTTTAAGGTGGTCAGATAGGCAGGAGTGGTCAAACAAAGACTTTAAAGTGGTCAGGTAGGTAGGAGTGGTCAAACAAAGTCTTTAAAGTGGTCAGGTAGGCAATATTGGTCAAACAAAGACTTTAAAGTGGTCAGATAGGCATGAGTGGTCAAACAAAGACTTTAAAGTGGTCAGATAGGCAGGAGTGGTCAAACAAAGACTTTAAAGTGTTCACATAGGCAGGAGTGGTCAAACAAAGACTTTAAAGTGGTCAGATAGGCAGGAGTGGTCAAACAAAGACTTTAAAGTGGTCAGATATGCAGTAGTGGTCAAACAAAGACTTTAAGGTGGTCAGGTAGGCAGGAGTGGTCAAACAAAGACTTTAAAGTGGTCAGATAGGCAAGAGTGGTCAAACAAAGACTTTAAAGTAGTCAGATAGGCAGGAGTGGTCAAACAAAGACTTGAAAGTGGTCAGATAGGCAGGAAAGGTCAAACAAAGACTTTAAAGTGGTCAGGTAGGCAGGGGTGGTCAAACAAAGACTTTAAAGTGGTCATATAGTGTTCAAACAAAGACTTTAAAGTGGTCAGGTAGGCAGGAGTGGTCAAACAAAGACTTTAAAGTGGTCAGATAGGCAGGGGTGGTCAAACAAAGACTTTTACAGTGGTCAGATTGTGTTCAAACAAAGACTTTAAAGTGGTCAGGTAGGCAGGAGTGGTCAAACAAAGACTTTAAAGTGGTCAGATAGGCAGGGGTGGTCATACAAAGACTTTAAAGTGGTCAAATAGACGTGGTCAAACAAAGACTTTAAAGTGGTCAGATAGGCAGGAATGGTCAAACAAAGACTTTAAAGTGGTCAGGTAGGTAGGAGTGGTCAAACAAAGACTTTAAAGTGGTCAGATAGGCAGGAGTGGTCAAACAAAGACATTAAAGTGGTCAGGTAGTTAGGAGTGGTCAAACAAAACTGTTGTATTTCATCTGTGTATACAAAATTTCTTCCTAGTGAATCACCCATCACTGAAGCCAATCGTGCCAGCTATATTAAATGGTACGGTACCTTGATTAGCATTGTACACCTGTTCATCCACCATCCGTGCCAGTCCCAAGTCTGCTATTTTAACACTGTAATGTTCACCAACTAAAATATTAGCCGCTCGCAGATCTCTATGGATATACTGTTTGCTCTCCAAGTAGGACATGCCTTCTGCAATCTTAAGAGAATATTTTTAAAAATCGTATTTCTATATGGTGCAAAATTCCAAATGAAAGTACTAAAAACTTAAAAGTTCAAACAGTCGTATTAATCTTCAGCAAACTGTCTCTAATACTCAGAGTAAAATATTTACAATAACCAATTTGCCCTACTACTTTAAATAAAATAATTGTATTGTTCAATTTACAAAGCGAAAATATCTAAATATGATTGACCAGTATTTCAATATTATCTTTTCAGTTTCATCTAAACATAAAAAAATAAAAAAATACACATGGAAATTAAAACATACAATGGAAATTAAAACATACAAACATTTATTGAAAATTAAATCTAAGATGTTCCAGTAATATCTTCCAAATATAACATCTTGAAATTAAAATTAAAAAAAAAAAGTAATTATTCTAGATTAAAAATCTAAGAATCTAAGAACTCTTTCTTATTGATATATATTTAAAATTATGCTTAGTTAGTAAGTTACCTGTGAATTCACATTTATTAGTTGAGTAAATTTAAGTTTTTTTCCTGTATCTGAACGAAGGAAATCTAGAAGTGCCCCATGAATCATCAGTTCTGTTATAATAAAGAATGGCTCATCCTCAGACACAACTGCCATCAACTAGAGCAGAAGAGAAGAATAAAACAGTTTTTACTGTTAATGATCTTAGAACATTTTTTAAAAAGGTGTAAAAAATTGATCCCAGTTACTAACAGTCATTAGCATATTATAGTGTTAAGGAGCGCTTATAAAAAAACCCCACCTGAACAAACTTAAATAAATCACAGCATAACTTTAATTTTCACAAAATTAATCAGTAAATGTAAATCTAAATTTACCTGAACAATACTTTCATGGGTCAACGTGTACATAAATCTAAATTTACCTGAACAATACTTTCATGGGTCAACGTGTGCATAAATCTAAATTTACCTGAACAATTCTTTCGTGGGTCAACGTGTGCATAAATTTGGCCTCTTGTAAAAAAGCCTCCGAAGACATCGTGTTTGGTTTTAATTTTTTCACAGCAACATCCACAACTTTTCTAAATTTCCCTGGCAAAATTTTACAAAAATAAAATAAAATTCAAGCATAAATTTTTTTAATTAAACAATTATATATACAAAAATATGTGTAAGCTTTAACACCAACAACTTTTAATAATGAAAACCGCAGGGAAAATTAAACCCTAAAGACCCATAAAGATCTGGTGTAGACATAGAGATCTGGTGCAGACATAGAGAAAGGGGATCTGGGCAGTAGAAAAGTGATCCTGCACGCAACTCTTGACAGAAGCAGCAGGTAAATAATGGTGGCATTCTTTGGTCGTTGTCTCAAGCATTGAAGGAGTCATTCTAATTATGTGAAATTACTCTTATAATATAAAATTATTTTAAACTGAAATAAAAATGTATGCATTGTTTGAATTAATTTAGAAAATATTTAGAAGACCAAAGAAATTTTTTAACATTCTCTCTAATTTTTCTTCTTTTTAGTAATTAGGTAACCAAACGGAAAAACAATGGGTTAATTGCAGTAAACAATGTGTGAATTGTAGTTCACAATGGGTGAATTGCAGTAAACAATGGGTGAATTGTAGTAAACAATGGGTGAATTGCAGTAAACAATGGGTGAATTGTAGTAAACAATGGGTTAATTGCAGTAAACAATGTGTGAATTGTAGTAAACAATGTGTGAATTGCAGTAAACAATGGGTGAATTGTAGTAAACAATGGGTGAATTGTAGTAAACAATGTGTGACTTGTAGTAAACGATGGGTGAATTGCAGCAATGTCTTTGGAAAAGTAAACATTTTTCAAAATAGGTTTTGAACTTGACCTGATTATAAAATCACAAATATTTTAAGCCCAGTCATACTGATGGAGTTATTTCCCATTGTCATCCACCTCATTAAAATAAGTCGAGACAACTGAATGGAAATCATCCATTACATTCCTCAATTGTTTATAATATGAGTCTAGCGCTAGACACATACAAACAGTAAAAAAAAAGAGCACAACTTGAAATGACTCAAAATGCAGACTGCAACTTTTTCTTTTCCAACTCAACTGCCCCACACAAATAAACCCTTTTTTAAATGTTTATTTATTAGCTAAATACAAAACATATTCAATACTTGGTCTGATCCCCTGGCTGCAACAAACATCGCTCAGAGTTGCAAGGTTTGTGTGTACATTTGACCTTTGTGTGTATATTTGACCTTTGTGTGTACATCTGACCTTTGTGTGTACATTTGACCTTTGTGTGTACATCTGACCTTTGTGTGTACATTTGACCTTTGTGTCACTGCTCATAACAATTAAACAACCTTAACTTGTCAAGAGGCAAGCTTACCCTTCCAGACTTCCCCAAAACATCCGGCTCCTAATTTGCTGACAAGATTAACTGCATCTCTGCTAACTTCTAAATCTCTGAAGATAAGTGCAGGAGGTATGCGAGGGCAAGGTATCGTCAGAGGACAACATAGGCCGGTGGCATTTTCTGTTTGTGAATAAAACAAAACTCAACAGTCAGTATCCAGTTGATAATCTTTGTTTCAGCCGCTTCAACAGTGAAGGCAGCCACTGCACTCTGAGACACATAATGGCAGCCACTGAACTCTGAGACACATAATGGCAGCCACTGAACTAAGACACATACATCTAAGACAATTTTTCCAGAATATAAGTTGAAAATAAAACAAAAAAAACAACTAACTAGAGTTTTAACACACACAAAAAAAAATATTTAAAAAAAATTAATTAAAAAAAAATTAAATTAAAATAAATATTCACTAAATTTTGGACTAACAATTCTATCACATTAAATATTCACTAAATTTTGGACTAACAATTCTATCACATTAAATATTCACTAAATTTTGGACTAACAATTCTATCACATTAAATAACAAAACTAGTTGCTTGTAGACACCAGAATTTTCTTTTGCATTTATTTGACAATAAATTTAATCTGCATACCCTTATTTATTTCTATTGATTTTGACAGTCAAGTATCCATATTTTTCCCATTTCTACTGCGTACAACTGTCAAATATCCATATTTTGTCCCAGTTCTATTGTGTATGACTGTCAAGTATCCATATTGTGTCCCATTTCTATTGTTCCATCTAAATTTAGGGTTATTAATTAGAAATGTTATACAGGAAAAAAAAAGTTTGTAAGATCATGCTAATGTTGTTGATTTGTGCTTTGTTTTCTTGACTGGATGACTTACTTGTTTTGTAGTGTTCCACCAGATGGAAGAGATCTTCAAACTGCCTGTTGGGGCTAATGTAAAATTCTCCATTGTCCATGGATTTGATGCGATAATGTTTGACTGTAGGATCCTCCTTAGAAGAACTTGCATGAAGGACCGATAATACATAGGAGGCTTTATCTGCTCAGACCAAATTGAAATCAAAAGATAATGTTGGCCATATTTTAAAAAAAATAAATATACTAATTACGTTTAGTTGTCCATGTTTCTGTATGGGTTTATTATTTGGTCTACGTTATTTTAAAGCAGCATAATTCAAAGATAAGCTTTTTTTCTAACCTGTGTAATACTAACATATAGCACATGTTCTAAAGTAGTAAGTGTAGAACCTACTAACATTTAGCCATAATATAAAGTAGTAAGTGTAATACTAGCATACTGCCCTGTTCTAAAGTAGTAAGTGTAATACTAACATATAACCCTGTTCTAAAGTAGTAAGAGTAATACCTACAAACATATATCCATGATCTAAAGTAGTGTGTGTAATACTAACATACAGCAATGATCTAAAGTAGTAAGTGTAATACTAAGACATTCACTGGCTCACCTGTAGCAGGTCTAATTAAAAATGTTCCATTTTTGTGACCGGGTAGAAGTAATTTTTTTTCAGCATCATGACGCTCATAATCATACCACCAACTTTTAAACAGAGGAAAAAACAAACCATGTTAGTTGGCAGAAATCATGCTCATTATCATAGCACCAACTTTTAAACCGTGTTAGTTGGTAGAAATTATGCTCATTATCATAGCACCAACTTTTAAACCGTGTTAGTTGGCAGAAATTATGCTCATTATCATAGCACCAACTTTTAAACCGTGTTAGTTGGCAGAAATTATGTTCATTATCATAGCACCAACTTTTAAACCGTGTTAGTTGGCAGAAATTATGCTCATTATCATAGCACCAACTTTTAAACCGTGTTAGTTGGCAGAAATTATGCTCATTATCATAGCACTAACTTTTAAACCGTGTTAGTTGGCAGAAATTATTCTCATTATCATACCACCAACTTTTAAACCGTGTTAGTTGGCAGAAATTATTCTCATTATCATACCACCAACTTTTATTTGAACCATGTTAGTTGGCAGAAATTATTCACAACTACAAGAAATTTAACAACCACTTAAACCAAAGTTTTTCGTATAAATCTTTTATATGCATTTTTTGTTTGCATTGATGTAACTGTACGTGAATGGCTTTTATCAATCTTAGTGCATGTAAAGCCCAACAGACTTAAGATAGACTTAAACCCAAATATGTCACAAATGCAAAGCACATAGCAACAGCTACACACTTTATCTCCACGCCAAACACACAAACATATAACCCAAACATTTAACACAAACAAACATTTAACACAAACAAACATTTAACACAAACAGACGTTTAACACAAACATTTAGCACAAACATTTAACACAAACATTTAACACAAACATTTAACACAAACATTTAATACAAACATTTAACACACACATTTAACACAAACATTTAACACATCATTAACATTCCTTTCCCCGTGAAAATCAGGAAAAACTGAATTTTGGGAGTTGGGGGGGCGGGGCTCAAAATTTGATGGAATGTCATCAGCAACAAGTATTTATGCCGGGTTTTGGATATATAGGATGACGGAAAGTGGGTAATTTAGCTTTCCCAAGATTTAGACAACAACCACAGGAACAAAAGAGAAGTCAATGTAAAGGATTTGAAAAGAAATGATTTCGTGACTGGTTTCATCAGATGTGGTCTGTAAGCTCACAAGTCAATAACTCAAATGGTCCAGTTTAAATTTAATAATTTACCTCTTTGGGGCTTAGTCACAATAATGAGGTAATTTTTATATTTGGCTAAAAGTAAGAAGGTTTCTCACTCTTGACTCTGTGGGGTCTGATCATCCTTGATGACGTAGTTGCTGGGGATGTATCCAGTGTTCCTACTTTTCAGATGTGTTGCCAGCCACCAGTCATCCTCATCTGTTAACCTTCAACGGCAAGTACAACATTGCAAGAGTACAACAGGGCATTTTTATGGTGGCTTTGTTTAATTTATTAACTATATTCACATATAGCCAGGTATGTTTTAGTTATTTGAAAATGTATATTCATCTATTGCCACATATTTTATAGTACTTAAAAATGTGTATTCATCTACCGCCAGGTATGTTTTAGTTACTTGAAAATCTATATTCATCTACAGTCAGGTATGTTATAGTTACTCTACTTCAAAATGTATATTCACTTATGGTACCTAAAAATGTGTATTCATCTACAGCCAGGCATGTTATAGTTACTTGTAAATCTATATTCATCTATAGCTAGGTATGTTATAGTTACATATTTTATAGTACATAAATATGTATATCCATTTAAATCCAATTATTTTACAGTACTTGAAAATGTATTTTTATCAAACTTATGGACTTACGCAGATCCATCAACCTCTAGGAGATCTCCTTTCTTGAATGATAAGTCATCATTACTGACACCACCAAAGTCGTAGAGTGCACGCACTGAAATTATTGTTTACCAGTTTTGAGCAGTTCAAGAGCGGCACATGAACATTAGACTTTAAGCGTAAACAATGTTCACAAGTAAACACATTACTGAAGGATATATTTCTGTTAAAAGTTATCCAATTATTTGAGAAGAAATAGCAGAATGACTTATCTCACCTTTTATTTTTGAAGCGGTGGAACTGACAGAAGGTGGAATAATGGGTAGCGGCCTGTTCTGTGCTGATCTTGAATTGGCTGGGCTTGCTGGTTCATCATTTATCTCAGAAGATTTTGAAACATTTCGATTGCGTTTATTCACTTGTTTGAGTCTGTTAAGCCCAGCACTTAATTTGTTACCCATGGTCAGTTCATACAGAGAATTTTACCTGTGTAGAATAAATACAAGTGTTTTGAAGAATATACTATTTGTGACAACTTAATGATCTGGGCACCATTTATTGTGGTGATTCAGTATGACCAGGGCACCATTTATTGTGGTGATTCAGTATGACCAGGGTACCATTTATTGTGGTGATTCAGTATGACCAGGGCACCATTTATTGTGGTGATTCAGTATGACCAGGGCAACATTTATTGTGGTGATTCAGTATGACCAGGGCACCATTTATTGTGGTGATTCAGTATGACCAGGGCACCATTTATTGTGGTGATTCAGTATGACCAGGGCAACATTTATTGTGGTGATTCAGTATGACCAGGGCACCATTTATTGTGGTGATTCAGTATGACCAGGGCACCATTTATTGTGGTGATTCAGTATGACCAGGGCACCATTTATTGTGGTGATTCAGTATGACCAGGGCACCATTTATTGTGGTGATTCAGTATGACCAGGGCACCATTTATTGTGGTGATTCAGTATGACCAGGGCACCATTTATTGTGGTGATTCAGTATGACCAGGGCACCATTTATTGTGGTGATTCAGTATGACCAGGGCACCATTTATTGTGGTGATTCAGTATGACCAGGGCACCATTTATTGTGGTGATTCAGTATGACCAGGGCACCATTTATTGTGGTGATTCAGTATGACCAGGGCACCATTTATTGTGGTGATTCAGTATGACCAGGGCACCATTTATTGTGGTGATTCAGTATGACCAGGGCACCATTTATTGTGGTGATTCAGTATGACCAGGGCACCATTTATTGTGGTGATTCAGTATGACCAGGGTACCATTTATTGTGGTGATTCAATTATGACCAGGGCACCATTTATTGTGGTGATTCAGTATGACCAGGGCACCATTTATTGTGGTGATTCAGTATGACCAGGGTACCATTTATTGTGGTGATTCAGTATGACCAGGGTACCATTTATTGTGGTGATTCAATTATGACCAGGGTACCATTTATTGTGGTGATTCAGTATGACCAGGGTACCATTTATTGTGGTGATTCAATTATGACCAGGGTACCATTTATTGTGGTGATTCAATATGACCAGGGTACCATTTATTGTGGTGATTTATATAGCACCAGGACACCATTTCTTGTGCTGATTTTAATATCACCAGGGCAGCATACCTCATGGTGATTTAATTATCACCTTGGCATTATTTCCTGTGGTAATTTAATTATCACTTGGGCACCGTTTGTTGTGGTGATAAAATTATCATCTGGGCACATTAGCAAGAATGAAACTGAAACGGTTTGTTTCCATTAAACAATCTGATGAGGCTTCCCGTGAGACTAATCATTGAATCTACGTGTTTCCAATAGATCAGTAGTGGGCAAACTTTTTTTGCAGAGGGATGCATGGAAATTTTAAAAAATAAATCGGCCCTCCTGACAATTTCTCAGGAATCTCGAGTTAAAGATTATAGTAAAATTAACTAGTCTTGTAGCTTCAAACAGTTTTTAAAACTTCATTCCAGTTCCCCAAAGGTCTTTGGGGTGGAAGTTTGCCTGCCCCTGCTACATATATATTTTTTCTTCAAGGATACAGTTAAATCTCATTAATGACTTGTTTCAAAAAAACAAAAAAAAAACACTGATTGAAGGCACATTAAAAACAAAAGTAATATTTCAACAATTTGTGCACTATGGTTTTTTTAAATTAATAAAATTAATTCATGAAAATATTAATACAACTAAATATGATTACAAGTAAAAATGAATACAACCAAAACTAAGAGAAAGTACTAACAGCTATTGTCACTGAACACATGAAGCTGGACAAAATGCACAGAAATGTAGTAGGTAATGCTCCAGTGATTTAGGGACAAAACCCTTGACAAAAGAACTGAGCTGAATAAATTCTAGGTATCCATAACACAATTTCATTAAATAAACAATTTTCACAAGTCTTTAGACTTTACTATATCATTTCTACCTTCAACAGGAAGTGAAATTCAGTTCCCTGCCTATATATTTAAGCCACCTTACCTGGCGTGTAAGAGAGGAAGGTTTCATGTCAGCTGGCTTATCACCATAATCATTCAGGAAGTAAAAAAATCCTTTAAAATAAATCATCTCAAAGAATTGTTCGCCCCCCCCCCATAGCTCTGTGCTTGAAAGTTGCCCTTACACACCAGTGTGCAGCAGCAGTGCTTAAGGTGTGTTGCCACATTTAGCTATTTCATTCAGTTACAGCCAGCACTGTGAGCAAAACTGTAGACATGTTTAAGCTGTGACTTCTTTACATGAACAATAGATATCTCAACAGTTACAAGTTGTAGATGTTTTAATCATGTTTCATGACAATCTCAGTGGCAATATTGAAATCAATTCATGATGCAGCTCAATGACAAAATTCTAATATTATTTTTCGCCATTAATAGAGAATTCAATTTAAATTTACGCATTGAATTCTTTAGACATTTTTTTTTAAAGATGAAAAGAACTTGATGTAATTAAAATGTTTTAATTTAAAAAAGGGGAGTTGTGGCACACACATATAGCCCTGTCATTATTCAAGGAAAACTCAAATGTATTCTAAATGTTTTTTTTTTTTATTTTACACTGTAACATTCAAAATTTTAGTTACAAATAAGCACCTTTAAACAACACAACTTTTTGTTACAAATAAGTTCCTTTAAAAAACGCAACTTTGTATTACAAATTATCTTTATTGAACCACGCAACTTTTAGTTACAAATTAGCTCCTTTGTACCACACAAATTTTTGTTACAAATTAGCTCCTTTAAACAACACAACTTTTTGTTATAAATAAGTTCATGTAAACCACACAGCTTTTTGCTACAAAAAGTTCCATTAAAGAACACAACTTTTTGTTACAAATAAGCTCATTTGAATCACACAACTTTTAGTTAAAAATCAGCTGCTTTAAACCACACAACTTTAAGTTACAAATAAACTAAAATTGTGAAATAGTCAAACTATAAATATGTCATTTAAAAATGTAAAAAATTGTTCAGGTGAAATTTTATTGCCACTATAAATTATCTCCCATAAACAAACCATGTTATCTATAGAATCAAGCAAAATAAAAAAAGATAAAACACAGTTTAAGATTTATTCAATACCAAGTATAAAAAAAACCCAACTTTTTGGGGCACCTGATTTATAAATTAATTTGTTTAAAAAATATAAGGCCCTATGCGTGGGCATATCCAAGAATGGCATTTTCACACATAGAAAAAGGGAAACCAGTAAATTGAAGAGCAAGTAGAAGGGCCATAATGTTGCTATCATGCTGCATTGGTCAATTTAGTTAAAACCATCCGCTAAATAATATTACTTTTAAAATATTTGCCTTCGATGAATTAATTAGCATTAACTCAAGTCTGAAGATTTGTTGGCGTAAAAATGTCAATGAATAATAACTATAAATAATGTATATGAATAAATTAATCCCTTTGTGGTCTCAATGTGGTGTAAGAGGCCCTGGTCTCAACATGGCTTAACAGACACTGGTGTAAATGTGGCTTAAGATGCTCTGGTCTCAATGTGGCTTAAGAGGCCCAGCCATTGATTTCTGGTAAAATTAGCAACAATAACTATAAAAACTTATACAAGAAACTCATTCAACATTTGGATGATAAGCGATGATTGATCAAATGCAAAAGGATTATTGGCCTTGAATCTTACAATTTGGGTGAGTTTACCCTGTGATGCAGCCATAATCTTGTCTGTCTCTTAACCAAAATGTAACAGGTTCAAATATTATGAACCAAAATAATAACTACAGTGCTTTTTGCATTTATTCCCCAGTCTGATTTACACAGTCTTTAGTTATTGGCACTAAAACATGACCTAGAGGGTATTTACAGCCATGATTCCCAAACCATGTTTTATGACAACCCAAATGGGGTTATGACCAGTATTTCAATATTTTCTTTTCAATTTCAGCAAGGGTAAGTGCCATGATTAAAAAACTCTGCAATTGACAGAAAATGCTACCCACTCTCCTTCCTATGTTCTGTGAATGATAGTAATAACAAATATTATTGGGAAATTGGCGTTGATTTATTTGACCAAGTCAAATGACATATAGATGTTTAAACATTTAATAATGAAGCCATTTTACTATTTCATCTAAGATCATACAAGTCTGTAATTTCTTAAAAGTTTGAAAGAAAAGCTATAATAATGTTTATTCATATATATAATGCTAACCTTTCCTAATCTTTAAAAATGATAGGCTTATACATTTATAGACCTAAACCAATGAAGTGAGAAGATCGGACTCAATTTAATTTTAGTTTTTATTGGCTGAGGGATGTGCTAGGTCTATTTAATCTAACTCAATAATTTTACAGATTTTAACTTTGGTACAGATTAAAATATATAATGGAAATATGTGTTAATCCTATTATTTAGAAGAACAAAACCTCATTGTGAGGTGAACGAGGGTTTACGAAATTAGAAATTAATATGGTTCAGGGATGTGCAAAAAGTGTGTGTGTGTGTGTGGGGGGGTGTTACCGCCCACAGGGTTCTTTTATTAATGTTTATTACCAACTTAATAAAATGGTTAAGTGTGTTGCGAGAGGGAGGGACACAATTTTAGGATATTTCCCAAGGCAGCACAAAATACGCCACAGAATGGATGGGTACATTTTATGAGTACAGCATTATCCCAAAGCTCAAATATGTTTTAATACAACTGTTTGGATTTGCAATTCCCCCCCCCCCCCCCCCAATTAATGAGGGTGGGGGAAGGTTGGTTCCGCCGAGCGAAATAATGACGTCACAGCACGGAAAGACGTGTTGGTGGACTACAGTGTGTTGTGACTTGGTCAGCTTAAATATTACTACTACTAACTACAGCGATCTTTTAAAAAACACAAAACAATATTATACGATAACTACGAAACATTGTGGTGATATTTTTATATCCTTATTAATAACGTGATGTTGTCAAGTTGTATTTTCACAAATGAACTCGCTAGCAATACTTTAGTAGTAGAGAAATTACAGTAATGTTTAGTCCACCGAATGTTGATTGGAGTACTTATATAGTGCTCATTCCATGCTATGATAGCATGCTCACGGCGCTCCGATGCTCGATGTTCGAGAGGTCTCACTGCTGCCAGTTAGGCGCATGTGAACTCCATCTCCCCATCTCCGGGTTTGAATTCAGAGTTGCCTTCTCTTAGATGAGTTGCCGTCCAAGGTTAACGAGTCCCATCCACCCGGGGTGCTGGTGGTGATTTTTTGCTTGACTTTGGCGGGGATTGAACTCCTGACCATTAACTTGAGATTTGCTCAGTTTAGACCACTCGGCCACCCAGTTCAGCGCGCGTGTGACGTATATTTTGTTGGGCTACGCCAGTGGGTCTAAAATTTTTGTTTGCCGGCGCCTATGCCTTATTAGGTTTTCACCAGGTTCCCTGTGTGAAATTCTTACAAGTACACTTCGAAATAAGTTCCTTTCTAAAGACGATTTTTGACCCTGGGCTGACCGAATCACTTGGGGTGAAAGCCTGTGTCACATTTTGTTTACAGTAACAATAGTCACATCATAATATATATTGGATTTTGTTAATTTAAAAAAAAAAAATTTTTTGGGGGGGGGGGCGTAAAAAAAGTATGCGTTCAACAGGGGAGGGGGTTACATAATTTGACTTTTAGGGTAACGGTACGTGCTATATATATAGATGGCCCCTCGCGTTTGTTTGCTTTGTTTGACCTAATTTTATGACATAATTATCTCTTACGACGCATTCCATATTTTTGACGCCAGTTATCATATGCATATCATAATGTAGGCTGTATTTTTTTTATTTACTATTAAGATACTGTATTGTACGATTTTGGGACGATATTGTTCGATTTTAGGAGTTTGAGGGTAAACAGGTCTATTGTAAATCTATTCCTAAACCTAACTCTAACCTAATGAAATGAGGTACGATCTATCTTAATTAGCCCAAAATTATATATTGTTTTATTTTTGCAAAGTAATTAGTTTATTTATTTTTTCGCAATATGAGTGCCGAGCATTTAAAAAGGGCTCCGTCTTCTTGGCACAGACACTCCAATTAACAATATTGGTCTAAGAGTAAGACTCAAGTCAACCCTCAAGTTTATCACTTTTGTCTGTTACCACTCATAAAAAATAATTAGTATTAAATTATAAAAACTGTAGACAGTGGTCTGAGTGGAAGTGGTTTGGCCAAGCATTCGTGCCCTTCTTAGTAAAAATCTTAGTATCTTAGTCTTAGCCTTGAACTGTAGTGAGCAGTGTGACTGTGAGAGTCTCACTGAGAAGTCACACTCACTCTCACACAATTAGACTCTAGTGTAGTAGTCTACTAGTAGTGTGATAGACACTAGACTAGACAGTTAAAACAGCAGTTACGCTACTCCTACACTTACACTCACTGACTGGCTACAGTTACAAAGTTCAGTGACATTACACTGTCTACACGCTACCGTGATAATAACCGAGTAAAAAAAGTGTCACAATCATTACTATCCAGATCCACTGTAAACTGTTCCTCGTGTCGTTGTCATACAGTTATTTATAAATATAGTCATAGTACTCACTAAATTAAATTAATTTGTGCAATCAAGCTTACCTTTCAAAACTGGATTTCAAAATGTTTACGCTTGTCTCACACTTTTATATTACACATTCCGTTTTAAGTCAATGATCCGGTATGACTCAATTTTCCGTCACACTTTATAATCTGGCTATATCTTTTTTTTTATCATCTAAATTTATAAGACGCGGACTCCAATGGCCCAATAACTGGACATTTCCAAGTAAACAAAGGGACTTTCAGGGTTATACCTACATTTGAATGTCGTAAAATACTTCAGACCATCCAGTGAATGGGTCTTTGAATGGGTCTCAAACTGTTAATATGCAAGTAAATATAAGTAATAATTTGAACGGCATTTAGAGACATGTTAAATTTTAAAACGTCGATCACATATTATTTTATGTTAAATTATGAGTACTGAAGTGTGTGGGACTTAAGTGGAATTCAATTGAAAGGTTAGAAATCTCATTTTTAAAAGTTAAAATTATAAAAATAATTTAGGCCTACGGTTTAATGTTTATCTTATTTTACGACATATATCTCGTAAGTCAGAATTAAAATGGCGACCGGATCGGCTCGCCCGGTCCGTAATCTAAAAGCTGGGCGATATCGTGGTAAGCTTTCTATCGTATATTTATTTATGATAAATAAAATTCTAAAAGTTGTGATTTTAGTGCAGGTAAATAAATCATTTGTTTTTTCTACCCAGTTCGTCACGAAAGTGCTGAAGATGTTGTTATAAAACTGGACCACAGTAGAGGTGATTTTAATTTTTTTATAATTTTTATTTGTTTGGTGGCATTATTATATTTATTATAAAAAGTGTGTATGACTTAAGCCTAAGAATACACTTTTATCTTTTAATTATATCATATTTAGACTACCTATGCCGTACCAAATTTAGCTATGCTTGGCGAACGTAATTATGGAAATGAGTGCAAATATGTGTGTTTATAAATTATTAGTATTAGTCTTAGTCAAACACCCCCCCCCCCCTTACCCACACACACACCTTTTTTCAATTTAAATTTAAAGCCTGTAAAATTCAATTATATTGACATTGTATTTAGTTTATTTATGAAGATTATTATGGGCACTGCATATGACTTATCATCTTATGTATGTCCATTGTAATTAGAATCTAGATTAAAATTCAAGGGTAATTTCTACTAGATCTAGTCTAGTCATCAGATTATAAGTTAAGTATACTTAAAATTTAGAAGTTATTCTTAGTAACTAGTAGTAGTAATAATAGTATAAATTCTAATTTTTAACTGTAAAGTTTATGATATTATATAGGAGACTATAAATTAATTTTATCACTTAGTCTTAGATTAAAAATCCAAAATTCATTGTCATTGACATACTAATTAGTTAACTAGGCTAGATTCACTGTCACTAGCAATGGCATTGGGAGTGGATGGTCCGCCCAGGCAGCACCTTTTTCTATATATTCAAGGCACCTGAGCAGATTTTCACGAAGAGGGTGGTTGGGGGGGGGGGGGGTTTGAAAGCACTTTGTAGTTGTGCCATGGTCATTTGTGTATTACTAGTCATTGTTAGTACTGCGTCGGCGTATCAACTATTAGTATTAACCAACTTATTTCCTTATTTATCACAGAATAATGTCGGTAATGGCTAATTTATCAAGCTCATTTGGAGTTAACTATAATAATTGTAGTAAGCCAATTATATAATAAATGGCTATAGTTTAAGCAGGAATAGTATAGTTTTCATTTCCAGTTTGAACTTTTCTTAAAGTTAAACAAGCATTAAAAAAAAGATTAAATAATATTTGTTACAGTCATGAAAAAAGACTTTTAATATTTATATTCATAAACTGTCATAGACATTGTCATTAGACAGATTCTCAGATTGTTCTAGTTATAAATAATTGTTTGTCTGTCTAAACTGTTGTTCATTGAATTTAAATGCGTTTCAGATCCAGGAGAAAATGTTAAAGAAATATTAAAGAATGTTGTTTCTCAACATGGAGTTACAAGCAGTCGTAAAACAGCATATCTTAACAGTTTTGTCAAGCTAATTAAACATGTTGGTTATAATAATGGCTTGGGTATACCCATTCCTGACATATTGGCTTGGTAAGTGATGTTGCTATACATTTTTGTTGTCTGCATTTACAACTTTTTTTCCCCATATTACATCATTTCATGTCCATTGTTTATCTTTCAACCTCTTAAGTGTTAGTAGAATGCGATCATATTTTAAATCCAGCTATCAGTTACTATAAATATTAATTTTAATTGGAATAAAGTAAGCATTAAAGATTAAAATAATTTGTTAATTAATTATTCATTGAGATATTTTTGTATTTAAAAATTATGTTTTGAAAAGTTACTTTAAAATTATAAAAGTAAGGTGAATGCTTATTTAATATGTTTAAAATTTATTGCATGATTTGGCAATATCCTTACCTCAGCAAACTTAGTAATTAAAATGTTACTAATGGGCAACAGGCTCAAACTATCACAAACAAATGAGAAGAGGGAGGCAAAATTAGAAGTGCTTTAAAACACCAATTAGCTGCATATATAATTATTCCTTTACACCATACTTTAAGTACATATGTCATATGTGTTTATGACCTAATATCTAACAAGTTACTGTCCTTGAAGAATAATATTTGTGATATAATCTGCAGCCTTGAAATCAGTCTTCTGAATGATGCCAAGCAGGTTCGAACAGCATCACTTAGAGTTATTCGCTACCTCTTGCCTTATGAAGAAACTTTGGACACATTCTTACTTTTACATTTTGATTTTTTAGTTGCAAGGTATATATGATAATAAAACAAAGTTAATTTAAAAATAATTGTTGTTTAAAATAACTAAATGCTAAAAGCTAAATAAAAACAGCTAATAACATTTCTCCCCGATCAATATTTTCAGGGGATGGGATATTATGATGTAGTTGTTTGAGTGCAGCAGGAGATTTCATGTGATGCAGTATTTGCAATAATTTATTGTAAAGAAATGAGCACGCTTCAATGTAATTACATAATCATTTCCATGCACTTAATGCTCTGCTCAACTCTGGCAAATTAATAGAAAGCAGATAGCTTAATTAACAATCACCAAGATGAATTTAGCACAAAAAAAACTTGATTCAAAAATGTTTTTTATGTTTGATCACCAGATGTCTTGATGTTAGTCTTGATAACGAAATTGAACGAATCCATGCAATAAAACTGATCAGGCAAATCATCATATCCGCACCTTTAAAATTTCCAAAGTCATTGCTGTATGTGTTAGTTGCTATTGGCAATGATGGAGCAAGTGAGAGAGACAGGATGGTCAGAGTGGCATTAGAGACAATATGTGAACTAGGTTTGTTTCCCGTTTTTTATATTTGTATGACACATCTTTTCCATCTTCATAAATGATACAGTGCCAGTTGAATTTCTATGGCTAATGATAAAAAAAATCTTAAATACTAAAAAAAAAACATTTTTCTCCCTTATTTGTGTAAAAATGTGTGAAGCAGTCACCCAATATTAAAAAAAAACAAAAGAATGGCTCAAGATATTAAAAAGTTACCAGATCTTGAAGTTTCATAGTTTCCTTTTATTATGGAAAATATGAACAGCAGTTTGAGAGACGCTTTCATGTTTTCTCACCACCATGTCTCATTTTAGCTGGGTAGTAGAGGGAGGCCATTTTATTGGAATTTACTATTATGTTTCCAGTTAACTTTTTTAAAAATAATTATGCTCCACAGCTTTTTCTAATGTTGATCTAGTGGCTAAATGTGGAGGCATACAGACACTGATCTGGAACATATTGGACTGTCACCAGTATCCACGACTTAATGAAGCATTAACTTCCACGATCATATTTCTGCTCAATCATCCCCACACCCGACACTTCATCCGTCCACAGGTGGATCTAGAGGTCATTGGATTGTAGTTATGCACTCTTGAATAATTTAATTTTTATAAATTTACATTTCTCAACTCTTTCAGTTCTCTTACTCTTATATAAAAGCGTAACTATATTTGCCGGTTATTTTTGCTCACAAAATGTTGTTCTTTTTCTAAAAATAACAAAGGGAGGTGATATGTGGTGGATAAGAGATAATGAAATTGTTTAACTGTTCAGTGCAGAGATAATAAAATAGTCTCTTTATTTCAAATTATCTGACAGGATATTGGATTATCTTATGTGAACAGTAGAACTATACAATTCATTCCTTTAGGGTTTTGACCAGTTGATAAATTGATATATCACCCTAAGGAAATCAGAACAGTACTGAATAACCCCTTTTTACATTTGCTAATATTGCCAGCTATAATCTCTGCAGGAGTGTAGAAAAGAAAGCTACGTAATCGATAACTCTAAATTGATCTAATAGAGGAACTTATTTGAGCATTAGGTGTATTACTTAAACTGATATTGATCCAAGTGCCTTAAATAAAATATCACACAAAAATAAAAGAATACATGCATTAGTTCTTTAATGCACAGATTTAAAAAAGAAATTGTAAAGTGTGCTATAAATTTGGAATACAAAAAAAAATATATGTAAATCCACAATAAAAAGTAGCATATGTGACACTCACCTTTGTTTTTTTTTTAAAGGAACTGTAAATGAGTAACATAAAGTATAAATTGTCTACTGGTGTGTTTTGCTGTGTGTAAATAATTTTAACTTGCATTTTTTTTTGTGAATGCTTTGTGAAGGGGTTGTGAGTTGTGATTTTAAAAAAAAAATATTTCCCCTTTTGACACATTTTACAAAATATTTTATATTTTGGTCAAATAGCTCATAAAATGTTCTGACTTATTCATATGACATACAAAAAATGAATTTTCTTTTTAAATAAACAGATTTAAGGAAAAAATTCCAGGTAGTTTTTTCTACTAATCATGCATCATTTTTCTCACAACGTCTAAGTAATGATCTTATATGTTTACAAACAACATTCTTAGAACTGTCATGCATTTCCCCACACAGTGATAATAACATCATGAACTTTAGAAATGGGTTCTAAAAGGTGTTCAATTTTTTGTAAGGTCACTTGAAATCTTAAGAAAAATGTGAAAAATTCAAAGAATATAAAGATTAAATATGGTGAAATGTTTAGACTAAAAATCATTGCAAACTAATGAAAAAAATTTTTTTGCAGCGTCTGTTGGCTCCATTTACTGACAGTCATTTCCGTTACAGTGTTGAAGATGGAAGGAGGTTTGCAAATTTTTAACATCATTAAAATTTCTTTAGGTCTACACATTAAAAATCTGGATAATATTAAGAAAAAATATATGCTGATGTAACACAATTTATTTGAGAAAATATTGTAAAATCTTCTCAAAAACCCTCTTTAACCACTTTATTACTCCTTTTTAGTGATGAAAGAGACTCAAGATTTATTGCTAGCAAAATGGCTGTGATAACTGTAATGAGATCTTGGCCAGGTATTTGAAGTTTCTGTTTATCTTTTTTTTGGAATAAATTAATAAGATTCATTAGTATATTCTCTACTTGGTTCTATTTCAAATAATATTAATTAGATTTCAAACTTTTTCCAAATGGTAAATCTACTTTTCAACATGTAACTATCCCTTCCTTGCGTATGACTGATTTTCTCTTTATTTTCAATGTTCTTTGAGAGCCACTTCAAAATAAGTGATCAATTTCATTGACAGGTCTTATACGGCTGTGTCATCCAGAGGGATCTGGTATGCAGTCCCTAATAGGAATACTTTATCTTCCTTATGTAGAAATTAGGGTAAGACATTTTTTAAATATTCAAGATGTATTATTAATAAAGATCTTATTATATTTCAAATTCATTTCTTTTATCTAACTGATGTATACCAGGTATACAATTTTTTTTTTTACATTCCACCATTGAAAGAGTAAGTGAATCCATGAAAAGTGATATTTTATTTGTTTTCTCCCCTTACAAAGCATTGGTATTAAATTTTTTAGATTTATGTAGCTTCTTTATATTTTATAACTACAGAAATATGTTTTAGAAGTGATCTCTGACTTATTCCGTCTCTCACTGCCAGTATGGGCAGAGGACTTTGGATCTGCTTTTGCAAGTGTTGGTGAGTGAACAAATGATTAGCTTTTTATTAAAACAGCATTTTTCTTTAATTTCTTTACATCTGCTTACTCATTATAATTATATTCTTATACTTCTGGTCAAGATAATGAAGCACTCCTGCACTATAATTTAAGATATAATGATATTTTATCAGCAGTTAGCTGGAATCATAAAAACTGTCTTAATTCCATACAAATCTACCGGCAGATCCCAGTGAAATGAAAGATGTTTGGAAACTGACAGAAGATTTTGTAGCAGAAGAGGGACGTGCCATTCTTCCTCACATATCTCAAACAAGGTATTTTTTCAGTTTAAAATATATTTATAATTAACTTAAACCAAAAAACAACATATCTTTGGATTGTGTATTGAAACATACTAAGCTTGTATAGAGCAGGAGCCTTAGGCATTTTAATAGAAGAAAAAATTTGGTTGCTGCTTACAAGAAATTCAATGGAAAAATGCAGACATCTTACACCATATTTCAAAGTGACAACAACACCAACACTTTTCAAAATAGGATTTGCTGTCAAGAAAGAGGCTGTCATTGCAGTCATAGGTTTTAACTCATTCCCTACTGCAGTGCTACTTTCATACTTCTGAGAAAAGGGAAGTAACTCAGTTTTGAAATTGATTTACATTTTTAAAATATTTTTTAAGCTGCTAAATATTAATAAATGTTAATGAATTAAGGACGAATACATCAAAATATGAATAAGGTTTAATACAAAATAAAACATTAGAGGCGAAAAAATAATGAACAATGGCCAAAAAATTGATTTTTGGCACCTTGGACGAACATATGCCAGATATAGATGCTCTGAACTAATCGGAAGTCTTGATGGACACAAGATTTCATTGTTATTTTTAACTAAAAATGAGAGAGGTGTGGCGCTATGCGCCGGGACACATTTGGACGCATCCGTCAGAACCCCCAAAGGACGCATTTAGTCACAACTGTCGGGAATGAGTTAAGCAAGAGAACGAAAAGGGTGCTCTTTGCGTTTGCCAGGGAAAATGTTCGACATAATATTTATAAATGTTCATGCTCCTACCGAAGACACAGAAGATCAGATAAAAGAAACCTTCTACCATATGCTGGAAAAGTTGTATGATGGGGCACCATGACACAATTTTAAAATAGTGATTGGTGATTTAAATGTGAAAATTGGGAAAGAAAAAGTGTTTATATCAACTATTAGCAAGGAGAGTTTACATGAAGAATCCAATAACATTGGGCTCCGACTCAAAGACTTTGACTCTGGAAAAGGGATGATAGTTAGCAGGACCAAGTTTCCACACAAAAATATAAAAAGGCTACTTGGAACTGACCAGATGGAATCAAGCAGAGAATAAGCTTAATTCACAATGGCCGAAATCAAAGTGAAAAACTATATGATTACCAGAAAATAACCAAAGCTCCACAGAAGACAATGAAGCACAGCTAGAATCAACACATGAGGAAATAAATAGGGAAAACCTCATACACAGGATAGGATTAAAAAAAAATGCAATGAAAAAATCAGCAGAAAAATAGTAGGTGTAGGGTGGTTTGATAATGAATACAGAGGGACTGTTGAAGAAAGGAACAAGTCATTGTATGACCATGATACAAAGAGAACCCAGAAATATGAGACAAATATCCAATGAACCCAGAAAGAAAGGCACGCAAATGTGAAGGAAGAAAAAAAAGGCACAGGAAATAAATAGAAGACTTAGCAATAGAGGGATATATTAGAGGAAGATAAAAGATGAAAAAGGATGCTAAGCCAGACCTCAAATGTGTGAGAGCATATATGGAGAATTACTTATGGAAAATAGTAAAGTACTGAATAGGTGGGCTGAATATTTTGAGAGCATACTAAATGCGAACAATGGACAAGATGAAGATTATGAACCACCACTTGAAGGACCAGACCCTGTAATAAACTCCCCAACTTGGGAAGAAACTACAAAAGTAATAAATACTATGAAAAACATAGCCCCTGGAGAAGACCTCATCACGACAGAACTTACTAAATATTGAAGAAGAGAACTACACACTCAATCACTTAAGCCACAAGCTTAACAAGACTTTCTACCAAAACCAAAAGATATATAACCCAACACAAGATTTAAAAATATATGACACAACGATGCAATAAAAAAATTCATGAATATCAACAATACTTTAATAATTAGTAAGTATTCCATAATTCAGAAATAATCACTACGAACCTACACTTGCAGTAAGAGTCCTTAAATGGCAGTTCATTCAGCGTAAATTAATTACTTATTGAAGTTAAACAAATGACTGTTGTAGTTCATAAACTAAAGTTTCTCCACATCAATAACATTTACTTACTAAAACATGAATGAGCATGATAAGTATAAATCAAAATGAATGTCACAAATGAATCAATTAAATAAACCTAGGGTCCCAAATTTTACTTTAAAAAAATTAAAACAAAAATAACATTAATATTTCCATTCTATTAGTTTTTTTACTTTCACAAAACTATTTAGGTTTGCCTAAGCCAAATTTTAAGTTTATTTGTGGAAATATTGGACATGTAGGTCTTCAAGCAGCTGTGAGCAATGTTCCTGGAGTATTAGTCATTTATCATACCATGACAGAAGACGTCAAGCATAATGAATATTGGAATACCACCCCCGCCAGACAGAGTGACAATCTGACTTGAGTGACATGCTGACTTCTGGTAGTCAATTGAAAGCCTATATCACTTTTGGCTGAAACTGAAAATCAACCGTAAATCAACCGAAAGTTAACTTTTCTGTTTCTTCCCAAATCGAACTATGTCGAAAATGATCAAATGGCAAGATTCCGCACCGAAAACGAAATTTGGTTTGCCTCTATTAGAAACAACTCTTTTTTAAAAAGTTAATCTATTTGAATATTTAGGAACCTAAATAAATCAATTAAATGACTTACTAACAGAAATTAAAGAACGAATATCCAGAAACAGGGTATACTTCAGTAGTCACAAAATACTAAGAGATAATATTACAAGAAAACTATATGTAAAACTATAATAAGACCAGTAGTTATATCCAGCAAGAAACTTGGACCATAACAAAAACAGCAGAAAACTTTTTAAGCACACAGGAGAGAAAAGTTCTCAGGTAAAAATATATGGACTAACAAAGGCTGAATATGGGTGGAGAATAAGAACCAACTGTTGCTGGCTACTTTTGTTAACTCTAGTACTCCTTCAAATGTCGCAGGCTACTTTCGTTAAGTCTAGTATCACAAACGTTACGGCCTTCTTACGTTGTCTAGTATCACAAATGTTATGGCCTTCTTAAGACCTCACATGTTAGGATCTTCATTATCACACTTTAACGAGCTACCAATTCAAGAAAACGTCCTCTGCTCAAACATCACTACAATGGCACTGATCTTACTCTCGACTCCACTCTCGGCATACTCGCTTCTCTCTTCTCGACTCAACTAACTACTTCTCAACTAACTTTTCTACTCAACTCGACTCTTGACTACTCTAAAAATCTCTCAGCTTCTCTGAACCAACAATCATTTCACACCCTGCCTTTTATATCTTTACACACAAACACCCAGCATACACTAAAAGCTCAACAGGACGAACCAACTTCACAATCTGACCTCACAACTTACAACTCACTAAACACACGATCAACAACTCGCCCTATCAAACATTCATAACAAATCAAGTTCACAACACCAACCAGGAAATGTATGGACTCTATCAGGATCCCACTTGAGTAGGAGAAATAAAAAAAGGGACTGCGCTGGGCATAGCACTTAGAAAGAGTGCACCACTAAAACCCAGGGGAAAATGGCTCAAAGGTAGACCATGGCTTAGGTGGATAGATAATGTGGAAAAAGATCTAGAGCAGCTGGGAATCCAGACATACAAAAGAAAACACCAGTTAAATCTGAGTGGAATGAAGTTGTGAGGCAGTCCCAAGTTCTACATGGGCTTTATTGCCGCAGGGATGGATATTTAAAAATAAATCATGTTACATAATAATCAAATTTATCTCTCTCTCTCTATATATATATATATATATTTATTTATCTATTTCATGCCATCCCATCTTATTTCTTTTAGGCCAAATTTAATAGAGAACCATTTAGCCCTCTTGTTGTCTGCATTTTTCACAGCTGGACTATGTGAGGTAAGACAATGTTTTAATGTTTCTAAACATTTTGAACTTTTGACCAATCTGAAATTTGAAAAGTGAAGTATTTTTAATTTAAAACATTTTGTACTCTAGCTGTAAGAAATGAAATAATAGATTGTTGTAAAATATGCCAATGACAGATATGATATTTTTCTCTCAGGCCTTGATTGAAGTTGTGATCACAAGTACTGGTGCTTTGTTTAACAGAGTTGTACTATTGTTGGGAGAATTGCTTCACATGGTAATAAATATTTATGTAATTCAAATACTATGTCCTATGGAAACAATTAATATACTTTTTTTGCATAAATTGTACTTTGGTGAAAACTAAAGCAAAATAAAGTGTTATTTATATTTAGGCCAACAGTCTTCTCCCCCAAGAATGTATGCATCATCATGAATGTCTTCCCTCTCTTATATCCCTTGCCTCCTCAAGTGAGACAAATAAAGACAAAAGACAGTAAGTGAGATTTTTTTATTTGATTATTTGGACTTTGGCCTTTGATTATAACCTTACTAATGACTAATGAATGCAAAATTAATGCACTTATTCTTTTAATTTTTCCCGTCAGCTATTCTCAAATGCAATTTGATACTTATTGAATAATTCTTAAAAACATATTAAAATAGCAAATTAACTGATCCTTTATCATTGGTGACAGGATCCTACATACCATATTTCTTATAAGCAAATTGTAGTAAATTATATCTCTTTTTGAGTAAAAAATAAGAATTGGGAATGTGTTATTTTTTTCAAAGGATCATGTGTATTTTTATATGTTGGCCTTATAATTTGTCTCTTCTTTTAGCCAGGCCTATCAAGCAGTGATGTACCTGACTCGTTTTCACAAAATGATGAAACGTGGTCGAAGACCTTGTTCTATTTTTTTAGACCAGTTGTTACAGCATGCTGGAAAGATGTCAGAAGTCACAAGTAAACACTGGTATTTACGGCGGGAGAAGTTATCGGAATACTATTTCAAAAAGGTAAACATTTAAATTAAGTCTGACAGCTTTTAGACCATGATCATAGATACAGCTACACATTTGTTGTGGCTCCGACATAAGCTATGATTTTAACATATTTTTTTTATTTCATCCATGTTACGCCACAATGAACTGAAATTTCAGGATAACCAGAGTTACAAACTTTAAATGTTGTGTTTGCGTCAAACTTTAAATGTTGTGTTTGCGTCCTTCAAATTTTTAGGCTTATTATTATTAATTATCAGTGCAAAGTTGCTCAAACCTTGACTTACAGGTGACTTGTGATGATATGACCAATCAAGCCATCAGAGACTCCCAGGTGAATACAACAAAAGCTAACTCTGACTGGAACTGGTCTGTGATTGCTGCAATACTCAAGGTAGATATTAGATTACTTATGTATATCATATTTACATTCAGGGGTTGTATCGGGCATTAGAATGATGAAAACAAAGAATATAGTCATCTGATGTATTGGGAAAACATACATAGTGAATACACTTTCAATATGGAATCATTGAAGCAGGCCTAGAAAAGCAAACATTGTTGATGTAATATTTGATGGTAAATATTTTTCAACATTTTTCAGTGGCCTGATGAAAAGCTGAAAAAATTGGATGATCAAAATCACCATAGGTAAAATTAATTTCATTTTATTTTTTATGTTTGATTCCCTTGGAGTGATATTTTCTTGAAATGTATTTTCATATTTTGTGTCCCTTTGGTGTATAAAGTTTTGTTCATTGTCGACCATAATATCATGTTGGTTTTCAATGTAAGCTTAATTTTGTTTTCTGTTTATTAAATTACAGTGATTTTACCCATTTTATTCATACAAGGAATGAAAAATGATGTATTATTTTGGAACAATTACTTTCATAAAATATGTTGTCAAATACAGATTCATCAAACGCCTTGTGTTTTATTACAAGCCAGAGAATGATCTGTTTTCCAAGACAGACATAAATGATCCACACTCTAGGAAGATTTGCATTGTTGGATGCCATCTCATTGATTTCCTTATATCTTGTAACTCTGTAAGTAATATTAATGCATTAGTATGTCATACTCAATGAACTATTTATAAGACATTATTAACCTTTTGCGATTTTCTTTTTTTAAAAGTTACTATTATGAAATTTAAAGAAAATGATTCTTCTTTTCCCCCCCCCCCCCTTTTTTTTTTCTTTTCACCCTTTGAACAAACAACTTCATAAAAATTACTTGTAATTTGTGAATGTCAAAATAAATATTTGGGATATCCACAAAAAAATTCTTTCCCATACCTTACCTCAGACTTCCACATCCAGCATTATACAGCGTGAAAGCCAAAATGCCAGGAAGCATAACTATTCACTAGATTTCAATTTCTAAATAAGTCTGATAGTATAAATCATTCAATTAAAGTTAACCAGAGAATAAGAGATTTTTTTTAAAAGTCCCATTGTTTATATTTATTGATAAATAGCAGGAGTGATCTCCCTCAATACGTTTTTACTGTATTCTGGGTTGTTCAACTCTTTCTCTCTGGATCAAAGCTCCCTTTGCCGATTTTAAATAAGGTTTCGGACGGATCTGCGATGGGATCGTCGATGTATAAAAACCTGTTTATTTCGTTTCTTTTCTGAGCTATCGGTTTTTAGTTACTTTTAATCAAATCTAGAATGATTTCCCTTTGATAAACATCAGTTTTTTCTTTATTTCAATGAATTTTTATATAGAACGAAGTGTTTGAAGCGGTTGTTTTGATTGTCCATTTTGTTTTTGTTTACAAACATGAAATCTTGACCATCTGGTGATCAATCTAATAAAGGTTGAAAGCAATCTAATAAAGGTTGAAAATATTACTCTGATGACGATTCAGACAGTGATTTTATGATGCAGAGGCTGATTCTGATATATCGTATAATTATAATCCTATTAGTAGTACTAATAGTACTGGTGACAAAATAATGATATTGATAATTCATAAGCTGATGAGCAACCAGCCCCACCCCTAGCTTAAGTGCCTTGTAGAAGAGCTAATACTGTTCCTACTATAAATAATGGAGATTCTAATAGGAAAGCTGCTAATCTTAGCACTAAAACTGAGTACAATTTCAGGTTTTTACATTTGAACAAAGTAGGTGTAAATTTGGAGCTTGTATGCTACTAGTGCTAGCTTCACTAGCCTAATTATCACTACCATGAGTAATGACAACAAAACTGTCTTCAACATCAATTTCATAAAGAAAGAATTGAAATACATTAGTACTTTGGCTTGCAGGGCCAACATCCGAGTCCTACAAGTTAGTTTTAAGAAGAAAAAATACTCAGAAAAAATTTAAGCTCGATTAAAAAATAATAAAAAACAAGAAACAAAATTAAATTTTTAGCCAGGATCTTACTAAGGCATGTGTTTATGAAGTTCTGTACTGTCTGCGTAATGCTTGCTTGGAAAACAGCAACAACAGTGTAACACCAAAGAATCATTCATTATGACCGATCATCAAGTTTTATGACAGTTTGTGGGTTAATATAATTATTTTGCAAATAGATCAGCTAAAGCAGCATGTAACCAAAATAGCTAGCTTGTGGACGACGTCTGCTGTGTACCACTAGCAATTTTGTAAATTAAATGGGACTGTGCTTTTTAAGTCATGACTTTAATTCTGAAGATATTTGATTTCCAACAGGAATACAATTGTTCACATAAATAGAAGTAAAAGTTTGTTTCTTGTATTTTTTCCACAGGATGAATCAGAGAAGATGATCAATGAACTTCTGACTGACATGTCAGAGAATCTCAAAGAGGTTCTCCTACTTTTGCTTAAAATTCCCACTAATTAACTTTCTTCTTGCCATTTATATCACTTGAATTTAAGCAATAGTTATCTTAATAAATATTCAAAACTGTTTGCAAATAATGAAATTGTGTGATGATTTATTGCAGTACAGAAAAATTAATTTAATGATTTGTCCCTTAATCTTCTAGATTAGAAGACTCTGTAGTACTTAAACAAAACTTGTATAAATATGAAATTTGTACACAAATGTTTCTTTGTCAGGTGACCAAATTAAATGTTCCTGTTGATGAAAATGCCATGTTTGGTGCTAGGCGCCTGCATGAAAAGATGTGTAGATACTACTTTCTTTTTATTGGAAGATTCTCTTCAACAAAGAAGGGAATTGTTTATCTTGAGAAGACTGGAATCATTCAAACGTAAGTTAACATTTTATGGTCCATTTTAATATGTGTGTCAAAATATTCCAGTAACATATTATTCCTTAGCCGTGTGAGGAATATAACTCATTTTTTTATCTTTGCAGCCTACTTGAACTTATGTCACCATCTGCAAACATTTTGTATGTGAAGTTAGCCATTTCTGCTTTAAACTTTTCATTAGAAGGATCAGCAAGACCAGTTCTCTCCAAAGCTTTGACAGCAACACAAGATGTAAGCTTTGTTTTCTATAGTGTGTTCTAAACTGTATTGCTGTATTCTAGGTAAAACAGTTGGCTTGTATGCATTAAGAGCCACATGAAAAATACCAAGAATTAGAATTGAAAATATTGAAATCATATGACACTGGATATGTGGGTTTTACAAAAAATTATTATGCATCCATGATGTAATCAAATATTTGCGTGGAGATAATGACTAAGTTTTAACTTTTGGCTTTCTCGTGCTTTCAGGTGTGTCGTTTGTATGCCACTAAAATGTTGAGAGTGTTGATGCGTGCAGGAACCCCAGGGTTTCATCAGTGGGGCATTGAACTTCTGGTCACTCAGCTTTATGACCAGGAAAAAAGCATAGTGATGTCAGCCATCAATATTCTGGATGAAGCTTGTGATAACGAGGTACAGAGCATGGTTGATAATTTTAATGAGAGAGCATGGTTTTACTGACCACCTGAATTAAAATCAAAATTTAAAAAACAAAACAAAAGCAAAAAGTTCTGAGTATAATTCTAAATAAATTTAGTTTGCTTGTACTAAGACTTGATATCCTAAATATTTAAGGAAAATTTGAAAAATCTCATCAAACTTCGGCCATCACTACTTCATCTGGGAGAAAAAGGTGTCATGTTGCTGACACGGTTCGTCTCAACGGTTCAGGGTTTCAGATCCCTCAATGATGCCAACTTCATATTTACTCAGCTAGAACAGTGGCACAAGGTCATTATAACATTTCATGTCTTGTCTCTTCAACCTTTTCAGTAAATAAAACTCCTTCAAATGATTTTTTTTTAAAAATGTTCCATTCTAATAGTTGTCATCATTTAAATTTGAGTTGGATGAAATTATTTTGAGTTCATTTCCAAGTGCATATACTTAAAAGAAAATTCAAGTGTTATACTAAACATTTATTTCAATTTATTGTAAATTATAATTATTTAAATTATTGATAAGTGTTGTATCTCAATTCTTAGAGGAGTTGAAAAGGTGTTACACTATTTTATTTTTTCTTGACTTTTCAGTCTTTCAATGAGCAGTATGTAGATATTGTAGAAGAAATGCTCAATGAAGCTCTAACAACTTATGAAAAGACTTTCAGTGGCTCCTGTCCCAGGCGTTCCATACTGAAGTAAGCTAAATCAATTGTAATGTAGAGAAGAAATACCTAGAAAATTTTAGAATTTTTTGTTAGTTAAAAATTATTTAACTTGTTAATTTTATAAAAAATTATCTCATTTTATTCAATTGGAGGGGTCCAAAAAAAGATGTATTTCTTCCAACCCATCTGTATGGTCAACTAACTATGCATGAAGAAGGACTGGAGTATTTGCAAAAACAGGTAGATAATTCATTTGACACCTTAATTTTACAAAGCTATGTGTTTTAAATGGGAAAAAATACCATTTCTGATCATAGAAAACATTCAGTGGTAGATGTAATGTTAATAATATTACTAGTTACAATCAACACTCGGTGTAAAACTTGATTAAACAAATTTTTTTCTTCAATTTAATACCTTATGTTTTTGCCTACTTTTCTTTCCCCTTAAATGCTCATTCTATATTCTTTACTGATTAGGAATGCATCAAGCAGTATTTCAGTTGTATACTTCAACAAAATTTAATAAGCAGTCAAGATATTCGGGCTCTAAAAACGGCCTTGTGGGCAGTGGTAAGTTCTTTAATCTTTACATTTCTGATCTAACTAATAACTATTTAACTTTTGCCATGAGTTGTTGAACTGTGTGATCAATTTGGGATCATGCTAAAAATTGAAACATTATTCACTTCTGCCATATTTTGTTAAGGATGATTAAAGCAACTCAGCAAACATAAATTCTAGAAAAGAGACCTTTTTTAAAATGCTACTAACAAAATTCAAATGACCGTATTTCATTTTTCCAGGGTCATATTGGTTTGTCTTGTGATGGGCTGGCATGGCTAGAATCCGAGAAAGTTATTCCAGAAATTATAAGACTAGCTGAAGAAAGTGGAGTTTTTTCTATCAGAGGGTAACACAATATGATATAATTAGTATACTAATATAAAATCATAATTAAACCAATATTAAAATAACTATTGAAATTTTCACAAAAATCTTATCTTGATCATTCCATGTTTCTGCTTAAAAATGTTTAGCTCGACATACAGAGCCAATGAAAGGGCCTGATCTTAAGTACAGAAACATTATTCAGTTATTGTGTGTGCAGTCCCGGTATCCAGGTCCCTTCTGTGCTCACGCCGACCCACTCAACCTTAGAAATTGGCTGGGCTCTGTCAATTAGTACATGTTGTAACATTCTCAAAACTGCTCAACAGAACTGCTTACTTCGTGTTGGGGCTGTTTGCTTGTACAAGAAAAGGTACTGATATTCTAAACGAGTTTGGATGGGAATCAAGATGTCACACCAGGAAGGTATAAATACTTTGCATGTGATGTGGAAAGTAATAAATAATTAAATCTCTACATTGCCATGTACATGGTAGAAAAATATAGAGATATTTTGTCAGAACTTGATAAAAAGAATGGCGAGTCTATAATCAATAACAAAATGAGTACAATGACCTTTTCAGGCTTTGATTGATATATGTCAAATATTTTTATAAAACAACATCAGAACCAGAGTACAATGACCTTTTCAGGCTTTGGTTGATATATGTCAAATATTTTTATAAAACAACATCAGAACCAGAGTACAATGACCTTTTCAGGCTTTGATTGATATATGTCAAATATTTTATAAAACAACATCAGAACCAGGTGGTTATTACACAGTTATAAATAGAATATCATTAACTCTTTTTTTCACTAGGAAATGTTTCCAGTTTTGGACCAGGATGGCTGGATGCATGGTTCTATGGAAGAGGCTCTTTTCATAAGTGACAGATTAGCATCCTCCAGTATTCAGAGTGAAAGTCATCGTCTTTCTTCCATGGGAAGCATGGGCCTGTCGCTCATTCAGGAGGAAACATTCATGCGCCCAGCTGGCTCTAAACCTTCAAGTCTGAACACCCTTAGAGCTTCCGTGTCTTCCATCCATTCAACAAAAGACCCTTTATTGAGGCACTCTTCTGCCGTGCCAACACATTATCATAATGTTCCCCCGTACACGTCTCCTCCCAACCTAACGGTGCCTAATGTTGCCTTCAGCCAAACTTTGCCTTATGGGTCGGAAGACTTTGTTCGGTTGGGTCCGGTCCCGTCAAGGTCCAGATCAGAAAAAGTCATTCCAAACAAAGCTGGGGAGTTGCGTCCTCGTGCTCAGACTGGTGATAAAACAACTCTGATTGCCCCTTGTGGTGTTTCCACAACAAAGTATGAATCGGTTCCTGTCAATATAGACTCCATTAATCTAAGTATTATTAACCCTTACACAACGAATGATCCCAGCAGAGTGAGGAAATCATCTTCACGTGACTCTATCCAATTAATTGCTTCCCCTGTTGTCAAATTGAGAACTAGCTCGGATGAGGATTCGGCCATTCTTTCTGACAACTGTGATTCACAATCCAATGACAACAGTCACATGGCCACATTTGCAACTGACATTTCAACTTCAGGCACCATACAGAATGGCACGGCACATTCCCATGTAGATAGTAATGCAGCAGAGGGTGATGCTACTCACAAACTTTCATTTACACCTCACGGTAACTCTACAAAGGATATCGTCAGTTTCAAAATGGGTGGCTCATCGCTCCTTAGTAATAAAGACAGTAGCAGCAGTGACAGTTCCAACCGTAGCAAAAGCAGGGGAAGCAGTTTTAACACAACAGACACCAGTGGTGTTGGATCATGTGACTCCAATGCCATGCCTGCACCAGGCAGTAACACATCTTCAGGTTTGAACAATGCCCTGACCCCCATACCCAGCTCTTCTTCCCTCTCCACTCTTGCAGCACCAAGCAGCCTTCTCTTGCCCACAGAGCCGGTCAAAGAACCTGTGCATCACTCTGCTTTACAGCGCAGTCTCTTTAAACTGTCTCGTATTCCAAGTGCCAAGAGGCGATCTGCTTCTCCTGCTCTGGGCATCACACCTAATGGACAGACTTACACGTCTCAAAGGGATGCATTAGGATATGCGACATTAAGAAATATCAAACGACAACGAACTTATAGCACTGAAACGGACGGAGATAATGTAAGCCACCTAGAAACTCCTTCACTGCATCGCACTGTTAGTCAAGATTCAGAGATAAGTGTGGAGAGTAATATGTGGCTGAGGTGAATTTTATTTATTTGCGTAAATTTTTTTAATTAATTTGTTTTAAAGCTGGTTTATTGTCACTGCATTTAACATCAAACAAATTTGTTATGGTTCAACTCTCAAAGAAGTCTCATCAGATTCTATTTTAGTGGTCCTATTTGTTTCACTAACATATTCAAACTTTTTATTTTTATAATCACAAGTTAGTTTTGATCACAAGTAAAACTTGCGATGTTAACTTATGCATATAAATGGTCATTTTTAAATTTCTATAAATTATTATTACTCTGTAATTTTTCATTGTTTTCGAGTGAAAATATACATTGCCAAACTGTCACAATTGATCCCCATAGGCTGTTGAGTACACTAAAAGATCTCTGTATTAAATTAACACACAGGTGTACATGGGAGGGGTAGGGGGAGTTGTTTAAATATTTTTAAAGGCTATAAAATAACACCACTATGCTTCATAATAATCGTCATATTATTGCTTTGTGTTTTCACACATGCATGCAATGATAGGGTTTATTTTCTAGTCAGTGTTACTGAGTTTACTGATTACTGTCCCAGGAGTTGTAGTTAGAAGAGACCAAACAGTGTATTTTTGTTTTTTGATACATTTCTCTAGCAGTTTTTTAAATGAAGTTATCCTCATTTCAGAATTCATGTAATTTTCTTCACAAATCAAGATCTATATTTTTATATCTAGTCAGGTAATAGATAAGCCTATTAAACTACTTTTCTTCCCCAGTATAAGAAGAAATGTGAGCAGTGTATCTTTGCAAGACCAAGATGTGCCAGCCTCACCCATTGCTAGCCTTAATCGAGCTGCCTTCAAGCCTCAATCACCTGGCAACCGTTTTGTTGGTATCACACTTCCTGTTGACATTAAAATGATTTTTGAGGTTTGCTTCTCTCATTGAATATTTGAATAGTTTCAATGCTCTTGTATTTAAGTTTTTCTGAAATGATACAATAATTTCAATATTGGGAAAGTCTTTCGACGGTTGTAAGGTTAAAAATGTATATATTATGTCCTCAAATATTACTTGGTTTATTTCAATATTGTGAAAGTAATTCAGAAACAAGGGGCTGGAAGGTTATACATTTATATGTTATGTCCTGAAATATTACTAGATTTATTTCATTTGGGGAAAGTCATTTAGAATCAAGGGGTATACATTTAAAACAGTTTCTATTAACTTTTTGACGCTGTAAAATTTCAATGATCATAAGTTAAGAAGTAGCCTAATTATGATACATTTTTTTTAAGAACAATATCTCTAAGTTATTAAGAAAGTGTCGCTAAGAAAAATATCTCTGAGTTGAAGAAAGTGTCACCTTATTTTTAGGAGAAAAAAATTCCTGTCATACAAATACACTTGAATGTGTTTAGAATTTACATCCCATTTGTCCATTATGAAATGTTTGGTACTTTGATAACAAGTTCCTTATCATGGTAACCCTGATTGAGCAGGTTGTTGAAGGTGAGGACAGAAGAACATGTTCAAGTTCTAGCCTGGGGAAATTAGAACAACCTCCAGGTAAGACATGTCAGCTCATCTTATCTTTATACATTTACAATGTAGACTAATTCTTTTCTTGCAATTCAGTTAATTATCTTTACTATGAATTATATATAGCTGGGTTCTCAACCTGCAGGCACTGTTTGTTTTAGGTCTATTTATAATTAAACATAATTATTTTTATTGCAAAGCATTTTGGTATAAGTCTTGTAATCAGGCCTTTACTCCACAAGTTTTCTTGAATTTGTGCACACCCGAGTTATTAGCGACAATACCATATCGTGTAACTTAAATGCTGGGAACCTCTGCTCATTAGTAGTCATTAATTACTTGATCACAGCTTCAACTTCACTTCATTAGTACACATTGCTTCTATGTTGACATCTTCAAATTTTATTTTTTATCGATGGGCCGCCTGATAATTTTCATGGAATTCAGAATTCTAGACAATATATTCAACTAATTGTTAACAAATAAAAAATTTAATAACATTAATATAAAAAATAAATGTCTAAAAAAAATTCAGTTTATTGCCTAAAGTAAGCTTGGCAAGAGTTGTTTTTTCCTGATTTTAATTCTTTTTTAAAATAAAAAAAGGCTAGTGACAAAATAATATATTCAACTATTATGGATTAGGTTTAAATATGTTAACTTATGCATTTAGAAAAACTTAACACCCAACCTAAAAAAAATAAAAGTAAAAGGGGTGCTGGGACTGTCACTTTGATTGGAGGGAAGGGAGAAATCGAGGGGGGAGTGGGCCTCTGAATATTTTTTTGATGCATGCAAAATGCTGGGATCCATTTTGGCGTATACATTTGATGTCCATTATTTTTTGAAGGTCTGAAACTTGTCTTCAATTGCTCTGATATTTATTTAATATAGTAAATAATTCAAACAACAAAATTATTAAACTTTAAAATAATTTAAAGTCCACTTGTCGAGCCTTTGAGGCTGCCATTATTTCAATGTAGAGAGTGATATCACTGCTGCTTTCTGTGGGAGAGAGCTTAGAAATATTGTACTACAGTTTTTAGACGTTTCATTTTAACGCTTATGGTGTCTTTGGACTTGTTTGCTTGGTCAGATTTTTTTCAGAGAATTCTGGGTTTTTTTCAGTATACATTATTGAAGTTGGGCTTCAACAAATCACTCCCAATTCAGTTCACAAATAAGAAATTTAATCATTTGTAAAATTCCTGTCTTTAGTACATTACTTTTGACAATTTTGCACTGCAATTATTAATTTTTTCAAGGTTTCTAAAGAAAATCATTTGAAAATTTTGTTTATTTTATTGAAACATTAATCCAGTTCCCAGAATGTCTTGCGAGCCAAATTAAACGCCTCGGCGGGCCGCAGTTTCCCCACTCCCGCTTTAGTTTAAAAGTAAAAAATATTTAAGTTATCGGAAAGTGAAATGAACCATCACAATTTTGGTCACATATGTGACTAAAAATAAACTAGAGGGTACTCACTTACTTAGTTTATTATAGACAAGTACAAGGAATACAGTATTGCTGGTACAGATTTTGATAAAAATACATTAGCCAAAAATGCATAATCTACTATTGTAACCATTCAGAGGGAACAAGGTATTTAAATTGTGAAATTTTCTCATAACTTTAGTGAGCTATTGTTTGATTGAGCTATCTGAAACCTGATAACATAATATTTCTTATTCCAGAGGTAAGAGGAATAAGTATTGCAGTGCCCCCATTAAAAAAAGAGATATCTTTTGAGCACAGCACTGATATCTGTTTGCTCTGCAATAGATTTAGGAAGAAGGTTGTTGCATCAACGGTGAAATCAGGTAAGAAAGTCATTCATGTGTAAGCTCTGCAAACCCAAGTGTCAAACATGTCTAATCTTGTTACTTGCAAAATAAGTTCATCCTTGTGCTAATGAAAGTTGTTTTCTGCAGTGACCACCATATCGAAGCATCAGGAAACTGAGTTGATGAGAGCAGATCAAGGTGAAGCAGTCCACTCTCTTTCTGATGTTGGCAGGACAAGGGGAGGTAGTATCAATGACCACCCTTCATCAGCAACACCAGGTAGTCAGACTAGCAGCTCCAGCACCCATGAAACAGGTATGATTTTAAATTTAGGTATGATTAAAATTTGTATTACTTAAGCTTCATTGCTCATTGTATTATGAGGAGAACTGCATTCAGGTTGAAGCAATAACAGACCTGTTTACTCATACGATTTTGGCGTACAATGTACGATTTTGAGGTGTATACATTATATATACTGTATGTTTATTTTTTACTATTAAGATAATGTATTGAATGATTTTGTGATGATATTTTAAAATTTAAAGAGTTTGAGGGTAAACAGTTCTGCAATAAGCAAAATTAAACACTAGGTCAGGGAAAACCTGAAAATATAAAAAAAAAAAAAAACAGCTGACGTTTCAATAGCAAAATAGAAAAAAGAATAAAAACGCAAGTTAGTATGGTTGAAGCCTCTATGGAAACATCTAATAAAGTCTAAAATTTGGGGGTGAGGTTTCAACATTGCTGATTAAGCTCAACAGAGAGTGATGAAGATGGCCAGAAAGTAATGTTAGCCATATTATTGATGAAATGGTTAATCTGAAAACACAAATACTTGTCTCAATCAATGTTATCTACAAAAATAGAGATAACCCAGTGTCCTTTTATTTCAGAATACCTAGAATGTTATGTTGTAATGAAATAAACCCATTATCATAATTGTATGCTCTATTTAAGATTTTTGTTAAAGTAGCTTATGAGACATTAAAGTGCAAAATTTAATTATTTCATAAAACAGCTGCAAAAAAACTGACTGAGGATAGCGAGGAAGGTAGACAACTCATTAGACTTGAAGTAATGAGACTGATTGTTAATCTTGGTAGTTCAGTTGGCTTGAAAGGATCTGAAACTGGCTTATTGAGGTAAAATAAAATAGCAAGAGATTTGGTAATGATCTGTACGTCCATTCAATATTCCCAGTGGGGCAAATGTATTCCTATGAAATAAATATTTTAGTTTCACTTATTCTGTCCCTCATGTTCTTATTTTTTGTTGTGTTTTTTTTTTAGTTTTAATTTTCAACCTTCATGTTCTTACGTTTATATAATGGACTGAGATAACTCCATCTTTTTAAAAATTGTCCTTTCGTCATTGTTGATTCTGAAAAGGAATTTAACCTAAACATTTGTCAAGCTCATTGAGAGTAAGAATAATGTAAATTGTGCAATTGTGTTAATCATCTAGTTAAAAAAATTCTATAATCCCCTTGTCTGTTTTGATCAACAGTTTGAAGCAACGTTTTCCAAAGTGCTTTCAGAGCATCTGCTTCTACTCTGAGGTGTGCCACTTGTTGTCAACATATTCCTACCGTTTGCTGGCTAGGAGATTTATTCAAGAGTTGTTTGATGAGTTGGATATTATAGGGGTAAGACAATCATTATCCTTCGTCTCTGAAAGCAGTTGATGAAACTCTATGGTAACAAAGTAGACATCTTGTTATAAATGTAAATCTCAAAATGGCCATTTGAAAAAATTTGAACCTCTCCACGCTGGCATAATGACATAAGCAAAACCAACCAAATGCTCCTACTGTAAGTTTAACTTATGTATAATACTAAAATGGTAGGTTTCCCTATTGTCTTCGACAATGTACTTGGCAAAATGAAAAGGTATACTTTTTTTTCTCTTGGGTAATAAATAAGTATAAAGAGCAACATATTTCTTTACCTGCAGTTGCTGGAAGCTCCATGTCAATATCTGTCCATTGAACTGGACCCCAGCCCGCACATGGCGCCTATCAGACAAGACAGTTTAGATGATTTTCAGGACTTTTCCTGATGGTCGCCCAATCAATCATTTTTAAGTCTGGCAACTTGGAGCAAGTATCACAAACCTTTCCTAATGGTGACACATCTGCGTCAATATTCAGCAACCATTTCTCACTGTACATATTTATTACTAACTGTACCCCAGTATCAACACCAAAGCAACAATGCAGATTTGATCACACATCATTCCCTGACACATTCTTGTGTACGCTATGATTTTAAGAGTGTCATGCTCTAGTGTCAATTGTCATTTAGTTATATCAAACGCGAAATTCTGCACTTGATTAAATTTGCTAGAATTACTCAAATGTCCATTGACTGTTTAAAAAAAAATTATTAAAACTCTGAACAATGAAAAAAAGTAGGTAAAAATTCGGATTAATCTGAGCAAAATGAGAGCAGCTTGAAATACTTGAATGCAAAGAAAAGCCTATTTGTTTGTTGCATGTATTACTTGAGGCTGCTGTAATGAATGTTGTTAGCCAAAAGTAAACACCGGTGCACCTCAGCTGCTTGACTTCCACATATTTGACAAACATTTAGTGGAACAAGTCCACAAATCAAAATGTCATGCCATATTTAGTAGATTTTCCAAAATACTTGTTATCTCACTGTTAGCCAAACTGAAATAATTAAGAATTATTGTGAATACAAGAGTGATTGGTTTAGGTTTTGTGTGATTTTGAATGATTGTATATGATGTTTATGTATGATTCCCTTATCACCGATGAACAAATTGTAAACGAAACAAAATGTCTTTCAAGGAATGTGTTTGTGTACCGTATTTATATAATAAATATATATTTATAGAATTGTATATAATAAATATTTAGTTAAATGTTATTTATATGTGTATCTGTGTGAGACAAAATGATAACTTTTTTTTGTTTCAAAAAAGATTGAGATGGATTATGCTCCACTGTCCATACAACTGATTGAGTAGGATTCTTTTCCACCGTTAATATGGCTGACTGTCAACACTTGCTAAACACTGTTGCTTTTTCTTCAGGATTGGACAGGAAAAATCTTTTGATAGGATATATCAGGGCTTGGGGGTATATTAATAGCAAACAATTGAACGAGCTTCATGCCATCAATAGATTTAATCAAGAAAAGGATTGCTTGGAAGAAGACTGTTTGATAAACATTTCATCTAGTCATTTTATTTGACATAATGTAAGTGATGCAAGGAGATCATAGATTTGTATGTATAGTTTGTGGAAATGAAGTATGGCAACACTGCAATCACATATTTGTATCCTTAATTTGTGGAAATGAAATATGGTAAGGCTGCAATCATAGATTTATATGCTTAGTTTGTGGGAATGAAATAATGCCACACTGCAATCATAGATTTGTATGATTAGTTTGTGGGAAGGAAATAATGTCACGCTGCAATCATAGATTTGTATGATTAGTTTTTGGGAAATGAAATAATGCCACACTGCAATCACAGTTTCCTGTTTCACTTCTAAATTGATTTTGACATTTCTAGTTGTCTTGAATTCTTTCTTACCTCATGGGTTAGGATGTCCGTATATGTTAACCCTTTCTAGCACAGGGGTTAAGGATATCCATTAGCATCAACACTCTCTAGCCCAAGGGAATAAGATATCGATTTATTAATATCAACACTCTATAACCCCGGGGATTAGGATGTCCATTAATATCAACAATCTATAATCCAGAGGATTGGGCTATCCATTAATATCAACTCTATAGCTCAGGGTTGACCAACCCAAACGGCTTCATGTACCATTTTGTCTGTCTACTCCTCAAATATATTATATAAATGTAATTAATTGAAATAACTCTATACAAAATTAACAAATGCTTCATTTAAATCAAATCTGTGTTCATAACAAAGGAAGAAAAGAAGCTCAACAAATGAAGAAAGAAAATGTTAAGTTATGATCGGGCCGGCCAAAATATTTAATGTGCTGGGTCACATGCGCTCAAAGGCATAGGATCTCAACGTTTTTTGAGTCATGACCCTATTTTTAAACCTTAGTAACTGTTCACCCCTTTTTATAGAAACTAAAGTGATCCTTGAGCCCCATTATATTTATATTGAAGCAAATTGACTCATGACCCCGCTAATGAAAAAGATAAATATAAGGTAAGAGAAGAGAATACACTTGTCAAAAAAGATGCCATATTATACAATTATTTAAACTTCCTTAGGACACAGATTAAATTACTGTTTCAGCCAGCAACCCCACTCAAATGCCTTCATGACCCCATTTGGGTTGTCACAACCCTTGGGTTGGAAACCATGGCTGGGGGTGCTCGTAGGTTTAGGATGATCCTCAATTTAAATACCCTCTTGGTCATGTTTTAGTGCCAATCACTATAACTAAAGACTCAGTGAATTAGAAGTGGAAATAAGTGCAAAAAGCACTGTAGTCCTAATTTTGGCTCGAGTTTAACTCAACATTTTAGTTAGGATTTCTTGCCTTAGAATTGTGTGCTGCTCATTTGTTCATAGTATGACATAAAACATTTAAATGTTCTGTTCATTGTTGGTCATTAACTTGTGCTTCAGATGAATATTTGCTTTATGAACCAGGAGTATTTTAAGTGGCTGACATTTTTCGACACCGAACATTTGATTGAAACTGAAAAAAAAAAATATGACTCCTCTGCTTTGTGTACATAAATGTTAAATATTTCTGAGAATGTGATGATACATCTTTGCTTCTTATTATGTGTCATACTATATCATGCCATTTGTGATATTTTGGGGGGGGGGGGGGGGGGGGGGGTTCTTATTCCACATTTCCCTGACACAGTGCCACTATTGTTGAAACTGCATCAACCATGTTTAGCCATGTCCTCAAAACATTTTTGTTGTTTGAATATCTGTGAGGCCTGTGAATGTGGGCTGGACACAACACTGGCCAATCTCTCTCTATGCCATATTGTTTACTAAAACTTACATCATATGTGATCTGTATTCTTTTTAACTGACTTGGACTAAAAAAAAGTGTTTAATACAAGGCCAAGTCTACTTACTTTGCACTGTGTGTTACCTCCTCTATGAACTCTATGTTGATGGACCTGGTCAATGTGCCACAGGGTTTTTAGACTCACCTGTTATGTATCAATCTTTTCTTACTGTTGCCACTGAGCTAGTGTATAGAGATGATGGCATGATGACTATTTAATACCAAATGTCATGAGGACTGTGTAATGCCAAATGACACAAGGACTGTGTAATGCCAAATGACATAAGGACTATGCTACATCTTGATAATTATAGCCAGGATTTTTACATAAGTCATTTGAAATTGACATGCACACACTGGTCTCAATCACTAATTACATATGGAACTTTTTGAACAATCTCAATAATGTATTGAAATCGTGTCATAAAATAATCAGATGAGATTTTTCAACCAGCAATATTTCAGTCAGGTCATGCCCATATTCAATTGCTTGGCACAAGGCTTATCTCAATGAAGACATTCAATTGCTTGGCACAGGGCTTATCTCATTGAAGACATTCAATCAGCAATATTTCAGTCAGGTCATGCCCATATCCATTTGCTTGGCACAAGGCTTATCTCAATGAAGACATTCAATTGCTTGGCACAAGGCTTATCTCAATGAAGACATTCAATTGCTTGGCACAAGGCTTATCTGACTATCTCATTGAAGACATTTACCAGCAATACTTCAAGCCAATTATTTGAATCATCTCATGGGAATAGTTGATCTACTGTAAACAAGAACAGTGCACACATTTTGAGACACCTAATTATAGACTGACACCAAAACAAAATCTTGGCACTGACTGATTGTCAACCGTGACAACTTTTTTTCTCAATATGTTCATGGCCAACTATTTTTCCCCCAGACATAATTTGAAAAGAATTTAATGAACTTTTGTCGTATCAACTTAAGGTCAAGATTTTTGTTCGTTCTCGGTGTATGTCGCCGCTTGAAAGATCCTTCAAATTATCTTAGAACTTGAGATAGCTGGAGACAGAAACCTGCACTGTGATGCTGGCAAAGATCTACATAAACCTGCCCTGTGATGCTGGCAAAGGATGTTTTCGAAGCTGTCTAAGAAATTATAAGTTTATGTGTTGAATGCATGGGTTGGGGAAAAGAGGTTTACATGAGGCTAGGAAATTATGTTTTACAATGTTATCAGTTGTTGTTAATTGTAAATCTTGATTAATTGTAATTTTTACCAATCTACACACAAGTCGTATTAAAAATGGAATATTAAATACTGATTATCTTGTCATAGTTTTTTTGTTTGTTTCAAGCTGCGAAATAGTCATTAGTAAGTCTCCAATTGGGGCTATTTTAATTTAGATTTTATTATCGTTGGCTGATGGAAAGCTAAAATATAAATGTATCCAATAATAAAGTATGCCCAGTACTCAAACTATTGCAAAACAATATATATAAACGATCGGTGGGGGCACACATCTAACGCGGTGTGACACAACAGGCTTCCATTTCCATGGTAACGGTGGACTCATCCCTATGGATTTATGTCTGACTTTAGGTTTCCATGGTTATGCTTTGTGTTCATCTATTATCTATGGATACTGGCGTACGAAGAGTGGACCGCGCCCTCCCCCCCCCCCCCCCCCCCCCACCGGTGGTATTTTTTTTCCTTTGCCATATTAATGAGGGGCACTTTTTCACTGTATTAAGTAAAGAGGCACTTTTTGCTACAGGCTATATATTGACTGGTGGCATTTTCGGTCAACTGCAAAGTTTTTCGCGGGTGGGGCGGAGCTGACCCTAACTAGAACACCAGCTGAATATTGAAAAGACCCTAGCTACGCCACTGTCTATGGATAGTGAAATTTTAAAGCAACAGGAGCGATTATTGCAAATAGGCGGCACCCTGCGAACGATCCAGCCTCTTGGTAGAAACTAAGATGTGGGGGGGGGGGAGCATCCCTAAAATATATGACGTCACGCAACTAGGGGATGGGAGAGGGGTGAAGAATTTGTGACGATGTATTATGAGTACTAGTGTGTCTAAATTTTGTGACAATGACTGAATGAGGGAGGTGGTGTAAATATCTTCCAAAATAGTGGAACATTTATGAAATATGATAACCCATTCTAAAATTTCTAGCTTGTACTTCTACTGGTGAAAATTTCCTCGTCCCTTCTTCACCCTAGTCCTAGTCCCAGTTTAGGGGCCATCCATAAATAACGTCACGCGTCTAGAGGGGGAGTCAGATTTTTGTGACGAGGTGGAGGAGGGGACTCTCAAGCAATGTGATGTCACATGAAAAGTAGAATATTGTAGTAAAGAAATTCACTTAATAACGCTAAATTACAGACATTTTTAACATGATCAGTTATACAACAACCATCATTTTATTTTTAAACTGCTATCACTGAGAGAATCAGTGCAGGTATGCGAGGTCCGAAAAATAGCCTCAGATCATATTACAAGACGCCAAATAGGAGGAAACTAGGGGTGTAGTTGCAATGACATCTGTGAGAATTTATGGCTAAAGACGGACACTGGAGTCATAGAATTCGCATACCACGGCAACCACAGAAAGTGGGGTGGAAGGATAACAAATGGTTGACCGTGACATGGGGGGGGGGGGAGAGAGGTGGTGGTATCTTAGTAAATGCTCTAGGGCAGGGATTCTTAACATTTTTTTACAGGGCTGCAGGCCCACTCCGTTTTAAACACACCCCCAACGTATAAGTTATATTGTAATAGAATTTAAAATTATTAAACAATTTAGTTATCTAAGTTTTATTTCTTTAATTAACTTTATAGACAATGGAAAAAATTACCAATAAAAGCAATGCACCGACAAAATTCACAAGAAAAACATTTACTGCTGTAATCAAAATGCACACAAATAATTAAAAAGAAAGCAGCAACAGTTAGCAATTGCAGCAATTACAATCAGTGGCGTATCTAGGGTTGGTGTCACACGGTCCGGTAAGCTCATAGTGTCCCCCCCCCCGCCACACACCCTTTCCAGGATGTAATTCTTCTTGCTAAACTTAGTCCACAGTATAACAAATAGGCCTACAAGAACAAAAAAAAATTAATTGAAGGCCATGAGGTAAATGTATTTAAGAACTGTGACATGTACTTAGAATCACTCATTGTTATCAAAGGATTGTTTTATTTCTAAGAATTTAGATGAATATAGCTTAATGTCACTTACAAAAGTTAACGAACACTCCATTCGGCGTTGAAACATGGTCAAAACGACGTGTTTCTGACTTAATAATAAGGTAACCTAATTGCTGACGCATAAACTTTGAACTTTTAATTAAAAACGCATTTTGATTGGTTACATGGATGGAAATGTACGCGTCATCTGTAATCCTTTTGTGGATTTCGGTTAGACCGAGCAGTGTGTGCTCTGTAAATAAGCAATTTTTCAATTTGATGTCACCCCCTGAGATGGTTTCACCCCCGTGCGGTCTGCACACCTCTAGCTACGCCACTGAATGCACTTTTCTGGTCTACCACACCTTAGGGCTGGGGAGGTACTTTTACCACTGGATAAGAACCACTGTTCTAGTGAAGTGTTTTTGATACAGGTGCTGTAATTTGATATCCACGGGAGGTGACTCTCTTAAGGGTTTGTAAAGGACAATAGTGGACACAGGGACTTTTTATAGAAGGGGGGGGGGGTAGAGATTTGTGACATTATATTTTAGGGGGGGGGGTCTAACTTTTTGTGACGATTTGTGACGATGGGGGGAGGGGGGGTAAAAAATCGGCAAAATTTGCGTGACGTCATTTATGGATGGCCCCTTACTCAAAATAATCTAGTGACTATATCTTTAAGCATTTTGTTCAAACATAACTTCAATTATTTAAGTCAGGCCTGCCAATTCACGAGACGTTTTGGATGGAATATTGTCTTAGCTGAGGAGCCAACAAGGGCGTGATGGTTTCGAGCTTTTCCTTGACCGCGCCCCAAAAACCTTTGAAATCTCGCGATCCCGCGTTAGTTATCCCAACAATGTCCCGGTTGGACTATTGTCAACTATATCCATCAGCGACTAACTTCCTGCTTCACAGAAAGCAACATTGGAAAAGTAAAATTACAATATAAAATATTTCAAGGGACATTTTAAGGTAAGGAAAAAATCTTTGGTTCTTTTTCTTTGCCCTGTCAATAAGTCAAAGTTAAAATAAGTAGCCAACATGACGGTTGAGAAAAACTATAGTCTTGACAAAATAAAAAATGGGGAAGTTCAATTTGACCATTTCTAAGAGCCACAGTCACTAAGAGGACACAACCAGCAGTTTAGTTATGGATGCTTTATACTTCATATGTAAAGACTCCATACAGTTATTTATTTATAAGTTATGATAGCAATAGTCTTGCCCTTACACTTACTTTAGAATACTTTCATTATAGTTTCCTATATTTACATTATTATCATACTTATACTGATTGATAAGCAGGCTAATTTAAATTTAAGTATTCATTTATTAAGTATAAAATTTAAGTTTAAGTATTATATTATAAATTATATATCATAATATATGAATTACAGACCTGTTTACTCTTACAATTTTGGCGTACAATGTACGATTTTGAGGTGTATACATTACAATTACATATACTTGATATACTGTATGTTTATTTTTACTATTAAGATAATGAATATGTGATGATAGTGTACGATTTTAAGAGTTAGAGGGTAAACATTTCTGCAATTATATAATATTTAATAATATAATATGATAGCGATAGCATAGTTGGTGCTATATAATTTTAATCATGAATCCTGCCTATGATGTGGACATGGAATACCACGCCATATATATTTCACATGACAGTCATCATGACATCTAATTCTAATAATAAGTCAGATTAAAAAGTGGTAAAAGTGCAGTTCATGTGCGTATTATTACTATGTTACGATTTTTCGTATTTTCACAGTATACCTTGTTAACTCCAGACATGTAACTACTAATACTAAAATGAATAGAGCTATTTTTATTTGATGAAGCGCATTTGAGCTGAAGGCTGAAGGCATGTTAACAACAAAAAAAAAATAATTATATTTTGGGAATCTATTTTGTTTCTTATATGAACTATATAAATATAATTTCAAACAAAGGCTCCTGCATGGTTGAATGGATGTAGACCAAACTTAGTACACATTTCACATACACTTTGATTATCCATTTTCAAATACTGAACTCAAATATCTACTCCTTCAATGCTTGTGGCCCAAATTTCATTTATTGGCTACTTATATTACTTAATATAATATAAGATATATAAATACTAGTAGATTTAGACAACAAAATAGGCTTCTACATGAATTGATGGACATAAGCCAAGCTTTGTAGCTATTTCCTTCATAATTCATATTTTAATATTGGTGGATTTGAAACACCTTGTATGATATAATTATAATTTATTTCTGATATAAATAATATAATAACTTTTGTTTTATTTACGTTAAACATCAACAAATAATTTACGGTACTTTACATTAATGTAAATTTAATTTCTTGTTTTTTTTTTTTTTTATCATACCTTCAGCTTCAAAATTTCATTTTGGCATACCAACTTATTGGTGAAAATATCTGGCATATAGCCTATATTATAAGGTGAAAAAAAATGGAGAGACCATTCATGGGCGCTGTGTAACATTGGGGGGGGCAGTTATTCAAAGATGCTTTAGAAATCACAAAAGAAATTCAGTGATTTACAGTTTAGTAACAGTTAAATATTACTGCCGGGAGTTAATTTAATTAAGTTTTCATGGCAAAATACAAAATTGGTTAAGAAATAACATACGCACCTGAACTGCACTTTTACCTATAATTTGATAAAGGTTATTAAAAGCAAGTCACTTTGTCTCTGCGAGTGGATGTGTGTAGACCTAAGACTAAGTCACAACAAGTCAGATTAGGTAAATTCCATCTTAACTGACTTTAAGTAAGAAAAATTATTTCAATTTGCATCCAGTAGAAATGACAAAATGAAAAGTGCCATTAAGTCTAAGTGTGTTTAATTTAACTATACATACATGGTTTTGGCTCTTTAGATGGTAGACTGTAAAATAATAGCATTTATAAATATATATTAAACATATTTAATAGTAAAAAAAATTTAAAATGTAATTGTAACTGATGTAACATGACAATGACATATCTGAGTTAGTAGCATAGTATTTGTTGTTGATTTCCCCTGAAATTTGCTCTAATCGAAATATACTTTTAAAAACGAATTATTCATAGTGTTTATACTTTTCTAAGCTAAACCTTAAGAGACTAATTAGATAGCACATTTCACAAAAATACAGACAAAATAATACTAATGACGTACTGTAGCATGACTTTGCAGCTGGTGTAATGTGTCTGAATGCAAGCAATCAAAAACAGAACAGTATCAATTTTTTTACAATATTACAAATACTTCACTGTATTAATTATAATATACATAAGTTACAGCGTTTTTCATGCTGGTCCATCATGTGACATTGACCATGACAGTGCTCATACATATTGAGACAGTTTTTTTATCTTTAATATTACTTGTCTTGTTTTTCTCTACTAAGTCTACAGAATGTTTCCTAGGCCAGTGCTTCCAAATCTTCTCAGCGGGATAATATAATCATATGGTGTGGTTGGGGGGGGGGTGCATTTAAGTGAAGATGTGCCAGTGTAGGAATATTTAAGTCCTGCGTTTTTTCAGGCTACAAAAACTTGGAAACAATTTTGTTTTCAAAATGCAATTTTTTTCCTTACTATCTTTTACATTTATAGTTATAAATAATTTCAAAAACAATAACGGTATTACTAATAATGAGAGTTTCCCTGTGTAATGGTCATTTTCCCTGTCTGACAGGCAGTTTCCCTGTGTAATGGTCAGTTTCCCTGTCTGACAGGCGGCTTCCCTGTGTAATGGTCAGTTTTCCCACTATGGTGCTTTCTTCGTTCATTATTGCATCATTGAAGTGTAGGACTACAATATAGCTACTCCATCGTCTCGTGAAGACGGAAGGATGCCATACATTGCATGGTGACTTCACGACATCAGCATTTGGTGTAACTAATAAACCCCTCTTTGGCTTCCTCAAGACAGCATCACTGGTTGATTCAAGGTGTATAGCAGATGAGGGTTTGATTGTCAAAGAGGCGATCAGAGGCTTTATCACTGGTCTTGGCGCAAGCTCCACATACTTAGGCAACAGGCGCCCCGTCACATACAGAGTGATATATTTAGGTGACAGGCTCCCCATCACATACAGGGTGCTATATTTAAGTGAAAGGTACTCCGTCACATACAGGGTGCTATATTTAAGTGACAGGCAACCCATCACATACAGGGTGCTATATTTTGTGTCCGGGTTGGGGACTAGATAGACTACACAGAGGAAGATACGAATAATTATAGTTGGGCATGTAGTTTATTGTAATACTTGCTTTAACCAGGCTGTTAACTGTTGTATTGCCTGGTGTCTAGTCTATCAGTACTCGCTATAACTACCAAGTCAAGTGTTGCTATAACCATAAAGTCAAGTGTTCCTATAAGCACCTAGTCAAGTTTTGCTCCAACAAGTCAAGTTTTGCTCCAACAAGTCAAGTTTTGCTCCAACAAGTCAAGTTTTGCTCCAACAAGTCAAGTTTTGCTCCACAAGTCAAGTGTTGCTATAACCACCAAGTCAAGTGTTGCTGTAACCACCAAGTCAAGTGTTGCTGTAACCACCAAGTCAAGTGTTGCTGTAAGCACCAAGTCAAGTTTGCTCCACCAGGTCAAGTTTTGCTATAAGAACCAAAAGAAGTGAAGTTCTGCTCCACCAAGTCAAGTTCTGCTCCACCAAGTCAAGTTCTGCTCCACCAAGTCAAGTTCTGCTCCACCAAGTCAAGTTCTGCTCCACCAAGTCAAGTTCTGCTCCACCAAGTCAAGTGTAGCTATAAGACTCTAAAGTCAAGTTTTGAATCCACCAAGTCAAGTGCTGCTAATATTTTTAATGGTGTTCAGCTCACCTAAGACTCATTGACTGTACAAGAAAGTTGCCTGGCTTCTGCTATAGTGCAGCTATAGTCTGATTAGTAGCCCGATAGCTTGTACATTTATAGTTATATCCCCTCCCCCCCTTTTTTTTCCACAACAATGACCAACTTCATACAGAGTCAAATGAAATATTTTTCTTAATTTCATCACAAATCCAATCTGATGCAGATGTAGTTGAAATCCAGACCACCAATAATATAGTCAGGCATGGGACAAGAATTCTGAAATCAAAGATGACCTCCCTGGTCTGTGCAGCACCAGGTCATGTCCTCCACACACTGGTTCTGTCGATAGAGCCATTCAACAATCCTTTCAAGTGTTTTTTTTTTGGGGGGGGGGGGGGGGGGCGGGCTTGTGTGTTCAATTTTAGGACTCCAGTGAGTCCAACACGCAGGCCAATGTGTTATTCAAAAGTCAGAAAATGAATCTGAATCCAGTTTGTCTTTGATATGGCAATGATGGAGTGAGTGTGGAAGCATCTGAGATCGTTCTGATTGAATTCTTTGAGTAGCTGCCTCTCCCACTTACCCATAAATTCAACCTGTTGAATATCCGGGGTGAATTTTTACTGCAAGTATGGGTGGTCATATAACTAAAATTGATGGGGTGGGGGCGCAGGGCAGGGGCGTCATTTCAGGTTTTTGTACAGCAGAGGGTGGGCAAAACCAAAACTTGGTCGGCTTGTTAATTTGTGTATCCCTTGAGGCGCCACAGTACATAGGAATTTAAAACAAAAACCTTCTAATTCAAAGGGGGGGGGGTAAATACCCCACCCTGCCCTACCCAAAATGACGTCCCTGGCCCAGGGTCCTTAAACCTTTAAAAATATGTATTGACTGTTTCGTATTTTAAGAAATACCAAATCTCTTCACGAAAGTAAATCAAAATCAAACTCCCACCCGGTGCACGGGATGGTAAAGAGAAATGTTTGCCGCCGGCTGTAATAGCCAGGGGCTCTCAACCTGTGGGTCGCGACCCCTTTGGGGGTTGAACGACCCTTACACAGGCTCGCCCCAGACCATCAGAAAACACATATTTATGAAATAGCAACGAAAAGAATTTTATGTTTGGGTTTTCACCGCAACATGAGGAACTGTGTTAAAGGGTCGCGGCATTAGGAAGGTCGAGAACCACTGATATAAGTAAAAGGAACGTTGATAATATTCTTATTCGGCTCTGTTGCACACATTTTATCTGAACAACAGACAGTGTATCAAATGCTCATATTTGTTCTGTCGGCTGGAAGTCTAAAGCAGGTCCTCTCTGAATGGCTTCACCGCAGGCCAAACTGTAGCAACTTAAAGGAACGATGCCCGGCGCCTATAGTTTTGAATTCTGCATATTACCTTCGCATTGATTCGAGTGTTTCCGGCCGGGAAAAAATATTCGAACGGCTAATTGACCCACTTCCCGTCAACCTATTGAGCTGAAACTTGCCACATAGACTCTTTGCCGATGACAACGCATTCTCTCGGATTTGTAGCTCCAACCCCCAAATTAAGTTTTTTTCTTGTTTTTTGAGGGAAAGATAAAGGGAATATATTGCCACTGAATTCACGAAATAAAATCCCAGATAACTGCGCTAAATGAGATTCTTTGCTGGAGCGTCTGGTGCGTAATCTTTTCTTTTGTTATTATGAAATAGTTGGTGAAATGAGTCTGCAGTGTAAAAGCGGGTGGGACGTTAGAATTTTAATATAAAATAAATAAATATGCTTATAGAGGATTTATGCGAAATTTTTTGTTTGAAAGGGTTATTTCATTATAAACAAAGTAAATGGTAGGTTATTCCTGGGGGATGTGGTGAGTTGGTTGACATTTACACTGGGAGGGTGTGGTGAGTTGGCTGACATGTCCACAGAGAGGATGTGGTGAGTTGGCTGACATTTACACTGGGAGGGTGTGGTGAGTTGGCTGACATGTACACTGGGAGGGTGTGGTGAGTTGGTTGACATGTCTACAGAGAGGATGTGGTGAGTTGGTTGACATTTACACTGGGAGAGTGTTGTGAGTTGGTTGACATTTACATTGGGAGGATGTGGTGAGTTGGTTGACATTTACACTGGGAGGATGTGGTGAGTTGGTTGACATTTGTAACATAGCTGAATGTTCTTGTATCTTCAGTATGTTATCTAATACTTTATTAATATGAATGCAGCTACCACTCATACTGTCATTAAACAGGTCCGATTAGATACATCACACAGTTCTTTATTATTCAAATAATTGGTACAAATATGGTCCTTGAAATTGTTACATCCATGTAACTGTTAAAGTTACTACAACATAAGAAATATTACACACTTTAATATTATTTCATCCATGAATTAACATCACATTCAAATATGGCCTCCTTTCCCCCTCTGACCAAAGATCGTGTTCGCTCACTTACTACAAAATCATGACTTCTTCATTCGCCACAAAAATGAGTTCTCCTTATTCTCATCATATGATTTATTATAATTAAATCACTACGCCACCGTGAATAGAAATAAATAATACTGTCATGTGACTGAGTACCGTTAACTCGTTATGTTACAACATTTACACTGGGAGGGTGTGGTGAGTTGGCAGACATGTCCACAGAGAGGATGTGGTGAGTTGGTTGACATTTACACTGGGAGGGTGTGGTTGAGTTGGTTGACATGTACACAGAGAGGGTGTGGTGAGTTGGTTGACATGTACACAGAGAGGATGTGGTGTGTTGGTTGACATGTCCACAGAGAGGATGTGGTGAGTTGGTTGACATGTACACTGGCAGGGTGTGGTTGAGTTGGTTGACATGTACACAGAGAGGATGTGGTGAGTTGGTTGACATGTGCTCAGAGAGGATGTGGTGAGTTGGTTGACATGTACACTGGCAGGGTGTGGTTGAGTTGGTTGAGCTGTACACAGAGAGGATGTGGTGAGTTGGTAGACATGTACACAGAGGTGATTTGGTAGACATGTACACTGGGAGAGTGTATGGATTTGGTAGACATGTACACTGGGAGGGTGTAGTGATTTGGTAGACATGTACACTGGGAGGGTGTAGTGATTTGGTAGACATGTACACTGGGAGAGTGTAGTGATTTGGTAGACATGTACACTGGGAGAGTGTAGTGATTTGGTAGACATGTACACTGGGAGGGTGCTACTAAAAATGTATTTTGTTTTTAAACACAAGTAGGTACACCAAAGTGATGTCCCGCTTCTATGCTGCAAAGATGAACTCTTCAGTACATGAAGTAGTAAGGGATTTGACTTCCTGGTCCAAACGGTGTGTTCATTTCTGTGTACATTACGTCAGTGTGGAGATAGCGGCCTTGGATATAAGAGCAATCATCTTGTCAATACCGTGCTACCTGTTACATGGCTGTGAGAGATAACTGTCGGAGTATGTTTGTCTGATGTGCCGGTGTGTGCTTATGTGATGTGCAGTTTGTGTTATGGGATTTGCAGGTGTGTGGATGTGTATTTATGTGATGGCGGGTGTGATGTGTGGGTGTGATGTGTGGGTGCGTGTTTGTGTGCTGATTGCATTTGCGTACAAAGGTATTGCGGATCACTGGTGGTCCTTTTTGGGGGCTAATTTACTTTTCACCCCTTCTTTTTAATGGAGATTTTTGACAAACTGAGATTTTTTTCTAGGAAGTGAGTGTCAAAAATCTTTGGTGGCACTTACCCATTGTGACGTCATTGATGAATTTGAAAAACAAAAGGCACGATGAGTGGTATTGTACTGTTTTAATAAATTATCTTGTCTCAAAATCATAAAGTATCTTGCCTCAAAGTCATAAATTATCTTGTCTCAAAGTCATAAAGTATCTTGTCTCAAAATCATAAATTATCTTGTCTCAAAATCATAAATTATCTTGTCTCAAAATCATAAAGTATCTTGTCTCAAAATCATAAAGTATCTTGTCTCAAAATCGTAAAGTATCTTGTCTCAAAGTCATAAAGTATCTTGTCTCAAAGTCATAAATTATCTTTTCTCAAAATCATAAAGTATCTTGTCTCAAAATCATAAAGTATCTTGTCTCAAAATCATAAATTATCTTGTCCCAAAATCATAAAGTATCTTGTCTCAAAATAGTAAAGCATCTTGTCTCAAAGTCATAAAGTATCTTGTCTCAAAGTCATAAAGTATCTTGTCTCAAAATCATAAAGTATCTTGTCTCAAAATCATAAAGTATCTTGTCTCAAAATCATAAAGTATCTTGTCTCAAAGTCATAAAGTATCTTGTCTCAAAATCATAAAGTATCTTGTCTCAAAATCATAAAGTATCTTGTCTCAAAATCATAAAGTATCTTGTCTCAAAATCGTAAAGTATCTTGTCTCAAAGTCATAAAGTATCTTGTCTCAAAGTCATAAAGTATCTTGTCTCAAAATCATAAATTATCTTGTCTCAAAATCGTAAAGTATCTTGTCTCAAAGTCATAAAGTATCTTGTCTCAAAATCATAAAGTATCTTGTCTCAAAATCATAAAGTATCTTATCTCAAAATCATAAAGTATCTTGTCTCAAAATCATAAAGTATCTTTCTCAAAATCATTAAGTATCTTGTCTCAAAATCATAAAGTATCTTATCTCAAAATCATAAAGTATCTTGTCTCAAAGTCATAAAGTATCTTTTCTCAAAGTCATAAAGTATCTTGTCTCAAAGTCATAAATTATCTTGTCTCAAAGTCATAAATTATCTTGTCTCAGAGTCATTAAGTATCTTGTCTCAAAGTCATAAATTATCTTGTCTCAAAATCATAAAGTATCTTGTCTCAAAATCATAAAGTATCTTGTCTCAAAATCATAAAGTATCTTGTCTCAAAATCGTAAAGTATCTTGTCTCAAAGTCATAAAGTATCTTGTCTCAAAGTCATAAAGTATCTTGTCTCAAAATCATAAATTATCTTGTCTCAAAATCGTAAAGTATCTTGTCTCAAAGTCATAAAGTATCTTATCTCAAAGTCATAAAGTATCTTGTCTCAAAATCATAAAGTATCTTGTCTCAAAATCATAAAGTATCTTGTCTCAAAATCATAAAGTATCTTGTCTCAAAATCATAAAGTATCTTGTCTCAAAATCATAAAGTATCTTGTCTCAAAATCGTAAAGTATCTTGTCTCAAAGTCATAAAGTATCTTGTCTCAAAATCATAAAGTATCTTGTCTCAAAGTCATAAATTATCTTTTCTCAAAGTCATAAAGTATCTTGTCTCAAAGTCATAAATTATCTTGTCTCAAAGTCATAAATTATCTTGTCTCAAAGTCATTAAGTATCTTGTCTCAAAGTCATTAAGTATCTTGTCTCAAAGTCATAAATTATCTTGTCAGAAAGTATCTTGTCTCAAAGTCATAAAGTATCTTGTCTCAAAGTCATAAATTATCTTGTCTCAAAGTCATAAAGTATCTTGTCTCAAAGTCATAAAGTATCTTGTCTCAAAATCATAAAGTATCTTGTCTCAAAGCATAAAGTATCTTGTCTCAAAGTCATAAAGTATCTTGTCTCAAAGTCATAAATTATCTTTTCTCAAAGTCATAAAGTATCTTGTCTCAAAATCATAAAGTATCTTGTCTCAAAGTCATAAAGTATCTTGTCACAAAGTTATAAAGTATCTTGTCTCAAAGTCATAAAGTATCTTGTCTCAAATTCATAAATTATCTTGTCTCAAAGTCATAAATTACCTTGTCTCAGTCATAAATTATTTTGTCTCAAAGTCATAAAGTATATTGTCTCAAAGCTATAAATTACCTTGTCTCAAAGTCATACATTATCTTGTCTCAAAGTCATAAAGTATCTTGTCTCAAAGTCATCAAGTATTTTGTCTGAAATGTTTAAAAAATTTGATGATAAATTGAACAAATTATTGATACAGGTACAATTATTAATTATTTTGAAATTTGTAGCGCACCAAAATTTGTATTTGCCCGAGGTCCTAAAATCCTGTGCACAAATATTGCGTGAACTAACATCGTGTATTTGCCCGAGGTCCTAAAATCCTGTGCACAAATATTGTGTGCACTAACATCGTGTATTTGCCCGAGGTCCTAAAATCCTGTGCACAAATATTGCGTGCACTAAAATCGTGTATTTGCCCGAGGTCCTAAAATCCTGTGCACAAATATTGCGTGCACTAAAATCGTGTATTTGCCCGAGGTCCTAAAATCCTGTGCACAAATATTGCGTGCACTAAAATCGTGTATTTGCCCGAGGTCCTAAAATCCTGTGCACAAATATTGCGTGCACTAAAATCGTGTATTTGCCCGAGGTCCTAAAATCCTGTGCACAAATATTGCGTGCACTAACATCGTGTACACGACCCTCCTCACCCCCATCCTTGTTTGAGAGTTTATCTTATTATAATTATTGGACTCTTTGCACACATTATTGAGATAAGCATCAACGTTTTGAAAAGTTCCAAGTCAACCAACAGGAAATCTGTTTAATGTGGTGGGGGCTGGCGCCTTGCATCAATGTAACATCTCTAATTAATATACGCAGCTAGCCGCGTCAACAAAAAAAAAGGGGGGGGGGGCATTTTTTTCTCCTAATAGAATTGTGACATTTTCCTCTACCGTGGAGGTTTTTTCTTCATGGAAAGGAGCGACAAATACGTTTGTCGCGCCCCAGGTGGCACTGACTCAAACTACGTCACTGTTATCACATCCGTGTTCTAAGACAATCTTTTATAGACACTTTTCTATTTGTAACATCTCTAGTGAGTTATCTCTAACATTAACATCTCCAGTGAGGTATCTCTAACATCTCTAGTGAGTTATCTCTAAAATTAACACCTCTGGTGAGTTATCTCTAACATCTCTAGTGAGTTATCTCTAACATCTCCAGTCAGCTATCTCTAACATCTCTAGTGATTTATCTCTAAAATTAACATCTCCAGAGAGTTATCTATGACATCTCCGGTGAGTTGTCTCTAACATCCCCAGTGAGTTGTCTCTAACATCTCTTATTAGGTTGTCTCTAACATCTTTAGTGAGTTATCTCTAACATCTTTAGTGAGTTATCTCTAACATCTTTAGTGAGTTATCTCTAACATCTTTAGTGAGTTATCTCTAACATCTTTAGTGAGTTATCTCTAACATCTTTAGTGAGTTATCTCTAACATCTTTAGTGAGTTATCTCTAACATCTTTAGCGAGTTGTCTCTAACATCTTTAGCGAGTTGTCTCTAACATCTTTAGTGAGTTATCTCTAACATCTTTAGTGAGTTATCTCTAACATCTTTAGCGAGTTGTCTCTAACATCTTTAGTGAGTTATCTCTAACATCTTTAGTGAGTTATCTCTAACATCTTTAGTGAGTTATCTCTAACATCTTTAGCGAGTTGTCTCTAACATCTTTAGCGAGTTGTCTCTAACATCTTTAGTGAGTTATCTCTAACATCTTTAGTGAGTTATCTCTAACATCTTTAGCGAGTTGTCTCTAACATCTTTAGCGAGTTGTCTCTAACATCTTTAGTGAGTTATCTCTAACATCTTTAGTGAGTTATCTCTAACATCTTTAGCGAGTTGTCTCTAACATCTTTAGCGAGTTGTCTCTAACATCTTTAGTGAGTTATCTCTAACATCTTTAGTGAGTTATCTCTAACATCTTTAGCGAGTTATCTCTAACATCTTTAGCGAGTTATCTCTAACATCTTTAGTGAGTTATCTCTAACATCTTTAGCGAGTTGTCTCACGTTACTTAATGGCTTCCAAGTGCTTCGTGTTGGTACTCATTGTAATGCTAAATCTGTGAGCTAACAACAGGCTTAAATATTCTAAGCGATAATCGGTTGTTCAAACAATGACAGGGTTGAGTTGATGGAGCTGAGGTCAATTGTTTATCGTTGTCTCGTAACGGCATGGGGATCCCTACGTCTGCCCTGTTTTCATGAGTGCGACAGATCTAAAGGGCAGCTAGTTGTGCGCTAATGAGAACGTACGCAAGAGGATTGTCCGATTGCCCCAGGAGCCACGCCGACCTGCAACGAAACGAACATAGATAACCACGTGACTAGTCCACATCCAGATGAGGGAGCGTCCTTCCAAACGTTTACAGTTTAAGACAGTGGAATCCCTGATGTTTTGCCGTGTTGTGCAGGGATTCTAAAGTCGCATCCCATATTAATGTGCGCCTTTAGACAGATGACGTTAATCAACCCACTTTGTTTTTGTTTGTGGTTTTTTTCCCCTATTAAAAAAAGTTTGACTGATTTTTGCGTGGTTCAAGTTCGAAAAATGTTAACTCCTGTTAAATCAGCGGTTCTCAAACTGTGGGTCGTGACCCCTTTGGGGGTCGCACGACCCTTTCCCAGGGGTCGCCATAGACTATCGGGAAACACGTGTACGCTACAGTTATGAAGTGGCATCGAAAATAATTTTATGGTTGGGGGGTCGCCACAACACGAGGAGCCGTGTTAAAGGGTCGCGGCATTGAGAACCGCTGTATTAAATGAATAGGTTTATCAAAGGCATTAAACACAAGAGACGGGGGCATTAAACACAACAGACAGGGGCATTAAACACACTGTTGGTGACACCTTCCGGATCCTACTTGAGTGTTTAAATCTTTTATTGAGCTTGACTTAGTTTATAGATCAACATATTTTAAACTAAGGATTCTTAACATTGCCCAAACTGCAGACAGTTACCATTGCCCAAACTGCTGACAACTACCTACTACAGACAGCTACCATTGCCCAAACTGCAGACAGCTACCTACTACAAACAACCACTAATACCCCCAAATGCAGACAACTACCATTTCCCAAACTGCAAACAACTACCTACTACAGACAACTACCAAAGCCCTAGATGCAGACAACAACCTACTACAGACAACTACCAAAGCCCTAGATGCAGACAACTACCATTGCCCAAACTACATACAAGTACTAACTACTACTTCTACAGACCGCTACCATTGCCCCAAATGCAGACAACTGCCATTGCCCAAAATGCAGACAACTACCATTGCCCCAAATACAGACAAGTACCAAGCACACTACCCTTTCCCCTTATCCAACAGAGCTGTCATTTGGTAAGCTACTTGATACCGAACTGTTTAATTATAACCCTATAAATGAGTAAAAGCATTTAATGAAGACTTGGGTTTTGCTCCTGTTTTCGTTGTAGTTGAAGTTATGTCCCCGTACCGGATGTGGTAGACAAGATGGTGGAGCACGAGGTCCTGTTTATAAAGAAAACAATCTGAGATTAAATCAAAACACTTTTCATAGATGAAGAAAAAAAGGGTGGAATTTTTTCCACTGTTTTTATGTATTTATTTGGATATATTTTATTTTTCCACTTCAAACAGCTTGCAAGGAAATTGATTAACCATTAATGTCACCTTGGCCCTAACACTAACAGTTAACCTTGTCATGACAACCACGTACTGGCAGCAGTCTTTTTGTAGTAGTGCAATAATATATTTATTCACTAGCCGATATACCCGGCGTGGCCCGGGAATGCATTAGGACCCCGATCCCGGTGACCTAAAGATCCCGTTAGTATACTGTTCTCTATGGGATCCCGTTCCATCTAGGCCTATATCGATCTATTCACATATAAACTATAGTGTTGTTCAAGCCTATTGATATTTATATAGCTTAAATAAGGAAAAATGAAATGGGGCCCCCGGCCCCAGAGAAATGGATGTTATAAGTTCAGTACCCTTCGATATTTGAATATGGATAATCAAGTGTATGTGTACTAAATTTGTTCAATATCCATCTATTCATGAAGGATTATTTGTTGTTATTTTTATTTATATAGCTCATATAGGTAAAAACGACAGTTTGGGCCCCCGGCCCCAAACGGAGTGTCATAAAAAGTTCATAACCCCTTCAGGGTTTTTTCCGAATAATGATGGATATATGTGCCAAGTTTGGTCAAGATCTATCCATCCATGTAGGAGTATTAAGCCTATTGACTTATAGAACTTTCTGGAACATTCTAGATTAAATGTATTATCCTCCTCGAACTGTGTAAAAACTGTCTTTTCTTAGTAATTATTATTCGAATACGAAAAATTGTACAACTAAATGCATTTTTACAACTATAGTACATTTAAGTTAAAAGATGGGCCCCGGGGGCCCATTCCAGTATTGTACCGACTTAGTTTTTGCCTGAGATGGGGCCCTATAAAAATCATTCAGGTAAGTTATGAAGTTAAAATTTTTAATTTGTCCCATTAAAATCTATTGAATAATCCCATAGATATAGCATTTTAAAGTTATTGAACTTTCTGGAAAATTCTAGATTGGATATTATTAGTTTTAAATCCACCGATGTTTCATTACGGACAGTGAAGTGCATTGCTACCACTCTAGGCCTATATCCATCAAATCACATAGAACCTAAAGTGTTTTCAGAGCCTATTAATATTTATATAGCTTATATAAGGAAAAATGAAATGGGGCCCCCGGCCCCCCAGGAATGGATATTTTGAGTTCGGTACCCTTTAGTATTTGAGTATGGATAATCAAGTGTATGTGAACTAATTTCGGTCAAGATCCATCAACTCATGTAGTAAGTATTAAGCCTATCGATATTTATATAGCTCATATAAGGAAAAATGAAATGGGGCCCCCGGCCCCAGAAGAATGGATATTAAAAGTTCTCAACCCCTTCTGGATGATGATGGATACATGTGCCAAGTTTGGTCAAGATCCATCAATCCGTTTAAAAGCCTTTGTGGAACAGACAAACCCACAAACAAATTTTCACTTTTATATATATGATATGATATTATTATTATTCTATGACTGACAGTAATGTTGTAACATTCTGTGTCTGGCAGTCAGTTATAGTGTAGCATCTCGTGACTGGCAGTCTGTAAATGTGTAACATTCTCTGACTGGCAGTCAGTTATAGTGTAACATTCTCTGACTGGCAGTCAGTTATAGTGTAACATTCTGTGTCTGGCAGTCAGTTATAGTGTAACATTCTGTGTCTGGCAGTCAGTTATAGTGTAACATTCTCTGACTGGCATTCAGTTATAGTGTAACATTCTCTGACTGGCATTCAGTTATAGTGTAACATTCTCTGACTGGCATTCAGTTATAGTGTAACATTCTCTGACTGGCATTCAGTTATAGTGTAACATTCTCTGACTGGCATTCAGTTATAGTGTAACATTCTGTGACTGGCAGTCAGTTATAGTGTCACATTCTGTGACTGGCAGTCAGTTATAGTGTCACATTCTCTGTCTGGCAGTCAGTTATAGTGTCACATTCTGTGTCTGGCAGTCAGTTATAGTGTCACATTCTGTGTCTGGCAGTCAGTTATAGTGTCACATTCTCTGTCTGGCAGTCAGTTATAGTGTCACATTCTGTGACTGGCAGTCTGTAAATGTGTAACATTCTCTGACTGGCAGTCAGTTATAGTGTCACATTCTGTGTCTGGCAGTCAGTTATAGTGTCACATTCTCTGTGACTGGCAGTCAGTTATAGTGTAACATTCTCTGTCTGGCAGTCAGTTATAGTGTCACATTCTGTGAATGGCAGTCAGTTATAGTGTCACATTCTGTGACTGGCAGTCTGTAAATGTGTAACATTCTCTGACTGGCAGTCAGTTATAGTGTCACATTCTGTGACTGGCAGTCAGTTATAGTGTCACATTCTGTGACTGGCAGTCAGTTATAGTGTTACATTCTCTGTCTGGCAGTCAGTTATAGTGTCACATTCTGTGTCTGGCAGTCAGTTATAGTGTCACATTCTGTGTCTGGCAGTCAGTTATAGTGTCACATTCTCTGTCTGGCAGTCAGTTATAGTGTCACATTCTGTGTCTGGCAGTCAGTTATAGTGTCACATTCTGTGTCTGGCAGTCAGTTATAGTGTCACATTCTGTGTCTGGCAGTCAGTTATAGTGTCACATTCTCTGTGACTGGCAGTCAGTTATAGTGTAACATTCTCTGTCTGGCAGTCAGTTATAGTGTCACATTCTGTGACTGGCAGTCAGTTATAGTGTCACATTCTGTGACTGGCAGTCTGTAAATGTGTAACATTCTCTGACTGGCAGTCAGTTATAGTGTCACATTCTGTGACTGGCAGTCAGTTATAGTGTCACATTCTGTGACTGGCAGTCAGTTATAGTGTCACATTCTCTGTCTGGCAGTCAGTTATAGTGTCACATTCTGTGTCTGGCAGTCAGTTATAGTGTCACATTCTGTGTCTGGCAGTCAGTTATAGTGTCACATTCTCTGTCTGGCAGTCAGTTATAGTGTCACATTCTGTGTCTGGCAGTCAGTTATAGTGTCACATTCTGTGACTGGCAGTCAGTTATAGTGTAACATTCTCTGTCTGGCAGTCAGTTATAGGGTCACATTCTCTGTCTGGCAGTCAGTTATAGTGTCACATTCTGTGACTGGCAGTCAGTTATAGTGTCACATTCTGTGTCTGGCAGTCAGTTATAGTGTCACATTCTGTGTCTGGCAGTCAGTTATAGTGTCACATTCTCTGTCTGGCAGTCAGTTATAGTATCACATTCTGTGACTGGCAGTCAGTTATAGTGTCACATTCTGTGACTGGCAGTCAGTTATAGTGTCACATTCTGTGACTGGCAGTCAGTTATAGTGTCACATTCTATTTTTTTCCCCCGAAAGCTTCGAGTCATGTCTGAAGTCTTAACTTTCCCTTTGTGATGAGTGTAACTTAATGTAACATAAAAACCTTTTTAAAAAAATTAAGTCAGATTCTCTTGGAGGTTTGCCTTGCCGTAATACTGACAGACCGATGCCATTGTCATCGTGTTGACAGACGGATGCCATTGTCATCGTGTTGACAGACCGATGCCATTGTCATCGTGTTGACAGGCCGACCCGTTCAAACAATCCATAATTTAAAATGTTGAAATACAAACATTTGCCCTTGAACCACAAAGGCAGATAACCGTCCCCATCATGAATTATTCCAAAGTGACTGCAGACTGCAACATTAAGCAATTTTTCAGCGCTGGTTTTTGTTTTATCTTATCCATGCCTAAAAATGACGTCATTGTAATGTTGGGTTAATGGTAGTGCCGGTGGTATTTTAATGTTGGGTTAATGGTAGTGCCGGTGGTATTTTAATGTTGGGTTAATGGTAGTGCCGGTGTTATTTTAATGTTGGGTTAATGGTAGTGCCGGTGGTATTTTAATGTTGGGTTAATGGTAGTGCCGGTGTTATTTTAATGTTGGGTTAATGGTAGTGCCGGTGTTATTTTAATGTTGGGTTAATGGTAGTGCCGGTGTTATTTTAATGTTGGGTTAATGGTAGTGCCTTTGTTATTTTAATGTTGCGTTAATGGTAGTGCCGGTGGTATTTTAATGTTGCGTTAATGGTAGTGCCTTTGTTATTTTAATGTTGCGTTAATGGTAGTGCCTTTGTTATTTTAATGTTGCGTTAATGGTAGTGCCGGTGGTATTATTTTGTTTATACTTTAAAATAATGAAGAATGAATCATAAAAGTACTTATTTCATCTTGAACTCACCTTGGTTATTTTCATGACATCACCAATGTCTATGAATAGTGGTTATGGATATTGCAAGGTTGTTTCACGTGAACTTACGATAATCCATATTTTAAGTGCAAATGCTAGTCTATACTCTACACCAGTGGTTCTCATCCTTCCTAATGCCCCGACCCTTTAGTACAGTTCCTCGTGTTGCGGAGAACCTCCTCCTCCAGCCATACAATTATTTTTGTTGCTACTTCATAAATAAGTGTTTTCTGATGGTCTCAACGCGACTCCTGTGTAAGGGGTCGCGACGCACAGGTTGAGAACCGCTGCTCTACACCAGGGTTGGCAAACTATGGTTCGCGCTTCCATCTTGGATGGCTCGCGCTACCTCTAATAAATCAACAAAAGAACTAAAGAAGCATAAAAATGTAACAGATTTGCAGATATCACTACCAATTATCACATTCTGGTGAGGGTCTGAGATTACTCTCTTTTAAGACTCTTTTATGACCCCGGCTAGTACATTGGCTACCAACCACATCTGCTGAGCTGAGCCATACAACGTTTTCCTCACGTAGGGCTCTCCAACCACCCGGACTTCCCCCGGGACATCTAGTGAGGGACATTCGGTCAACAGGTGCGCTAGTGTTTCCGGGACCAGGCTGCAATGCCGGCAGGTACAGGTAGGGACCCTATTGTGATCTAGCCTCCAGAAGTATGTGCGAATGGGGCAGTGCTCTGTGCGCATCTGCGTCACTAGACTCTGCTGTCTACGGCACAGCCTAAACCCCACCATGGGTCTTGTCTGCTAGTAGTGGACAAGTTAGAAAAGACGCCTCTGGCGGTCGTATTGTCTGCCCATTGCCTGTACCATTTAGTTCTGAAATTATCTGCCAACCGGTTCTTAATTCCCAAGTAAGTTATTGGTACTTCTGGCTGAGGCTGGGCCACAGGGTCCCGAGTGTTCCTGATTTGGTGCCCCCCCTCCCGGGTACAGTATGAGCGCACCATACCCAGCAGTTCTTTCTCTCAAATTGACGGAGCCGCCCGTGAACACTTTCACTGGTGTATTCGAACACATAGCCGCGGTCTCAAGGGCAGCCGCCTTCTGGACATGTTCGGGGCTGCGCTTCGTCACTGCTACATCGGTCAAGGCCAAATGTAAGGAGGGACGTGGGGGGTTCAGCATACGGCGGATTGGCTGAGATAAAAGGAAAATGCCGTCCCTTAATTTAAAGAAATGCCGTCCCGTCCAACCCCCCCTTCCTACGCCCCTGCTTCCACGGTAACACCTGCAGTCTGCTAATAAACTGCTAGTCATTATCTGGTAATTATATGTCTTTATTATATGTCTTTATTATATGTCTTTATTATATGTCTTTATTATGTTTTTATTATATGTCTTTAATATATGTCTTTATTATGTCTTTATTAATATTATGTCTTTATTATGTCTTTATTATATGTGTGATTGTATGTAAGTATATGTCTGATTCTGTCTGTATGATGTGTTTGTATGATTATATTTATGTCTGTATTATGTCTGATTCTATGTTTGTTTTATATGTATGATTGTATGTATCAATTATATGTCTGATTCTGTCTGTATTATCTGTCATATTCTATGTCTGTTCAGTGTATTATCAGTCTGATTCTATGTCTGTCAGTCTGTTTAATGCACTTCCTTCTCTTCCTGCATCATGTGCTACTTACAAACAAAATCGTAATGTGTTTTACTTCCTCGATCCAATATCAGATTTATTTTTCAGCTGGCCTCTAACTCACCCCTTCTGCCCCCCCCCCCCCATTTTCCACCTCTCTCTCTCCCACCCCTACAACTCTCACTCGTCCCTCTCACTTTATTATTTATACATGTATATTGAATCTGGGTTGTACTGCAGTGGGTGTGTACCTGTCCTAAGGTATTTCTGTAATGTTATTTCCCCCACCGGACTTGGTACAGGACATTGCACTAGACCAATACAACACTCCGTTCTTTATCAGGGCTCGCATTTCTGACACAGCTCTACACACACACACACACACACACACACCCGTTTTGTACAGGCGATAGGACATGTTCCGGTGTTTTATGGTGTGCCCGCTTGACCCCAAGATTGAGTTCTCTCTGTCGTTCACACTGACGTCTGCGTCTGCTTAGGTGTGTGTTAGTGTTGGCCGTTAAAAAACTGGACTACTGCTGAATAGAAAACCGGGACTTCCCGATGTATTGATTTTTATTTTATTTATTCATGGCTGATAAGGAAACAAGATACGATTATTTGATTTATTAATCTCTTGTGCGTGATAACAAAATCAAAGGACTGGATCGTTATTTGAACGGTTTGAACTGCTGCGACTGTGATAAATTGGGCAAGTAGTAGTTGGGTCATTTGTGTGGTTGACATGATTTTTGAGAGGACCTAACAAACCATGTACTATAACTATAATGCAGCATATCTTACTTTCTGATAATTGTTTCCTATCTAAATGAATGTGTGGAGTAAAATATATTTAAAAAGGCCACATTGCTATAAAGAAGACAGGAAGCTGTAAAATCTGGTGATTGGTATTGTTTACAGTGACAAAGTCTGTGTTGTTATTGTTGTACGTTATGTTTGATCTAGCTGCATTCTGACAATGTTTCGGCTTGGTTATTTCCCCTTTGAAGTCCAGGACGACAGGAAAATCTACAGGTGGCCAAGCCTCTTCATTTTATAATATTTGGCTTCACATCCCTGTTGCTTATAAGTGGATATGCAATTTTTTTTCTAGGGTGGGGGGCAGCATATATAATGGGAGGTGTCCAGCATATATTGGGGTCTGGAAGTGTCCACTTTTGTGTTGCCACATCTCAACCGCTTCCTATGAGGATTAAATTTTAATATATCTTTCTAGCTTAAGAATGAACTTTCACTTTACATGGGCCGTCACGGGCGTGAAGAAAACTGTTTCTAGTAAGTGTTTGTTCCAACCCTTTTTCTATTAAGTGTTTATTCCAACCCCTTTTCTATTAAGTGCACATTCCAACCATTTTTCTATTAAGTGCACATTCCAACCCTTTTTCTATTAAGTGCACATTCCAACCCTTTTTCTATTAAGTGCACATTCCAACCCTTTTTCTATTAAGTGCACATTCCAACCCTTTTTCTATTAAGTGCACATTCCAACCCTTTTTCTATTAAGTGCACATTCCAACCCTTTTTCTATTAAGTGCACATTCCAACCCTTTTTCTATCAAGTGCACATTCCAACCCTTTTTCTATTAAGTGCACATTCCAACCCTTTTTCTATCAAGTGCACATTCCAACCCTTTTACTAGTAAGTGCACATTCCATACAAGCCGTTCATTATATCCTAAAAGAATATATCATTAGAAAAATCTGCAATGTTCAGTAACTCTATGTTTGGTCGGATTTGTCAGATCCAGTCTCAGGTCAGCTTATGTGTTAGGAAGCAAAATTATGAGGACCTTTGAAGATGGCCAAAAATTATTTGTTGTAATATCTAGATTTTTACAGTATAAGTGATTTGGGGATGATGAATTAATATTAAATTTCCCTCAAAGAACTGGGAACCCCTGATTTAAAAAACATGGCCAACACTATAATTGTCCTATTTGTGAAACTGACGTCATACCACTTGAGTGGTCTCATTATGCACCAGTCATTAAAAGCAAGGATTGTATAAGTAAGATGGAGTGGCTTCACAGCCAGGCATCATTTTTGATGGATGTTTAGATGTGTGTGTGGTGGGGGTGGAGCATTGTTTGCTAGTTACAGTAATTGTTCCACAGCTCTCATTGTCACCAGCTCCAACACACATTGAGGCTTGTTGTATCAGTATGATATTCCAAAACAGGAAGTAAACCTTCTGACAAACTTCCTATTTGTGTTTTGTCATTTTATTGATTGAAAACCAACCAACACTTGGAATCTTCAGTATTACTTCAGAACATTTGAAACTCGGTGCTACTCCAAAACACTTTTAACTGTCTGTGTTACTCCAGAACACCTTAAACTGTATGTTACTCCAGAACACCTGCAAATGGCTGTGTTACTCCAGAACATTTGAAACTCGGTGTTACTCCAGAACACTTTAAAGTGTCTGTGTTACTCCAAAACACTTTTAACTGTCTGTGTTACTCCAGAACACTTTTAACTGTCTGTGTTACTCCAGAACACCTTCAACTGTATGTTACTCCAGAACACCTACAAATGGCTGTGTTACTCCAGAACACTTTAAAGTTTCTGTGTTACTCCAAAACACTTTAAAGTGTCTGTGTTACTCCAAAACACTTTTAACTGTCTGTTTTACTCCAGAACACCTTCAACTGTATGTTACTCCAGAACACCTGCAAATGGCTGTGTTGCTCCAGAACATTTGAAACTCAGTGTTACTCCATAACATTTGAAGCAGTATGTGTTACTCCAGAACATTTGAAGCTGTCTGTGTTACTCCAGAACACCTTCAACTGTCTTAATCTTCCTATCCTCATTCATTTCTTGTTTTTCTTTACAACTCAACACATATAATACGTTTTTTAATCCCTTTTTTTTTTAATGGAAACCTTTGAGAAGCTATTATTTTATGTGGGGTACACAGAATGTTTACTTTCCCTTGGAGTGGCGGGGCCTGCTATAGGAATCCACAGTAGGGCTCCACCTCTTATGAAAGTTCAAATTTTAAAGGAGATCTATCCGTTTCTAGGGTAACTGGTGTTTCACCTCTGGGGGGGGGGGGGGGGGTGTGTGTTATTTTTAGAGGGCCCATTAGAGCCTTTGCTTGCATTGCCGATTTCATTCCTCATCTAACATTTGGGTTGTGTGCTGTAAATGTGTTTTATCATCACCGATAGTTCTGGGTTGTTTTACACAGTATGCACATTTCTTGTATTTGTGTAAGCAGTTAAACACAAGATATAAATCCCATTTATCCCAGTTTTTTGTTGCCATGTGTGCTTGTATGATTTTTTGTTGAAAATTTTTTTTTTGTGTGTCCATTGTCTTGTTTTTTTCTGACCATAATTTTAAAATATTTTTTTTTAAAATTGCCAGGTTATTTTGTCCTAGCAGCATCTTGCCTTAATGGGGAATATCTGTCCAGCTGTGAAGGGGAAGTCAAAAACCTCGGTCAAGTACTTACCTGACCCTAGGCCATCAGTTTCAGTCTTGCCTTCAGACCATCAAGATGGACAACAGTCAAGTGCAGGAGAACAGCCCAACACATTGGTCAGACCACTCCCCACAGTGCCTTCTAAAAACAGAGGTGGGTCCTTTCCCTTGTTATGTTTCAGTAAAATTTGTTTGAACACCCTCTCCTGTCCGCTTCTACCGGGATGCATCACGGGGAGGCATCACGGAGCGGTATATTTGGCGATCATCTGCAAGGTGTGAGGCCTGATGAAGGTTTATGCAGTGGACTTTAAGGGTGTCCTCAACACAGTCAATCTACCACTGGCGTGGTCTTCCTCTAGCCCTGAAATTGGAGTGCCTGCTATTGTACGCTTGCAATGCAAGTTGGCTAACAGGCATTCTGACCAGGTTGCCAAATCCAAATCTTATAAACCGTGGTTCCCAAGCTATGGGTGCAACCCCATTTGTGGTCACTGAGGGTTTTCTGTGGGGTACCAACTGAAACACCCCCCCCCCCCACTGATGTTAGTGGGTTGCAAGTCATTTGCTTGTGACTCAATTAATGTTGGGAACTTGTGTTGTAAAACTATATAAATCTTTTGCTATTATTACCAATATTTTGTGTGTGTAAATTTTACAACTTTATCTGTCTCACACATCTTTTTTTTTTTATATCATCTCATTTTATAGTTCGGGCTCTATACAACTTTGAAGCCATAAATGAAGATGATCTGTCATTTAAGAAAGGAGACCTGATGGAGGTAGAAGCTTCCACGTAAGTTTAGTTTCGGCTTCCCTTCTCTCATCTAGCTTTCTGAACAAGTTGACCAAAATGAATTGATTTCATGACTTTGTGTTCAAATTATGTCAAGTGAATATAATTTCATCTTAATGAAATTGTTAAACTATTTTTGTGATGCATTAAAAAATAAAAATTACAAAGTTTAAATGTAGCATTCATCTAAGTGTTTGTCAAATTGAACATTGCAAAGCTTTAAATTGAAAACACTCGCTTTTTTATAAAGTTTGATTGCTGAATACTTAAAAACAAAAAGTACTATTTTGTGAAATAAGATACTAATAATATAATAATCATTTCAGCTGTGAATCGGATGACTGGTGGTTAGCCGTCCACACGAAGACCAACAAGCGAGGATATATTCCTAGCAATTATGTTATCAAAGATGACACTTCACCACAGACACAAGAGTCAGTTACGTTTTTTTAAAAACTGCGACCATTACCATTTTATTTTACTTATTTCCATCACTAATTGTACAGTCTTTGGCGTTATATATAATTTAAGCTTTAAAGAATTTGTATAGTTGTTTAAGAGAAATCTTTATTTTCATAATTTGGCTTTCAAAAAAAAAATGTAATAAAAAATTAGCAAATTGAATGTTACCCTGAAACATTTTTTGTTAACCTGCAATTGTTACACCAAATTTGTTTCAAACCTTATTTTAATCTGTATTTTAATCTTTAAAATTGATTTATCTATAAAACATATGTAACATCAAATTTAAAATGTAACACTAAAAAAAACGAAATTTCACATATTTTACAGTTGGTGGTTTGAATTTGACAGAAAAGAGTCAGATAAAATGCTTTTATTACCTGGCAACCCACAAGGAACATTTTTAGTTAGAGAAGCAACAGGTGAGTAAACAAGAGACTTGAGTTTAGAACCATTTTTATTTTTAAATCATGAATTGAAAGATCTTTTTAAAAAGGAAATGTGAGCAATAAAAAGCAATGTTGAAAGATTACCTGATCAATGCTTTCATTTTGTATTCTTAGATCTTTTAAATTCTTATTTTATGTTAAAAATCCATTTTTCTCCAGATAAATCATCCTATGTACTTTCCGTACGTGACAGTGACAAAGCCAATGGTGATCCATGTGTAAAACATTATCGTATACGCAAAATGGACGACGGAGGCTTTTTTATAAGTGCTAAGAAAACCTTCAAAAGTTTATTTGATGTAATAAACCATTATAAAGGTAAATATGAAGCACCAATTATTTTGTACTTATCTCACATGTGTTAGCTATAACTACTATTACATGAGCCAACCAAATCTTTTATTTATCAATCATATATGGTGATTGCTTTGTATAAAAGTTAGGATATTAAAAAAAAGAATACAGTTTGACTAATCGATAGTTTTGAACTTAATGGCACATTAGGTTATGGTATTTATATACTAGCATGAAGTTTCCAATCAGACCTCATAAACCAAATTTTGTTTGGACAAGCTCTTGTGCAGTGACCAGCCCTGCTTATTAACCCCACAAAAATGAGATGTTGGGCTGCTCACCTTGCTCTGTCATTTGGTTTTCATCCATTGCTCAGATCCGGGGGACACATTGCATCAAAATGCATTTCCATTTCTTTGGACCCATACAAGAATATTGTATTATATTGTTTAGAAAACTCTGATGGCCTGTGTTGTCGTTTGATGCTTGCTTGTCCTCGCATTAGACCTGTTGTTCAATTCCGTGAGCTGGAAATAGCCAGAGATGCAATAAAACTGACCACTAAACTTGGAGCTGGCTGCTTTGGAGAGGTTTGGAAAGGTCAGTTTTGTATTAGAAAATCTCATTTACTTTTGTTCTGATGTTTTAAATTTTACAGTTATTTAAGCATTAACATTATATTCAGAATTACCGTTTCATTAAGCATTACCATTATATTAAGCATTACATTACATTAAGCATTAACATTACATTAAGCATAAATTTCTTATTTAAACATTCTTGTTACAATGTTTAGTGTGAATATTAGATGTGAATTTCTTATCAGTGAGCAATTGGAGTCTAATTGTAAAATCTTCTATTGTATTTGTTTTCGCCAAATGCAGGTACCATGCGTAAAGTTGTTGATGTAGCTGTGAAAACGTTAAAGCCAGGAACCATGTCATCAGAGGCATTTTTGAATGAGGCTAAAATTATGCACAAGTTGACACACTCCAAACTTGTACAGGTACATTTCTATATTTTAGAACTAAACTGAGACATCTCTTGTTTTCAGACATATTGTCGGGAAGTTGATTTACTCTCCTGTTCAAGATTCAAACCTACTTCAATATTTTCAATAAAATTATTGGTTTCTTACATAAACCATCGATTAATAACATTACTAATACTGGTTTGTTACATTAGCCATCGATCAATAACATGACTGGTTTGTTACATAAACCACCGATCAATAACATTACTGGTTTGTCACATCAATCAATGTTTAAATTATAATCCTGGTTTATTCCATCAACCAATGTTCAATAGTATTACCGATGGATCAAACTGTTGTTAAGTGAATAAAATGATGATGTTGATATTTCAGCTACTGGCTGTCGTCTCATCAAATGAGCCCTTTTACATCATCACAGAACTTATGGTCAATGGTGCTTTATTAGATTTTCTACGCTCAGATCAGGGGAAAAAACTTAAATTTAATGTTCTTATTGAGATGAATTCACAGGTAGGTTTATGCATTGTATGTAGCAAATTCTTAAATCACCCTGGATATTACATTGCCTTATCAAAAAGGTGATATAGATGAATAATTTTTTTATCTGCCATATTTCATTATTTCATTACACCCTTTTTTTTACTTAAATTCTCTTGTAAAATAAAATTGTCTTTCTTAATTTACAAGTTAAATATGGCTTTACTGATTTCTTAATGGTTACTTATGTTATTATGAAAGTTACGGTTGTGAATATTTGCATATAGATGTAGTTTTTACTTTGACTATATCAACATATTAAAAAACACATTAATTTTTTTACCTTGACTATATCAAGACATTAAAATGCTCATTTATTTGTTCATAGTCTTGATCCCATGATGAATCATAATCATTTATATTTGCCCATGCCTTCTCAACAGTAGTTTTTTATCCTCCCAGATTGCTGAAGGCATGGCCTATTTGGAGGGGGTCAATTTTGTCCACCGAGATTTGAGAGCAGCCAATATCTTGGTTGGTGAACACTATGATGTTAAAGTGGCCGACTTTGGACTTGCTCGGATTTTAGAAACTGAAGAGAATGTTTATGAAGCCAATGAAAGTAAGCAAGTTTGCTTTTGAGCTATTAATTATTTGTAACTTTCATACACCCATAATTTATAAACTTAAAATTTTTGTTGCATTTTGATTGCAGTTTAACAAATATCGTTTTTGATTGCAGTTTAAATCCCGTAATCTGCGAACATTCAAAATTTACTTTAGACATTGTTGATGTTAAGTTCCGTGTATCTTTTTTTTTTCCTCTCTATTTTCTGAAAGTGAATGTTTTATTTATGATGTTATTATTTTATTTCAGACACTAAGTTCCCAATAAAGTGGACAGCTCCTGAAGCTGCCCTTGAAAGAAAATTCAGTATAAAATCTGATGTGTGGTCATTTGGTGTTTTAATGTATGAAATTATAACTTATGGAAAGGTACCTTATCCAGGTAAGTTGTTTTGATAAATTGATCTCATGCTTATCAACCAAAAATATATATCAGCAGACCTGTTTACTCTTACGATTTTGGCCTACAATGCACGATTTTGAGGTGTAAACATTATATATACTGTATGTTTATTTTTGACGATTAAGATAATTTATTGAATGATTTTGTGATGATATTGTACGATTTTACGAGTTTGAGGGTAAATAGGTCTGTATCGGCCTTCAAATGTTGACTCAAGGTGGGATTCTGGGATATCCATTTTAGTGGCCTGATTGTAATAATAGTTTGTTCAGATGCATAAATTAAGGCACTGGTGAACATTACCTTTTTTATTTACACTTCTAAGATGTAGAGTATACAACAAAGTCAAAATGGGATGTGGGTTAAGCTCTAAAATGACATTCATTCCACTCCAAGAAGCACTGCAAGCATCTTTCATGTTCTTTGTTGAATTAAATCAGGATTGTTTGTTTTCTACACACTATAACTTTCAACATACAGCAAGTGATAGATACATTTTCTATTTGGTGAAGGAAATGGTGGCTTTATCGTATTTATATTATATTTTAAATTTTGTTAAAAATTTAGGTGTGCTATTCACTTTGTTGTAAATGATATACAATAAGTTAATAACCATCAAGGATACAACTTACCTCTTTTAAAGTGAAGCTATTGCTTACAAAGATTGAGATAATTTATTCCACTTCTTTTTGACATATTCAACTTTAAAAAAAAAGTAAGTTCAAGAAGAAAAAAAGGTGTGATTAAAAAAAAACCAAAAGACACAAGATTTAAGTTAGAAAAGTAATGTAGATTACAATTCCTCCTCTTACATGAAAAAAAACAACAAACCAAATGACTTACATTACATGCTTGAAAGGAAATGTTTTTGTTAATCTTATTTAATTAGTTTCTACTTTTGTTTAGTTTCTACTTTTGTATAATGTACATTTAAAATAAAATCCTTTAGGAATGGCTGGCTCTGAAGTATTACAGATGGTAGAGAAAGGTAAGAGAATGAGCAAACCCACCAATGGTCCTATTGAAGTACCCGACTCTTACTTTAACATGATGCTCAAGTGCTGGAACCGCCTGCCTGAGGAAAGGCCGACCTTTGAAAGCCTGCACAACTTCTTCGATGACTATTTTATCAATGTAGAGCCGAGCTATAGGGACATGGATGAGATGTAGGCAGTCGGTAAACGATAGATAGATATGTCTGGCAGGAGGTGTGTGAATGATGAGTTGTGAGATAGTGAATGATGAGTTGTGAGATAGTGAATGACAGATTGATTTGTCTGTCAGTAGGTGTTTGGATGTTGAGATGAGTGATGATTAAAATAAAAGGTGTAACATTCATTTAAAAATATTTTTTTTTAAAACTTGGTGAATACTATGGCAAGGTAAAGAGATTCCTTATGTGCAGGATGATTATATGTACATAATGTTTATATATATTGTTCATATTTTTAAATACAGCATTATTTTGTTCATTTTATTTTCCCTAAAACTGTGAAATACATAGTTTAACCATACAATAAGTTTAACCATACTATAAATTTAACCATATAATAAGTTTAACCATATAATAAGTTTAACCATATAATTAGTTATACAATAAGTTTAAATGTACATGCTAACCTGTGGAGAAAAAAAAAACTTGACAGGAAAAAAGGAAAAGTTAAAAAGAATAATAATGTATAACTTTCATATAATTTATATCTGTTTGGAATGCATAAATAAAAAATGAATGCAAACAATTTATATTGTTTACATCATTCATGAATGGCTCGATCACATCTTTTAAATGAAAATAGTTTAAGTCAGATTTTTGACAAATTTTGACGTTTTTTTTTTTTTAAACACTGCTCAATAGCAGTTTGTAAAAATGGACTCAGATGATGCATTTGATAGCCATTTAAATGTAATTACACATAATTATGTCTTTAAATTAGCTACATAATATATCGTTATATTGGTCTCGACAAAGTTATTGAGTTGAGTTCACCATCAACATTTAACCTCAGTATTAACTAATGAAACGATGAAGCAACACTCAGTTTCTAGATTTAGGAAGCTGATGAGATTTAAACTTCCTGTTGTCCAAAGTTGAATTTTTATTTCACCCCCAGTTTTGAACATGTGTATTGTGGAAAAAATCTCTTTTTTTTTCAAAATCCAGTGAAAAACTGTAAAACATCTTGTAAGACCGTACACCTCAGAAAACTTATATAAAAGCCACACAAAGTATGGGTAAACTGTTTAAGGTGGCATGTATGATTTAGCTTATGAATTGTCATCAGTAAAGTTGGTGGGTTTTTTTTCGGAGCAAATTAATCAAATTGGCACAATAGTACTATTAGCATTTTAGCCTGAGCACAATTTTAATTAGTTTTAATAATGTAATGCACATCCTAAATATAACACTGACAATGTTTTTGTTTATAAATAGTGCCAATTTTGGGGTCATTCTTATAGGATGTCAAAGAGTAGATGAAAAAGGGACTTGTTCAAATGCAGACAGCTAGCATTTTTTGTTATATGCTGCTTTAGGCCCACTGGGAGCATTCCAGTATGTTTAAAATTTTTATTAGCGGCCAACCTCTAAGGCTGATCTTTTTGTGAAATAAAAATGATTTTAAAGCACCAAGAAGATTGTTAAAAATCGTAAGGGAGAGCACTCTAAATATTTGGTTGCTATTTATCAACAAATGAAAACAATGCCAGTTTGGGTTGAAAATTTCTCTACTTCTCAGGTCTGGTTGACTTTAATCCAATGATTTATATCAGACATATTTAGAAGTTTACACCAAAAGAGTCTTTGTTCTTTATAATCTCATAATTGTTATTTCACTTCCTGGCATTTCACACTGTATAATGCTGTATGCAGACTCTGCAATCCAGAAAGGGGGGGTTGGATGTAAGCCACATGGTGGGGACAAGGCAGTTAGGTTGGAAAATATTTTTTTTTGTTTTTGTGCGGATGTCGATTATGAAAAACCCCTTAAAGCTTTAAGCCAGCAATTACCATAAACCTTACTTCTTCATAAAGTATAATTCTTCTATTATCAACAGACATACAAATACTTAATAAGATGTATTTTTAGCTCTATACCTATTTTTACAGTAGTGAGTTTACAACAGGATAAATATATATTGATAAATAAAATATAGTATATTGCCTTTTGGTGCTGTAGCACTGTTTATGTATAGCTCATATATGTGAATACATGTTGAAATGTATTATAGGAACAGTTAATAATCATTATCTACTTTGTCAGTGTGTCTCTGCGGTAAAAGCAGGATTGTTCTTGCATGTCTGGTTACAAGGAAGTTTAAAGTATTGTAAACCACTTTTTCTCATTTCTGCAGACATTGAAATAAGTTCTGTTAGTAGTGTTAGACATTGAAATAAGTACTGTACAACATTGAAATAATTACTGTACGACATGAAATTAGTACTGTATAAGAAGTGTTAAAGAAAAGTGGCAACTTAAAAAATTACTGTAACTAAAATGTATTGTTTTCACAAAAGGAGATGTTAAGAAATCTGTCCAATACAGCTTATGTTATTATTTTCTATTGTCAGAGCCTGTGTACTATTTTAATTGACAGGTTCAAAATGATTTAAATAATGGTGCATTTTTAGTTAGTGTTAAGTGCTAAAGGGCTTTTCTCAATTTTACAATTTTTTAACATCTTATTGTATGTTGGGTTTTGTGAAAACTTGATGGATATTATTATAACTATTCTAATTTACAAACTCTCCCCACCTTACGAATGAGTTTCGTTACAAACAACCCTACGTACCATGAATTTGTTTGGAAAATTTTACTGGGTTAGTTGTTGGCTAAGCATATCTCCTAAAGATGATCTGGAGATAATAGCAATAAATACTATCAAATAAACAATGAAAAATAAATAACAAATTTTAAATACAGTCCATTATAAATAGAAAATTTTAAATAAATTAAAAAGTTAATGACCATAACTGGCCTTGGATTGTCGTCTTTGAGGCATGTGTGGCTGGGGTGAGGAGGAGGCTAGTAGATCTTTACTCATTAAGATTGGGGGGGGGGGGGGGTTGAGGCAGTTATAGTTGCCAGGGTATTCAACTCTCTGTTTCAAATCGTGGGGCTCATTTGTGGAATAGCAGTATGCATCATGTAGACTCGTTCGCCACATTCTGTTTATTTTTTTTTTCGACATTCTGTTTATTTATTTTTTACGGGTCTGAACAAATTTCACTTTGAGGATAGGTATGTTCGTAAAGTTCAAAAATGAAAGGCTCGTAAGGTGGGGAGCTCTGTGTATAAATTATACAAAATCTTGTAAACAAACAAAACCAATTTAAAACCACACTTTAGCGGGTGAAAATGGAAGTAAAGATTTAAAAATATTTTGTTGATACCTATAGGCAAAGTATTAATTTTGTAGAAGTAGTAGATTACACAGAGTTGTTCCTTTTAATAATTCATGTCAAGGTACATGCAGCAATAATTCAGTTTTTATACGTCACAATCTATAAATGAGATCTAGGAGAAAAGTCAACAATGAGAACCCAGAATTTAGTTGTGATCATTGTGTTATCCCACAAGTTCAGGGTGGGGTTTTTTTTGTTGGTGATACTTGAGCGACTCTCACTTTTGTGAAATTTTCAACTGACTTGTTCTAATAGGCTGATGACTTTTGTTGAAGATATTTCATTCTATGTTCATCTTTACACTTTAAGTACCATATGCATACTGTTAATGAGTAGTTTTATTCTTGTATTTATATTAGTATCATCATCCTGGCCTTTGACTACTTTTATATAACATATTACCCCCCCCCCCCCCCCCCAATAAAAAATCTTCCTATCCCACAAAAATAATTGAAAATAAGGATAGCCTACTAAATTTTTAAATAATACTGAAATATACTAAGATTAAACGGCCTTTGTATTTGCCATGAAAAATATTTTAAATTTTAACAAAGTAATTTATGGCATCATTAAAAAAAATATCTATCTTGTACTTAGGACTTATTTTTAGAAAAGGTTTGAAAGAGATAATGAGATGAAGTATTTGTTAAGTATTTACTTATTGCTGGGATGTTTTGAAGTTTGCATTTAACTTTAGATGCAGCTGGTGTCCTTTCATTTTATCTAATGTCATTTTTAAGGCCCTGTGAGTTATGTACAAAACTTGGATATGCTATAAACCTGGAAGTTGAAATGAAAGATGTGGCGTCTACACCCACATGTGGTTCAGACCTAGTCAGTGACGCCCCCCACCCCCGGGTCATGATTATTGTATATTCATGTATTCCTTATCCAGTGTCTACTTTTTTTACTTGTACTAAGTTGAACTTCAGGTCACACTGGTTTATTACATAAATGGGACTCCAAAATCATTGGTTTATATAAAAAAAAAAGGGGGTGGGGGGATTCCAAATCCAAGGAGTGCATGTGCAGAATACATGAACATATCAACATGTAATAGCTGTAAAGGTGTAATTTTTAAATAGTTGATAACTGGTATTGACTTGGAATGCTTAAATAATAATAATATTGTGTCTATCACTTCCCACAGCTACAGATCTGATTGAGGAGTTAATCCCTAAATGAAAATGATTTCAAATATTGTTTTTCAAAGTTACAGATAAACTGCTGTAAATTATTCCTTTATTTAAAAAAACAAAAAAAAACCCTGCAAAGCTGATCATTTATATAAAAAATGTCTTTAAATTTACACAGTGATGCCATAATATTGTAATGTCATTGACTTTTTAGGTGTATGCTTATCATTAGCGAATCTTTATAGCTTACCAGGTAGCACATGATTTGAAGTACCATATCAATTAGTGCTGTTTGGCCACTGTGCAGGCTTTCAGCATAAGATAATTGTTGATCTGAAATTAATGGCTTAGTTCTCCCTTATTTTCAAATAATGCTTCAAATGATATGACAATTAAATGAAAAGTTGTCAAACAAACACGACTTTAACCTGGTTACAGTGAACGGTATCTGCTGGATTCCGCATTTATGGAAAATGGTGGGAGGCATGCCAAGCTTTTCCAGGGTTCCTCCGCTATTTTTAGCCTTGTTCCACAGTTCCTCAGCTATTTTTAGCCTTGATCCAGGGTTCCTCAGACATTTTTAGCCTTGCCTGTATTGTATCATAACTTGATGTCTTGGGACCCAGAGCTGTGGGCTGGTCATTATAATTGGTGTTTTTGATAGCCAGAGAGACTTACAACACTGTGCCTTTGAATCTTGTTCATATTGAAATGAGAAGGGTAAATTCACTTCTATTTTGTTACAAGTACACTGGCTGACTATGTTAATGTTTGTTATATGTAAAATGGCTGACTATGTTAACAATTTTATTATACTGTTCATTCTATTATATTAATCACAATGCATGTTATTGGATAAAATCCAATTTGTCACATGGATAAGATACAATTTGTCATATGGATAAGATACAATTTGTCATATGAATAAAATCCAATTGGTCATAGGGATAAGGTCCAATTTGTCACATGTATAAGGTCCAATTTGTCACATGTATAGGTACAATTTGTCATATAGATGAGGTCCAATTTGTCATATGGATGGGGTCCAATTTGTAATATGGAATAACCATGCTTTTCTTGTTGGACCAATTCTTTTTTTTCATCATGTTCAGTTTGACACATTGTGCTTGACTAAATCCTTGCTAATTATGAAGAAATACCCAAACATTTGCCAACTGTAGTCTGAAAATGACCATTACCTGTGTGCCTTAGTTACGTTGCCATTACCATAACATCATTAGAAATATTACCTATGAGAATGACCAGGCTTTGTATGAAAATACTGTGTAGACTGCAGAATGATTCTGACAACAGATAATAGTGGAACAGGGTATGACCCCCTTCCTTTATTATCTGGTACAGTGGTGTTAATAATTCACTTCTCCATTGTATTTCAAATTCATTAAAATAATGGCTTTCATGTATTCTTAATTTATTCCAATGAGTTTCTCTGTCAGAAATGTGGGCTTAAGATGTTGACACTGTAGATTTCATGCAATAATAAAAAAATATTTCATTTTCATAGCCATTCAACATGTCATTTCAATAAAATATTTTACAAAATAAATGTTTTAAACATTTTTTAAATTAGAGTGCATGATGGTATTGAAGTGTACAGACTTAAAGGCTCTTCAAAGCATTTTCTATGAAGTCAACAGAAATTTATTTTGGGTGGGTGAAACCAAAATTGTTTGTTAATTTTTTTATGATTAAAACGCTATTTCCAATTGAGGAATGAGTTGCTAAGAAAGATGTGTATTTCATGAATGTTGTTTTTATTTGTAACAAAGAAACTTCACAACATGCTCGCAAACTAAAACAATCCATATTTTCAGACAACCAAACATTGTCCAATAATTTATTTATTTAAACCTTCAGAATGTAGATATCACACAGGCTTGGTGAAAGAAAACAACAACATGACATTGATCTTTCTCTTACTGTGCCCCCAAACAATGGAATTCTCTTCCACTACACATCAGAAATATATCAACCATCACAGCCTTCAAAACTGCACTCAAAACACACCTCTTTAAACTTTACTATCCTGACTGATTCCCCCTCTGAAAGTTAAACGATGCTGCTGAGTGCCGTCCATGACGTCACATGTTAATTGATATGGAATGGTTGGTTTTTAATTGATATTTTTTAAGTTCATTTTAATTTGTATGTACAGCGTGGTGAGCCCAGCCCTAGGCTGGTGTACCACGCTATAGAAAACTACCCAAAATAATAATAATAATACTAATTTTAATGTACAGTAATGAAAAGTGATGCAAAATGAGTAAGGGGCCATATGAATGTTCTTTGATATGTAGGCTTAAAAACAACTGGTGAAAGCTTCCTGGGCATACTCTGTGAATAAGTTATTAAAGATGTGATGAAATGTAATACTGAAATAAAATATATTTACAAAAAATTGCACTTGGACAAAAAATACCAGTGCTTATTTTTAAGAATGTGATTCACATTAGTTATTAAAAATCTGTCACGCACAAACAACAAATAAAGGAATAATTTACAGTTATGTGAAATATATTATAGAAAAATTCTAGATTTACATTTTTTTATAAAATTAATTTTATCCTTAGGCATAAAACTCGCATAATACAATTTTTTAAAAAACTTATAGAAAAAAAATCATATACTAAAGTATTTGTCTGCATTGGTTTAGAGCATTTTAATTCCACATGAAAAGTATGCTAGACTCAATATAATTATTCTTTTGAAGAGCTTAAGTTTATTGATTCTGTTGCAATTACAGTGTGACTTTACAAATACATTAATATCATAGTTTAGGTCAAATATTCTCTCTAAAAAAATACTGCTTCAAACGGGAATATTTTTAACTTTAATATTAAACAATTTCATTAATACATGGAAACTTTGAATAAAATGACATTGAATAAAGAAAATTACATCTTTGTAACTGTGTAAATTAATTGTTTAAAAAACAACAACATGCAAGCATTACAAGATATGTTTTAAAATGTCACACATTGTTATTTTTCAAATTTATTTATTTATCAAACTTACTTTTGATGTGTTTGTTAACTTCAGGTTTTTGTTTTATTGAGGTTAATCAAATATTTCCATAGTCTGTTTGATAAGCTTGAATGTGCCGATATTTTTATTTTCTTAACTTATTCTCTATAAAGACTAAGTTTTCAATAATAAATTTCTTAACAAAATTTTCCCATGATAAAGGCTTCACATATTTTAGTGTTATTTAAATTCTGACCTACCCATTCAAACAAATGGTTAATTTAAATAATAGTGTGTGTGTCCATCAATGCTGTTGCTAATCCTGGCTTGTTAGTAAACTACCACCAGTGATTTCATTATCCAAAGAGTTGCTCACAATACCAGTTGTGTCCAATCTATCCTCTAAGGCCTTTTGTTTTCTTCTTCGCACCTCTTCTGCCCTCCTTTCTCTCTCCTTTATCTTTTCTTTTATTTCATTGATTCTCTTTTCACGGTTGTCAGCTACAACATCCATTTTCTGATTTTGTTGTACCTCTTTCACTTTCTTGTAGTGCTCCAAATTCTCCAGGGCTGCAGTAGCATCAGATCTTTCCAGTGATTTTATTTTATTTAGCCGCTCTTCCTCACGAATCTAAAAAATACATTTAATTTTTAAAGTTACTTTTATTAACAAATATTAATGACTAAAATAAAAAATGGATATTTAATCAATAACACCAACTGTTTGACACTTAAGGCAAAATAAAATAACTGAAGTGGCAGCGAAGTTATTGCATTGTATTTCACATTCTGATGTAGACAAGCTGGGCTATATCTAGGTCTGAATAATGAACTATTTCTCCCGCTTCAATAATCAATAAAATTCTCACATTACCCTAAAGCCTTTCGCTGCAGTGTATTAGTGGCAATGCAACCAACTTTATAGAATTTAAGAAAATGCACTTTTTATCATTTCATATTAAAATATCTGTGGACTTTGGAATTCTATTGGCTCTGAGAACATACTTTTCTTCTCTCCTCTGCTCTTTCTAACTTTTCTTTTATTTCTTCTTCTGTGAGAACTCTTTTTTTCTTTCTTCTCCTCTCAAGTTTTGCAAGTTGTCTTGGTGGAGGACGAGGAAGTCCACTGGTATTGAAACATTCATTGGTGACTAACTCGAAACTCACACCCCCAGAAGACTCTGTTGTAGGTCTAAATAAAAATTCAACATATTCTTTCTTATAATGCATAAAGATTATTTTAGGGGAAAAAAAACAACCATATTTTATGTTTTTAATCATGAAATCAACCTTCCTTCTTTTAAAATTTTTAAAATCAGTATTTGAAGAAAGTAATAAAAAAAAAAACAACTTAAATAAGATGTCAATGATTGTAAAAAAACATTTCAGATTCAAATAAATTATATTAATTTACTTGGCTATAAGTCCTTCTTCCCTAAGGGACTGTAAAATTTTTGATTCATCTTGTCTGTCAACCAGTTTAGCACTATGTCTATTTGGGAGCTGGACCCCTGTGATTCCTAAATCTGTATGATTCCAAAATAATTAGCACAATATATAATTGCCTATATTGTTGAAAGCTACAAAACGTATCATCTAGTTTTATCATCTTTAAATCAGTAGTGTAAAAATAATAAATTTCGCCTATTCCATTGTAAAAGCTAAAATGTTACATTTTTCACATTTATTTGAGCACTAAAAAGAATCTGAATCAAATATGATATCTTTTTCAATGAAATATTTATATTAATGAATATTCTTAATAATTAAAAATTTCAGAAACAAGAAAATAGCTCGAGAACTGAACAGATTACTTGTCGTAGAATATTTTTATCAAAACAAAATCTTTACCTAGATCATCCCTTTCAATGAAACTTCTCTCCACTTTGCGTACATCATCTTCTGCAGAGTATTCTGTTATAATGTTGCCAAGGTCTTTACCATATGCATAATCATCCTCACCAAGCCCTGAATCAGCAGAAGCTTTTGAGGTCGCTGAAAATCCCCGATCTCCATCTAAGGATCTATGATCAGCCAAACTGAGTGAAGATTTTCCTTTTTGCAGCAATGGTATTTTCCTTTTCATTGGAATTTTTTTGCCCTCTGAATCTAGTTCATATTCATCCACAATATTATCTTTTGTTTCATTTATTCTTCTGTTTGCATTGGTACCTTCCTTTACTTTCAATGTTCCTCTGTCACTTGCGTTTGATATCCCAATAGGCTGCACCTTAATGGTTCTTGATTGTTTACATCCCATGGTGCTTTACTGAATAATTTGCTAGTGTAGTTTTTAAATTGACCAATTAATTCTAACCCCGTCTGAATAGAATAGCCTGAAATATAGGAAGATAAAAATATAATTTTTGTTGTGAAATTTGGATTTGTGTGTTGATTAGCCCAAATAAAGATGTTTATAATTTGGTGATTTGGTCATCAGTTCATTAGATATAATTTGAAGTCTTTTGCATCGCCTTATTATTATGTATATTAGTATAAGTATATGGCTTTGGCTGAATACTTAGTGAATAAGTCATTTAAGACTTAAGTCCCAGGATTTCATTCCTTATTTGTTTGGTAATGCCCAATTACATGTGATAAATTTAAGCATCTAATGAATGTGAAGAATTTTTGAAGGTCTACGCATAGGCTATAGTTATAGTTATAGGCTGTAGACTGACTGTATATTTACAAGTAATAAATATATGATTAAATTGTTTAAGCCTAGTCTAGTCTTAAGTCGAATTACACAAATTAAACCTGCTAAATATCTTAATTAACGAATTGACTAATAAGTCGGCAATTAGGTTTAAAGTAAATAATCATCTAATTTTATTAAATTAATTCGTGAATAAAGAAAGTTATTGATACTAATACTAATAGTAATAACCATAATAATTAATTATTAATATAATTTAATAAGTAACCTTAATTCATCATCTAAATATTAGCAGGATATAACATATTGAAAGAGCGTACAAACTTATATATAAATTAGCCGAATTATATATTATATTTCAATATTAAGTATTAATAATTAAGACAAAGCAGTCAAAAAGCACTAACCGTAACCTCACTAATCACTAATCCGTCAAGTGAAGTTTCTAAAAGTTAAGAGTATAGTTAAGACACTAGACAGTTAAATAGTATGAAAGTAATTAAGCCTGGTAATTGATCTAGCAATAAAAATTAACAAAAGCTCACTTTCATATTTTATTAAATTAAAATCCTCTTAGAAATATATTTGAAGAACTGCGATTTAAAAAAACAACTTCTTAGCAGCCATTGTTTTTATTCGTTGTTAAGGACGCGGCATGGCCGATTCAAGGGAAAGCATTCTTATATTAACTTTTCCAAAGATGATGAGTTGTCCCTAACAACTTATAAACTAAAAAAATAATTAAAAAAAAACCCAATATATTTATATACAAAACAAAATTAAGCTACATTTTATTTTTTAAATGATGCCTTTCTTTTTCTCCATCAACCAGAGTCTGCAGATTTATAATCCACTCATCTTCCAGGATTCCAGCTCGTTCCGCGGATGGTCATGTTTTAACGCTCAGGCCGCCTAATATATAAAATATATATTATTGGCGCTCAGGAATTTAAACTGTTACCGGCTCCTTCAATTGAACTTATAATAAACTTATATCATATTAAATTTGTTGATAACAAACAACCTTGCAATATAGTATAGTGCATCATCAAGTGGTCACAGTCGCGAAAATGTTGCCATATATAATGCCATTTCAAGCTTTTGAAATTTATTTCAGCCATATCCACAAATATCTTCAGGTAAATTAATAAAGTATAAAGCATACAAAAGCGGATATACTTTTTATACTACTACTACTACTACTACTACTACTACTACTACTACTACTACTACTGATACTACTATTTATTATTATACATGGCTAATTTACTGTAATCAGTATTTAGACCATGACTGCAATTATCAATAAAAAATCAATGAAATCGATTATTTATCTTGAATCTTGTACTCAATTCTAAAATAAGATTAATAATTATAATTTATGATAATTAAAAATAAAATAAGTCTTGCAATTCCCAAAATAACTTTCATCATATTGTCAGTGTTTACAATTTACACACAATAGCTTAAAGACCAGTCACACAGAGAAAAAATATGCATATTGTAATGTAATGCTATGATTATGATTATTTTATTATCAACTAACTCACTAGATATTCTAGTCTAGTAGATGTAGTAGTAGATATATAGAATACTTATTAATATTTACCAATATTTGTGATTGACACTATGAGCCCAGTCCCAAAAATTACTCTAAAATATCAATCTTTGTTAATTATTAATATTCTTTTTTCTCCAACTAACTTTACAATTCATTAACAAACATAATTATTTTGCAATTCTCTTTCAAAAAGAATAAATTAATAGGAACAGTTCTAAAATGTAGATCATATGTTGGTAGTTGGTAGTTATTCGGTTTGGAAAGCATTACTTTTGTTGTATGACACAAAACTAAAAAAAGGTGGATTTTGTTTTCCAGTTAAAGTATAGTTTTTGTTAATAGCTATATTACTATATTTATGCAAGCTAATACAAGCCACACACATAATGTCATAAACATACATCTCGTACACACACATGTCATATAAATACATGCCATGCACTTAAATGACATACATATACATTCCACAAACATACCTGACATACACATACATGCCATAGACACATGTTATTTCACATACCTGTCATATACATACATATCATACACATGCATACCACACACATACATGTCATTCACATACCTGTCACACACATACATGCCACACACATACATGCCACACACATAAATACCACACACATACATGCCATACACATACAGGTCATGCACATATATGTCATACACATACATTCCGCACACAATCACGCCAGACAATTTAGAAAGATTTTTTCTCTTATTTTTGTTTAATAATGATTCAAAACCGAGACTTATACAGAAATTTAGATATACATATTATGACTGTTATCCTTTAATGTTATCCTCAGATGCTACCTGAAAAGATTAAATGGAAAGCATTTGCAGCTGTCATTGGGCTTTACCTTTGTCAACTGGGGATTCAAGCACTCAATTATAGAATTAATGTCATTCACATTAATAGGAAAATAAAGAAGCGTGAACAAAAATTAAACAAATTGATTTACATGTTGAAGAGTTTGAAGGTAAAATAAGAATGATTTCTCTAGATTTCTGATCATTGTTAAAAAGTATTTTTTTTTAAAATTTAGAATTCTTGTTAATTGTAGATTATGTAAAGTTTCTTAAAGATAAAATGTACTTTAAATTTCAGATTTGATCCTAAATTCTATACTTTATTAGTCTACAGACACTGATAACTAATGCATGCTGATATTTATTTTTTTGTGCCATTCCAAATGTAGATTCAGTAATTGAGGCAGCAATGTAGTTTAAAAAAATCTTAAATCTATCTAAAAGAAATAAAGTTTATTTTTCTTATCTTTCAGACACCATACCATTAAATCTAAACATATTGTTCCAATTAGATGGTAGTAGTAAAGCAAATACAGACAAGCATTTAAGTTTTAATCAGTGTGCTAAAAGTTGCCCAATAGCCATGAATAAATTTCAAGGTCAGAAGTTTAAAAAAGTAAACAATTTTAAACGAATCACATAAACTAATAACATTTTTGGTGCATATGTTAATTTTGTCTAAAGGCATATATGTTCAATGAATTGGAATAAAAAACAAAGAGACCTTCTAAAGTCAAGGCAATGCTCTGGTTGATACTCATGTTTGAATGTGTGATTGCCTTGGTGCCAGGAAATTAGTAGCTACAAGGTTATTTTACTAAAAATCAGACCAATGTCTGTGCTAGTAATTATTTTTAGTTGATACACTCAGAGAAAATGTTTTACTCTACACAAAGCAAATATTCCTAATATTACAACTATTGTTTGAAAATTGATATGGATATCTGACCTTTAAAGCTTGTTTCAATATATATGGACAGAAGGTTTTTTTGCTCAGTTAACTAAAGTAGTAGTTTTGTTGGACATTTCATTTTTTAGCATATTTATTTTATTAGCCAAACCCTTTATGCCCACTTATTTTAAGCTTTTTTCATTCACTCTTGAAAAATACTTCAAATAATTGGAAAGCCAATAACTTTGAATAAATTTCCCTGATTTAAAGGAAATATATTGACATTTTATCACTATTCAGAAACCTATTTTATAGTGTGTTTAAATTATATTTATCAAATATTTTTTGCCATTAAAACAAATCTTAAAAATTTTGTTCAATTCACAGTAACACTAGCCCTGTGAAATCAATCTTGCAATGTTCTGTTGGTTTTTTTCTTCTTTTATTAAAACAGCAAATTATTAGACCTGCTAAAATGACTTGTTGCTTTTATTTTGTTCAGCCTCCAATAGATGACACTATTCCATTTATGTCATACGATGATTTGTCAACGAAACTACAAAGTGGCACACTGTCTCCGATTGCTGTCTTATTTGCTTATCAAAAACAGGTTTGGTTAATCTGTTGATCGGGTGTAAAGTATATATGATGTCATAATGATATGGCTATTTTACCGGAGTGTGGGGCATGCGATTGTTGGTTGTTAACACAATTTTTACCCAGCTTGCAGCACACAAAAAACTGTAGCCGTGCAGTGATGAGACAGCTGACGGTTTTAAATGTATGTGAATGGGTTTATAAATGCAGGTCTTGAGGGCTATAGTTTTTATTTGGTTCTTAGAGTGTTGTATAAAAAAGGAGTGGTAGACGTAAATCCAAAGAAAAAGTTCCAAGAAATAAGAGATGAAGAAAAACCTTGAGAAAAAGGACAATATCTGAAAAGATACAAATAGTTCAGGTTAAAAATGTTCAGACTAACATTTGAATTACTGAAATTACTCCGCTAAACAAGTAAAAATGTTAAAAAACTCTATTACAGGTTACGACAAAATATACTTGACTAACAATACAGATGCTAGATGATTATATAATACCTGTTTTACAAATGACAATTAAAATTATATTCTTGTAATAATGATTTATCATAAAAGAAATCGTGTGGCCCTAGCACGTAAACTGACGTACGTTCAGAGTCAGTGTGAAGGCTAAAATACAGGTCTAGAAATAATTATTGTATTGGTGTCTATGTAAGATGCCCCATAGTTACAGTGGTATAAAGGATGTGGCATTGTTGGCCCCGTTTTTTTTACAAAACAGTGCTCGTGCCCAACACTGCAATGAAATTTGACCTCACCCAACACGGGATCGGAATGTTGACCTTGGGTCAATTTCACCCCAGTCAATACCTAAATATTGGGAACCACTCGGTGTGCTTTAGTTATAAGTTCAATAATTTATTTCTCTGGGACCCTAGTGTATCATGCTATGAATTATATCTAGTTGGAAAGGGGAGTTTATTTACAAGTCTCCATCGTTATAGGATATTTTAATATTAAGGAGTTTCGGGAGTTTTCCCAATCATTCATCGGGGGTCCCAACCCGTTTTATTTAGACATGTCAAAAACCATTTAACTCATAGAAATATAAGAATGTATCTTAGATAGCCGAGACAAAACTGAAAAGGACACATTTAAGTCTTTGGGGATTTTGTCCAGGATTTTAACTTTTACTCGGGTTGTAGTCCCCAGGGTTTGTCACTTTACCGCAGGAAATCTGCCAGAAGGCACATAAGAGACCGTCTTAGTCCAGGCATGACGTACATGCTTTCTAGTCTGTGGCGCGCAACTATTTAAGGCGGGCACGCTAAGGCGTTTTTTTTTATTTGAAGTTTTAACCACATCCCTAAAGTGTGCCAGTGTTCACAGCGGCCCATTTGGACACTCTATATTGTCCCTTTTCTTTGGACTTTTCCTTTGGACTTCTTCTTTGGACTTTTTCTTTGAACTTTTTCTTTGGACACCTTCTTTGGAATTTTTCTTCATAGTAGACTTTTTCTTCATAGTAGACTTTTTCTTTAGCTGTTTCTTTATACTTAGAGTTTATAATAAGTTTATAATAAAGCTATAGTCCTCAAGACCTGAATTTCTTTAGTGTATATTAGCAAAACCGTCAGCCTCGGCCCATACTATCTTGGCCACCACCTTGATACAAATATAACAACTGTTAGTTTGATACTTGTTGTATCAATCAATTGATGTGTCTTTTTAAGACAAAAGTGCATTGCAGAATGTCTAGTTATTTAATACCGCTGTTAATAACAATGCACATTTTCATATGTGAGAATTTAGCACATGGCAGGATAGTTAGTCTACTTTACATAGTTTACTTATAGTCACTTTTTTATCAATCGCTTTTAAGCACATTGCAGTGTAACCAGAGTGATATAACAGTTTGTGTTATGCTCACATACACACTGGTATCTAATTCCATGTAAGAATTTGGTGGACCGCTGTAGCATGGTTACAAGTCAAATTGACGGAGCTAACAAGTGATTTTAAAACTTTGCCTAACGTAGGTGGTGAACAGAAATCTTCCATTGCTACCAACTAACAACTGAATTCTACCAACACAGAAATATAAAGGGCCGCGATTAAAACTTTGAATGCCAGAACACATTGGCGCACTCACTATAAATAGGCTCACTGGAACCTACCAGTGAGCATCTACGTTACACGCCAACCAGCCTGTCTATTATGTTTCCTTCTGGCAGACTGGCTGCGGTAAACTGAAAATACCTAGAGACTCCAACCCTAATAAAAGTCCGAATCCCGGACCGAAACCCTGAAGACTTATATGTGTCTGCTCATGTTTTCTCTTGGCTTTCTAAGATAGACTTTTATATTTATATAAGTTAAAGGGTCTTTGAGATATTTTACATAGACATAGAAGGAGTTGGGACCCCCATGGATCAATGTGAAATCTCCTTAAATACTTTATATTACAATATCCTCTAAGGATGTAGACTTGAAAATATACTAACGTGTACAGAATAAAATCCCCTTTCCAACAAGATATAATTTATGGCATATACCCAAGGACTCCCTAGAAATAGATCATTGAATTTATACAAAAAGCATAAAAATGCTTTCCTATTATGCCTGGTATAATGGTGGAGAGAGAAACCGTTCATGCCATGTTGTCGTAAAGAGCACTCTGTTTTTTTTTCGTAAAAGTGTGGCCTGCAATGCCGCAATTGTTATCATTCATACTTTAAAAATATTCTCTGTTTTACCCCTAGGCAGTGAAGGTTAACAAATCGTTGAATGGTATTTCTGATCTAATTGAGAATGATGTAAGTGTTGCAGTCTCTAATTCAAATAATTGGATTAAATCTATTTTAAATTTTATTTGGCATGCATGATTATTTGGGTGAATAATTTTTTAATTAACTTTTCTTTACCTTTAACTGTAATATGCAAAATATCAGCAATTGCAAGTTATGCCTATAAGGTTCAATCGATCTTTTTTGTGAAAATGGATTTCCTAAATATGATACAATATATTCCATTTTGTTTATAATGATATCAAACTACTTAATTTTGGTATTTGGTACTTGCATAGGTACAAGAGCAAAGAAAGGGTCATTTCATTTTGAAGCAGCACAGAACCCAGAGCATTACAGCTTACCAGCAGCTCAAGGCCAAATCTCGCCAAAGTCTTATGTCAATTCTTTTCAAGGTTGGTCTTAGTGTGCAGCGCTTTTTATTTGTAAGAATATCAAATAATTCTCAGGCACACACATTTATAAGCTGGCTGTTTAGTTTTTCTTTTGAAAGTACAATTATATTTTTTTGGTAGAGAGCATCTTTTAATCTTTTTTTTTGTTGAAGAGAGAGACAGAGAGAGAGAGAGAGACAAAGAGAGAGAGAGAGACAGAGAGAGAGAGAGAGAGAGAGACAGAGAGAGAGGGAAACAGACATTGCAAAAAAATTTTTTTTTAAAATTAATAATTCCAGTGCCAATCATGTTTATGTTGCAAGCATAATATAAAGGGGGGGGGGTGCATTATATACAGGAGATATTGCATGATATAAGGGAGAGACTACATGATATAAGAGGGAGATTGCATGATATAAAGGAGACTGCATGATGTAAGGGAGAGACTACATGATATAAAGGGGGAGACTGCATGATGTAAGGGGGAGACTCCATGAAATAAGGGGGAGATTGTATGATAGAAGGGAGAGACTACATGATATAAGGGGGGAGACCACATGGTATAAGAGGAGACTACATGATATAGGGGGGAGAGACTACATGATATTAAGGGAACTACATGATATAAGGGGGGAGACTACTTGGTATAAGGGGTGGAGAGACTACATAAAGGGAGACTACATGCTATAAAGGGGACTACATGATATAAGGGGGGGGAGACTACATGGTATAAGGGGGGAGAGACTACATGAAAACATTATATGTATCACTAGAGAAAATAAGTGTATAGCACAAAATGACTTGTCTTCTAGTCTTTTGAATCTAGAAAAAGCTCAGTAGAAGACTTTGAAAGAGAAGACTCAACCTACAATCATTGGTATAGTTACAAGTTGATCCAGTCTGCTGGGGCTTCCGTGAGCAAACAGGAAGCACCGGAGAACCCACTTGCAAGCAAGAAGTCATTTCAAGTGTCAGAGAAAGGACTTCTACATGGGATTCCCATCAGTTTGACAGAAGTCCTTCAATTACAGGTTAGATGTGGCTTTATTGGGATCTCAAATGTGATTTGGTTCAATGGATGCAGCACCAGAAATGGGGGGAGTGGAAGAGGAAGGGATTATTTGTATCTTATGTCATTTAAATAAAAAAACCAGGAGTGTTGATTGTGGAGAGATGACACCTTTAAATGAACCTGCCTTTAAAAAATACATTATTAGGTGTTCAATTTGTAAAAAAAAAATGAAACCTCATAAAAATATTCAGATTTAATTCAAGATTTCTACTAATTATTGTGTATCACATTTTTCAATAGCATTTTTGAGCATTCAGTCTAAATAATATAAATAAATGTTACCTGTGAATTGATATCACTTATTAGCCTAATGATTAGGGGCTGGATGTTTGATTTCACTCTATGCTTTTAATTTGAATTTTTTGGACCATTATTCCCCATGTACTTTTTGTTGATGTAATGTAAAAATACATCTCTCATACAGTCCAAGGATTCCACAGCAGGAATGAGTTGTCTGATTGGAGTACATGCCCCTGATGATGCAGTGATTGTTAAGGTTGGCTTTTTTTTCCTTTTTTAATACTTTAATTCTCCTACTTTTATGTAGTGCTGGGTTTAGATGATAAAAGAACAGCTGTGTGGGGGGGGGGGGGCGGCCACCATGTTGGAAATACTTTCGTAATTTATTATTCATCTTAGCTTAGTCATCATTACCAATCAGTGGTATGTGCCCTTAATTTATTAAATAATTGAAATGTAGGAAAGTAGAATCCGGTCCAGCAGCTGCGGCTGTAGTAGTAAGACCTCACTCTGCTTACTAATGGTGATTCTTGCCATGTTGTATCAATGAAACATCCATGTTAGCCAATTATACACATTTACATTGAGCTAGTTTATTAAAATTAAAATATGTTTTCAATCTTAAATGGAACTTCTTATGTGGTCCATTGAATTTTGAAGTGTATCTTCATTTTAAATTTCGTCAGTGCATAGAAAAATATTGTTGAAATAAAATGTGTCTTTGTTTTTTTAGGTCTTAAAAGCTCAAGGTGCAATCCCATTTATTCGAACCAATATTCCTCAAATTGGACTGCATTCGTGAGTTGACTAATACACACATTTTAAAAATTGAAGTCATTTACTAATCATAATGTTATAAAAGAATTTAATGGTAAAATAGATTTATAAGTAGCGTGGACCAGACAAGAAGGGTGGCCCAGATGAGAAGGGTGGCCTAGACAAAAAGGGTGGTCCAGACAAGTAAGGGGCCCAGACAAGCAGGGTTGCCCAGATAAGAAGGGTGGCCCAGACAAGAAGTGTGGCCCAGACAAGTAAGGGGCCCAGACAAGAAGGGGGCCCAGACAAGAAGGGTGGCCCAGACAAGAAGTGGACCCAGACAAGCAGGGTGGCCCAGACAAGAAAGGTGGTCCAGACAAGAAGGGTGGCCCAGACGAGAAGGGTGGCCCAGGCAAGAAGTGTGGTCCAGACAAGAAGGGTGGCCAAGACAAGAAGGTTGGCCCAGACAAAAAGGGTGGTCCAGACAAGAAGTGTGTCCCAGACAAGAATGGTGGCCAAGACAAGAAGGTTGGCCCAGACAAGAATGTTGGCCCAGACAAGAAGGGTGGTCCAAACAAGATGTGTGGTACAGAAAAGAAGGGTGGCCAAGACAAGAAGTGGGGGCCAAGACAAGAAGGGTGGCCAAGACAAGAAGGTTGGTCCAGACAAGAAGGGTGGTCCAGACAAGAATGTTGGTCCAGACAAGAAGGGTGGTCCAGACAAGAAGGGTGGCCAAGACAAGAAGGTTGGCCCAGACAAGAAGGGTGGCCCAGACAAGAAGGGTGGTCCAGACAAGAAGTGTGGTCCAGACAAGAAGGGTGACCCAGACAGATGAAGTGGAAAAAAATATGACTGGCCACACACACACCCCCACCTCCCTTTTTCCCATGAACATTTCAATGAACATTACAGGCGATTTTTGTGATCGTAAGAGAGGAAAGAACATTGTGAGTAGTGTGCTGCTTAGTTTTTCTTGGCAACATTCCATCTGAAAAAAAGGCTGAAGGGGGCTAGTCAAGTTTCCACAATACACAGATGTTATAGCCTGTGTGTTTCCATAATTTTTTACTTCAACGCAGCGTTGTCGCTACCACCACTTGTATCCCATTGTTTTTTTGGGTATTGACGTCACCAATTAAATGTGTGAGGCCGTACCAACCCCACCACTCCCTTGATTGGGAATAGGTTGTTTACATTCTATTTGTTCTAAAGAATGCTATCACGTGATACAGTTTCTTGAATTTCTTTTCTTGATGGCTCTAACACTCTCCCTATACATAAGCCGGGAGTTTTCCTAGGCGGAGGGGTTGAATTTTGCAAATTTTCCTTGACATTACGAGACGGTACTCTTTGCGTACGAATATTAATATTTGTATCCTTCGAGGATTTTACTTTTTTTTTTTACTAGTGCTGTAAGTTAACATAGTTTTTATTTCTGTCTTTTTGATTTTGTATTCTGTATATAAATTTAAAAGTAAAGTTAAATTGAATATTGTTAGACTAATATAACCAGCTTTGCCATCGTTTCTCTTTGTATCCTGGTTGTCAGTCCTTTCTCACGTATGATTCAACAAATGAGCCAAATCTTATAACACATCAAAAATACAAAAACCATGTAATGTAATTGTTCGTAACAACAGAATTTCACAGTTTGTCACAGTTTAAAGTTAATAACACAAAGTTACCACAGTCACACTGTCTACCTAAGCTCCACTAAAACTGCGATCGTATCTCAAAAGTAGGGTCAAAGTTCAGCCCATTAAACTCTTTTTAGATATTTTACACTTTCAAATAAACTGCTCAACATAATACTAAACTTGTCATAATTTTAGTGTAAATTTTGGCAAAATTCTTCTATCCCCAGCATTGCATCATCCAACCCAATCTTTGGTGTCACCAGGAACCCATTGAAGTCAAGCAGATCACCTGGCGGCACATCGAGTGGAGAGGGCGCATTGCTGGCGAGTAAAGGTTCAATCCTAGGAGTCGGCTCTGACATAGCGGGGGGCATTAGGATTCCGGCACATTTCTGTGGTGTCTGTGGGCTCAAGCCAACATCAGGACGCATTAGGTGAGTCCCTCAACATCAGGCCCCATTAGGTGGTTCCCTCAACATCAGGACGCATTAGGTGAGTCCCTCAACATCAGGCCCCATTAGGTGGGTCCCTCAACATCAGGACGCATTAGGTGAGTCCCTCAACATCAGGCCCCATTAGGTGGGTCCCTCAACATCAGGCCCCATTAGGTGGGTTCCCCAACATCAGGCCCCATTAGGTGGGTCCCTCAACATCAGGCCCCATTAGGTGGGTCCCTCAACATCAGGCCCCATTAGGTGGGTCCCTCAACATCAGGCTCCATTAGGTGGGTCCCTCAACATCAGGCCCCATTAGGTGGGTCCCTCAACATCAGGCCCCATTAGGTGGGTCCCTCAACATTAGGCCCCATTAGGTGGGTCCTTCAACATCAGGCCCCATTAGGTGGGTCCCTCAACATCAGGACGCATTAGGTGAGTCCCTCAACATCATGCCCCATTAGGTGGGTTCCTCAACATCAGGCCCCATTAGGTGGGTCTTTCAACATCAGGCCCCATTAGGTGGATCCCTCAACATCAGGCCCCATTAGGTGGGTCCCTCAACATCAGGCTCCATAAGGTGGGTCCCCCATGAGGTGAGCCTTGCAACATCAGGCCCCATTAGGTGAGTTTCAACATCAGGACGCATTAGGTGGTTCTTTCAACATCAGGTCACATTAGGTGAGTCCCTCAACATCAGTCCCCATTTTGTGAGTCCCTCAACATCAGGCCCCATTAGGTGAGTCTTTCAACATCAGGCCCCATTAAGGGGGTCTTTCAACATCAGGCCCCATTAAGGTTGTCTTTCAACATCAGGCCCCATCAGGTGGATCTTTCAACATTAGGCCCCATTAGGTGAGTCTTTCAACATCAGGTCACATTAGGTGAGTCCCTCAACATCAGGCCCCATTAGGTGAGTCTTTCAACACCAGGCCCCAGTAAGGGGGTCTTTAAACATCAGGCCCCATTAAGGGGGTCTTCAACATCAGGCCCCATGAGGTGAATTTCAACATCAGGTCCCATTAAGGGGGTCTTTCAACATTAGGCCCCATGAGGTGAGTTTCAACATCAGGCCCCATTAGGTGAGTTTCAACATCAGGCCCCATTAGGTGAGTTTCAACATCAGGCCCCATTAGGTGAGTCTTTCAACATCAGGCCCCATTAGGTGAGTTTCAACATCAGGCCCCATTAGGTGAGTTTCAACATCAGGCCCCATTAGGTGAGTCTTTCAACATCAGGTCCATTAGGTGAGTTTCAACATCAGGCCCCATTAGGTGAATCTTTCAACATTAGGCCCCATTAGGTGAGTCTTTCAACATCAGGCCCCATTATGTGAGTTTCAACATTAGGCCCCATTAGGTGAGTCTTTCAACATCAGGCCCCATTAGGTGAGTCTTTCAACATCAGGCCCCATTAGGTGGGTTTCAACATCAGGCCCCAATAGATTTTGCAAACACTGCCCCCCCCCTTTTTTTTCTTCACAATCACTCAATCACATAAACGTTTGAATGAAAATAATGGTTTCAAAATCAGGATATGGTATGTTTAGATTAATTTGTACTTTGTTCTGATGAAAACTCCTTCACAATTTCAAAATTCTGTACAGTGATAAAGGGCTTCTATAAATCTCTTGTATCTGCAGTGATAAAGGTGTTCTGTTATGTATCTTGTATCCGCAAGGATAAAGGTAATCTATTATGTACCTTGTATCTGCAGTGATAAGGGTCTGACCAATGTGGCACAAGGACAAGATAAAAGTAAGTTCTGTTTATTGAAACACACTGAAATATTAACTTTTGCTTTTCTTGGACCGAGCTATTGTTCTTTCATGTATTATGGCCCGGGCAAATACACTACAGGCCTGCTGCATCTGCTGGGTGTTGCCATTAATTAGACTATCAACGTGGTTGGCTGGGAGAACCCCCCCCCCCCCCGTCATGCCACTTGTTAGCATCGGGCACTCCGCTAGTAAGTTCCCGACTGTCTCCGGCGCCTGTCTACGGTGACAGAAGCTAAGGCCCCAATGCAACCTATTCAGGTAGCTATGGGTGCAACCTATTCAGGTAGCTATGGGTGCAACCTATTCAGGTAGCTACGGGTGCAACCTATTCAGGTAGCTATGGGTGCAACCTATCCAGGTAGCTACGGGTGCAACCTATTCAGGTAGCTAAGTGTACAACCTATTCAGGTAGCTATGTGTGCAACCTATTCAGGTAGCTACGGGTGCACCCTATTCATGTAGCTACGGGTGCAACCTATTCAGGTAGCTACGTGTACAACCTATTCAGGTAGCTATGTGTGCAACCTATTCAGGTAGCTACGTGTACAATCTATTCAGGTAGCTATGTGTACAACCTACCCAGGTAGCTACGTGTACAGCGTATCTAGGTAGCTATGTGTACAACCTATCCAGGTAGCTATGTGTACAACCTATCCAGGTAGCTACGTGTACAACCTATCCAGGTAGCTACGGGTAAGGCAGCGCTCTGTTCTCATTTGTGTTGTGAGACTTTGGTGATTGCATTTAAGACACCACCATTGTTCGCCCTTTTGGTTTGGTTTAGACATGTTCCAGAAAAGCTTGGAGGCCGTCTGTCCATTTTCCCAATTCTTTAACCATTCCCCTAAAAAGAGTTCCTTGATCCAGGCTTTGACCCCCAGAGAGGTCATTGGCCTGTTAGGTTGTGGTTGGGCAGAGCCTTGTCTCGCCAGCTGTATCGTTTGGGGGTATTCCCGCGTGTCCAGGGATCCACTTAAGGACCTCTTTGCCTCCATGTGACTGTATGTAATATACTAAAAGCTTCTGCTGGATGCATTATTAAACATTCTATGCCACCAACATTACATTTTAAGTTCTGAAAACCTGCAAAACGTCATAGAGGGAGAACAGAAGTTGTACCAGCAGTTGTACCAGCAGTTGTACCAGCAGTTGTACCATCTTTAAATTGCTCATTCTGGCTGCTTATAACCCTGTTAGGAGCTTGAACCTCAACGACCAGGCCACTGGATTTAGTAAAGTCTGAATGGTTTTTTTTTGTTAGCTGTCATTGAACTGCTAAGACTACAAATAATTGTGTGCATAGAACGGTGATCTTTCATTCCATATAAAGTTTTGTTTTTTCCAACTTCAAGGGTTGAGGTTTTTACTCAGATTCTGATATTACATCTTCCCCATGAAAAGCTACCTACTTGTTTGCCAATGTGGCTGCCTACTTGGTTGCCTACTCAGCTGCCTACTTGGTTGCCTACTCAGCTGCCTACTTGGTTGCCTACTCAGCTACCTACTTGGTTGCCTACTCAGCTGCCTACTTGGTTGCCTACTCAGCTGCCTACTTAGTTGCCTACTCAGCTGCCTACTTGGTGCCTACTCAGCTACCTACTTGGTTGTCTACTCAGCTGCCTACTTGGTTGCCTACTCAGCTGCCTACTTGGTTGTCTACTCAGCTGCCTACTTGGTTGCCTACTCAGCTGCCTACTTGGTTGCCTACTCAGCTGCCTACTTGGTTTCCTACTCAGCTACCTACTTGGTTGTCTTCTCAGCTGCCTACTTGGTTTGCCTATTCAGCTGCCTACTTGGTGCCTACTCAGCTACCTACTTGGTTGTCTACTCAGCTGCCTACTTGGTTGTCTACTCAGCTACCTACTTGGTTGTCTACTCAGCTGCCTACTTGGTTTCCTAATCAGCTGCCTACTTGGTTGCCTACTCAGCTTCCTACTTGGTTTCCTACTCAGCTGCCTACTTGGTTGCCTACTCAGCTGCCTACTTGGTTGCCTACTCAGCTACCTACTTGGTTGTCTACTCAGCTGCCTACGTGGTTGCCTACTCAGCTGCCTACTTGGTTGTCTACTCAGCTACCTACTTGGTGCCTACTCAGCTACCTACTTGGTTGTCTACTCAGCTGCCTATTTGGTTGTCTACTCAGCTACCTACTTGGTTGTCTACTCAGCTGCCTACTTGGTTTCCTACTCAGCTGCCTACTTGGTTGCCTACTCAGCTACCTACTTGGTTGTCTACTTAGCTGCCTACTTGGTTTCCTACTCAGCTGCCTACTTGGTTGTCTACTCAGCTACCTACTTGGTTGTCTACTCAGCTACCTACTTGGTGCCTACTCAGCTACCTACTTGGTTGTCTACTCAGCTGCCTATTTGGTTGTCTACTCAGCTACCTACTTGGTTGTCTACTCAGCTGCCTACTTGGTTTCCTACTCAGCTGCCTACTTGGTTGTCTACTCAGCTACCTACTTGGTTGTCTACTCAGCTACCTACTTGGTTTCCTACTCAGCTACCTACTTGGTTGTCTACTCAGCTACCTACTTGGTTGTCTACTCAGCTACCTACTTGGTTGTCTACTCAGCTGCCTACTTGATTTCCTACCCAGCTGCCTACTTGGTTGCCTACTCAGCTACCTACTTGGTTGCCTATTCAGCTGCCTACTTGGTTGCCTACTCAGCTGCCTACTTGGTTGCCTAATCGGTTGCCTACTTGGTTGCCTACTCAGCTGCCTACTTGGTTGCCTTCTCTGCTGCCTACTTGGTTGCCTACTCAGCTGCCTACTTGGTTGTCTATTTGAGCTCCTACATGGCTCTCTGCTTTGCTGAATTATTTTTGGTTACCCACAGTTTGGGACAACCAAGAACAATTTCACATCCCTACTCTTTAGTCATGAGGCAGGAAAAATTACCATGGCAACACAGTGCAGACTATTTCATGTCTCCAATATAAACAGGGCAGACATAATCATGTCTCCAACACACAAAGTGAAGAAATTATCATGTTGCCAACACACACAGTGCAGACATTATCATATCTTCAACACACACAGTGGTTCCTTGAGTATTAACAGAAAGGGGATTGAGTTACAAAATCTTAGCAGAACCTGTTAAATCAAAGCAGTTAGATGAATTTTTTGTTTAAATGTTATGCATAACTATGACCAGTTCTTCCATGTATTGGTCCATTGTCCCGTAATGTCGTGGGCCTCGTTGAGTTCATGAGGGCTGTTTGTATACCACTACTCAGCTGCCTACTTGATTTCCTACCCAGCTGCCTACTTGGTTGCCTACTCAGCTACCTACTTGGTTGCCTATTCAGCTGCCTACTTGGTTGCCTACTCAGCTGCCTACTTGGTTGCCTAATCGGTTGCCTACTTGGTTGCCTACTCAGCTGCCTACTTGGTTGCCTTCTCTGCTGCCTACTTGGTTGCCTACTCAGCTGCCTACTTGGTTGTCTATTTGAGCTCCTACATGGCTCTCTGCTTTGCTGAATTATTTTTGGTTACCCACAGTTTGGGACAACCAAGAACAATTTCACATCCCTACTCTTTAGTCATGAGGCAGGAAAAATTACCATGGCAACACAGTGCAGACTATTTCATGTCTCCAATATAAACAGGGCAGACATAATCATGTCTCCAACACACAAAGTGAAGAAATTATCATGTTGCCAACACACACAGTGCAGACATTATCATATCTTCAACACACACAGTGGTTCCTTGAGTATTAACAGAAAGGGGATTGAGTTACAAAATCTTAGCAGAACCTGTTAAATCAAAGCAGTTAGATGAATTTTTTGTTTAAATGTTATGCATAACTATGACCAGTTCTTCCATGTATTGGTCCATTGTCCCGTAATGTCGTGGGCCTCGTTGAGTTCATGAGGGCTGTTTGTATACCACTGCAATCTGAGTTGGATCCCGCAATACCATTGCTACCATTTAAGGATGAGGTGAGTCTGGAGAATTATGTTCAACCTATAGCTTTATTTGTTTGATCAATCATGCGTACACAATCTAATGTGTTATATCAATCTTACATGGTCTTAGAGCTTATCAACGATCTTAGGCAATATGCAAGGTATCCCATTTAGGCAAAGTAAATGTCTGAGTCAATATTCAAGATATCCAAAATCAGGCAAAAGTTTTGTCTTAGGAAATATTTAAGGTACCCCAATCAGCAAAAATAAATGTCTTAGGCAAGATTCAAGGTATCCCAATGAGGAGAAGTTGTAGAAAATATTCAATGTATCTCAAGTAGGCAAAGTTAACATCTGAGGAAATACACATAGCACCCCAAATAGGCAAAGTATTTGCAAGGTATCCAATGGGTCAAATTAAATAATTCGTTTCTTAAAAAAAAAATTCGTTTGCCTTTGAAATTTTTCAATATGAATAGGCGCTAATTTCTCCTCATGATAGTAAAGAAAGCCATAGTTATTTAATAAATGTACCTTAGAATCAGTTAAGGATCATCATAAATAGTTTCGATTATGTTACATGAATTTACCCTTATGTTAAAATTATAATTGTCTCAGCTGTTGGTTTTGTTTCCATTAGGAAGACATTACAATGTGTGTCTCCTTCAGGTCTACCTAAGCAAAGAGCCCCTGAGGGTTGGTTTCTTCATACATGATGGCTACACCAAGTGTGTTCCAGCTGTACAACGCGCTATGCTGTTAGCCAAAAGCTTCCTTGAAAAGCGTGGCCATACGGTGAGTACAAAGATTTTTAATTTTTTTCCTTTTAATTTTTTTTCTATAAATGTCCAGTCCATCATAAATTCTATTTTGTTTCTGCTGTGACATTTGACTGAAAGAGTAAACATAATTTGGGCTATAAAGTTCTTGAAGAGCAAAATCACTCTGCCTATAGATCTTCACTCTAGGGATCTTATAATTCCTCTCCCCCCCCTCCCCCACCCCCTTTCTTTTAGTCTGAATTTCCCAAGATGCTCACATATTAATCAGTCAGACTTTTCCAAGAGCTCTGATATTAATAAGTCTGATTTTCCATAGATTCTAATATATTAATAAGTCTGATTTTCCCAAGATGCTCAGATATTAATGATTTTAACTTCCATAGATCCTCAGTTCTTAATCAGCCTGACTTTCCCCAAGATGGGGGAGTGCTGGGGGTGAGTTCATTCACTTGTTTAACTTCCATAGATCCTCAGTTCTTAATCAGCCTGACTTTCCCCAAGATGGGGGAGTGCTGGGGGTGAGTTCATTCACTTGTTTAACTTCCATAGATCCTCAGTTCTTAATCAGCCTGACTTTCCCCAAGATGGGGGAGTGCTGGGGGTGAGTTCATTCACTTGGACAGTATTGCTGAGCTTGACTTGGATTCCATCTGGCTGTCAGCAGGTCATTATCTTGACCAGTCCATCAGCCAGCAGGATTATTTTGTCTAGTTTTCAAATGCCATGGAAACTGAGCAATTGAAAGTGCAATAAATTTTTAAAAAAACTGTACTTTTTTTTTTCTTCATGTAATAAAATTCCCTTGTGTGTTATTGGGGTAAATGGTTATATCAGACCTGTTTACTCTTACGATTTTGGCGTACAATGTACGATTATGAGGTGTATACATTATATAAACTGTATGCTTATTTTTTACTATTAAGATAATGTATTGAGCTATTTTGTGATGACATTGTATGATTTTAAGTTTGGGGGTAAACAGGTCTGTTATATGTAGAAAATCTGTAAATGTTAATCTGTAGAAAATATGTAAGTCTCTTCGCTAATTTTGAGATGCTGCTACTGAGGACCTATGATAAACTGATTTAGCCATGGTAAAATGTCTAATTTCAAATGTGTCAAAATGTATTTCTCAGGTTGTTGAGTTTCCACCCCCAGATATGAAAGTTGTCTTGACTGAGCTTTTCCTGCCTACTATACTGGGCAACAACATGTCTGACATACACTATCACTTGTAAGTTACTGACATATGTCATCATCTAATCTCCTTGTTTGTTCTATCAACTAGTAAAAATATGCTGTATGTACAGCGTTGTGTTCATTTATTTAACAGTTCTTAACATTAGATGAGAAAATCAAGATATTTCAAGACAATCACATTATATGACAATTTCTCAGATAATATGAGAGCCTTTGAATAATAAATAAGTCTATTTATAGCACATCATAAACTTCAAAAAAAAAAAAAAACACTGATAAAAATATAATTGCATTTGATAAAAGCCAGTTAATAAAATTGAAAAAAGAAGGTGCGAGGTTGCCCCCCCCCCCTTGGCTTTAACACAGGTATGCCACTGGGTTAAGTGATACTTAGGAACATGCGCTGCTCATTCTCTGAAAAATTTAAATATATAAAAATTAATTTAAATTGTTTAAAATTGAAATCCACCTTTTTTAAATCATGTTTTGGGTTCCTCCTCCCCTCTCTCATCCCCTATCTCCCCCACTCTCCCCTCCCCTCACCCCTTCCTCCTTCCCTACTCTTTCCACTCCTCCCTCCCTCCCCTCTCTTCTTCCCTCACCCCTTCCTCCTCCCCTCCTTCTTCCTCCCCTGCTTCCTCCTCCCTTCTCTCCTCCCATCACCCTTTCCTCCTCCCCTTCCTCTTCCCCTATCTCCTCCCCCACCCCTTCCTCTTCCCTCCCCTCCCCCAAACCTTCATCTTTCCCTCCCTGCCCTCCTCCTCTCTCTCCTCCCCTCACCTCTTCCTCCTCCTCCTTTCAATAAGATTTTGTTCATCCCCCACATCAATACTTCCTGAACCATATCATTTATTGACAGACACACAGACAAGGTTGACTCCAGCATTGCGAGCAGTTATTACTCTTTGCTGGTCCACTACCCAGTGAGATATGTGGCTTCTTTCTTCTACACTTTGATGGTGAGATAAACACTAGTGTAATGTAAGTTACATGGATGGTGAGATCAACACTGGTGTAATGTTAGTTATATGGATGGTGAGATAAACACTGGTGTAATGTAAGTTATATGAATGGTGAGATCAACACTAGTGTAATGTTAGTTACATGGATGGTGAGATAAAAACTGGTGTAATGTAAGTTACATGGATGGTGAGATAAACACTGGTGTAATGTAAGTTATATGAATGGTGAGATCAACACTAATGTAATGTAAGTTATATGGATGGTGAGATCAACACTGGTGTACTGTTAGTTATATGGATGGTGAGATAAACACTGGTGTGATGTAAGTTACTTGGATGGTGAGGTCAAAACTAATGTAATGTAAGTTACATGGATGGTGAGATCAACACTGGTGTAATGTTAGTTACATGGATGGTGAGATAAACACTGGTGTAATGTTAGTTATATGAATGGTGAGATAAACACTAATGTAATGTAAGTTACATGGATGGTGAGATAAACACTGGTGTAATGTAAGTTATATGGATGGTGAGATAAACACTGGTGTAATGTAAGTTACAAGGATGGTGAGATAAACACTGGTGTGATGTAAGTTATATGGATGGTGATATCAATGCTGTGTAATGTTAGTTATATGGATGGTGAGATAAACACTAGTGTTATGTTAGTTACATTGATGATATACTAATGTAATGTAAGTTACATGGATGGTGAGATCAACACTAATGTAATGTAAGTTGCATGGATGGTGAGATCAACACTAGCAGATGATTTTATCCCTTTTCAATGACTGAAAAATTATTCTCAAATTCAGCCATTATAACTGAATGCTTTCCAAAGAAGTATTCTATAAAACAAATTTGGCTGTCATTTCATTAATTACTTAATAAGTATCAATAGTGTGGATTCCATTTTTAGAGGAATACAATTGTTTTAAATTTATTTCAGAAAAATCCTATGGATGCTGCCATTACAGCGATCAAGTATCCTCAGTAAGATTGAAAGTTGATTATAAATACACTATAGACTCCATCAAGTATCCACAAACTCCAGCCCACAGACAGACTCCACCAAGTATCCACAAAATCCAGCACACAGAGCTAGCTGTCAACTGGTCAATGATACATCTTCATTTGGCCAGTGGCAAATATTCCCGAGTTAAACATTCTCTTTACTTTACTTAATATTTGAGCTGTCTCTTTATTTTAACAGTCATTTCAAATGAGGCATCAACCTGCCATATTGCACTGATTAAGACTGGATCACAAAACCTGCTCCTCTGCAGCTTGCTCTGTTGTGACATCCTGTCCTGTGAACCCGCGCTTATGAGAGAAAAAAAATGATGTGTCCACTCCTGCGCTTCTGAACCAAGCCTTGTGGAAAGAACATCATATGTCCACATCTATTCCTTCAAACAGCACACAAGGAAAGAACATCCCCATTCCCCCATATGTCTACCCCTATGTTTTTAAACAAGCACTTGTGGAAAGAATACCCCAAAATTATCTAACAAACTTGATATGTTTTATTCACTGGCTACACAGATAAGTTTGGGGTCATGAAATGCTTCATGTTTAAAACAATGTGGAAAATAAAAAGAACTAATTTAATGTTAAAATATACTTGACAATTATTTGGTTTGGTGATTTATTCCAGCATAACTCTATTTCCACCATAACTCTATTTCCACCATAACTCTATTTCCACCATAACTCTATTTCCACCATAACTCCTCTATTTAGGACTGTCTTTGACTGGTGGAAGTTGATGGAAAATAAAAAGAACTAATTTAATGCTAAAATATACTTGACAATTTGGTTTGGTGATTTATTCCACCATAACTCTATTTCCACCATAACTCTATTTAGGACTGTCTTTGACTGGTGGAAGTTGATGGAAAATATCAGAGTAAGTTTAACCTAATGGCAACTAATAAAAATTTTATAAGAAAATATCATTTCAAATCGTTAAAAAATGCTCTTTGTCTCAGATTTATAAAATTTATTTAAAAATATTAATATTTAGTAAGATTAAAAGTATCCGAGTCATTCTCAGATTATTATCAAGTGCCTGCATCCATAAAAAATATTTGATTTTTTCCGATAAATCTGTCGTTAAATTTGCTATTAAATTTTTAAAAATAATAAAGAGAAAACTCTTTCAAGTTGTAGAATAAGAAATTGAGGAACTCACTTTAGTGAAAGACATCACAAAAACGTTGGCTAACGTCACAGACATGTCGGCCGACAGCATTCAAAAGATGACCAGTGACCTGATCAATAAAATGAACATAGTTCATTAAATAGGACTGGCTGAGGATTGATAATAATCTCAGAATCCTGGTACTACTGATGTCTCTGTTACAGCTATTGTATCTTCCTCCAACACGCCAGGTTGGCTTTAAAGAATAGTTTAATGCAGTTTCGAGACTGTACATTTTATTTTATATCAAATTCACAGTCTCCACCCCCATTTGTTTACATGAAATCCAGCTGTGCTTGCTCTTCATCATCTGCCTTACCCACAGATAAAATCAGATTTATTACATGAACTATCTCTCTTTATATTTTCTTCTTCTTCTATATATTAAGGGCCCACAATCAATTTATTGATCATTCTGGCTCCTGTGTTTATACAAATGTACAACAAATGTACAACATATGCAGTCACTTAAGTACACATTTGTTCCACAAGTTATATAACATATCTAAGCACTTAGGTACACAATATTTACACAATATATTTGTATAAAATATATGTAGGCTCTTAATTACACGTATTCCACAATATATATGTATACAACATATGAAGCTCTTAATTACACATGTATTCCACAATAAATATATGTATACAACATGTGTAGGCTCTTACGTACACATTTGTTCCACAATATATATATTATGTGTACAATATATGTAGGCTCATAATTAAATATTTGTTCTATGATTTTATATGTATACAACATATATAGGCACTAAAATACACATTTGTTCAAAAATGGAGAAACGAAGACATAGACGTCCTTCTGTGTCCAGTGCTTCCATTTACTGCGCTCAAACTGGGACAGGAACACCATTTTACAGGTGAGATTCATCGATTGAACACCATTTTACAGGTGAGATTCATCAATTGAACACCATTTTACAGGCAAGATTCATCAATTGAACACCATTTTACAGGCGAGATTCATCAATTGAACACCATTTTACAGGTGAGATTCATCAGTTGAACACCATTTTACAGGCGAGATTCATCAATTGAACACCATTTTACAGGTGAGATTCATCAATTGAACACCATTTTACAGGCGAGATTCATCAATTGAACACCATTTTACAGGTGAGATTCATCAATTGAACACCATTTTACAGGTGAGATTCATCAATTGCATAAATATGGATAAAGGGTAACTTCAGGCTATCACAGGTATTAGTTACTGCCACAGGCATTGGTATAGTTACTGCCACAGGCATTGGTATAGTTACTGCCACAGGCATTGGTATAGTTACTGCCACAGGAATTGGTATAGTTACTGCCACAGGCATTGGTATAGTTACTGCCACAGGAATTGGTATAGTTACTGCCACAGGCATTGGTATAGTTAATGTCACAGGGTATGGGTACATTTGTGTCAGCCGAATATTTTGATGCATTTTTTTACTACATCTAGGTTGTTTAACATACACAGTACTATTCAATCTCTTGGACTTCCCTGCTGGCACTATCCCCATCTGCAGTGTAGAGAAAGGGGATCTGGATGCTCTTAAAGATGAAAAGTTGTATCCAATAGCTACAGCTTTGGAAAAAAACATCAGACAGGTGAGGTTTAAATTACTAGAAAAACAACATCAGACAGGTGAATTCTAAATTACTAGAAAATTAATTCTCATATCATAAATGTCTTTCCTCACAAAAACCTGAAGTCTCACAATAGCCATTTTAGGTCATGATAGATTCAATGAAAAGTGTCCTCATGACTATAAAAAAAATGTTGTTCTCATTCAAAACAAGTACTTTCTCTATGATCTCACATCAGTCTACATATTACACCAACCCGCACCTCACATAAACATATACCTCACATCAACCTGTACCTCACATCAACATATACCTCACATCAACCTGTACCTCACATCAACCTGTACCTCACATCAACCTGTACCTCACATCAACCTGTACCTCACATCAACCTGCACCTCACATCAACCTGCACCTCACATTAACCTGCACCTCACATCAACCTGCACCTCACATCAACTGTACCTCACATCAACTGTACCTCACATCTACCTGTACCTCACATCATTAACCTGTACCTCACATCAACCTGTACCTCACATCAACCTGCACCTCACATCAACCTGCACCTCACATCAACCTGTACCTCACATCAGCATGTACCTGAAATCTACCTGCATCTTACAACAATTTTTTAAATAGTTCAGTTCATTAAGTCATCATATTTAATATAATTTTCATGTTAATTTTAATCTTTAAGTCACAAAATAAAATATAGGTTCTATCTTATTTTAATCATTATCTCAAATATTGTAAATATAGATTGTATATTATATTAATTGTTATATCATGAAATGTGAATATAGATTGTATATTCTTTTAATCATTGTTACATAAAACTTAAAGATAGACTCTAAGATATTTCCTCAACAGGACCAGCTGGCTGCAGAGGTAATAAACTAGTACTGTTTTATTGTTTGATCAGTTTCAACCTTTGTTTAAAATGTTCAACAACAATTTATGGGTTGATAAGCATGTTACAGTTTTATTATAATCTAGTACTTAGTACCTATGAGTACTTGTGTTCTGTAGTACCTATAAGCGATTGTGTTCTGCAGTGCAAATGAGTACTTGTGTTCTTTAGTACATATTAGTACTTGTGTTCTGAAGTACCTATGAGTACCTGTGTGTTCTGAAGTGCCTATGAGTACTTGTGTTCTGTAGTGCCTATGAGTACTTGTGTTTTGTAGTGCCTATGAGTACTTGTGTTCTGTAGTACCACTGAGTACTTGTGTTCTGTAGTACCTATGAATACTTGTGTTCTGTATTACCATGAGTACTTGTGTTCTGTAGTACCTATGAGTACTTGTGTTCTGTAGTACCACTGAGTACTTGTGTTATGCTGACCTATGACTGAACTGCTCTCCTCAGCCTAATGACACCATTGGACTACCAGTGGGAGTACAAGTAGCAGCTCTACCATTTCAAGAAGAAATTGTACTTCGAATACTTAAAGACCTCGAGTCACAGTTACAAGGTGACAAGAGGATAGGACAAGGACTAGGTACATGGTTCAATTAGCATTAGTGTAAAAGTTGTCTGTACTGCCCTTAGCTATCATCATTCGTTAAATAAAACATATTGTTATAATATCCTGCTGGTAATGTGTAATATCCCACTGTAATGTGTAATATCCCACTGCTAATGTGCAATATCCCACTGCTAATGTGCAATATCTCACTGGTAATGTGTAATATCCAGCTGGTAATGTGTAATATCCCACTGGTGATGAGTAATATCCCACTGGTAATGTGCAATATCCTGCTAGTAAAATGAATTTCTATTTCTAGTTATGATGAAAAATATTTAATGATTTGAAGTATTTAAAATAGAGTGGTAGGTCATTGGAATGTGTAGCCATGGAATAAGTCAAATAGATTTGTAGGTCATTCGAATGTGTAGCCAGTCAAATAGAGTTGTAGGTCTTTGGAATTTTTAGCCAGTCAAATAGAGTTGTAGGTCATCAGAAAGTGTAGCCATGAGATAAGTCAAATAGAGTGGTAGCTCTTTGGAAAATGTAGCCATATAAATATGTGAAGCTGTAATTTTGTTACAATTGCCAATTTGGAAGTGTTTATTGTAGGTGATTTATTAGTGATATGGAGAGTAAAGAACACACAAATGTTTCAGTTGAACAGATACAATAATTTATTGGCAGAAGTAAGTCACATAAAGGAAACCCAATTCAAGGGTCAGTTGAACAGTGGTTCACCCAATAAATACAACATGGACATTGTTAAATTTCATTGGATATTTTATAATCTTAGTGGACACCTAATGGACACAGTGGATAGTACCTCAATGGATATCTAACACAGTGCCACCTTGGATGGTACATGATCCCTTAATTCAAGTCAGATTTCACCAAACACAGTGCTGCCCTGGTTGCAATCAAGGATTGCAGTCATCTAATTACCTTAAAATTTATTCTCTATCCTCATAGCGATTTCCATGTTTGCTCTTGCCAGATTTAACTATTACCTATCCCAGAATGATTTCTGTCTTTGTTCTTGCCAGATTTAACTGTTCTCTATCCTCAGAACAATTTCCGTCTTTGCTCTTGCCAGATTTAACTGAAGTTTATCAGACGATAAATTATTTTCTATGTAAACATTATTCATGATCTTTTATAAATTAGTAAATGATACAGTTATTATGACCACAGTCTTTGAGCTTGAAAATTTTACTTGATAATTTTTTTTCCAGTATTTAAAACCTATTTGATTCTTTCAGTTTCAGCCAGCATGTCTCCAAAGATGATGGCGTCCAGCACAAGCATACCGTCTCAAAATACACCTTCTCCAAAGTTGACAGTGATGCCATCTGTTACTGTTAATTAACCATGGTGACCAATCCAATCGATCCTTTTATTAAATGAGGAGAAAAGAGTAACATATGCACCTGCTGAATAGCATGTACGGTACATACATTTGGGATATTTTTTTGCACTTTTTTTTATTAAGTGTTCCGAGTGCAATGCTTTGCTCCATCACGATTAAATTTGTTTCAAACTAAACAATGTTTTCTGTTGTTCTATTTTTTATGTACCACCAATCAAATGCATTTATTTACTTCTAATTTTTTTATGTACCAATTAAATGCATTTATTTACTTCTAATTTTTTTATGTACCAATCAAATGCATTTATTTACTTCAAATTTCAAATATTTCCTTAAAGTTTTTAAAGCTTTTGTTTTTCTTCCCCAAACCTAGTGCTTTTTTTGATTTGTTGTTGTCTTGAGTAATTTTTTTTTATTTAAAAAGAAATCTCACTGATTAGTGATTGTTGGCATTTGTTTTTTGTTGACATTTGTATTCACTTCTTGGTTTTGAAAATTTTGATTAGTGATAAGAAAATTGTTTATTTTATTTTAAAAAATATTCCTAAACTTTAAAAATGAACTTGAGTGATTTTACAACAAAACATTTTTTATTATCCATTTTTATCAAAGGGAAAGTTAAGTATGACTGAAAGAGAATTCCCACCTTAAAGATATTTCTCAAATGAGTTTACTTGGTATTATTATTTATCCCTTAATCATGAGAAATATAATTGACATTTATAATATATTCTAAGATAAGGAATAAAATTTGTCAGTGTAGATTATAATTATATAAGTTACCATTCTTACAGCTTGTAACAAAAAAGAAGCTGTAAGTACTGGGTATCAGTTTTGAGGGCACTTATCATCAAAACACATGGAACCAGACACGGAGCAACCTTCGATGATCAATTCTGAGTAGAGAAGCAAGCTGAAGATACATTTTTGGAGGATTGTCTTTTTAAGGAGTGTATTATTCAAGAAGTTTGATCCGTTGCCGTTTCCCAGGTGTTCAGGTTTATGCAGATAAGTTTCAGTTTGTCTTCTTTGAAAGGTTTCTTCTGAACAGCAGCAATCAGTTTGTCATGCTCAAGTCTTCCTTCAAATATTCTCTTGGGGGAAACTGGTGCTCAGACACACTCAGATGTCCCGACCAGCGAAGTCTATCATTATCATAACGGTTATATAGATGCTGGGGTGCCAGGACGAGTCCCTTGTTTGCCGAGCTGCCTGGACAAGTGCCTCATCTTCTGGAGTGTCTTGTCTGCTGGGGCGCCTGGACAAGTGCCTCATCTGGGAACTGATCCTGATATTCAGTGATATTTGATTTATCTGAAGCTGATCGTCACATACAAATACAGAAAGCAAATAACTCACAAATCTTACATTTAATGATTTAATGCTTGATAGTGTTAACACTTTCAATAACCAAAATTTTGTTTGTGGACTGATAACATTTACATTGCTGAGCCACGGTGGTTCTACCTATTTGGACATATTTTTTTTTTTTTTATATATGTTTTTCACTAGTGGTTCACCAATGAGTTGCAAATGAATGACTTGCTGACCAATTAGTGGGAGACCAATGACTTGCTGACCAATTAGTGGGAGACCAATGACTTGCTCACCAATGAGTGGGAGACCAATGACTTGTTCACCAATTAGTGGGAGACCAATGACTTGTTCACCATTAACTTGCTTACCAATGATTGGCTCACCAGTTAGTGGCTGACCAATGCATGGCTAACAAATGAGTTATGAGTTGCTTTTCAGTATTACTAGTTCAAGCCCCTTAATAGTTTATAGCTGAGCTAAAATTGTAGATGAAAAATCCAACTTCTGGCAAATAACAAATAGTGATCACTAAAGTTTTTAACCTGTTCCTATTTCTTGTCCTATTTTCATCTGTCCTGTCTGCTGAGGAAGACTCTTAACTGAAACATTCTTGTCTCATTGTCCTGTTTCTTAATTCAAGTTTCCACATACCTTGTTCAACGTTATCATTAACACAGCTTGATTGCAGTCCTTCATTTGTACCACTTTACATGGACACTGCAGTGTCATTTTAAGTAACATTATCATTTTAAATTTTTCTTATGAACACAAAGAAGTATCCTGCTTTTTCATATAGAAATTATTGTCATTTAATTATTTCATTTCATTTACAATTTACAGCAGCAAGATGAGCTTAAAATTAACCATTGACATTGAGACACATAATGACAATACTTCACAACAGACCTGTTTACCCTCAAACTCTTAAAATCGTACAATATCATCACAAAATCGTTCAATACATTATCTTAATGGTAAAAAATAAACATACAGTATATATAATCTATACACCTCAAAATTGTACATTGTAAGCCAAAATTGTAAGAGTGAACATGTCTGTTACAATAATGCTTTTCGACATTTTTTATTTTAAGAAAACAGTATATAAAAGTCAGGGACACCAGTAAGTTAAAAAAAAAAATTGGCCATGGAAATTGTCATGATACCAGATTATCTTTATGTTATTTTTACCTGATATGCCCATAAATCCCTTTAATTATATATACCAAATATGTGACTGACCAATTGGAAACAGCTGATTTAATGTATGAGGGTCCAAGAGCTTTCACCCACCTACCCATTTAAAGAACTTTCAATCACCTAATCACTGAAAGAGCTTTCAACCACCTACCCATTTAAAGAACTTTCAATCACCTAATCACTGAAAGAGCTTTCAACCACCTACCCATTTAAAGAACTTTCAATCACCTAATCATTGAAAGAGCTTTCACCCACCTACCCATTTAAAGAACTTTCAATCACCTAATCACTGAAAGAGCTTTCACCCACCTACCCATTTAAAGAACTTTCAATCACCTAATCATTGAAAGAGCTTTCACCCACCTACCCATTTAAAGAACTTTCAATCACCTAATCACTGAAAGAGCTTTCACCCACCTACCCATTTAAAGAACTTTCAATCACCTAATCATTGAAAGAGCTTTCACCCACCTACCCATTTAAAGAACTTTCAATCACCTAATCACTGAAAGAGCTTTCACCCACCTACCCATTTAAAGAACTTTCAATCACCTAATCACTGAAAGAGCTTTCACCCACCTACCCATTTAAAGAACTTTCAATCACCTAATCACTGAAAGAGCTTTCACCCACCTACCCATTTAAAGAACTTTCAATCACCTAATCACTGAAAGAGCTTTCACCCACCTACCCATTTAAAGAACTTTCAATCACCTAATCATTGAAAGAGCTTTCACCCACCTACCCATTTAAAGAACTTTCAATCACCTAATCACTGAAAGAGCTTTCACCCACCTACCCATTTAAAGAACTTTCAATCACCTAATCACTGAAAGAGCTTTCACCCACCTACCCATTTAAAGAACTTTCAATCACCTAATCATTGAAAGAGCTTTCACCCACCTACCCATTTCAAGTTTATTAGCACTGAATGTGTTGACATCATGAACAGAAAATAATAAAATGGGATTATGCCAGTTATGAAACTCATATTTTTAGTTTTATGAACATACAATCAGATAAGATGTAATATGAACATACAATCAGATAAGATGTAATATGAACATACAATCAGATATGATGTAGTAATATGAACATACAATCAGATATGATGTAGTAATATGAACATACAATCAGATAAGATGTAATATGAACATACAATCAGATATGATGTAGTAATATGAACATACAATCAGATATGATGTAGTAATATGAACATACAATCAGATATGATGTAGCAATATGAACATACTATCACATAAGATGCAAATGCAATAGCTACCAGTGACAAAATTCTCCTCCACAATGTAAATAAAGAACATTATGTTTAAAATCTTGGCAATCTGGGATTTTTGAAATTATACAAAGAAGACTCATTAAAACTAGAATATCCTACTTTTTTTTTTTTTTTTTTTTTAAATAGTAATATAAAAACACTTGTTAAAGGCCAAGAATTAAAATAAATACAGAATCTTTATTAATGCACGCGGCCTGTCAAACTTAAGAAAAGGATCAAAAAGCAAACTATTGGGTACGCCCAAGTTTGCTTATGATTCAATGAATTTTGTTGTTTTATCATTCTTTTTTAATTGTCTTGAACCCCACCTCTCCCAAAAAAAAAAAAAAAGAAAAACACACTACTGAGTTGTAACATTCACTACTGAGTCGTAACATTCACTACTGACATTGTAAAAAATGATAAATACATTAAGATTGTGGGTAAAAATAGTCATGAAATTATTCCAGTACATTCAAGTATATCACAAATAAAATGGTAACAAAAACCATGTCCTTATGATTCAATAACAAAGCTGCAATTATTTCAATGACAACAAAGGATTTCCTCAATTACCCTGCAAATTTTAATAATCCTAGTATTCCAGTAGAAGTAGAAGAAGCTTCTAAACAAGTAGAGGAAGCTTCTGTAGAAGTAGACCAAGGCGTCTGTAGAAGTTTCTGTACTAGTAGAAGAAGTTTCTCTACAAGTAGAATAAGCTTCTGTAGAAGAATTAGTAGAGAAGCTGACCAATGGCAGGTCTCACCAACCATGATATGCTGTAAAGCTACAAACTACATCCCTTCTTAAACTTAAGATACTACGCAAAGATTTGCCAAAAATCTAATTTAATAGAAAATGTTTCAGCAATAAGTTGTTTCATTTAATAAATAAAGTTTCAAAAATAATTTTTTTTCCATTAAATTTTAATAAATCAAGTTTCAACAATACATTGTATCAAAATGGAAGAAATACGCCAGACATTTTAATTTTAAAAAAAAAATTAGAACATAAGCAAAACAAAGTTGTAAAAAATCTCAAAATAAAATTTAAAACAATTATTTTTGACTTCCACTAAAATTGAGCTGCCACTGCCACTATAAAATACAACTTTTTTAAATTAACAGCTTTAAAATAGCATAAACTGTACTTAAACACCAGTGAGAAAATATAGTGGATCTTTCACAGTCAGATAAATCATCAACATTTATACTTTAAATACATATTTATATAATAAATAGGTATAAATAAAAACAATGCAAAATTTATTTTAAAATAAAGCAGCTAAAAATATGACTGTGTACAGTTTGACCAATTGTTGCCCCAAACTTGCAAGCAATAACTATTTTATCTAGACAGTCTAAAGCAGTAATTTGACATTGAAATAAAGTTTGTATGTGAAACGCTTCTCTCATACTGGATACTGAAACTGTGCAGTTAGTGGCCTTCTCCTTCCAATGGGGCATAACCAGAATATTGGGTGTCCCTGGCCACAGATTTGTCTGTAAGAGTTGTAACATTTCCCTTGTATGCTGTCAAAAGGACAGAGTAATATGATGTTATCATCACTATAATAACACAATGTTATCATCACTATAACATTAATAATATGATGTTATCATCACTATAATAACACAATGTTATCATCACTATAACATTAATAATATGATGTTATCAACACATACAATGATCATAATTTGGGATCAGCTTTAAACCCACGCAAAGGTAATCATTAATTTTACAATAAAAAAACCTATAAAGTTTGCTCTCGTAAATTACAGTTTAATAAATATCTGTGTTTGAAATATTTTATGTCAATAAAAAAATAAGCTATTATTGTTAAAGTCTTCTAGCATAATGCAAGGGTGCATAATGTGGTAATGTTTCTTTTATGTCAAAAAAATCTTTTATGCTCCCAATTTTTATTATGGGTTATTAAATAGAACACTAATAATAAATTAGAGATTTTTTTGGTAACTTCAATTTGTCTTTGTCCCCCATCCTTTTAAAAATAAAATGGGGTGACAAAGACAAATTGACTGATGTATCAGTGCTACAGGGTGACTAGATGTATCAGTGCTACAGGGTGACTAGATGTATCAGTGCTACAGGGTGACTAGATGTATCAGTGCTACAGGGTGACTAGATGTATCAGTGCTACAGGGTGACTAATGTATCAGTGCTACAGGGTGACTAATGTATCAGTGCTACAGGGTGACTAGATGTATCAGTGCTACAGGGTGACTAGATGTATCAGTGCTACAGGGTGACTAGATGTATCAGTGCTACAGGGTGACTAGATATATCAGTGCTACAGGGTGACTAGATGTATCAGTGCTACAGGGTGACTAATGTATCAGTGCTACAGGGTGACTAGATGTATCAGTGCTACAGGGTGACTAGATGTATCAGTGCTACAGGGTGACTAGATGTATCAGTGCTACAGGGTGACTAGATGTATCAGTGCTACAGGGTGACTAGATGTATCAGTGCTACAGGGTGACTAGATTATCAGTGCTACAGGGTGACTAGATGTATCAGTGCTACAGGGTGACTAGATGTATCAGTGCTACAGGGTGACTAGATGTATCAGTGCTACAGGGTGGCTAGATGTATCAGTGCTACAGGGTGACTAATGTATCAGTGCTATTAGTCCATCTTAACTAATACTCGAACTTTATAGCTAGCATTTTAAAAATTCTCATTTGTCGGGATATCCCATTTGACATTATATTGACATAATGAATGTGTCTTTGTGATAAAGAAAGCAATTTTCATTTACTTGTTTGGACCTCCATGATTGATCATTTTCTCCAGTGTGGTTTTATTCTGAGAGAAGAGGAAGAGAAAATGGGATAAAAAAACTCATAAAGTTACAAACATCATGCTCTGGAGGCTTTCAACCCATACAATTATTGTAGAGTGTGGAGTGACATCTAATATGGCATTACTGTCCTCAAGAAGTTAATTATTGTAGAGTGTGGAGTGACATCTAATATGGCATTACTGTCCTCAAGAAGTTAATTATTGTAGAGTGTGGAGTGACATCTAATATGGCATTACTGTCCTCAAGAAGTTAATTATTGTAGATTGTGGAGTGACATCTGATATGGCATTACTCTCCTCAAGAAGACTTGGTTATCTTTTAATTTATCCAATAAATACTGATATACTTCATAGTTATTTTAAACATCTTTAAAAAAAAATTATTCTGTGCACCCATCCAAAATGGTGCTAAATTTTAAGAATTAAATTGTGCGCGCCCATTGAAAAACAGTCTTACAGCCATACATACATACCAAGAGAATTATTATTTGTTATAAGTATTTGAATACAAAAAACTTTTAGATGCATACTTTTACTTACACACATGAGATTGACATGATTACTTACACACATGAGGTTGATATGATTACATACACGAATGAGATTGATATGAACACTTACACTGATAAGATTGATGTGCTGCTGGCAGAACTGAATACCCATCATCCCCATCATGTTGACAGAGAGCAGAAATGCCAGGTACATGAACCAGATGCTGTGTTTTATATAAAAGGCCTCCTACACAAAAGTATCAAAGAGATTGTACATATTTTAAAAGCTACAATGTCAAATAGCAACTAGACACATGGATAACAACCGTTGATACAGCATTGTAGACAGGAAATACAACTGAGAAGTCAAGTCAAGTTTATATCATTGTATATGACAAAAAAGTTAACCTATCTAAAATTTAAAATGCATTAGCTTATGAAAAACTGAATGTATTTTATGAGATAATAGACAGGGATGCTGCTAGTGGCATTTATAAATGACAAAAAAGTTAATATATCTAATATGCAGGTATGCAGCTTGTGAAAAATTTAATGTATTTTATGAGAGAATAGACAGGGATGTTGCTAACGACATTACAACTTTTCTGGTAATGGACATTCTACTTAACACTCACCCTGTTGCAGGCAACACATTTCGGAAATACCCAAAAATGTAGCATGACAAGAACAAATGTGTAAAGGCCGAGCAGAAACGCATAAAACAAGAGTTGCATGAAAGCAAAATGGTTGTTTTCACCAACACAGTTGTTTATCCTGGGGAAGATCAAGTTAATTTTTTTTTTATTTATCAGATTTAGTAATCATTCAACACTTACAAAATGTTAACATGCTTTTCTCTAAAGTAGATTTTCTGGATATTATTTTTATAAACAAAATGGAAATTTTATTCTATCTTTAATTACAATGTCTCAATAGTTCTTTTCCTTCAAATTCTCTTTAGCGTCCTAAAACCAAACATGACAATAGTGATCTGAACATTTGTGTGGAGCAATTTTTTAAATACCACTAGTAACCCATAAAATAAACAAAGTAATAGAGTAGATCATCTTTGATATAATAAATGATGAAGCTGGTTAAGAGTCCCATCTCCAGCTTCCATGTTCTACTCTTCATGCAAGAAATTATTAATTTACAGCACAATAAAGAGTGCTAGTTCTAAACACTTAGCATTGAACTTTCCAGGTTTATTGCAATTGCAATGATAGAATTACTGGTATATTAGTTAGCAGACGTTAAACAAAACATAAAGAGATATTAACGAGCAGAGGAAAAACTAAATATTTCTGCCATCTGTACATTAAGGAATATTATTTTTATTAACTCTTTCTTCTTCTTTTAACTGCTTCTACCAGTGAGGCATCTATGGGAGGTAAAGTTGACCATCTGCTACCAGTGAGGCATCTCTGAGAGGTAAGTTGAAAATCTGCTACCAGTGAGGCATCTCTGGGAGGTAAGTTGACCATCTGCTACCAGTGAGGCATCTATGGGAGGTAAGTTGACCATCTGCTACCAACGAGGCATCTATGGGAGGTAAGTTGACAATCTGCCACCAGTGAGGCATCTCTGAGAGGTAAGTTGACAATCTGCTACCAGTGAGGCATCTATGGGAGGTAAGTTGACCATCTGCTACCAACGAGGCATCTATGGGAGGTAAGTTGACAATCTGCTACCAGTGAGGCATCTCTGAGAGGTAAGTTGACCATCTGCTACCAGAGAGGCATCTATGGGAGGTAAGTTGACCATCTGCTACAAGGTGTAAGATCTGCTCAAGATACATGTTGTGGATTTTGAGGGTATCTTCAACACAGTCAACCGTCAGCTCGGTCTTCCTCTGGGCCTAAACATATTAGTGCCTGATACTGTAGGCTTGCAATGCAGGTTGGTTGACAGGCATTCTGACCTGGTGGACCAACCATTTGTCTTATTTCTTAGCTCTGAATGTTGCCACTCCTCGTATTACCAGCTGCTTGCAATAAACACCTCATACCTATGAATGTGGTCACTCCTCATATTACCAGCTGTTTGCCTGAAACACTTCATCTTGCAGGTTAATTCTTTGAATCATGCATATTTTAAAATAAATATTTTAATTTAGATTGTTCACTGACCTTTAAACAAGGGAAAATATAATATATTTTCTTAATAAGATACACACTTCTAAAATCAATTGTCAGAATTGAATATATTAAAATGCTTAAAGACATTCACGGATATTGCAAAATAATTTCTCTTACCAAGGACAGTGATGGTCCATTTTCATAACACATTGACCACACCTTCGACAGTGATGTGCTCTAGGGGGGCGCATTAGATTACACACTCGACACTTGCTCCACTTAGAATCTTTTAATAAAAAAAAGTAACGATTACAAATTAAGTCTTTGGATACTGTAACAGACCAAGTTCACTATGATTTTTCTCACGACACTAATATTTATTCTCACTGCACAATGGTGTAGTGCTTTGATGAGAATGAAGTAAAACGCAAGAAAAAAGGGGGGGGGGACGACGGGACTAGTTTTTATAGCGGAAGGAGAATTCATGTTTTTTAAGTAGAGCGGGGGTGACTGGAATATCTTGAATGTGAGAGGACATGTTGAATTTTTCTAATGGATTATTGAATTAATATTAGATGGTGTGATGATCCGAGGCTGGACTTTAGAAAATTCTTCACTCATAAATCCGCCCCTGAAAACCCGTGTAAGATTATACCAGTCCACCCCTTGTTATGCCCCAAAGTACTATAGACCACTCTCCCCAAAAGCGTGAATTTTGTGTTCAACTCCTATCATTGATGTACCTTGAGAAAATAATACCTTACCCCCCCCTCGGTATTGCCCTGGAGACAGCAAAGCGGAGTAACGTCCCTTGTTGTTATTGCCTTCTTAAACCAAATAGCTCACGCAAAAGCTTGATAATGGATTTTGTACTTCACACCGATAAACTTTGAGGGTAGAAGGTCAAGCCCGCAATATCAGAAATGATTATCATTGGATGGGGAAAGCATACAACATTTCAATCATCCAATTGAATCATCACTCAACTCGAATAAATAGCCAGAACAAGCAAGAATATGTCTTTTATGATCTGATCACTTGACTGTGGACGCTGGAAGGAACTAGACTTAGACCTTCATTAGCATGATACATAACTGCAACCCAGGCTATTAGCAAGAATACGTCTTTTAAGATCTGATCACTTAACCGTGGACGCTGGCAGTACCTAGACTTAGGACTACATTAGCGTGATCATTAACTGCGACTGCTACCACCTGGAGTAATACCTGGTTTCTACTGCTGGACCGATTGACCTTGAAGCTGGAACTAGGGGATTGATCTACATCCTACACCAACTACCTGACGGCTACTAGGACTTCAAGATCCAGGGACTCTTTCTACCACGATTCGTCGCTGAAGAGTCATCTTCACCATCGCCGAGATCCCAGTGAACTTACGACTGGGAACTCCGCCTTCACTACTCTACGCTTGTGATCCACCGAGATCATCGTGGAAATATATAAACGTTAAGTCCCCAAGGAATGAACATAGTATCTTGAGCATTTATAATGATGATAACATTAGTGTGACAGTGACCATTGAAGTACATTGGAATATCTCGTCTAATTATATGACGTCTTTTGTAAATAATAATAATCAATAAATCCTTGTATTAATTTTTCGTTTTACAAGTAGTTCGTTTCAGTCTATACTTTATGTACATAGTTAGTTTATTATGTCTGTGAGGTGATTTGGCTAGAGTAAAGAATCCCTAGACAAAGAGCTATTCCGAGATCTCGTACGAGAGATACTCCTCATTACTATATTATAAGACAGATCACCACAAATGGAGTATTATTGAACGTATGTGTATATATATTCTTTGCATTGCAACTATGATTGTTATAAAGATATCCTGATATCAAAGAATTATTTGACTTATTTAGTATATGTAATAAAGTGCTGTGTATATTATTCATTTGGACATTGTTGCTTCTTAAGAGAGAGAAAGAGATAGTTTTTGACGAGTGGAATTAATTATTCAATTACTAGCGGCAAGCCATCGCTTACGATGAACTCACAGTATTAGCTAACATTGTACGAGTGACCTTATTGAAACACAAGGGCCATCATCCATGAAAAGGGTTACAATAATACAAATGTTACAGATGCTTGTTGTACTTAATTAGCTCATTAGCAGAACTGCTAACTTAAGACATTTGACAATCTCCTTCACTGTCATTTGTGCAAATTTTGTTTACCTGTATCTTCTGCTGCTGAAAACTCTGGGATCCTTCCAGGATTTGTTAATGATGACCGGAAAAATGACAGCAGACAAAGGACTGATACTGTGAGGAAACCTGGCGGAGGTGTGGAGTTGGGATAAGGGACAGCAAACTAATTAAAATTATTTGTAATCATTTTCACATAAAAGGATTCAAATTAACTTTTTCCTGAAACGTACATGGTAGGAAAAAAAAATTTAAAAATTTTTTTAAAATAATTACACTATCCTTTATCCCAGTGCTGGTAAAACTTGAGGTTTTAATGAAATTTTTGGTCATGGTTTGGAGCTCATCAATAGGATCTTGTGCTTGTTTCCCTAAATGGTTTTTAATCATCTTTAAGGCCAAATAACATGCACCAAGGCTTTCTAATGAAAAATTTCTGATCACCATACAAAGTGTTTTTCAATACTTCAAAATAAATTATTGCTTGCTAAAATTGTATGTTATAAAACGCAAAACCTACCCAAAAAAACTGGAAGTGAGATGAGACCGTCTTCATAACGAGGGATGAGAACGATGAATAGTGGAATGAATGTGCCATATGTCCAGTATGCAAGTACAATAGCGGCACACATTTGACCCTCGCTGTCTCTTACAAACTGCACTCTGCCGAAAATGGGCAATTTGAGAGAATGTTTGGCATTATTATTATTTGTTTCCGCCGGTGGAGAAACCATTTCCAAGACATTGTCCATGTTAATCATGTTGAAAAGTTTGGTTTGAGTCCCTCTATGCTCTGTTATTCAAAGCCTGGAAATGAAAAAAATGAGTAATTATTTAACCATACATTCCTTTGCTGTGATTTAGATTTTAAAAATGTAATGAAATATAAGTAGTAATAACAAAAATCACTAAATCAGGGTCAAAGCGTATTCATTCAAAAAAATGTACATCAAGTTTGACAGAGTTTGATACTTTAATGAGATTTGCTGTGTCAAAACTTTATTGCTGTTATTATTTTAAAAAGAGAACGCAGTTGGTTAAAAGCTGGAACAAAAGATGTTTTATTGTCCTCAAACTTAACTATCGACTATTTTTTTTACATCCTGCGGAGATATTATTTTTTAGCTTAGCTCATACTCATTTTAAACTTGCAAACTATGAGCTTGCCGGTGAAATATTTAGATCCTTTTATTTGAATGTTTCATAAACTAATTACAATCATTCACAGCCTTGATCCTTGGTCATTTGATAAATTTGTTGATACTTGTCTGATTCATTTCCTCGTTCAAATATAAATAAGTATTATTGTAATGCTCATTAGGTTAATTATGGTCATTTGATAAATTTGTTGATACTTGTCTCATTCATTTCCTCGTTCAAATAAGTATTATTGTAATGCTCATTAGGTTAATTATATATATATATTTTTTGTAGTGGTGTCATTAATTCACAACTTTTTTTATATCAGACTCAGACAGAAATCAGATGTACTGAATCTTTCAATATCAATAAATTCAACAATTTACCATATATTTTTAAAAAATTTAGTCTTGAACTGTAGGCATCTGGCCTGGTAAAAACAGTAGGAACGGTCACCTTAAATTAATTATCAAATCTTAATTATTCTGAATAAACTTTAAATTTAAATAAACTGACTGAAGTGACGTGAAGAAAGTTGAGAGGGACGACCCGACGTCTTCAGTCAGTCGACTCGACGGCTCCCCTCAAACTCAAAGACTCAACAAAGTGATCAAAGTGATGTGCCTCAAACCAGGACCAGCGTAGCGTCTAACATTACAGTGACATGTTTTGAACGATGAGTGTTTTTACACGGTTTATTTGTTCTATCTAATATTAATAATACTTATATTAATAAAATTTTCAATAATATAATATAGTCACATTTCTCTTTTGTTTTCTTTCTTTTCATCTAATGTAATGAGCAATCTTTTTTAAAATATGCAAAATATGAGATCCCTTTAAAAAACAGAAACGAAACTATTAACCATCATTTTTCTTATTATTATTTTTTTTTTTTTTTGTATGGCATCCTTCCGTCTTCATGAGACGATGGAGTAGCTATATTGTAGTCCTACACTTCGACGAGTGGCTCACTAGGCCAATCATGGAATGACAATCTCGTCTGCATTTCACGCAGGCGAATGATGATTCCTGGTTAATTTTGGCCTTCCGTGCAGGCGTGCTGTTCTTTTTCTTGCAAGGGCTTCGTTCCGCACATCTTCTGCCTTTTTCACTCCGTACACTGCCGTTCGCCAGCTGGAACGTTGTTCGGCAATGATCTCCCATTTGTTGACTTCAATGTTCGCTTCCTTCATGCTCTTTTTGCAAACGTCCATATATCTCAGGCGAGGCCGTCCAATAAGTCTTGTCCCTTCTGCATCTTTGGAATACGGCCTTCCTCCATTCTCCTTACATGGCCTAACCAGCGAAGGCGCTTCTTGCTAAGAGCGGAGAATATGCTACACATTTTGGAACGTTCCAATGCCTCTGTTTTAGTCACCTTGTCCTGCCATCGGATGCGTAGAATGCGACGCAGACATCGTTGATGGAAGCTGTTGAGTTTCCGCTCGAGACTGACAAGTGTGGTCCACACTTCACTGCCATATAGGATTTTCTTATTTAGTATATATAATATATAGTGAGGTGTTGTTTTTTTTTTTTTTTTTTTTAAGAAGAAGAAGAAAAAAAAAGAAAAAAAAAGGAAGTTCAAAACAAGTTCGTCTTTTTCTGGTTAATAACAACGTTCAGTAAGCCAACCTCTATTGCATTATATTCTGTGTTGTTTGTGAGCTTAGCGTTAGTGCCCCCTCTACTCTCCATCAGTTCAGGGAGGTCCGCAATGTGCGTGCTATAAACAGGGATGCCTTTAAGCACGATCTGAGTTTAAAAGTGTCCCCCGCCCTCTGCCCTAGACAGTGCATAGACCTGCCGCAATGTTGGTCAGCACGATCATCATCAGTGGCGCTACAGCCCATGTGTAAGGCCCACCACATCCTTCCATACGGTTTGATCCATGGCCTTCCGCCTCCATGTGCGACGTCCCAACTGGTGTAAATCCCTCTCCACATCGCTGATCCATCTCAGCCTTGGGCGACCAGTGAGTCGTCTGCCCCTAGGTTTCTGCCTGTATATCATAGACCAGTGAGTCGTCTGCCCCTAGGTTTCTGCCTGTATATCACCTTTGCTGCTCTATATTCCGGCATCCTTTCAATAAGTCTGAATTTTTTCAATTTGCTTTGCGACTATAGATGTATCTTTGTCCACTTGGTGCAGCTCTTGGTGTGTACGGATTCTCCAGTGTCTTTGTACAATTGGTGCAGCTCTTGGTGTGTACGGATTCTCCAGTGTCTTTGTACAATTGGTGCAGCTCTTGGTGTGTACGGATTCTCCAGTGTCTTTGTACAATTGGTGCAGCTCTTGGTGTGTACGGATTCTCCAGTGTCTTTGTCCAATTGGTGCAGCTCTTGGTGTGTACGGATTCTCCAGATATCATTCTCCATCATTGGGCCGCCATTTTGTCTGAGGATTTTCCTCATCCCATGTATTGAGAAGGACCAGAAGGTTCTCTGCTTCTTTGGAAAGGGTCCAAGTCTCACTAGCGTAAGTTACTATAATACTTGTCTTAAAAATATGATAGTATGAGGCATTTTCAAGTTCCTTGAATGCTTTAATTATGTCATTACTGTTTCTACCCAGTAGCGCTATATCGTCTGCGTATGCCAGGTACTGCAATGGCTGGCTATATTATAAGGTTCCTGATGGTTTTTGTTCTGTAATACCTCTCTGGAAGGAGCTTGTTATGGTTCCACTGGTTCTCACGCGTATGCTTTTAATAACTTTATCTAGAGTAATGTTGAACAGTATACATGACAGTGAGTCTCCTTGACTGAGGCCCTGATTGACTGGGAACTCCCTCGAATATTCTCCCTGTACTTGATTATACGTATGGAGCTAGCCATAGTGATATGTATGAGCCGAGTAAGCATGTTAGGGACTACAAGTTCTTGCAGAGCGTTGTATAAGTAATTCCTGTCTACGCTATCGTATGATCTTTTGTAATCCACGTATAGTTGGTGTATGTTGCTGTAATATTCGTAACATTTCTCCAGGGGATATCTTATAGTAAAAATATGATCCGTGGTTTGCATATTCTGTCGGAATCAGCATTGGCAATCCCTTAGGATCTGTTCATTATACCTTTCCAGTTTTCTTGCTATAAGTTTTGTGAGGATTGTGTACATTACATTAAGGAGGGAGATTCCTCTTTAGTTTGGGCCGACCAGCTTAGATCATTTTTTGTGTATTGGGGATTATGAGTGCAGTGTCCCATTCTATTGGCATTTCTTCCTCCTGCCAAATTCTGGATATGAGGTCGTGTATTTGCCTATGCAGTTCGTTACCACCTAGCTTTATCAGTTCTGCAGAGATAAGGTCGATGTTATTTTTCATTGTGACGATCACATCTTTTATTTCATTTAATGTTGGTTGGTTGAACCGGTGGGTCCGGTAATTCAATGTTGGTTGGTTGACCAGTGGGTACGGTCATTCAATGTTGGTTGGTTGACCAGTGGGTCCGGTCCTCCTTGTGGTAGAGCGTAATGCTCATTGGTTCCGCCATCTTAGCCATTCGGTAAGCCTTCAAAGTGTTGTGCCCATCTCTCTAGTACTCTACTGCTCTCCGTGCCCATCTCTCTAGTACTCTACTGCTCTCTGTGCCCATCTCTCTAGTATTCTACTGCTCTCTGTGCCCATCTCTCTAGTACTCTGCTGCTCTCTGTGTCCATCTCTCTAGTACTCTACTGCTCTCTGTGCCCATCTCTCTAGTACTCTACTGCTCTCTGTGCCCATCTCTCTAGTACTCTACTGCTCTCTGTGATCAATTCTCCACCCGTGCTTTCACACATGTGGGATCTTGCTTGAAAGCCGTTCTCTTCCTGCTTTATCTTCAGATACATTCCCCTCACATCTCTTTATCTTCAGGTACATTCCCCTCACATCTCTTTATCTTCAGGTACATTCCCCTCACATCTCTTTATCTTCAGGTACATTCCCCTCACATCTCTTTCTTTTGCCAACTCTTCTATCTCTACTATTTTTTATTTTTCCCAAGCAAGTTTTTTATTTCTTCAAATTTTGCTAGCCACCCTTCTTGTTTCATTAAATAATTGCCGTGTTCTTCTTGTCTCCCGTTGCAGCATTATTAGCCGAGCTTTGTTTCTTTGCTCTATAAGTTCTTTGCATTCTGCGTCATACCATACTGTTCTTTGCATTCTGCGTCATACCATACTGTTTCTTTTCACTATCGGCTTAAATCCAATCGGTTCCTCTGTTACACTTTTAATTATTTACGTCATCTTTTCCCATTGCTGGTTTATATCAATGTTGCCGGATGATTCCCTTTTGAATAATTCTAGTTGAGTTTCAAACTTCTGTTGATATTCTTCAGTAATGTTTGGGTCCCTGCTTAATTTCTGTATTTATTACTTTTTTTTCTCTTGTGTTTTGTTTATTGTGGATGTTTGAAATGTTTTGTATTTATTTGATTCTTTCAAGTATGTAGTCTGAGTCTATGTCCGCCCCTCTACAATTTTGTACATGTCCGAGACATGCCTCCGGTCAATGAGTACGTGGTCAATTTGATTACGGGTAAATCCATCTGGAGATATCCATATCACTTTATGTGTTTGTTTGTGTTGGAATATTGTGCTACTGATTGTCATTCCTTTTCCTGTAGCGAAGTCTACAAGACGTGTTCCGTTGTCATTTCTCTCATCATGCAGACTTTCCTTTCCGATTGTTGGTCTGTAGGCAGGTTCTTTCCCAATTTTAGCATTGAAATCGCCAAGGACTACTTGGTGTCATGGCGCCTGATCAAATACTCTTTCCAAAGTTTCGTAGAAAGTTTCCTTCATGCTTTCATCTGTATCCTCCGTTGGTGCATGTGCGCAGATTAACGCGACGTTAAATATTTTTCCTCGTATCCTTATGGAGCATAGTCTTTCACTCACTGGTTTAAACCCAATGACTGCATTGAATGTCTCTTTTTTGACTGCAAACCCTGTTCCTAAGGTGTTAGTTTTGTTTCCACTGTAGAATAGTGTATATACTCCTTAGTACTTATGATATCCTAGGAGATATCTGATCTTCTGCAGCGCCGCAACCATATTTCTATATATAAGCACTTCATCACTGAGGCGGGTCAGGACTACCGCTCTGTATAAACTAAGTACATTCCAGGTCGCTATCCGTAAATGATGTTTTTGTTCAGGCATGGGTCGATATCCAAAATTATCAGTCCGTTTTTTTTCATATGTGATTTAGCATTTACTAACATTTGCTTTTTTACGTGGCAGTGTCAGCCCTGCGCACAACCGTCCCGGGGGGGGGGCGGCGTGCCCCTTGCAGCTCTCGGGGTAGCTGCCTTTGTATTGGGTCGGGTCCTTAGCCTATGTGGATCCCTCTATTTCCAACAAGGCAGTAGGTACGGATTTTGGTCTGCGCAGGGTATTTTATTTCCCCGGTACCCGCCATATCTGGTGGGCTTTCCCTTATCCGCCACCTGGGGAGGCTCTCGATAGAAGATCAGTATCTCCTCACGAGGTCAGCACGATCAGCTCCTTGGTATGCGACCATAAGGGAAGAACTACGCAGTGCCAAGAAAGAGCGTAGTGCGGAAAAGAAGTGGATGAGGTCAAGTCTTGTTGTTTTTAGGCAGATGTATTACGCTGCCAAGAAGCGTGTGACCAAAACTGTTTGTCGTGCAAAGACTTTGTATTTTAGCCAAAATGAAAATTATGGGTAAAACCGGCAGGCAGTTGTTCGATGTTTTAGCCACCTCAGAGGGAGTAAAAAAGGAATTGCTCTTCCTCAGTGTATCCGTTGCCCCAGCAACCGGATATTTGCTGTAATTTCTTTACAAAGTTGCTGACATTCACGCTTAGTTTTATCGTCTTCAGTAAGGCAAGTCTTATTTGTCTACTTACTCCCAGTCACAACTAAAAAAAATTATGTAACCCTATAAATCAAGGGTCTCAAACTCGCGGCCTGCTGGCCATTTGAGGCCCGCAAGATGATATTTTGCGGTCCGATACCTGACAGAAAAGTTTAGTACTAATGCGGCCAGCACGTTTTTTTCCGACGTGACTTATATGCACCGAGAAAGTTGCGGTGCACAAGGAGTACAACATCAGACGTCATTATTTAACCAGACATGCTGAGAAGTATGCAACATACCAGGGAGATGAGAGGCCGGGGTCGCTTAACTTAAGATATGTCTACCAATGCTGTCTTAAGGCTGGGCACTGGCCCAAGGCCTCAAGCTTCAATGGGGCCTCACGCTTCTAGTAGACTCACTCTCATGCTTTACATATTGTTAATGAATATCTAAAGATTTTGGCAATTTCATTTGCTTTAAAAGTCAGTGGACAGCATGTTTCCCAATTTAAACCAACAATATTATCGGCACGTTCCAATATTAATATTATAAATGCGAATCACAAGTTGGATACGTCTTAAAAGTTAAAGGGTAATAACTCTTGTCAACACGTTTAACTTCTCCCAGACATAATTTGAAAACAAAAGACTTTGTGTTAATTATGTTAGACTAATATGTTAAGCCTGGGTGGTTGTTTACATTCATGTGATGATCTGTCTTATAATATAGTAATGAGGAGTATCTCTCGAACGAGATCTCCTATTAGCTCTTTGTCTAGGGATTCTTTACTTTAGCCAAATCACCTCGCAGACATAATAAACTAACTATGTACATAAAGTATAGACTGAAACGAACTACTTGTTAAACGAGAAATAAATACAAGGATTTATTGATTACTGATTATCATTTCCTGATCAACAAACAACCCAAATTGATATTGACGATGGAGGAAGATGTTTTTAATCTACCAATCGATGAGGATGAAGTGTTGCTGGAGCTCCGGAGCCGCGAACCATGTCCACGATTTTTTGAGACAGTTTCTGCTCTGTCTATAGGATTTGTATCAGTCTTAAACAGGCAGCTTGAGGCGTATCTTGTTGGGGAACTGGCTAATCACTAATCCATCAGCAGATTTTCCGCAAATTGTCGTTATCCACGCCATATGCTCATAAAGTCATATTTAATAAAATATAATAAGTTAATTCTCAATTCATGTGTTTTATTTTGTTAAACATTGTATTTTAAATGTCTCCTCCAAATTTGATAGCTCTAACTCTAATAGCCAGAACTATACAAGCAAAATAGTAGAAAAAAGTAATAATGCGATCACAGCTTTAAAAATTAAATACAAAGCCGAATAGTGGGGAAAAATAAATCACTAAAAAATTCATAACTTTTCTCCTGTAAGTGATAGAAAGATTATCTTGGTGTCATTGGAAAGCTTAAAGCCAGCTCTTTCCAATGATATGCTCTTTGTCTATGTAAGATGTATTTGAAAATTTGAATTGGAGTAACTAGTACTAAGTCTAAGTTATTAAACAACAAATAAATGTACACAAACTAAAGAACATTGTGTGGCCTATCTAAAATTATTTAATTATTATTTATATTTATTCATTATAATCCTAAATATTACTCCTGATCTTTTTTTTTCAGAATTACCGGGGTACAATTTAAGACATAATAGTTAATAGGTCCTGGCTTGTCGCTTGAGTCTTAGGTCAAGTTAGGTCTTTCTCTTCTCGGATGATAGCAGAGTGATTTTAATACTGACAGACGCACCCGATCTGCGCACATCAATAAAATGAAATAGTTTGTTGTGTCGCGCTTTTGGCTTGGAATGTTCGGGGAACTCTGTTTATGTTTGTTTATATTTTCTTCTTAACGATCTATAAATAGATGGATTTCGTCGTCATCAATGACGATTGACGTAGTATAGATTTTTTTTCCAAGCATTCCAATCTAAATATAGAATTGAGGCTATTCGTTTTACGCTTATGGGGACACAGTACACACTACAGCATTAGCAAACATTATTTTAAGTTTAAGCTATAGGCCTAATCGTCAAATACTTTTTAAAAAAAAATGTTAATTTATTCGGACCAAATAAATATCACAGTTTATCCATTAAAAAAACATATTAAAAAATATAATTTTAAAAATTCCAATCGTCATATTGTCATATAAAAGGCAGGACAATTTAACTCTTAGTAAATACAACAAGGGGAGTGAATCCAAAGTAGAACCTTAACAAAAACACGAAATGACGTCATGGCGCGGATATTCCGAATTGACCAATATTTCAATTAAAATTGCTTTCACAAATCCGTACATATCAAGAACTATACCAATTGTACCTATACCCACCCATAGTCGCAACAATTAAAAAATGGAGACTGCACTGGACAGGACACATTGAAAGTATGCCGGATTGTTGAGATGCAAAAAAAAAATCTACAGGCAGAAAGCTAGGATGGATCGACGATGTAAAGAAGAACTTACACCAACTGTTATTTCGCGGATGGGGGCGGAAAGACATGATCGATCCGAATGGAAGGATGTGGTGGAGCAAGCCAGGGAGCGCCACTGATGAAGACATTTCAGACTTTTGGGTGGGAAGCGCTAGAAATAGCTATAATAACGGACATCTCTAACTCTTCCACCAGCACAACATACTAAATGCAATCAAGTTGGAGGTCTTAAAGGTATGTTTTTTGTGCATAGATCCTGCGTAGCTTAGTCTCGTCCCTTAAATCTTTATAGTACCCGGAAAAGTTTTTGATAAATTCAAAAGGCATTTTTTTTACATATAGTTAAATATAATTTAGTTTTGCATCATTATACACTTAAGTGAAGAGCAACAGAGATGTGCTAGTTAAGATTTTAGGTGTCATTTGGCTGATTTTTATGATTCTTGGAAGAACTTGAAGTTTTTGTGAACAAGTTTTCCGATTTCCAAATTAATTCCATTTTTTTGGTACTAGCTATAGAAAAATTCGTCTAGATAAAGGTTCTGGTTCGATACGTTGCTGCATCCATATACTGGTATATGTGCAACGGTTGGGGAAGCGATTCTGCCATTCTAACAGCTCCTAGCAGATTTTATGAAGCCTTGAAGCTTTCGACAGATGTCGAGTTTACGGCGATATTGTCCAGTTGGTTCCAAGCGATAATTGTGCGTGGAAGGAATGACTGTTTATGTTGCACCGTGTTACCCCGAGGCACAGTGAAGCATTTGCTATTGTTCCGGGTGTAATTTCTCATGGGGTTGTCAGATGTTAAGTCAGTGTTTAGTGAGTATTTGACTCTAATTAATCGGCCTGGCTTCTGTGGGTAAGGGGTGAAAAGTGATAAAGTAAATAAAACAGAGTTTTACAGTGGGTGCCATTGTTCTTTAACTTACATAAAGATTCTTTGCGTGGCATTGGGAGGACCCCCTTTAAAATGTACTTTCACGTTATTGTCGGCCTCTTAAATATCCGATTTATATATACACATGCAGTTTCAGGGAACCTAATTTACCATGAGTGTGTCTTATGTATGCTCCAAAATCCAACCTTGCAAATTTTCTTGAGATGGGCTCACTAAACACCATCTCACGTTTCGCCGAGAGCCTTCGGCGCCCTCGATGTCTGTTACCTCCATGATCAAAGTGACAGTACCTACACCTATTTATCTACATTTACAGATGCTATCAATCACGGCTGAAGAAACTAAAAAAAAAAACAATTTTGAGGATATTTATTGCCTGGACCGCCGCGTTGACCTAACAATCCCTGCGGCTGCAGGGGGCTCAGATATTTAAGGGTGCCTCGGATACATAAGGAGATCTCTAACAATTTTTTTTACTGTGCTCTGTACAGAGGCGTAGCTAGAGTGTTTGGCGCCCGGGGACAAGATTCGCGCCCGGGGACAAGATTTATTTTAAAGCGCCCTCTTTTCCTTCTTTCAACTCTCAAACCCATTATTTTCATCAATAAAATAATACCAAAGCACATTTTGGCACCCCTAACTAGCTGGCGCCCGGGTACATCTGTACCCCCTGCCCTCCATACGCTACGCCTCTGGCTCTGTACTCTGTTTCTTGTCGTACTTCTATAATATATTTGACTCACATAGCTTGAATGCAGTCCTTCAATTATTATAGGATATTTAAAGGGGCCTCGGATAGTTAAGGGGCCCAAATTTGTGATGTGGAAAAAAAAACACCTATTAATTTTGAATGCAAGGACATGAATTTGTTAGGATGGTAACCGAAGATTATGCACCCACAATACATATAATTGAAACTGCTTCACCCACGTCCCATTTCTACACGATTGTAATCAGAATCCCCAAATGCTACGCACCAATTTTTGCACCACAGTGTAAGTCCACGCACTTGAGCCGAACTATGCAACGCGAACAATCCTGACATGGGAACTAACTCTCTTTAACTTTAACCACATTCTTGAAACTAACATGTAAATAAGTTGAGAATTAAAAAAAAAATGTTTGATTGATTCGCTCCCATTCTTGCAGCGTTAGAAACATTTCAAGTTATTTATCATCCTTTCCATGAAAATGTCATTATAATAATAATGGGAATTACATGATAAATAAACCAACGTAGCTTCCGTAGTTCTCATTATAGACTCGAGTATGCACCGTCTGACGCCAGTTTCAGGAGAGACCAATGGGAGACGTTAGCTATGATACCGACGACACGGAAGATGTGAACGAAATTCTGCTGCAGGTGTGCAGTGTGCTGAGTTTCACTGTGCTCATCAACACTCTTATTTACAAGCTGCCTCAGATGGTTGTCATCATCCGCACTGGTTCGTCGTCCGGAATCAGTCTGAGAAGTGTTATAATTGAATGGCTGGCGTAAGTATCATTCGAAGACATACTTTCATTGAATGGCTGGCGTAAGTATCAGTCTGAGACATACTTTCATTGAATGGCTGGCGTAAGTATCAGTCTGAGACATCCTTTCATTGAATGGCTGGTGTCAGTATCAGTCTGAGAAGTGTTTGATTCAAATTGAGCCTGTGTACTTTAAGAAACTAAAAAGATTCAGTCTTGTTATAACGATCGAGGCTCATCCCGCTGTGGTAAGCAACGCATTACAACAAAAATCTTCTAATTTTCACGCTCACTTAGACTATGTGTATACTCCTGTAAGTCAAGCCCAACAGAAGCTGACGTACACACGTTTTTAAATGCAAACTGCCTAAATCCTGATAGTCTGAGGTCTATGTTGATTATATTTATTTACATGTGTCAAAAGTGTAATCTTTGCCCCCCCCCGGGCTCTGTCACAGCAGAGTAGTCCTTGACCGCTTATTACAACAGGGTAATCTTTGCCCACCCCCTTTATAACAACATGGTCATCTTTGGCCACCTGTTACATCAGGGTCATCTTTGACCATCTGTCGAAACAGGTTCATCTTTGCTACCCGGCAACTTGAGATTTTTCCGAAAGTTCAATCACGGGGAAGTTCATCAAAACCAAATGTTCATCCATCTAGATCTAGTTTTTACACATCGTCTCCATTTTTTTTGGCACTTTTCTAAGTTCATCAACATTTCATTCATGAGTTAACACCAGCACTGGTGGAAAAATGGGCACCGCTGTAAAAACTATCAGTCTACTCTGTACTACCTTTACCTGAAAAGGTAGTACAGAGTAGACTGATAGTTTTTTTTACAGCGGTGCCCATTTTTTTTTCCACCAGTGCTGGTGTTAACTCATGAATGAAATGTTGATGAAAATTTCATTCATGAGTTAACACCAGCACTGGTGGAAAAAAAAAAAAAAAAATGGGCACCGCTGTAAAAAAAAAAAAAAAAAAAAAACTATCAGTCTACTCTGTACTACCTTTACCTGAAAGTACCACATAAGACATATTGCTAACACATAAACACGTTTGTTGTAGGTACACTGTTATGTTAACTTATCAGTTCGCCATGGGCTTCCCACTGGAAACATACGTCGAAAGTAACGTGACAGTATTTCAAGGCAAGTAGCTCTGTGGGACGAAGGCGTTCAGCCGATACATCCTTTAAATTGTCTTCTCTTGTCATTTCAAACTAAACATATCTTGTTCCAATATTTATTTACTTACTTGACACAATATAGACACAGTTACTAAATATATAATACTAAACATAATGTCTTGTTCTACTGTTTATTTACTTACTAGACACAGTCCCAAAATATATTATCTAATCATATCTTGCTCTACTGTTTATTTACTTATGGACACAATCCCTAAATATATTATACTAAACATAATGTCTTGTTCTACTGTTTATTTACTTACTAGACACAGTCCCTAAATATATTATACTAAACATAATATCTTGTTCTACTGTTTATTTACTTACTAGACACAATCCCTAAATATATTATCTAAACATATCTTGTTCTACTGTTTATTTACTTACTAGACACAGTACCGAAATATATAATCAGTATTAAGCAAGTCCCTCCCCTTTTTGCCCACCCAATTTCATGTGTTACGTATCGTTGTAACTAGAGAGAATTTAATTTCTAATTTGACAGTATGGCTTGTTGAAAAACAACAAAGGGCGATACCATAAATAAATACAATAATAAAGAAGACGATACCCAAACTAGGACTAATTACAACTAATAATTTTATTAAGTTAATAATAAATTACAAAATCAAAAAGAAATAATACTAAAGCTATTGACTTACAGTACAATCATGGATTGTACCAGTACAACGTTGAAGAAGGAACAGTGTTGAAAAATGTACAATGTTGAAAAAGGAACATACATACACAAGGCAAATGTTAGTAAACAAATCTCTGTCGCGTATAGCAAATCTCCATCGTAATCATGATAGCAAAATATCTCTCTCCTCCGTCAATCCCTCTAGAGGCGTATAAATTGCCTGTCTCAGAGACATTTCTAGAACGTGCTTACACATTGCATTGCTTTCTTGATTAGTCTCGATTTTTCTACATTTTTCTAACTACACAATACTATAAACTTTATTTATTTACAAACAAGGTCAAGGGAGATTATTTTTAATTAAACAAAACCCATTTGTAGCGGTGCCGAACTTGGGGGTCAGCTAAAGTTCATTCACGGGGAAAGATGACGTGAACGCATCGTCTACATAATACATGTAAATAAAAAAATTGAAATGCCGTGTAAAAAGTGTTTCAAGAAAGAGATGTACGCGTTTGTCTAACATTATCCATCCATCTTTCATCCATTCGCCCACTTATCTTTCTTATCTATAATGGCTCATAGTTTCCGTTTTTAAACGAGATTGACTTTTATTGTCCATAATGGCCTGCTGAAATAAACATTAATTTTAATTAAATTTAATTTGTTCATAATTTTTTATTTTTTTTTGGACTGACCAGATCTTATATTGATTCTATTTGTCTTATTGACCAGATCTCATATTGATTCTATTTGTCTGATTGACCAGATCTCATATTGATTCTGTTGATACTGAAGAATAGGAAACTCATCGAGCCCAGCATATTGCGCTATTACTTTGTGTATCCTTCACTTAAAACCAGCACTGATGATAAACATGGATTATCATACAAATATGATGGCACATAACATACACTATATGATTTATATTACAACAATATAACGTTGTATGCAAGCAAGGACATGGTATGAAAAAAAACGAAATGGTTTAAAATAAATGACATGTGTACAAAAATGACACATTGTACAATAAATGACACATTGTACAATAAATGACATGGTATACAATAAATGACATGGTGTACAATAATGGACACTGTGTACAAGTACAATAAATGACATGGTGTACAAGTACAATAAATGAAATGGTGTACAATAAATGACATGGTGTACAATAAATGACATGGTGTACAATAAATGACATGGTGTACAATACTTGACATGTTGTACGACATATTGATCTAGTAAAAGTAATGGGGATTAAACCACCGAGGACATATTTATTTTGAAATCAATATTTCCTTATGAACGTATCAGATACTTTGTTTTCTTCATTTCGATGGCCATGCGTTTGTACCCGGATGCTGTGATGTACATCAGTATAGTAAGTTGAACATCTTCAATGAATGCTTGCTTCACTTCACTTCACATCCATTGTGAAGGATAGACGCTCAGAATGCTTGCTTCACTTCACTTCACATCCATTGTTAAGGATAGACGCTCAGAATGCTTGCTTCACTTCACTTCACATCCATTGTTAAGGATAGACGCTCAGACAGAATTTAAAACAAAAATAACAAAAGTTCTATTTCTCCTTGCCTAAATGGGATGATAATGATTAAGATTTTTTGTTGTTGTCTGTTTGGACATATTTAATGGCTATCAAACAAATTTCTCATGACCTTCAGTTATCGCACTCGTTGATTCCCGCCACCCACGCGCACGTGACATCTCTATTGTTGCTGATAAACATTGAACATTTGTTCTATCTCAGAGCGCCACGACTCCCATGTTGTGTTGGAGCAAGTTGAATCAACTCCTGCTCATATTAAAAAGTGGTAGCGCTGGTAGCGTCAGCGCTATCACGTGGTTTATTGCGGCTTATAATACTGCTGGTGAGTTGAACGTGCATGTTAAATACGTGTCATCTCACTTGACATATCCCTTGACATCACACTTGACATCTCGCTTGACATCACATTTGATATCACACTGGACATCATTCTTCACATCGCACTTGCCATCATGACACTTGACATCTCACTTATCATCACACTAGGCAGCTCATTTGACATCAAACTTGACATCACACTTGACATCTCACTCAACATCACACTTGCCATCACACTTGACATCTCACTCAACATCACACTTGCCATACCACTTGACATCATAATACTTGAGATCACACTTACCATCATACTTGACACCTCACTTAACATCACGATTCAGTCAAAATTTGTGTTTAATGCAAGACAGTTCGTGTTTGCTTTGATTGATAGATCATTATAAAACACAGAAGGAAACTCTACAAAGTCCATTATGGTAAATAGCTTATTTGGGCCAGAACAGCCTTAATCCGAATCTTGACCACTGTTGTGATCACCTAATGAGACCATATCTTTCCTCAGTCCGAATCTTGACCACTGTTGTGATCACCAAATGACACCATATCTTTCCTCAGTCCGAATCTTGACCACTGTTGTGATCACCAAAGATTTCCCGATGTTTGTCAACCTGGTGTCTAGTGAAGTGTTTAACGTTGCGGTCTTCTGCTCTGTCATCTACTACAGTTACATCAACAGACCACCACCGCAGAGAAGACGATATGTATAATTTTTTTGCAAAAATGCAACAAAATCCTCCCTCGTGGCTTATTTTTATTTTTAAAAAGATATATAAATGGCACCAAGTAAATGCTATTTTTAAAAAAAATGAGTTTCTCCAAGAGCTGACGGCTGAAAATTGAAGTTTAAAAGAATGTTTAACGACCACTTGGATGATGAAAACCAGATCTAAGAGAGTAATCGGTCCTTGCAACTGTTGCCAAGGTTACCCCAGCGACAAATACTTTCTTACGTTACTATAAGTCGATGGTCATATGATATTAATCTTACATAATTAAATGGGATTACTAAACATGATATTAACTTATCTTTAGAAAATTATTTTGCGAATTTGTCTTTAATTTGTTTTATCGCAATTTTAATTTTTGTAATAAATAAACTTTTCTAACTTGGCAGTTCATTTATTTAAATTTAAACGAATTTTTAATAAACGGCTTGGTAAGAGTAAGAGTACCAGTACTATTTTACCTTTTCGACACTCCTCATAAACTGACACATCAGTTATGGTGGTCATCCAAGACGTCAGCAGAGACGTTGTTTAAATGGGGAGATGGGTATTCAAATACGGGTGGGGAGAGGGGGTGTAAAGGCAAAGGATCCCACGGAAGTCTGCATGCTTATTTTTTGCTTCATTTAAGCCCCACGGCCAGTAGGAAGGGGCCGGAGGGGGAAAACTGACTTAGGGCCGAGGGAAGCTATGGCTCTCGAGCGAAAGCAGGGGTAGGGGAGAGAGCCTGTGGAGGAGGCTCATTGAGTACTTCCCCAGAAAATTTTGGATAATTTTATAAATTCAAATAAAGGATTGCATTTTTGAGCTTAACTTAATTGAGTTTTGCACCATTCTGCGATTCATTGAAGAACAGCTGAGTTCGGCGTCAATGGACCTTTTTGTATTTACACAAATTATCTACATTGTTACTAAATTATAATATATACATAATCCATATTAAAAAAAATTAAACTCTTTATTTCTTTCAAATACTTAATTAATAAATGTTTTTTTTTTTTTAAATCTCCATACAAAATTTAAAAAAAAAAAAATGCTGGCGTCACCATGTGCAAAAGAGAAATTTTTTTTTTTTGGTTTTATATGAATTTCAAAAAATTCCACTACTATTTACTACTAACAAGATTTCTAAAGCATGATGACATAATTCAATTAACAACCTGCTTTACTTTAAGTTGAACTCATTTTGTGAAGAGACAGTAATTGAAAACACATTGGCAACGTTTGATCATTAGCAGGAAGTAATAAAAATATTTAAAACTTATCTTTGGAAAAGTAATTTAATTCCGAACTGTTCCTAATAAAGACCACAGCCAAGAGTCGGAATGCTGCAAAAAATAAATAAATGATAAATAGGCCTACTGTGAACGACGTCAAACTATTTTCATTTGTCTCACCATTTCATTAATTATAGCGTTGAAATGAACCAGTTACTACTCTTAAAATTTAAAAAAGATACATATGACCATTTCTTTTATTTTTATTATAATTTTGTTTTTTTAAAAACCTATTTTTCTCCAAAACTTGGTGGCATTTGACTTCTTGGTGGGCGGCTATTTCACCCCCCCCCCCCACCCCCCGAGATGCCTGAAAGAAAATATGTTGGTCTGGTATTTAATCCGAGAGTTCACTTTGAATACATAATAATGCAAAAATTTACTGTTGCAAAATTGTTAGAAAAATTGTTGAATATTCAGTAAAAATATTGAGAACAATTACAATTTTGATAATGGCTCAACAATGCCGGCCTTAGAAAGGTTTGTACTCTATGCAAGAACAGAAAATGCTGCCACTTAATCGTAAATTTTGATCAGTGATCTATTACAAGGTTTCAGTTCAGCAGGTTTGATCAGTGATCTATTATTACAAGGTTTCAGTTCAGCAGGTTTGATCAGTGATCTATTATTACAAGGTTTCAGTTCAGTAGGTTTGATCAGTGATCTATTATTACAAGGTTTCAGTTCAGCAGGTTTGATCAGTAATCTATTATTACAAGGTTTCAGTTCAGCAGGTTTGATCAGTGATCTATTATTACAAGGTTTCAGTTCAGTAGGTTTGATCAGTGATATTTTATTACAAGGTTTCAGTTCAGTAGGTTTGATCAGTGATCTATTATTACAAGGTTTCAGTTCAGCAGGTAACGACATGTTCAGACAATTTTGAAGTATAGATCAAAATTGTGAAAATGTGTACGTAATATTTTTATTATTATTTTTAAGTAGGCCAAATTGTGTTGAGGGGGTGGTCAGAATTTCAAAATTATTATTTCAGCCAACCCCGGCCCTCCCCATAAAATCCAAAATCAACAAACCCCTTTCCCCTAGAGCAGCGGTTCTCAACCTGTAGGTCGCAACCCCTTTGGGGGTCACGTGACCCTTTGCCAGGGGTCGCCTAAGACCATCAGAAAACACATATACTAGACAATTATGATAATTATTTTGTGGGTGGGGTCGCCACCATATAAAGAACTTTATTAAAGGGTTGCGGCATTAGGAAGGTTGAGAACCACTGCCCTAGAGTGTAGGTAATATATGGATGGACCCATAACATGATGATTTACAAGTTTAAATGCAGTCACTCTTTGCTCTTTATAATTGTTATATTTCCTGGCATTTCACACTGTAAATTGCAGTATGAATGCGTCTGCGGATGTCCTCAATCCCTTGGGGGGGGGAGGGGGTGCGTGAAAGAGGTAATTCACATGCTGAAAACCCTATAACAACATATACATAGCAAATATAAATGTTCATCACACAACATATTTTAACTAATGTGTTACTTTACAGCAGCGGAGCATGCATCACTGAATTAACATATCAGAACATACAACATACCCCGTACAATATCTATCATCAGAATCTACAACAATGACAAGATGAACATATTAACTCACATAAAACATGAGGGGTGAAAATATTAACACACATACAAAACCAACTAAACATATCATCCCAATATTGATTTATTTATCTTAAAAGGTAATTAGTTTGTCAACAATATATGTGATATAAAATACAATGCTATGGAAGCCTGACAGTTATTGATTGATAGATCACTTTTGAAACAAAATACAGTAGCATTTTTCTGGAAGGAAATACAGCAAATTAAAACATGAACATAATTTATCCACTTACTTGCTAGAGATAAGGCCTTGCTTTACATTCTTATTTACAATAAGCTTCTCATTCTAAAAATGTATTTGAGAAAATAGCTTGCATAAATATCTTGCTACAAATTTGAATAAAGCATTAATGTTTTTTAAAACTTTATTTATGGGCATCAGACATCAGATTTAATATCATGTGTTACAATTGTCTGCCTCAACATGCCAAAGAATTAATCTCATGTGTCACATTTGTCTGCCTCAATATGCCAAAGAATTAATCTCATGTGTCACTAATGTCTGGCTCAACATGCCAAATATTTAATTGCAATTGTCACAAATCTCTGCCTCAACATGCCAACGATATAATCTCATGTGTCACATTAACTGGCTTATCATGGCAGAGTTCTAAAACAATACTCACAGTTCAACAAACATCTGAGTTAATGTTCAATGATTTATAAAAGCCTCTTTTTGGTAATAATTTCTTCGGCAAATCTTCAATATCAAAAATAATTTTTGGACAGTAAACATTTAAAAAAAAAATATATATATATTAACATAAATCCAAGTGAGAATTAAGTCAGAGGGCAAAGGTTATGATATGTTTAACCTTTATATAACATATTAAATAATTTGAAATTTGAGGAATCCAATGTATACCTTAAGATATGTGCAAAGCAGCAGTTATGGCATCAAAATAACAAATTAGAAAAGACATTGGCAATTGGAACCAGTTTAGAGAAGATAGAAATGCTGTATTTCTCAATAAAGGTATGTATACATTAATAAAACAAGTTAAATTCAAGAATTTTTACAGTAAAAATGACAATAAAACAATGCCTAAAAATGTAAACATTTGTTTACATAAAATGAAGGCTAAAATCTTTTACACCATCGTTGCGATACATTTAATATAACGAATATATTTAATAAAATATTTTGTTGCCATAATAATAATAATAATATTTATTTCTCAATTCTCTTCTTGATAATTAAACAAACTATGCATTATTTTAGATCTAGATAATTTTTTTTCAGTTTGAGAATATTTAGCAAATTTACTATATGAAAATAATACATTTTAATTTTGAACACTCTTAATTTTGTTTTCATAGAATTCCATAACTAATGAAACTTTAAAAAAAATTGTATTTAAACGTAAACAAATAACACAAAGAAATGTGCAAAAATTTTGTTATGATAAAAGAAATAATATTTACATTTACAGTGTATGTTTCTTACAACTTACTGTGTTCCGGTATTTTGCAGCTTAAAAACAAATTTTTTCCATAAAAAATATTTTCCAAAAAGAATCCTGCATCCTATAAACGAAAGGTAAGTGACAGTTTGGGGTAAATGCTGAACAGTTTGTTAAGCACTATCATATGTTTTAACCAACTTATACTGACAAATCAAATTTAATGTTATAACTGGATTCCAATTGACATGTAATTTCAAGTAAGATTAGTGCATCATCCTGAATTTGTCATGATTAGTCAGGTTTTCATGCTGAAATATAGAAGTCAGTGGGTACAAATAAGGATAATAGCTACATCTATAATGTACAGGTAAATATTTTTTTGGGGGCGTCTAATGCATCACAGTGTCAAATAAGCTGCAGAATATGGTAGCTGAAATTTAAAAACAAATGAGAATATTGTTAACATATATAATACTTGCACAAACTCTTTCACGTAGTTTATAACATGAAACAAGACTTTGGTATAAGTATAACACATGGACAATCACTAAATAATATACATATATGACGAGAGATTGAAAATATACATACTTTTTGAAAATTTTCAAATTAATTAGTATTACTTGTTATATATATTGTGAAATATTATTCAGATTCACATATCTAGGGTCGAACATTTCGAGCACCCTCTCAATGGAGGATGAGATAAGTGGTAGGATAGGGAAGGCCGCAATTGTCATGGCGAGATTGAAGACAAGAGTCTGGTCCAATGCCAAACTCACAACAAGAACCAAACTGCAGGTAAACCAGGCCTGCGTAATGAGCACACTCCTCTATGGAAGTGAGTCTTGGACCACATACACCAGACACGAAAAAACTGCTCCACCGCATTCGTGTGTGGGACATGCAAAAGAGACTCGAGGATCGGCCTCACTAGCCACACCAAGAGCTGCAACCAGAGAAGATAACTCTATCGTCTCTTGTAGACGGAAAGATGCCATAGTATAGGATCGGCCTCACTAGCCACACTAAGAGCTGAAACCAGAGAAGATAACTCTATCGTCTCTTTTAGACGGAAAGATGCCATAGTATAGGATCGGCCTCACTAGCCACACCAAGAGCTGCAACCAGAGAAGATAACTCTATCGTCTCTCGTAGATGGAAAGATGCCGTACATTGTGAAATTTTGTTCTTGTATTACTGTAAAATTTGATATTACCATTAAAAAATACCTTTTCAAGAAAAAAATATGAATTTGAGCTTTTGATTGATCAATCAGCAGTATAGTAGTATAATTAGTTAGGTGTATTTCAAAATAAACATATATATTGTGTAAATATATCAAAATTCAAAAGTACTGAATCCACAGATTTACTAATAAAATTATAATCTACCAATACAAATATACAGAGCGAGTATTTCAAATAAATGCAAAATATTTGGTTAACTCTCAATAAGATTTTTAAAAAGGCCCCCAAGAAAAATGTTTTGTAATTAAAAAAAGTTGCAATTAAGAAATAATTAAATCAAAAAGAACCAACAAAAATAAAAATCTTCCTTTGTGCAGAACCATATAAAAATTCTCATGATCTTCATCATTATATTTAAATTATATGCCAGATAAATGTAATTTTTAAATTTATTTATATATTTTAATAAAAATTTGATGAGGTTATAGCACATTGAGCTATAAATAATAATATTTTTCACTTGTTTATCTTACCCTGAGTTTTACATTGTGCACAAGCAGAAATATAATTTTTATGTTGATTGAATTTTGCCAAGTATTGCATAACATATCTTGTGAAATAGTCGAGAGAATAAAATAAATATTCTCACAATATCGCATTTAGGGACATGACTCATTAATAGAAGTTTTACACAAGAGGAAAGAATTGTAAATTATTTATGTGATTACGCTGTATTGAATAAAGTTATTTGAAAGACGAAAGAAAACCTCCCATAAAAACCTCGTTTTTACATGTAAAAAGGAGTATAATGTAAGTGAATATACAGCTGCTGTCTGAAGATGATCTATGGTTTACATCTCTGTATCTGATTGTGGACGAATGCTCTCATAACTTTTACTTGTGTCTAGAAATTGTGGAGCTCTGTCAACTCTGTGGAAGAGTACAGTATCCTGACATAAATTTCTATTTAATTTGAAATATACCCGACACAAGAATAAACAAGGTTCATAATTAAAAACATTCTTTCATGTTTTGTAAAAATTATGAGGATATCTCGACTTGTGACTATTCAAATCAAAATTTGATGATAATAGAAAAATACTGAAGATGCTGTATAAATGGTATATAGTTATATAATATGGTATATACATTATATATATATATATATATATACACAGTATATATGGTATATACGGTATATATGATATATATGGTCTGAAAATTTTGACATGGGGCTACATGATATGCTTGCAACTTTTCTAGTACAATTTAAATTCAATATTAATGTTTTCTTTACAAAGTTAAATATGTACAAGTAATGAACAAACAGTTCGTCTGTTCTCTTAGCAAAATTAACATTCCTTTGAGCACAAATATTCCAAAGTTGATTTAAAGGTTTTCTTCTGTTAAAACAATATGTGAAAAAATAAGAACTTTTATTGCTGTAGTCAACATCAAAACAAAAGCATTAAGATTTCACCTTTGAAAATTTGAATACTTATCAGAATAACAGTAGTGTGCTTATCAGAATAACAGTAGAATGCGAATCAGAAAATGTTCATGCTCCAAGAACAGCAAAAGACAATAATTTAACTACAGAGTATATTAAAGTTTACCAAGATTAAGATCATGGATCATCTTGTACATGTGTTGAAAAGCATTTATATTTTGACGGCAAAGTGTGAAATTCAGGCACAATATACAATGCCTGAATTTCACACTTTGCTGGTAACATATTTAATGCAGATTAAAAAAAAATTTTTTATCTTCCTGTTCTAATTTCATTCCTGTATTTTAAAAATGTATTTTTCATTTGCTTATTTTAATTTTAAAATTATTAAATCAAGTATAGAAATGTCCAGGTGAAAATGTCTACTTAATATCGGTGAATTAATGGAAGTAAGAAAGAAATTAAATGTTACGAATAGACCACTGTTACTCACTCAAGTGTCATGGTGGTTATTTGCTCTTTAATCCATAATCTTTTATCTTCATTGATGGGATACATAAACAGGCAAATTAAGGCCAAAATGACCAGAACAACTGGAGCAGGGGTGACAAGCAGCCGTAATGTTTCACTAACAGACTCAGGCTGAGAGCATTCACCAGAAATATAACCACCAAATCTGTGAAACAGTGAGGATACATTTCTATTTGCATTAAATAGCAAAAAGTGAAAAGGAGCAAAAACTTATTATTTTAAGATGTCAGGTCCTCAGTAAACCTCATGGTTCTCACATTTTTTTCAAAACTAAATTCCTGACTTTTTCCCAACTTTTTCCCAACTGAAAAATGAAAATTCCTGACTATATAAAATGCGGCTTTATCGTCATTATTGCGACTGATTTTCAAGCTTTTTTCATTAAAAATTTAATAGCCTAATGATAAAGTTTCCGATACTACCGCGCACCCCCCCCCCCCACAAATTCTATAATATTAAGTCTATATTGATTTCCTTTGATATTTCAAGAGTTATTATCAGTTTATTTATTGTTGAAACTGTTCAATGCATATGGTTGTAAAAGGTAAAATTGATAAACATTCAACACCTGGATGTAATTTGTAAATCTTCAACGTAAAAAAACTGAGAAAATTGAATTTCTTTAATTATTAACTTGTTAATACTTCACAACATTAACTTTAACTTCAAAAGATTTCTTATTTATTTATAAGTGGTTTTAAAACTGAAAACAAGAAAAGAATTAAAAGAATAATTTTTTTTCCTGTTTCTTTAAAAATTATTTTGTTATATTTTCACTTTAATTTTTATCACATATATGTTGTTCGAGTTTTTCGAAATGTGTAAAAACAAAATCCTCCTCCTATTAATAATATCCCAAGGTTTTGCCTGATTTTAAATTATTCCCCAGATCCTGGGAAATTTCCCAAGGTGTGGTAGCCCTGAATTAATTTAAATGAGATCGGCATTGGAAGAACGATTTCAACGCATGCGCAGATAAATCAAAAGTAATACCGTAAAATGCAGTCGATAAATGACCATGGAGGCATAATTGAAGCGATTCACATATTTTTTATTTATTTTTTAAGTGTTGAATTAAAAAATTCCCGACTATCCTGAAAATTTCCTTACTAGAATGCTCAATTTCCCGGTTTTCACGACCGGGAAAAAAATTGAAGGAAATCCCGACTATTTCCCGTTTTCCCGACTGTGTGAGGACCCTGAAACCTCCATCATCATGTAAGGCCATGGCCAGCTCCGCCACATCCTTCCATTTGGATTGATCCATGGGTTTCCTCAACCAACTGCTGACCCCCAGCTGGTGTAAGTCCTTCGCTACATTGTCCATCCATCTCAATCTTGTTCTACCGGTGAGCAGTCTGCCTCGAGGTTTCTACCTGCAGATCACATTTACTGCTCTACAGTCCGGCATCCTTTCAAGGTCCAGCACAGTCTGCCTTTTTTTAATTGCTGTGACTATGGGTGAGTCTTCGTACAATTGTTATTTCTCTTGGTTTGTACAGATTCTCCATCCATCACTAGACTGTATGTTTTCCTGAGGATTTCCTCTCCAATAAATTGAGCAGGTTTTCTGCTTTTCTGGTAAGGGACCAAGTATCACTTGGAAATTACAACTGGTCTTATAATAGTAGTTTTGTAGACTTATTTCATGTATTCATAAACCTTATCTGATAGTTAGCGGAAACATGTAATTTTGCATTGAATTTCATGTAATTATCTAGGTTATGACTTGATTGACTTATGTACATATTAGATATCTAAATGCTATCGTGTGGAAACTTAAAATATAAATATAATATAAAGCAAAAATTTAAAAAAAAAACTTTTAAAAAATTAATATGAAGTGAAATAGAAAAATTCTTTATAGATTATTTTTTGTTGTTGAAACCTCACATTTTGAAATTAAACATTTAAAAAAATTGTTATTTTAGAAACTTTAGAACTATTTTTTGAACTACAGCAAGTTTTTCAATATGTTTATTTTAAGATTTTGATATTAAATCACTGTGCTATGACTATGATTAATACATAAAATTAAAGCAATTATATAATGAATTTAACTTACTCAAGGGCAAGCTGTGAGGCTGCCAGTGCCAAACCTGAGGCTAACTTGTTAAAAAAAACATAGAAAGAATAGAACAAAGCATCATGTCTGGTCTTTTTCTCAATCATATAAAGGTCAAGGACATCGGGTAAGACTGACCTGAAGGAAGAATATTCTAGATTAAGATTTCTATACTGTATTATAAAATAAAACAAACAAACTCAAAAAAAGACTATAAAAGTTTTTTAAGATCAATTTTTGATTGAGATGTTATAGTGTAAAACTTTTCTTGACAACAAAAATACTCTTATAAGATCATTTATGAAATTGTCATCACAGTTGATACATAAGTGTTACAATTATGGTCACATATGACATATACAACAATCAAACGACTCTCTAATTTCAAATTTAAAATCCAAAATCTAGCTCATGAAAGTGATCATACAATTTTTTAAAATATCAGCATTAACGTACCAGGGCAAAAGGAAACTGACAGAAATACTGAGTCCAGCCAGTGCCATCATAAAATAGTAGAGAATTTTTGAGTTTGGCTTCATAAACAGCTGGGCAAAGAGAATTGGCAGCATTAACTGGGGAGGATTTAAAATATTATGGATTTAAATTGTATTCATTTTAAGGAGAATGATGAAAAATAAAAGCAAATTGGTACTTACTATCATGCCTGCAGCATATGCTTTTTTCTTGCCAAATCTTCCAGAAATGAAGTGCCAAACAGGCATAGACACAATTGAAACAACCTTAATAAATATTTGAAAAAAAAAAAAGATTTTAAAAAATACATGTTCATTTTAGATATTAACAGTCTCATTAAATTTTAAAAAAAATCTCCAGGTAGTACTTAATTAATGCTGAACATGAAAATTTTATACAACAAATTCTTAATTTGTTTGATGCTCTCATATAATTGCAAAATGTCTGGTATATTTATTTTTCAAATAATTTATTTGCTTCGTCAGTTTTTTAACATTGACTTTAAACACCATTTAAGGACGCTTGAGACAATTTTTGAGAAAGGAAAGTTTTAACAACTCAGATTTTAAGAGATGAAATGGTCTAAATCTTTGAAATGCCTTGAATTATATATGAATAATTCTGATATGAATTAATCTTCAATTACATGCCTTAAATCATAACCAGATAGCTTAAATAAAATTTGACTTTAAAATGTTGTCGATCCCTTTTCTAATTAACTACCAAACTTAAAAAATAAAATAAGCTCTTTCATACATCAACTTACAAGTAAAACCAAGATGAATTTAGAAAACTCTGCTCCCTCCTTCAAGGTGTGTGTACAAAACAGTGCTATGTTTCCTTGGACAGTCTGTAGACAAATAAATAACGAGAATTTATTGCTCAATGTTAAATTACATGAAAGTTCTGACATTTATTATTTCAGCCTCTTAAAAATTGAAATAATTTTTTTTAATTCTTCAATAATTTTTTTATTCAATAGGAGATAAGATTTTCTTGATAAGAAATTGGAAAAGACATCTTGTAAAAAGTTTTGAATTGTTATTAAAAATGTTTATTATCACCTGGATGGCAATAGTCAAGAACAAAAATGTGAGTGATGCCCACAGGTAGGGTTTGTATGTGAACACCATTTTAATCCCAGAGAAAAATCCCATTTGATGCTCTTTTTTATCTTGAACAACACCTGCCAAATTCAGGAAAGTTTAGATTTAAACATCATCATTATTATTATCTAAAATAACATCATTATCATTTATCTGAAGCATTTGTAACATAAAGAAATAACATAAATATATCCATCATTTCAAATTAAAAATTTTCAACAAATTTGCATTTTTAAAAATTCAAAAATAACTGGCCTTATTTAAAAATAGAAACAATGTACTTTAAAAGGCACTTTATCACCTTTTTTCTCCCTTGTACCAAAGAACACAGTAAGACAGCAGACAAGGTAAAGGGAGATAACAACAAAAGAACTGTGCATGTAAGCATCTCTCTGAGGACAAAATAATAACTTGTAATTATAATTTTTATAAACTGTATTTACTTTACAATGTTTATAAATTTAGTTTTATCAATTCTTGTTAGGATATCATCATGTCATTCAGGTAAACTGACAATTCTTGTTAGGATATCATCATGTCATTCAGGTAAACTGACAATTCTTGTTAGGATATCATCATGTCATTCAGGTAAACTGACAATTCTTGTTAGGATATCATCGTGTCATTCAGGTAAACTGACAATTCTTGTTAGGATATCATCATGTCATTCAGGTAAACTGACAATTCTTGTTAGGATATCATCATGTCATTCAGGTAAACTGACAATTCTTGTTAGGATATCATCATGTCATTCAGGTAAACTGACAATTCTTGTTAGGATATCATCATGTCATTCAGGTAAACTGACCATTCTTGTTAGGATATCATCATGTCATTCAGGTAAACTGACAATTCTTGTTAGGATATCATCATGTCATTCAGGTAAACTGACCATTCTTGTTAGGATATCATCATGTCATTCAGGTAAACTGACAATTCTTGTTAGGATATCATCATGTCATTCAGGTAAACTGACAATTCTTGTTAGGATATCATCATGTCATTCAGGTAAACTGACCATTCTTGTTAGGATATCATCATGTCATTCAGGTAAACTGACCAACTTAAAATATCACATAAAATTGGAGTTTAAAATATATGTTACGATGATATTGAATGAACACGCAATTTAATAAAATGATTAAAAAAAAATTTCTTTATAAGGGCTGTCATGCTACCAAGCTGTTCACTTGGAATTCTTTTATCTATATTTCCAAATGATAAATCACTTGTTTCACATGTGCTTTTTATTTTTAATTCAACAACCTTTACCAACAAAGTTTTTTTGTATAAATCTTTTATGAAATGTAATATTGAGCAATGATGGGTGGGGCTGACAATTTGAAAAAAAAACATGCATATAACTATTGCACATAATAAGAATCCAAATTAGTGCTACACCCCCACCCCCCATAATGAAAAGGATTTAATAAATCTGCAGTGTAAAAGCAAGTGGGTCATTAGCATATTTATATGAATCAGGGGCGTTAATAAATGTGCCGTTGCGACTGAAAATGTGAAAGAATGTGTTGTCATCAGCAACAAGTCTAGGTGCAAAGTTTCAACTCGATAGGTTGATGAGAAGTGGGTCAATTAGCAGTCCAAAAATTTTGCCATCAGCCAAGCCAACCACCCAGGAACAAAAGCAAAGTGAATATAAAGGATTAAAAAATCCTTTTAAAAACGGAATCAATCTGTGTCCTTAATGCTTAAGTTTCAAAGTTTCAATGAACCGAATTTATGCAAGCAGAATAAAAAAACAATCTAAAATGATCTATTATTTTCATTTGAATCAATATATCAGTAGGAAGCTAAATTAAAATGATATCCTTTCCATGGCTGTAATACGTCCTTTTTTACATGACCGTATCTTTGACATTTTTCCATGGCTGTATTATTGTCATTCTTTCCATGGCTATTGTATGCTATTCTTTCCATGGATTTCATGTGCAATGCTTTCCATGGCATCAATATTGGCATTCTTTCCATGGCTGTGTTAATGTCATTCTGTCCATGGCTGTCATATTGTCATTCTTTCCATGGCTGTCATATTGTGATTCTTTCCATGGCTGTCAAATTGTCATTCTGTCCATGGCTGTAATATTGTGATTCTTTCCATGGCTGTCATATTGTCATTCTGTCCATGGCTGTAAGATTGTGATTCTGTCCATGGCTGTAATAATGAAGCACTGAAATGGAAGCACAAGCTAAAAAGATGCGCCTGTCACTTAAGAAAGGAATGCATACAAATTACTTCACAATCTGGAGAAAGATATTTCCCCATCACTAGAATGTAATGCTAGAATTCACAACTGACCTGGGTTTCAATACTTGTGCTGTTACTATGGCCTCCTTCGTCCCCCTTACATCTGGTGTCGCCAACAAAAAGTCCTTGAACAATCACAGCTATTAAAACACCAGTTACCTCAAATGCCATACCTGAAACAAGAAAGATTTCAAAATTAAATTAGTATTATGTACTAGCTATATGTCAAGTGATGGCGGCAGCAATGCATGAACTTCCCATCTATTACAGTTACTTCAAAAAAAAACATGCATTCAGGTAATGCACTTGATAAAAATCCCAATTAGTGCTGATCCCCTCCTCCTCCATCATATAAAGGATTTAATACATCTGCTGTGTAAAAGCACTTGTGTCATTAGAATAATAATATGGTTCAGGGGCGTAAAATAAATGTGCTGTTGCGACCCCATCCATTTTTACATCGCAGATCTTTTACGGCACATGGTTTTTCACGCCTTTGAACTATTTTAATATTTTTACCTGGTTACACCATATTTAAATTAAGACCATTCCTGTAAATCAGAAGAAAATATGCATGAAAATGCACTTGCTGTATTTTTAAGAATTTCATTTAGAGCAATTATTGGAAATTTTATTTTGAACGCTATTGAAATCACAATTACACCATAAAATTTTTCCATTCCAAGAGAATCATATGTATTCATTATTTTCATCTCAATCTTTGCTCTTGATAATTCTTGTTGGTATTCAATATGATTATTCCTACTGGTGGCAAATATTTTGACAATCAAACAGTAATTAGACATTAAACAATCATAACAAATCACACAACTATGTCTATCAATCTTGCGCTGAATCCAAAGCAGTTTTATTATCTCAGTCACAAATATCATCCCATTAAATGATAGTTTAAAAAACTGAAACTCACGTATAAATGTTATTGAATCTCTTTCTTTTTGCAGTGTGGTGACATACATTGTCATTGCAGTGTAAGGCACATGTAAGCACTAAAATTTAATTGAATATCATAAAACATTTTATGACTTAATTTTAAAATTGCAGAATAAAGAGAAAACAATTTTAAAAAACATTGGCATTCATTGATTTTACCCAACACTTAAAGATTGAAAAATTCTATCTAAAATAGTTTTCTTTTATTGAGCATGCAGAATAAATTTGTCTTTATAAAATATAGTTTTATGATTATTTTTCTCGACTAAAGATATGTCCAGGTACTTACAGTCAGAAATCCTTGAAAGAGACAATACATTGCAAAATAAAATCCCAGTTTTGCAGAGTCAGAAGCATCAATCACTTCATTTCCATTTTCATCAATTTTTACTCCCCAAGGAATGTAAAACAAAAGGAAGTAGCAGGCGCACGCCATTGGTGTTGAGAAAAGAATCCTATTAAGAAATTAGTGAAGACTTTAAAAAAAAGCAAAATGAAAAATATAAAATTAGCAAACAAACAAAAAAAGCCCCCTTCCCTCCAATCAATTAAGTCAATGCTAACAAATGCTTTACAAAACCATTCAATCATCACTAGGACATAATTGTTCAAGCTTGACCATTTCACAAAGACACACTTGCAGATTTATGTGCTAATTATAATTTAAATTATTTTTCTCAAATAGCTTAATTATCTGGGGTAGGGTTGACTAAATGTCCGGATGCAGCTGTTTGTTTAATTTACTGGGCTCCATTGGCAGATAAAAAATACATATAACAACTTTTAGTAACATTACATGACACATCTTCATGTAGTCAGTAAGGCTAATTCAGCCACATTTAGTCATATTTTGTTGGAGCATAAAATAATTTTCTGCAAGAAAAACTAAACCTTGACTCATAAAGGTGAAACAAATTTAAAAAAAGAAGCTTGCTAATGGTGAAAATGTCCATATTGTGTTCTTGAATTTTTTAAGACTGAGTTTTATGTTGCTATACTATATGCATATTAAAGAAATTGTATTTTAATTTTAATTGTTTTCTTAGTAGAGATATGCTTTTTTATTTTGACGTTTCTTGAAAAAGATGGGGTAAATTTTTTAAAATAAGTGATTTAAAGCACACAAAGTTCAACTATACATTTATGAACTCCAAGAATCCCTCAAATGATTTCAAAGAACATATGCCTCAACTTTAACTTAATTGTAACCAAGAATCACTAAAAATAGTTTAAAGAACATATGGCTCAACTTTACATTAATTGTAACTAAGAATCGATGGAACAGGCAGGATCCTGGATTTCCCTCTGTCAATGTATTAGGGTGATGGGCATGGGAAATTAAATATATTTGAGAGTAAGCCCATCTGATGGTGAATGGGCCATTTTCCTTCCCTATCTCTCCTTAGATATACCTTTAAATTACCAAGAATTTAACATTTTTAATAACAATGTACCTACATTTCCTTTTGTTAATTCTACCTTTAAAATAAAAAAAAAAAAATTTTCACCTTCAATAAAGATGTATCTACATTTAGGGACATGTAACTTTACAATACCATGATATTTGTAAACTTTTAATTATGTTGCATCTACATTTAGATCACATGCAAATTAAAAATCTTACCATGGCCTCATTTTCCCCCATCTTGTGTTTGTTTTCTGCACCAATATTCCTATAGTTGGGTCAGTGACTGCATCCCAAGCCTTGCCACTGAACAATATGACAGATACATATTTGGGCTCAAGCTGTTGTAATAAATTTGCCTATTAAGAAGTTTCATTTTAACGGTATGGGATAAAAAATTATTTTAAAGACTAATGGTGTGACCATTGTTGCTAAGTGCATTTTAAAAGCTTTTGTAGACAATCTTATTTTTATTTTAAATAGCTGCTTTGACCAATAATAATGTAAAATAAATATCAAAGTTAAAAATTTGAAATAAAACTCCCCACTAAAGTCATATTTTACTTCTTCCTATAGCAACAAATCAGTACTCACAATATTCTATTTGGTTTTTTTTTGGCAGGGGGTGTGGGGGTGGAAGACAATGACTATGTTCACAATAAATGTTTTACTTAAAAACTAACATTTGAAAAAAAGAACACATTAAAAAAAATAAATGAGTACTCTTGCAACTGCTGCACTAGTTTAAATGTTCTTTATCCATAAACATTTCTGGAAACCTTCAGCTATGGACTAATGTATGACTATGTTGAGTCACATTGACCACTAATCCATTGGTCCTTTACAGGCAAGTATACTCTTACACACACACACAAAACTCATTAATATTACAATAACAGAATTTTCAAAATTACATATTCTTGTCAGTCTCCAGTTTCTCATTTTGTATATATTTGCAGCCAATAGCCATGAAGGTAAAATGCCAAGCTATGAAAATATTTCTAGAACAAAATTAGTGAAACCCAAACTCAACAGAACTCACCAGGGCAACCTCAAGCAGAAAAATATTAAGGAAGAACCCAATAACTGTTGATGTTATTTGATATGGTGCTCCACCTACTGCAAAGCATAGCTTTCTCCAAAGTGGTAATTCTTTCTGTTCATCTGGCTCTTCTAGAGTCTTTTCAATGCGAAGGTACTATAAAATATTTGTTAGAATTAAAAAAAAATTAAATCCACGTTAAAAACTTAAATGTGAAGAGGTAAAAGAAATGCAAAAACAAAATAATGTTTACACTAGACTATATGTTATTGTTGTTACAATATGAGTTGTTGGAAGATAATTTTGGTTATAACTACATAACTATTAATTAAAAAATGTCATATGTTCTTGGGACTATTATTGACATGTAAACATCTTACGTGCTAACAAACATGCTGGCATACTAAAAAAAATATTACATCTTTTTACATAAGTTTTAAAGATAGGAAGGCTAATTTTTATTTTAAAAAGTTTATTATTTCAATTTTTATTAATAATCTTGTGTGTTGAATTATTGTTATTTAAAAAACTTTGTTATAATATAATTTTAACGGAGGAAGGGGCTTTTGCTGGAAATATTTTGAAATTGAAAGGGGGTGCAGAACTAATAAAAGGTTAAGAATGCCTGTTCTAGAAATTTACTAAGATCCCCCCTCCCCCCAATTTATTTTTCCAACCCACTCCACCTGTAAGCTCTAATTCTATGGCTTATGGCTCCAGACACTCCAGTCTCCACATTTCAACATAAATTATCATGACTGTCAATGTCACCACACCCGGATTATCCTCCTCCATGGCATGGAGGCCTGTAACTTGATCAGATGCCATTTTTCAGACCTCACATACCTGATTCTCTCAGTGATCGTAATTTAAAAATAAGATAATAACTCTTCTATACAAGAATAATGGGTAATGTTTAAATTGTCTGTAATTTAGTGTTATTACTTGTATTTTTTCCCAATATAATGTTCCGCTTTTAATGCAACATCACATTGCTTAACCCACACTCCCGATTGTCACAAAAATATGACCCACCCTCCCTCCTAGAAGTGTGACTTCATTTATGGATGGGCCCTAATTCCTAAAAATCAGACCCTTCACACAATACGGATTACAGTTGGGTCAACAGACAGAATATCCATGACTGATTGAATAACACTACTAGTCCAGTAATAATTTTTAATACATTGAACATGGTCATAAACAGAGGGCTACGCCTACGACAACGACTCTTTTGCGTTTGTCAGGTTGTCAATTTGTTTACTCATACTTTACCTTTTGTTTAGATTCAAGTTCAGGTACAGCTGAAGCCATTTTTTTTCTTTTTGAAGACAGAAGATTCGCTTATATTTCCTGAGTCAAATATAATTATAACAGAGCGAACATTTGATGATATTCATTATCACGCTTATGTCACATCATGTATTATCTACGCGCAACATTTCTACCTTACTAAAAGTTTTCACTACAGCTGATAAGAATGACCTTTAACCCTAATCGGTAAATTTCTGTGTTTCTTAAACAGAAAAGTGTTTTATTTACATTTTCCTTGATTTCACCTGCTACATTTGGTGATATATACTGAAGTCGTTTATTATGATATATACATACTATAAAAAACATACGAAGAACAGTGTAAATTGGTATGTATTTTATGCATTTCAGTAACTTAAATGATTTACTACATAGTAGACCTAAGCCGTTAGTTAGAAAATCGTAAAAATTGTAAAAAGTGATAATCAGACACTCAGTCAGAGCAGGCTATATTATTATTAATTAACTATATTTAATTATATTATATTAATTAATAATTTAATTAGGCCTAACTAATCAGACTAGTGATTACCTTGACTCTTGACTGTCTTGATACAGTCTGTAGTCTGTCCAATTTTTATTATGACTTATACTTATATAAATAATTATAGTCTATTATTAATTATAGTGTATACTTCTTACCACCTGTCTCTTGATTTCATAGTCACTGATAGTCATTGTCTGTACCGCGTTTTTTTACCATGGCCGCCAACTTGATTGCCGTGACCCGTAAAATTAAGAATAAAACGTTAAAAAATAATGAAACAATTTCCTAAATGTATCCCTAAACCTAACCTGAACCCTAAGTAGTCTATCCCTAAACCTAACCTAATGAAATGAGGTACGATCTATCTTAATTAGTCTATAACTATAGTATAGTATACTATTGTTCTTCCTCTATATATTAAGGGCCCAAGATCAATTTATTGGTAGTATTAGTAGGTGGCTAGAATGTATGGCATCTTTCCGTCTACGAGAGACGATAGATTATCTTGTCTAGTTGCAGCTCTTCGTGTGGCTAATGAGACCGATCCTCAATTGGCAGTCTCTTGTGCATGTCCCGCACACGAATGCGGTGGAGTAGTGTTTTCTTGCCTTTCTCCGCGCTCTCTTCACAGCTGCTTCCGCCCTGTAGAGCTCCTCGGCACGTAGTGATCCTTCCTTCACGATGCCCAGCCATGTGGATCGATCCTCCGCCAGGTCCTCCCAATTTGAGATGTTGATGTTAGCCGCCTTCATATCTCTTTTGCAAATGTCTATGTATCTGAGACGAGGCCATCCAACTGACCTTTTCCCTGTCGCCAGCTCGCTGTACAGGTATGCGACCAGGTTGCATTCGCTTGACGTGCCAAAGCCAGCGGAGGCGTCTTTGGATTAAAAGGGCTGGGACGCTGCTCATATTTGTTTGAGTCAGGCCTGGTATACCTGCAGCTTAGTTCTTGTTGTGAGTTTGGCATTGGACCAGACTCTTTTCTTCAATCTCGCCATGACAGTTGCGGCCCTCCCTATCCTACCACTTATCTCATCCTCCATTGAGAGGGTGCTCGAAATGTTCGACCCTAGATATGTGAATCTTTCAACAGCATCCAAGTCGCAGTCGTCGATGGAGATAGTGGGGGGAGAGTCAGCGTCCTGAGCCATAATTTTGGTTTTCTTTAAGCTGATGATCATGCCAAACCCTTTGCAGGCAGCGGATAAACTGGATACAAGGCTCTGCAGGCCGTCTGCTGAGTGAGATACTAAAGCGGCGTCATCTGCAAATAAGAGCTCGCGTAGCATGACCTTTCTTATTTTGGTCTTAGCTCTAAGGCGCGCAATGTTGAACAATCTCCCGTCAGCTCTAGTGTGGATATATTTCCCCTCGCTGTTGTTCTTGAAGATGGGGAAGAAGATTGCAAATAAAGTAGGAGCTAGCACGCAGCCTTGCTTTACTCCACTACTTACTGGAAAAGCTTCTGAGGTGGCACCGTCATAGCACACTGTGCCCTGCATGTTATCGTGGAACAGCTCGATGATGTTAAGCAGATGTTTAGGATCTGGAAGAGGCCGCTTCTGCTGACAAGATCAAAAGCTTTAGTGAGGTCGACAAACGCGATGTATAGAGGCATATGTTGTTCCCTGCATTTCTCCTACAACTGGCGCAGAGAGAAGATCATGTCTATGGTTGACCTACCGGCTCGAAAGCCACATTGCGATTCTGGGAGTACACGCAATGCTAGGGTCTGCAAGCGTGTTAATGCAACTCGGGCGAAGGCCTTTCCAACTATGCTAAGAAGGAAGATTCCACGATAGTTGCTGCAGTCACTCTTGTCTCCTTTGTTCTTGTACAATGTAACAATGTTTGCATCTTTCAACTCTTGTGGTAGCTGTCCCTGTTCCCAGCACATAGTAAGGAGATCGTGCAAGGGCCGTAATTGAACTTCCTTTCCACATTTGAGAACCTCTGGTGGAATTCCATCATTGCCAGGGGCTTTCCCATAGGCGAGACAATCGATGGCTCTACGTACCTCTTCTAGGGTGGGTAGGGTGTCAAGCTCATCCATGACGGGCAGGTCTGGGATATCGTCCAGGGCAGCGGTTGAGACATGGTTCATTGTTGCGTATAGTTCCAAGTAGTGCTCAATCCACCGTTTGAGTTGTTTATTCCGATCAGTAATAAGTTCCCCTGTTTTTGACATTAAGGGCGCAGTCTTGGAGGTCAGAGGCCCTGTTGCTTGTTTTATATTCTCGTACATAGCCTTTGCATCTCCTCTATCAGCAGCTGACTGTACGCTGGAGCTTAGATTGAACCAATATGTGTTAGCGTAGTGGCGAGCTGCCTGCTGGGTGTTTTTCTTGGCACTTTTAAGAGTTTGTAGAGTGGCTGGGCAAGGCCTGTCTTTATAAGCTAAGAGAGCCTTTCTTTTAGCATCAGTGACATGCTTCATTTCCTGCCAGTGAGCCTCGAACCAATCTGCACTTTTGCGTTCTCTCTTGCCAAATGCCGTGATAGCCGAGTTATAGATAGTGTCCCGCAGATGTGACCATTTGGACTCAATAGTGTCTATTGATGGCATTTGTTCAAGAGCTTCTTGTAGTCTATGGTTGTATTCTTCCGTTCTCTCTGGGTTATTGGTGGAGTAGGTGCTTATGCGAGGTTTGCCCTTGTTTTTGGTGTGATACAGTTTCTTTGGCAGTAACCTTATCTTGCTAGCCACTAAGGAATGATCTGTGTCGCAGTCTGCGCTATGAGTTCATGGCTAGAATAAGTAGAGCTTAACACAGCTATTCCTACTTTTTCCTTTTAAATAAAGTGCAGAAGGCCAGACAAGACACAAGTTAAACTTAATTCAACTTGAACAAAAAAGTTAAACTAAATTCAACTTGAACAAAAAAAGTTGAACTAAATCTAATAAAAGTTAAGTTAAGTCTAAGTAGTAAGTCAACAATCCAGAGAGACCAGTTAAAACTAAAGATGGGAAATCAATACCTGATGAAGAGAGTCAGAAAAAAGATGGATAGAGCATTTTGAAGAACTCCTCAACCAGCCAGCCCCAAAACACACACCCAAAATAGAGCCAGCGCAACAAGATCTAGAAATAGATTGCAGCACACCCACAAAACAAAAGATATGCAGAGCAATTAAACAACTAAAGAAAGGCAAGGCGGCAGGGCCAGACAGAATACCGACAGATATCACGACTAGAACTGAAATGCTACACACACTATTCAAGAAAATATGGGAGGAAGAACTGATACTGATTGAGTGGAAAGAAGGACACCTCATTAAGCTCCCGAAGAAAGGAGACCTTAGTTCTTGCTCTAACTATAGAGGAATAAGCCTGCTGTCCATCCCCAGCAAAGTATTCAACAGAATGCTACTAAACAGAATGCTGCTAAACACAATGAGGGAGGCAATAGATACCAATCTGAGGGATCAAAAAGCAGGTTTCAGAAAAGACAGATCCTGCACAGACCAGATTGCCACACTGAGAATTATTGTGGAACAATCCCTGGAGTGGAACTCGCCACTATACATCAACTTTATTGACTATGAGAAAGCTTTTGATAGTGTAGACAGACAGACTCTGTGGAAGCTGCTAAGACACTATGGGGTACCACAAAAATTGACAGACATAATTAAGGCTTCTTATGAAGGACTGTCATGCAGAGTTTTTCATGGCCAACAAACAACTGCGGCTTTTGGGGTACAGACCGGTGTCAGACAAGGGTGTCTGCTCTCGCCTTTCTTATTCCTGCTGACCATTGATTGGATAATGAAAATTTCTACAGAGCAGAAGAGAAATGGTATCCAGTGGACCATATGGAAACAGCTCGATGATCTAGATTTTGCGAATGATCTGGCCCTAATATCACAAACACACAGCAACAGATGCAAGAGAAAACCAATTATGTAGCACAGTATTCTGCTTGCAACGGCCTGAACATCCATAGAGGAAAAAGCAAAGTCCTTAAAATAAATGCATCAAGCAACACACCTATTGCACTGGAAGGAACAAACCTTGAGGAGGTGGATAGCTTTACATACCTGGGCAGCATCATTGACATACAAGGAGAGACAGACGCCGATATAAGAGTGAGAATTGGCATTCTTGGCATCTGCTATAGAGACCATATCACCAATGAACAAGTGAAAGAAAGGATTCGTCAAGCAATTGGGCAGTACAATGACTTCCTGGTGTCTGTAAAAAAGCGCAAACTCGAGTGGTATGGCCACGTGACACGAAAACAAGGGCTCGCCAAAGAAATCATGCAGGGCACAACTAGAGGAGGGAGAAGAAGAGGAAGACAGAGAAAAAGATGGGATGTTAACATTAAAGAGTGGATGGGATTAAAACAAGGCGATGCTATGCGTAGTGCAGAAGACCGAGAGGAATGGAGAAGGACAGTTTTCATGTCATCTGTGGCGCCCCAACGGTCCAAGGACTAAGGGACATGATGATGATAAGTCATAAGTTGATTTTATAATTCTTAGGCCTAATAATACTAATAAGTGCTGAGTTAGATTAAAAAAGTAAGAAATTGATCTAGTCTCTTTAATAATTCATAAATTAGTTTTAAGTCTACTACTTAGGCCTAGGCACAAAAAAAAAATTAAAAAAAATTAAGTGGGGTTTATCAGGTAAGATAGCAGTTTGCACCTTGCGTGCTCCCAGCAAACATGATCTCTATAAATTCACTCTATCTACTTCTAAGTCTAAACTTCTAATGTCTTCTGTCTACCATCTGATTTCCCAACAATAATACTGACAGAACTTACAACGCCACACTAGTTTTGAGTATGTGGTGTTTGTTTGTTTTATATTTGCTTTTATTTCTAAGTTTCACTTTATGCCATGCCTAATCATGTTATGACTCATTTTCCATTTTTTATAAAGTAATCAATAGTGTTAAGTAAAGCACTATTTAAATACCTAAAATTGTATTTGTTAAAAGTTTAGCAGAAGTCATGTTGGCTGTGAGAATGACTTTTAAGTATTCGAAGACTCAAACAATTTGGTTAAGATTGTTATTGTAATTGGGGTGCTGGATATTTAAATAAGAAAAAAGAAAAACAAATTATAGGAGCTCCCAGTAGTCCTAGAAATCCTTTCAAAGACCAGCTCAATCATTAGCTGGCACCAGCTTGCCTTGAAAAAATGCAGATTGAAACTGCTGGTCACTGCTGGTCACTGCTGGTCACTGATGGAGGATGTCAGGAGCTGTTACTGAGGTGTTTGAGCCTCACTGACAAGAGGTTAATGAAGAAATTCGCACACAAACAAAGCAAAAGCAGGTTGCTGATCTGACCACTGGACATGAAATGAATTCTCATAAGTCTTTGCTCCAAGACTAGAATGGGCCAGCATAGTCAAATCATGCTGCATAGTCAAATCATGCTGCATAGTCACCCCTGGCTGCATAGTCAAATCATGCTGCATAGTCAAATCATGCTGCATAGTCAAATCATGCTGCATAGTCAAATCATGCTGCATAGTCAAATCATGCTGCATAGTCACCCCTGGCTGCATAGTCAAATCATGCTGCATAGTCACCCCTGGCTGCATAGTCAAATCATGCTGCATAGTCAAATCATGCTGCATAGTCAAATCATGCTGCATAGTCAAATCATGCTGCATAGTCAAATCATGCTGCATAGTCAATTCGTGCTGCATAGTCAAATCATGCTGCATAGTCACCCCTGGCTGCATAGTCAAATCATGCTGCATAGTCACCCCTGGCTGCATAGTCAAATCGTGCTGCATAGTCAAATCATGCTGCATAGTCAAATCGTGCTGCATAGTCAAATCATGCTGCATAGTCAAATCATGCTGCATAGTCAAATCGTGCTGCATAGTCACCCCTGGCTGCATAGTCACCCCTGGCTGCATAGTCACCTCTGCTTGTATAGTCACCTCTGCCTGTATAGTCACCTCTGCCTGTATAGTCACCTCTGTCTATATAGTCACCTCTGCCTGTATAGTAACCTCTGCCAGTTTAGTCACCTCTGCCTGTATAGTCACCTCTGCCTGTGTAGTCAAATCGTGCTGCATAGTCACCCCTGGCTGTATAGTCACCTCTGCTTGTATAGTCACCTCTGCTTGTATAGTCACCTCTGCCTGTATAGTCACCTCTGGCTGTATGGTCACCTCTGGCTGTATATACACCTCTGCTTGTATAGTCACCTCTGCTTGTATAGTCACCTCTGTCTGTATAGTCACCTCTGTCTATATAGTCACCTCTGCCTGTATAGTAACCTCTGCTTGTATAGTCACCTCTGTCTGTATAGTCACCTCTGTCTATATAGTCACCCCTGGCTGTATAGTCACCTCTGCTTGTATAGTCACCTCTGACTGTATAGTCACCTCTGCCTGTATAGTCACCTCTGCCTGTATAGTCACCTCTGGCTGTATGGTCACCTCTGGCTGTATATACACCTCTGCCCGTATATACACCTCTGGCTGTATAGTCACCTCTGGCTGTATAGTCACCTCTGCCTGTATAGTCACCTCTGCCTGTGTAGTCACCTCTGGCTGTGTAGTCACCTCTGGCTGTGTAGTCACCTCTGGCTGTGTAGTCACCTCTGCCTGTATAGTCACCTCTGCCTGTGTAGTCACCTCTGCCTGTGTAGTCACCTCTGCCTGTATAGTCACCTCTGCCCATATATACACCTCTGCCTGTATAGTCACCTCTGCCTGTATAGTCACCTCTGCCTGTATAGTCACCTCTGGCTGTGTCAACTCCAGGCATACAAAGGACCTCACAACCAATGATATAAAGCTCAAGTCACAATAAATATTTTTAGGGTATCAGATTTAAACAATGAACAACAAATGTTGTTCATTGCCGTGAGGATGCCCAGTGATACATTTTTTGGATGCCATTGACTCACCATGCCAGTGCCAGATTAAGACCTGTAGAGGCCCCTATGGTGTCTAAATTTTACCATCTCCAGAAGCATAACTAGGATTTTGTAGGGGGCGACTGCCCTGGGAGGCCCTTTGTGGTGTTAAGTGAAATAAAATTATTAACGCCCAATTTAACGAAGAAATCGGTTGGTGAACAATTTTTACCTTGGTTAGCGAACAGAACATCTTGGTACGAACATACACAAAGGCCCTGTATACACAATCCCACAGCCTCGGTGGTGCTTTAGCACGTTGCACTAAACATTATTTGTCTTAGTGCCGTGCCAAAAAACATATTCTTTTTTTATATTTGCAATGTTTGCATTATTTAAGCCCTCATTGTCACGCCCATGAGAAAAGTGTTAGTGTGGAAGTACAGAAAGAAATTATATGAAACTTTGCATGCCTAATGGCAGTGGGCCTACTGCCTGCTGTTTTATTTATTTTTTCTTTTTTTATGTCTATAATTAAGGATATTTTCATTATTAATTTTTCATTGCAGAAAAGCAATTAAAAATGTACAAATACCATTACGACCATAGTTCTAAAAATGGAACAGGTTTATTGAATTTGCATAAATTTAATTGAGAAAAATTATTTTTTTAGCCAACAGAGTTACAGAACGAATTAATTTTGTTATCCGAAGTTCCACTGTATATGTTTTCCTAACATTATATAAATCAATATGTGTGTGTTGGGGGTCCACTTTTTGGGAGCATTTAGTCAAGGATTCCTAAGCATGATTTGGTACCAAAATGAGACTACTGATACAAGAGTGAGGGTCATGCAGTATTCAAATTTTGATTTCCTAATATTTAATTTTAAACTGTTTGGATGTTACGATAATTAGAAATGCTCCAAGATTTAACCATGTAATTTAACAAAGGTTTTTACGTTTTAAAAGGTCTAGGAAATTTATTGAAAAAGTATTAATTATTTTTCTCTGTTATTTAGATCATCCAAGATGTCTGATGTTATTAAATCAGTCAGTGTTCAAGATATCCGGTTTCCAACTTCCTTAGAAAAAGATGGCTCAGATGCAATGGTAAAATGACATGCATTAAACCATCAGGCTATTAAAAGTTTTAAAGGAAATAAAAATGTTTAATTTTTATCAACACATTCTTTAGTATTTCTTAATGGGGACTACTTTCATTGTTTTTCCACTGTAGCCTATAATAACATTATCATGCATAGAATGGGCTAGATCTATATGCTTTATACAATTTTATTTTCCAGAATAAGGATCCTGATTACTCATGTCCATATGTGACTGTAACAACTGACTCAGGTTTACAAGGATTCGGTATTACCTTCACTGTTGGAAGAGGCAATAACATTGGTAAATCTTGATAACTTTTTTCCCCATGTTGTTTAGGTTTAGGTTAGGGTTGGTTGGTGAGAATCTCAATTCATTTATCATATAATTTTTGCTTTTAATTATAATTACATTGTTGTAATGTATCAATCTCATTAAATTAACATCCGCCTGTACATAGTCCAAAAGAAAATGTTTTATGTTAATTGAATTCAACCATCACCCCACCTTTCTTTTTTTAGAACCTTAAAGACAAGTGAACTGTCACACTAAAAAAAAATTGCCTCACTCACACATTGTCAAATAAATTTTCAAATATTAAATCTAAATTTTGGCTTAGTTATGCCTGTATCAGACTCACATATTCACAAATTATTCTTTTAAAAAATGTCATCACAAAAACTCCGAACTATGGAGTTCACTTGTGCCCATGTGGGGTTCTGATGACACTTCAACACAAACTTGAAAAGAAGTTCCTAACACCAATCCAGATCCCAATATAGAAGCATCTAAAAAATGCAATAGTGTATTGTTCACGCTGAATCACAAAGCAGTGACACAGTAGATTACATGCATATAAGGTTTTGAATGAATATGTCCTTAACACTTATTTGTATACCACAGGAAAATTAACAAACCGTTCTGAAATTTCTATAATTTTATTCAATCCTGATGAAATTTCTTGAACCTTTAAAAATCTCCACAAACCAATTGTAAAACAATATAAAATGTTCATAATCTTCAAGGAATACTTGTCAAACTTTCTGTAACTTCAAGAATCTGTTTACAACTTCCAGAATCTTGTAAAAAGGACTTAAACTGCGAACATCCTTTAGTTTTTTTTTAACATTGCATTTAATTTTTACATAAATGGCTGAAGGATTTTGATTTAGTTTATATTTGTTAAAAGTTGTACTTATTAGCACCTTGAATTCTGAAAGCACTTTATCATAATAACTCATTTAGGAAGCATAATCAGTTTTTTATAATCTTGTGAATCACTGTTTTTCAATTACTTATCTAATCATATCACATCATACTTAAATTTCCCTTTTCAGTATGTGAAGCAATCAAGTTATTGAGTCATCTTGTGGTTGGACAAGAGTTATCATCCATTTTTGCAGACTTTGCATCATTTTGGAGATCACTAACTAGTGAAGACCAAATAAGATGGGTTAGTTCCCCCTTTTTAAAAAAAATATACTCAATCACAAGAATGTCACAAACTGGCAAAATTAAATAGTATTGCAAGTGACACTGCATGAACTGCCATCATTAGGAACAGCTTTAAAAGTAAACATTGATTTTGGCAAATGAATGAAGGTGATGGTACATTTTTACTGTTCACATTTACTCTATCAAAGACTTTTCTTTCTGACAGCTCGGTCCAGAGAAAGGGGTGATGCATCTTGCAGTTGCTGCTATAGTCAATGCTGTTTGGGATTTGTGGTCTAAGATAGAGCAAAAGGTAATTTGGTTTATGGGACAGCTGACGCAGTTTGGGATTTGTGGTCTAAGATAGAGCAAAAGGTAATTTGGTTTATGGGACAGCTGACATTTGACGTAGTTTGGGATTTGTGGTCTATGATAGAGCAAAAGGTAATTTGGTTTATGGGACAGCTGACGCAGTTTGGGATTTGTGGTGTAAGATAGAGCAAAAGGTAATTTGGTTTATGGAAATCTGACAGCTGACGCAGTTTGGGATTTGTGGTCTAAGATAGAGCAAAACGTAATTTGGTTTATGGGACAGCTAAAACAGTTTGGGATTTGTGGTCTAAGATAGAGCAAATGGTAAGTTGGTTTATGTGACATCTGACAGTTCACATAGTTTAGAATAAGTTATAAGTACCTTCATATGTCAGAAAATTCAATGATTTTAAATTGAATTAATTTGACAAATTAGTTTTTTGTGTATTGGTTAATATTATAGCATGCAGCATACTCATAATAGAATATAGAAGAAATGTATCATCACAAAATATAGAAGAATTGTATCATCATAATAGAATATAGAAGAAATGTATCATCACAAAATATAGAAGAAATGTATCATCACAATAGAATATAGAAGAAATGTATCATCACAATAGAATATAGAAGAAATGTATCATCACAAAATATAGAAGAAATGTATCATCATAATAGAATATAGAAGAAATGTATCATCACAATAAAATATAGAAGAAATGTATCATCACAAAATATAGAAGAAATGTATCATCATAATAGAATATAGAAGAAATGTATCATCACAATAAAATATAGAAGAATTGTATCATCACAATAAAATATAGAAGAAATGTATCATCATAATAGAATATAGAAGAAATGTACCATCACAAAATATAGAAGAAATGTATCATCACAATAAAATATAGAAGAAATGTATCATCATAATAGAATATAGAAGAAATGTATCATCACAATAAAATATAGAAGAAATGTATCATCACAATAAAATATAGAAGAAATGTATCATCATAATAGAATATAGAAGAAATGTATCATCACAATAAAATATAGAAGAAATGTATCATCACAATAAAATATAGAAGAAATGTATCATCATAATAGAATATAGAAGAAATGTATCATCACAAAATATAGAAGAAATGTATCATCACAATAAAATATAGAAGAAATGTATCATCATAATAGAATATAGAAGAAATGTATCATCACAATAGAATATAGAAGAAATGTATCATCACAATAGAATATAGAAGAAATGTATCATCATAATAGAATATAGAAGAAATGTATCATCACAATAGAATATAGAAGAAATGTATCATCACAATAGAATATAGAAGAAATGTATCATCATAATAGAATATAGAAGAAATGTATCATCATAATAAAATATAGAAGAAATGTATCATCATAATAAAATATAGAAGAAATGCATCATCATAATAGAATATAGAAGAAATGTATCATCACAATAGAATATAGAAGAAATGCATAATCACAATAAAATATAGAAGAAATGTATCATCACAATAAAATATAGAAGAAATGTATCATCACAAAATATAGAAGAAATGTATCATCACAATAAAATATAGAAGAAATGTATCATCACAATAGAATATAGAAGAAATGCATCATCACAATAGAATATAGAAGAAATGCATCATCACAATAAAATATAGAAGAAATGTATCATCACAATAGAATATAGAAGAAATGTATCATCATAATAGAATATAGAAGAAATGTATCATCACAATAAAATATAGAAGAAATGTATCATCACAATAGAATATAGAAGAAATGCATCATCACAATAGAATATAGAAGAAATGCATCATCATAATAGAATATAGAAGAAATGTATCATCACAATAGAATATAGAAGAAATGTATCATCACAATAGAATATAGAAGAAATGCATCATCACAATAGAATATAGAAGAAATGCATCATCACAATAAAATATAGAAGAAATGTATCATCACAATAGAATATAGAAGAAATGTATCATCATAATAGAATATAGAAGAAATGTATCATCACAATAAAATATAGAAGAAATGTATCATCACAATAGAATATAGAAGAAATGCATCATCACAATAGAATATAGAAGAAATGCATCATCATAATAGAATATAGAAGAAATGTATCATCACAATAGAATATAGAAGAAATGTATCATCACAATAGAATATAGAAGAAATGCATCATCACAATAGAATATAGAAGAAATGCATCATCACAATAAAATATAGAAGAAATGTATCATCACAATAGAATATAGAAGAAATGTATCATCATAATAGAATATAGAAGAAATGTATCATCACAATAAAAAAATAGCTTACAACATAATCATAATAGAATGTAGCATATAATATAATTAAACATTTTAGGAAAGACTCGAGTATACATGGTTTACTTTGCAGTGACATGGTTTACCTAACAGTGAGATGGCTTACTTAGCAGTGACATGGCTTACTTAGCAGTGACATGGTTTACTTTGCAGTTACATGGTTTACTTTGCAGAGACATGGTTTACTTTGCAGAGACATGGTTTACTTTGCAGAGACATGGTTTACTTTGCAGTGACATGGTTTACTTTGCAGAGACATGGTTTACTTTGCAGAGACATGGTTTACTTTGCAGAGACATGGTTTACTTTGCAGTGACATGGTTTACTTTGCAGAGACATGGTTTACTTTGCAGTGACATGGTTTACCGTAGCAAGATAAATAATTCATATGTTTTTTGTCATTGTTTACAATCCATTAGTTCTAGCAACACACTTTTGAAAATGTCATTACCATTTGTTTATATTCCCAGCCACTATGGAAACTCTTGGTTGATATGGTAAGTGGTATTTCCAAAAGCTACAGTTTTTTTCCCTGTCATATGTTTCTTACTTTCTCTACAACCTTCTGTTAACAATCTTAATGTTTAAAAAAATTGACGTATTATTTGTGTACTCAAATACATAAAATAATATTTTTGGTATATGTAACATTATCATTATTTGGGTTGATGATGATACATGTTACTTGAGAACTGGATGTATCAACTTACTACAGTCTTCTTCTTCTATATATTAAGGGCCCACGATCAATTTATTGATCATTATGGCTCCTATGAATGTAGATGGGATTTGCAATGTCTCTGTGCCTGGTGTTGATGAGGATATTTCACTGGTTACAAGAGTAACTGTTTGAGGGTATCATGCACTAGGGGTTGGAAGGCCTGAGGCAATAGACACAAATGAGTCAAGTGTTGTCGCCTCAACTGTTCCTTTTGGAAGCTTGTTCCAGTCCCTGATTGTCTTTGGTAGGAATGAGCAGTTCCTATACTGGCTTCTCGCTGGTATGAGCCGGAACTGCCTGTCATGGCCTCATTGCTGTCTATGGGGGAGAGGGACGAGTTTCTGTTTAATACCAGAACAGTGGACTAGCCCATTATTTATCTTGTAAATCATGGAGAGCCTGGACTGTCGTCGTCGTTCCTCCAATAGTGACCAGCCCAGTGTTTACCAGCATGTTAATTAATTCTTATTAATTAAAAGCTTTCCACTGTCACCACAATATCTTCAATAATATAAGTCAGATGAAATTTGACATCACCATAATATTATTTCACGACTTGACATATTTTACAATAATAATAAGTCTCCTGTATTGGAGAAAGACAGTACGTTGTCTTACTCCTTGACATAAGCAGTATCACACGAGATGGTATAGGATGAAAAACATTGAATCATTGCAAGAGCAAAACATAAGAACCTCCATACTTGTTGACCATGCATCCGCTATCTCTCTCCCGCACCCCTGCGCATGACATTAATTAATCCAATCTACTTCCTATACATCTTCAATTACCAAAAACAGTACATTGTCTGAAATAAATGACTATGTCTACATTTGAGCTGTTATAGTATACATGTTTGTAATAAAAAAAAAACAGATAATATTTCATTTGTTTGCACAAAAGGAACCCGAGCAGCTGGTTTCAACAATAGACTTTAGGCACATGTGAGTGATTTATTCTTCTTTTTTCTACAATTATTGTCTTAGAAACTTTATTTGTACCTCAACATTTCTTGAAGAACATATTTTGCTCACTACCTTCATTTTAATAATAATAAATAAAATCTTGAACTATTAAGGCATAAAAAAATTATTTGTAAAATTAAATTTTGTTTTTAAAACTAATGAATTGTTTTTTTTTTTTACTGTTGCCATATTGCAGAAATGACACACTGACAAAAGAGGAAGCTCTTGGTAGGTAGATTTCATTGTGATATATTGGTACACAAAATTATGCATAAAAATTGTATCAAAGATTTAAAATGTTACATATTTAAATATAGAAAAGTTGCAATGGCTTTGATAAAAATGTTTAAATAACAAACAAAAAAAAAAATTGTAAAAAAAAAATTGCAAGATGAAGTTCCAAACAGAACTACAGAGTTAATTTTCCATTGGATTGTGAAACAACTTTTTAGAAAAAACAAAAAACAAAGATCTTCCCTCCTGGCTACGTCACTGGCCTATTAAACAGATTTGACATCCCCTCCCTCAAAGACAGACGAGAAAAGATCCGCCTAACATTCTTATATAAAGGGGTCATGGGGCTAGCGCCGGCCATCCCAGCAAACAATTATCTCACCCCGCAGAAGCCAGGTCGATTAATCAGAGCCAAACACTCACTAAACACTAACTTAACCTCTGACAACCCCATGAGCAATTACACCCGGTACAATAGAAAATGCTTCACAGTGCGACATAAACAATCATTCTTCCCATGCACAATAATCGCTTGGAACCACCTGGACAATACCCCCGTGAACTCGACATCTGTCGAAAGCTTCAAGGCTGCCCTGGCATCTGCTAGGAGCCGTTAGGATGGCAGTATCGCTTCCCCAACCGTTGTTCATATGCCAGTATATGGATGCAGCAACGTACCCTACCAGAACCAGAATATAAGGGTATATACTAGTTGGCCACGCAAAAGTGTAAAAAAATTTGTTGCCTTATTTAATTATCTAGAATAAAAATGAACTGTTATTAATAAACGATTATGTTGATTTACTTACAATGAAATTTGTGTTTAAATGTTCCTGGTGGCTAGGTATAGAAAAAAAACATGTTGGATATTTTGATCACAAGATTTATGTAGAGAATCAATAGCCAGACGGAAAACAAAAAAAAATGGCAAAAAAAAAAAAAAAGGCGAAATAAAATGTCTTTTATTTCAACAGAGATTTTAAAAGAAATGCAAGCTGGAAAGTATGAGCGAGGTGAGAATACCTATAACTTAACATTCAGGTCCATAAGCTGTTATCAGTTATGTGTGAGAAGACCTATAACTTAACATTCAGGTCCATAAGCTGTTATCAGTTAAGTGTGAGAAGACCTATAACTTAACATTCAGGTCCATAAGCTGTTATTAGTTATGTGTGAGAAGACCTATAACTTAACATTCAGGTCCATAAGCTGTTATCAGTTATGTGTGAGAAGACCTATAACTTAACATTCAGGTCCATAAGCTGTTATCAGTTATGTGTGAGAAGACCTATAACTTAACATTCAGGTCCATAAGCTGTTATCAGTTATGTGTGAGAAGACCTATAACTTAACATTCAGGTCCATAAGCTGTTATTAGTTATGTGTGAGAAGACCTATAACTTAACATTCAGGTCCATAAGCTGTTATCAGTTAAGTGTGAGAAGACCTATGACTTGACATTCAGGTCCATAAGCTGTTATCAGTTATGTGTGAGAAGACCTATAACTTAACATTCAGGTCCATAAGCTGTTATCAGTTATGTGTGAGAAGACCTATAACTTAACATTCAGGTCCATAAGCTGTTATCAGTTATGTGTGAGAAGACCTATAACTTAACATTCAGGTCCATAAGCTGTTATCAGTTAAGTGTGAGAAGACCTATAACTTAACATTCAGATCCATAAGCTGTTATCAGTTAAGTGTGAGAAGACCTATAACTTAACATTCAGATCCATAAGCTGTTATCAGTTAAGTGTGAGAAGACCTATAACTTAACATTCAGATCCATAAGCTGTTATCAGTTAAGTGTGAGAAGACCTATAACTTAACTTTCAGGTCCATAAGCTGTTATCAGTTAAGTGTGAGAAGACCTATAACTTAACATTCAGATCCATTAGCTGTTATCAGTTATGTATTTCGACATAGAAATTGACTTTTATAACTACACTGGCCGATATACCCGGCGTGGCCCGGGATTGCATTAGGACCCCGATCCAGGTGGCCTACAGATCCCGTAAGGATACTGTACTCTGTGCGATCCCGTTCCATCTAGGGACCCAGCTTTCTAATGTTATCCCATTTCACTATAAAATCTATTGAATAATGTCATAGATATAGCATTTTAAGAATATCGAACTTTCTGGAAAATTCTAGATTGGATATTATTAGTTTTACATCCACCGATATTTCTGTTCGGACAGTGAAGTGTATTGCTACCACCCTAGGCCTATATCCATCAAATGACATAGAAACTATAGTGTTTTATAACCCTATTGACCTATAGAACTTTCTGGAACTTTCTAGATTAAATGTATTATCCTCCCCGAACTGTGTAAAAACAGTCTTTTATTAGTAATAATTATTCTTCGAATACGAAAAATTATACGACTAAATGAATTTCTATAACTATAGTACATTTAAGTTAAAAGAGGGGCCCCGGGGGCCCATTCCATAATTGTACCGAATTAGTTTTTCCTGAGATGGGGCCCTATAATAATCATTCAGGTAAGTTATGAAGTTACAATTTCAAATTTGTCCCATTAAAATATATTGAATAATGCCATAGATATAGCGTTTTAAAGTTATCGAACTTTCTGGAAAATTCTAGATTGGATATTATTAGTTTTACATCCACCGTTATTTCCATATGGACTAAGAAGTGTATTGCATCAAAGCTAAGCCTATATCCATCAATTCACATAGAACCTATAGTGTTGTCTAAGTCTATTGGTATTTATATAGCTTATATAAGGAAATATTAAATGGGGCCCCCGGCCCCAGAGGAATGGATATTATGAATTCGGTACCCTTTAGTATTTGAGTATGGATAATCAAGTGTATGTGAACTAAGTTCGGTCAAAATCCATCAACTCAAGTAGTAAGTATTAAACTTATCGCTATTTATATAGCTCATATAAGGAAAAATGAAATTGGGCCCCCGGCCCCAGAGGGATGGATATTATGATTTCAGTACCCTTTAGTATTTTAATATGGATAATCAAGTGTATATATACTAAGTTTGGTCAAGATCAATCCATTCATGTAGGAGTATTAAGCCTATCGATATTTATATAGCTCATATAAGGAAAAATGAAATGGGGCCCCCGGCCCCACAGGAATGGATATTATGAGTTCAGTACCCTTCGGTATTTGAATATGGATAATCAAGTGTACGTGTACTAAGTTTGATCGATGTCCATCCATTCACGTAGGGGTATTTGTTTGAACATTTTTTATATAGCTCATATAAGAAAAAAACGAATTCGGGGCCCCCGGCCACAAACGGAATGTCATTAAAAGTTCTCAACCCCTTAAGAGTTCCTTCTGGATAATGTTGGATATATCTGCCAAGTTTGGTTAAGATCCATCAATCCGCTTAAAAGCCTTTGTGGAACAGACAAACAAATCCACAAACCCACAAATCTGGAAAGTTCTAGATTGGATATCATTAGTTTTAAATCCACCGATATTTCAGTACGGACAGTGATGTGTATTGCGCTCACCCTAGGCTTATATGCATCAATTCATATAGAACCTATACTGCTGTCTAAGCATATTAATATTTATATAGCTTATATACGAAAAAATGAAATGGGGCCCCCGGCCCCAGAGGAATGGATATTATGAGTTCAGTACCCTGTAGTATTTGAGTATGGATAATCAAGTGTATGTGTACTAAGTTTGGTCAAGATCCATCCATTCATGTAGGAGTATTAGCCCTATCGATATTTATATAGCTCATATAAGGAAAAATGAAATGGGGCCCCCGGCCCCAAAAGAATGGATATTATGAGTTTAGTACCCCTCGGTATTTGAATATGGATAATCAAGTGTTCGTGTACTAAGTTTGATCGATATCCATCCATTCACATAGGAGTATTTATTTGTAATTTTTTTATATAGCTCATATAATAAAAAAACGAATTCGGGGCCCCCGGCCCCACACGAAATGTTCTTAAAAGTTCTCAACCCCTTAAGAGTTCCTTCTGGATAATGATGGATATATGTGCCAAGTTTGGTCAAGATCCATCAATCCGTGTAAAAGCCTTTGTGGAACAGACAAACAAACAAACAGATTTTCACTTTTATATATATACTAGCCGATATACCCGGCGTGGCCCGGGATTGCATTAGGACCCCGATCCCGGTGGCCTACAGATCCCGTTAGGATACTGTTCTCTGTAGAATCCCGTTCCATCTAGGGATCCTGCTTTCTAATGTTATCCCATTTCCCGATAAAATCTATTGAATAATGCCATAGATATAGCATTTTAAGAATATCGAACTTTCTGGAAAATTCTAGATTGGATATTATTAGTTTTACATCCACCGATATTTCTGTACGGAAAGTGAAGTGCATTGCTACCACCCTAGGCATATATCCATCAATGTACATAGAAACTATAGTGTTGTCTAATACTATCGATATTTATATTGCTCATATAAGGAAAAATGAAATGGGGCCCCTGGCCCCAGAATAATGGATATTATGAGTTCAGTACCCTTCGGTATTTGAATATGGATAATCAATTGTACGTGCACTAAGTTTGATCGATATCCATCCATTCACGTAGGAGTATTGGTTTGTAATTTTTTTATATAGCTCATATAAGAAAAAAACGAATTCGGGGCCCCCGGCCCCACACTAAAGGTTATTAAAAGTTCTCAACCCCTTAAGAGTTCCTTCTGGATAATGATGGATACATGTGCCAAGTTTGGTCAAGATCCATCAATCCGTGTAAAAGCCTTTGTGGAACAGACAAACCCACAAATTATCACTTTTATATATATACTAGCGGGTATACCCGGCAAATTTGCCGGGATAGCATTCGGAACGAAAGAACTTCTACAGTATACAGCCTTATAATTATTCCGATCACGGTGGGCTCCCAATCCTGTCGGTATCCCGCTCCCGTTAGCATACCGTTTCCCGGTGGGATTTTATCCCACTGGATCCCAATTCCGGTATGATCCCAATCCCGTCGGTATAAAGATCCCGGTGGTATCTCGATATCAGTGGGATAACGATAGTTGTCGGATCCCGATACCGGTGCGTACCGGTCTAAGCCTATTGTTATTTATAGATAGGTTATATACGCAAAAATTAATTGGGGCCCCCGGCCCTAGAGAAATGGATATTATAAGTTCAGTAACCTTTGAAAGTATGGACAATAAAGTGTATGTGTACTAATTTTGGTCAAGATCCATCTATTCATGCATGAGTATTTGTCAGAAATTTTAATTATATAGCTCATATAAGAAAAAAACGAATTCGGGGCCCCCGGCCCCAAACGGCATGTGATAAAAAGTTCATAACCTATTTAGAGTCCTTTCCGGATAATGATGGATATATGTGCCAAATTTGGTCAAGATCCATCCATTAATCTAGGAGTATTAAGCCTATTAACCTATATAACTTTCTGGAACATTCTAGATTAAATGTATTATCCTCCTCGAACTGTGTAAAAACTGTCTTTTCTGAGTAATTATTCTTCGAATACGAAAAATTATACAACTAAATGCATTTTTACAACTATATTACATTTAAGTTAAAAGATGGGGCCCGGGGGCCCATTCCATAATTGTACGAATTATATGTGCCTGAGATGGGGCCCTATAAAAATCATTCAGGTAAGTTATGAAGTTAAGATTTAAAATTTGTCCCATTAAAATCTATTAAATAATTCCATAGATATAGCGTTTTAAAGTTATCGAACTTTCTGGAAAATTCTAGATTGGATATTCTTAGTTTTAAATCCACCGATATTTAAGTACGGACAGTGTATTGCTACCACGTTAGGCATATATCCATCAATTCACATAGAAACTATAGTGTTGTCTAAGCCTATTGACAATTGATATTTATATAGCTTATATAAGGAAAAATGAAATGGGGCCCCCGGCCCCAGAGGAATGGATTTTATGAGTTCGGTACCCTTTAGTATTTGAGTATGGATAATCAAGTGTATGTGTACTTAGTTTGGTCAAGATTCTTCCATTCATGTAGGAGTATTAAGCCTATTGATATTTATATAGCTCATATAAGAAAAAAACGAATTCGGGGCCCCCGGCCCCAAACGAAATGTTCTTAAAAGTTCTCAACCCCTTAAGAGTTCCTTCTGGATAATGATGGATATATGTGCCAAGTTTGGTCAAGATCCATCAATCCGTTTAAAAGCCTTTGTGGAACAGACCCACAAACAAACAAACAAATTTTCACTTTTATATATATATATGATATATATGATTTAATAGTAAAATTGAATTAGATTAAAATTCAGAGAAGTAATTTTGTTGTTATATTTTGAAAAAAACAATATGTTGCCATCTACCAAAATGCTACTTTATTAACATTAAACATACTTGAGAGTCTGATTTTTTAAGACACGAACAATTATGTGTCAATACGACAATATTAGTTCAGCTTTAAAAATAATTTTACATAATACACAAGTAAGCGTTTTGGCGAATGACAGAAAGGTAGAGAGAAACAGAGAGAGATAGAGAGAGAGAGAGACAGAGAGAGATAGAGACCGAAAAGATAGAGAATACTTGACCAGATAACATTAATATGTTTATGAACTGAAACGAAAATTGGTTGGTGACATTCATATGTCTTTTCCTTATGTTTTATGTTGTTCATAATCCTAATGAAAAAGCTGACAAAAATGTACGTCTTAGCTTTGGTGTTGTTTTAAATTCTGTGTGGTAATTAATTCTGTTCTGTATTTCACTCCTTTCACTCATTTAGATATTCTTACAAATTAATTATGAATTAATAAGGCCAGTGAGGTAATTTAGCAATTTGTGGGTTCCATAGAACAACTCATCAAAGAAACTGGCTACCCGGCTTATACCACATCTTGTGCTTGGCTTGGTTACAGCGATGACAAGATTCAAAGGGTAAGTTAAGATATGTCTAGTATTATAAAGCGGTGATAAGATTGAAAATGAGCAAGGGTTAGTTAAGAAATTTGCATGATAATGATATCAGCCAACAAGAAGCTGTGTTACAGTAATTCATTATACATGTGTAGCATCATGATTTCAGCTGACTAGAAGATGTGTTACAGTAATTCATGATATATCATCATGATTTCAGCTGTCTAGAAGCTGTGTTAGTCATTCATTATACATGTATAGAATCATGATTTCAGCTGACTAGAAGCTGTGTAACAGTAATTCATTATAAATGTATAGCATCATGATTTCAGCTGACTAGAAGCTGTGTAACAGTAATTCATTATAAATGTATAGCATCATGATTTCAGCTGACTAGAAGCTGTGTAACAGTAATTCATTATACATGTATAGCATCATGATTTCAGCTGACTAGAAGATGTGTTACAGTAATTCATGATATATCATCATGATTTCAGCTGTCTAGAAGCTGTGTTAGTCATTCATTATACATGTATAGAATCATGATTTCAGCTGACTAGAAGCTGTGTAACAGTAATTCATTATAAATGTATAGCATCATGATTTCAGCTGACTAGAAGCTGTGTAACAGTAATTCATTATACATGTATAGCATCATGATTTCAGCTGACTAGAAGCTGTGTTACATTCATTCATTATACATGTGTAGCATCATGATTGCAGCTGACTAGAAGCTGTGTTACAGTCATTCATTGTACATGTATAGCATCATGATTTCAGCTGACTAGAGTCAATTTTTATAAGTAAACTGTTGCTATCTGCTTATTAGTGATAAATATTTTAAGAGAAAAATAATACTATTATTTAGAGGTAAATAATTTTGTTCTGTCATTTTCCCACTGACATGTTTTTTTGACACTGATTTTTGTTGAACTAGTTGTGCAAAGAAGCTCAGGCCCAGGGATTCTCAAGGTAGGGGCCAGTTGACTGACTGTATAACATGCAATTAATTAAACTTGGCAATTGTTTTGCTAGACTTATTTCTTTTTGAAGTTACTTTAATTGAAAGAAAGTACTTAATCATTTGACTGATAGGTCCCATACGTAACATTTAGCTGATAGATTGTACTTATCATTTAGCTGATATATTGTACAATTTCAGCTCCTACATCATGGGACTGCACTAGCTACAGTCACCTATCCTAAAATGCTTTGAATAAAAAAAATAAGAAAATTAAAGATAACAAAACTCATGATATTTGCACAAGTGCTAGGAAGTGTACATGTACTATCATTATTTAATCTAGGACTAGAAAGTGTACATGTACCATCATTATTTAACTTAGGACTAGAAAGTGTACATGTGCCATCATAGATTAACTTGGGGCTAGAAGATGGAATGGTTTGCAGTACATCAGACAGTGAATGCATACAACATAATTTACCTAGTATGGCTACCAATAGCTATAAACTAAATTTTGACTTTATGCCAACAACGATGTATTTTATGTTGGAACTGTGGCAGATCCAAATACACTGAATCAATTAAACTTTTTTTTTTTCATCTAACAAGATTTAAAATGAAGGTCGGCTCAGACTTGCAGGATGATAAACGTAGAGCGCAAATACTGAGGCAGACAATGGATCCCAGTCACCTACTTGTAGGTTTAATTAAATATGTCTGATTAAATCAGTAACCTACTTGTAGGTTTAAATCTGTCTGATCAAATCAGTCACCTACTTGTAGGTTTAAATCTGTCTGATCAAATCAGTCACCTACTTGTAGGTTTAATTCTGTCTGATCAAATCAGTCACCTACTTGTAGGTTTAAATCTGTCTGATCAAATCAGTCACCTACTTGTAGGTTTAAATCTGTCTGATCAAATCAGTCACCTACTTGTAGGTTTAAATCTGTCTGATCAAATCAGTCACCTACTTGTAGGTTTAAATCTGTCTGATCAAATCAGTCACCTACTTGTAGGTTTAAATCTGTCTGATCAAATCAGTCACCTACTGGTAGGTTTAATTCTGTCTGATTAAATCAGTCAAATCTGAACATAAAATAGTTTTAAATGTAGTATTTACAGACACTGTACAATAAACTGAATGGTACAAAAGTGTACTAAACTTCCTAATTTCAACAAATAGAAGTCACGCTAACTCTCGTAGATAACTTGCAAAGAACAGCTACATTTTAACTCAACTAAACACTTGCTTTTTGTTAGGAATGTTGATGATGACAATAATTTCTACCAGATGGTGGATGCCAATCAGAAGTGGGAGGTCCAAGAAGCCATTGATTGGATGAGGGAATTGGTTCATTTTAACATCACCTGGATTGAAGAACCAACCTCCCCTGATGATATTCTGGGCCATGCAGAGATTGCCAAGGTTTGTCATAAGCCAATGTCAGATAAGTGAGGATTGTGATAAGTCAATCTGAGATAGCCCCAGGTGAGTGGAAAACATCTGTTTTTAAAAATGCAGATAATTAAAAAGTGGGGCACAATTAATTGAGTTCAAAAATTATTAGTGAAAACAAAATAATTAAAATTAATTTATTTCTTCACCTAGAAAAAAAACACACATCCAAATTTTTAATCATTTTGAAAATTAACAAAATTATCATAACCTGCCAGGTGTTGAAACCCTTAGGGATCGGCGTGGCCACAGGTGAACATTGCCAAAACAGGATCATGTTTAAACAGTTCCTCAAGGCGGGGGCCATGCAGTTCTGCCAGATTGACAGTTGCAGACTTGGAGGAGTCAATGAAAATCTGGCCGTTATTTTAATGGCTAAGAAATTTGATGGTAGGAAGCTTGATGTTATAATCTAATAGTTGTCAATTTAATATATGAATTATAAGCAACAACTAAAACACAATATGAATCTTATAAGCTACAAAAAAATATGAATCTTATAAGCTACAACTACAACAAAATAGGAATCTTATAAGCTACAACAACAAAATATGAATCTTATAAGCTACAACTACAACAAAATATGAATCTTATTTAAAAGCTACAACTACAACAAAATATAAATCTTATAAGCTACAACAGCAACAAAAGACAGTGTAAATATTAGATAAAAAATCTGACCATCAGTTGGACTATAACATAGATGAATGGAATGCTATCACCAATAACCTCTCATATCTGCATAATATTTGAAAGCCATGTTATCCACCAGTGCCAGTTTGTCCACATGGAGGTGGGGTTGGTCTATGTGAGTACACCCAGCACTTGTCCATCTTTGACTACATTGCTGTATCAGGATCAGTAGACAAAAGGTGAGGATTTTATGTCTTCAATAATATTCTTATCATTATTTGACTTCTGAAACCGACTATAACAGTTGTTGAGTAGACCACAGTTAGCAATATCAACAAAACCTCTCTCTGTGTTAAGTTGACCCCAGCAAGATATCATACGTTTATACATTAAGTTGACCACAGTAAAGATATCATAAGTTTATACGTTAAGTTGACCCCAGTAAAGATATCAAAAGTCTCTCTGTGCTCTTGATTATTTCAGAATGCTGGAATATACAGACCACTTACACGAGCACTTTGAAAATCCATGCAGGATAAAAAATGGCAACTACGTTGTGCCGGATGTAAGTTTTTGATTAAAACTATTAATTGGTTTTTATTTTAGAATGTACACCAAAGCTGATTCTCTTTTCTGGGGAGGGAAAATTAAATGTAAATTTTAAAAAAGTTAAAATATAATGCACATTTTTGTAGCCCAATGTTAAAACATTGATTGATTGAAATGGATGACCTCTTGGAAGATGCCATCATTTTTTTATCTAAAGATTTCTTGCCTTCAATGAATCTTGACCTGATTTTGTCTCTTGGCCCCTGATGTCCAGCCCTTGTCTTGCTCTTTTAAGGCATCAACTTCAATCCCAAAATTTCTTGTTTTAAATTCCATCATTATTCAATTACTAGCTTGATCCCTTTCACATTAGCGGCTGCAGAAAAAATGGATAAATCATGGCTGAATGCATGGACACTTTTTTTTAAGACAGAAGAAGGGAATATGCAGGGCATTTTTAAATACCATTAAGTTGTAAAAGATATAGTTTGCATACTGATAATAATTTCATTTCAAATAGGACTATAATTTAAAATAAGTTTTTCCTCTAAATAACTGAATATGTTTTTTTATATTTTAAATAAGGAATAGCTTTTTGTATTTTGTCTCATGCTCACTCACCACTTCTCTCCCTTTCACCCATGCCATATTCTCTCCCCTTTTGTGTCAAATTTAATAATACACTTTAATGGGACTCCTGGCAAGTCAACATCTTTTTTTTCTCCAGGTGCCAGGATACAGTATTGATATGAAAGCCAGCTCCCTGGCAGACTATGAGTGGCCGACGGGCCGTGTTTGGCAGGCTCTTATTAAAGAAGGTGTTTACAAAGTGTAGCCGTTTGAATTGTGATGTCGAGTGAATAAGTTTCACTACTCATTTTCAATGAAAACTTTGGGTTGTGATGAAGGATGTGTTGATGTGATGAGGGTGTTTTGATCTTGTTAGGGTGGGTGGATGTGATGAGTTTGTGATCATGTGATAAGGTTGTGTTGATGCAATGAGGCAGCGGTGATGAGGTTGTGTTGATGCAATGAGGTAGTTGTGATGAGGTTGTGTTGATGTGATGAGGGTATGTTAATGTGATAAGGTTGTGGTGATGTGACGAGGTTGTGTTGATGTGGTGAGGGTGTTTTTGATCTTGTTAGGGTTCTTCTTCTTCTTCTATATATTAAGGGGCCACGATCAATTTATTGATCATTATTGCTCCTATGAATGTAGATGGGATTTGCAATGTTTCTGTGCCTGGTGTTGATGAGGATATTTCACTGGTTACAAGAGTAACTGCGTGAGGGTATCATGCACTAGGGGTTGGAAGGCCTGAGGCAATAGACGCAAATGAGTCAAGTGATGTTGCCTCAACTGTTCCTTTTGATGTGATGTGGGTGTGTTGAAGCGATGAGGTGTTTTGATGTAGTTAGTGTGTTTTGATGTGGTGATGGTGATTTGATGCGGTTAAGGTGTGTTCAGATGCTGCCAAACATTAATACTGGGAACTGTTACATGTAAAGGGGGAACCATTGACTTGTTAAAAGACCTTCTTTATGTGGTGTACATAACCTCATTACATAGATACATTATATAACCTCATTAGATTGGTTCATTACATAACCTCAATACAGTGGTACATTACTTAACCTCAATACATTGGTACATTACTTAACCTCAATACATTGGTTCATTACATAACCTCAATACATTGGTACATTACATAACCTTAAAACAGTGGTACATTACATAACCTTAAAACAGTGGTACATTACATAATCTCAATACATTGGTACATTACTTATAACCTCAATACATTGGTACATTACATAACCTCAATGCAGTGGTACATTACATAACCTCAATACATTGGCACATTACATATAACCTCAATACATTGGTTCGTTACATAACCTCAATACATTGGTACATTACATAAACTTAAAACAGTGTTACATGACATAACCTCTATGCAGTGGTACATTACTTATAACCTCAATACATTGGTTCATTACATAACCTCAATACATGGATTCATTACATAACCTCAATACATGGATTCATTACATAACCTCAATACATGGGTTCATTACATAACCTCAATCCATTGGTTCATTAAAGAACCTCAATGCATTGGTTCCTTACATAACCTCAATACATTGGTTGATTACATAATACTTTAACTTTATTTGAGTTAAATCTCATCCAAAATGTTATATTTTAAAATGCCCTTGCTATTTAATAAAGAAAATCTTATTTCCTGAGATATTTTCCTCATGATATTCACCACAGATCTGTTCAGCCTTTTGCTAAATTTTAATCATAGAATTTCCTTTACAAATGTTGGTAAGAGAATCATTCTTTTCCAATTTTATGTTCATCCTATTGCTCTTGTCATTCACAAGTTAAGTGTTTGTCTTACATGTCAAACTTTCCTCTCACTGTACATGTGAAATATCCGCCTGTAGAAAGTTGGTTACATTAAAAGAACCCGGAACCTGGTGGTGACCAGTATTAAATAAGCATGTATGTCATGCTCTTTGTAAGTACAGAGAAATGAACCTATCTGGTGGTGGAATTTTATTTAATTTACATGCTCTATGAAAATGTGGCCAGATTTTTCTACCTATTTCAACTGTTTATATGACCAATGCTCAAATGTTATACTTGTTACACATTTACGATTCTGGTGACTAATTGCCACTTTGTCATTTTTAATTTTTGAATATCAACCATTACTCAGAATGTAGGAATGGAATGTGTAATGTTAATTGTTATTATATTGAAAATAAATCAGAGTACATTCCCTTTCAAGTATTACTCGTATCATTTCAACCAGTTGTCTCTCCTGCATGTGAAGTTTTGATTTTTATTTGTTATCAACATTTACTCACAAAACCCAACAAAATACCCCCCCCCCCAAAAAAAAACAACAACAACAACAAAAAAAACCCAAGGAACCCCCCCCCCCCCCAAACAAAACAACAACAACAAAAGATTTTTCAGTGACGTAAGTCTTCCAATGTTATATAGGCATAGGAATACAGAGTTGTTCAGGCCGCCATTTATTATAAATTTATATCATTCCATTTGTTGATGTTATTTATTATTATATTGTTCCGTACCGTTATGGTTTTGAAAATTGTATCGGTTTAAAATTTTGGTTCGTGCAATGAACAATACACAAACAAAGGACTGAGAAAAAACGTGTATGCAAAGAACAATGATAACAAAACTAGTGATTATAAACTATATTCAATTAAATTATACTATTACTTTTCTATAAAAATACAAATTCAAATATACAGAAAAAAATTCTATAATCGTACAACAAGTGAGAAGATACACTACTCGTAAAATAGAAATATTAATTTCTACATATACATAAAGAGTACAATCTTGAAATTATGCAACGTCTCATTTATGTCAAGAAATATCGCAAATATCTCTCTCCTCGGCAAGGAGAGCTGTCTGCTTATATATATATAATATATTATAGCGATGAAATCAGAACCACCTAATAAAGAAATTATAGAAATTGTGTCACGTGATAGCATTCTATAGAACAAATATCATGCATTCGAACGTAAACAACCTTTTCCCAATCAATGATTTTTTTTGGGGGTGGGGGGACAGAGGCGTAACCGGGCGCCAGCTAGTTAGGGGCGCCGAAATGTGCTTTGGTATTATTTTATTGATGAAAATAATGGGTTTGAGAGTTGAAACAAAGGGGAGACAAGTGGTGATGGCTAAAAATAGGCTTCAAAAATATTATTAATTATTTGTTTACATTCAAAATCAATTTTGAACATCGATCATTAAGATGTAGGATCTCACGACCAAGTGTGCCCACCCACTACGTTCGTATCTTTATATCATGATCAAGTACGCGCAATCCAGACTTACTTAATGTTAAATTTTGTTAATCTAAATATATTGAGTGTTTTAATTATATATTCAAGTAAAGCAACAAATAATATTATTTAGAATTTCAAAAGTCAAATATTCGCAAAACATTTATTTCATAACAGACTCGTATGAGAGTAGAGAAACATAATTTTCAAAACATGGTTTTTGTCAGGGTTCGGCAACCACAGGGAAGCAAGATTCATGTTTTCATAGAAAGTTCAAATTTAAATTGTGAATAATTATCTGTGAGAGCTTTTTTGAAAATTAATTACTGCGCAAAATTGTCAAACTGTCTTAACAATAATAACATTTTTTAAAAAAAAAGTCCTATTGCTCACTTCCGGCTGACCTCTGAGCATTGACTGGCGTCAGTTGAAAGTAAAGTTATCAACTATCATGCAGACCGTAGAAAAGTAGGAAATCACGTGTGTAGACTGTAGACATAAAAAACAACAAACAAACAAACAAACTTTTAACTTACAACAAGTGAATATGTACAGTAAAAGAAGTGGAAAAAAATATTAACCCACACACGCACAGTGAAAGTCGCTTGTAGCCCCGATACGACTACAGGCCACGGAGACCATTGTACTTATAGTCTAAAAAGGGGGGGGGGGGGAGAAGTTTCTATAATCGAAACATTAGTCTAGAAAAGCCAGAAAGAAAACTCCATCTCTATTTAGACTCTTCTTGTAAGTACGAAAGAGGCAATGTTAGGACAATGACCCACCAATACAAGGAGAAGTTAATTGATATTGGCAGTTATAAAAAAAGGAAAGATAATCCTAAAACTTACACAATTCAGGGTGAACCGAAATTGGCTAAAGACAGAGGGCCCTAAAATCTTTAGAGCCACAGTGCCCTTCCTCATAGCTCATTTTTTTTTTTTACAAGAATTCCTGCTATCATGAATTTCATCCAAAAAATGACATCGTAATAATATGATGTTATGTTAAGGACAGGAAAGAACAAGACAATCTCTAAAAGACCGAGAACCTCTAACCCCAGTTAAATGATGACAATGATGTCCAGGAAGAGTAGCAAGGTCCTATTGTAAGGGGCTTCATTGATTTATTGCCTTGTATTTCTGGTCTTTAAAATACCATCAGCTTAAACGCTACCATTGATGTATTAAAAGAGATTGGTTGTCATGACAACGTCTGTGTAGTAAGGCGCCGTCCCTCTGACCATCAAATATGAATAACCGGATATGGGATTAGATTTGGAAAAAAAAAACGATTTATGGAAACGGATGAAAACAAACGAATTTTATTTCAAGTAATATTATTGTGTACCATTATCTCCAGAAATGCCAGACGCTATTTCAAGAAATATTATTATACAACGCATACTACAGAGTTGCCAGATTTTATCTCCAGATTTCGGACGTGTAGCAATGTTATGCCAAAATTAATGCTGATTTCCCTGCCTCTTTTGATAATAAATAGATCAGCCAATCAGACCAACGTCAAAGGTCTAGCTAGTCGTGAGAAAAATAAAGCAAGCCCCCAATACTATTGTAATCTCGTGTTAGTTATATGATGAAACTTGTGACCAAATGAATTTCTATTTTCCTTATCTCGCTTGTAATTCGTGTATTGCCTCATAGGATCCGATACCTCATTGTTACATAGTATTCGATATCTCCTTGTTCCTTAGGATCCGATACCTCCTTGTCTTTGGCGCATTTTCTCTTCCGTGATCCTTAATAAAAGTACATTAAGTGTGCGTTTGTGTGTGGGTGAGTGAGGGATAGAGATGGAGAGAGAGAGAGAGAGAGAGTTTCGCACCTTTCAAGTGTAGATGTCATAGTTAAATGCATAGTTTTCCCGACCTTCCAAGTGTAGATGTCAACATTTCCAGTGTAGAGCTCATAGTTAAATGTACAGTTTTCACAGCCTAAGGCTCTCACTATTTTCCATACACATTCAATATGTTTTTATATTTTTACTATCCCATCTATCAGGGCCGACCCTAACAAATGCGGGGCCCTATGCGAAACGGATAGCGCGGGGCCCAGTCTGTGTAGGGATAAGGATAATAAGTGAAAATTAAGATTTTGTATTTGAAAATAAATTCGGGGCGGGGCCTATGAAAGTGCGGGGCCCACTGCGGCCGCATAGGTTGCAGTGGCCTAAGGCCGGCCCTGCCGTCTATGTACTCATGTGTGTTAAATAAATACGTATATGTTTTCAATATTTCTGACTCTGACTGCGCACAATGCAATTAACAGAACAAAACGTTATCAGCCCAACATCTTCTCATTACCATACTAAAATTAACGGTTGATATTTCTGGACATTATAACGCTACAACTTCATCCAATGGATGTTTGCAAATCCAGAGATTCCGCTGGAAAGCTCCACCCTTCTCTCCCGAGCCAATATTTTCTACGCTCCGCTGGTCAAATGAGCCACGTACATCGTGCAAGCTCAAGATTTATTTGCATTGAAATTCCTTGAAATGAGATCCAGTCATTTGCATGCGCCCCTGTCAGTGTCATAAGCCTGTGATAGGACGGTGGGGTGGGGCGGTGGGGTGGGGCGGTGGGATAGGGCGCTATCTGAGTTTTCTTTAAGGTCACGAAAAACGTTCTCCGAGCCACGAATCACGGTCAAGATGACTCGCTTACACATTTTGGCGTTTCTTATCAATATAATTTAAAGTATAATTGCTGAATTTTAAACAGTTAAAATTAAGTAGTGACATTATTTGCTATTGAATGCGTTGTAGAGACATGTTTTTTCGATTACAGATCATCCGCATGACCAACAGGATGACCAACAGGATGACCAACAGGATGACCAACAGGATGACCAACATGATGACCAACAGGATGACCAACAGGATGACCAACATGATGACCAACAGGATGACCAACATGATGACCAACAGGATGACCAACAGGATGACCAACAGGATGACCAACAGGATGACCAACAGGATGACCAACAGGATGACCAACAGGATGACCAACAGGATGACCAACAGGATGACCAACAGGATGACCAACAGGATGACCAACAGGATGACCAACAGGATGACCAACATGATGACCAACAGGATGACCAACAGGATGACCAACAGGATGACCAACATGATGACCAACATGATGACCAACAGGATGACCAACAGGATGACCAACAGGATGACCAACAGGATGACCAACAGGATGACCAACATGATGACCAACATGATGACCAACAGGATGACCAACAGGATGACCAACATGATGACCAACAGGATGACCAACAGGATGACCAACAGGATGACCAACAGGATGACCAACAGGATGACCAACAGGATGACCAACAGGATGACCAACAGGATGACCAACAGGATGACCAACATGATGACCAACAGGATGACCAACAGGATGACCAACAGGATGACCAACAGGATGACCAACAGGATGACCAACATGATGACCAACAGGATGACCAACAGGATGACCAACATGATGACCAACAGGATGACCAACAGGATGACCAACAGGATGACCAACAGGATGACCAACAGGATGACCAACAGGATGACCAACATGATGACCAACAGGATGACCAACAGGATGACCAACAGGATGACCAACAGGATGACCAACATGATGACCAACAGGATGACCAACATGATGACCAACAGGATGACCAACATGATGACCAACAGGATGACCAACATGATGACCAACAGGATGACCAACAGGATGACCAACAGGATGACCAACAGGATGACCAACATGATGACCAACAGGATGACCAACAGGATGACCAACAGGATGACCAACAGGATGACCAACAGGATGACCAACAGGATGACCAACATGATGACCAACATGATGACCAACAGGATGACCAACAGGATGACCAACAGGATGACCAACAGGATGACCAACAGGATGACCAACAGGATGACCAACAGGATGACCAACAGGATGACCAACAGGATGAACAAAATAAAGACTAACAAATTGACCAACATGATGAGCAGCATAAAAACGAAAAGGCTGACCAACATAATGACAAGCGTAATGACCAACATAATGACTAACATAATGACCAATATAATGACCAACCTGATGACTAACATAATGACCAACATGATGACCAACATAACGGTTTTCGAAGGCAACGCACTGTCACTGTGACATATATAGGGCAGCAGATTTCGTTGCATATTATATATAGAAAAAGACAAGTCAGCTCTTTCTTGTGACACTTGGACGGTGTAAACAACACGGTTAAGCCACTTGTTTATGCTATTATAAAACACCTACGTCCCAGTTGATTGTAGATAATGATGGGTATAAATATAACACAAACAACAGCTTCGGTCACTTCAGATAGCACCCTCTTAATATTACATACAAAAAACTGCATACCCTTATTTAAAAAGAACAACTTGGATTTACGTTGTAAGTTGTTAAAGGAGAACTGTATTTTATGAAGTGATGCTGTCGTTATTGAAAGCAAGTGTAAAGTGACCCTCTTAAGAAATGAGTTTTTTTTTTTTTTTAACCCTAGACCAATGGTCGGCAAACTCTTTAATCCAAAAAGAGCCAAAATTCAGCAGGAGGACGATTACATTTTTTGTGTGAGCCAATTTTCTTTTCAAGAACCAGTCAAGAACCATGTTTTTCGGAGTCAACACCGATTTGTGGCCGACTGGCCGAGCCGCACACATGTCGCTAAAGAGCCGCGATTTGCCGACCACTGGTCTAAACAACACAAACAAATGTAATCTGAGGGGGCGGGCAAGAGGACAAATAAACCGACATTTTTGACAATTCCAGAATTTCATCGTAAAAACAGTCAACATTGTAAAATCGGCTACAAGTTGCCATTGACATTTGTAGGAGAAGGATTTGCTAAATATTATAATAAATTTGTTTAGTTTGCAATACATCGTTTATCGCTTAAAACTAGCCATAAAAGGTCAAGGATGTTGTCAAGATAGACAATGATGGCGGCCGATTTAAATCGGATGCGGTCGGATGCAAAGTAAACACAATGTCAGGCGAATTTCGTTACCGAAAGATCGATCTTGTATGCCAGTCTTGTATGCCAGTCTCGTATGCCAGTCTTGTATGCCAGTCTTGTATGCCAATCTTGTATGCCAGTCTCGTATGCCAGTCTCGTATGCCAGTCTTGTATGCCAGTCTTGTATGCCAGTCTCGTATGCCAGTCTCGTATGCCAGTCTCGTATGCCAGTCTTGTATGCCAGTCTTGTATGTCGGTCTTGAATGTCGGACTTGTATGCCATTCTTGTATGTTGGTGAAATACGGAGCCAGTGTAAACGCAGCTTCAGAGTCACGCTGCCTCTATGCAACGGTGGTCGAGACTTGAAAACGCTTGAGAACCTGTGTACTAGTAGAGATACTGAGCTTGTATGTTCAGCGCAATTAACTAGATGTGACAGGCCCCGGCTTAACGCGACAATATTTAACAATCTGTAGCTTGCTAAGATCTCTAACAAAAAAAATATTTAAATAATTGCATTCTCAAAGTTTGCAACCGGGATCTTTAGAGATGGGAAGATTTCCCTGGAAGGCTTTTGCTGACTAAAAATCGTACGAGAGCTCGGGATATCGCCTGAAACAAAACATTATTCGTCAACATGCTGACAAGCCAAGGTTTTTCCCTCACTCATTTGTTGCAGATTTGGCAAACATTGAGCTGTTTGAGTGACAGTAGTTGGAGTCGCTGAAGAAGATAAACATTGCTAAATTAAAGAAAAAAAATGTTGTAGATCATTTGAAAATACGCCTTTATAGATCAGAGCTTTAAATGGTGAAAGGAAAAAAAAAATATGCCACGGCTTACGAGGAGGGTACTGCAAGGTCATGGGCGCCCGCAGAAAATTTTCTAGGGGGGGGGAACATATTTTTAGTAATGGGGGGAACATATTTTTAGTAATGTTTTAATGTAGTTTTAATTTACTGTAGCGTATTTGTATGGTGAACGAACTGACAGGACACTGTAGTAATGAAGGGCATACTGTAGCAACAATTTTTTATTAACACAATATATGTATATAACAAAAAATATTACAACATAAATTTAAAATAAAATGTATTCTTTAAACAAGAACTGGAGTCGTCTGTTATCGCTACCAAACATATCTACAATTTTGTCCATAAAGTCCTTTTTGTTGCAGTTCACTTTGTCTCGTGCACACTTAACATGCACAACCCAGACAGACGTTCATCTGACATTGTAGATCTATAGATTTAAGCCATGTTTTTACATGACGTAATATGTTGAACGATCTCTCCACCGTACATGTTGTTGCTTGCAATGTTAGCAAAACTAGTAAGGCATACCTGACAGCCGGATAAAACTTTGTAAAACTAATTAATATAGAAAATATAAAAATAATTACCCAGTAAAACGAGATCAGAATCAGCTTAATTTCTTTCTCTTTATTTTCTCTTTACTTTAATATTGTTTTTTTAAACTATTTTTGTCTAAATTTTTTTTTAATCATTCAATCTAGGGGGGGGGGGGGCAAGTGCCCCACCTTGCCACTATGTGCGGGCGCCCATGTGCAAGGCTCATTAATCTTTATCTTGTTTTTCAAAAGCTGTGACGTCATGTGCACAATGTTTCCGACACATATTTAAATATATAAGCCAAAATAAAGACGACAGTATTATTGTCATGAGCAGACGAGGAAAATCTTACGCATATTAAAACATGATCTTCCCGGTATTTGTGTTCGCGTCATGTCTCACGACCTTGACGTCAGCTTTAGGAATGCACTTTATGGATTGTCCTGGCAATGATAGTAAGTACGTAGCGTGGTTCTCACATGTCATAGCTGGGCTGTCATACATGTTAGCTGGGCTGTCATACATGTTAGCTGGGCTGTCATACATGTTAGCTGGGCTGTAATACATGTTAGCTGGGCTGTCATACATGTTAGCTGGGCTGTCATACATGTTAGTTGGGCTGTCATACATGTTAGCTGGGCTGGTATACCTGTTAGCTTGGCTGTTATACCTGTTAGCTTGGCTGTCATACATGTTAGCTGGGTTGTCATACATGTTAGTTTGGCTGTCATACATGTTAGCTGGGGTGTCATACATTTTAGCTGGGCTGTCATACATGTTAGCTGGCCTGGTATAACTGTAGCTTGGCTGTCATACATGTTAGCTAGGCTGGTATATCTGTAGCTTGGTTGGTAAATGAGGTAGCTAGGCTGGTATACCTGTAGCTTGGCTGGTATATTAGTTAGCTAGGCTGGTATATTAGCTAGCTAGGCTGGTATATTAGGTAGCTAGGCTGGTATACATGCAGCTTGGCTGGTATATGAAACAGTTAGGCTGGTATAGGAGCTAGTTAGAATGGTAGCTGGCCTGGTATATGAGGTTGCTAGGCTGGTATACCTGTAGCTGGCCTGGTATATGAGGTTGCTAGGCTGGTATAACTGTAGCTTGGCTGCTGTAGGAGGTAGCGAGGTTGGTATACCTGTAGCTGGCCTGGTATATGAGGTTGCTAGGCTGGTATAACTGTAGCTTGGCTGCTGTAGGAGGTAGCGAGGCTGGTATACCTGTAGCTGGGTAGTATATCTAGTAGTAGAGCCGTCGCGTGATTTTTGGAGCCCCCTACCAGCCACGTTTCGTTTTTATGCCCCCCCCCCCCTTTTTGCGTTCAAAGTTGATGGCTAATTTCCCCCCCCCACCCCACATCAAAACTTTTGCCCTTTAAACATCAGAGGCATTTCAGATTTGTAGTGATTGGAGGGTCCACGCGACGGCTCCATTAGTTTTTGGGCTGGTACACACCATAGCTGGTATACATTTTACAGCTGGTATTTTAAGTTAGCGTATGTTGTAGATCTATAAATACAATCCTTATCATTTGGGTTAGTATTTGATAGTCACGATTAAACAGAACAAAACAACGTAGATGGTCGCGATTGTCATTGGTGTTTCTTGTTCGTTAATGATTGTAATGGATACGCACTATGCGATTTTTTCGTAAAAACGCACAACAAACAAAAATATTTGTAGCAATGTGAGTTGATCTTATTTTATGGATGAAAATAATGGGTTGGAGAGTTGAAAAAAAGAAAAAAAATGTGGGGGGGGGGGCGGGGGCTCTTTAAAATGAATCTTGTGACCGGGCGCCAAACATTCTAGCTACGCCCCTGCTGTCCAGATGTCTTCGGTTTATCGCGGAATTAAACGTGTGCTTGTCTTTCTCTGTCCATGATATGTTGGGTTTATGGAGGAATTAAATTTGTGCATTCAATCAATTCAAAACATACATTCAAATGATCCATTTAAACAATTAAATTCGAACAATCAGTTCAAACAATCAGTTCAAACAATCAGTTCAAACAATCAGTTCTAACAATCAGTTCAAACAATCAGGTCAAACAATCTATTCTCCGTAACAATCCGTAAATATATTTTTAAATCTATTTTTATAACTTTATAAAAACCTGATGTTTTCTTAATTATTTGATTTTTTTTTATTTTTTAAAATGAAATTTGTTCAATAATCCAAACTAATGAGACATTTGACAGTAAATTAATTTGAACAAGTGCAATCATGTTCATTTGATATTATGAACATTTCAAAGCTGAAAAGATTCAAGATAAGCGAGCTACGCGCAGACAAGTTTGTCAACTTTCCAGCATGTGACGTCGCCATTTGCAATCCGATTGTTGCGAACTATGTACCAGAAATTTAAGATGACATTCAAGGCTATATACTATTAAATGTTATAAATAGATATGGATGTGATTAACTGGCACCTGTGCTGATTTTAGTCAGTGGCGAAATTCAGGACGTGTCTGTAAATCGAAAACGGTGGAGGTTTGGGGGGGTGGGGGGGGGGGGGGTTTGAAATGGTGACCTTAAAATTTTTATAATTTACTGAATCCGTTTGCTTCTCAGAAGCCTGTCAATTAATGTGACACTAAAGCCACATTGTTATCTTAAAAAATACTAATATGTGAGATTTAATGTTAACGCAGTAGCATCGTGAATTAAATGTGTGAATGTCTTTCTCTGTCCAGCAGAGGCGGAGCTAAGGTGGGGCAGAGGGGCACAGATGTCCCTGGGCACCAGACAGTTAGGGGCTCCAAAATGTGCTTTGGTGTTATTTTAATGGTGGAAATAATTGGTCTGAGAGTTGAAAAAAAAAAAAAAAAAGGGGGGGGGGGGTCTTTAAAATGAATCTTGTCACCGGGCGCCAAACATTCTAGCTACGCCTCTGCTGTCCAGATGTCTTCGGTTTATCGGGGAATTAAATGTGTGCTTGTCCTTTTCTGTCCATGATATGTTGGGTTTATGGAGGAAGTAAATTTGTTGATTGTCTTCGTCTGTCCAGATATCTAAGGTTTATCGAGGAATTACATTTGTTGAATGTCTTTCTCTTTCCAGATGTCTTGGGTTTGTTGAGGAAATGCTGCACCAGTGACCAACTGCCGAAAGGCTGTGAATGTTTTGATATCTCGTCCAGCACGGACTTCACAAACACCCTCTTCCACAAACCACAGTGCCCGTCGGAAATCAATGTTGCCTTCAACCTTTTTACCCGGGCACACCGAAACACTGCGACCAGGATCAGGGTAGGTCAGGGGGGTCGAATGGCAGGGTAGATCAGGGGGTCAGATGGCAGGGTATAACAATAGGTCCGATGGCAGGGTAGAACAATGGGTCAGATGGCAGGGTAGAACAATGGGTCAGATGGGAGGATAGATCAGGGGGTCAGATGGCAGAGTAGATCAGGGGGTCAGATGGCAGGGTAGATCAGGAGTTCAGATGGCAGGTTAGATCAGGGGGTCAGATGGCAGGGTAGGTCAGGGGGTCAGATGGCAGGCTAGATCAGGGGGTCAGATGGCAGGGTAGATCAGGAGGTCAGATGGCAGGGTAGATCAGGGGGTCAGATGGCAGGGTAGATCAGGGGGTCAGATGGCAGGGTATATCAGGGGGTCAGATGGCAGGGTAGGTCAGGGGGTAAGATGGCAGGTTAGATCAGGGGGTAAGATTGCAGGGTAGATCAGGGGGTCAGATGTCAGGGTAGATCAGGGGGTCAGATGGCAGGGTAGGTCAGGGGGGTCAGATGGCAGGTTAGATCAGGGGGTAAGATGGCAGGGTATATCAGGGGGTCAGATGGCAGGGCAGATCAGGGGTTCAGATGGCAGGATAGGTCAGGGGGTCAGATGGCAGTGTTGGTCAGGGGGTCTGATGGCAGGGTAGGTCAGGGGTCAGATGGTAGGTTAGATCAGGGGGTCAGGTGCCAGGGTAGATCAGGGGGTCAGATGGCAGGGTAGATCAGGGAGTCAGATGGCAGGGTAGATCAGGGAGGTCAGATGGCAGGGTAGATCAGGGGTTCAGATGGCAGGTTAGATCAGGGGGTCAGATGGCAGGGTAGATCAGGAGTCAGATGGCTGGGTAGGTCAGGGGGTCAGATGGCAGGGTAGATTAGGGTGTCAGATGGCAGGGTAGGTCAGGGAGTCAGATGGCAAGGTAGATCAGGGGGTCAGATGGCAAGGTAGGTCAGGGGGTCAGATGGCAGGGTAGGTCAGGGAGTCAGATGGCAGGGTAGATCAGGGAGTCAGATGGCAGGGTAGGTCAGGGGGTTCGGGTGGCAGGTTAGGTCAGGGGGGTCGAATGGGTTAATATGGAGATCTCTCACAGCCCAGAGAAATATCTGAGACCTACACTCCCCGTAGTTGCTAATCCGTCAACATAGATCTATCAAATGGGACTTTCAGAATAAAAGAAATAAGCTACCTAAAATTTGTTTACAAGTCAAATCTCCAAAGCAACAACAACAAAATTTGTAGCAACAACAATAACACAAACAAAATGACAAGCCTTTTCAGATCAATGCCCATGACTTTGCTCAAAACATAATTTGATTTAGACTGGCAATCAGAAACCAGTCTGTGTAGAAAACAGCAGAACACTTTCGTAAATTTGTGGTTAGCGAAGATTATTTTCAAGAGTGATAACTCGGGGAATGAACTGACAATGGTGACAAACTGTCCAGTTTCTTCCTGGCAGGAGTTGCCGGCGTGACATGACATGACGCATTGTTATTTAATAATTCTATTTTCCTTCCAGTCCGGAGATGCAAATATTAGAGGCACGCCCTACAACGGGGCTAAGAAGACAGTGTTTGTGGCACACGGCTTCACAGACTCTGGGTCTGCTCCCTGGTGCCTGGACATGAAGAATGCACTGTTGGATGCGGTAAATCTTTTTGTTCTAAAACTGTTTATGCGTATATATTTTCTCCACATTTCAGTCCAATAAACTTTCTACTGCACATTTCAGAGAATACCACCTTATAGATGGTTAAGAAAGTAATTTATTACTCTCCTAACAATCTCATCAGAAAATAAACGCGCTTAATTACTCTCTAAACCAACTCACCAGAGGATTAAACCTTATAATTACTCTCTAAACTTTTTCACCATAAAATAAAATCTCGTTCTTAATCTCTGAACCAACTCAACCATATTTTCGCATCACAACCAACGTGTCCACGAAGTGTGTCCACTGTGTCGTCCGCCTATGTCTTCCCTGCAGACCGCCGTGGCCACTACACCAATCCCCAGAGTTTACGCGCACCGCTCACGCCCAAAGAAAGTGCATGGCAAGAAAAAGCAAAATCAACTACTAGAACCCAAACAAACGCTTGTCCCACGTGCGGGAAAGCTTTCCAGGTGCAGGTGGAGCTGACAGGCCACCTGCGTACTCTCTTTGAAATTTAGCCATGGTTATCTTAGCGTGCGAAGGACGAACAATAACACGCCCCTCCTTTTCTTATTTAAGTGAGCTATAAAGCTGGTATGAGGCTCCTTCTCATAGCACCAATGGACGCAACTCCTTCTCATAGCACCAATGGACGCACTCCTTCTCATAGCACCAATGGACGCAACTCCTTCTCATAGCACCAATGGACGCACTCCTTCTCATAGCACCAATGGACGCAACTCCTTCTCATAGCACCAATGGACGCAACTCCTTCTCATAGCACCAATGGACGCACTCCTTCTCATAGCACCAATGGACGCAACTCCTTCTCATAGCACCAATGGACGCAACTCCTTCTCATTGCACCAATGGATGCAACTCCTTCTCATAGCACCAATGGACGGAATCCTTCTCATAGCACCAATGGACGCACTTGATTATGCAACACTGACTTACGCAACCTAACCCAACAAAAAGACATTAAGAAGACTAATAAATTGAAATACTTTATATTTAGATAAACAAAAATAATGAATTTCAACTTCGGTTCATTTCTCATTTAATTGTTACATTTATTTCATTTGTTAAATGTGTTACATTCACTCTTGTAACATTTCTTACACAATGTCTTGCTGAATGTGTTACATTCACTCTTGTAACATTTCTTACACAATGTCTTGCTGAATGTGTTACATTCACTCTTGTAACATTTCTTACACAATGTCTTGCTGAATGTGTTACATTCACTCTTGTAACATTTCTTACACAATGTCTTGCTGAATGTGTTACATTCACTCTTGTAACATTACTTGCACCATGTCTTGCTAAATGTGTTACATACACTCTTGTACTTGTAATATTACTTGCACAATGTCTTGCTGATGCCATGCATCTGGCTCGTCTGTCAGGAAGATTTGAATGTCATCCTAGTGGACTGGCAGGCAGGAGCCAAAGGGCCCAACTACTACCAGGCTGTGGCGAACACACGAGTCGTTGGGGCCATGGTCGGGCGTCTCATCCAGGACTTTCACACAGTCGCTAATGCTAACTTCGGGGTAAGCCAGGAGTGTATGGTGCATGTGGCTGGATAGTTGCACACTAAATTCGGGGTAAGCCAAGAGTTTATTGTGCATGAGACTGCATATTTGCACACTTACTTCGGGGTAAGCCAAGAGTTTATTGTGCATGTGGCTGCATAGTTGCGCACTTACTTCGGGGTAAGCCAAGAGTTTATTGTGCATGTGACTGCATATTTGCACACTTACTTCGGGGTGAGCCAAAAGTTTATTGTTCATGTGACTGCATATTTGCACACTTACTTCGGGGTAAGCCAAGAGTTTATTGTGCATGTGGCTGGATAGTTGCACACTTACTTCGGGGTAAGCCAAGAGTTTATTGTGCATGTGACTGCATAGTTGCACACTAAATTCGGGGTAAGCCAAGAGTTTTTTGTGCATGTGAATGGATAGTTGCACACTTACTTCGGGGTAAGCCAATAGTTTATTGTGCATGTGGCTGGATAGTTGCACACTTACTTCGGGGTAAGCCAAGAGTTTATTGTGCACGTGGCTGGATAGATGCATACTTACTTCGGGGTAAGCCAAGAGATTTTTGTGCATGTGGTTTGATAGTTGCCTACTTCGGGGTAAGCCAAGAGTTTATTGTGCATGTGGCTGGATAGTTGCACACATACTTCGGGGTAAAATGAGAGTTTGTAATGCATGTGGCTGGACATCGACAATTAACATTTGTCTTACAGCTAGAAGACGGACGCGTTTTATCACACTTGCGGATTTTCTATGTCATACACAAGCTTCATATCATTGATATGTAGATAGCAGACGATAAATTGACACGAAATTATACAATGTTATACTTTGTGGTACACTTGGAAAAAAAACGTTGACTTTTCCTTATATAACGATTTGATGTTGCATGTTGCCATGGTGATGTATCGGCATTACTATTTCAGAACTTCCATTTGATTGGTCACAGTTTGGGAGCTCAGATTATGGGATACGCCGGAAAAGAAATTTTCCGCTTAACCAATCAAAAAGTCGGTCGTATCTCAGGTAGGAATGGTTTTAATTGTATACGGCAAAACAACAACGAGCAAACAAACAAGCAAGCAAACAAACAAAGAAACAACAACGATAACAATAAAAGTACTCAAACTTCTGCATCTTGATTTCGTACATGTGTCTGTTTACGGTGCAGAGCACCAGCCCACAACCTGTTCACAGAAATTGAAATGAAGATATGTTGGATAGTTGTGGGAAAATGAAGATATGTTGGATAGTTGTGGGAAAATGAAGATATGTTGGATAGTTGTGGGAAAATGAAGATATGTTGGATAGTTGTGGGAAATGAAGATATGTTGGATAGTTGTGGGAAAATGAAGATATGTTGGATAGTTGTGGGAAAATGAAGATATGTTGGATAGTTGTGGGAAATGAAGATATGTTGGATAGTTGTGGGAAATGACGATATGTTGGATAGTTGTGGGAAATGAAGATATTTTGGATAGTTGTGGGAAATGAAGATATGTTAGATAGTTGTGGGAAATGAAGATATGTTGGATAGTTGTCGGAAATGAAGATATGTTGGATAGTTGTGGGAAATGAAGATATGTTGGATAGTTGTTGGAGAATGAAGATATGTTGCATACTTGATGGAAATGAAGATATTTTGGTTAGTTGTTGGAAATGAAGATATGTTGGATAGTTGTTGGAAATGAAGACATTTTGAACATTTTTCTCTCTCTCTCATACGCAAGTGGTTGTTAAGGGGATCCCGTTTGAACAAGTTGGCTGAACAATTCTGAGAGAGATTTAATAGAACGGCTTCTAATAAGACAGTTTGATGTCTATTGTAATGAAAGAAAATGGCAACTGAAAGGGAAAAGGGTCACGAAAGTGTTCTCCAGCGGGTGCTGCATTCACTCTCCTGCAGATGGAAATATGCACCGTCACCGCTGGAGACAGGTACCATTACAGATGGAGCTATGCACCGTTACAGCTAGAGCTATGCACCGCTACATGCAGCTGTAGATATTGGCACCGTTACAGATGGAGATATGCGCGGTCACAGCTGAGGATAGGCACTGTTACAGATGGAGCTATGCCCCGTCACAGCTGGAGCTTTGCATCGTCACAGCTGGAGATAGGCACCGTTACAGATGGAGCTATGCACCGCTACAGCTGGAGCTATGTACCGTTACAGCCTTAGTTACGCACCGTTACAAACGGATCTATGTACAGTTACAGCTGGAGCTTTGCACCGTTGACAAACACAAGATCCGGGAGTTTCAGTACTGTTAAATATTTTGTCCCAAAGTTTTTTTTGTTAAATAATTATTATAACATAGAAATAACACAGTTAGATACTCAATGACTGAACATTTTTTCCCACCTAAAGATTTTAATGGAAAAATACGTCTACACCAACTCCATTGTTTTTGTTTTCTTTTGATCAAAAGGCCTTGACCCCGCTGGTCCCGCCTTTGAGAACTACAGTGACTTTGTGAGAATTGACAAAAGTGACGGTCAGTTTGTTGACATCATGCACACAGATGCAGAGCCATTACTTAACTCAGGTACACATAAATATCTTTACTTAAATCCCGTACACATTAATATCATTACTTAAAATCATGTACATAGGAAAGTCTTTTGTGTAAACATTACTTAACTAATTCGGTTTCATCAGCCATTGCCGACTCTTACAATAAACACAGACGAACATTCATGCCAACCCTTACAATAAACACAGACAACCATTCATGCCACCCCACTAATGAAGATTGTTGAACATTTCTCGCCCAGGTTTCGGAACCCGTTTTTCTGTCGGCCATGTTGACTTCTATCCCAATGGCGGGGTCCACCAGCCTGGATGCCCACCAGAGACGTACGGCATCCTCTCCATGATCAGCTTCGAATGTAATTATGTTATCAAGTCTGCTGGGGTTGGCTGGTGGGGTTGGCTGGTGGGTTTGGCTGGTGGGGTTGGCTGTTGAAGTATATACATATCAGAACAACAGTGACTTTATGTCTGGTCGGGTTGGCTGTTGAAGTTGAGACATATAAGATCAACAGTAATTTTTTTAAGTGTGTTGGGGTTGGCTGTGAAGTTGATACATGAAAGGTCAACAGTAACTTAAAGTCTGGTGGGGTTGGCTGTTAGTGTTAAGGTTGATACATATCAGATCAACAGTACCGTTAAGTGTGGTGATGTCGGCTGTTGAAGTTGATGCATACCAGATCAACAGTAAGTGTCTTTCAATGGTATACACAAAGGAAGCGTGATAAAGCTCTGAAGACACCTTTCATTAACATTACTTACATATATTTTTGTCACCTTTCATTAACATTACTTACATATATTTTTGTCACCTTTCATTAACATTACTTACACATATTTTTGTCACCTTTCATTAACATTACTTACAAATATTTTTGTCACCTTTCATTAACATTACTTACATATATTTTTGTCACCTTTCATTAACATTACTTACATATATTTTTGTCACCTTTCATTAACATTACTTACATATATTTTGTCACCTTTCAACCCCCCCCCCCCCTTAAACCATAACAGCGGAAAAAAACACCGGAGCATGCAGCCATGGCCGAGCTGTCGACTACTTCACCTACTCCATCAACAGATGTCGCTTCAACCCACCCAACGGTGACGTCTCCTGCACTATGGGATACCACGTCAGCAGGAGTTGCAAGGGAGATTACCACCCCCATACGACCAGCACAGTTCCATTTTGTTAGATTGAGCCGATATCATGTCAATAAATTAAGTGAACTATTACTAGTAGCAGAATGTGTCTGAACACAAGAAGGCACAGTGTGTCTCTGAATATCAGAAGAAAATGTATACTGAATATCAGATATAACTGTTTGTATCTGAATATCAGAAGTTACTGTTTGTGTCGGACTATCAGAAGTTACTGTTTATATCTGAATATCAGAAGTTATTGTTTGTGCCTGTATATCAGTAGTTACTGTTTGTGTCTGAATATCAGAAGTTACTGTTTGTGCCTGTATATCAGAAGTTACTGTTTGTGTCTGACTATCAGAAGTTACTGTTTGTGCCTGTATATCAGAAGTTACTGTGTTATAAGATTCAACTCTATGTGGCACTCTTACAAACATCTCCTTCCTTCTGAATGTCATGCTATTTTGAGCCGTCAGCTATTTGTAGCCACTTTATTGATCACGTGACCCTAAGCAAATGACTTCCATGCGATTGGTTGATTTTTTAATGTTTTTTTTTATATTAAAGATGAAGGAGAAACAAAAGAGGGCGGGAGCGGTGACAGAGAGACAGAGAGAGAGAGAGAGAGAGAGAGAGAGATAGAGAAAAGCAGAGAGGTGTAATAATAAAACAATAACAAAACTATAAATGTTGCGAACAGCGAATAATTTAATTTTCATATGTAAAGCCAATGTTGACATGCTGTAAGATGACATGGCGTAAGTTGACATGGTGTATTATGACATGCTGTAGATGACATGCTGTAAGATGACATGCCGTAAAATGACATTCGATCCAACAAAACAAAACATGGAACATACGAAAAGCACAGATGTACACTAGGGGCGTTGACACGGGGGCGGGGGGGGGGGCGGGGGGGGGAGCAGTTGCTTCCAATCTATCTGACATAGTGGGAAGGGAGGGAGGTATTGCTTTTGTATTTCTCCAGTTAAGAAAACTAATACACAAAAGGAACAATACAAATAATCTTTATTGTATAAATAATTCTTCTTAAAAATTTAACTGGAAAAAGGTGGGATGCGGGGGGGGGGGGGGGGGGGGGGTTAGATTTTTTGTTTTGAGGCAATACAAGTGGGGGTTTTTTTGTGGGTGGGGTGGTTCCCCTGGTTTCCCTGGTTCGCCTGGTTCTCCCGGAAATCAAACAATCAGGATTGAATTTTTTTAATACTGGAATACACACACCTACACACAATGACACACACACTTGCACACACATTGAGACACAAACACCTGGACACATACACACACACACGCGCGCGTGATCGGCCAACTAAAATTCAATTGTTGAATAATGACTATTTTTGATATTTTGGTTTACTGAAATTCTTAAAGAGCTATTGATTTATTGGCGAAATTGTTACCGCTTAATAGCAATATTAATATTGAACAGTCAACAATAGTTGCAATTTTTTTAAACAATACGTTTTTTGTGCTATTAATATCCCTAGAATACTCTCGAACTAAACATGGCTGGCTATGATACACACACACAATTTACCAAGCTCATGGTGTCGGGAGAGTGTGGGTCACCTTCACCACTCAGGGAGGGGGGGGGGTGGCCGCCCCTGGTGTACAACAATGTTGTCATTTCGTTAGCTATTCAAGCGCTCTTGGGCACAAAAAAATGAAATGCCATTTGAGCACATACCATGACATCAAATTACATTTGAGCCATTACATGACACCATTTCATTTGAGCACATACTATGACATCAAATGACATTTGAGCACGTACCATGACATCATTTCACATGAGCACATACCATGACATCATAATGTCGATTGAGCACATATCATGACATCAAATGACATTTAAGTCCATACCATGACATCCTTTCATTTGAGCACATACCATGAAGTCGCAATTTCATTTAACCACATTCCCTGGCGTCTGAATGTCTTGCCATAACCTGACCGTGTCATTTTATCGATCATCCCTACGTCACTACATCACTACGTCATTACATCATTGCATCCTTACATCACTACCATTGTATCGTACAATTCCACACAAAGCCAAATAGTGGACACCCACCAAATGTTAAAAAAAAACAACAACATGCTTTTATGACATCCTAACAACCTGCAATAATGTTACGTCTGGCAGACGTCACGACGGGTGTAACTGAACAAGTTCGATTAACTTTTCATGTAAGTGTCGTAGATAATACACGTTGACATCACATATGAAATCACATATGAAATCACATATGAAATCACACATGAAATCACACATGAAATCACACATGAAATCACACATGAAATCACACATGAAATCACACATGAAATCACATATGAAATCACTATGAAATCACACATGAAATCACATATGAAATCACACATGAAATCACACATGAAATTACACATGAAATCACACATGAAATCACACATGAAATCACACATGAAATCACATATGAAATCACATATGAAATCACACATGAAATCACACATGAAATCACACATGAAATCACACATGAAATCACACATGAAATCACACATGAAATCACACATGAAATCACACATGAAATCACACATGAAATCACACATGAAATCACACATGAAATCACACATGAAATCACACATGAAATCACATATGAAATCACTATGAAATCACACATGAAATCACATATGAAATCACACATGAAATCACACATGAAATTACACATGAAATCACACATGAAATCACACATGAAATCACACATGAAATCACATATGAAATCACATATGAAATCACACATGAAATCACACATGAAATCACACATGAAATCACACATGAAATCACACATGAAATCACACATGAAATCACACATGAAATCACACATGAAATCACACATGAAATCACACATGAAATCACACATGAAATCACACATGAAATCACACATTAAATCACATATGAAATCACAAATGAAATCACATATGAAATCACATATGAAATCAAATATGAAATCACACATGAAATCACACATGAAATCACACATGAAATCACACATGAAATCACACATGAAATCACACATGAAATCACACATGAAATCACACATGAAATCACACATGAAATCACACATGAAATCACACATGAAATCACACATGAAATCACACATGAAATCACACATTAAATCACATATGAAATCACACATGAAATCACACATGAAATCACATATGAAATCACACATGAAATCACACATGAAATCACACATGAAATCACACATGAAATCACACATGAAATCACACATGAAATCACACATGAAATCACACATGAAATCACACATGAAATCACACATGAAATCACACATGAAATCACACATTAAATCACATATGAAATCACAATTGAAATCACATATGAAATCACACATGAAATCACACATGAAATCACATATGAAATCACACATGAAATCACACATGAAATCACACATGAAATCACATATGAAATCACTATGAAATCACATATGAAATCACTATGAAATCACACATGAAATCACACATGAAATCACACATGAAATCGCTATGAAATCACACATGAAATCACATATGAAATCACTATGAAATCACGTATCAATCTTTCAATAATCATATAAATTATAAAATAAAACAACAAAAAAACCCAGAACACCCGTCAATCAATCTCCAGAAAGCAAACGTCCATCTCTGGTATAATCACATCAACGCATCGGAACGATATAACATGATAATCGTGTAATAATATGTTTAGCAAAATGCTTATCCGGTGAAGTCACATTCCAAAAAAACATGAAGCTTGAAAAGTAGGATTTAATTTTTTTTTTTTAAATGAACACGTTTTTGGGAAACAATTTAATTTTTGGTTAAATGATAATCATACAGAGAAAAAGAGTTTGCCAAATCCAGATAGAGTTAATTGCAAGGGTGTGGCGTGGGGTGGAGAACCTCCACAACACCCCCTGCCCCTATCATGAAACAGATAATGTTCACATGGTAAGCACGTAAAAAAACAACGTAGATCGCCGTAAGCACGTCTGCACTTAGACGTTAAATATACGTCATCGGATGACGAGGGAACAACGGATCCTCGTGGACCTGACGAGCATGGCAGATAATGCACAAGGACACGGCTGATGAAATGTTGACCTTCAAGAACGGATGTTGTCATTACCACAGCCAGGTTTGGATTACTGGCCGAACAGCTATTTTTCAAAGCTATCTTGATTTTTATTAAGGTCTCTACTGCAGGTAGTCCCCAAAACTGGTCTCTGCTGCAATTTGTCTCCAAAACTGGTCTCTGCTGCACTTTATCTCCACAACGGGTCTCTGCTGCAATTTGACTCCAAAACGGGTCTCTGCTGCTAGATGTATTCAACACTGGTCTCTGCTGCAATTGGTCTCCAGCTCTGGTCTCTGCTGTTAGTTGTCACCGACAACATTTCATTTATCGAGTCATACAACATCAAGGTACTTCATAGGCACCCGACGCGTTTTTTCGCCATATGACTGTAACATCTCTGAAATATTGGTGGACATTCATTTCTTAAGTTTAGTAACTTTTTTTGGGAAAATCGTTTTATTTGAAATTGTTTTTTTTAAAAATTGCTTTATTTGTCAGTTATGTTGTTCAGTGAATGCTAAAGCTTGGTCACACAATTTTCTACAACACATTTTGATTAGTCGTCCGAATCCTCCACACTACAACGAGGCTTAAGTTAGAAGCCATCTTGTCAATGAACGATAAGCCTCTGAATGAGTATTTGCATGTCACAAGAGTTGCGACTCCTGTTTGAACAATAACTCCGGATGAACTCCGGATCGCCCAAAATCCCGCCACGTCCAATCAAACATTGCTCGGCGTGCAAGGGCCGCAACCGGTGACCTCGACGGAAGTGAGCTCGAGGTCACCGAACTCCCGGACGTTGGTGGATCGGCTCTGCCACGACGTTTGACGCATGAGCACACGAGACCGCGCGCCCCGCGGAGCCTTCCAGCACGTGCAGAGTGCGTGGTAGAACGTGCTGCGGAAGTGTTTGGACATGAACCCGTAGATGACCGGGTTGATGCAGGAGTTGGCGTACGACATCAGGTAGAAGACCTGCCGCATCGGCTTCAGGTAGCCGTAGTTGAGCGTGTCGATGACGCCGAACGCCGTCAGGGTGTTGCTGATGAGGATGGGGGCCCAGCAGATGATGAAGACGACGATGACGGCCACGAGCATCTTAATGACCTGGATCAGATGGACAATAGAAGAATTGAAATGTGTGCCGGTGGGTGGGTGGAAGGGGGGGGGGTGGTCAAGTGGAGACAGTAGCATCGGTGGGTGTGGAAGTGTCAGTCCACCCCAGGCGGCAATAACCCAAGAAACGCCAGTGGTGGGAGATCTCCTAAAATGATATTGAAAAGCTATTTTTTTCTTTCCAAAGCAAGGGATAGGCCAGTTCTATCTAGACAAAGTTGCTATATTCGTATGCAAAGCTACACGTATAGTGTATGTTTTGTTGAGGGAGGGGGACTGTCAGAGACAAAGACAGTTGTAGACTGAAAATACAAAATCTGTATAAAACAGCTAACACTATCCCGGAAGAGCCCGAGGCTTAGTTGAAATCCCAACTTGAGAACCTTTGATCTCCAGTCTATCTCCTTCAGGCCTAATCGGATGGCAAAGTTCTAACGGGCATTGGTCATGTCCTTCCTCAAAGGTCAAATTGGTCAAGTCCTTCCTCAAAGGTCAAACAATCTATTTCATGAGATCTAGCGACCAAAAAAGACAGTAGCGTTTAATAGTGTTCCTGACCTCACTCACTCTAGTCGTTTAAGGTTATTGACCTATAATAACTGACCTGTATTTTGGTCTTGTCGTCTTCTCCGTCCCGGTTGACTGACTGTGACCTGAACACGGGTGACCTTTCACTGTTCCGGCCGGGACTTGAGGCCGGAGTTGAGTGTGTGGAGCCTCCATTGGCGTTTTTACTTCTGTCAACAATAAATGTTGGCGGAGGTGAGGGGTGGGGGTGAAATATGAAGAGTTTCTATTGTTTTAGATGACATATGATGTTTTACTAATGTACTAGATGAAATATGATGTTTTACTTATGTACTTGATGAAATTTGATGTTTTACTATTCTAATTGATGAAATTTGATGTTTTACTATTCTAATTGATGAAATTTGATGTTTTACTTATGTACTTGATGAAATATGATGTTTTACTATTCTAATTGATGAAATTTGATGTTTTACTATTCTAATTGATGAAATTTGATGTTTTACTTATGTACTTGATGAAATATGATGTTTTACTATTCTAATTGATGAAATTTGATGTTTTACTATTCTAATTGATGAAATTTGATGTTTTACTTATGTACTTGATGAAATTTGATGTTTTACTATTCTAATTGATGAAATTTGATGTTTTACTATTCTAATTGATGAAATTTGATGTTTTACTATTCTAATTGATGAAATTTGATGTTTTACTTATGTACTTGATGAAATTTGATGTTTTACTATTCTAATTGATGAAATTTGATGTTTTACTATTCTAATTGATGAAATTTGATGTTTTACTTATGTACTTGATGAAATTTGATGTTTTACTTATGTACTTGATGAAATTTGATGTTTTACTTATGTACTTGATGAAATATGATGTTTTACTATTCTAATTGATGAAATTTGATGTTTTACTTATGTACTTGATGAAATATGATGTTTTACTTATGTACTTGATGAAATATGATGTTTTACTATTCTAATTGATGAAATTTGATGTTTTACTATTCTAATTGATGAAATTTGATGTTTTACTATTCTAATTGATGAAATTTGATGTTTTACTTATGTACTTGATGAAATATGATGTTTTACTATTCTAATTGATGAAATTTGATGTTTTACTTATGTACTTGATGAAATTTGATGTTTTACTTATGTACTTGATGAAATATGATGTTTTACTATTCTAATTGATGAAATTTGATGTTTTACTTATGTACTTGATGAAATATGATGTTTTACTATTCTAATTGATGAAATTTGATGTTTTACTATTCTAATTGATGAAATTTGATGTTTTACTATTCTAATTGATGAAATATGATGTTTTACTATTCTAATTGATGAAATTTGATGTTTTACTTATGTACTTGATGAAATATGATGTTTTACTATTCTAATTGATGAAATTTGATGTTTTACTATTCTAATTGATGAAATTTGATGTTTTACTAATGTAATTGTTAACACTTTATTCAACTGTATAGGCGACAGTTGCCACTGAAACCTGTTGAATATTTATTTGACTCTTAACAGTTATTTTAAGTTGGATGGATTCAGAAAATTATTCAGGAAATCGACTCCGGCCTTTACTCTGAGTATCTGACGTCAGACCCAAGTTATCTTTTAGCGGCAAAACGGTTCAATACATTATTGTAATACAATGTTAACATCAAAGTGAACAATCTGTAGATAGCTGAAATTTTGACAGAATACGGTATGTAGATAGCTGAAATGTTGACAGAATACGGTATGTAGATAACTGACATGTTGACAGAATACGGTATGTAGATAGCTGACATGTTGACAGAATACGGTAAGTAGATAGCTGAAATGTTGACAGCATACGGTATGTAGATAGCTGAAATGTTGACAGAATACGGTAAGTAGATAGCTGAAATGTTGACAGCATACGGTATGTAGATAGCTGAAATGTTGACAGAAGACGTCAGGAAGATAGCTGAAATGTTGACAGCAGACGTCAGGAAGATAGCTGAAATGTTGACAGCAGACGTCCTGTAGACTTACGAACGACACCTTATGTCTGGCAAGCTAACTTTTTCAATATTGACTAAAATTGCTTAAGGATACACTGTTGTGGGGCCGGTTGGTGATTTAAAAAAAAATTATATTGTATTATTTTTTTATCATTTTTTAAAAGTGATAATATTACTAAAAAGAAGATTAATAAATAAAATAGCTCCTAAATTTCATGTCCAACCCTATCACACACTGATTCGGGGTCATCTGGGATTAGAATAAAATCATCCAAGGTCACGGTGTCTTTGAAACGTGTTGAATTCAATTGATTAGCAAGGATAAATTTATTGACACTTCATTGCAGTCCAAAGTTCAAATTAGCACCCTTTAATACCAGGTAAATAGCCAGCAGTTTGGCGACATTAAAATTACATGTCGTGTCCTCATTTGTCGTGTCCTCATTTGTCGTGTCCTCATTTGTTGTTTCCATATTTGGCTCCAGCCTTAAAAAATGTAGTATTCAAAGTTCATTAAGTTTTGTTTTTGTTTTTTTTTGCTCCTTTTATTGACCGTCATTTTTGTGTGTCTACGTGACTATTGCTCACCATAGCTGTCCGCCAATGGCCTTTCATTATGAGTTCAAATGCTGTCCTACAATGTCACAACATATTTTTGTACAAGTGCTGTCCTGGAATTCTAAGCATTAGTTGTAAAAGTAGTGTTCTTGAACATCAACTGTTGTTTGTTACAAATAATGTTAATAGAATGTTTGGATGTAAAGGTGGTGTCCTAGAATCAGTGAGGGGTGCCTAGGGGTGCTCAGGGATTAAGCCAACGTGGACGGGGTTTAAATGTCGCTTCCACCTTTAACGGAAAAAGGCATGCAGTTGTCTTAAGGCAGTGGTTCTCAACCTTTCTAATGCCGCGACCCCTTAATACAGTCCCTCACGTTGTGGCGACCCCCAACCACAAAATTATTTTCTATGCTACTTCATAGCTGTAGAGAGCATGTGTTTTCTGATGTCTTAGGCGACCCCTGGGAACGGGTGGTTCGACCCCCAAAGGGGTCGCGACCCACAGGTTGAGAACCACTTTCCTAAAGTGACACCCCTCCCAATAAAGAAAAGAGTTCCACCCCGTGTGGACCGCCCCCTCTTCCAACACCACTCCCTAGAACAGCGCTTCTCAACCTGTGGGTCGCGACCCCTTTGGGAGTCGAACGACACTTACACAGTCGTCGCCTAAGACCACCGGTAAACACATTTTATGAAGTATAAGCAACGAAAATAATTTTATGGTTTTTGTTCAACACAATATGAGGAACTGTATTCAAGGGTCGCAGCATTAGGAAGGTTGAGAGCCACTGGCCTAGAATGTACTATGATATTTAGTAAAAGTGTAACATGCTTCAAGACAGCAGGCCATACTTGCAGCGGAACTCTAAATACAAAGTTTATAAGAACAATGAACTATTTTCTTGACGAGTTCCCAAACTAAACAAATTTGTTAAAAAAAACTTTGAATGTGTTCCAAATCGAATGTATTTTGAAATGTAGCATTACGATATTTTCCATACAACGTTTTTCATGAACAAAAATAATCATAAACAAAAGTATAACGGGAAGGATTTCTCTGGCTCGACGCAACTTTCGTCGCATTAAATCTATAAATGTATAGAGAGTTGTCGTGTAAATGATAAGATAGGATCTGAGCAGTTTAATATCATGACACTTTGGGCACACATGCTACTCTGGGCTCGCATGCTATTCTGGGCTCGCGTGCTATTCTGGGTTCACGCGCTATTCTAAGCTCGCGTGCTATTCTGGGCTCACGTGCTATTCTGGGCTCACGTGCTATTCTGGGCTCACGTGCTATTCTGGGCTCACGTGCTATTCTGGGCTCACGTGCTATTCTGGGATTCTGGGCTAGCGTGATAATCTGGGGCTCGCGTTTTAATCTGGACTCACGTGGTAATCTTTGATAGCGTGCTATATTGGGACCGCATGTCGTAATCCATCCCTCCCATAATAATATACATCTAAGACAGGAACAAAAGAATGTTACACCGTAAAGTGTGTAGTACAATGCAAAGTGTCCAGTTCAATATGCAGTGTAAACTGCACTGTAAAGTACAATGCAAAGTGTACAGTTCAATATGCAGTGTAAACTGCACTGTAAAGTACAATGCAAAGTGTCCAGTTCAATATGCAGTGTCAACTGCAATGTAAAGTGTAAACTACAATGTAAAGCGTTAACTACAATGTAAAGAGTAAAAATACACTGTAAGGTATAGACTACAATGTAAAGTGTAAACTACAATGTCCAATCCACCTATTTTCACGTGTTTAGAGTCGGAAATTAAAAAAAAAAAAGCGGGATTCTGTATTGGTTATTGCTTACTTCCGGTTATCTTTGTTTTACCACAGTCCATAAACCGAATTTGTCAATTAAAAAATGGTCCATAAATCCTCTATCAAACATAAATAAGATTTGTTAGCACCACTAAAAGTTCACAAATTTATGCTTTTAAAAAAAAAAAAACAACGTTTATATTACCTTCTCTTTTGTTCGTGTTTTTGTGGAAAAAAATATTTGGAAGGCAAATTGACCCACTTTCCGTCATCCTATCGAGCTGAAACTTGACACATAAACACGTTGCCCGTGACGACACATTCTTTTAATTTTTCAGCCTCACTTCACACCCCCCCAAAAAAAATAAATAAATAAATAAATCAGGTTTTCCCGTTTTTCAAAGTAGGAAATTTTGTATGGGTGCGTGTTTCGATGTGGAGATTAATTGTGTAGCTACGTCATTGGTACTTGTGACGTATTTGATATGCGGTAAACAAAAATAAAATGCATTTTTGAAGGGGGAAGAAATGAAGAAAATATAAAATGCGTTTTCGCTAGAAGCTTATCCGCTTGCATAACCGCATCTTAATGAATGATTGCATTTATGCAAACAAACGTACTTATACGAAATTTTTTATTTTTTTATGAGTTGTTAAATACAGTACCAAGTTCGGTGTTGTGTCACGGAGAAATAATCAAATAAAAAAAAAAATAAAGATATCAATAACAAGCTAATCCATGTTTCCGTGTTTTTAGAATACGAAATTTAAACTCCACCGACAAGCGCGTCAGAGTAATACAACAAATATCAATTATTTAAACAGTTGATTTAATCTGGCTAGGGGAAGTTTTTTTTAAATTTTGAAAATAAATAGATTTAAAAAAAAAAAACGGACATTAAATGGTTTCTTTAGTCTGATATTAAATACTAGATATAGCCCGTCAAACATTGGCGACAGCAATGCGTGAACTTTCCATCTACTAGATATAGCCCGCCAAACATTGGTGACATCAATGCATGAACTTCCCATCTACTAGATATAGCCCGTCAAACATTGGTGACAGCAATGCGTGAACTTCCCATCTACTAGATATAGCCCGCCAAACATTGGTGACAGCAATGCATGAACTTCCCATCTACTAGATATAGCCCGCAAAACATTGGTGACAGCAATGCATGAACTTCCCATCTACTAGATATAGCCCGCCAAACATTGGTGACAGCAATGCATGAACTTCCCATCTACTAGATATAGCCCGCCAAACATTGGTGACAGCAATGCATGAACTTCCCATCTACTAGATATAGCCCGCCAAACATTGGTGACAGCAATGCATGAACTTCCCATCTACTAGATATAGCCCGCCAAACATTGGTGACAGCAATGCATGAACTTCCCATCTACTAGATATAGCCCGCCAAACATTGGTGACAGCAATGCATGAACTTCCCATCTACTAGATATAGCCCGCAAAACATTGGTGACAGCAATGCATGAACTTCCCATCTACTAGGTATAGCCCGCCAAACATTGGTGACAGCAATGCATGAACTTCCCATCTACTAGATATAGCCCGCCAAACATTGGTGACAGCAATGCGTGAACTTCCCATATGCTAGGTATAGCCCGCCAAGCATTGGCGACATCAATACGTGAACTTCCCATCTACTCACATTTAAGAATTCCAATTTTTGCTACACCCCTTCCCCCCATGATACGTCACTGCCCATTTTTTATTTCCTGCCCAGGAACTATATTAATATATATTCTGATGTCCCCACCACTTTTAAAACGAATATTTTTTACGCTAAACGCAGTTGCGTTATATATATATTTTTTTAAAAATGTATCGTTTAGCGTAGTTATCGGGAATTATATTTTTCGCGTGTTTTGAATTCATTATTGAACCATACTTTCTTTCAAACATATAGAATTATTTTTAATATAGGCCTACTCTCAATACCAAATTCGCTTATTAGGAAGCAGCTGGAAATGGAATCATTCCACGGGTCACACCAGAAGCGTAATATATATCAGAGATTTTCTTTAATCTGGCATTGAATAATTAAGTGAGCAGTTTGTATTTACCTAAAAGCAAATCTTGTGATTCCACCAAGTCGATTGGCAGCCCATCCAGCACTGGTGCCATTGGTCACTCCCACACACTGACCATTACTGGCGTTCTGACTGTTACGTTTAATAACATAGCCCCTGCTGTTGACAAGAAAAGAACATCCGTCATGACAAGAAGACAGCTTATGTCATGACAAGAAGAGAGCTTATGTCATGACAAGAAGAGAGCTTATGTCATGGCAAGAAGAGAACAACTGTCATGGCAAGAAGAGAGCTTATGTTATGGCAAGAAGACAGCTTATGTCATGGCAAAAAGAGAGATTATGTCATGGCAAGAAGAGAGCTTATGTCATGGCAAGAAGAGAGTTTATGTCATGGCAAGAAGAGAGCTTATGTCATGACAAGAAAAGAGCTTATGTCATGGCAAGAAGAGAGCTTATGTCATGGCAAGAAGAGAGCTTTGTCATGGCAAGAAGAGAGCTTATGTCATGGCAAGAAGAGAGCTTATGTCATGACAAGAAGAGAACATATGTCTATTTTTATGATAATATATTTTCAGTGTGTAACCTATAATAATTTGAGGGTCCCTAACTTTTTTCTATAGATAGGCTAATTGGTTGCTACCATTTCCTTGCGATTCGGTTGCTGTATGATTCTCCAGGTCCTGCTTGACCCCAGACTAGCTATATGACAAACCTCAGCATGCTTGACCTCAAACTGGTTACTTTACTCAATTGATCATGCTTAACTTCAAACTGGTTATTTAACCAACTTGGTCATGTTTGACCATAAACTGGTTCTTTGACTAACTTGATCATGGTTGACCTCAGACTAGCTATTTGAGTCACTTGGTCATGCTTGACCTCTGACCAGCTACTTGACTCATCTTGTCACGCATAATCTCAGACTAGCTATTGGACTTACCTGGTCATGCATGACCTCGGACCACCTATTTGACTCACCTGGTCATGCATGACCTCGGACTACCTATTTGACTCACCTGGTCATGCATGACCTCGGACTACGTATTTGACTCACCTGGTCATGCATTATCTCAGATTAGCTATTGGACTCACCTGGGCATGCATTATCTCAGACTAGCTATTGGACTCACCTGGTCATGCATAATCTCAGACTAGCTACTTGACTCACCTGGTCATGCACAATCTCAGGCTAGCTATTTGACTCACCTGGTCATGCACAATCTCAGACTATTTGACTCACCTGGTCATGCTTAATCTCAGACCAGCTACTTGACATACCTGGTCATGCTCGACCTCAGACTGGCCATTGTCCAGAGCTCTAGGATAATGCTGACGTAGGCAAATGTCATGATTAAGAGCGGGACTATGAGCATCAACAGCAGCATGTAGACTTCATACAGCCGGCTGTAGAATACAGACTCCCAGTTGTTGATACACCAATAGGCCTTGACCTTCCCACCGACCAGTTTGTGGACCTGGGAGATGCATACGGATATAGAAAAGATCAGTGAATGAAATGTTATAGTGCCATTTAATAAAATGTTTACCTACAAAGAAATTCATCTCGGCCATTAAGTGGATCGAAATGTCGGCTGTGTAGAGAATCAAAATGTCGGCCATTGAGTTGATCCAAATGTCGGCAAATAAGTGGATCAAAAGTCGGCCATTGAGTGGATCAAATGTCGGCCATTAAGTGGACCAAGTTGTACGACGCACATATTAAGCTGCAAGTTCTGGCAATTAAGAAAGTTGGAAAAGAAATTTACAGACCAAAGTCTAGACTAGGACCATTATAGAATAGAATCATTATAGACTAGGATCATTATGGACTATGATCATTATAGATTATGATCTATTATAGACTAGTATCTATTATAGACTAGCATCTACTCTAGACTATATAATATAGTATTTCTATAGACTAGAGACCGACCGAAAGTGACTTTCTATCACCACACTGTTTCGCTGTTATTATCATACTAATGCTTTGTGTTTTCATCAATAGCTGGCAAAATATCGTTGCATCAATATTTAGCCTAGTACCAACACACTAATCTATCCGTGCTGGTGACGTCATTATTTCGTTCGGCGACCGACTTCACTTGGTGAAAGGAAACTATTTTTTTAAAACCGGGTCCCTTAAAATCAGGGGGGGGGGGCAACCTTTTCAGCAGGAGGGCCACATTTTAGAAATGATAGTTACTACCGGGCCACGCACCTACTTTTTTTTTGTTTAATTAAAGTAAACAAGCAAATATGCAGTGGCGTAGCAAGCTTAACTCGCGCCCGGGGCACAATACCTTTTTAGCGCCCCCCCATTCGAAAACCATACAATATTATATTAAAATATACCATTTGGCGCCCCTTTGGGAGTAGCGCCCGGGGCATGATGCCCCCCTGCCCCCCTCACTACGCCACTGCAAATATGCTTCGACCACATCGACACTTCCCAGTAGGTGAGATCGAGGTCAAACGCTTGCCTGGTTGATGTACAAAAACAACAACAAAGAAATAGGTATATTTTAAAAAAAAATTTAAGAAAATAAAACGTAGCTGAGAATCAAATCAATTTATTAGACAATTTAAAAATATTTCAAAGTGAGACATTTGACTTTGTTTTGCTGAACTAAGTGCATCGAAATTGATCTCGACTGATAGTGTCGCTGCACGCAAACAGTTTCCCAACTGAACACGAGTAATTCGTGTTGTCACTTGTGATTTGATGTGCTTCATACGACTAAAAAGCTGTTCTCACTTGTGATTTGATGTGCTTCATACGACTAAAAAGCTGTTCTCACTTGTGATTTGATGTGCTTCATACGACTAAAAAGCTGTTCTCACTTGTGATTTGATGTGCTTCATACGACTAAAAAGCTGTTCACGCGCATACGTGTTTACCAATAGCGAAAACATCGACAGAGCATGTTTGGAAAACGTAGCACAATATTATTCTTGTCCAAATACGTTTAACAGAACTCTTCCAAACCAACTTGATGGAATTTCTATACTTGACTGTGTATCACAACACATTTCACAATGTTCCATTTGTAATCTTACTGGTAATAAATTCACTTCTACCGCGAATGGCGTTGCAAATGCACAAAAAAGCACATGAGGTCTTTTACAATCCTGATATCGGTTTTCGAATTCGAGGTTTAAGTCAGATATCAAACACGCGTATTTATCCGCCGCCTTCTGTGTGACGTCTGGTTGCAATGACAATATAGGAAAGTGAGTAAACTTTTTTGTCCTAAACTGCTGTTCCCAAAGACCAAGTTTCATTTGAAATTTAGAAACATGATCATGCATCTTATTAATTCACTGAACTTTCCCTTGTAGACAAGTATTAACTATTTTTCTTCAAACTCGGTGATACTTATTGAATTGCTTGCAAAAAAAAAATTATTATATTTCTTGCTGCACTTCAAACACTCTTTTCAACATTCTGGCACGGTTCAGCCATCTTACTTCTGCATAGCATAAAAATGAATTATAATCTCAGTCCAAAGACTTTAGAAATTCTTGGAACTGGCGGTGATTCAACCCGTTCGACTTAACGAAGATCATTATTTTGGCGACAATTTCATGACATGGTCTATTTTGGCGACAATTTAATGACATGGTCTATTTTGGCGACAATTTAATGACATGGTCTATTTTGGCGACAATTTCATGACATGGTCTATTTTGGCGACAATTTCATGACATGGTCTATTTTGGCGACAATTTAATGACATGGTCTATTTTGGCGACAATTTAATGACATGGTCTATTTTGCGACAATTTCATGACAGGGTCTATTTTGGCGACAATTTCATGACATGGTCCATTTTGGCGACCACTTTCATGACATGGTTTATTTTGGTGACCACTTTCATAACATGGTTCATTTTAGTGACCACTTTCATGACATGGTCCATTTTGGCGACCACTTTCATAACATGGGCCATTTTGGCGACCACTTTCATGACATGGTCCATTTTGGCGATCACTTTCATGACATGGTCCATTTCGGCGACCACTTTCATGACATGCTCCATTTTGAGGGACTTTGAACGTAAGTTCTCCTGATGAATAACGTAATGAAAATATTTAGCATTGAAGTATTACCCACTTTGGAGGCCTCATTTTCCATCAATTTTACTGAACCTTCGTGTTTCCCAACCATTGATGGAGCACCATCTGTTGTTAAGCCGGATAAGTTGTTAAGTTGTAAAGAAAATCGATGCAATGTTGATGTAACTGCCTCTATCAAATCTCGTGACTTAGTAGTGTCCTTTACTGGATACAGTGCCGCCAATTCTTCTGTCTTTTTAAGATGGACATCAACACCCTTGATAAAAATTGTCAGTCGGGCAGTATCTGCCATATCTGTGCTTTTATTCAATGACAGAGCATAAAATATAAACTCGGATGCTTGACTTTTCAAATTATCTTCAATATGTTTTTCAATGTCGTCCACAAACCTAGTAATAGTCTGACGAGACAGACATAATTTTGAGAAATCCTTCTTATTTTCTGGACACAGAATTTAAACGACGCTCTCCATGATATAAAAACAATGCACAGTGTGTTAGTCCGTTCTTTGAAGCACGGTGGATGAACGTGCAGTGCGTTGGTCCGTTCTTTGAAGCACGGTGGATGAACGTACAGTGTGTTAGTCCGTTCTTTGAAGCACGGTGGATGAACGTGCAGTGCATTGCAACGCAGCCACAGAGCTAAATTATATAAATATAAAGTTTTAGTGTTAACTTACATATAGAATCGATATGATAGACTGGATTCTTGGTAGAATCGATATGATAGACTGGATTCTTGGTAGAATCGATATGATAGGATTCTTGGTAGAATCGACATGATAGACAGGATTCTTGGTAGAATCGATATGATAGACATGATTCTTGGTAGAATCGATATGATAGACAGGATTCTTGGTAGAATATGATAGACAGGATTCTTGGTAGAATCGAGATGATAGACAGGATTCTTGTTAGAATCGATATGTTCGACAGGATTCTTGGTAGAATCGATATGATTGACAGGATTCTTGGTAGAATCGATATGATAGACTTGATTCTTGGTAGAATCGATATGATAGACAGAATTATTGGTAGAATCGATATGATAGACAGGATTATGGATTCTTCTACTTGAAAGCTAAAAATCTATGAATATTCTCGAAAATGCGGGATTTTATTTTTTCAAAATCTAGATATTTCAAATTACTCTTAGCTATAATTAAAAAATATATGATACGAACGACTCATGATATAATGTTCTATTGGCGATATGTGCAATACATTTATTAACTGTATTAAAATTTATGACATAGCTCCACGGGCCGCAAAATGACTCCTGGCGGACCGCATGCGGACCGTTCTGACGATGCTCGACGGAGAATCGCAAAAGAAGTATCAAAATCATAAAATGCCTGCAGTAGGCCTACTACATAATTATTGTACGAACCCGTGATACATGCACCCGTGTGTTATTTCGCCAATAACAATGTGTATGAGCATGATTATTGATTATGATGAACTTCAAAGAAATGAATCAATTCAACAAGCCTAACTTTCCCTAAATTTAATTTTTTTTTAAAAATAAAACAAAAACAATCATGGAAATATTTCAATTCCCTCGTATTTTTTCAATATTATTTACATTTGCCCATGGCAACATTGATGAGCATGATAATGATAAATCAAAATGAATGTCACACATGCATGAGTTGAATAAGCCTAAGGTTCCAAATTTTGATTTTTGAAAAAAATTAAAACAAAAACAATGCTATACATATTCCCGCGATTTTTCTTCCACAGGGTTATTTACGTTTGTGACGCTTATTTGTAATTTAATTTTTGGAAATATAGGACAAGTAGGTCATCGTGCAGCTGTGATCAGTTTTCGAAGAGGATTAGTCATATAAATACGATGACAGCAAGACGTCGAGCAATAATGAATATCGGATTGCCGGCCTAGGGACGGACAGTCTGACTTCTGGCAGATGACCAAAAACCTGAATCACTTTGGACCAGATTGCCGAAGGTCTCAATCACTTTCGGCCGAAACCGAACGTTTACTTTTCTGTTTCGGCCGAAACCGAAATGAAACCGAAAATTTAACTTTTCTGTTTCGGCCTAAGCCGAGAGTGATCAAATGGCGCTGAAACCGAAGCCGAAATTCGGTCGGTCTCTACTATAGACTTTTGACTAGTATATACTATAGACTAATGTTACTATAGACTAGTATTTATATAAATTTAGTGTAAAACCTATTTGTATACATTTAGTCTACGTCCATTTATTTAGTTACCTTTATAATTTGGCCTCACCTTTCATTAAATGTGTAATGACGATTGAGGGCTGTATTTGAAAATGGCGGCCGGAATTCTGTTAGGGGGAGGGACTGGTGTGGGTGGTACATTTTTTAAAGGCCAGATGGGTGCCAAGGGTCTGCTGTGAGTTGTGGGGGTGTGGGGGTGGGGGGGAATCTTGTCATGGAAGAAAACAGGAAAGTAATATTAACCACAATGATCTAGGATTTTATCGATATTTAAAATACTTGGAATCGTTGCTTTAAGTCAGTGGCTAAGCAATGAGGACCGCTGCTTTGAGATCAAAGGTCAAGAGATAACTCGTGACGCTAACAAGGTTAAGTTCAAGAGTAGCTCGACTTATGAGATGATGCCATTTCTTGTAGATTATAAGTCACAGGGAATTGTGAAGGTTAAGGTCGTGTGTACATATAATCTTATGAACTTTACTTTCATGCAGTGTTTCATTCGGATATCTCCCCGGGGGGCACTTGCCCCCTTCCCGGAGCAAGTCAAGTATGCCCACCGGGGAAAAATATGTACAACAAAAGACGTATATATGTTTTATATTATAAAAAACCACCAAATTGTTATTTTTGTAACATTTTTTTTCTCCTCTATCACACTTAGTGGTGGCAATAAAATATCGCTATGCAAGATTCATTTTTACTCCCACCCACCCTGAAACTAATTATTTTCATCCATTTAATACAATAAAAGACGATTTGGCGCCCCAGCTGGTCTACCGCCCCCTCTTAGCCACGACTATGTCCATGGACACTGCCCCCCCCCCCCGGAAACATAAAATACACCCCCGGAGGAAATAGTCTGAACGAAACACTGCATTCGTGTACTCTCACATACTCTCATGTACTCTCACATACTCTCCTGTACTCTCACATACTCTCATGTACTCTCACATACTCTCATGTACTCTCACATACTCTCATGTACTCTCACATACTCTCACATGCTCTCATGTATTCTCACATACTTTCACATGCTCTCATGTACTCTCACATACTCTCACATACTCTCATGTACTCTCATATACTCTCATTTACTCTTACATACTCTCATGTACTCTCACATACTCTCATGTACTCTCAAGTACTCTCACATACTCTCACATACTCTCATGTACTCTCACATACTCTCATGTACTCTCACATGCTCTCATGTACTCTCACATACTCTCACATGCTCTCATGGACTCTCACATACTCTCACATACTCTCATGTACTCTCATATACTCTCATGTACTCTTACATACTCTCAATTACTCTCACATACTCTCATGTACTCTCACATACTCTCATGTACTCTCACATACTCTCATGTACTCTCACGTACTCTCACATACTCTCACATACTCTCATGTACTCTCACATACTCTCACATACTCTCATGTACTCTCACATACTCTCATGTACTCTCTAATCTTTGAAACTGAGAAGGTTTATAATACGAGAGATGTACGCTCTAATCTTTGAAACTGAGAAGGTTTATGATATGAGAGATGTACTCTCTAATCTTTGAAACTGAGAAGGTTTATGATATGAGAGATTTACTCTCTAATCTTTGAAACTGAAAGGGTTTATGATATGAGAGATGTACTCTCTAATCTTTGAAACTGAAAGGGTTTATGATATCAGAGACGTACTCTCTCATCTTTGGTTCTGAGCTGGTATTTTCAGTCAGAGACGTACTCTCTCATCTTTGGTTCTGAGCAGGACTATGCAGTAAATGACGTGGGCAGAGTATTATTTCTTGTCTATTTGTTGCCAGAGCTGAATATTGATTCAATTGGTGAATGCGTTCATTGCCGTGTTTTCTTTATTTTTCGGCGTTGTCACACTTTGTAAGAGTGAGCCCGTCTCAATCGCACACTTTGTAAGAGTGAGCCCGTCTCAATCGCACACTTTGTAAGAGTGAGCCCGTCTCAATCGCACACTTTGTAAGAGTGAGCCCGTCTCAATCGCACACTTTGTAAGAGTGAGCCCGTCTCAATCGCACAATTTGTAAGAGTGAGCCCGTCTCAATCGCACACTTTGTAAGAGTGAGCCCGTCTCAATCGCACACTTTGTAAGAGTGAGCCCGTCTCAATCGCACACTTTGTAAGAGTGAGCCCGTCTCAATCGCACACTTTGTAAGAGTGAGCCCGTCTCAATCGCACACTTTGTAAGAGTGAGCCCGTCTCAATCGCACACTTTGTAAGAGTGAGCCCGTCTCAATCGCACACTTTGTAAGAGTGAGCCCGTCTCAATCGCACAATTTGTAAGAGTGAGCCCGTCTCAATCGCACAATTTGTAAGAGTGAGCCCGTCTCAATCGCACACTTTGTAAGAGTGAGCCCGTCTCAATCGCACATTTTGTAAGAGTGAGCCCGTCTCAATCGCACAATTTGTAAGATTGAGCCCGTCTCAATCGCACACTTTGTAAGAGTGAGCCCGTCTCAATCGCACAATTTGCAGCCCCGTGACGCCGCCCTCAATCCAAACTTTAATTCCGAAAATGTTTACGCCTCTGAGTCGAGATTATCGGGGCGCTTCCTAAAATTATGGGTTGTAAAGGGTTAAAATTTCAGCTCATCTCTTCTCTATTTTATGACTGTATATTTACAAGTTACGTCTGTTAGTGCCAACCCCCCCCCCCCCTCCTTTTTTGTGTGTTTGTTATGGTTTCATCCATGAAGATAGAAGCAAAAATTCGTATCCCCACTTTTGTATGTTATCGATGAAACGTGACTCGTGCGTCGGCGTGTGACCCTATTAATTTATACGTCACTTCCTTGCGTCTGATAGTGAAAATGTTCAATCCAGCTCATCAAAAAAATTACATATTATGTTAAGCACATTTATTTGGAATGTCAACGGCAAAAATTATAAATATTTAAACTTAGGTCCTTTGAATGTTAAAGATAATACATATTCCGACCTGATAAGATAATTTATTGATCATATAATCCATTATATTTATTGTCTCATTGACTATTAAATTAGACCAGTTCATTAGATGCCTATTCCGTTGTCTAAGTGCAAGATTCAAGATTTTGGCCACAGTAAAGCACTGACTTAAATTTCTGGACAAGGTTATTTTCATGATAATGTGTTAGCTTTACTCCCGCAACCTAAGTTATAGTTCTATGACACCAGAAATAGTGACACCTTATTAGTTCTATGACACCAGAAATAGTGACACCTTATTAGTTCTATGACACCAGAAATAGTGACACCTTATTAGTTCTATGACACCAGAAATAGTGACACCTTATTAGTTCTATGACACCAGAAATAGCGACATCTTATTAGTTCTATGACACCAGAAATAGTGACACCTTATTAGTTCAATGACACCAGAAATAGTGACACCTTATTAGTTCTATGACACCAGAAATAGTGACACCTTATTAGTTCTATGACACCAGAAATAGTGACACCTTATTATTTCTATGACACCAGAAATAGTGACACCTTTTTAGTTCTGTGACACCAGAAATAGTGACACCTTATTAGTTCTATGACACCAGAAATAGTGACACCTTATTATTTCTATGACACCAGAAATAATGACACCTTATTAGTTCTATGACACCAGAAATAGTGACACCTTATGAGTTCTATGACACCAGAAATAGTGACAGTTCACACGATCAGATTTCCTGTCAAATTGTTGTATGAACGCACTATTTTGTGCGTGGTTTCTTTTTTTGGGGAATTTGATCAAATAGTAATTTGAAAGCTGTGACAAGGCTTCATACGCGAATTGCATCAAATGCTTGAAGGAAAATTTGATCGTGTGAACCGACCCTAAGTCTTACCATTGGAACAAATAGGTAACATCGAAATAGTGGGGCTGGCGAATTGAGCAAAATACGGCTCAAGTCAAGGCTGCCAGTCAAGTCAATGCTGCCAGTCAAGTCAAGGCTGCCAGTCAAGTCAAGGCTGCCAGTCAAGTCATGGCTACCAGTGAAGTCAAGGCTGCCAGTCAAGTCGAGGCTGCCAGTCAAGTCAAGGCTGCCAGTCAAGTCAAGGCTGCCAGTCAAGTCGAGAATTGCTTCGGTCACTTCTCGTCCGAAGTACGAACTACAGTAAACATATTAATTAATCGGAAGCTGATTAATCGGTAATCGGTTAATCAGACATCCGGATACTCGGTGCAACCCTAATCTGTTGTAATGAAGGGTGTGTATTTTAATGATTGGTAGGGGTTGCCACGAAGGGTGTGTGTCGTAACGAAGGGCGTCTGTTATCACGAAGGGCGCGCATTGTGATAAAGAGCACGTGTTGCAATGAAGTGTATGTGTAGCAATGAAGGGCAATGTCAAGAATAATGCCCTTTAGGAAAAAAAGACAAAACCAGATTGAAAAATCCATTTCCCATACAATAAACGAAACGAACGCGAGTCTGAAGGTCACCACATCACGTGGCGAGCCGCCAAGTCAATTACACCCTGGCTTCACTAGCACACAAAAATTTAAACATTCGAAATCATTTTTATTTTTTCAAGTTTGAACTCAGCCGGTCCGGCCAACTCCTTTCTTTCAGGAGGGTCAAATCGAGACTCAGACAAAGCACCGTACGGAATAACCTCTGGGCATTGTCCATAATCTACTGCGAGCTACTTGGGGTGTTGAAGTGATTGGGGGCGCTGCCGCCTGTCATGGGGAATGTTTGCAGGTGCTGGAGGAAAACTAGAAGAAGAAAAAATGATTACTCCCACGTTTTACAAACATTGAACACTCATCGCTTGTGAGCGGCGGCCCCCCCCCCCCCCCCCCCCCCCCCGTTGTTTCTGGACACAGCTGAAACTTCTCTCCTCCAACGTCTTGGTGTTTGAAGAGCTTCTGTTCAACGCTTAACATGTATGTACAGCGGGTCTTCGTGAGACAGATCTTTTAAATAGATACCATCGTTACATGGATAATAAGCCCGAAGTTTGGGGGGGGGGGAATAGGGATGTGGGGATTGTTGTGTGGGGGGATGGCTTTGGGGGAAAAGGGTTTGGGAAAATGGGTGTGGAGGATATGGGTGCGGGGGATAGGGATGTGGGGATATGGGTGTGGGGGATTGGGATTAATTTTAAGTTCATGATTGTTTGTTAAATTGTATGTACAGCGTGGTGAGCCCAGCCCTAGGCTGGGGTACCACGCTATAGAAAACTACCAATAATAAATAATAAGAATAATAATGTGGGGATATGGGTGTGGGGGATAAGGATGTGAGGTGAAGTTGTGGGGATATGGTTATGGGGTGGGGTAGAGGTGTGGGATTAGGCGTGTGGGATATATATGTGCGGGATATGGGTGTAGGGGATAAGGGTGGTGGTGGCGGCGAAATAATAGAACGTTGCAGTTACTGGTATAATATTGTATGCAAGTAATACACCTGATAGAATTATTATGTAAAGTAAATTGATAACAAGATTTGTTACGTTGACTCCGTGCGGTATAAACCGAATTCACAATTTTTAAATAGCTGTAATGTTTTTCCCGGTTGTTTTTTTAAATTTTACTTCCGCTCACTTCCTTTCCGTTCTCCGGAGCTTGGGTTGTTTCAGGGACTTGTGCCCAATCTTATTATTATCTTTCATTTTTAGGTATGATGCATACATACATACATAAATAAATATAAATAAATTATAATGTAAATTCAATAGATGCTAAAATGAATGGGGGTTCTTTGTGTGTGTACTGATGAAGGCATTTGTCGAAACGTTTGCATTTTGTATTCTGTGTACTCATTATTAAACCTTAACCTACCGCTATATAATGTTTTATTGACATCGTCTTTCTCCCAGGGTTTAAAGGTTAAAGCAGTATTTCCTAACGTTTTTGCCCCCTCCCCTTATTCCAGAGTACCTAAAGAAGTTTATCTCTCCCCCCCCCACACACTTTCCAAACCCCCCCCCCCTCTTTTTTGCTTGCAGGTTAACTTGCTAAAAATAAAATGTCAACATAGCGTCGTAAAAAAATGGAATGTTCTACTCCACGGCATGTTGGATCCTCATGGTTTAATTTTGAAAGATAGATTTTACTACAGGTTGACGATGTGATATATAGGTGATATTTAGCTGATATATAGTTGATACATATGTGATATTTAGCTGGTATATAGTTGATAAATATGTGATATTTAGCTGATATATAGTTGATATATAGGTCATATATAGGTGTTATATAGTTGAAATATATGTGATATTTAACTGAGATATAGGTGATATAAAGGTGATTTAGGGGATATTAAGCTGATAGTTGATATATACGTGATAAATAGAGGATATATGATATATATTTGCATTGCAATAATTGACGCTTTAAAAAAGGTGGTTAATTTTTAGTGTCCTCTCTAACATTCATCCCGCACCCCGCACCCCCCTCCCCACACTACTTGAAACGTGTATATATTTCCTATCCTAGAGACAAATGACATACTAAAACTTATGTTCAATTCCGCGGGGGGGGGGGGGGGGCAGTTCTCGAGTCATTGGGTTACAGAGTTTAATGAAACCTACAGCGGGGGTCTCAAACTTGCGGCCCGCGTGCCGTTTGAGGCTAAGAAAGACGATATTTTGCGGTCCGATACCTGACAGCAAAGTTTAGTGTTAATGCGGCCCCATTCTCATATCTATAATGTGACCTTCTATAATGTGACCCTCTATAATGTGACCCTCTATAATGTGACCCTCTATAATGTGACTAGTCTGATTCTGATTTTTCTTATGTTTGTATAGATTTCGAGGGTGATTATAATGGTAAATACCGTTTTATAATCGTGCTAAAAGTTTTTAGTTTTATAACATTTTGTGAGACAAACATGGTGGGAAAACATGGTGGGAAAACATGGTGGGAAAACATGGTGGGAAAATTGTCGTATTTAAAATAACCCGCTTAGAATATTGTATTTACATATATCAAACGTTTAAAAAGTCAGTTAGTGGGTAATGTACAGCAGTGGCGTAGCGAGCTTAACTCGCGCCCGGGGCAAAATACCTTTTTAGCGCCCCCAATACCTTTTTAGCGCCCCCCCTTTCGAAAACCATACAATATTATAGTAAAATATACCATTTGGCGCCCCTTTGTGAGTTGCGCCCAGGGCATGACGTCCCCCCCCTTGCCCCCCCCTCACTACGCCACTGATGTACAGTCATAATTGTGTAAATCGTAGCAATCTGACACTGTATCAAAGAATCCTTATTAAAATATCCAATAATGTGTACGAGTGAGGGAAATTCCGAGCCTGTCAGCTTGGTAACTTTCAAAATAAGGTCAGTCAAAAAGGAATTTTCTACGATAATAAAATCATAACGCATCCCCCCGCATCAATAATACATAAATATTGCCTGCTCCTGCCTACTCAAGCCTGCTCCTGCCTGCTCCTGCCTACTCCTGCCTACTCCTGCCTACTCCTGCCTACTCCTGCCTGCTCCTGTCTACTCCTGCCTGCTCCTGCCTACTCCTGCCTGCTCCTGCCTACTCCTGCCTACTCCTGCCTACTCCTGCCTACTCCTGCCTACTCCTGCCTGCTCCTGTCTACTCCTGCCTGCTCCTGCCTACTCCTGCCTGCTCCTGCCTACTCCTGCCTACTCCTGCCTACTCCTGCCTGCTCCTGCCTACTGTTTGAACACGTGTTATCCCTCAAAGTCTCCCATGGAGAAGGATGGCGTGGCTGTTCCTGTACCACGTTATCCCAAAGGAATCATGGACTCGGCGGAAATGTTCTCAACAAGAAGTTACAAGACCAGGGGCAGCTTGTCAGTGTTGTCTATGACGATGCCGGGGCATTCGCCGCAAAACTTGGGTTATGGTTCTCAGAGCAGCCTCCGCCATTTCCCAACATGCAAAGGTACTCATGGACTCGGGCACACCATTCTGCAGTATGTATACTGATGCCATGGACTCGGGCACACCATTCAGTAGTAGGTATACTGATGCCATGGACTCGGGCACACCATTCTGCAGTATGTATACTGATGCCATGGACTCGGGCACACCATTCAGTAGTAGGTATACTGATGCCATGGACTCGGGCACACCATTCTGCAGTATGTATACTGATGCCATGGACTCGGGCACACCATTCAGTAGTAGGTATACTGATGCCATGGACTCGGGCACACCATTCTGCAGTAAGTATACTGATGCCATGGACTCGGGCACACCATTCTGCAGTAAGTATACTGATGCCATGGACTCGGGCACACCATTCAGTAGTAAGTATACTGATGCCATGGACTCGGGCACACCATTCTGCAGTAAGTATACTGATGCCATGGACTCGGGCACACAATTCTGCAGTAAGTATACTGATGCCATGGACTCGGGCACACCATTCAGTAGTAAGTATACTGATGCCATGGACTCGGGCACACCATTCTGCAGTAAGTATACTGATGCCATGGACTCGGGCACACCATTCTGCAGTATGTATACTGATGCCGTTGACTCGGGCACACCATTCTGCAGTATGTATACTGATGCCATGGACTCGGACACACCATTCAGTAGTAAGTATACTGATGCCATGGACTCGGGCACACCATTCTGCAGTAAGTATACTGATGCCATGGACTCGGGCACACCATTCTGCAGTAAGTATACTGATGCCATGGACTCGGGCACACCATTCTGCAGTATGTATACTGATGCCATGGACTCGGGCACACCATTCTGCAGTAAGTATACTGATGCCATGGACTCGGGCACACCATTCTGCAGTAAGTATACTGATGCCATGGACTCGGGCACACCATTCTGCAGTAAGTATACTGATGCCATGGACTCGGGCACACCATTCTGCAGTATGTATACTGATGCCATGGACTCGGGCACACCATTCTGCAGTATGTATACTGATGCCATGGACTCGGGCACACCATTCTGCAGTATGTATACTGATGCCATGGACTCGGGCACAACATTCTGCAGTATGTATACTGATGCCACTGCAAAGCTACAGGAAGAATTGGATCACATGTTTGCGGATTTCAAAACTCACAGAGCCACTTTTTCACAATTTTGCGGACACTTTCTCCTTCAATGAGGAAGATGACCCCCCACCCTTCTTCTTTTTTGCGCTTCAAATGGAGCTGATTGATCTTCGATGCAATTCTGAACTCAAGGCTAAGTTCAGGGAGACGAGTGGAAAAATAGACAAGCTTGGACAATTTTGTGAGAGCATTGCCCTCCGCCTTCCCTGAGATTTCCAGGTTGCTCAAGCGGATCATGTGCCTTTTTGGAAGTACCTATCAGTGTGAAAAGCTCTTTTTCACTATGACCTTTAATAAGTCAAAGTTCAGGGCCAAACTTACTGATGAGCATTTTCAAGCTTTACTGAGGGTCTCTGTTGCTTCCTCACTCAAACCAAATGTTGCTCAGTTGTGTAAAAAGGAGCGCCAATAGGTCTCTGGCAACAAGGTGTAGGAGAAAGAAAGTGAAATCTAGTTCTTGAGAACCCTTAATGTTCTTATTTGTTATTATTAAAACGTGAGCACACTGTAAATGTTGTACTTCATTGAATTTGTAATCGCTTCTTTGTGGTCACTCAGACTCTACCTCCTGCGGCCCCCGGTTAATTAGTGTTTAAGACCACTGGGCTACAGAGTTTAAAGAATTATTGCTTTACAGATTTGAAAGACACATTGGGTTACAGAGTTATAAGACACATGGGTTAAAGAGTTTAAAGACACATTGGGTTACAGAGTTTAAATAAACTTTGGGTTATAGAGTTTAAAGAAACTTTGGGTTACAGAGTTTAAAGAAACTTTGGGTTACAGAGTTTAAAGATACTTTGGGTTATAGAGTTTAAAGACACTGGGTTACAGGGTATAAAGAAACTTTGATTACAGAGTTTAAGGACACACTGGTTTACAGAGTTTAAAGACAAACTGGATTACAGAGTTTAAAGAAACTTTGGGTTACAGAGTTTATCCGGACTCACGCAATGTTAAGACATACATAACTTGAATAACTGAGCAGAAATCATTCATCTTGAAAGTTACGATTCTAAACTACGTCACAGACTACGTGCGTGCAGTAACTGTGGGAGTGGGGGGGGGGGGAGGGAAGGTGGCGTGGACGGACGTCGTTTGAAATAATGAGAGGAAACTGTCTTCAAAAATGACCTTATTTAAACAATTGTCGTATCATTTACCTATTATTTACCCCCAACCCACCCACAGATGGGTCATTTCATTACAGCAAACCTCCAATCTTGACCTATCATGTTGACCTATCATATTGACCTTTCAGGTTGGCCTATCATGTTGACCTATCATATTGACCTATCATGTTGACCTATCATGTTGACCTATCATGTTGACCTATCATGTTGACCTATCATGTTGACCTATCATGTTGACCTATCATGTTGACCTATCATGTTGACCTATCATGTTGACCTATCATGTTGACCTATCATGTTGACCTATCATGTTGACCTATCATGTTGACCTATCATGTTGACCTATCATGTTGACCTATCATGTTGACCTATCATGTTGACCTATCATGTTGACCTATCATGTTGACCTATCATGTTGACCTATCATGTTGACCTATCATGTTGACCTATCATGTTGACCTATCATGTTGACCTATCATGTTGACCTATCATGTTGACCTATCATGTTGACCTATCATGTTGACCTATCATGTTGACCTATCATGTTGACCTATCATGTTGACCTATCATGTTGACCTATCATGTTGACCTATCATGTTGACCTATCATGTTGACCTATCATGTTGACCTATCATGTTGACCTATCATGTTGACCTATCATGTTGACCTATCATGTTGACCTATCATGTTGACCTATCATGTTGACCTATCATGTTGACCTATCATGTTGACCTATCATGTTGACCTATCATGTTGACCTATCATGTTGACCAATGTTGGAATTCAGGTCAGTATACATGTACAGGCGTATTAATAATAATTATTTATAATAAATCAGTAGCATCTCTAACATGTGGCACCTCTAATCTATAGCATCTCTTGTATGTAGCATCTGTAATCTATAACATCTCTAATATTTTTGCTGGCATCCGCCGGTCACGAGGAGACGATGGTGTGGAATTCGCAGGACGAAATCCACAAGGCCTTGGATTATTCTTTCTAGGATTATTAGCTGGTTCCCAACAGCAAATCGCCTCTCTCCACGCCGCTGGATGACCCCAAGGGAACATCATGTGGATGATACAGCTTGGCACCAGTGGCGTCGCAGGAGTTATCGGAATGTTTCCTTGTATCAATGTTATCCACCTTCGGGACTCCATCAATATAAAGCATCTCTAATCTGTAGCATCTCTAATGTGTAGCATCTCTAATGTGTAGCACCTCTAATGTGTAGCATCTCTAATGTGTAGCACCTCTAATCTGTAGCATCTCTAATGTGTAGCACCTCTAATCTGTAGCACCTCTAATGTGTAGCACCTCTAATCTATTTCTGCTTATACTAAACTCCTACCACCCCCCAGCCCCAAGCTCCTCACGAAGGTACTAAATATGCGTAATGAACTTTTACCACCCAGTACCATTTCAAAGCGCCCGTCCCCCCCCCCCCCCCCCCCCAATACAAAATGCACTCCTCAAATTTTTTCTGTATCTGTTAATCAAGAAATCCGTTTTCAAACAATGATGCCATTGAAATGACGTCACGTTGGCATTATGAAAGCAGACGACTTGGGGATTTGTCGATGAGGTCCTGGACAATGTTATTAATTGAAACCAGGGGACTCGCAAGTAAACATTGGACCGCAATAGGTGCCGGGTGGGAGAGAGAGACAAGAGTGTTGATAAATGGGGTCAAGAGTGTCACTTTTCGTCACTGGTCGCGTCGGCAAGGTGCCCAAATGAAGTTGACGAATTCATTGAGGTAAAAGGGTTGTCTAGTTATAATGCTATCGATTCGCTAAAAAAATTATGTCAGGAAATTTAGAGTGTGACGGTTAGTTTCCATCTAGAAGTTTCTGTGATTTCAATGATCGCAGTGATTGGTCAAATGGTTGCAATGATTGGTCAATGATTGGTCAAATGATTGCAAGGATTGGTCAATGATTGGTCAAATGATATCACTGTGGTGCGTAATTTAGCCATGTACGATTTTTTGGAATAGATATAGTCAGTTGTCTGTTCATGATGTTAGCCCCTGGGGTCATAATTTCCACTAGACCATGGTCTGTTCATGGTGGTAGCACCTTTGGGCACAACGCCCATGAACCTGTATCTCGAATACAAGTTTACAAAGACACCTTGATTTTGTGTGTGTGTTTTTTTTTTATTAGGAAAAGAACATTTTTCAATTAAAAATTTAAAAAAAAATATTTGTTTCACTTATTTCTAGGATTCCCAAAACATCGCTGCACTAAGAAGTGAAAAACTTCAAGTCAAATATTTATGAATAAAATTATCGTGACTTTAAAAAGACCACGATTTCTTGTTTTCTTGAAGCTTTTCCTGCAATAAATGACTCTTTATGAAATCAAACTTGGAGGGCGAGCTAGCACCCCTGATTGGATACCCTGGTCAATAGTCATTTACTTTGTGTTCCGACATTCTTATGTCGTATGGTCCATCCAACATTTTTATATCTAATAGTCCTACCAAAATTCTTAAATCTAATAGTCCTACCAACATTCTTATATTAAAGGTCCTACCAAAATTCTTATATCTGAAGGTCCTACAAACATTCTTATATATAATAGTCCTACCAACATTCTTATATCTGAAGGTCCTACCAACATTCTTATATCTAATAGTCCTACAAAAATTCCTACATGATACATCTTATATCCCGACCAATCGATGTGAAGATTAAATGTATGACTTTAGAAAATTTGCTTTTTGTCATATCGGAAGTGCTTGAACTCGATGTCAAGTCGACATTCATTGAGGGATAGATGTTTCTGTAGTTGAGGCTTAAAAACCAATACCCAAAAACAGATGACGTCATTTCTTTTCATATTCTCTAATCCCCATCGTAAATCAATACATCAAAGCTCATTTTTTGTCGAACGCCCACATAAAAATTCGGGATTTTATTTATAACAAAAGATAAAATAAGATGCTTTTATTGATCCAAACAAATCGAAATGTTTTTTTTATTGCATTGTACATATACATTTTCAACGCATAAATAAACGGATATTTTAATAAATTCAACATTTTTCATCTAAAACACTTAATTATCAAGGCTATACAACCAATATGACTACATAACGACAGAAGTGGCGATATAATAATATAACTGTATAGAGTGAACATACGATGGCTATATTCAACATAATGACTGTATAATGACTTTACAATAATTGTATATAGCTCTCATCAGCGATAACAAAGTAAAACGAAATAATTGGCAGTTACCCCCATCCTCGAATCTTATGTTGTTGCCCCTTCCGCCCCCCCCCCTTTTTTTTCCTTTTCCTCCTCTCTGGTCGACATTCTCTTGATAACATGGCCACACTGCCGGAAACAGAAGTTGCCAGGGGAGGTAATTTGCCACGTTCTAAATTTGGACATCGATAGTGAGTACTGTTCTGAAAGTACGCTCCCTTTTTGGTGACGTTTCATAAACTATTCCTTAATACCTGTCACTGCGTGTTTCATGTAAATATTGAGACTATTCCCTTCTACCTGTCACTGCGTGTTTCCTGTCAAATAGTGAGACTATTCCCTTCTACCTGTCACTGCGTGTTTCCTGTCAAATAGTGAGACTATTCCCTTCTACCTGTCACTGCGTGTTTCCTGTCAAATAGTGAGACTATTCCCTTCTACCTGTCACTGCGTGTTTCCTGTCAAATAGTTAGACTATTCCATACTACCTGTCACTGCGTGTTTCCTGTCACAAATCTAATAAGTCACTTGAAACATTACACAACACAACGCATTTTGATTAAAAAAATAGCCCCCCCCCCTTTGTACAAAGCCCCCCCCCTGTTACAAAGACCCCTGGTACCCAGTGGCGTAGCGAGGGGGGGCATCATACCCCGGGTGCTAATCACAAAGGGGCGCCACATGGTATATTTTACATATTATATTGTATGGTTTTCGAATAGGGCGGGGGGGGGGGGCTAAAAAGGTATTGTGCCCCGGGAGCGAGTTAAGCTCGCTACGCCACTGCTGGTACCAACCCCTTAGCTAACAACTTTTGTAGTAGATTTAACCGAGTAAAACCCACTCCACACTCCACAGTTTAGCAGCCAACGGCTCAGACTTTTCCTTCAAATCAATAGTTAGATCAACTTTAAGCCTTATCCTTTGTTGGACGTAGAGTAATGTCGACAACCTTCTTGTATGCCCATCGTTTGTGTACTGGTTGTGTACTGGTTGTGTACTGGTTGTGTACTGGTTGTGTACTGGTTGTGTACATGATATTGGACAATGTGTTATAAACATCTCATATTGTTTACATTATATGCCTATCGTTTGTGTACTAGTTGTGTAAATGATATTGGATAATTTATTATATACATCTCACACTGTTTACTTTATATGCATATTGTTTGTGTACTGTTTGTGTACATGGCATTGGACAGTGGCGGTATCTTAGACGTCACATGCTGTGTAATGTCGTACAAAGCTACGTTTAAATATCCTTGGTCTAAGCAAATTCGCGGTTTCCATTAGAAATAATCAAAGTCTTATCACCAAGCGTTGTTAAAGTGGCTACCACGTTATGGTATACGTCTAAGCGATATTTCAATGTATTACGGACCGTTTTGATGGAGAATTGAATCTCTGTTGTTTTGTCTAGGGCTCGTTCTAAAAACAGTCCATAATAAAGGACGATACCAAAGGTTAAAAATAAAAACAATTGAAACGACAATTAAGGCCAGAGCTAATTACAATTAATAACTTTTTTAATTTGTGAACTTCAATTAAATAATAACAGCAAGAGAAATATTATTAAAATTATAAACTTACAGATTTGCTGGTACCGGTACTGTATATAAAAATACAATGAGCACAAAATTGTACGAGGAAATAAAAATCTCTACACACAACAAAGTATAATGACACACAGCATGCCTCGTAATCAAGGAAAGGAAAATATCTTTCTCTCTCTATCGGTCAGCCCTTTTTATAGGCATTTCCTACTAATGCCTAGAACCGTCTAATGCATTGTTTTGCTTTCCCGTTTTATCCAGATCCTTCTATAAGGTTCTGAATAACTAAGCTTTCTGTCAACAAGGGAAAGTTTTTGTTAGCCACACTTCAAAGGCGGGCACGAGAGTTCACGAGGGGTCATGCACGTGGAATGCGGTCTATGCGTATAACCAAACACATCATCCCTCATAACACCTCACCTCTTAAAAGAAAACATTTCATTTTTCAAAAAATGGAATTCTTTTCCATTAAACAAGTACAAGAAAATACATTTCTTCCTTTCAAAAAATATTAAACAAGCTTCTTAATAGCTTATAATCAACTACATAATTTTTGTGCAGAGAAAATTAATTTCTGGACAAAGTATCAGCAATCACATTATCTTTGCCTTTGATATGTTTTATGTCCAAATTAAATTCTTGTAAAAATAGACTCCATCTTAACAATCTTTGATTTTTTGGAGACCATCTTATTCAAAAATGTTAAAGGATTGTGATCAGTAAAAACAAGTACTGAATGTAAGGAACAACTGACATAATAATCAAATTGTTGTAGAGCAAGAATTAAGCCTAAACATTCTTTTCTACAGTGGAATAATTTTTCTGATGGGAGTTAAATTTCTTTGAGAAATAACAAACAGGATGATCTACACTGTGGTCATCTTCTTGAAAAAGAACTGCACCAATGCCAACATCACTGGCATCTACAGCTAATTTAAACTGTTTGTTAAAGTCTGGTGCAATGAGAACAGGAGCATTAGCTAGTATTCTTTTAATGTTTTCGAATGCTTCCTGACAGGCATCTGACCAATGAAAATTTGCATTTTTCTTTAACATATTACTTAGGGGAAAAGCAATAACTGAGAAATTTTTGCAAAAATTTTCTATAGTAACCTGCCATTCCCAAAAATCTCATTAACTGTTTTCTAGTAGTGGGTGGTGGAAGTGACATAATGGCATTTATCTTAGCTTGAACAGGCTTTACATGACCTTGACCCACTATGTGACCTAAATATTCCACAGTTGCATGACAAAATTCACACTTATTTAAATTTACAGTTACATTTGCCTGCAAGAATTTTGTAAACAGAGATCTTAATTGATTTACATGTTTGGAAAAATCTTGACTGTAAATAATTACATCATCAATATAGGCGCTGCAATTTTCCTGGTCAGTAATAATGTTGTTAACTAGACGTTGGAATGTAGCTGGGGCATTTTTCATTCCAAACGGCATTACTTTATATTGGTATAAACCATCTGGAGTACAAAAAGCAGAGACTTCTTTTGCTCTGTCAGATAGAGGAACCTGCCAATAACCTGATAGTAGGTCTATCTTTGTTATATATTTGGCATCGCCTATTCGATCTATAAGAGCGTCTATCCTTGGAATCGGAAAGGAATCAGGCTTTGTAACTGAATTCACTTTCCTGAAATCAGTGCAAAACCTGTAACTTTTGTCAGGTTTTGGGACTAAAATACACGGAGAACTCCAGTTACTAGAGCTTGGTTCAATTATATCATTTTCAAGCATGTATTTTATTTCAGACCGGATTACTTCAAGTTTTTCCGGATTGACCCTATAGGGGTGTTGCTTGACCGGAACTGCATTTCCAATGTCAACATCATGCACAGCAATGTTGGTTTTATTAGGGACATCAGGAAAAAGTGAAAGAAAATCTGCAATAACAGACTTAACAACATCTTTTTCCGACAATGACAAATGTCCAAGTTTCTGATCTATATTGGCCAGAATTTCTGAATTTTTAAGTTTGTAATGACCGACTTTTTCTGGGACACTGTCAAATATTTCAGTAACATTTTCTTTAGGTAATGAAGTTACAGTTGAGATTGTGTTAACATTAATGTCTGAGGATGGACAATTATCATCACTTTATCTTTCTACATATTCTTTTAACATGTTAATGTGACATAACTGTTTATTTCTTTTAAGATCTGGTGTTAACACAATGTAATTTAAATAATTAAGTTTGGACTCAACTACATAAGGACCAAAATATTTAGCTTGTAGTGTCTGTCCTGGTATTGGCAAAAGTACAAGCACTTTGTCCCCTGAAGCAAACTGTCTGAATTTTGACTTTTTGTCATACCAAACTTTCATTTTGGATTGAGAATCCTTCAAATGTGACTTAGCCAAATTAACGGCATTAAAAAGGTTAGTTTTAAACTTTAGGACATAGTCCAAAAGTCCTTGAGTGGGTGTCGATGACATCCACGTGTCTTTTAAAAGTTTATGGGGGCCTCGAACCGTATGGCCAAACACCAGTTCGAAGGGGCTGAATCCAAGTTATTCTTGAACTGCTTCTCTTGCGGCGAACAGTAGCATGTTGATCCCTTCATCCCAGTCTTTCTCTTGTTCTAGGCAGTACGTTCTCATCATGTTCTTTAATGTCTGATGGAATCGCTCAAATGCTCCCTGCGACTCAGGATGATACGCACTCGACAAGCAGTGTTCTATACCCAATTGGTTAATCACTTGTTTGAATAGTCCAGCTTTGAATTTGGTTCCTTGGTCAGACTGTACAGACTTCGGAAGACCAAACAATGTAAAAAACTTCGTCAGGACTTTGACGATGTTCGGAGTCTTGATATTGCGAAGAGGAATAGCTTCTGGGAACCTTGTTGACGCACACATGATTGTCAGCAAGTATTGGTGACCCGATTTTGTCTTTGGCAGAGGCCCAACGCAGTCTATTATGACGCGACTGAAAGGTTCTTCAAACGCTGGAATGGGTTGAAGAGGAGCTGCTGGTATCTTCTGATTTGGTTTCCCTACCACTTGACAAGTATGGCATGATCTGCAGTAATCCACCACATCTTTCTTGATTTTGGGCCAAAAGAAGTGTGATGTAATTTTGTGATATGTCTTGTTCACTCCCAAATGGCCTGAAAGTGGTGAATCATGGGCTAAGTTGAGGACTTCGTTCCTGTAAAGTGCAGGAACTACAATCTGGTGAACAAGCCTCCAGTCTTCGTCAGCTTTGGCGTCTGGAGGTCGCCATTTCCTCATGAATATGTCATCTTGTAAAAAGTAACAAACAGGGAATTGCTCAGCTTCTTCTTTGGTCATAGCGTTCTCTCGAAGTTTAACGATTTCTGGATCATTCTTCTGCTCTTCAATGAGTTGGTGTTTTGTGATCCTTTGATTCTTCATTAAGTTGGGCAAAAAAGGTCATTCCCAGATCAATTTCAGATTGGATTTTATTACTTTTTAATGAACTCTCTTTTTTGGAGATCTTCAGACTCATTGCCCTGGTAACAGCACATGCTGTATATATTTCTGGATCTTCTTCGGGAGATTCAATGAGACAGGGTTCTTGAGTTACGATGGGTTCGGCTATCACCTTCCCACCAGCTAAGTCGTTGCCTAGCAACAACGAGATGCCGTCCAATGGTAATGTTGGTCAGACACCTACAACCACAGGTCCGGACACTAGGTCTGATTTGAGTTAGATGAGATGTAGAGGTACATCAATACATCCTAGTTCTACGCCTCTTAACAGGATGTTGCTTCCAGTAGCAGTAGATGCAGATAAGGGAAGTATACCCTCTAGTAATAAGGACTGTGAAGCACCTGTATCCCTTAGGAATTTGATTGGTTGTAGACTGGAAAATCACCTGGTAGTGATACAAATCCTTCCGATATGAAAGGCATGAAGTCTTGTATGACATCAGTATTTTCTGATGTAGAATTGTGGACCTTGGTAGGCAAACTCTTGTTGGAGTCTTGAGAACATTCGGATAGGGTAGAGGAAGTAAAACTCTGTGTAGAGTCGTAAAAACTTGCACTCAAGTCCTCGGTAAGACGCCCTCTGGAGGTAGACCTCTTCTTCGAGCTAAAGGATCTTGGCGACAAGCTCATAAAACTCGCAGTCGAAGCAGGAACTTGGCTGGAGTCGGTAAAACTAGCCTGATTGTTCATATTGAAACTCTTTGATGAGTTGTGACAAACCTCTTTGAAGTTTGTATGGACATCTGGAGAGCCAAAACTTTTGACTTTTGAAAATATGTTTCCAGATGTATGACGAGACGTACAAGCGGAGACTGTGTGTGGTGTACCAGGAAGTGTGGCCTTCTCAGTTCTCTTCTTGAGTTTCCAACACTCATCCCTCGTATATCCTTCCCTTTTACATTAGGCACATGTGTCTTTTGCACTCATTTCTTTTGTACCGGGCTTATATGGTTTTTGTGGAGGTTTGCTGTAAGTCGATGCTGTTACCTTATTTTGCCTGTCTTTTCTGGTGTCAATTGGGTTCTTTGAGAGTTGATGTGAGATGGTGAAGTCATCAGCTAACACTGCTGCCGTATGTGCGTCACCTTCGCCACAGTCTGCAATATGTGTTCGTACTTCTTCACGAACACAATTCTTAAACTCTTCCATCAGAATTAGGTTCTTGAACTTTTTGAAGTCTGTGTCAGTGTTCGTTGCGTGCAGCCATTTATCCAGGAGTCGTTCCTTTTCCCGGAGGAACTCAACGTGAGTTTGGCCATCCCGTTTCCACAGCTCCATAAACTTTTTACGGTATGCTTCGGGGACACATTCATAAGCCTTAAATATTAAGGATTTAACAATGTTATGATCCCCACGCTGTTCCGCTTTTAAGGACACAAAAACTTCTGCTGCCCTGCCAGTCAGAGCCGGCTGCAGTAAGGTAGACCCATGTTTTCAGGAGTTTTAAAATTTTGGGCAGTTATTTCAAACTGTGCAAAATATTGGTCCACCTCTTTTTCTGCAAATTTCGGTATTACTTTTGCAAATTTAATTGCATCGCAACCCTGACCGGCTGGAGCCGTGAGTCTATTTTCCATTGCTCCCAAATGGGCCTTAATCTCCATTTCTTTTAATTTTATTTGAAGTTCTAACTCCATTTGCTTAAGCTCTCGTTCTTTTTCTCTCTGTGCATCTAGCTCCATTTGTTTGAGCTTTAGTTGGAGCTCCATACTAGGATCATTCGGCTGTGTCACTGAGGCTAGTTCATCCTCAGACAAAATATCTTCATCCACTAAGTGGACGATGATCATATCACGTACTGACTTTTTTAGCGCCGAATGAGCTACATTAATTCCTAAGTCTTTCGCAATGGAAAATAGCTCCTTTCTCGAACATTTATCCAATGCCTCTACTGATGGGTTAACAATATCAAACTCCATTTTGACACAGGCAAATTATAACAATATAAGTTTTATAAATATTCAAGCTTAGTGAACACACATATAAAAATAGAATTTCAAAAATAAATTGCAACTAGCTCTGTTATTGGTATCGTTAAAAAATATGGTATCGGATACTCAATTTAGTCTGAGTAAATTAAAGAAAACAGTGGGTCAAAAATCCTCAAACACTCAATTTATTATTGGTGTAATAATAAATTTATGGATTCAAAAACATCCAAGGACGAGTCACCCAATTTATTTGGGGGCTTGTGAGAAATAAACAATATGTATTCTATATATCCACGGAAGAGCCCACAATTTATTACGGACCGTTATTGATGGAGAATTTAATCTCTGTTGTTTTGTCTAGGGCTCGTTCTAAAAACAGTCCATAATAAAGGACGATACCAAAGGTTAAAAATAAAAACAAATAAAACGACAATTAAGGCCAGAGCTAATTGCAATTAATAACTTTTTTAATTTGTGAACTTCAATTAAATAATAACAGCAAGAAAAAATTTATTAAAATTATAAACTTACAGATTTGCTGGTACCGGTACTGTATATAAAAATACAATGAGCACAAAATTGTACGAGGAAATAAAAATCTCTACACACGACAAAGTATAATGACACACAGCATGCCTCGTAATCAAGGAAAGGAAAATCTCTTTCTCTCTCTATCGGTCAGCCCTTTTTATAGGCATTTCCTACTAATGTCTAGAACCGTCTAATGCATTGTTTTGCTTTCCCGTTTTATCCAGATCCTTCTATAAGGTTCTGAATAACGAAGCTTTTTGTCAACAAGGGAAAGTTTTTGTTAGCCACACTTCAAAGGCGGTCACGAGAGTTCACGAGGGGTCATGCACGTGGAAGGCGGTCTATGCGTATAACAAAACACATCATCCCTCATAACAAACGGGAATAGCAATATCACGACACTTCGTCTTTGAGATTTGAGAGCCGTTCTCAAAGTTTCAAGCTGTAGAATAGTGCAGACTAGCCAATAGAAATCCATTTACCTCAAGTCCATACATATAAAGCTTTATCCATATCTCAAACATATTTCCAATGCATCATGCATCTCCTACACATATCTCCCACATATCGCACACAAATCTCACATACATCCCAGATATCTCCTCACATCTCACCAAAACATCTCCCACATATCTCCCAATCATCTATCTAACATCTCACACATATCTCCCAATCATCTATCTAACATCTCACACATATCTCCCAATCATCTATCTAACATCTCACACATATCTCCATGATACATCTTCCATCCTTGTTCCTCATAGCTGTCACACTATTCACACATTTCTCCCACATTTCTGTCACATATTTCACACATTTCTCCCACATTTCTGTCACATATTTCACACATTTCTCCCACATATCTGTCACATATTTCACACATTTCTCCCACATTTCTGTCACATTTCTCCCACATATCCCGCAGACCACGCAGTTAGTTAATGCTTAGGGGATCTCTGCCGTCACCATTAAACTGTTGTATCAAATAGGGGAACTCTGTCGTCACCATTAAATTGTTGTATCAAAAAAACGCGTTAAGATCATGGAGATTATTTAAAAGATTCAGCGAAGGGTGTCACACAATCTAACACCTGGGGCGCCTTCCACGCCAGAACACATTCAAAGAAAACAATAATTTAACAGCCATTGTGCCATCACGAAACTATTTGAATAATAAATGGCACAAGCCGTGTTCGGTTGAAGCTGCTGAGCAGAAGCTTTGAAAGGATTAGAGAAGTAATCTTGTGTGTGTCACTCCGTTGGTGCCCCCCCCCCCCCCGGTGACGTGCTCTGCGACCAAAGGGTAATGGGTTCTGTTATAGCTTGTGCGTGTTCTGAATTTATTTACTATCTTTATTTTACTTCATCGTAGCGTCGTGTCGACCACTCCTCGCCCCATTTTCGATAATAACATCTTTGATTAAATTTTTTGCGCTGTGTCAAACCAACCCCACTCTTCATTGGGAAACGGTTTGTTTACGCTCGATCGCGCTAGTGTTGTCGCGAAAGAAAACCATAAGGTTACAAGACTTTGTTTTCTGGAAGGTTCTAACTTACACCCTATTTCAGCTGGCAGCTTTCCTAGCTGGCAAAGATTTTAGCTAATTTTCCCAAGCATTTAAAAGATAGTTTTTATTTCTGTATATTTGATATTGTATAAATGTAACAGTATAATGAAATTGAATAATGTATCACTTGCTTTAGTGACGTTTTTTCTTTGCATACTCGTTTTCAGTCATGCATTATACATTGTTCATTCTAGGAGCCAGATCTTAAAACATCAAATGAACAAACCACATAGCGTTACGTAACATATCGACGTCATCCCCCCCCCCCCCCCCCGGCTAAGGCGTATTGGGAGCTTCCATTGGGAAGGTGGTAAAAAAAGCTAGATTAAAAACCTTCAACCGATGAAGTAGGATCATTATCAGCTTACTTAATCGCGGCAGCACCAAATATGTCAGGCTGAAAGTAGATGACGCCTTACTCCAGAGCTGAACGAATACTTACGCGCACACAATTATTTTTGTTTTTGTTTATGAGAATCGGTAATCAGAAAGGTTGAAAATTGGTAAACTGATATCTTGATAATGGTATTCTGAACTTGTTCCACGTGAATTACAGTTATCCTCCATGTCAAGTACAGTTATAGTCCACATCAAGTACAGTTATAGTCCACATAAAGTACAGTTATAGTCCACATCAAGTACAGTTATAGTCCACGTGAAGTACAGTTATCCTCCATGTCAAGTACAGTTATAGTCCACATCAAGTACAGTTATAGTCCACATCAAGTACAGTTATAGTCCACGTGAAGTACAGTTATCCTCCATGTCAAGTACAGTTATAGTCCATGTCAAGTACAGATATAGTCCAAGTCAAGTACAGTTATAGTCCACGTCAAGTACAGTTATAGTCCACGTCAAGTACAGTTATAGTTCATGTTAAGTACAGTTATAGCCAACGTCTAGTACATAATATAGTCCACGTCAAGTACGGTTATAGTCAATGTCAAGTACATATAGTCCATGTCAATTACAGTTATAGCCCACGTCAAGTACAGTTATAGTCCACGTCAAGTACAGTTATAGTCCACGTCAAGTACATATAGCCCACGTCAAGTACATATAGTTCATGTCAAGTAAATATAGTCCATGTCAAGTACATATAGTCCATGTCAAGTACAGTTATAGTCCACGCCAAGTACATATAGTCCATGTCAAGTACAGTTATAGTCCACGTCAAGTACAGTTATAGTCCACGTCAAGTACAGTTATAGCCCACATCAAGTACAGTTATAGTCCATGTCAAGTACAGTTATAGTCCACGTCAAGTACAGTTATAGTCCACGTCAAGTACAGTTATAGTCCACTTCAAGTACAGTTATAGTCCACGTCAAGTACAGTTATAGTCCACTTCAAGTAGATATAGCCCACGTAAAGTACGGATATAGTCCATGTCAAGTACATATAGTCCACGTCAAGTACAGTTATAGCCCACGTCAAGTACATATAGTCCAGGTCAAGTACAGTTATAGTCCATGTCAAGTACAGATATAGGCCATGTCAAGTACAGTTATAGTCCACATCAAGTACAGTTATAGTCCACGTGAAGTACAGTTATCCTCCATGTCAAGTACAGTTATAGCCCACGTCAAGTACGTATAGTCCAGGTCAAGTACAGTTATAGTCCATGTCAAGTACAGTTATAGTCCGCGTCGAGTACAGTTATAGTCCACTTCAAGTAGATATAGCCCACGTCAAGTACAGTTATAGGCCACGTCCAGTACATCTAGCCCACGTCAGGTACAGTTATAATCCACTTCAAGTACATATAGCCCGCGTCGAGTACAGTTATAGTCCACTTCAAGTAGATATAGCCCACGTCAAGTACAGTTATAGTCCACGTCAAGTATATATAGTCCACGTCAAGTACAGTTATAGTCCACGTCAAGTATATATAGCCCACGTCAAGTACAGTTATAGCCCACATCAAGTACAGTTATCTTAAAAGTAAAGGTAACCTAAATCTAGACATGAAGGTAGCCAGAATTAGTCGTGAAGCTAGCCTATATTTAGAAGTAAAGGTAGCCCACAGTTGGAAGTGAAAACAACCTACATTTGGTCGTGAAGGTAGCATACACTGATCCGTGAAGGTAGCCCACAACTAGACGCGAAGATATCGTACATTTAGACGTGTCGGTAGCCAATGTTTTGACGTGTCGGTAGCCAATGTTTTGACGTGTCGGTAGCCAATGTTTTGACGTGTCGGTAGCCAATGTTTTGACGTGTCGGTAGCCAATGTTTTGACGTGTCGGTAGCCAATGTTTTGACGTGTCGGTAGCCAATGTATTGACGTGTCGGTAGCCCATGTTTTGACGTGTCGGTAGCCCAGGTTTAGACTTGGAGCCAGAACACCTTTCGCTTATCATGGAGACATCTCAAGGTCAAGAGGCCTCATGACTACACTGGTCAGGCCATCATTAAAACACAGACACCTATTTAATACCCTGCATTTGAAATATTATCTAATCACCAATCGACTACCTTAGCCTGCAATTATCATTATTATTATTATTATTTTGTAAACATACGACTTGCCTGGAAATTTGACTAGATTTTAGCGAATTGTCTCTGTAAGCCAAGACCTGTAAAAAAATCTAGCGAATTACCCTCAATTACCAAGCCCAATAGCTCTGTTGCACGGGTTCTCAAGCGATGTGAATTCACGAGAGAGGGCTTTTACATAACTTAATTGCCCGCCTGTTAGCCACGCATAGAAGTCTATCAGTTGTCCTCTGTACCTGTCTTACAACACAGTTTTGGATTGCAGATCGATCACTTCAACCTGAAGTTAAGCTGACAGTTCATTAAAAACACAATCAGACTGGTGCAGGAAGATTACAAAAAATAAAAAAAATAAAAAAATAAAATTGTGTGTGTTCTTCAAGATGGGAAAAAACCTGTCCTAAAATTGCTGTGTCAGGTCAGAGGGCATACTTATAAATAAACTCCAGTGGGCATGGGCCTGTGGCTTGTTGCGCGAATGTTGCAAAGCATTGAAATTGAGTGAAGCAACCCCCCGTCTCCCCTCCCCTCGTCGTAACCATACCAGTTTGACTTAAACTTTAAATTCCCCCATTTTTTTCAAATTTGTTGCGACTACAGTGCCATCTTATTGATACTAAGATAAAACCATCTCGAATGGAAGAATTGCAACAAGAAGAAGCTGAGATTTCTCGATTCTATTGGGTGCGTGAAGTCATCAATAATGTTTTTACATATGCGTCGATTTATGCTCTAACTGAATTTGTAAATTTAAAAAAAAACACACTATATAACTGAATTCAATTCAACTTAATAAGCTCCTGGTTGGCCGGATAAGCCGAGATGGCTGGGCCTGATTCGACCCGTGGACCGTAAGTTTTCTGATCCTTGACTTAGTTCATTATTTTTGAAATTCGTCTTTAAAGGTCACATTTGTCAGTAGAATAAACTACTATGTTGCACTTGAATGGTTGCACTGAAAATGTTGCACTGAAAATGTTGCACTGAAAGTGTTGCACTGAAAATCTTGCACTGAAAGTGTTGCACTGAGAATGTTGCACTGAAAATGTTGCACTGAAAGTGTTGCACTGAGAATGTTGCACTGAGAATGTTGCACTGAAAATGTTGCACTGAAAGTGTTGCACTGAAACTGTTGCACTGAAAATGTTGCACTGAAAATGTTGCACTGAAAATGTTGCATTGAAAGTGTTGCACTGAAAATGTTGCAATGAGAATCTTGCACTGAGAATGTTGCACTGAGAATGTTGCACTGCAAGTGTTGCACTGAAAATGTTGCACTGAAAAAGTTGCACTGAGAATGTTGCACTGAAAAGTTTGCACATAAAATGTGGCACTGAAAGTGTTGCACTGAAAAAGTTGCACTGAGAATGTTGCACTGAAAATGTTGCACTGAGAATGTTGCACTGAGAATGTTGCACTGAAAATGTTGCACTGAGAATGTTGCACTGAGAATCTTGCACTGAGAATGTTGCACTGAAAATGTTGCACTGAGAATGTTGCACTGAAAATGTTGCACTGAGAATGTTGCACTGAAAATGTTGCACTGAAAATGTTGCACTGAGAATGTTGCACTGAAAATGTTGCACTGAGAATGTTGGGTTCACCGCGCCGTACATAAAAACATTAGCAGACGAGACATAATCGTGACATTAAAATAAAATACATTTATGTTATAAAGAACAGCTGTATAACTACAAAACGAAAACAAATGTATACACACCCATCTATACATGTAGGAGTATTAAGCATATTGATATTTGTAAAGTTTATGTAAGAGGGATGGATATTAAATATATATATATATATATATATATATATATGATTAAAGTATATATAAATGGAGCTATTGCGCTGTCGTCTGGGTTAAGGTAGACTCACTATACGATAGCAGCAGTTAGGCTGAACACACAGCCATATCTGATCAATCACAATTTAAGGCACACACACTTCACAGATGTTCAGAGAATAGATGGCGCCATGATACAAAATATCTGTGTTTATCTTTGACCAGGCGTGTGAGACCCGACACAAGAAACTTGATTAATGTCGCACCGTGACTAACACCATTTACACTAACACCATTTACACTGAACACGGTAACACAAACGCCGGGTGATTAGCCGGCCAACCGGAAGAGGAATCAATACAATTACTTTAATTATAAGATGGCGGAGACCGGAAGGGAGAACAAGAAACAAAGGGACGCCACTGAGCGAATGAACTGGACTAGAGTTATGTAACATCATACACGTTTTATCTACCGGTACTGATATCATTTACAACAGCTAAGACGGTGTCCAAGTTTTCTAAAAGCTAGGACCTTGTCAAAGTTTACTAAATGCGAAAGGACATTGTCAAAGTTTGGTAACGGGTAGTACATTGTCAAAGTTTGGTCACAGCTAGGACATTGTCAGTGCTTGAAATAGCTAGGACATTGTCAAAGTTTGGCAACAGCTGTGACATTATCAGTGTTTGTAATAGCTAGGACAGAGTCATAGTATGCTTACAGCTATGACATTGTCAAATTTTAGTCTATTACCATTGCTATCATTTACACGATATAAATACAGTTTACATACTCAACTAGGAATCTTGGTTATATTCTGTCTAACAACATGTCTCTAGATAAACATTTATCTCACATTTGTCGCTCTGCATACACTGCTATCCGTCAGATCAGCTCCATCCGCCACTACCTCACAGTTAGTGCAACAAAAACCTTAGTCTGTGCTCTTGTTCTCTCTCGTCTTGACTACTGCAACTCTCTTCTGTCAGGCTCACCAAAACACTTCTTAGAAAGATTACAAAAGGTTCAAAACTCAGCTGCTAGGCTAGTTTTAAAGGCAAAAAAACGTGATCACGTCACACCACTACTTCATTCACTTCATTGGCTCCCTGTACAAGCACGGATTGATTATAAACTCTCTGTTCTGTGCCACAACTTTTTCTCGAATTCCTGCCCTTCCTATCTAATCGAAATTCTCTCTGTCTATTCACCCCTTCGACAGCTTCGCTCCTCCGCAGACGAGCGTATTCTTTCTGTCCCCAAGACTCGCACAAAAACATACGGTGAAAGATCTTTCTCTTACTGTGCCCCCAAACAATGGAATTCTCTTCCACTACACATCAGAAATATATCAACCATCACAGCCTTCAAAACTGCACTCAAAACACATCTCTTTAAACTTTACTATCCTGACTGATTCCCCCTCTGAAAGTTAAACGATGCTGCGGAGTGCCGTCCATGACGTCACATGTAAATTGATATGGAATGGTTGGTTTTTTAAGTTCATTTTAATTTGTATGTACAGCGTGGTGAGCCCAGCCCTAGGCTGGGGTACCACGCTATAGAAAACTACCCATAATAATCATAATAATAAATTGAAAAACAAAGACCTTAAAGCTATTTTCTTATTTTAAATGTTTTTTTTTCTTTTCATCTCTAACTAGAGTTTTACAGATCGATAAAAACGCAATCGCAAATAAATGTCATTACATGGAAGATCATTTAAACAAGTGCATTTTTCTACGATAATTACATTTTGAACGCCATTTCTTCTCTTAGACAGGGCCTATATATAAGCTTATAGTGATAAGCATATAGTAAAGCCTAAAGATAAGCCTACAGATAAGCCTACAGATAAGCCTACAGATAAGCCTACAGATAAGCCTACATATAAGCCTACAGATAAGCCTACAGATAAGCCTATAGATAAGCCTACAGATAAGCATACATATAAGCCTACGGATAAGCTTACAGATAAGCCTACAGATAAGCCCACATATAAGCCTATAGATAAGCCTACAGATAAGCTAACAGAAAAGCCTACCGATAAGTCAATTGATAAGCTTACAGATAAGCCTACAGATAAGCCCACATATAAGCCTATAGATAAGCCTAAAGAAAAGCTTACAGAAAAGCCTACCGATAAGTCAACAGATAAGCCTACAGATAAGCCTACAGATAAGCCTACAGATAAGCCTACAGATAAGCCTACAGATAAGCCTACAGATAAGCCTACAGATAAGCCTACAGATAAGCTTACAGATAAGTCTACAGATAAGCTTACAGATAAGCCTATATATTTTATCTTTTTTGTGTTACGTTTTAGATGAAAAGTTCAAGTTCAAGGATGTTATTCAAAAGAATATGTACAATATTATGATTGTAGGCCTAGCTGATGGGTGTAGGCCTAGTTGACGGTTTAACGCCTAGGTGATATTTGTAGGCCTTGTTGATGGTTGAAGCCTTGTTGATGTTTGTAGGCCTGGTTGATGATTGTAGGCCTTGTTGATGATTGTAGGCCTTGTTGATGATTGTATGCCTTGTTGATGATTGTAGGCCTAGTTGATGATTGTAGGCCTAGTTGATGATTGTAAGCCTGGTTGATGATTGTAGGCCTAGTTGATGATTGTAGGCCTAGTTGATGATTGTAGGCCTAGTTGATGATTGTAGGCCTAGTTGATGATTGTAGGCCTAGTTGATGATTGTAGGCCTAGTTGATGATTGTAGGCCTAGTTGATGATTGTAGGCCTAGTTGATGATTGTAGGCCTAGTTGATGATTGTCGGCCTAGTTGATGATTGTAGGCCTAGTTGATGATTGTAGGCCTAGTTGATGATTGTAGGCCTAGTTGATGATTGTAGGCCTAGTTGATGATTGTAGGCATGCGGTCCTTTTAGTTTTTTATTTCAGTGTTTCCCAAACTTTTAAGTCTGGGGGACCAGTGGACATATTTCTAAAAGGCACCATGTCAGATGATCCATACATTTATTAAACATGCAGAGAGAAAGAAAGAGAGAAGAGAGAAAAGAGAGAGAAAGAAAGAGAGGAAATAGAGAGAAGAGAGAGAGAGAAAGGGGGATGGAAAGAGAAAGAAAGGGAGAGGAGAGAAAAGAGAGAGAAAGAAAGAAAGAAAAAAGTGAGAGAAAGAGATAAATCAGAGAGAGAGAGAGAGAGAGAGAGAGAGAAAAAGGGGAGAGAGAGAAAGAAAGAGAGTGAGGGAAAGATAGATATAATCAAAAAGAGAAACAAAGAGAAACCGAGATAGATGAGGAGACAGAGAATGACAGACCGAAAAAGAAAGACAGAGCGATAAAGAGAGAGGTGGAGAGATTGAGTGAGTGAGTGTTATATAGTTAAAGTTATATGGTTAAAGATAGATAGATAGAGAGAGGGGAGAGAGCGATAGAGAGAGAAAGAGAGTTACAGAGAGTGGATAACCTGGTGGGTGTTAAAAAAGTTGTCAGAATGTCAACATGCTGGCCGCCATCTTACTTTTTTTTAACGAATTCTTTAGATGTGATGCTCGCCATTTTGTGGAGGGACATCCTGTCATTGACCGCAGATTTAAACACGGGGACCGCATGTAAACGGATTTATTACTAGGGTCTTGTCATGTGACTCACCGTCCTCAAGAACTGGCCGCGCTCTGGACTCATGGAGTCACGTGGTACAACATGTTACTTTTCTTTTACATTTCCTTCCCTGCCCTTCAAGACTCTCCCTCGTGTTCCCCATCTTCTCAACTAGCACGGACTCGCTCGTCAACCTGTGGATCTTCATACACTCCAGCGTATTCTAGCACTAAAACTTCTTCCTACACTACAGCGTATTCTTGCACTACAACATATTTCTACACTACAACATCTTCCCAAACTACAACGTCTTTCTGCACAACAATATCTTCCTACACTAAAATATCTCTCTACACTACAACATATTCCTACACTACAACATCTTCCTACACTACAACATCTTCCTACACTACAACATCTTCCTACACTAAAATATCTCTCTACACTACAACATCTTCCTACACTACAACATCTTCCTACACTACAACATCTTCCTACACTACAACATCTTCATAAACTACAGAATATTTTATCAATTCGGCGCACTCATACAAAAACTCACAGAAATGTGCTCTAAACGGAAATTTCTTCATGTAGTTATTTGTAAAATGAAGGAGCCTGCTTGCAATATGATGAAACCTGCTTGCAATATGATGGAACATGCTTGCAAAATGATGAAACATGCTTGCAGTATGATGGAACCTGCTTGCAATATGATCGAACCTGTTTGCAATATGATGGAACCTGTTTGCAATATGATGGAACCTGCTTGCAATATGATGGAACCTGTTTGCAATATGATGGAACCTGCTTGCAATATGATGGAACCTGTTTGCAATATGATGGAACCTGCTTGAAATATGATGGAACCTGTTTGCAATATGATGGAACCTGTTTGCAATATGATGGAACCTGCTTGCAATATGATGAAACATGCTTGCAGTATAATGGAACCTGCTTGCAATATGATGGAACCTGTTGCAATATGATGGAACCTGTTTGCAATATGATGGAACCTGCTTGCAATATGATGAAACATGCTTGCAATATGATGGAACCTGCTTGCCATATGATGGAACCTGTTTGCAATATGATGGAACCTGCTTGCAATATGATGGAACCTGTTTGCAATATGATGGAACCTGTTTGCAATATGATGGAACCTGCTTGCAATATGATGGAACCTGTTTGCAATATGATGGAACATGCTTGCAATATGATGGAACCTGCTTGCAATATGATGGAACCTGTTTGCAATATGATGGAACCTGCTTGAAATATGATGGAACCTGTTTGCAATATGATGGAACCTGCTTGCAATATGATGGAACATGCTTGCAATATAATGGAACCTGCTTGCAATATGATGGAACCTTCTTGCAATATGATGGAACCTGCTTGCAATATGATGAAACATGCTTGCAATATGATGGAACCTGTTTGCAATATGATGGAACCTGCTGGCAATATGAACCTGATTGCAATATGATAGCAAATCTAGAAGTTGTGTAGTTGGTAGGAAGGGATCAGAACATACCACCATCACGTCCTGTAATGACGTCACGTCAGAGAGAAATCTCAACTTACCCAGGGTGGTGGAGTGTGATCAACCCGGCGGATTTAACACACCAAACATCTCCCGTTGTGTGTGTGTGTGTGTGGGCTGGGGTTCGGGGGCGGTTAAAAGCCTCCATTTAAATTTCCAAGATCTGCGCAGTTTTAAAAAGAAAATAATATTTCCAATACGCCCTCCACATAAAACCCATTAAAGTACTTTTGAAAACCTCTTCCACTCTAAAAGTTATAATTTATTGTCTTATTGATTAAGGAGCTGAGTAATTGGTCACGATATCTAGTAGTCGGTGCAGGCCACAAGGTTTTGTTTCAAATATATTGGGTGTGAAGGCATTTGGTATCGCTCTTTCACACCCGTTCTGCCACCATAAATCACGGCATCTGATAAAAGGCAATGAATCGGAAGCCCTTCATATCTTGGTAATCGAATACTGCAATAACCAGTAGAACGGGGCATTTTAACTTGTAGATCGAGCTTACGTAATCGATACACCCGAAGTCGCATTGCTGCAAGAAACACGAATTTGCTGAAGTGCTTATTTCAGCTGAGATTCTAAAACTATATCGCCATAGGTGTCAAAGTGGCTGGAGAGACCCTCACCAAAAAAAAAAATGTTTCTTTTTATTAAATTTTTTTTTTAAATCCGTCCTTCGCCAAGAGACATTGTTTTGGGTTTTTTGTTTAAAATATTTTTTATGGTGAATCAGCTGTTTCCAAGCAGCTGGTAAACGTCAAAATGGTCAAAAGAGATTAGCACAGCAGTCTCTGCAGTTTGCACCGAGTGCAACGTCATACCGATATTGCTGTCACACTCAAACACATACACAAATATGAACACACAAACGCACACACACACTCATGTAAACACACACTTACACACAAATACATGTCTTCCATCCCCTTCTTTCGCGAGCAGAGAATGGTAGAAAGAAATATTAATAATGTATGTGCCATACTTTTAGTACGTTTTATTTAAGTGGGTCACGCAAAATGGCTTGCGAAAAGCGTGGGGTTGTGTGGGGGAAAGTGTGGGGGAAAGTGTGGGGCAAGAGAGGATCGATTACGGGACATGGTCAGAGAGGTTGCGGTCAGGGTCTACGCGGTTCGTAGAGGTACAAAGTACAATCAAGACGTTCAATAAAGGACCGACAGGTACACGTAATGAACTGTCAAGCTGTACCGGCGTGCACAGATTGAAAATTCGAACCGTACCGGAGTACACAGATTGAACTATCGAACTGTACCGGAGTACACAGATTGAACTATCGAACTGTACTGCAGTACACCAATTGAACTACTTAACTGTACCGCAGTACACCGATTGAACTATCGAATCGTACCGGAGTACACAGATTGTAAAATAGAAATGTACTGGAGTACACCGTTCGAACTATCGAACTGTACCGGAGTACACAGGTTGAACTATCGAACTGTACTTATCAATAATTAAAACTGAACTTGCTGACGTCATCGCCCCGGCACAGGAATTGTGAGGATTGGTTAAATGCAATGCATTATTTACAAGAATAATTTACTTTGGTCTGTCATGGGTTCTAACAATTTTACAAGACGACCCCCAAGAGTTTGGTCTCTCATGGGTTCTAATTATTGTACAAGACGACCCCCAAGGGTTACTCAATGCGGTCTTTCTTGGCTTGGGTTCTATTTATGGTTTCATTCGTCCCTCATCATTCGTTCTCTCCCTTTGTTTAATACCAACCCTCGTTCTCTCCCTTTGTTTAATACCAACCCTCGTTCTCTCCCTTTGTTTAATACCAACCCTCGTTCTCTCCCTTTGTTTAATACCAACCCTCGTTCTCTCCCTTTGTTTAATACCAACCCTCGTTCTCTCCCTTTGTTTAATACCAACCCTCGTTCTCTCCCTTTGTTTAATACCAACCCTCGTTCTCTCCCTTTGTTTAATACCAACCCTCGTTCTCTCCCTTTGTTTAATACCAACCCTCGTTCTCTCCCTTTGTTTACTACCAACCATCGATCTCTCCCTTTGCTTTTTCCTCTCCCCCAATCACTATTTTCCCCAACCTCTACTGCTTCCTGACCCATTCCGAAACATTCCATTCTCTCGCCACTCTCCCTCCTACAAAGTAACCATTGTAGCACCCACTCTTCTCTTCCACTAATACGTGTCATCAACTTATAATCCATAACGACACAATAGAATTTACTTCTACTTAAATGATTGGTGGGTGTGGGTCGTGTTGTGATGGTGGGTGTGGGTCATGTTGTGATGGTGGGTGTGGGTCGTGTTGTGATGGTGGGTGTGGGTCATGTTGTGATGGTGGGTGTGGGTCGTGTTGTGATGGTGGGTGTGGGTCATGTTGTGATGGTGGGTGTGGTTCGTGTTGTGATGGTGGGTGTGGGTCATGTTGTGATGGTGGGTGTGGGTCGTGTTGTGATGGTGGGTGTGGGTCATGGTGTGATGGTGGGTGTGGGTCGTGTTGTGATGGTGGGTGTGGGTCGTGTTGTGATGGTGGGTGTGGGTCGTGTTGTGATGGTGGGTGTGGGTCGTGTTGTGATGGTGGCTGTGGGTCGTGTTGTGATGGTGGGTGTGGGTCGTGTTGTGATGGTGGGTGTGGGTCGTGTTGTGATGGTGGCTGTGGGTCGTGTTGTGATGGTGGGTGTGGGTCGTGTTGTGATGGTGGGTGTGGGTCGTGTTGTGATGGTGGGTGTGGGTCGTGTTGTGATGGTGGGTGTGGGTCGTGTTGTGATGGTGGGTGTGGGTCGTGTTGTGATGGTGGCTGTGGGTCGTGTTGTGATGGTGGTTTGAGGTTGTGCTAAGAAGTGAGGTGTGGGTGGTGGTCCTAAGTAAGTACGGGTGGGTGGTACTAAGTGGTGATGAGTGGGTATGGTGCTACGTGATGGTGGGTGGGTCATGTTAAGTGATGGTGGGTAGTACTAAATCAGCGTTTCTCAACCTGTGGGTCGCGACTCTTTTTTCGGGTCGAAGGACCCTTTCCCAGGGGTCGCCTAAGACCATCGCGAAACACATATACTCTACAGTTATGAAGGAGAAACAAAAATAATTTTGTGGCTGGGGGTCGCCACAACATGAGGAACTGTATTAAAGGGTCGCGGCGTTAGAAAGGTTGAGAACCACTGTTCTAAGAGGTATTACCGCTTTTTCCGGGCCATCCTGTGTAGTTTCCTCTTAAAGGAAGGGATGGTAAAAAAATTATTTTAAAAAAAACAATAATGCATTTATTTAAAAAAAAATATTTTATGGAATGATCAATAAAACGTTTGTGTACCAGGGGTGCGCTTCAGAGAGCTTTGGAACCACTGCCTTGGAGTAAAGCTAAGTGTTGTTGATTTTTTGGATATTCTTCCAACTGGTCCTGTCAATCACATCCTATATCCTACAGATAATCATCCAACTCGTCCTGTCAATGACATCCTATATCCTACAGATATTCATCCAACTAATCCTGTCAATCACATCCTATATCCTACAGATTTGCAGAGCTCATTCCCAGCAGAGGACACATTTAAACAACTGATACACTATGGGCGTTCCAATGACTTCCTGGCGGTCTCCTGATTGGCTATAAGTCTTAATATAGGCCTTCAGTGGTCAAACACAACTAGACATTTGATTACAAGCTACGTGATATTGGAGGCACGATGTAAGCCCAACAGACGCCACGATCTAGTTAGAAACATACGGAACTGTGTGGCTTTAAATATCACGTGGTCATTAATGTAGGACCTAAATGTAATTAATGTAACGGGGGTGGGACGTGGTGTGGGAAGGTGGCGGGAGAACATAATAAAACACATTTTAATTGATTGTTTTCTACTTCGATTTAATGGGTGAGCGGCATGAGGTGTGATGATTGTTGTCTAGGGAGGATAGTATGGGGTTGGTGGAAGGGGCTGATGGTATGGGGTTTGTGGTTGATGGTATGGGGTTAGTGGTATGTGGTTGGTTCTTGGCGATATGGGGTTGGTGGATTGGGTTGTCAGGCGATGTGGATTGTGTGTGCAATGACAGGTAATGTTCATTGTTGTTGGAGTGACTGGTAATTTGATCTTGATTTTAAGTGGGGTGGTCGGGTAAAATGATGTTGACTGTTGAAATAATAAGGTATCTGGTGTTAATAGTTGAAATCATAGGCAGTGGCGTAGCGAGCTTAATTCGCGCCCGGGGCATAATACCTTTATAGCGCCCCCTATTTGAAAACCATACCATATTATATGTAAAATATATCATTTGGCGCCCCTTTGTGAGTAGCGCCCGGGGCATGATGCCCCTCCTAACCCCCCTCGCTACTATAGTCATAGAGTATCTGATGTTGATTGTTGAAATCACAGGGTACCTGATGTTGACTGTTAAAATCATAGGGTAACTGATGTTTATAGTTAAAATCATAGGGTATCTGATGTTGATAGTTGACATCATAGGGTTTCTGATGTTGATAGTTAAAATCATAGGGTATCTGATGTTGATAGTTGAAATCATAGGGTATCTGATGTTGATAGTTAAAATCATAGGGTATCTGATGTTGATAGTTGAAATCATAGGGTATCTGATGTTGATAGTTGAAATCATAGGGTATCTGATGTTAAAAGTTGAAATCACAGGGTAACTGATGTTATTGATTGTTGAAATCACAGGGTATCAGAAGTTGACCGTTGAAATCATGGAGTATCTTATGTTAATGCTTGCCTTGAAAATATTCCGTTGACCAATGAAGAGTTCGGAACAAATAAAATCAATTAATTTGATCAATGAAAAGATTGGAGCATATAAATCCAGTAAAAGAACGTGGAGAGTGATATGTGCACTTTAAGATAAGCTTGTTATCGTCAACGTTATAGGGAGGGCCCCGAAGGACAGCCATTGAATGGAATTATGGACGCCTTGGTGGAGACTACGGGCTTACAATTAGATGCATTAAGTTGAAAGTTTCCTTTAACAACGGTTCTCATTTAGAGGTCTGGCCCCTTGAGCTGGCGGTAGAAGTGTGGAGCTCTCGATTTGACAATGTGTATATGCCTGCCACATTGCATGCTAGTCACATTGCATGCTAGCCACATTGCATGCTAGCCTCATTAAATGATAGCCCCATTGCATCATTGCCACGTTGTATGCTAGCAACATTGTATGCTAGCCACATTGTAAGGTAGCCACATTGTGTGAAAGCCACATTGCATCGTAGCCACATTGCATGCGTGCCACATTGTATGCTAGCCACATTGTATGCTAGCCACATTGTATGCTAGCCACATAGCATGCTAGCCACATTGTATGAAAGCCACATTGCATCGTAGCCACATTACATGCGTGCCACATTTTATGCTAGCCACATTGTATGCTAGCGACATTTTATGCTAGCCACATTGTATATGCTAGTCACATTGTATGCCAAACACACTGTATGCCATTGTATGTCAACCACATCGTATGCCAACCACATTGTATGCCAACCGCATTGTATGCCAGCCAGATTGTATGCCAACCACATTGTATGCCAACCACATTGTATGCCAACCACATTGTATGCCAACCCCATTGTATGCCAACCACATTGTATGCCAACCGCATTGTATGATAGCCAGATTGTATGCCAACCACATTGTATGCCAACCACATGTATGCCAACCACATTGCATGCTAGATAGCATGCTATAGCTACATTGCATGCTAGCCACAAAATATCTTTGTTTTGTATCAACAGGTAACTGCAGATGTAACTTTAATGACTAATTCAAGGGTTGATTACAATGACCAAAATGTTTGCCATCTGTTGCAAAGACCTATAAGATCTCTACAAAATGTTTGCCATCTGTTGCAAAGACCTATAAGATCTCTACAAAATGTTTGCCATCTGTTGCAAAGACCTATAAGATCTCTACAACATGTTTGCCATCTGTTGCAAAGACCTATGAGATCTCTACAAAATGTTTACCATCTATCGCGCAGACATAATATAAGATCCTTGCAACATGTTTACTATCTGTCGCACAGACCTATAAGATCTCTGCAATGTCTGGTAACATGAGCCAAGCGGTATTTTGTTTTAAGAAAACACCTTTGTCTTCGAGCAATGATTTAGGTGTTTACCACTTCCTGATGATTCCTGAACACGAAGCTATGCAGTATACATCACTGAGAAGGTCGCTCCAGCTGTCTCTCCCCATTAACATTTAAAGCGTTGTCATAGAAGCGTGGGAGTGGCAGGAGAAGGTTCCTTGCCCAGGGGAGATCATCAGACGACTTCCTGCTTTCACAGAGAACAGTACATTATTTCGTACTTAATTATGCACACTGCTTAATTGACCGACTTATAGAACTAAGCCTTCCAACCAAGGAGTCACAACGGCTGATCCATGACCATTGCCTACTTTGGACTATATAATTGGTTTGACAGTTCATAGGTACTAGGACAGTTCATAGTTACTAGGACAGTTCGTAGGTACTAGGAAAGTTTATAGTTAGTAGGACAGTTCGTAGGTACTAGGACAGTTCATAGTTACTAGGACAGTTCGTAGGTACTAGGACAGTTCATAGCTATTAGGACAGTTCGTAGGTACTAGAACAGTTCATGAAAGCCACATTGCATCGTGGCCACATTGCATACGTGCTACATTGTATGCTAGCCACATTGTATGCTAGCCACATAGCATGCTAGCCACATTTTATGCTAGCCACATAGCATGCTAGCCACATTGTATGATAGCCACATTGCATAGTTACTAGGACAGGTCGTAGGCACCAGGACAGTTCATAGTTAGTAGGACAGTTCGTAGGTACTAAGACAGTTCATAGCTACTAGGACAGTTCGTAGGTACTAAGACAGTTCATAGCTACTAGGACAGTTCGTAGGTACTAGGACAGTTCGTAGGTACTAGGACAGTTCGTAGTTACTATGACAGTTCGTAGGTACTTAGACAGTTCACAGCTACTAGGACAGTTCGTAGGTACTAGGATAGTTCAAAGTTACTAGGACAGTTCGTAGGTACTAGGACAGTTCGTAGGACAGTGTTGGATACTGGGGCAGAGGATTACATCCAACTAAATGTAGAAGAAACTAGAAAATTCTTTCTAATGTTTAAAACTATTTTCTGCAAAGACTTTTTTTTTTGCGCAATTCATTTCAGAATTTTATTTTAAAAAAAAATTTTTTTTATTTATTTTTAGTGCGTTTTAAACTCGTCTTCGAAAATAAAGTTTTAAAAAGTTATTATTTTTTTTCTTCCTTTTTTCAGTTTGTAAATTTTAATCTGTAAGTAGTCCACAAAAATTTAAAAAAAAAGTTTTTGCCAACTAGGGTTCACAAAATGATCTCACTCTTTGCCCAGGGTTAAAATTAAAAAGTTGGATTTAACGACTGCTTGCCGACCGCTTATCAGAGTCTAATTGCCGAAATGCCATGCCGCAACATCTTTCCCCCATTACATCGCAAAATCCTACAGTTCGGACGAGTTAAGGTCCCACCATTCTGCAAACCACCACCCCTTCATCCTCGACCGATCATACCTGAAATGTAACCCTGGGTCATAAACTCAGACAACTTACAGGTTAGCACGAGGAGAACTAAATCGACCGAGCTGCTAGCTGACAAACCTCGTAGATTTCCGAGTAGAAAGAAGGTTTTAATAACAAATGAAAAACGCAAGGGATGTCATTTGAAAAAAAAAAAGGGGGGGGGGCAAGGGGGTGATATTTCTTTGTACTTACATTGGGTCAGTTATTATTCAATCTTGTTTTATTACATTTTAACATTATATTACAGGTGAAAAAAATTAAACCCTTTCTTTAAAGGAGGCAAACAATTAAAAGGTGTACCCAATCACCTAAGAAGGCTAAACAAGGCTAAGAAAGTCTAAGCAAGGCTAAACAATGTTAAACAAGGTTAAACAAGGTTAAACAAGGCTAAGAAAGGTTAAGCAAGGCTAAGCAAGGCTAAACAAGGCTAAGCAAGGCTAAGAAAGGCTAAACAGGCTAGGAAAGGCTAAACAAGGCTAAGAAAGGCTAAACAGGCTAGGAAAGGCTAAACAAGGCTAAGAAAGGCTAAACAGGCTAGGAAAGGCTAAACAAGGCCTATAAAGCCTTAACCTTGACCTTAGGTTAAATAGCGACCTGAATGTCAACATGGTGTGTATCGGTGCTTTATGTCACGGGTGTGTGCATTATATGTGTCTTCTGACCCTGTCACGTGTCAGCATGTTATGCCAGTGTCATTTTTTATGTCGGTGCTGTACGTCGGTGTCGTATGCCAGTGTCATTTAACGACATTCTAGATTTCTATGTACCCCGGTCCTGACTTTCTGTTGCGACGTCGTATGTCTGGGCTTGGTAACTAAAGTGTCCTGACTTCGGAAAGCAACAATTTAATGTTTAATTTACCGTTTGGTCAAGTGGGTGTTCATGGCTGAACATTGGATGTATGCCCAGGGCAATCTAACAGACGGCGCTCACGCAACCAAAGTAATGCTATAGCGCGGCCCTGTCACTTTAACTTGGACGTTTTGGCTACGTGACAAACACTTTCTGGTCACCACACACCCAAACGGACAACACAAGCCAAACTCAGAAGTGAGATCACTCTACCAAAATCAAAAGTGAGATCAATCTACCAAAATCAAAAGTGAGATCACTCTACCAAAATCAAAAGTGAGATCACTCTACCAAACTCAGAAGTGAGATCCCTTTACCAAACTCAGAGGTGCGATCACTTTACCAAACTCAGAAGTGCGATCACTCTACCAAACTCAGAAGTGAGATCACTCTACCAAAATCAGAAGTGAGATGACTCTACCAAACCCAGAAGTGCGATCACTCTACCAAACTCAGAGGTGCGATCACTTTACCAAACTCAGAAGTGCGATCACTCTACCAAACTCAGAAGTGCGATCACTCTACCAAACTCAGAAGTGCGACCACTCTACCAAACTCAGAAGTGAGATAACTCTACCAAACTCAGAAGTGAGATCACTCTACCAAACTCAGAAGTGCGATCACTCTACCAAAATCAGAAGTGCGATCACTCTACCAAACTCAGAAGTGCGATCACTCTACCAAACTCAGAAGTGCGATCACTCTACCAAACTCAGAAGTGCGATCACTCTACCAAACTCAGAAGTGCGATCACTCTACCAAACTCAGAAGTGCGATCACTCTACCAAACTCAGAAGTGCGATCACTCTACCAAACTCAGAAGTGAGATCACTCTACCAAACTCAGAAGTGAGATCACTCTACCAAACTCAGAAGTGAGATCACTCTACCAAACTTAGAAGTGAGATCACTCTACCAAACTTAGAAGTGAGATCACTCTACCAAACTCAGAAGTGAGATCACTCTACCAAACTAAGAAGTGAGATCACTCTATCAAAATCAAAAGTGAGATCACTCTACCAAACTCAGAAGTGAGATCACTCTACCAAACTTAGAAGTGAGATCACTCTACCAAACTCAGAAGTGAGATCACTCTACCAAACTCAGAAGTGAGATCACTCTACCAAACTCAGAAATGAGATCACTCTACCAAAATCAAAAGTGAGATCACTCTACCAAACTCAGAAGTAAGATCACTCTACCAAACTCAGAAGTGAGATCACTCTACCAAAATCAAAAGTGTGATCACTCTACCAAACTCAGAAGTGCGATCACTCTACCAAACTCAGAAGTGCGATCACTCTACCAAACTAAGAAGTGAGATCACTCTACCAAACTCAGAAGTGAGATCACTCTACCAAACTCAGAAGTGAGATCACTCTAACAAACTAAGAAGTGAGATCACTCTAACAAACTAAGAAGTGAGATCACTCTACCAAACTCAGAAGTGAGATCACTCTACCAAACAGCACAAGTGAGATCACTCTGACAAACACACAAGTGGGATCACTCTGCCAACCTCACAAACAAAATCACTTTGCCAACCTCACAAGCAAAATCACTCTACAACCTCACAAGCAAAATCACTCTACCAACCTCACAAGCAAAATCACTCTACCAACCTCACAAGCAAAATCACTCTACCAACCTCACAAGCAAAATCACTCTACCAACCTCACACGCAAAATCACTGTGCCAACCTCACAAGGAAAATCACTGTGCCAACCTCACAAGGAAAATCACTGTGCCAACATCACAAGAAAAATCACTCTACCAACATCACAAGCAAAATCACTGTGCCAATCTAACAAGCAAAATCACTGTGCCAACCTCATAAGCAAAATCAATGTGCCACCCTCACAAGCAAAATCACTGTGCCAACCTCACAAGCAAAATCACTGTGCCAACCTCACAAGCAAAATCACTCTACCAACCTCACAAGCAAAATCACTGTGCCAACCTCACAAGCAAAATCACTCTACCAACCTCACAAGCAAAATCACTCTACCAACCTCACAAGCAAAATCACTCTACCAACCTCACAAGCAAAATCACTCTACCAACCTCACAAGCAAAATCACTCTACCAACCTCACAAGCAAAATCACTCTACCAACCTCACAAGCAAAATCACTCTACCAACCTCACAAGCAAAATCACTCTACCAACCTCACAAGCAAAATCACTCTACCAACCTCACAAGCAAATCACTCTACCAACCTCACAAGCAAAATCACTCTACCAACCTCAAAAGCAAAATCACTCTACCAACCTCACATGCAAAATCACTGTGCCAACCTCACAAGCAAAATCACTCTACCAACCTCACAAGCGAATTCACTGTGCCAATCTCACAAGAGAAACCAATCCGCCAACCACTTATGTGCTCCCATGCACTAGATGGGGGTCGAACGACCCTTTACAGGGTTCGCTTCTCAGACAATCGGAAAACACATATACTCTGCAGTACGAAGTAGCAGCGAAAATAATTTTGTGATTGGGGGTCGCCACAACACTATAGGAACTGTGTCAAAGGGTCACAGTGTTAGGAAAGTTGAGAACCACTGCACTAGATGATACACATAATTAAGTTAAAGGGAAGGGGATCCTCATTCAATATTTAATTGACTGATTACCTTCTAATATGTAGCCATAATATGTAGCCAAGTATCTCAATTGCTAAATAGTTCAATTCTAAATCGTTTCTTTGCTCAGTAGAAGGAATAAAAAGCTGGAATTTTGTCTCACACATCAAAAACCAAAGGCGTAGGAAAAGCGTGGGGTGGACGGGGGTGGGCGCGGGAGGGCGGTAGTTTTTTTTTGGTTTACATTTTGGAAAAGATAAAGTGAGCGTGTTGAGTTGTATGAGCCCTAACTTGTTAGGGATCATGTTTGTTAATGGCCATGTTTGTTAGGGATCATGTTTGTTAATGGCCATGTTTGTTAGGGACCATGTTTGTTAGGGATCATGTTTGTTAGAGATCATGTTTGTTAGGGACCATGTTTGTTAGGGACCATGTTTGTTAGGGATCATGTTTTAGGGATCATGTTTGTTAGGGACCATGTTTGTTAGGGATAATGTTTGTTAGGGATCATGTTTTTAGAGATCATGTTTGTTAGGAACCATGTTTGTTAGGATCATGTTTGTTAGGGATCATGTTTAAGGGATCATGTTTGTTAGGGATCATGTTTTCAGGGATCATGTTTGTTAGGGATCATGTTTGTTAGGGATCATGTTTGTTAGGGATCATGTTTTTAGGGATCGTGTTTGTTAGGAACCATGCTTGTTAGGGATCATGTTTGTTAGGAACCATGTTTGTTAGGGACCATGTTTCTTAAGGGCAAACATATTTTATACATATTTTATGTATCTGTACAATTATATTTACATATACTTCAGAATGTCCAATAAAAGTTTTTTAGGAATTAATGAATGTTTAACCTTAATAATAAAACTATGGGTGGCTAATACAAAAAACCCCACCCCTCAGCACTTCAAAGAGACTTTAGAATACCGATAAGATCAATATCATGTTATCTTCAGCTGAATCAAAAGGTGTCCGTTTGAAATAAAATTATTTTCCTCTTATTATTTTTTTTATTATTATTTTTTTTTGGTTTCTGCATTGCCCCATTGAAGTGACGAAGGCAAAGAAAATGGCGGCATCGGATTCAGTTGTCCACTCCACTTTTGTTGTAAGAAATATTCAAAACTGCAATACGAATTTCTCCACCGAAAAAATGGGGTCTCGTATGTAAGTCTGGTATTTTATCCGGATCTAATGTGATTGTAGACGTGGCTGTGCTGTACACGGATCTGATGTGATTGTAGACTTGGCTGTACACGGATCTGATGTGATTGTAGACGTGGCTGTACACGGATCTGATGTGATTGTAGACTTGGTTGTACACGGATCTGATGTGATTGTAGACGTGGTTGTACGCATATGTCGTAATTTTACTTAGTTAAAACGGTACACACATTCGTCCTATCCGTTCGTCCATGCTCTTCAATTGCTTCAACAATAAGAGACAAACCAATAGCCAGTGTCTTGACCCAATTTCACGTCGACGGGAGCTAAAGCGTCGACCATTCCTCTACTCCTTGTGTGCTTTGACGTCACCGATTAAACGTGTAGTGCCGTGCCAGCCCCCCACCCTTCCCTTCATTAGGAAAGTGTCGGCTACGTTCGAATGCGTTCTATTTGTTGTAAAGAATACCATCAGGTGACACAATTTCTAGGAATTTTTTTAACTATATGGCTTTGATTGAATCCCTTATAGATAGCCCGCAGCTTTCCTAGCCGAATCCCTTATAGATATCCCGCAGCTTTCCTAGCCGAATCCCTTATAGATATCCCGCAGCTTTCCTAGCCGAATCCCTTATAGATATCCCGCAGCTTTCCTAGCCGAATCCCTTATAGATATCCCGCAGCTTTCCTAGCCGAATCCCTTATAGATATCCCGCAGCTTTCCTAGCCGAATCCCTTATAGATAGCCCGCAGCTTTCCTAGCCGAATCCCTTATAGATAGCCCGCAGCTTTCCTAGCCGAATCCCTTATAGATAGCCCGCAGCTTTCCTAGCCGAATCCCTTATAAATAGCCCGCAGCTTTCCTAGCGGAATCCCTTATAGATAGCCCGCAGCTTTCCTAGCCGAATCCCTTATAAATAGCCCGCAGCTTTCCTAGCCGAATCCCTTATAGATATCCCGCAGCTTTCCTAGCCGAATCCCTTATAGATATCCCGCAGCTTTCCTAGCCGAATCCCTTATAGATATCCCGCAGCTTTCCTAGCCGAATCCCTTATAGATATCCCGCAGCTTTCCTAGCCGAATCCCTTATAGATATCCCGCAGCTTTCCTAGCCGAATCCCTTATAGATAGCCCGCAGCTTTCCTAGCCGAATCCCTTATAGATAGCCCGCAGCTTTCCTAGCCGAATCCCTTATAGATAGCCCGCAGCTTTCCTAGCCGAATCCCTTATAAATAGCCCGCAGCTTTCCTAGCGGAATCCCTTATAGATAGCCCGCAGCTTTCCTAGCCGAATCCCTTATAAATAGCCCGCAGCTTTCCTAGCCGAATCCCTTATAGATATCCCGCAGCTTTCCTAGCCGAATCCCTTATAGATAGCCCGCAGCTTTCCTAGCCGAATCCCTTATAGATAACCTGCAGCTTTCCTAGCCGAATCCCTTATAGATATCCCGCAGCTTTCCTAGCCGAATCCCTTATAGATATCCCGCAGCTTTCCTAGCCGAATCCCTTATAGATATCCCGCAGCTTTCCTAGCCGAATCCCTTATAGATAACCTGCAACTTTCCTAGCCGAGTGGGATATTTTGTGCTTTATATCCTAGACTAGACTAGACCTATACGAGGCGTAGTGTCCTTTGCAAGATTACTCTATATGTGTATGTGTAAAAAATACTTTTTTTTAGTAATGCACTTTTTCACTTGCTGGGCTGTTAGTTGAAATAGTTTTTTTGTTTCTTTTCTTTTTTATTTTGGTTTCTGTTTATTTCAAATTGTATTTTTATTGAAATTTAATGGTATAATTACATTGAAAATTGTTAGTATTAATAGCTTTGTTATCGTTTTTTCTTGATATACTGGTTTTTCAGTCCTCTGTAACGTATTGTTCAATCTACGTGCCAAATCTTAAAATAGACTACATTTTGAAAAGCATATAGCGTTGAAAGTTATTAAAGGATTTAAAACGAATGTGGATAGCAACATGTTTCGACTTTATAATACTTTAACTACGTGGAAATATCGAACATCGTGCCGAGGTCAATCTATCACCCGAGAATCCCTGTCATTATCAGTAGCTTTGACCCACCCCACCACACCCTACCTCCTCCCCCCCCCCCCCCAGAATGGCCTACTTTCTAATCCTATTGTACTCGTGGCAACCACTCGTGACAGGCACGACACGTGAAAGAAATCTCCTATCAATTTCGTCAGCTTTTGTCTAATGAAACTGTTCATCACCTGTGTGACGTAGAGGGTATTGTGTGGTAGTAGAAGCACTTCACTTCAAATGGGAGCGGTCAGATCATTTGAATTCTTATTTCAGTTTTGCGTGCTAAAACAAAACTTATCCACATAACTATAACCAAGGTATACACCAGTCTACCTGGTCATCAGTCCATCTGGTCATCAGTCTCCCTGGTTGACCAGCAGACTGAAGTGTTATTTTCGGATCATAACATTTCCTTTTCATTTACTTTAATATTATTTTTGTGCTTTTTTCCCCTTTTCAAATCTAATACTATGGACTTCCTATAGTCGGTATTCCAATCTAGTAATATGGACTTCCCATAGTCTGTATTCCAATCTCATACTATGGACCTCCCATAGTCTGTATTCCAATCTAATACTATGGACCTCCCATAGTCTGTATTCCAATCTAATACTATGGACTTCCCATAGTCTGTATTCCAATCTAATACTATGGACTTCCCATAGTCTGTATTCTAATCTAATACTATGGACTTCCCATAGTCTGTATTCTAATCTAATACTATGGACTTCCCATAGTCTGTATTCCAATCTAATACTATGAACTTCCCATAGTCTGTATTCCAATCTAATACTATGGACTTCAAATAGTCTGTATTCCAATCTAATACTATGGACTTCCCATAGTCTGTATTCCAATTTAATACTTTGGACTTCATATAGTCTGTATTCCTATCTAATACTATGGACTTCCTATAGTCTGTATTCCAATCTAATACTATGAACTTCCCATAGTCTGTATTCCAATCTAATACTATGGACTTCCCATAGTCTGTATTCCAATCTAATACTATGGAATTCCCATAGTCTGTATTCCAATCTAATACTATGGACTTCCTATAGTCTGTATTCCAATCTAATACTATGAACTTTCCATAGTCTGTATTCCAATCTAATACTATGGACTTCCCATAGTCTGTATTCCAATCTAATACTATGGAATTCCCATAGTCTGTATTCCAATCTAATACTATGGACTTCCCATAGTCTGTATTCCAATTTAATACTTTCGACTTCATATAGTCTGTATTCCTATCTAATACTATGGACTTCCTATAGTCTGTATTCAATCTAATACTATGGACTTCCCATACTCTCTATTCCAATCTCATACTATGGACTTCCCACGCATTATTTTGTTTTACTATATAGTAGAGTGCGTTCAAAAAGAAATTTGACGAAAAATTTAACGTCTGGACTGAAAAAAATATTCGACCAAATTTCCGTTCGATCAAATTACCGTCGATCAATTTTCCGTCGACAAAATTTCTTTCGATCAAGTTTCCGGTAATCCAGTTTCACAGATCGACTTTTTCTAAAAAAAACACGAGTTTTGGTTTAAAAATCAGAAGTTTAATCATAGCAGTTCTCTCACATTGCGACTGATCTCCATTTTTTACCTCCCCCTGCGACGCCGTCCTGGTGGAAGCGAAGAGAGGAAGAATAAGACCACTAGTATAATGATGGACAGTCAGAGGTAGAAGAAGACAAGTAGTATAACGATGGACAAACAGAGGCAGAATAAGATCCCTAGTAAAATGATGGACGAACAGAAGCAGAATAAGACCCTTCGTACAAGGATGGGCGAAGTCAAGGGTTCTCATCACCTCTGCCTTGGACACGCAAATTCTAAAGACGAAATGAACTGATACATATCCTAAAACGGGGGGACCTTCCGTTCTGTAACCTACATACGATATCGCGCCGTGACAAGCCCGAGATTAGAAGCGGCCATCTTGTAAACCAGGCTCTCGGTCCTCCACGCGAATGTTAAGAAGATTTACTCTGCTGCCGGGCGGCTAAGATATGTCATTACGACGTTGGACATGCGCGAGTGTCATCCTTAGGGGCCATTGATTACCGGAGATGAGCAGAGAGAGCAAACGATAATCGATTAATAGAGGAATTCATCATCGGTGATATGGATTTAGGCTCCGATCAAATTGTCACACCACAACTGACACTCCTACACGACAACCGACACTCCTACGGCACAACTGACGCTTACACCACAACTTACACTCCTACACTACAACTTACACTCCTGCACCACAACTTACACTACTACACCCTAAAATTTCTACGCCTCATCTAACATCCCTACAAACCCATCTAATATTCCCAAACCACATGTAACATTCTAGCACCCCATCTAACATTCTAACACCCCATCTAACATTCTAACACCCCATCTAACATTCCATCAACCCATTAACATCAATACACCCCATCTAATATTCCAACACCCCATCTAAAACTCTAAGCCTAACGTCTGCACTAGAATTCGCGTGGTTCCACTCTAGATTAAGCCTTGCTTCGTGTCACACAGACAGCTGCAGCTCTTATCTCCTGTCATATCTACACTTTGTTTTCTCCTCGATTTATTAATAAATAGATTTATAAGGTAATAAATAGAGTTATTATCTCGTAATTTATAAATTAATAGATTTATTAGTTCTTAGATTTATTTGTTCAAAGATTTATTGGTTCATAGATCTATTAGTTTATAGATTTATTAATTTATAGATTTATTAGTTTAAGATTTATTTGTTCATAGAATTATTAGTTCGTATGTTTAATAGTTTTTAGATGTATTACTTTATCGATTTTTAGTTCATAGATTTATTAGTTTACAGATTTATTAATTAATAGATTTATTATTTAATAGATTTTTAGGTTCGTAGATTTATTATTTCGTAGGTTTTTTCATCTATATATTTATTAGTTCATAGATATTACTTTACAGATTTATTAGTTCATAGATATTACTTTACAGATTTATTAGTTTATGGATATTAATTTACAGATTTATTAGTTCATAGATATTACTTTACAGATATATTAGTTCATAGATATTAATTTACAGATTTATTAGTTCATAGATATTACTTTACAGATTTAGTAGTTCATAGATTTATTAGATCGTAGCTTTATAGCCCGCATATTGATCTTTTTTTAAAAGTAGGTCATTGATTTATTATTGTGTAGATTTATTAATTTGTGAATTTATTATTTTGTGGATTTATTATTTTGTGGATGTATTATTTAGTAGATTTTTAGTTGGTCGATTATTGTTTCAGCAATGTTATGTGTCTCACTATCAGCTGATTCAAGTTGTAAAAACTTGGTGATTGACCAAGGTTGAGACATGATTGGCAAAAGTTATGACGTTATTGACCAAGGTTGAGACATGATTGGCAAAAGTTATGACGTTATTGACGAAGGTTGAGACATGATTGGCAAAAGTTATGACGTTATTGACCAAGGTTGAGACATGATTGGCAAAAGTTATGGCGTTATTGACCAAGGTTGAGACATGATTGGCAAAAGTTATGACGTTATTGACCTAGATTGAGACATGATTGGCAAAAGTTATGACGTTATTGACCAAGGTTGAGACATGATTGGCAAAAGTTATGGCGTTATTGACCAAGGTTGAGACATGATTGGCAAAAGTTATGGCGTTATTGACCAAGGTTGAGACATGATTGGCAAAAGTTATGACGTTATTGACCAAGGTTGAGACATGATTGGCAAAAGTTATGGCGTTATTGACCAAGGTTGAGACATGATTGGCAAAAGTTATGGCGTTATTGACCTAGGTTGAGACATGATTGGCAAAAGTTAAAGCGTTATTGACCAAGGTTGAGACATGATTGGCAAAAGTTATGGCGTTATTGACCAAGGTTGAGACATGATTGGCAAAAGTTATGACGTTATTGACCAAGGTTGAGACATGATTGGCAAAAGTTATGGCGTTATTGACCAAGGTTGAGACATGATTGGCAAAAGTTATGACGTTATTGACCAAGGTTGAGACATGATTGGCAAAAGTTATGACGTTATTGACCAAGGTTGAGACATGATTGGCAAAAGTTATGACAGTATTGACCAAGATTGAGACATGATGGCAAAAGTTATGACGTTATTGACCAAGGTTGAGACATGATTGGCAAAAGTTATGACGTTATTGACCAAGGTTGAGACATGATTGGCAAAAGTTATGACGTTATTGACCAAGGTTGAGACATGATTGGCAAATGTTATGACGTTATTGACCAAGGTTGAGACATGATTGGCAAAAGTTATGGCGTTATTGACCAAGGTTGAGACATGATTGGCAAAAGTTATGGCGTTATTGACCAAGGTTGAGACATGATTGGCAAAAGTTATGACGTTATTGACCAAGGTTGAGACATGATTGGCAAAAGTTATGACGTTATTGACCGAGGTTGAGACATGATTGGCAAAAGTTATGACGTTATTGACCAAGGTTGAGACATGATTGGCAAAAGTTATGGCGTTATTGACCAAGGTTGAGACATGATTGGCAAAAGTTATGGCGTTATTGACCAAGGTTGAGACATGATTGGCAAAAGTTATGACGTTATTGACCTAAGTTGTGACATTTATGTTACATGTATGTGACACAAGTGATCATAAAGTAGTTACCTTCTTAAATTGATAAAAGGATTTCTGTGTATTTCTTTCATGAACCACAACACTTTTTTTAATGAAATAAATATTTACCAATAATTAATACCTATGTCTATCCTAAATAAAATTAAGACTTAGGTCTATGTTCATAATATAAGACTGGGTGTATGTATAAATATAAGACTTGGGCTAAGTTCAATAAAAATAAGACTTAATGCTAAGTTTATAAATATACGACTTAAGTATATGTTCAACAAAAATAACACTTAGGTCTATGTTTCTAAATATGATACTTAGAGCTATGGTTATAAATATAGTTGTGGTATATGCAGCATCCTTTGGATGGAACACAATTTAAATATTGCTTAGTCTATGTTTGAATAGCAATTCTGGCTGAACAATGCCTTAGGATGACGTAGGCTTAGAACAATGCCTTAGGATGATGTAGGCTTAGAACAATGCCTTAGGATGATGTAGGCTTAGAACAATGCCTTAGGATGATGTAGGCTTAGAACAATGCCTTAGGATGATGTAGGCATAGAACTATGACTTAGGATGATTTAGGCGTTGTGCAATTTGCCAGCTGATTTGTTGTCAACGACAGAAAGATGTAAATGGTCAAGCGGTACAAGGATGTAAATGGTCATTCACAAACTATTTCAGACCTGTTACCCTTGTTACCTCTGTTATATACGATTCGTGTTTTTTTTTTTTAAAAACTCACTAATGATGGGAGATGAGATTTCCCCACACATAACCCACCCATCAACCACACTAACACACACATACAGAGTCGCCGTAAGATGAATCCTGACAGACACCTGTCACGCAATGTTTTCATTTGATAGCTACATCACAAGGATAACTTGCCATTCCTCTAGATGAGACTTGGCTACTCGCCTGGATTAAACGTTACCATTCCTCTAGACTAAATTTTGCTATTCCTCGGGACTAGATTTTGACATTCCGCTAAATTTTGGCATTCCTCTAGATTAGATTTGCCATTCCTCTAGACTTGATTTTGCTTTCCTCTAAACTAGATTATACTATTACTCTAGACTAGATTGTATTATTCCTCTAGACTAGATTTTACTATTCCTCTAGACTAGAGGCCGACATAATTTCGGCTTTGGTTTCGGTTTCGGTTTATTTTCGCTTTCAACCGAAAGTGATTTAGGTCTTCGGTCTTCTACCAGATGTCAGATAGTCACCCTGTCTGTCGGCCGGCAATCCGATATTCATTATCGGTCGATGTCCTGCTGTCATCGTACACTATAAAACAGGTCGTCTGCGAACACAGTTCATAGCCCGCATGATGACTGACTTACTTGTCCAATATTTCCTAAAATGACATTTCAGTAAGACAAAGGGAAGGGTAAGGTAAATATAGTTTTGTGTTGGGGGGGGGGGGGGGGAAGAAACAACTCTTGTGAGCCCTAGGTTTATTCCAATCATTCATTCCTGAAATACATTTTGATTATTTATTACCTTGCGCATAAATGTTTTCATAGTCAAAGGGAAATGGTATTGTGAAAAGAAGTCTTAGGGAATGTAACATTTCCTTTTTATTTTTTTAAATTATTTTAATTATGTACTAAGACGAATATAATTACTAAGATGTTGTTGAGTCTTATTTATTGAATGTCTTTAAACAAACATTTTATAACCTAATTTATACATTAACCAATTTTAAACTGGTCTTTGACTGTTATGTCAATAATTTTACAATTCATTTGATTATAATTATAAAAGAAAGGATTATAGCCCAGGGCCTATATAAAACTAACACTAGACTTTAAGACTAAAAGTAAAAGTAAAGATACACATTAAGTAGGCCAACTATTAAATATTACATCAACTTAGCAGTTTTTAAATATCTATTATTAAATATCTATTATTAAATATCTATTATTAAATATCTATTATTAAATATCTATTATTAAATATCTATTATTAAATATCTATTATTAAATATCTATTATTAAATATCTATTATTAAATATCTATTATTAAATATCTATTATTAAATATCTATTATTAAATATCTATTATTAAATATCTATTATTAAATATCTATTATTAAATATCTATTATTAAATATCTATTATTAAATATCTATTATTAAATATCTATTATTAAATATCTATTATTAAATATCTATTATTAAATATCTATTATTAAATATCTATAATTAAATATCTATTATTAAATATCTATTATTAAATATCTATTATTAAATATCTATTATTAAATATCTATTATTAAATATCTATTATTAAATATCTATTATTAAATATCTATTATTAAAAAGATTTGAAAAATACGAACTTAAATTAGTCTTTTAAGAGAGTTGTAGTAGAACTAACATAGTAGGATTAGCTTATTAGGCTATACACTAAAAACCTAATATAACCTTTTTTAAAAATGTTTTAGGCCTACTACTAGTTATAGTAGGTGAAAGCGAGCTTAAATTAACTTTTTGGTATAGTATAGATATCTGTATACTAAAAGTACATTACTAAAAAAAATGAATAGATTTTTTCATATATTTGAATGTTACAGTCGAAGTGCGTAATCCAGCCCTTCTATAGAATGTCTGGTCAAAGTGTCAAATACATGAAGCCATTATAGACTTTGCCTAGGCATTCTACTGAAGTGTCAAATACATGAGCCATTATAGACTTTGCCTAGGCATTCTATTGAAGTGTCAAATACATAAGCCATTATAGACTTTGCCTAGGCATTCTATTGAAGTGTCAAATACATAAGCCATTATAGACTTTGCCTAGGCATTCTATTGAAGTGTCAAATACATAAGCCATTATAGACTTTGCCTAGGCATTCTATTCAAGTGTGAAATACATAAGCCATTATAGACTTTGCCTAGGCATTCTATTCAATGGTTCAATGACACAATTTGACTGTAACATTAATATTACAAATAAATATTAAATATCTCATATGGATTATAATCAAGAGCTGTTCACGGTAAAGACCCCAAAAAATGTAAAATTTATTTGTTCCGGTCGTGGGATGTGTGTGTGTATGAGTGTGTGTGTGGGTGTGTGTGGGTGGCTGTGTTTGTGATGACAAGCTAAAAGAGCTAACAACCAAAGGAAAATGGGAAATTGACTATTTTAAAATTAATCCCGATCCTATTCGGGTGGTAAAATGGATGGTTTAGGTCCCAAAAAGTTCGGTTGAAAAAAAAAGGATTTAAAAGACTTTATAGCTTACCAATGGTCAAAGTACCAATGTAAAAAAAAAAAATTAGGGGTGTAGGGGGAGGGGGAGAGATTGGGCTACTTCCTTGTGTAAATTGTATGAGAGACACTTAAAACAAATAAAATTACCAAAATATGTGTAGTCATTTTTGCGCATAATGTGAGCGAAAAATGGTTTTGAAATATTTTTTTTATCTTTCGGTTTCGGCATCAGTTTCGGCCAAAAGTATTGTTAAACTTATGGTTTCGGCTTCGGTTTCAGCCGAAAGTCTTGCTAAGCTTTTGGTTCGGCTTCGGGTTCGGCCGAAAGTCTCGCTAAGCTTTTGGTTCGGCTTCGGTTTCGGCCAAAAGTCATTATTTAACTTTCGGTATGGTTTCGATTTTGGCCGAAATCAGAAAATCACTTTCGGTCGGCATCTACCCTAGACTAGATTTTGCCATTCCTATAGACTAGATTTTGCCATTCCTCTAGACTAGATTTTGCTCTTCCTCTAGACTAGACTTTGCTCTTCCTCTAGGATAATAATGTTAAATCGTCTTGGGCTGAGACTTAGTCTCTTATAGCCCTGGCTAATATTTTGGCCGTAAATCATGTTTTAAAGGCAGGTCTCTGGGTCTCGAACCTTCTGTCCCCTTCCACCACCGGACTGGCAACCACCAGATGGGCCACTGTCTCGTCTGCCTGGCCACAAAATCGGCGGTCCGGTTCCCTCCTGTCGTCAAGTCTGTGGAGGTAGCCAGCGCGTCGCGCAATGGCCTGTCCTCATCTGGGTGATGAGACTTTGCTCGCCTCATTTAAGTTTCCACCAGGGTTCACTCCTGCACGGTCGTGGTATCTTCTGGTGTAGCCGTCGTCCAGTTTCTCCTGCGGCCCAATAGCTTAGCCACTTCTCACGAAAGTGGTCTTTTGAACAAGCCATAACTTCCAGCTGAGTCATGGGTGCCGCCAGTGGCGTAGTGAGGAGGGCATCATGGCCCGGGCGCTACTCACAAAGGGGCGTTAAATGGTATATTTTACTATAATATTGTATGGTTTTGGATTAGGGGGGCGCTAAAAGGTATTGGAGGGGCGCTAAAAAGGTATTGTGCCCAGGGCGCGAGTTAAGCTCGCTACGCCACTGGGTGCCGCCTTCTTTGGCTAGGTCGTCCGCCCTGTCGTGTCGCGTTACCTCAACGTGCCCAGTGATAAACTGTAAGATTACTTTGCCGCCTTAGGCTGAACGTTACCTACTGTCTCCAGAATGGCGTTCACCATCTTGGTCTCCGTCGAGCTCCTCCCCACATGCTCGAGAGCTGAGCGTGAGTCGGTGAAGACCACGACGTCCGGAAAGTTTTTCCTCTTCGCTAGGCGTTGGTGAACTCTCTTTAGGGCAACCAGTATTGCCTCGATCTCCACATCGAGGCTTATTCTGCCTTTCCCACTGGGTCCGGATAGCTCCTCGGGTGGCACTATGGTCCGGATATGCCCTCGGGTGGCGCTATCTCTTTGGGATACTGCATGAAAACACTATAGCCACTTCTTTTTCCTTATGCAAAGCATGAGCCGTCTGTGAAGACGTTCACCAAACTGTCCGGGTAGGCGTCAATCGTTCTTTGCGATGCCTCTAACAGTTCTGGTTGAGGACTGGCTTTTGTGGCATTGGTGTTCTTCAAGGTTATAAAAGTGTTGGACTGCGATGAAGCTCTAAAATAGCTTCAAGGTTAGAAGTATTTCAGGTCGGGTAAGACTTACGTGGGGGCTCGTGTCGGGATCACCCTTACTTTTTCTCTGCTTTTGGGTACTACCAAGTCTCACTCAAGACTGTGTACCGTGTCCATAAAGGAAGGTCTATTTAATCCGGTTATCTTTATCCATCTATCCTGTAACTGAAATCAGGGTTCCTGCCTGTCCATTCGACGGTATCGCTCCACCGTCGTTAGGACCGCCTTTTCCCGTTTGATTTCGAGTGATTCGACGTCTGCCAAGATCTCCACCACCGACGTGGGAGTTCTGCGGATCGCCCCACTTACTAACTTGAGTGCTCGTCTCTGTATGCGGTCCAGTCCCTCTAGAGCCTTACGGCTTGCGAAGGTCTGGGCCGGAAGGCTGTTGTCCATTGTCCCTCTCACGCTGCTGAGGTATATTGTGGAGTGTCCAGACCTGTAGTCTGTGGAGTGTCCAGACCTGTAAGGGGTGGGGTCCCACATCAGTACTGACCAAACAAAGGATCAACCGTGTCAGATTGCCCGCGACGGGATGACGGCGTTGGTTTTAAGACCAACTGACCAAACAAGGGCCAATCTTGTCAGATTGCCCGCGACGGGATGGCGGCGTTGATTTATGACCTATTACGCGGTGTGGGAACGTAGGACTTATAAAAGGGACAGTTAGACGGGACTGTGGAGAACTCAGCCGGGGAGGCTAGTGGACAGATGGGAGACTCCGACGGACAGGAGTAGACAATAAACGAGAGAAACCGAGAACGAAAGAGATAGAGACGAACCAGGACAGTAGGAGTTGAGTACGACAGAGAGAGAGAAAGTCAAAGGAGGAGACAAATAAAAGAGTCAATGACTATAACCATCGTTGAGTTTTCAAATTGGTGCAGTACGAGAGACGGAGTGTACAAGGTTGCAAATTAATTAGAGAACAGAGACGAGCAAGGTTCTCTACAATATGGACCTTATCAGTCTTGCATCCGCGCCTATGCCTATACTTCATTTTGCTGATCATCTAGACTAGATTTTGCTATATCTCTAGACTATATTTTGCCATTCCTCTAGACTGGATATTGCTATTCCTCTATATTAGACTTTGCAATCTCTCTATATTATATATCTCATTAGGAAATGGCGTCAGCGGGGCCGTCGAGCTTAAGCTCCTAATGCCCTCCCCGGCGCCCACTCGCACCTGCCAGCCGCCTCGGCGGCAGGCCGTGCGGGTGGGCGTCAGAGACCTCCCCGGACGTGGAGCGTCCCCGCCCGCAACCGCTCGATCGGGTTCGCCGACGGAGACCCTCCCCGCCCGGAGACATCTGGTCGACCGAAGACGCTGTGTTTCAAGCGTCCGTGGTCCACTCTCCTAGGGGCCGGGACGGTAAATTAACGTCCTAAAATCTCCCCCCACCCGTCCCGGGGAAGCATCGGACGCCCTCTAAGAGGGATTCTACAGTGGGTTTCCACCCCGCAACTAATTTGCGAGATAGCTGGGACGAAACGGTTGCCTAGGAGCAGCTTTCTCAGGGCTGCATATTTAGAATCACCGGCTATAGGCTTCCACCACAGCCTATAGCCTCATATCCCTTAACGGCAACTTGTAATCATGATCCCTACCCTGTGTTTGCCTTTTCTTCCCCCTGCGAAGTATCACAGGTGGCAGCCCTGTAGGAGCCGTTTATTCCAGCAACTAACATGCATGGCCGTGTCTGCCACGCGGGACACGCAATGGTGCTAGTGTGCCCCGGGTTAACGCCGAGGGGGTCGGTGGCCAGCGCTTCCAAATCGACAAGCCACTACAGACTTGTCAACCGGAATCCCGGGGGGGGGGGGGATCTCTCTATATTAAAATTTTCTATTCCTCTAGAATACACTTTGCTATTCCTCTAAAAAAGACTTTGCTATTCCTCTAGAAAAGACTTTGCTATTCTTATAAATTAGGCTTTGTTATTCCTCTAGATTAGACTTCGCTATTCCCATAGAATAGACTCTAGCTAGAGCATAGACGAAGTATCGTATTAGTAGATCGCATTAGTAGACACGTCCTTCAAAGAAACAGCACTTGATAACAAAACACTCTTTATGCATGTTTCTATCGTAAGCGTAAGGATAAGAATGATGACCTACGGCTACTTCGAGTGTTCAAAGATAAGAATGATGACCTTCGGCTACTTTGAGTGTTCAAAGATAAGAATGATGACCCACGGCTACTTCGAGTTTTCAAAGATAAGAATGGTGACCTGCGGCTACTATGGGTGTTTAAGGTTTCTTAAAGTTACAGAAGATACGCGATCTAAGGCCATTTCGGTCGTACAGCCACCCCACCCCTCACCCCAACCCCAATAGCAACTATCAATGACCTTGAAAGTGTATAATCTGCTCAAAGGACGACCCCTCACCCTTCCCCCACAACCCCACCTCCAGGTAACGGACAATAGCCTTAAAGGTGTATCATCTGCTCATAAGGCGACACCATTGATACATACCAGTGTAAGCGACATGGTACCAAATAATATTTAGGGGGAGATAATGCCAGTGCTTAAAAAAACAATGAAATAGTGGCGCCATCCTCGTTTTCATTCCCGTTATGTTTTCCCGTTATGTGTTCCCGTTATGTGTTCCCGTTATGTGTTCCCGTTATGTTTTCCCGTTATGTTTTCCCGTTATGTGTTCCCGTTATGTGTTCCCGTTATGTGTTCCCGTTATGTTTTCCCGTTATGTGTTCCCGTTATGTGTTCCCGTTATGTTTTCCCGTTATGTGTTCCCGTTATGTTTTCCCGTTATGTTTTCCCGTTATGTGTTCCCGTTATGTGTTCCCGTTATGTGTTCCCGTTATGTGTTCCCGTTATGTGTTCCCGTTATGTGTTCCCGTTATGTGTTCCCGTTATGTGTTCCCGTTATGTGTTCCCGTTATGTGTTCCCGTTATGTGTTCCCGTTATGTGTTCCCGTTATGTGTTCCCGTTATGTGTTCCCGTTATGTGTTCCCGTTATGTGTTCCCGTTATGTGTTCCCGTTATGTGTTCCCGTTATGTGTTCCCGTTATGTGTTCCCGTTATGTGTTCCCGTTATGTGTTCCCGTTATGTGTTCCCGTTATGTGTTCCCGTTATGTGTTCCCGTTATGTGTTCCCGTTATGTGTTCCCGTTATAAATTTAAAACATTATATTATGCCAAGAAGCTTTTAAAAAAATAGAAGAAACAATTCCAGTAAGGGCTTGCATTTATTTTTAAGTTAAAACTTTTGGATGTTCTTTAACTCACATCCTGGGGCTTCACATCCTTGGGCCCTCATATATTTGGGCCCTCACATCCTTGGGCCCTCATATATTTGGGCCCTCACATCCTTGGGCCTTCATATATTTGGGCCCTCATATATTTGGGCTCTCACATCGTTGGGCCCTCATATATTTGGGCCCTCACATCCTTGGGCCTTCATATATTTGGGCCCTCATATATTTGGGCACTCACATCGTTGGGCCCTCATATATTTGGGCCCTCACATCCTTGGGCCTTCATATATTTGGGCCCTCATATATTTGGGCACTCACATCGTTGGGGCTTCACATCCTTGGGTCCTCATATATTTGGGCTCTCACATCCTGAGGCCTGACATCCTTGGGGCCTCACATCCTTGGGCCCTCATATATTTGGGCCCTCACATCCTTGGGCCCTTACATCCTTGGGCCCTCATATATTTGGGCCTTCACATCCTTGGGGTTTCACATCCTTGGGCCCTCATATATTTGGGCCCTCACATCCTTGGGCCCTCATATTTTTGGGCCCTCACATCCTTGGGCCCTCATATATTTGGGCCCTCACATCCTGAGGCCTGACATCCTTGGGGCCTCACATCCTTGGGCCCTCATATATTTGGGCCCTCACATCATTGGGCCCTCATATATTTGGGCCCTCACATCCTTGGGCCCTCATATATTTGGGCCCTCACATCCTGAGGCCTCACATCCTGAGGCCTCACATCCTTGGGGCCTCACATCCTTGGGCCCTCATATATTTGGGCCCTCACATCTTTGGGGTTTCACATCCTTGGGCCCTCACATCCTTGGGGTTTCACATCCTTGGGCCCTCATATATTTGGGCCCTAATATCCTTGAGGTTTCACATCCTTGCGCCCTCACATCCTTGGGGTTTCACATCCTTGGGCCCTCACATCCTTGGGGTTTCACATCCTTGGGCCCTCATATAGTTGGGCCCTCACATCCTTGGGGCCTCACATCCTTGGGGTTTCACATCCTTAGGCCCTCATATATTTGGACCCTCACATCCTGGGGCCTCACATTCCTGGGGCCTCACATCCTTGAGCCCTCACATCCTTGCTCCTCCCCAGTATTCTATAGTTACCTAAAGTTTAGAAATATCACATTCCACAGACTTTCGGCTGCCTAATGGAACACCTTTTTTGAGAACCACTGAATAGAAGGATTTTTTTTTTGGGGGGGGGGGGCGGTATTCATATCTACTGTTGGTAGATAGTGTTAAAAAGAAAACATCAAAATGAAATGTCGACATTCTCCAACTAAAATAGACTTGCTATAGATTTCAGCTAGTTATTAAAAACCCAAAATACACACGTGACTAGTGGACCGTTCATAATGTTTCATCATAATCTCGTGGTCACATGACCAAAGGGCAATCAATGAGGATTTTGTTTCAAAGAGAACGAAATAATCTAGGTGGAGTCGAACATAATAATAAGATAGATGGGACAAGGACTTGGAGCCGCTCCATGCTTTAGACAGATCTCACACAAGTATATTGGGAGCAGTTTCCTGCTTTAGACAGATCGAAGGGAGTCACCTGATATCTAAAAGTTGCTCAATATATTTTGACGTCAAATTAAATAACAATAAATGGCCAATAGGTCCGTCATTTCCGGTATGGAACTGAAGTCAAAGCGTCAAAGTCAAAGATTATCACATTGTCTATAACCTAGAATGCCATCAGACTATACAATGACGTCATTATCATTGACATCATATTAATGCCATCCTGGCACGACTTTTCCATGATTTACCACAATATATTTAGAATGTAATATTTAATTTAAAAATTATAATATATATATATATATAATTTTTATATAAGATAATACATAAGATCAGATCATATTCACACCTGAAGCTCTAGATTTTCAATGATTTAATAAAGTATGTGTTATAGTATGTGTGTTGACCTAAATTTGCTTTAACGTTGACCTGTAGCGTCCACCGCTTATATCACCCATTTTTGTTTTGATATTGACGTCACCAATTAAATACTATACTATTACCCACCCTCCCCTGGTTGGGAAAAGGTTGTTTACGTTCTACTCTTTTTTTCTTAACAATCGCTGTCGGGTGATGCAATTTCTAGAAGTTCTTCTGTGGAGGGTTCCAACTCCCTGCCTACATATAATCCGACAGCTTACCAAGCCCAGGAGAGGTTTTCTAGATTTCCTAGACACGAAATACACAAGACTTAATATATTTATAAGAGCCTTAAAATAGATTACTCGTTGTGCGTGTATGTATAAATAATGTAGTTGTATCTTTCGATAATGATACTTTTTCCCCTTGGCGCGCTGTTGTTATTTCTGCAGAGTTGATTTTTCTTTACTAACCGGATATTTATGAATATAATTCTGGATATTTATGAATATAATTCTGGATATTTATGAATATAATTCTGGATATTTATGAATATAATTCTGGATATTTATGAATATAATTCTGGATATTTATGAATATAATTCTGGATATTTATGAATATAATTCTGGATATTTATGAATATAATTCTGGATATTTATGAATATAATTCTGGATATTTATGAATATAATTCTGGATATTTATGAATATAATTCTGGATATTTATGAATATAATTCTGGATATTTATGAATATAATTCTGGATATTTATGAATATAATTCTGGATATTTATGAATATAATTATGGATATTTATGAATATAATTCTGGATATTTATGAATATAATTCTGGATATTTATGAATATAATTCTGGATATTTATGAATATAATTCTGGATATTTATGAATATAATTCTGGATATTTATGAATATAATTCTGGATATTTATGAATATAATTCTGGATATTTATGAATATAATTAAATTGAATATTGTTAGTCGCAATAGATTTGTTATGGTTTTCTTTCCCTACTGGTTTCCGGTCCTTCGTTACGCATTGTTCGTCTAACGAGCCAAATCTTATAACAGATTTAAATTTGCAAAACCACTTGCCAGTGAAAACATTTATTTGGCACAGTTTCTACTTGGGCTGGTGAAAGTTTTTTCTCTCCAGAATTTTAATGTCTTACGTTCGTAAAATGTACTGAGTTTACACACACTACCTCTAAAGGGCCATTTATACATAGTTGTCTTTTTACAAATCCGTTTCTCAAGTTATATACATTGTAACTTAATTTAATAGCCGAGATAGATGCATAGGTTTATCCTATTTGGTTGGTCCAGATGACATGACGGGTCTTCCAGCTGACATGACGGGTCTTCCAGCTGACAAGACGGATCGTCTAGCGTAGCCTGTTTTAAGACAGTGGATAGAAACTTACAGTCTCACTCAATCGCGTATCCTGTGTTAAGACACTGGATAGAAACGTACAACCCCAATCAGTGGCGTAGCCTGTGTTAAGACAGAAACATACAAGCTTAAACAGTGGCGTAACCTGTGTTAAAGCTTGTGTTGAAAAACTGTAGAATGTAACACTGTAGAGTGTTACATATTGGGATATTTTTACAGTTTTAGAGACGGTTGGGTGGGGGCATGTACTGTTTGGGAGAAGGGGGGGGGGAGACGTTGTTATCTATACTACAATACCTGGTTGTCTATGCTACTATGCCTGGTTGTCTATGCAACTATATGTTGTTGTCTATGCTACTATACATTTCAATTATACCTGCCAATCGAATTACCAAGACCAGCATTAACAACACTAATGAATCGATTTGCAGATTTTTCAAGTTCAGACCCAAATAAAAATAAAATAAAAACTAAAAAAAGTTTATCAGTCAGCTCCAATCCATTGGTCCAGATGATGTGAAGAATCCAGGCATTGCGTCTTGCCTCCTGGCCAAGAGGTCCTTACAAACTGCGCCGTTGCTGGGGGGAAAAAACTCATCAAAAGAAGACAGTCAACTAAGCCAGGGGCCACTACTCGCCATCGATTTGAATGCCACGAGTTGCTGCCCTCATCGGATGTTTTAAAGCTCTCGTGTTCCCATGGTGTCCTTTAATAAGCTCGCCAACCCAATCACGTGGTCTAGAGCGAGTAATGGTTAACTCGTCGTGGGATGAAAGGATTGGGGGGGTTTGGGGGGAGGACGAACGAGCCAACGACTAGGGTAGCGGCATGATAAAAGCATGAGGTGCGAAGAGATCGAACACGGGGGTTATGTGGAACGAGTGAGAAATTTGAACTGGCAATCAAATCACATGGCTTTGTGGTTAGTTATCTAAACGCTTCGAGATTACGGTACAATTCTCAAATGTAATATGAATAACTAGATTTCTTTTTTTTTGTTCCTTTTCTAATTAGATCAAAGTAATGTTGTAGACTGAGAGATTTTTACGCTCATTTCCACGTGCCTTATCCTGGAGCCCATACATTTCTTGGTGCCATCAAAAATTTGGATGCCCCAATCATACTCATGCCCGCAGCACATCTGGCTGTCTTTAAAAAAAAAGTGATCGGTAAATCGCTGCTCGCGAGACGCATGGGCTCTTTAGCGACCTGAGTGCGGCTCGGCCAGTCGGCCAGAAATCGGTTTTGACTCCGAAAAACATGGTTCTTGACAGGTTGTTGAAAAGAAATTTGGCTCTCAAAAATTTTTTAATCGTCCTGTTGCGGATTTTTGGCTTATTAGAATTATGACTTTGCCGACCACTGGCATAAAAATATTAGGATGCTCTTAACATATTATGGTTCCCCTGATGTTTGATGGTATTACCTTAACACTTCATGGGACCACTCACATTATGGGACCACTCACATCATGGAACCACTGACATTATGGGACCACTCACATCATGGGACCATTCACATCACGGCACCACTCACATCATGGGACCATTCACATCATGGGACCACTCATATCATGGGACCACTCACATCATGGGACCACTCACATCACGGGACCACTCACATCATGGGACCACTCACATTACGGGACCACTCACATCACGGCACCACTCATATCACGGGACCACTCACATCATGGGACCACTCACATCATGGGACCACTCACATTACGGGACCACTCACATCATGGGACCACTCACATTACGGGACCACTCACATCACGGGACCACTCACATCACGGGACCACTCACATCATTGGACCACTCACATCACGGGACCACTCACATCATGGGACCACTCACATTACGGGACCACCATTTCATCGGAACCTCACACCTCATCGGAACCCCACCTCATGGGATACCTCACATCATGGGTCCCCCACCTCATGGGATCAACCTCTCCCTCATGGACCCCCCACACACACCTTATTGGATCTCCACATAGTTCCCACAGTTAATTCAACTAACTAACTAACCAACTCGCTAACGAACGAACTAACTAACTAGCTAACTAACTAGCTATACTAACTAACGAACTAATTAACTAACTAACTCACTAACTATCTAGCTAACTCACTAACTAGCTAGACAACTAACTAACTAAGTAACTGACTAACTGACAAACAAACTAACTAACCAGTCCAACGCTCAACACACCCAGAGTTTACAGCATGCTATCGCGCAATGACACGAAGAAATGATGTAACAACTGGCTGATCAAAGAAGCAAATCTAAGTTTGCTGTAGCAAATAATTATCCAAGAATCAAATCTATATGTCCTATAAAAATAATTATCAAAGCGACAGTACCATGGGGCAACTAATTTTTTAAGGTTAAAAACTTGGGGCTACTAATTGTGAGGGCTAACAACATGGGGCAGCTAATTGTCAATGTTTACAACTTTGGGCAACTAATTGTCAAGGTTAAAAACTTGGGGCAACTAACTGTTATGGCTAACAAAATGGGGCAACTTATTGTCAGGGTTAACACCATGGGGCAACTTACTGTCAGGGCTAACACCTTGGGGCAACTTACTATCAAGGCTAACACCATGGGGCATCTAATGATCAGGACTAACACCATGGGGCAACTAATGGTCAGGACTAACACCATGGGGCAACTACTTGTCATGGCTAACACCAGGGGGCTATTAGTTCTGTTGTAGACAATGTCTGTCATTTATTATGATGTAGACAATGTCTGCTATTAGTTCTGTTGTAGACAATGTCTGTCATTTATTATGATGTAGACAATGTCTGCTATTAGTTCTGTTGTAGACAATGTCTGTCATTTATTATGATGTAGACAATGTCTGCTATTAGTTCTGTTGTAGACAGTGTCTGTCATTTATTATGATGTAGACAATGTCTGCTATTAGTTCTGTTGTAGACAATGTCTGTCATTTATTATGATGTAGACAATGTCTGCTATTAGTTCTGTTGTAGACAATGTCTGTCATTTAGTATGATGTAGACAATGTCTGCTATTAGTTCTGTTGTAGACAATGTCTGTCATTTTTTATGATGTAGACAATGTCTGCTATTAGTTCTGTTGTAGACAATGTCTGTCATTTTTTTATGATGTAGACAATGTCTGCTATTAGTTCTGTTGTAGACAATGTCTGTCATTTATTATGATGTAGACAATGTCTGAGACAATAAAGTGAATAAACTTCATTCCTTTATCCCTTAGGTTGCGGGGCTTGGTAAGATGTCACATCTGAATCAAGTAGAGTGATGTCATCTTCAAATCAAGTAGAGTGATGTCATCTTCAAATCAAGTAGAGTGATATCATCTTCAAATCAAGTAGAGTGATGTCATCTTTAAATCGAGTAGAGTGATGTCATCTTCAAATCAAGTAGAGTGATGTCATCTTTAAATCAAGTAGAGTGATGTCATCTTCAAATCAAGTAGAGTGATGTCATCTTCAAATCAAGTAGAGTGATGTCATCTTCAAATCAAGTAGAATGATGTCGTCTTTAAATCAAGTAGAGTGATGTCATCTTCAAATCAAGTAGAGTGATGTCATCTTCAAATCAAGTAGAGTGATGTCATCTTCAAATCAAGTAGAGTGATGTCATCTTCAAATCAAGTAGAGTGATGTCATCTTCAAATCAAGTAGAGTGATGTCATCTTCAAATCAAGTAGAGTGATGTCATCTTCAAATCAAGTAGAGTGATGTCATCTTTAAATCATATGAATTAGATCAAAGAGCTGAGATGATAATCCCACAGACTTAAATTGAAAATCTGGTTTTCGCTATCAAGGGCAGACAACTTAATTCCCGTCAATTTTTACCGGTTTTACACACACACAAAATCTGTAAAGTATCGATACTATAAATAACCTGAAGATTATTGACAACGTCTAGTCTAATACCAAACACCTCTCTCTTCCCCCCCCCACACCCTTTATTTTTATTGTTGTGAAGGTGGAACTGATTTACTAGTGTTGTTCTTGGTAAGCTGCAAACACAGACCTGGTCGTCCCTAGGTACTAAAGGTACTTACTAACACAGACCTGGTCCTATCCAGGTACTAGAGGTACTTACTAACACAGACCTGGCCCTATCTAGGTACTAGAGGTACTTACTAACACAGACCTGGCCCTATCCAGGTACTAGAGGTACTTGCTAACACAGACCTGGCCCTATCCAGGTACTAGAGGTACTTACTAACACAGACCTGGCCCTATCCAGGTACTAGAGGTACTTACTAACACAGACCTGGCCCTATCCAGGTACTAGAGGTACTTACTAACACAGACCTGGTCCTATCTCGGTACTAGAGGTACTTACTCACACAGACCTGGTCCTAACTAGGTACAAGATGTACTTCCTAGAGGTACATCTTAGCACAGACGTGGCCCTATCTAGGTACTAGATGCACTTCCTAGGACATGCTGGCACTATCTAGGTACTAGAGGTACTTCCTAGCACAGACCTGGTCTTCTCTAGGTACTAGAGGTACTTCCTAGCAATGACCTTGTCCTTTCTAAGTACTAGAGTACTTCCTAACACATACCTGGTCCCCTCTTAATACTAGAGTACTTCCTATCCCAGACCTCTCTTGGTACTATAGGTCCTTTCTAACAAAGACCTGGTCCTCTATGGGTACAAGAGGTACTTCCTAGGACAGATTTTGCCCTCACTAAGTACTAGAGGTATATCCTAACACAGACCTGGCCCTATCTAAGTACTAGAGTCACTTACTTACACAGACTTGGTCCTCTCTACTTGGTCCTCTCTACATACTTCCTAAGACCCTGCTTGTTAATTGTTTAAATTTTTGTATTTTCTTTTCCTTTCAGACAATGACAAAATTTAGTCACACTTGAGCTGTTTCAGGACAATGACAGCATTTAGTCACACTTGAGCTGTTTCAGGACAATGACAGCATTTAGTCACACTTGAGCTGTTTCAGGACAATGACAGCATTTAGTCACACTTGAGCTGTTTCAGGACAATGACAGCATTTAGTCACACTTGAGCTGTTTCAGGACAATGACAACATTTAGTCACACTTGAGCTGTGTCAGGACAATGACAGCATTTAGTCACACTTGAGCTGTGTCAGGACAATGACAGCATTTAGTCACACTTGAGCTGTGTCAGGACAATGACAACATTTAGTCACACTTGAGCTGTGTCAGGACAATGACAGCATTTAGTCACACTTGAGCTGTGTCAGGACAATGACAGCATGTATTCACACTTGAGCTGTGTCAGGACAATGACAGCATGTATTCACACTTGAGCTGTTTCAGGACAATGACAGCATTTAGTCACACTTGAGCTGTGTCAGGACAATGACAGCATTTAGTCACACTTGAGCTGTGTCAGGACAATGACAGCATTTAGTCACACTTGAGCTGTTTCAGGACAATGACAGCATTTAGTCACACTTGAGCTGTGTCAGGACAATGACAACATTTAGTCACACTTGAGCTGTGTCAGGACAATGACAGCATTTAGTCACACTTGAGCTGTGTCAGGACAATGACAGCATTTAGTCACACTTGAGCTGTGTCAGAGACGTGCTGAAACACGAAAGGGCGATGATTTCTTAGCGATAGTTTACAGAAGAGTGTGTCAGACTGACAATCCAGTATGGATTTTCGGCATTCGGAGCATCCGATCAAGTATCCAGTACGGCATTCGGAGCATCCGATCAAGTATCGAGTATGGCATTATGAGCATCCGATCAAGTATCGAGTACGGCATTCGGAGCATCCGATCAAGTATCGATTATGTCATTATGAGCATCCGATCAAGTATCGAGTCCAGCATTTTGGGCATCCGATTAAGTATTGAGTCCGGCATTCGGGGCATCCGATCAAGTATCGAGTACGGCATTCGGGGCATCCGATCAAGTATCGAGTACGGCATTCGGGGCATCCGATCAAGTATCGAGGACGGCGTGTCCTTGATTCATCTTCACAGCACGGCGTCAGGGGACTTAAGCCTTGATTATTACCCTTCTTATGGATGGCTTTCCATGCGCAGGGGATGTTCTGGGCTGGAGAAGGCGCTTTTCAACAATTTCTTACATCTTATCTTAAATCTTTTTTTTACCTTACATCTGTTTTATCTTACATCACGTGAAATCTTAGCACATTTACACCATCCCATTCCACCCTAAACCGCCCCAAATCTTTATACCGGATTTAACATATAAATTTACGTATCCTCATGAATAACTCAGAGACATATAAGAAAACCTGATTATATTCCAAAGACATTACTTTTTTAAAATGTATATATCTATTTTTTTTTAAAAAATCAACTTTTAAATCAATACCCCAGTGTTTCCCCCGGAGTAGCGACTCCAGGCTCCAGTCAGCACCAGCTCTTAAGATCCGCTGACCCCGATGCAGCGTGCGGTTTATGGCTGGACACACAAGACGATTCTTTTGTTTTATACATGATACAGTATTTAGTGTTCATTTAATCAATACTTTCTTAATGTGTTTTTAAAATTCTGGATTTATTATTTTTAAAAAACAGAAAGTCTTCATTATAATTCTAATATCATTTAGTAAAAATCCACAAGATGTGATTGGGTTCAGAGGCGTGTACATATGCCCCCGGGCGCCAAGGTACAGGAGCGCCCAAAACGAGGCTTACAACATTGCATTATATTAAGTCAATAAGATAATAAATCGGTCACAAGATCGGTGCAGCGGCTCAGCAGACGTGTCAGTTGATAACCTACTTATTGTCGCATTTGCGTGCGTCAGTGGGACAGGATCGTCTCAGCGATCTTGCTCTTCTTAGCGTTGAAAGAGGAACATTGGAAAAAAAACAGATTTTGATTGCGTAATTGACCAGTTTGCGACAGTGAAATCAAGAAATGTAAATCGTTGGTAGACTATGTAAACCAGTCTACGACAGTGACTGAGTGGGTCATTTACTATGTCAGTCTACGACAGTGACTGAGTGGGTCATGTGCTATGTCAGTCTACGACAGTGACTGAGTGGGCCTTGTACTATACCAGTCTACGACAGTGACTGAGTGGGTCATGTACTATGTCAGTCTACGACGGTGACTGAGTGGGTCATGTACTCTACCAGTCTGCGACAGTGACTGAGTGGGTCAGGTACTATACCAGTCTACGACAGTGACTGAGTGGGTCATGTACTATGTCAGTCTAAGACGGTGACTGAGTTGGTCATGTACTATACCAGTCTACGACAGTGACTGAGTGGGCCATGTACTATACCAGAATACGACACTGACCGAGTGGGTCATGTACTATACCAGTCTACGACAGTGACTGAGTGGGTCATGTACTATACCAGTCTACGACAGTCTATAATTTCTATAAATTTGCTTCTTTAAATATAATGTTTTATTAAAATTGTTTTCTTCATTCAATGTAAAAGAAAATGTGTTTAAACGATGGGGGATTTTGGGGGGGGGGGGGGGTGGAGGTCGACAACTTTATAGTTCGTCCCCGGGCGCAAAATATCATAGCTACGCCTCTGGTTCAAACCTGTTAAAGGAAAACCGATAGTCATTGAACAACCTTAGCACAGACATAATTGCAACATGTTCTAAAATGTAACTTCATTTTTACAGCTATTAAGTAATGAGGTTAAAAAATAGATGAATTTATGTATGTAAATACTGTAGAGGGACCTCTTAAGTACATGTACCAATTATATGTCAGTGCTTTCTCATTTTTTATGTGTCCAAAACTTTGAGACCTAGGCACCCCCACACTTTTAAAATAACAGGACATATAGATATGATGATATATAGATTAGATATGAGGACATAAGGATATGATGAAATATAGATTAGATATGAGGACCTATGGATATGATGACATATAGATATGATGACGTATAGATATGATTCCTTTTAGATATGATTATATATATATATATGACATATAGATATGTTGACATATAGATATGATGACATATAGATTTGATGACATATAGATATGATGACACATAGATATGATGACACATAGATATGATGACACATAGATATGTTGACACATAGGTAATATGACATATATGTATGATGACATATAGATATGATGACACATGCATATAAACAAACTTCAAACTATACACCAGGTCTGACATAGTCTCGCTACTTCTGGCCCTCCACCCCACCCCAGGTGGAAACGCTGTACTAGGTGAGCTCTTCTGACTTCCATAGGAATGGGCCAGGTACAAACTGGACACGGGTACGTCACGGTCCAACTGATTCGAAGTATTGTTTAAGTACACAAAAATAATGTGTATGACTGATAAATTCAATTTAACTGACAGATGACAATAATAAGCAATGGCTGGTAGAGTCAAGGATATTTCCGACATTAAACTACGTTACATTCACAAGCATAGGGCATGTAAGCCTGACATAAGGGCATGTAATCCTGACATAAGGGCATGTAATCCTGACATAAGGGCATGTAATCCTGGCATAAGGGCATGTAAGCCTGACATAAGGGCATGTAAGCCTGACATTAGGGCATGTAAGCCTGACATAAGGGCATGTAAGCGTGACATAAGGGCATGTAAGCCTGACATAAGGGCATGTCAGCCTGACATAAGGGCATGTAAGCCTGACATAAGTGCAAGCAAGCCTGACATAAAGGCATATAAGCCTGACATAAGGGCAAGCAAGCCTGACATAAGGGCATGTAAGCCTGGCATAAGGACATGTAAGCCTGACATAAGGGCATGTAATCCTGACATAAGGGCATGTAATCCTGACATAAGGGCATGTTATCCTGGCATAAGGGCATGTAATCCTGGCATAAGGGCAAGTAAGCCTGACATAAGGGCATATATACCTGACATAAGGGCATGTAAGCCTGACATAAGGGCATGTTATCCTGGCATAAGGGCATGTCATTCTGACATGAGGGCGAGTAATCCTGACATGAGGGCGAGTAATCCTGACATAAGGGCATGTCATTCTGACATGAGGGCATGTAATCCTGACATAAGGGCATGAAAGTATGGCTTAAGAACATGCAAGCCAAACACCAAGGCCTGTAACTGATCACGCCAAACTATCATTTGCCGCATATGACACGTTAATTACACGATTGACTCCCTTTTGGACTAAAGCAATAAATAAACGAATTTAACCTGACACCTTTTAAGTTAGGTTCAGATTTTGTTTTTAATCCACGATAAAAACATTCACATTCAGACGTTTTTGGCAGTTTCCAAAATAAGGGAGCTGTTCATTAAGAAGTCTGCGACCATCTAAATATAAAGTCAAAATTCTTTGAAACCTCTAGTTTTTTATCGCCTTTCTCAAAAATTCTCTCCCAACGTTACTCACAACTGCCCTCCCGAATACTCCCTTAGCTTCTCCCTTAGCTTCTCCTTTAGCTTCTCCCTTAGCTTCTCCCTTAGCTTCTCCCTTAGCTTCTCCCTTAGCTTCTCCCTTAGCTTCTCCCTTAATTTCGCCCCAAACTTTTCTCCCAACTTCTTATCCAAATTTTCCTCCAACTTCTCTCCCAACTTCTCTGCCAACATCTCCTCCGGCTTCTCTCCGAACTTCTCTTCTTACTTTTCCCCCATCTCCTTCAACTTCATCTCCCAATTTTTATTCCCTCTTATCCTCAAAATTTCTTCTCCTAACATATCCCCCGAATTCTCCTCCCATGTCTCTCCCAGCTTCTTCTCTCGCGAAGTTTCAGCTAATTATGAGACATTATCTTTTGTCTTTCCCTGCCGCTTAAAATAATCTTATTGCCACGTCCGCCATTTGGTAACCAGCCAATCGATGCTCACCATAACATCGCCAGCATTGGCTGTTATTTTAATGCACACATTTAACTTGATTTCCGTTTTTTTAATCACGTGATTTGGAGACATTTCCACGGTCAGAGATGTCCATCAACGATCCCAATGACAATGATTTTAAAAAATGGAGAAACCGCGAGTGAAACCCGTAAAATGTCCTCGACCTTTTCATCCCCGGAGCCGATGTGATCCAATGGAATAATTGAAATCTTTATGTTTGTATGAGATCGTCAGTGCACCAGGGTTAAGTAATTAATGAAACGCTCCAACAAAATATGGTTTTCAAACACGTGTATGTCAATAATCTTTTGTTACCTGCGTGCTATGTTGTACGTGAAATAATCAGATTAAAGTTAAGGGTGAAAAGCTTATGGTACCTTATCACATGAGGTTTGACAGTTTGGTGATGTGCGCCATAAACATGGCTGATGTGTGGCATAGAGAGGGATGATGTAGGACATATAAATGGCTGATGTTTGGCATAGAGAGAAATGGTGTAGGACATATAAATGGCTGATGCAGGACATAAAAATGGCTGATGTAGGACATAGAAATGGATGATGTAGGACAGGGGACACCAAACTACGGCCCGTGGGCCGGATCCGGCCCGCGACCCGCGACGTCAGTTCATCCAACCCGCCGACGATACTTGAGTGTGCTTGATAAAACGTATGGAACACGACATGTTGTCTTATAATCTAAACTTAAATACTATATTTAGAATACTAGGAGACCATAACACGCGCGGAGACCTCCTGGCTGCTATGACCTCCTGGCTGCTATGACCTCCTGGCTGCTATGACCTCCTGGCTGCTATGACCTCCTGGCTGCTATGCGCGTTAAATTTACCATTTTAAATTTTAAATTATTGTATCTAGATTTTCTTGTTTATTGCAGACCTGTTTACCCTCAAACTCCTCAAATCGTAAAAATATCGTATCAAAATCATATAATAAGTTATTTTAATATTAAATAAATAATCATACAGTATAGATGATGAATACCCCTAACTACTCGCATCGCATTAACTAGTGGGATCTAGTTTAGCTGGCGTCAAAAAAAAGTTAACTTTTAAAAGTAGAGGACAGACGTTTATATTGCAATCAAAGGTCACTTCCTTTGTGCAGACGTGTGTTTGCAATAGATATTAATTTATATTGAGTGGACGTACAGATCACATGATCACAGTTTATCACTGACGGACAGATCACATTATCACAGTTTATCACTGACGTACAGATCACATTATCCCAGTCTATCACTGACGTACAGATCACATTATCACAGTTTATCACTGGTAAAAAATAGAGTTACTGGAAATTTTAACGTGGTTCAAACTCGAACTCAGATCAGCATACAACAAGATGTATTTAAATAAGAATTAATTAACAAATGATGCCATCATTTTAAAGGCCTGCCAAGTAACTTGATTTTTTTTAAAAAGAAAAACTATTTTTAAAAAAAGTTATAATAAGAATTGATATCAATTATAATCTGATAACTACCCGGTACCACAAACTGTAAATGGGTGAAAGGAAGGAAATAAGAGGAGTGTTGGAAAAATCATCAACATCATCATCAACATTATCATCATTATCATGATGTCCCTCAGTCCTTGGACCGTTGGGGCGCCACAGATGACATGAAAACTATCCTTCTCCATTCCCCCTTGTCTTCTGCACTACGCATAGCATCGACTAGTTGGAAACATACGGGACATTAAAATCGTAGTTGGCGCAGTTGGAACTATCAGCCTTTCCTAAGTTCAGCTGTGCGGAGAACAGAAGGATTTGGAGAGAACATGGAGATACAAATACGTCAGAAAGCTAGGAACTTGCTGTGGTATTCTCTGTCGCAGGATGAGTCTACCAATATCTCGAGTACATCACAACTTCTCGTGTATATTTATGGTGTCAATTAGGACTTTCAGATAACGGAAGAGTTGTCATCCATTTGCAGCATGCACGGAACAACAACTCGAAAAGACATTTTCATGGAAGTGCAAACAAATTTGCACACTATAACCTTCAGTGGAATCAGCTTCGAGGTGTTACAGTTGATGGAGGGGAAAAACATGGCTGGAGTGAGGAAAGGTCTGGTGGGGCAGATCAGGACTCGGAAGATTTGCAAATTCCGGGCGGTCTGTTAATACACTGCATCATACATCAGCAAACACTATGGGAACGACTTAGATGTTTCTTGTGTACTGAAACCAGTCGTTTCTGTTATGAAAAAGCATTTGTTGGAGGAGAGATTTTCAGATCTTGATAGAATTGAGAGTGACATTGATCTGTTCCAGAATCCGTTTGATTGTAGTTGAGGAAAACGTGTTTGGCTTTATCGTTGCTTACCTGATTTTGAGTTTCCGGAAACTGAAAAAAAAAAGTTTGCCGCTGGTATGGCATCAGTGTTTGGAACAACTTATGTCTGTGAGCAAAGCTTGTCAAAGATGAAGTATGTGAAGTCAACACATCGAATGAGAGTGACTGATGAACATTTAAAAACAATTCTCCTGATTGGATGCGGCCATTCCAAGCTAAACATTGATGATATCTTGAAAGTTAAACGTCAGTTTCACAAATCTCACTAACCTTTTTTTGCTGCTTAGTTTGTGAGATTCGGATATGTGCGCACTAAGTCTGATGTAACTATGTGTTTGCTGTGGTCACCTTCTTTGATAAGTTTTTTTAGTAAATAAAATGTTGGTAGTCAGTTTTTTGTAAATTGCACGCCACTCACCCATGATTAACATGGGATATTAAATTTAGTTTTTCGTCATTTTTCCCAGAGCTTTGTTTCCGGTCTGCAAGTATTGAACATAATGATTATGTGGCTTGCAAGTATTGTACAGAAGGGTTATGTGGCCCGCGCTCCTCCTATTATCCGTTATCAGGCCCGAGCTAAAAAAGTTTGGTGACGCCTGATGTAGGACATATAAAAGGGTGATGTAGGATTAGAAATGGATTAAGTAGGAAATAGAAATGGATGATGTGGATATAGAAATGGATGATGTGGATATAGAAATGGATGATGTGGGTATAGAAATGGGACTTTGCAGTAAAATTATCAAACTCCAATCAACTGTGTAGACATCAAATTTAATCATGATTGCTTCCTCCCCCCACTCACCCAGCATCATCTACCCCAAGTCCAGGTCATACTGTTACAATATTTGCCAGCCGTCGCGAACTTATTTCTTTCTTTAAATCGCATCCTTACGTCGTTGTATGGGATCGCACATCCTTACATTGTTGTATGGGATCATATCCTTATATAGTTGCATGGGATCGCATCCTTACATTGTTGTATGGGGTTCTGACGTGGTGTCGTTACATTGTTGTACCCGTCGTCGTTAACGTCGTCCACAACGCTTTGCGTCACGACGTTTCCAAACAGCGATGCTTAGCTAATTAAGTCTGGTACCGTTGGTCCCGTCAACGCTAATGTCTCCGGGCGACCGGCCAACGTACTTAACAAGCCGGGCTTTTTGGCTGAACAGAATGGAACTGATACTTTGGGCGCGAGGTGGATTGGGGGGGTGGGAGGGTGCGGAGCGGGGAGCCTTAAAGGATTAATTTGAGATTGGTTCGATGGCCCGCGGTCAAATTTGAAACTTGCCCTGGGGGTAAGGGGGGGGGGGGATACCTTGTGCTATATGAAAGGGTGTAATTAATCCCAGGGTGGGCGGGGGTGGATATTTTGCGTTATGAAATGGCCCCCAGGGTGGGTGGGGTGGATACAAGGCATTTTGAAAGCGAATGTTTAAAACCTGGTTAAAGAATTCAGCAACAGATAGTCGCTACCAACAACACACAAATGAAACGAGGGCATCATGTGTGCTGTACGTAATATAAACTTTTGAAGAATTTCATGATGTCCGTTAGAGTGATTAGTGTTTCGGTTTAAAATGTAGCGCTGAAGAATCTTAAATAAGATCACTGATTTAAATAAGATCGCTGTTTTAAATAAGATTTGCTGAAATTGCTTCGCCCCAGGATCGCTAATGATTTTGAGAAATGGGCCTACAGACACTCATACACATTACCTGCCGACCTTTAACCAGCATGCCTAAAGTCGTACAGATAGTTCTACACCATACCCGTGGCTCTTTATTGATAAATATAATAGTAGCCCAACACCCAACCCCCCCCCCCCAAATAATTTCATTTTACCTCAGTTCCCACGTCACGCATGACAGCCTTCTTCACACCCCGTTCTGTTAATATAAAACACGTGGAGTTGTGGAGGGAGGTATCGAAAAGGAAGCAGGACACACCAGAAGCAAACTATATATATATAAGAGATTGCTATTGTAAGAGTTTCCATGTAAATAGGCCAGTGGAGCCACAACATAACCACCTTCCTATAGCACTACAGCATAACCACCTGGGCATCAACACTACAGCATAACCACCTGGCCATCAACATTACAACATAACCACCTAGCCATCAACATTACAGCATAACATCCGGTCCCTCAATATTGCAAAATAACCACCCTCTTATAGCACTACAACATAACCACCTTCCTGTAGCACTAAAACATAACCTACTCTATAGATTTACTTGATGGAAGAATAAACAGAATTCTAAAAATATACTCACCCTTTGAAATATAATGGGCATGGCCAAGATGATGGACAGGGTCCACAGGACGCACGTCACTCGCCAGGCCCTCCCTGCAGTACACACATATTTGGCCCTCATGGGATGCCGGATAGCGTAATACCTGCAATATAGTAACATTTAGTTGTAGTTACACCGCCATGCGAAAGCGGGAGCGTCTCCGAGGAAACTTGGGGGCGCCAACATTGGGTTTGCCTCTTCGTTGTTGGATTAGTAGGGTGTCCACCCGAAGCAAAAAACCCCGACCGACCGCATGACTCCCAACGCAACGGGATTAGCAGTGTCTAACATGATTACTTGTGGCCGTTGTTGGATATGGGATTTGGGTGGCGGTCAAAACCCATCCCGATTATTTTAGCTACGCAGCCGTGAGAGCTGCTCCAAGGCAACCGTTTCGTCCCAGCTTACCGTCCCGACCGAAGGACTCCCTGGGCGATGGGAGGTGGTAACGTCTCACCATTTCCCACGGAGTGGAAGTAAACCCGCCCAAACCCTCAGGGAGAGCTGGCTGCGAACGCTTTAAACGCAGCGTTTTCGGCTGACCGGATGTGCCTCAGGCTAAGGGGGAGGTTCCCGGCGTGCCACCGCACGGTTTGGGGCGGGGAAACCCCGTGTCTGGCCCATGTTGAGGTGTGCCGGTGGGCATTAAGAGCTCACGCTCGACAGCCCACCGACACCATTTCCCAATGTGACGTTTTTAGTGGTAGTTACAGTAACAATTATGGTAATTATAGCAACATTTAGAGTTAGTTAAAGTAACATTTATTGAAAGTTACAGTAACATTTAGTGGTATTTACGGTTATAATCTTAGAAGTAACAACAACATTTAGTGGTAGTAACAATAAGATTTAATGGTAGTTACAGTAACATTTAGAAGCAGTTACAGTTACATTTAAGGGTAGTTACAGTAGCATTTAGTGATAGTTACAGTAACAATTAATGGTAGTTAAGTAGCTTATTGTAAGTTACAGTAACATTTAGTGGTAGTTACAGTAACATTTAAAGGTAGTTACAGTAACATTTAATTGTAGTTATGTTACATTTATTGTAAGTTACAGTAACATTTAATGGTAGTTACAGTAACAATAAGTGGTAGTTACAGTACCATTTAGTAGTAGTTACAGTAACATTTAAAGGTGGTTACAATAGCATTTAGCGATAGTTACAGTAACATCTAATGGTAGTTACAGTAGCATTTAGTAGTAGTTACAGTACCATTTAGTAGTTGTTACCAGCAACATTTGATGGTAGTTACAGTAACATTTAGTAGTATTTACAATAACATTTAGTAGTAGTTGCATTAACATTTAGTAGTAGTTACCAGTAACATTTAGTAGTAGTTACAGTAACATTTAATGGTAGTTACCAGTAATATTTAGTAGTAGTTACCAGTAACATTTAGTAGTAGTTACCAGTACCATTTAATGGTAGTTACAGTAACATTTGATGGTAGTTACAGTAACATTTAGTGGTAGTTACAGTAACATTTAATGGTAGATATGGAAATGTTGCTAAGCTGGCATTCTGACATGGCAGCAGATTGCTAACGTGACAATATATAGAATGACATCAGTTGGTAGCGAGCGTAATCAACGTCTCAATAATACAATGGTTCTCAACCTGTGGGTTGCGACCCCTTCGGGGGTCGACGACCCTTTCCCAGGGGTCGCCTTAGACCATCTGAACACACATAAACTCTACAGTTATGAAGTAGCAACAAAAAGAATTTTCTGGCTGGGGGTCGACACAACGTGAGGAACTGTGTTAAAGGGTCGCGGCATTAGGAAGGTTGAGAACCACTGCAATAATACATATGTCATTGTCTGTTTGATAACTTAGTACTGATAAATTAACCCAACCTTACTGTCATGAATTATTAAAAACTAGCTGGGGCAACTCAATCAGGTCGGGCATTTTAAACACCTGAAGGGGTGCATTATCCATCATAATGATTCCAGACTTTAAGTTTTCTTTTTCCCACAATGACAATATACCATGTTAATTTTGACCGTGTTATAAGGCCTATGATCTGTGCCCTAATCAGATAATTCAGCACAAACTATTTCAGCAATTATTTATTTCCACCGTTCTGGGTTATCTATGTAGCCAAGTATTAAGGGGAGGCAACAATGTGGCATACCTCGTGTTTAAAACACAGTGACGTAGGCATGTGTTCTTTTTGAGTGGATTTGGTGTGTACGTGCCCAAGCGCACGACTGGGGAAGCAGCGAATGAGAGCGCATGATGGTGCGCAATGAGAGCCGGGCGGACAAATTCCACTAGAGAAATTAATCCCTTGACTTAAGACAAAACAAACACCCCATTTGTTCCCCCACTCCATTTATTAATCTACCCACCTCGTTTGTCACCCATATCCATTTGTTCACCCCACTTCATTTGTTCACACCACTCCATTTGTTCACCCCACTCCATTTGTTCATCCCTCTCCATTTATTCACTCCACTCCAATTGTTCAGCACCCAAATCCATTTGTCCCCCACTCTTTTTGTCCCCCCCACTCCATTTGTTCTTCTACGCTATTTGTTTCCCCACTCCAATTATTCCCCCCACTCAATTTATTCACCCCAATCCATTTATTCTCCCCTCTCCATTTGTTCACCCCAGTCCATTTGTTCACCCCCATTCTATTTTACCACACCCTACATTTATTCACCTCACTCTATTATCTTCAACCCACAACATTTTTCTAAGCGTAAGTCTTGCCTCACAATGTTATAAAATCATCAGCACCAAATGGTTTAAGATGGCCAAATCTCTTCACTGCCAGGACTGGACATTTTCATCTTTGTGACACAATAAAGAGTTGGAGACGGTTGAAGGGTGACTACTCTCTCATGGCTACTGCATGAGTGACTACCCTTGATCTGATCTCTGTACCGCCGAGTGTTTGTCTGCCCCTTACGAGATTACTGGTCCGACGACTGATCGATGTCCAACGCCAACCGGTCAGTGGACATAGCTGACTACAGTTTTCGTCCTTGGCACGAAAAAGACACTCATTAGACGAAAATATGATGTTACAAAAAGAATGGGGAGGGAGAGAGAGAGAGAAAGAGAGGTAGAGAGAGAGAGAGAGAGAGGGGGGGGGGTGTGGCACCAATAATAAAATTACTCATACGACGTGTCTGATCGTAACATGTAATTAGTGTTTAATGAGATCCTGGTCCAATGGCCACAGTAGATATTAGAGTAGTGTAATTTGAAAGACTTGTGTCAGGAAGAATAGTCAGATGTACAAAACCACCAAGATGTACAAGACCACCCAGAGGTACAAAACAACCCAGATGTACAGACCACGCAGATGCACAAGACCACCGAGGTGTACAAGACTACCCAGGTGTACAAGACCACCAAGCTGTACAAGACCACCCACGTGTACAAGACCACTCAGATGTACAAGACCACCCAGATATTCAGCCATAAAGTGATGACGTAATGAATTTCAATTTTTCACGAATTCTGGATGTCTTAAACAACGAATAATTTAAATTTAGTGTTATTGAAATGGTGAAACTTGATACATATGATCATATGTATACCTTCCCTAACCCCAACACACACACGCGCAATCATCTACCCCTCCCCACCACACACACAATCATCTACCCTCCCCACCACACACACAATCATCTACCCCTCCCCACCACACACACAATCATCTACCCCTCCCCACCACACACACAATCATCTACCCCTCCCCACCACACACAAACATCTACCCCTCCCCAACACACACACAATCATCTACCCCTCCCCACCAAACACAAGCATCTACCCCTCCCCACCACACACACAATCATCTACCCCTCCCCACCACACACACAATCATCTACCCCTCCCCACCATACACACAATCATCTACCCTCCCCACCACACACACAATCATCTACCCCTTCCCACCACACACACAATCATCTACCCCTCCCCACCACACACAATCATCTACCCCTCCCAACCCCACACAATCATCTACCCCTCCCCACCACACACACAATCATCTACCCCTCCCCACCACACACAACATATTAACTATTTATAAAGAGGTCACCTTTTATTCCTCTAAGCTGAACTTGCCAACCAAACGTTGAAGCCTGCGTGGGGGGGGGTGGTGGGGGGAAATCCCCTGGTGAGTTGGTTCCACAGGAGGCAGAGAGTAATGGGAAGCCATGTTGGCCTAGTGACAAGTGGGAAGCCATTTTGGCCTGGTGACAAGTGGGAAGCCATGTTGGCCTTGTGACAAGGGCAAGCCATGTTGGCCTGGTGACAAGGGAAAGCCATGTTGGCCTGGTGACAAGTGGGAAGTGGGAAGCCATGTTGGCCTGGTGACAAGTGGGAAGTGGGAAGCTATTTTGGCCTGGTGACAAGGGAAAGCCATGTTGGCCTGGTGACAAGTGACAAGCCATGTTGGCCTGGTGAAAAGTGGGAACCATGTTGGCCTGGTGACAAGTGGGAAACCATGTTGGCCTGGTGACAAGGGAAAGCCATGTTGGCCTGGTGTCAAGGGAAAGCCATGTTGGCCTGGTGACATGGGAAAGCCATGTTGGCCTGATGACAAGTGGGAAGTGGGAAGCCATGTTGGCCTGGTGACAAGGGAAAGCCATGTTGGCCTGGTGACAAGTGACAAGTGACAATCCATGTTGGCCTGGTGACAAGTGGGAACCATGTTGGCCTGGTGACAAGTGAAAGCCATGTTGGTCTGGTGACAAGGGAAAGCCATGTTAGCCTGGTGACAAGGGAAAGCCATGTTGGCCTGGTGACAAGGGAAAGCCATGTTGGCCTAGTGACAAGTGGGAAGTGGGAAACCATGTTGGCCTGGTGACAAGTGACAAGCCATGTTGGCCTGGTGACAAGAGAAAGCCATGTTGGCCTAGTGACAAGTGGGAAGTGGGAAGCCATGTTGGCCTGGTGACAAGTGACAAGTGGGAACCATGTTGGCCTAGTGACAAATGGGAACCATGTTGGCCTGGTGACAAGGGAAAGCCATGTTGGCCTGGTGACAAGTGGGAAGCCATGTTGGCCTGGTGACAAGTGACAAGCCATGTTGGCCTGGTGACAAATGGGAAGTGGGAAGCCATGTTGGCCTGGTGACAAATTGGAAGTGGGAAGCCATGTTGGCCTGGTGGGAGTGTACGGTACCAATAGGTGGAATGTGATTGTATGGGAGTAAAAGGTGGAATGTGATTGCATTGGACCAACATGTGGAATGTGATTGTATTGGACCAAAAGTTGGAATGTGATTGTATGGGACCAATGGGATGGAATGTGCTTTTATGGGACCAATAGGTGGAATATGATTGTGTGGGACTAATGGGTGGAATGTGATTGTATGGGACCAACAGGTGGAATGTGATTGTATGGGACCAAAAGGTGGAATATGATTGTATGGGACCAACAGGTGGAATGTGATTGTTAAGGAACAAAACGTGGAATAAGATTGTATGGGACGAGTAGGTGGAATGTGATTGTATGGCATCAATATCATGATAAAAGTAATGTTTCTATATTTGCGGCGGTATCGATACTGTTATTGCTATGTGGCATGACGACATACTAAATGTATCCCGTGTCGCTTCATTCGCTACTACTCGACTGGCAAAGCGCTTGACTGATCTGTAAACAGCTTTACATTATGCCTGATAAAAATCACACTTTAATTTTAAGTCTGGTTACAAAGAATGTCAATCTCCTCATTCATACAATTTCTTAACTGTCGCATTCAGATAGATCATTAAAATATTGATTTCATAGTTAGATTAAATTCATTGCTAATGAATCATAATAATACTGTAACCATATTTCTGGTTACAAACAAGTATATGACATTGAAAATTAAAATTATCAGATTTAAATTGGATTCAATTTCCGTAAGATAGAGAAAACTCAGTATCGAAATTCGGCGTTTTTTAAAGAGACCTATTATAAAAAACGTGCACACTGTACACTGTACACAAATGTACACTTTTTTTTTTGTTGGTTTGTTTTTTGTCTGTGAAGTTATTGGAAATGTTATATTGAGCGCCCGTTGAACAAGCCCGTTATATGATATTTGATGATATTGGTTTATTCTTGTATACTAGAAGATATGACCTGATCTTACCGGGCTAATAACGGTACGCATTTTGCGATACTTTCAACTTGCTATTGCGAGGTCTCAGCACCTAAATTTCCAATTTTTACGTCTATAACTGAAACAGGATTTGATGTTTTGTACAACGGCAGTATTGCACGTCTTTGAAATCTTTATTTAGGAAGTGATTAAGAATTCCTTTTTTTATATTTTATTTCAAAAAAGGATCTTTTCAAGGATGTTTACATTTCTAAAATCATTTAATTTTGAGGAATATTTATCTTTTATATAGTATTTTCCTACCCTACCCTTTTGCCGGCGCTAAACTATATTTGTTTTCTTTAAAAATTGTAGCTACATGTCCTTAAATTGACAATAACAAATGTATATCACATTTTAAATATCGTTTACATTAACGGGTTGGATGCATTGATATTTTAAATTCAAAATTTAACCAAAATATTCCCTCGCTTCTCTACTGCACTATCGGGAAATCGTAAAACACAGAAGTGGTTCATCTAAAGAAGAATCTCTTCACAAATGTTCATGTCTGCAACAGTCTTGGGATTTTTTACAATGAAATACTAATTGGCGCATGAAGATTTACACCCATCTTTCCCATGAACTTTTCTTGTTAACTTTAATAACTATATAAATTTGATAAAAACCGGGTTTTGGAATTAAAAAAAAGAAGTAAATAATCATTTAATGTTAAAAATACAAAGCTAAAATGTAGGTGGGTTTTTATTAACAATTAAAGAAAGCCAACAATCATATTTATTAATTCTGATTTTAAGATTCATTGTCATTCACTTTAAGAAATAAAAAGTCGAGCCGTATATAAAAACGGCACGCTAGAGTGTTAGCTAACAATTGTATGTGTCGTAGAAACCGTGAGAAGTTGAGAGCCGCTGTCAATGAGGTCCCCCCCCCTCCCCAACCGCCCAACCCCTGCTTGTGACGTCTTCTACGGAGTGAGGAACTGATCCCGTCGCGGCAGATCTTGAAATTGTGTTTTGGCTCCTGTCCCTGGAGACCCTGCTGCTGAGGTGTTCAAACAAAAATCCCAATGTGAAAGTGAGACCCGGACTGGAACTAATCTCTCGATGTATTGGACAGGGAATTCCCCGCGGGGTTCACGCTAAACAGCTGTCCTCACGGTCTATACACAGTGGTGGGAGGCAAACGGACCGCAGCCGTGTGTCTTTCTGGTAGGCTGGACTTCTAGTTCTGACAAGTTTTTTTAGGGTTAGCTAGTACAGTATGTCATTTTTTAAAGTGTGTTGATACATTCTGTCATGTTTAGGGTTAGTTAATACAGACTTGTCAAGGAGTTCCCGAAAATGCTCTCCAAAGATTTGGTTATGAAACAAGTCGATGCTATACCTGATGTTTTAAACAAGTCGATGCTATAACTGATGTTTTAAACAAGTCGATGCTATAACTGATGTTTAAACAATTAGATGCTATAACTGGTGTTTTAAACTTTATGAAAAACTTATGCGGGCCGCAATACTTTATGAAAAACTTATGCGGGCAGTAATACTTTATAAAAAACGAATGCGGGCCGAAAGAAAATAGGACCGGGGTGGGGGGGCTATTAAGAAAATAATAATAAAGAATATTTCATACTTTCGCGGGCCGCAAAGTGGGTTCTGTTGGCGGGCCGCATGTGGCCCGCGGATTGTATGTTGTGCAGGCCTGCTATAACTAACTTTCTACAACACCTGATGTTTTAAACAAGTCGATGCTATAACTGATGTTTTAAACAAGTCGATGCTATAACTGATATTTTAAACCAGTCGATACTATAACTGATGTTTTAGACAAGTCGATGCTATATCTTAGACCTGCACAACTCAAAATGTGAGGCGGGCCGTAATAATTTATGAAAAACTTATGCGGGCCGTAATACTTGATGAAAAACGTATACGGGCCGCAATACTTTATGAAAAACTTATGCGGGCCGAAATACTTTATGAAAAACTTATGCGGGCAGTAATACTTTATAAAAAACGCATGCGGGCCGAAAGAAAATAGGACCGGGGGGGGGGGGCTATTAAGAAAATAATAATAAAGAATATTTCATAACTTCGCGGGCCGCAAAGTGGGTTCTGTTGGCGGGCCGCATGTGGCCCGCGGATTGTATGTTGTGCAGGCCTGCTATAACTAACTTTCTACAACACCTAACACTGAGCTGTGGGCTATCTGGGTAGACCTGAACTTTTTAATATAAGATTTATTTTATGCAACGTGTTGAAGTCGTACATGTTCTTGGAGTGAATATGAGTAAATGTCACGTGTCCGTCACGTGACTCCGTGACATTCGTTCAGCTTCAGTCATACATTGTTGTAATGTTAGCGGTCTGGTCAAAGTCAAGACTCCGAGACAAAAGTCTCCTCGCCGTTGGCCTTGTGTATCATCGTAGGTGACCAGACTGACACTGACAACACCCATGCTCACCTCTCCAGGCTCATTGTGGTCAGCGTCAGGACCGAGCAGACGGATGAGACGTTCTGTAAGTAGTGGACAGCCTTACACAGGAACTCGCCAAATGTCCAGGTGAAAGAGATGAAGGCGGCACACTGTGGACGGGAGAAAAGAAGAGATTGGTACAATCAATAGGGGGCACAGAACAGAATGGTACAATAAATAGGGAGGATAGAACAGATGAGTACAATAAATAGGGAGGCTTGAAGAGATTGGTACAATTATTAATTGGCATGATAGAAGAGAATGGTACAAATAAAATGGACATTATTAATTACAAAGACTTTTCAGCTAAATTTCTTTTTCGGCGGACAAGATAAAACAAGAAACAATTTCTATCTATTAAAATCTTAAAGCTACGAAGATTTTCATGAAAATGTAGGTCTCAAATTCTATGTTTATAACCGGAAACGCTCTGTTTGGGGACGGAAGTAAAGTTGTTCAATACAAAAACGTGCGTCACACATACTGGACTGCGATTAATCACTTCCTACTTTGGTCACGTGATGAGATTAAGCCTTCGGTTGACTGTGGTGCGTGCCATGACGGTAAACGAAGTTAAGTATTATTAATGGTAACGTTCGATACTCTCAACAACAAAAGATGATGATTGTAATGTAGAGTAATTTAGGATCAATAGTAAGTGAGTGTTTCATTGAATCCATATGTTGATATGGTGTCAAAAATCTCAATAATTTGTTTTCATTCTTCACCCTCGCTGGTGTATTGTTAGAAGAAAAGAGTGCCGCCGTGGACACATCTGATGTGCTCTCGTGTTCCCCTCCGTTGAAGTGGGTTGAGACCGGTGATATCTTGTTTTGATCAATATTTACGAAGATGTTCGTTGAAAAACTAGAAAAGGAAACGATTTACACAAGACATCTAAAGTATTTCTTCAAGCGAAAAAATCAGCCGTCCCATGCCATGAAGCTTCACTTCCTTTGGTGATAGTATTGACTTTTCAAGTGATTATTTAGATTTTGTAATGCCGGGGAGGGGGGGCGGCTTGTAAATTATATTAGATGGGGGGGGGGGGTTAATGAATGTTTATATCTTTCGGTCCTAGCTCTGGGGGACAGAATTTGCCCCTGATCGAGCTGAGTTTAAGCATCTGTGATGAAAAGCGTGGGATGTATCCGCTAAAGTGTTTTCATTTTACAAAGTCATTTTGCTTCAAATAGTTCTTCAAGCAAATGTAGTTTTCTTTGACCAATAGTTTTTGCTTTCTTGACAAGTTTGTATAATCGGTGTTCGATGTGTCAGACTCCTGTTTCTACTGGATGGGTTAATTCATCAAGTTCGTTCACACGTTGCGATACGTCGTACTAGCACTGAATCAACTCAAGTCCTTTATCACAATAAATGTAACTTTATTATCTAATTGTATTAACGGACTGTAAATTCCATAAAGAGATGCGTAGAGCGCAGCTCGATATCAGACAGAAATCAAACACAGCCTCCTTTCACAAAGTTCCTATCAAGACTGCAGACGAATAAAAACGTACGTCACACAACAGACTAGTCAATCATGGACTGGAACAAGCTTTCAAAAGGAACAGTTGAGGCGACAACACTTGACTCATTTGCGTCTATTGCCTCAGGTCTTCCAACCCCCAGTGCATGATACCCTCACTAAGTAACTCTTGCAACCAGTGAAATATCCTCATCAACACCAGGCACGGAAACATTGCAAATCCCATCTACATTCATAGGAGCCATAATGATCAATAAATTGATCGTGGACCCTTAATATAGAGAAGAAAAAGAAGACAATACGTCATAATGAGCGTAAAAATACGTCATCAAGTCAAACGCTTGAAGAGCGTTCACTAACTAATTAATCTCTCAAAACCTCACTGCGTGTAATCAAAAATAATATCCAGTAGCAGCAATTATTAATGAACTCCCATATTTGACGTAATGTCAGACGATGAATTGCCACACATAGCAGGTAACTCTGACGATCAGTAGGTTTCCAACAGTTGCACTGTAGCAATATGTTAATTGTTTGTTTGAAAAAGCTAAAATTGTGTTATATTATAAGGAAATAAAAGTCTTTGGTTAATCTTTTTAATACAGAATGTGGCCACTTCCCTACTTTACTCACTTCATTGGCTCCCTTTACTGGCACGCATTGATTACAAGCTGTCTGTTCTCTGTCACAACTTTTTCTCTGGTACCTACCCTTCCTATCTTACTGAATTTCTTTCTGTCTATTCATCCCGTGTCGAACGCTTCGTTCATCCCCAGACACGCGTATTGTTACTGTTCTCAGAACACGCACTAAAACATATGGTGAACGCTCTTTCTCTTTCTGTGCCCCAAAATAATGAAATTATCTCACATTACACATCCGCAATATAACGACCATCCCAGCCTTCAAAACTGCACTCAAGACCCATCTCTTCAAACTGTACTACACAGGCTCATTCTCACCCCCTCTGATTGATAACGCTCGATGCTGGATGCTGTCCATGGCTGGAAGGGGCAGATAGTATTTGAGTGGTGGGGTAAAGATTTTCACCAATTGCTGTTTTTAAATGCTATAATATTCTGTAATTGCTAAATTTTATGTGAAGTACAGGGAGCCTATATATCTCTAGGCTGGGGTACTGCGCTATATAAAACTACCTTTATAATAATAATGTTAACGACTGGATGACACGACGTCAACGTCTGGATGACACGATGTCAACGTCTGGATGACACGATGTCAACATCTGGATGACACGATGTCAACGTCAGGGTGACATGGCTTAAACTCTGGTGACATGATGTCAATGACAGGATGACATAACTTTAACGTCTGTGGGACATGATGTCAGCGTCTGGGTGACGTATAACAGCTTCGAGAGGTTAAACGTGTGCAAATCAGGATGATATTGTTAAAATTTTCATTTGTAAAGGGTTTACTGTCATGTCGCCTGCTACATTAAAGTTAGCGAAACCAGTTCGAACCCTCTCCCACACATGCGTAGAAACCTCGGGCATCACATGTTCTCAAACAACGAACTTTCACCAAGTACCACATTCAAATCCATACGTCTATACATCCATGCATCCGTAGATCTTTACAAGCTAGGTCAGTGGTTCTCAAACTGAGGGTCGCAACTCCTTTGGGGGTCGAAAGACCCTTACACAGTGTCAAAGTCATTGAATCAGAAGTGCGTTGTGTATTGTGATTTTTGACACTTGGATTAAGTGGACGGGTGTGAACTCCTGTCGTGTCAAGGACGAGTAGTGGACTGGGCTTCAATAGGGAAGCGAGAGAGAGACAGAGAGCGAGGGTTCGTTTTTGGGTCATTTACACACTCAGGGAATAATGTTCTGCTGGACGGAATGAAGTGGTAGGTTTGTTTGTGTACCAAGTGGATTTTTTTAAATACAGTGTACATGGCTACTCAGTATTGCGATGAAGTGATATAAACCTATAGAATGAAATGAACCATTCTGTGATGTAGTGAATTTAATTAAACGTACATTATAGAATATACAAATCAGTGAGGTGATGAAGTGAGAGACAAGATCCAAAACAAATAGTCTGACACAGTCGGAATGTTTGACATCGGGAGTATTAGTCATCGGAATGTTTGACACACAGGGGTCGCCAAAGACCATCGGAAAGCACAAATATATTAAGTAACCACGAAAATTTTTTTTTATATGGTTGGGTGGTCACCACGACATGAGGAACTGTATTTAAGGGTCGCGGCATTAGCCAGGTTGAGAACCACTGTGTTAGGTCAAAGTATTCAGCTGTCAAATCATCCAATGAAAACGTTACACAAAGTATGTCGTACTTTTAGAGTTGTATTTACAAAGGATGTTGCCGGAGTCTAAATTTAGTCGATACTATCACTGACAGATAAATGGCGTTGTCCTTGCTGACAATTGCTCGTCTGCTAATTGCGCCATCCAGATAAGATTGTCTCCTCTCTTGTCAGTCTGCCATCAGGAGAATCTCGTGGGTGGCGTCATCTCGCGTTAGTTGAGACGAATGAAAACCGGAAGTGTCCCATTCAGCCTGTTAGTACAGGCAGGCGAACATGGCGTCCACACCAACCTAATGGGGTCTGTACATGATAAAGGACTATGGTCTTTGGCAGAACTGCGATTGTCATGATAAGCCACAACAAGGGTTGGTCGTAAACATATTTGTTTTAGGCTGATAAGGATAGTATGGAGACATACTTCAGATGGGATACGTTATCGAAGTTTTCTAAGAAAACCTGTTGATAAATGTGATAGCTATAAGAGCGCACGAAGATATCATGAGCTATGAAGAAAGTACGAAGATATCATAAGCTATGAAGAGAGCACAAAGATATCATGAGCTATGAAGAGAGTGCAAAGATATCATGAGCTATGAAGAAAGTACGAAGATATCATGAGCTATGAAGAAAGCACAAAGATATCATGAGCTATGAAGAGAGTGCAAAGATATCATGAGCTATGAAGAAAGTACGAAGATATCATGAGCAATGAAGAAAGTACGAAGATATCATGAGCTTATGAGAAGAACTCAATACAAAGAGAATTCAAAGATTCTTAACATGTACTCTTATCTTAGCATTTGTTCGTCTGAAAAAATGGGAATAAATATTTATTTTACACCGTTGCAAAATATTTAAACTTTAGACAATTTATTAAACAATAAATTCAGAAATGTTCGTAAAGTGGTTTGGGGGGGGGGGTATCGGGAGTGGTGAAGGGCTGAGTTAGGTTTGCTGGGCTCCTGGGACAGCAGTGGGGTCCATACTGTGCTTAGAACAGTAAGCCGGTGAAGCTCAGATAAAGCTGTACAGAAGGCCAGGGTGTGCAAATGGGGCGTGGGCAAAGGGGGCGTGGGCGAAGGGAACGTCAAACCCGACGCCCTGCATCAGGCTGCCATAACTCGTAAATTATATATATATATATCATAAGAAAATAAAGCCTTATGTTAGTTTATTTGTAATTTATAAATTCTGGTGTCGTCTTATTATTGTTATTATTATTATTAGAAGTTTTTCTAGATTCTAGAGCATAGCACCCCAGCCTAGGGCTGGGCTGGGCTCACCACGCTGTACATACAATTTAACAAACATAATCATAAACTTAAAAATTAATTCTTATTAAATTTCTCACGGGATTTTTCTGCCATGTTCTCCAAACGTATGTTAAACGGCACGCATTTTCTAAATAACCAACGATCTTACCATCTTACAATCGTAGATGTGTTTACATTACATATGTTTCAAAAATTAGCAAAATGCGCTTTCCCAAATATATTTTTTAAAGGGCGTGTAAAAAAAGCCTTGAGTACATTATACACAATCTTACTAGAGTGGAAGTTTAGTTCAAGATGTTGAGTGTTTAGATTGAAATGTATCAAAATGTTTAGACTTCATCAAAAACTGGACATTAACAAAGGAAACAAAACCTCTTCAGGAAAGAATTAAACAATTATAAGATATTTCCCCAAAATGTTACAAGATGGTTCACAACCAATTACAAGATGGTTCACAAACAATTACAAGATGGTTCACAAACAATTACAAGATGGTGCACAAACAATTACAAGATGGTTCACAAACAATTACAAGATGTTTTCCAACCAGTTACAAGATGGTTCACAACCAATTACAAGATGGTTCACAAACAATTACAAGATGGTTCACAAACAATTACAAGATATTTTCCAACCAGTTACAAGATGGTTCACAACCAGTTACAAGATGGTTCACAAACAATTACAAGATGGTTCACAACCAATTACAAGATGGTTCACAACCAATTACAAGATGGTTCACAAACAATTACAAGATGGTTCACAAACAATTACAAGATGGTTCACAAACAATTACAAGATGGTTCACAAACAATTACAAGATGGTTCACAAACAATTACAAGATGGTTCACAAACAATTACAAGATGTTTTCCAACCAGTTACAAGATGGTTCACAAACAATTACAAGATGGTTCACAAACAATTACAAGATGGTTCACAAACAATTACAAGATGGTTCACAAACAATGACAAGATGTTTTCCAACCAATTACAAGATGTTTCCCAAAACATTACAAGATGTATTCCAACCAATTACAAGATGTATTCCAACCAATTACAAGATGTTTCCCAAAACATTACAAGATGTATTCCAACCAATTACAAGATGTATTCCAACCAATTACAAGATGTTTCCCAAAACATTACAAGATGTATTCCAACCAATTACAAGATGTATTCCAACCAATTACAAGATGTTTCCCAAAACATTACAAGATGTTTTCCAACTAATTACAAGATGTCTCCCAAACAATTACAAGATGTTTTCCAAACACCTAATCGAATGTAGAAATACTTGTTAGCTCTTCTACTGACCATTGGACCAAACACTTTATTCTACTGACCATTGGAACAAACACTTTCTTCTACGGACCATTGGAACAAACAAATTCGTCTACTGACCATTGGAACAAACATATTATTCTACTGACCATTGCATCAAACATACTCGTCTACTGACCATTGGAACAAACACATTTGTCTACTGACCATTGGAACTAACACATTCATCTACTGACCATTGGATCAAACGTACTCGTCTACTGACCATTGGAACAAACACATTTGTCTACTGACAATTGGACCAAACACACTCGTCTACTGGCCATTGGACCAAACGCACTCGTCTACTGACCATCGAATCAAATAGTTTTGTTTTCTTTTCCTCCTCATCTCTAAAACTGCAACCTGCGCATCTGGCATGACGCCTGCTCATTTGACCTGTCGCGTGACCTACTTTTCGTCCGTGTCAAGCCTCCCCATCGACGACCTGGTCTTGACAAGACTTCTTTCTCCAATTTTATTGTGTCAATTGTTCTCCTCACCATGTTATGTTACACAAAGCCAATGTTTGAATATTTGATATTCACGTGAGCGTCATTGAATAACTGATGTTCATGGGAACATGATTGAATAACTGATGTTCACAGGAACATGAGTGAATAACTGATGTTCACGGGAACATTAGTGAATAACTGATATTCACAGGAACATGAGTGAATAACTGATGTTCACAGGAACATGAGTGAATAACTGATGTTCACGGGAACATGAGTGAATAACTGATGTTCACGGGAACATGAGTGAATAACTGATGTTCACAGGAACATGAGTGAATAACTGATGTTCACGGGAACATGAGTGAATAACTGATGTTCACGGGAACATGAGTGAATAACTGATGTTCACGGGAACATGAGTGAATAACTGATGTTCATGGGAACATGAGTGAATAACTGATGTTCACGGGAACATGAGTGAATAACTGATGTTCACGTGAACATGAGTGAATAACTGATGTTCACGTGAACATGAGTGAATAACTGATGTTCACGTGAACATGAGTGAATAACTGATTTTCATGGGAACATGATTGAATAACTGATGTTCACAGGAACATGAGTGAATAACTGATGTTCACGGGAACATGAGTGAATAACTGATGTTCACGGGAACATGATTGAATAACTGATGTTCACGTGAACATGAGTGAATAACTGATTTTCATGGGAACATGATTGAATAACTGATGTTCACAGGAACATGAGTGAATAACTGATGTTCACGGGAACATGAGTGAATAACTGATGTTCACGGGAACATGAGTGAATAACTGATGTTCATAGGAACATGATTGTGAACGCAATAATGATCTCATCAGTCATCTACAGCTCTGGGATTTCGAATGTTTCAAATCGTTTTTGCTTAAGAACATTTCGACAACACTTGACCACATTTTACCACTTTTGACCAAAATTGACCACACTTGACCACTCTTAACCACACGTGACCACTCTTGATGAAACTTGAACACGTTAACCAAAATGGACCACACTTGATCACCTTTGACCACACTTGACCACACGTAGTCTCACCAGTAGTGGGATAATTAAATACACTCATTCGTCATCAGTACTTTGTCACACCAGTAGGATGCTTAACCACTCCAGTACCATGATCCTTACTTAACCACTCCAGTACCATGATCCTTACTTAACCACTCCAGTACCATGATCCTTACTTAACCACGCCAGTACTTGGATCCTTACTTAACCACGCCAGTACTTGGATCCTTACTTAACCACGCCAGTACTTGGATCCTTACTTAACCACGCCAGAACTTGGATCCTTACTTAACCACGCCAGTACTTGGATCCTAACTTAACCACGCCAGTACTTGTATCCTAACTTAACCAATCCAGTACCAGGATCCTTATTTAACCACGCCAGTACAATGCTCCCTATATTCAATCATATCACAAGTCATTAACAGCGTGGCACCAAGATATCCGCCTTGACTTATAGTATGAGCAAGAAGATCCCCCTCTAATGGACTCAGGATTAACGCCTTTGTTTGACTCAGAATTGGTTACGTCATGTTTGTACAAAAAATTCCAACATCTCAATAGAGACACGTCATATTGGAAGACACTGTACCCAGGTCACATGACCACAAAGAAGACATTGTACCCAGGTCATATCTCCATGGGGAAGACATTGTACCCAGGTCAGATGTCCAAAATGAAGAAATTGTACCCAGGTCACATGTCCAAACTGAAAACATTGTACCCAGGTCACATGTCCAAAATGAAGACATTGTACTCAGGTCAGATGTCCAAAATGAAGACATTGTACTCAGGTCACATGTCCAAAATGAAGACATTTTACCCAGGTCACATGTCCAAAATGAAGACATTTTACCCGGGTCACATGTTCCAATTTGACAATTCTGATGATTATCTGAGACTTTTTATCACATTTTTCAGCAACCAGGGGCGGGAAGTCGGGGGTCGAATAAAGTTTGGGAAGGGGGGTGGTGGTAATTACATTAAAAAATAATGTCGAAGCAATGAGATCAAAAAGAGTTGTCGAATTATCAAAATCAATTTAGTTTTTGTGGTGCTCAAAATGTCTTCTTTATTTTAATATCTTTATTTTCTTGTTACCAGAATTACCTTTAATCCCTCTCTCCTATATATATCTCTGTCACTCTCTCTCTCTCTCTCTCTTCTCTCTCCCTCCCTCTCTTTCGCTCGCTACCTCTCTCTTTTTCTCTTTCTCTCTCTTTCGCTTACTTTCTCCTTTTTCTCCTTTTCTCATATTCTTCGTCGTTATGTAGCAATCTTTGTTTTTACAAATGTTTGACCACTATCGTTTTTTAAAAAGGACATAATCTGTCTTTTGGCCATACAGTCTGTCTAATGGCCATAATATCTGTCTCCTGGTTATACTATCTGTCTCTTGGCCATACTGTCTGTCTCTTGACCATATTGTCTGTCTCCTGGCCATACTGTCTGTCTCCTGGCCATACTGTCTGTCTCCTGGCCATACTATCTTTCTCCTAGCCATACTATCTTTCTTCTGGCCATACTATCTGTCTCTTGGCCATACTGTCTGTCTCCTGGCCATACTGCCTGTCTCCTGGCCATACTGTATGTCTCCTGGCCATACTATATGTCGCCTGGCCACACTATCTGTCTCCTGGCCATACAGTAGGCCGTTCTATGGCTCCTCAAAATGTTCCTATTACAAGTCACTGTCTTATAGGAAACTAGCGGAGTTAATACATTTTCCTGGTACACTCGCACACACACAATGACAAACAGATACACACACGCAATGGCAGACACACTCACACACGGAATGATAAAAAACACACGCATGCTTAATGAAAGACACACTCACACACGAAATGACAAACACAATCACACACATAATGAAACACTCATATACTCAATGAAAGACACACACGCATAAGCAGCAGGCGATCGTGTCCATTATTCACTTGAAAAGAGATGGCAAAGGTGAAGGTCATGAACAGCAATCATATGGCAACTTGACTTGTTGATATTCACGCCCCCATTGAGGTCAGCACAAGCTGGTCAACGGTCAGACTTTCTGGATTAGCCAGGCGTATTTATAGACTTGTCAATCAAAATTTATCTTATTCTCCAGATTTCAAGGAGTCTCATCTTGTAAATCAATTTAGGGGGCGTCCATAAATTATGTCAACAAAATAGGCGGAAGGGTTTCGAAATGTTTCACAGTTCTTGACAAGGGGATATTTGGGAGGGGGGGGGGGGTAGATTAGTTGACATCAACAATCATGTTTTCTCTATTAAAATTTTAATCTTAAAAATTGAATTGGTTATTAAATTATTTTCAAAAATTTATAAGAGTAAATGAGTGTAAATAGTCATATAATTTTGTAGGCTTTCAACAATATAAGATTTATTTAATGTGTGTCTGTCTGTGCACTGAAAATGGCTGCTCAGAATGTTAGCACACTTATTTAGGGCAAGAAAACTCAAAAGTTGGCCTCTCTTCACCTGTAGACTCTGTTTGTCGCAAATGACTAGGATGGTATGTTTGCGATCATGTTGCAGGCATGGAACGAAGACAAGGGTTCAAGTGCCATGTGCATTCAAGATAAATGATACTGTTAGAGTAGGAATACGATATTTAGAGAATTAGGGGAAAGTAAAGTGGGTAACAACAATAGCATCGCTGCTTGAACGGATTTGCAAAATCTGTAACTTCTATTTTCTATCACAAATCATGTTGAAGTTCAACAGCGCCGACAACGCCCTCTTAAGGATAAGAAACCTGCTACTTAACAAAACAAAAAAAAAAAAGGATTCGAGCATTGCAAGGAGCTGCAAATAGATAAGAGAGCTTATAGCAATTATTTCTTCTTGTTCTTCTATATATTAAGGGCCCACGATCAATTTATTGATCATTATGGCTCCTATGAATGTAGATGGGATTTGCAATGTCTCTGTGCCTGGTGTTGATGAGGATATTTCACTGGTCGCAAGAGTAACTGTGTGAGGGTATCATGCACTGGGGGTTGGAAGGCCTGAGGCAATAGACGCAAATGAGTCAAGTGTTGCCGCCTCAACTGTTCCTTTCAATTTTCCCACCGACAATGCTTCTATTTTCAAGTGCTGAATGGTTAGATGAGGATGGTGTTGACTTGTCTGGTACATCAGTTCCGCAAGATGACAATCATAAATCAGCTGCTATAGACTATGCCCTCCAGGGGCGTCATTTCAGGACTTTTTTCGGGGAGGTGGGGGGTGTGAAACCCGAAGCTTGCTAAGTTGTTTGGGGGTGCCGAAGTACAAAACCAATTCAAATAAAACCAGCAAATTCAGTGGGGGGGGGGAGGGGGGTGCGGGGGGTTTAAGCAGTTGAGTAACAAACTAAAGATGTAATAAAATGTTTCTCCTACAATTTTGTGTCATTAAAATAGATCAGCTCAAAGTAAAATGTATGAATACATTTATTATCATTATGTTTGTATTTTTTAAATTTTTTTTTTGGGGGGGGGGGTGGGCGGGGAAGGGGGTCAGAATATGTTTATATAATTAAATGTGGGGGGGTCATTGAAAGTTTGACAGTTGTCTTAAATTGTTAATTATTGCTCCGAGCCTCGCCGTGTGAAGAGTGTTACATTTCACTTGTAAATAATCGCATTAAATGAATTTTTTTCCCTCATCTCCCGCCATTCTACAAAGTCTTACGTGAAATTAGGAATAACAAATAACAATTGTCACGTCTGCATTGTTCCAGCCGTCGATAGAGTTGTTCTTATTGTCACCAGTTGAATGGAACCCCAAATTCATGCACCACAGTGGTAAACATGGTCCATAATTTGAGACATAATACCAGCTTCATACACCTACGCCATCATTACCATATATCAGAGAAACGGAGTCCCTCTACCCAGGGCTATGTACTGCAATAATTATATTGTACACATTCCTACAAACTGCCTTATTTTACTGTACACAGTCCTCTAAACTGCCATGATAATACTGTACACAGACCTCCAAACTGCCATGATTATACTGTACACATTCCTCCAGACTGCCATGATTATACTGTACACAGTCCTCCAAACTGCCATGATTATACTGTACACAGTCCTCCAAACTGCCATGATTATACTGTACACAATCCTCAAAACTGCCATGATTATACTGTACACAGTCCTCAAAACTGCCATGATTATACTGTACACAGTCCTCAAAACTGCCATGATTATACTGTACACAGTCCTCAAAACTGCCATGATTATACTGTACACAGTCCTCCAAACTGCCATGATTATACTGTACACAGTCCTCCACACTGCCATGATTATACTGTACACAGTCCTTCAAACTGCAATGATTATACTGTACACAGTCCTCCAAACTGCCATGATTATACTGTACATAGTCCTCCAAACTGCCATGATTATACTGTACACAGTTCTCCAAACTGCCATGATTATACTGTACACAGTCCTCCAAACTGCCATGATTATACTGTACACAGTCCTCAAAACTGCCATGATAATTATACTGTACACAATCCTCCAGACTGCCATGATTATACTGTACACAGTCCTCAAGACTGCCATGATTATATTGAACACAGTCCTCTAGACTGCCATGATTATAATGTGCACAGTCCTCTAGACTGCCATGATTATACTGAACACAGTCCTCTAGAATGCCATGATTATACTGTACACAGTCCTCTAGCGTGGCATGATGAAACTGTACACAGTTCTCTAGCCCTGCACGATTATACTGTACACAGTTCTCCAAACTGCCATGATTATACTGAACACAGTCCTCTAGACTGCCATGATTATACTGTGCACATTCCTCTAGACTGCCATGATTATACTGAATACAGTCCTCTAGCCTGCCATGATTATACTGTACACAGTCCTCTAGCTTAGATCGTTAACTTCTAGATTTGAACATAACATTAATTAAACTAAATACTCCCTATGCACCCAGTCTATCGTGTTCTGTTCCAGTCTATCTTGTTCTGTTCAAGTCTATCTTGTTCTGTTCCAGTCTATCTTGTTCTGTTCCAGTCTATCTTGTTCTGTTCCAGTCTATCTTGCTCTATTCCAGTCTATCTTGTTCTGTTCCAGTCCATCATTTTCTATTCCAGTCTATCTTGCTCTATTCCAGTCTATCGTGTTCTGTTCCAGTCTATCCTGTTCTGTTCCAGTCTATCTTGTTCTGTTCCAGTCTATCTTGTTCTGTTCCAGTCTATCTTGCTCTGTTCCAGTCTATCTTGTTCTGTTCCAGTCCATCTTTTTATATTCCAGTCTATCTTGCTCTATTCCAGTCAATCATGTTCTTTTCCAGTCTATCTTGTTCTGTTCCAGTCTATCTTGTTCTGTTCCAGTCTATCTTGCTCTATTCCAGTCTATCGTGTTCTGTTCCAGTCTATCTTGTTCTGTTCCAGTCTATCTTGTTCTGTTCAAGTCTATCTTGTTCTGTTCCAGTCTATCTTGTTCTGTTCCAGTCTGTCTTGTTCTGTTCCAGTCTTTCTTGCTCTATTCCAGTATATCTTGCTCTATTCCAGTCTATCTTGTTCGGTTCAGTCCATCTTTTTTCTATTCCAGTCTATCTTGTTCTGTTTCAGTCTATCTTGCTATATTCCAGTCTATCTTGTTCTGTTCCAGTCAATCTTTTTTCTATTCCAGTCTATCTTGTTCTGTTTCAGTCTATCTTGCTCTATTCCATAATTTTGACTACAAGTCTTACTTCTAATAGTCATTTTTAAGAGTTTTATATGAACTCTAATGCAATGCAGTGTTGATATTTTAAAACTGAACTTGAGAGTTGATTTCTAAATTATGTTCATATATTTCGATCTAGCAATTATTTCATCAGTTGAACATCCTTGACATTTTCAACCCCACAAAGGAACACAAATTGCTTCATCAGTTTATCTAAATTGGAGAAAAATAATCTCCAAAGAGCAAGAATCTTCAAAGAATAATTCTTTAAGGTTTTGTTGAGCTTTGGACTTGCAAATTGTCCGACTCGCCTCGAAAATTATGTGACCACGTAAATATGTCTGAAGCCTTAGTTGTAAGTGCGTAACTAGATAATATGGTTCCAGTGGCGCAGCTAGGGATAGGGCCACCCGGGGTGGGTCGATAATTTTTTTCCGACACCCTTCCCCTTTTTTCCCCACGAAAAACCTCTGCCGTTGTCAGAAAATGCCGCCAGTATTTATAAATACTGGGCGAACCCCCGCCCCCCCCCCAATAGCCCTTTCTACGCCAATGCATGGCGTCTGAGGTCAAATTACAAAGTATGCCGCTCTTTGATAAAAGGACCTCACTCCTATAAATCTGCTTCTACTTTGTAAGATTTGCATAACTTACTTTTATGGTATACCCACATATCAAAACACCCACATAAGAATACACTCACTTATCATCCACTCGAATATCAATACGCCCACTTTTCAATGCACGCATTTATTAATACACGCATTTATTAATACACGCATTTATTAATACACGCATTTATTAATACACGCATTTATTAATACACGCTCATATCATAACACTCACTTAGCAATACACTTACATTTCAATGCATTCACGTTTCCATAACCTCACACTCACATACCAACACAGTCAATGATCAATATACACACATATCAACACAATCAAATATCAACACAATCACAAATCAACACAATCACATATCAACACAATCACAAATCAACACAATCACATATCAACACAATCACATATCAACACAATCACGTATCAACACAATCACATATCAACACAATCACGTATCAACACAATCACATATCAACACAATCACAAATCAATACAATCACATATCAACACAATCACATATCATTACAATCATATATCAAAACAATCACATATCAACACAATCACATATCATTACAATCACACATCAATACAATCACATATCAACACAATCACATAGCACAATCACATATCAACACAATCACGTATCAACACAATCACGTATCAACACAATCACATATCAACACAATCACATATCAACACAATCACACATCAACACAATCACATATCAACACAATCACATATCAACACAATCACATATCAATACAGTCACATGTCAGTACAGTCCCAAACTTTTATTGTTTGACGGGTTAGAGATTATAATGAGCAATTATCTAAGCATCGTCCAAATGAGGTCACAAACATTCTGGACCACTGTGTTGTTTGCATTTCAGCACAACACCAAACAACAGATAAACTATCAAGCCTCGAATCGGCGAACTCCACTCACAATTCAGAATTTAGCACGCACAAAAACTCAATAGTTTCTTCCTTCGCCCATCCCGCCCCCACTGCATTTATTTATGGAACTCTTCCGTCTTAAAATGGTCCTCCCCCCCTCCTCCCCCCCTTTTTTCCTCTTGGTAGTTTCCGCCAATGTTGCCAGACTTTTGGTAACTCGATTTTCTCCGTTCAATACTTAATGTGATTTTAGCGAAGGACCCCTTACAGTTCTAAACTGCTTCCCTAAAACATTATGTCGTGCGTCTAGAGGCAAAAGGAGGGGGGGGGGGGCGGGGGAGATGTGCGTATCTGGAACATTCAAGAACTGTTGTGTGAACATGAAAACAGATTATTTAAGTCACTTTTATTTACTTTAAAAAAACAACTAAAAAAAGATGGAGAGAAAAAGCATAGTCAACTTTCGAGTCATCTTCATGTGACTTAATGTGATGACTTTATGTTAACGTGATCTTTTTTTGTACACGCGTGCTTTAAACCACGTCAAGTTTGTACACACGTACACCAGGACCATATTTTACCAGCGTACACTAAGACCACATCCACTTTGTACACATATAGTCTGAGCACACGCCCAATCCGTACCCGTATGCATTTAAATCACGTTATTGTGTACGCATGTACACTTATCCCCTCAATGTGTACCCATGTACACTAAACCCCGCCCATATAAACACATGCGAACTAAGACCAACCCACATTTTGTAAATGTGTACTCGAAGATCACGCCCAGTTGTATAAATGTACACTTGGGCCGTCCCAATTATGTACACATGTACACAAAGATCACGTACGTTTGTGCACATGTACACCAAGATCACGCCGCTGTTGTTCATGCATCCTCTAAGAGCACAGTCATTCGGACCAAATGTACATTTAAATCACGCCCATTTTGTACACATGTACCCTAAGACCACGTCTATTGTACACATTACACTAATACAGCGCACATTTGCAAGCGACATACACATTAAGACCATGCCTACTTGTACAATGTACACCAAAACCCAGCCCATATGAACACATGTATACTCAGACCAAGCCAATTTTGACTGGTGTACTCATTTCCCATTTGCAAAACACGCCCACCTAGACCACGCCCATTGTGTACACACGCACGCTACGACCACACGCCCATTCGTACACACACACACACCGAGACACACCTACCTTGACGGGAATACAGATGCAGACCACCAGCAGGTCGGCGGAGGCCAGACTCAGGAGAAAGATATTGGTGATGCTGCGCATGCGCTGATAGCGGGTCACCGACACGATGACCAGCGCGTTTCCAATGACGCCGATAAGAAGAGTCAGTCCGTAGACAACGGCTAAAGGCACCAGCTCGTCCGTGGGAATTCTGCGCAGATCAAAGAAAAGGGGAATAGAAGAGATCAATAATTGATAAACTCCACAAGGTGGATGACGAGCTCAACAAATAGTGTACCGAAAAGTTAGGGCGTTTTTTGATGTTCAGCTGTAAGCATGAATTGGTACATAGATGTAAGCATTGGGTCATACGTAGATGTAAGCATTAGTACGTAGATGTAAGCATTAGTACGTAGATGTAAGCATTAGTACGTAGATGTAAGCATTGGGTCATACTTAGATGTAAGCATTAGTACGTAGATGTAAGCATTGGGTCATACTTAGATGTAAGCATTAGTACGTAGATGTAAGCATTAGTACGTAGATGTAAGCATTGGGTCATACTTAGATGTAAGCATTAGTACGTAGATGTAAGCATTGGGTCATACTTAGATGTAAGCATTAGTACGTAGATGTACGCATTAGCTAGAAGGTGTAAGCATCAAAGCCCAGGTTTGACAGGGTAACACTAGTGTGTGATTTCAGGATGTTAGTAAAAAAAAACAAAAATTAGACCTAACCTTATTTAGATCTAGTCTGGTATTTAAGAAGCTTATAACTTATATTAAATGTTCAACATTTAAATAATTTATTCTAAAAATTGTAATCTATTATGCACTGAAATTGTTCAGTGTGTAACAAATGATGCCTTCGAGACAGTGCTAACCTACAAATGATGCCTTCGAGACATTGCTATCCTACAAATGATGCCTTCGAGACATTGCTATCCTATAAATGATGCCTTTAAGACATTTATCATCATCATCAGGCCCCGTAGTCCTTCGACCGTTGGGGCGCCACATATGACATGTACACTATTCTTCTCCATTCCTCTCGGTCTTCTGCCCTACGCATAGCATCGCCTAGTTGTAATGCCGTCCATTCTTTGATATTATCTTCCCATCTTTTTCTTTGTCTTCCTCTTCTTCTCCCTCCTCTAGTAGTGCCCTGCAAGATCTCTTTGGCGAGCCCGTGTTTTCTGGTCACGTGGCCATACCACTCAAGTTTGCGCTTTTTAACAGACGTCAGGAGGTCATCGTATTGCCCAATTGCCTGACGAATCCTTTCTTTTATTTGCTCATTGGTGATGTGGTCTCTATAGCAGATGCCAAGAATGCCTCTGTAACATCTCATCTCCATCGCCTTTATTTTCCTTTCAAGTTCTGCTGTTAATGTCCAGGACTCATAGGCATATAAGAAAATGGAGAGGATTAATGAGCGCATCAGCCTGATTTTGGTGCTGGGGGCTATATTTTTAAGACATTGCTATCCTATAAATGATGCCTTTAAGAAATTGCTATGTTACAAATGATGCCTTCGAGACATTGCTACCCTACAAATGATGCATTCGAGACATTATTATCCTACAAATGATGCCCTGCAGACATTGCTTTCCTACAGAGGAATCCTTTGAGATATTTCTAGCCTCAATAACCTATATTTTGACTAATTGTTCTTTGGGGATTAAACTGAAGAGATTTTTTTATGGTTGGTTATGAGAGTTTTATTGTGGTGGATCGGTAGTTAGAGTTTTATTATGGAGGGATTGCAAGGATTTTCTTTCCTGCCTATCAAATCAATAATCCATTTTTGCGTATGCTTTCAAACAATTTTCTATTTATATCAACTATGTTCTATTTATATTTAAAATGCTCTATTTACATCTACAATGTTTTCAAACATATTATGGCATACATTAAAACATAGCCCTTGAACTGTGTTAGGAAATATTGAACCATAAACAAGTCAGGACTTTACAACTGTTTGTGTTAAAGACGGATCTCAAGCAGTGACATCAGTTGATGTCTCCCTACTAAAGTCCTAGATTTACATTGTAATCACAGAGACTAGCATCACCTCAACGCACCAATCAATAATCAGAGTAAATGCCAAACGTCAAATAAGTGTAAGGGATAGATTTGTCCAACTCTAGCGTGGAAAGTCGAGATGACGCGCCTCGGGTAGGCCAAGTGGAGGGGTTCTCAATACTTAACCAGGGCTATTCCCCTGGGGTTTTGGGAGAGAGTGCGTACGGGAAAACCCGTAAACAACAAAAACCAAAAACTACAAAGAGTACACTGTACTTACTTAGAGGACATTGTAAGTAATAAGCGGACACTGTATTTAATTAGAGGGCAATGTAAGTAATAAGTGGACACTGAACTTACTTAGAGGACAATGTACGTAATAAGTGGACACTGTACTTACTTAGAGGACAATCTACGTAATACGCGGACACTGTACTTACTTAGCGGACAATCTACGTAATAAGTGGACACTGCACTTACTTAGAGGACAATCTACGTAATACGCGGACACTGTACTTACTTAGAGGACAATGTACGTAATAAGTGACACCGTACTTACTCAAAATGAGCATTCACGTCATAGTCATATTCTGTATCGTTGGTCGTGTTGTCCCTGAGTCCGTCGTGATCTCTGACGCTGGACAGAATGATGGACCGGTTGTGGTCCAGCATCCAAACATGCTCCTGGGCTGACATGTATGGCGGGTTTTCTGAATCTCTGACAGACAATAGCGCCCTTGTCTCAAGGTAAGTCGACTCCATCAGTCCTTAGGTGCTCTCAAACGATATAACCTGTGTTCTCAACCAACTTTTTTAGCTTTGCCTAAGAGATCACAAATTTGTCGCTAAATTTGTTAACGATAACATTTTAACGTTTTTGGCGTAATTCATTGTGCAAGAAAACAAAATCCTTGCACTTGTCAGATCTTTTCAACCGTAGGTGGTGCAAGAAACAAGATCCTTGCACTTGTCAGATCTTTTCAACTGTAGGTGGTGTAATAAACTAGATCATTGCACTTGTCAGATCTTTTCAACTGTAGCTGGTGTAAGAAAACAAGATCCTTGCACTTTTCAGCTCTGTTCAACTGTAGGTGGTGCAAGAAACCGATAGCCTAGCTATTTTCAGATCTGCTCAACTGCACTTAGCACTTTGCCTTGTATAAACCTAGAGACATTAAAGATAGAAATTTCTGTTATTCAAAATATGTTACAGGTACACATATTGGGGAACAAAAGACAAACGTAACAGAGTTTATATCATAACTATATTTAGGGGGGGGGGGACGAGGGGACGGGGTGGCTTTTCAAAAAAAAAATTTAAATCCTTAATATTAACTTTGCTTCTGCTAGCGGCTGATTGACCCACTTCCCGTCAACCTATGGAGCTGAAACTTGGCACAAAAACTCGTTGCCTATGGCATCACATTCTTTGAAAAATTTAAGCAAACCAGCCCCCCCCCCCCCCCAACCCCTCTGTTTTTTTTGGAGCTGGAAACTACATTTTTGAGAGCTGAAATCTGCGCTGACACTCACCCAGGGGTTAACAGGTCTGCTCTGATTGGCCATTCAACATTCTTAAAACCTGGCAGCTCTCCAAAATCTGCCTCCGAACTGCACTAAGATGTAACTTTTTAATGTCTCAGTCATGTCGTACGTCGTGTTGCAGTGAGATGACCTCGATGAAAGGTCAAGGTAGCTCTTTAGGTCACGTGCCGTTTACGCGGCCATGTTTGCCTGAAGGCGAGGAAGTGTCTTGTGGTTTTGTCTTCCGCTCGCTCAGTTAGAAGACGTCTAAAAATAGTATAACTAATTTATGACGCCGTTATTGAGTGGCCTGGGACTTGACTGCAGTGTGTGTCAAAATACAGAAATGACTGCAGTGTGTGTCAAAATACAGAGATGACTGCAGTGTGTGTCTAAATACAGAGATGACTGAAATGTGTGTCTAAATACAGAGATGACTGCAATGTGTGTCTAAATACAGAGATGACTGCAGTGTGTGTCTAAATACAGAGATGACTGCAGTGTGTGTCTAAATACTGAGATAACTGCAATGTGTGTCTAAATACAGAGATGACTGCAATGTGTGTCTAAATACAGAGATGACTGCAATGTGTGTCTAAATACAGAACTGGCTGCAATTTGTGTCTAAATACAGAGATGACTGCAGCGTGTGTCTAAATACAGAAATGACTGCAATGTGTGTCTAAATACAGAGATGACTGAAATGACTCCCCCACCTTTTTGAGACATGAAATACTTGAATTGCTTGCCCCTGGCACGCGAACACACACATACCAAACTACACGCACAAACATCATAGCAAAGCCCACACACATCAAAGCCCACACACGCATCAAAGCCCACACACGCATCAAAGCCCACACACATCAAAGCCCACACACGCATCAAAGCCCACACACGCATCAAAGCCCACACACACATCAAAGCCCACACACACATCAAAGCCCACACACACATCAACAAACATCAAAGTACACACACACACCAACACACAAACACGCAAGCATCACAGCAAACACACACACACACTAAGAAACATGCTATGTTTGTCTAGCGCAGCGGTTCTCAAACTGTGGGTCGCTATCCCTTTGGGGGTCGCACGACCCTTTCACGGGGGTCGCCTAAGACCATCGGGAAACATATATAAGTTTGTTGTTTGGGGGTCGCCAGAACATGAGGAACTGCATTAAAGGGTCGTGGCATTATGAAGGTTGAGAGCCACTGGTCTAGCGGAATGGGAGCATTAAGAGCGATAACTCCAACTTAAGAATTTATAACTGACTGCAAGAATCCAACCATATCACCCGTTTATGTCCCCTTAAAGCCATAGCGCTGATTGATGGGTAAGCCAAGAAACTAGAAAAAACTAAGATGTAAGATAAACCATTGTTGGCCTAGTCTAAAACAGACTCTTGTGAAAGCAGCACAGGAAAACTAAGACAATAATAAATACAGCTTTATGTCTGAGAAGGCAGATTTTTGGAAAAGTCATAAAACACAACACAAAAAAAGACAATGGTGAGTGTCTACTGTGGGCGGTGTTTGGTGTGTATGAAAAGAAAATGTTGAGTGTTAACTGATGACAGTGATGTCTCGGCCATGAAAGGCCATGGCTAATTGTCTCGGACATGAGTGGCCGTGGCTAATTGTCTCGGACATGAGAGTGGCCATGGCTAAATTTCTCAGACATGAGTGGCCATGGCTAAATGTCTCAGAAATGATTGTCAATGGCTAATTGTCTCGGACATGAGTGGCAATAGTTAGATATCTCAGACATCTGTAAAAATTGCTAAATGTGTCAGAACTGATTGTCTATGGCTAAATGTCTCGGACATAAGAGTGGCGTGCTGAAATGATGGAAAGATTTATGGAAAATAGAACACCATAGCACATGGTATGATCACGTCATTACGGCATAGAAATGTGATATGCTAATGTCAGGACGGCATAGAAACACGATATGATCAACACACAAACAGGAGTGCATAGAAATATAATCTGTTCACGTCAGGATGGCATATAACATGATATGATATCGTCAGGACGGCATAGAAATGTGATATTTTCACGTCACGGTGACATAGAAATTTAATATTTTCACGTTAAAACGGCTTAGAAATGTGATATGTTCACGTCCGGACGGCATATAAATATGACATGATAGCGTCACGATGGCTTATAAATATGATATGTTCACGTCAGGACGGCATAGAAATGTGATTTTTTCCAGTCAGGATGGCATAGATATATGATGTGTTCACTTCAGGACGGCATAAAAATGATATATGATCACGTCAGGGTGGCATAGAAATGTGATATGTTCACGTCAGCATGGAATATGAACATGCTATGTTCACGTAAGTAGGGCATAGAAATGTGATATATTCAGGTCAGTGTGGCTTAGCAATTGTGATATGTTCCCATACAAACTTTATCAATGTAAAGAATGCATAACTCATTACAAAACACACGAGCCCTTAACGCCGCGTCAGTGGCAGCCATCTTGCATTGGGAATTGATAAGCATTTAGAAATGTCCATTCGTGGACATGTATTTGTCTTCTAACGTATTCCAAATTCTTTCAATTATTTTCCTTATTGGTAGGCATAGGAAAAGGAGACATTTGAAATAATAATTGACGTTTTTTGTTAGTTGACTGAAAACTTTCTACACAAAGACACGACACACTGACATCAGAAACGACACACTGACATGCAGACACGACATGCTGATATTCGGAAACGACACACTGACATCCGGAAACGACACACACAACAAAGTGACATTCAGTTCGAAAAAGAGAAGTGGTGGAAAAAATGTGAAATTTGCTGTGATCAGTTTTGGACTTTGACAATTTCAGAATGTGATTGTTAATTTTCATGTTTTTTTGTTTGTTTTTTTAACAGATCATCATTCACAGTTTGAACACTTTGGGAAAACATGTTTCCAATGCTCAGAAGGTCTTGCGCGCTGCATTAAACTTCTATGTGGACCACATGTGGCCCGCGGGCCGTAGGTTAATCAACCCTGCCTTATAAGTATCTACTTGACATTCTATTATTGTCATCAAACAATTTGAACAATCGAAAAAATCTAAAGCTCTTTAAGGCTGATTTTTTTTATGCAGATGACATATGATGCTGACATATGATGATGACATATGATGCTGACATATGATGATGACATATGATGCTGACATATGATGCGACATATGATGCTGACATATGATGCTGACATATGATGCTAACATATGATGATGACATATGATGATGACATATGATGATGACATATGATGCTGACATATGATGGTGACATATGATGCTGACATATGATGCTGACATATGATGCTGACATATGATGCTGACATATGACGATGACATATGATGCTGACATATGATTTAGTTTAATGCCAGGAAGGTTGACCAAACTGAATCCATAATTCCCTCCCATTATCTAAAATCCCCCCCACATATCCCACATACTCCAACATTCCCTCATTTTTTAAAAATAATTTCCCCATTTCTCATCATTATCCACATACCCTCCCATTACCCCCATATTACCCCAAATTTAACCACATCCTCCTCTTACCCCAAATTCCCACACATTTTCTCAAAAGTCCCAAATTCTTTACTTTAATTCAACTCCCTCATTTTCCTCCCAGTTCATCACATTTACTCTCATTCAGCAACAGTCCTCCATTTTCCGGACATTCCCAGCCACTTCCTTGATGATCCCATTAATCCAATCTGGCCACTGAAAAACTTCGTTATTTGATCTCCAGAAGTCAAAGATTTGAATTTACATAAAAGAATTGTGGTCTACACTTAGATCATTTCATTTCTGTCCTCATTGATGTATGTGTAGTTTCTAGGCCTTTCAACCAAATACTCTCTATAAACTGTGTATTTTTTGGCCTTTCAACCAAATACTCTCTATAAACTGTGTATTTTTTGGCCTTTCAACCAAATACTCTCTAGAAACTGTGTATTTTTTGGCCTTTCAACCAAATACTCTCTAGAAACTGTGTATTTTTTGGCCGTTTAACCAAATACTCTCTAGAAACTGTATTTTTTGGCCGTCCAACCAAATACTTTATAGAAACTGTGTAATTTGTAGGCCGTGCAACCAAATACTCTCTAGAAACTGTGTAATTTGTAGGCCGTGCAACCAAATACTCTCTAGAAACTGTGTAATTTGTAGGCCGTCCAACCAAATATTCTGTAGAAACTGTGTAATTTGTAAGCCGTCCAACCAAATACTTTATAGAAACTGTGTAATCTGTAAGTCGTCCAATCAAATACTCTCTAGAAAACTATTTGAGGTGAACCATGAGCATTGAGATAGGCAAACATTAAGCTAAACATCATAAAGATGTTCCGCATTTAGATGGTAAGCATTGAGATGGTAACATTGAGATGGTAACATTGAGATGGTCAGGCCAGAAAAACGAGTCAGTAAATTAGACAAAATCTGTGAAACAGAAAACGGATCAGACAACCTCAACAAATTCAACCGTACTTTGTTCACTGAAACACCAAGCAGGGTCTACAGCTTCACCGGTACTTAGTTAGATCAAAAACCAGACAGTGTCAACAAATTCACCCGTTCTTTGTTAACTGAAACACTAGACAGTGTCAACAAATTCACTCGTTCTTTGTTAACTGAAACACTAGACAGTGTCAACAAATTCACTCGTTCTTTGTTAACTGAAACACTAGACAGTGTCAACAAATTCACTCGTTCTTTGTTAACTGAAACACTAGACAGTGTCAATAAATTCACCCGTTCTTTGTAACTGAAAAAACTGACAGTGTCAACAAATTCACCCGTACTTTGGTAACTGCAAAAAACTGACAGTGTCAACAAATTCACTCGTTCTTTGTTAACTGAAACACTAGACAGTGTCAATAAATTCACCCGTTCTTTGTAACTGAAAAAACTGACAGTGTCAACAAATTCACCCGTACTTTGGTAACTGCAAAAAACTGACAGTGTCAACAAATTCACTCGTTCTTTGTTAACTGAAACACTAGACAGTGTCAACAAATTCACCCGTACTTAGTTAACTCAAACATTAGACAGTGTCAAAAAATTCACCCGTTCTTTGTTAACTGAAACACTAGACAGTGTCGACAAATTCGCCCGTACTTAGTTAACTGAAACACTAGACAGTGTCAACAAATTCACCCGTACTTAGTTAACTGAAACAATAGACAGTGTCAACAAATTCACCCGTACTTAGTTAAATGAAACACTAGACAATGTCAACAAATTCACCCGTACTTAGTTAACTGAAACACTAGACAGTGTCAACAAATTCACCCGTACTTAGTTAACTGAAACACTAGAGAGTGTCAACAAATTCACCCGTTCTTTGTTAACTGAAACACTAGACAGTGTCGACAAATTCACCCGTTCTTTGTAACTGAAAAACCGGACAGTGTTAACAAATTCACCGTACTTGTCTTTTACGTCAAACACCAGATATCGAATGAGAACTGAAAAAGTGGGGCCAATATTCGTATGCTTTCAAGAATTATCACAAAGTCCCCATATCTTCACATAATATCTAGATTTCCCAATTGTTCACAACTATAATCCAGTTAACTTGTGACTAAGCAGTCATGGACGACTTATCCAGTCAACTTGTGACTTAGCAGTCATAAACGACTAATCCAGTCAACTTGTGAGTTAGGAATCATGCACGACAACGACAAATCAATCAAATTTCATAATTCTTAGAAAAACACGTTTTTGTCACCACTTTCCCTACATTCAACACTTTCCATCACAATCACCACTTTCCCCGACAATCACCACTTTCCCCACGATCACCACTTTCCCCCACAATCACCACTTTCCCCCACAATCACCACTTTCCCCACAATCACCACTTTCCCCACATTCGACAATTTCCCCCACAATCACCACTTTCCCCCACAATCACCACTTTCCCCACATTCACCACTTTCCCCCACAATCACCACTTTCCCCCACAATCACCACTTTCCCTACATTCACCACTTTCCATCACAATCACCACTTTCCCCGAAAATCATCACTTTCCCCACGATCACCACTTTCCCCCACAATCACCACTTTCCCCACAATCACCACTTTCCCCACAATCACCACTTTTCCCACAAGCACCACATTCCCCACAATCACCACTTTCCCCACAATCACCACATTTCCCACAATCACCACTTTCCCCCACAATCACCACTTTCCCCAACAATCACCACTTTCCCCACAATCACCACTTTCCCCCACAATCACCACTTTCCCCACAATCACCACTTTCCCCCACAATCACCACTTTCCCCACAATCACAATTTTCCCCACAATCACCCCTTCCCCCACAATCACCACTTTCCCCACAATCACCACTTTTCCCACAACCACCACTTTCCCCACAATACCACTTTCCCACAATCACCACTTTCCCCACAATCACCACTTTCCCCACATTCACCACTTTCCCCTACAATCACCACTTACCCCACGATCACCCATTTCCCCCACAATCACCACTTTCCCCACATTCACCACTTTCCCCTACAATCACCACTTACCCCATGATCACCCCTTTCCCCACAATCACCACTTTCCCCCACAATCACCACTTTCCCCACATTCACCACTTTCCCCACAATCACCACTTTCCCCCACAATCACCACTTTCCCTACATTCACCCCTTTCCCCCACAATCACCACTTTCCCCGAAAATCATCACTTTCCCCACGATCACCACTTTCCCCCACAATCACCACTTTCCCCCACAATCACCACTTTCCCCACAATCACAATTTTCCCCACAATCACCCCTTCCCCCACAATCACCACTTTCCCCACAATCACAATTTTCCCCACAATCACCCCTTCCCCCACAATCACCACTTTCCCCACAATCACCACTTTCCCCCACAATCACCACTTTCCCCAACAATCACCACTTTCCCCACAATCACCACTTTCCCCCACAATCACCACTTTCCCCACAATCACCACTTCCCCCACAATCACCACTTTCCCCACAATCACAATTTTCCCCACAATCACCCCTTCCCCCACAATCACCACTTTCCCCACAATCACCACTTTTCCCACAACCACCACTTTTCCCACAACCACCACTTCCCCACAATACCACTTTCCCCACAATCACCACTTTCCCCACAATCACCACTTTCCCCACAAGCACCACATTCCCCCACAGTCACCACTTTCCCCACAATCACCACTTTTCCCACAAGCACCACATTCCCCCACAATCACCACTTTCCCCACAATCACCACTTTTCCCACAAGCACCACATTCCCCCACAATCACCACTTTCCCCACAATCACCACATTTCCCACAATCACCACTTTCCCCACAAGCACCACATTCCCCCACAATCAACACTGCCCCACCCACAAACACACATTTATCTTGCCACACGGCTATTTGTGTCCTTATCGCCCCTCCACCCCATGACCGCCCCCCCCCCCCCCAATGCATCTCATGTTTTGTAGTGACGTCAAATGTTGGCCAATAGGTTGTAGTTTGATTCGGCTTTATTTTTTTTTAACTCTTCAGTTTTTGGGGAATTCTAATCAAGCCCAAACTCATCCCCTAATTCACCAACTTTATTTTTCTTTTATGTTTTACTCCCTTACACCTGGGTGATTTTCTGCCAATTTAAATTTAGGTTGATTTCCCATGCGAAACATTTTGTCCCGTATAATTCCTCCAAGTTTTTGTCTCTTATTGGAGAATTTCCCTCGGGTGTATTAGCAACATAGGATCAAGAACTACAGACAATTTAAGAGACGGACGGTTTGAATTAGGGATAGGATTCAGAGCAAATGTGTTTTCAAAATATGTCTTGTCCTTGAGAGGATCTTAAACATAAGTTATACAGAAATGATTCATTCGACTTCAAAATACGGAAACGCAGAGTAAAATCAAAATTCTTGCGGAAAAAAATGTGTTTGTCTCTGCTGTATTATAAGTTATGTCAGCGGGCTTGTGTAAGTTATGGGTGTAATATAAGTTATGTCGGCTCGGCGTACGTGAATTATGGGTATAATATATCTTATGTCGGCTGGGCGTACGTGAGTTATGGGTGTAACATAAGTTACGTCGGTTGGGCGTACGTGAGTTATGGGTGTAACATAAGTTACGTCGGTTGGGCGTACGTGAGTTATGGGTGTAACATAAGTTGCGTCGGTTGGGCGTACGTGAGTTATGGGTGAACTATAGGGTAATACTGGTTTCAACGACATCTGTAAAATTAAGACTGAATAAACCACGGCTGATGGGTATGGCTGGTTTATACCACAACTGTGGGGTATGATCGGTTAAAACTATGGCTGTAGGGTATGACTCGTAATAACCATGACCTAAGGGTATGTCTTGTTAAAAGCCACGGGTATTAATGGAAAACCACAGATGGAGGGTATTATTGGTTAAAACCACGGCTGACGGGTAATAATGGTTTAATCCACGGCTGTTGGGTAATACTGGATTAAACCACGGCTTTGGGGTAATACTGGTTTAAATCCCGGATGTGGGGTAATACTGGTTTAAACCACGGCTGTGGGGTAATACTGTTTTAAACCACGGCTGTATGTTTTTCAACATTTTTTTATTCATTGTTAAAACTAAACCTGTAGAGTATGACTGGTTTAAACCACATCCGCCCAGTATGACGTGACTGGTTTAAACCACAACCGCCCAGTGTGACGTGACTGGTTTAAACCACAACCGCCCAGTATGACGTGACTGGTTTAAACCACAACCGCCCAGTGTGACGTGACTGGTTCAAACCACAAGCGCCCAGTGTGACGTGACTGGTTCAAATCACAACCGCCCAGTTTGACGTGACTGGTTTAAACCACAACCGCCCAGTGTGACGTGACTGGTTCAAATCACAACCACCCAGTGTGACGTGACTGGTTTAAACCACATCCACCCAGTGTGCCGGCAGATGTCAGAGAATGTGTCATTGATTAGTTATTCCTTGTAAAGAAATACAATTATGTTTCCACCAAAACTATTGCCTGTACTAACAAGTATCAAAGAGATTTAGCACAAAAAATATCAGTTTTTGTGACGTAGATAGGAGATGCGAATCACATGACACCCAGATCTCCAAACCAAAATTCACACATTTAAGTTTCAACATTCATGAGCACAACTCACCACGTCCAGACATACAACAGGACAACAACACAGGTCACAAAAGTTCAATCAGTACACACAACAATAATCGTTAGTCATACACACTATCACAATAATCATGTTTGGCAAAGGACTTCTTTCGTGTCAACTTAGTTTTGAGATTTTTAATTCAAAATGTTTGCTATGCTTGAGGGGCAGCTCCCGATCTTGAAGTGGTAGGTACACAGCAGAGGATTGTAAAGTTTATAATATATAAATACCGGAATATGCACAAGCAAGATTTCACTGGTAGATGGTAGCGCAAATGCGCCTTCCAATTTTACCCTAGTTACACCGGATCATATTTTCTTGTACAGACCTGCACAACTCAAACTGTAAGGCGGGCCGTAATACTTTATGAAAAACATGTGCGGGCCGACAGAGAATAGGACAGGGGGAAATTTAAAAAAAATAATTATTTCGTTTCTTGGTGGACCGTAAAGTTGGTGCTGGTGGGCCGCTGGTGGTCCGTGGGTTGTATGTTGTGCAGGCCTGTAATCTAGTATATATATATATATATATATATGAAGAATCACATTTTATATAGATGCAAGCTGAATTCGTTAATAAAAAATATTTTGACCCACAATTATGTTATTTTAATGTCAAATTTTATGTCATTGAAAATGGTTTTGTTTGTTAAATACCGACCAAAAAAATTGAAATGTTGTATTTGCACAACCTGATTATCAGAAGAACGAGCCATTCAATTATTTCCCTTAAAAAATTAATTCGAAATTAATATTTGATCTCAGTCTTTACTGTTATTCTTGTGTTTAGAGGAAATCTGATCTTTCAATTTCAGCAGTTTTTTTACTGTCTGATTTATAAAAGTGCTGACATGGAATTCGTTTCAGATTGGAGTGTCTGGAACTGTTGTTTTCAGAATGGTGTCCCAAACCTCCAACAACCTACTAATGCAGTGATGCCTTCCAAACCTCTAACAACCTACTAATGTAGTGATGCCCTCCAAACCTCCAACAACCTACTAATGCAGTGATGCCCTCCAAACCTCCAACAACCTACTAATTTGTGATGCCTTCCAAACCTCCAACAACATACTAACGTAGTGATGCCGTCCAAACCTCCAACAACCTACTAATGTAGTGATGCCGTTCAGACCTTCAACAACCTACTAATGTAGTGATACCGTTCAGACCTTCAACAACCTACTAATGTAGTGATGCCGTCCAAACCTCCAACAACCTACTAATGTAGTGATACCGTTCAGACCTTCAACAACCTACTAATGTAGTGATGCCGTCCAGACCTCCAACAACCTACTAATGTAGTGATACGGTTCAGACCTCCAACAACCTACTAATGTAGTGATACGGTTCAGACCTTCAACAACCTACTAATGTAGTGATGCCGTTCAGACCTTCAACAACCTACTAATGTAGTGATGCCGTTCAGACCTTCAACAACCTACTAATGTAGTGATACGGTTCAGACCTCCAACAACCTACTAATGTAGTGATACGGTTCAGACCTTCAACAACCTACTAATGTAGTGATACGGTTCAGACCTTCAACAACCTACTAATGTAGTGATACGGTTCAGACCTTCAACAACCTACTAATGTAGTGATACGGTTCAGACCTTCAACAACCTACTAATGTAGTGATGCCGTTCAGACCTTCAACAACCTACTAATGTAGTGATGCCGTCCAGACCTCCAACAACCTACTAATGTAGTGATGCCGTCCAGACCTCCAACAACCTACTAATGTAGTGATACGGTTCAGACCTCCAACAACCTACTAATGTAGTGATACGGTTCAGACCTTCAACAACCTACTAATGTAGTGATGCCGTTCAGACCTTCAACAACCTACTAATGTAGTGATGCCGTTCAGACCTTCAACAACCTACTAATGTAGTGATACGGTTCAGACCTCCAACAACCTACTAATGTAGTGATACGGTTCAGACCTTCAACAACCTACTAATGTAGTGATACGGTTCAGACCTCCAACAACCTACTAATGTAGTGATGCCGTTCAGACCTTCAACAACCTACTAATGTAGTGATGCCGTTCAGACCTTCAACAACCTACTAATGTAGTGATGCCGTTCAGACCTTCAACAACCTACTAATGTAGTGATACGGTTCAGACCTTCAACAACCTACTAATGTAGTGATGCCGTTCAGACCTTCAACAACCTACTAATGTAGTGATGCCGTTCAGACCTTCAACAACCTACTAATGTAGTGATGCCGTTCAGACCTTCAACAACCTACTAATGTAGTGATACGGTTCAGACCTTCAACAACCTACTAATGTAGTGATGCCGTTCAGACCTCCAACAACCTACTAATGTAGTGATGCCGTCCAGACCTCCAACAACCTACTAATGTAGTGATGCCGTTCAGACCTTCAACAACCTACTAATGTAGTGATGCCGTTCAGACCTCCAACAACCTACTAATGTAGTGATGCCGTTCAGACCTCCAACAACCTACTAATGTAGTGATGCCGTCCAGACCTCCAACAACCTACTAATGTAGTGATGCCGTTCAGACCTTCAACAACCTACTAATGTAGTGATGCCGTTCAGACCTCCAACAACCTACTAATGTAGTGATGCCGTTCAGACCTCCAACATATTGTAGTGAATATTTATTTTTCAATAATATTTTTTTTACAGTGGATAAATTTCTTAGAACATTTAATTTCATAGAACTTTTGAACTGAGCAATTAGGCGTATGGGCTTGTTAGTTGTTGAAATGACACAAAAATGATTGTGATCACGATTGTAAATGTAATCAAAGTTCAAGGAAGATTTATGGAACGGCTGGCCTGGTCAGGGCGATAGGCTGTTGTTTGGACGGGTAGTCAGCCTGGCCATGAGTGAATGTTTCTTGTCTATATATTGAGACTGTATATTTATTGGCAAGATCTTGGCCCGAGCCCTTCTAAACCGCCTGAATGCACATCTGGAGCGAGGTCTCCTACCCGAACGTCAATGTGGTTTTTAAAAGAACGAGGAACTATCGATATGGTGTTTGCTGCCAGGCAGCTCCAAGAGAAATGTCAGGAGCAAAATATATTCCACATTTATCGACCTGAATAAGGTTTTTGACGGAGTCAGTAGAGGTGGCCTGTAGAAAATCATGAAGAAGTACGGATGCCCAGAAAAATTCACCAACATCATCCGTCAGCTGCATGATGGCATGATGGCCAGAGTGCAGGACAACGGTCAGTCATCTCAAGCATTCCCTGTCACAAACGGTGTGAAGCAGGGCTGTGTCTTGGCTCCCACACTCTTCAGTATTATGTGTTCTGCAATGTTGTCTGATGCGTTCAGGGACTCCACCACCGTTTCCGCACCAATGGATCAGTCTTCAACCTAAAGAGGCTTCAAGCTAAAACAAAGGTCAAACATAGCACCATCAACTAGCTTCTGTTTGCAGACGATTGTGCCCTCAATGCTGACTCTGAAGCCGTCATGCAACAAAGCGTTGATATCTTCTCTGAGGCCTGCAACAACTTTGGCCTAACAATCAACGCAAAGAAGACTGAAGTGTTGTATCAGCCAGCTCCCATTAGGACCTACGTTGAACCAAACATCATCATCAGCGGACACCGTCTTAACGCGGTGGATAAATTTACTTACTTGGGCAGCATGCACCCTCTCCAGATCTTTCATCATGGATGATGAAATGAATGCCAGACTTGCAAAAGCTAGTGCCATATTTGCAGGCTCCGCAGGAGAGGTATCGGACGTGAAAAGAAGATCAAGGTCAATAGCGTAACAGTCCTCTCGACATTGCTCTACGGATGTGAAACGTGGACAGTCTACCAGCGTCATGCCAAAAAACTGAACCATTTTCACATAACCAGCTTCAGGGAACTCTTCGGCATCAGGTGGCAATACAAAGTTCCTGACACAGAGGTTCTCGCTAGAGCGAACCTACCTAGTATCTTTACCAACCTGATGCAGTCTCAACTCCGTTGGATGGGACCCGTTGCGCGTATGGAAGATCACCGGCTCCCTAAACACATATTCTATGGTGAACGCACGACAGGCAAGCGCTCCCAAGGAGGTCATAAAAAAACGTTACAAAAACTCACTGAAAGTGGCACTAAAGGCCTTCAGCATCGACCCCACTAAATGGGAGCAGACAGCTCTGGACAGAGTCAGGTGGATATAATCGGTCAAGATGGGGGCTAAATCATATGAAGCCAGTAGGATGGCCACCATTGAGACACGCAGGCAAGCCCGAAAGAACATTATTAAATCCACGACTGCCGCAACCATCCCCTGCCCGCGGTGCCAGAGATTATTCCGTGCACGTACAGGATTGGCCAGCCACCTACGAACCCACCCCCCTAACCGGATGACTAGATGGTCCTAGTCGATTTGACGGACGAACCACACCAACAATATATATATATATAAATATATTTAACAATATGATCTTATCTAATACTTGTTATATTTGAAACTTTTCTTACTTCTTGTAACAAATAAGGGGCCGGTACCCACAATCTGTTATTCTTTATATAAGGATCATCCAGACTGACGTCACGCATTGAGGGGTTTAAAAAGGGGGGGGGGAGATTTTATGACCAAATATGTTAAGGGTGTCTAAATTAGGTGACTAATTTTGTGAAAGTAGAGGAGAGGTGGGTCCAAAATCGGGCAACCCCCATATTTAAAATAAATATATATATAAATTGTATCATTGATCATTAACATTTGAAATTTAGATTTTCTAATCCTGATCAAACTCAGAAATACCAACGTGTGACGTCATTTCCGTGTGTTCTATAGTTATGTCTGTTCAACTTATGTCCTTTTTATAAGCAGGACACGTTGGTTGAGAAGTAAGGTTGGTTGGGGTTTTTTTTTCCATTTTACCAACAATTTTTTTTTCAAAAACAAAAAAAATTATTAACCGTTAGCAAGCAGTTCTATAGCAGGGGTTAGTGTCACCAGACGCAGGGGGCCACCCCACCCCACACCCCCACCCCTCTCACTTCACGAAGCGGTCCCCCGTGCACTGTTTTAATGATTTTTTTCCCGAGCTGCTACGCTGGACACCCAGGGCGAGCCAAGTGCACTTGAACCAAAACATAAACGGTCCTAGGAGAATTCATAGGGGAAAGAAATGTGTCGTACGACGTCTGGGTGAGTACTACGACAAACCAAATCCCTGTCTATGTTAATAAAATGTTTTTATGTTCACGTTATGTATCTTGTGTATTTTATTCTTATGGAAACGCCCTTATTTTTAATACGACAGCGCGTTGTGTACAGTTTTTATTATCATTAACTTATTTTTGTATTTATATTTTTTTTTTTTTAAACCAAAGTTATACTTTGTATAATGGCTAACCCTATGTTGGAAGGAATTATAAGAAAATTACCAAACGGTATACGAGCTCAACACATAGGGTTGCCCCTGACTAGGACAGTTGACAGTACTCAACTGTTCTGAGCTCAACACATAGGGTTGCCCCTGACTAGGACAGTTGACAGTACTCAACTGTTCTTCCAACCCCCACACTCCATGGCGCATAGTTAGGCAGAGCTTTCAGGGCAGAGTTTTGAGACAAAGCTTTCGGACAGCTCTTTCAGGGTAGAGCTTTTATGGCAGAGCTTTCAGGGCAGAGCTTCCATGACAGAGCTTTCAGAAAAAGGTTTCAGCGCAGAGCTTCCAGACAGAGTTTTCGGGGCAGAGCTTCCAGACAGAGTTTTCGGGGCAGAGCTTCCAGACAGAGTTTTCGAGGCAGAGCTTCCAGACAGAGTTTTCGGGGCAGAGCTTCCAGACAGAGTTTTCGGGGCAGAGCTTCCAGACAGAGTTTTCGGGGCAGAGCTTCCAGACAGAGTTTTCGGGGCAGAGCTTCCAGACAGAGTTTTCGGGGCAGAGCTTCCAGACAGAATTTTCGAGGCAGAGCTTCCAGACAGAGTTTTCGGGGCAGAGCTTCCAGACAGAGTTTTCGGGGCAGAGCTTCCAGACAGAGTTTTCGGGGCAGAGCTTCCAGACAGAGTTTTCGGGGCAGAGCTTCCAGACAGTGTTTTCGGGGCAGAGCTTCCAGACAGAGTTTTCAAGAAGTTGCGCTCTACGGTTAAACAGAAAGATTTTTTTTTTAAAAATATAATAAATTGTTTAGACGATTTAAATTAAAATATTTACCTAAAACCTAAAAACGCTGACACTACATTATGTACGCCAGCCTCACCGAGCTCCAACTCCTCAGTTCAGGACAATCAGAACTAAACCAAAGACAACATTTATACATGTCATTCCCCTCTGGTCGTATCACTGTCGGCCTGGGGCGCAATGTTATTCTCTACGTGCTGGCATTTCACTTCCTGATATGAACTCCAGGATTTCTAACCGTTCTGGAAGTGCTGTGCCAAATTGACCTCATGAATAAAACAGCAGCTTCCAGTTCCAGAAAACGCTTTAGTCTTAGGATCTTGGTTTATTTTTTATAACAATGATCGGGTTAACCATAATCTTCCTTGTCTGAAGGTGGAGCTTGAGTCTGATAGCGTGACAATAATGGTGGGGATATATGTGAACGTGTGTCAATGACAGCGGAGTTTAAATCTGGTAATGGGAAAATAATGGTGAGGCTATGTGTAATAATGTGACAATGACAGTGGTGCTTTGAGTCTGATAATGTGACAGTGGCAGTGGTGCTTTGAGTCTGATAATGTGACAGTGAAGTTGGTGTTCAAGTCTTCTAACGAGACAGTTGTGGTGAAGGTTAGTGTTGAAGTTTGGGTAAATGTTAGTGTTTGTGTTAGGGTTTTGGTGAGGGTTAGGGTTTGTTGAGGTTAGGGTTTTGGTGAGGGTTAGGGTTTTGGTGAGGATTAGGGTTTGGGTTAATGTTAGAGTTTGTGTTAGGGTTTTGGTGAGGGTTAGGGTTTTGGTGAGGGTTAGGGTTTTGGTGAGGGTTATGATTTTGGTGAGGGTTAGGGTTTGGGTTAATGTTAGAGTTTGTGTTAGGGTTTTGGTGAGGGTTAGGGTTTTGGTGAGGGTTGGAGTTTTGTTGAGGGTTAGGGTTTTGGTGAGGGTTAGGTTTGGTGAGGGTTAGGGTTTTGGTGATGGTTAGGGTTTGGGTTAATGTAGAGTTTGTGTTAGGTTTTGATGAGGGTTAGGGTTTTGGTGAGGGTTAGGGTTTTGGTGAGGGTTAGGGTTTTGGTGAGGGTTAGGGTTTTGGTGAGGGTTAGGGTTTGGGTTAGGGTTTTGAAAGTGTTCTCTGACTTTGTCAGTTGTTTGCTTATTTTTTTTTTACGTCTGAAACCCTTGGGATAGATTCATTAGGATGTAATGCCTCGGGGATATATTCCTTAGGATGTAATGCCTTGGGGATAGATTCATTAAGAAGTAATGCAACAACGGCTACACACGAAGACAGTGCGGTTGGTCATTTATGTTATAAACATTTGGTCGTAAATATAGTCATTTTTGTTTTTAGCATAATGTCGTAAATATGGTCATTTATGTTTCAAACGTATGGTCGTAAAGATGGGGATTTGTTGTAAAGTTGATCCTTTACGTTTTAAACCTTTGGTCGTAAAGTTGTCATTTATATTTAAACATATGTTTGTAAAGTGTATTATTGATGTTTTAAACGTATGGTCACAAAGATGGTCATTTATGTTTTTAAACATATGGTTGGAAAGTGGTCATTTATGTTGTACATTTAAATATTTTATAAAAAAATGTTCATTCATTGGCGTTAAAAAAGTCATATAGACCTCGACTATGCAACTTGATGAAACCGTTAAACATATCTTAGATGTAATCATGGGCGCCCGCAAGTAGTGGCAAGGTGGGGCACTTGCCCCCCACCTGGATTGATTGAATTTTTTTTAGACAAAAATAGACAAAAAATTTATTAAAGTAAAGAGAAAATAAAGAGAAAGTATTTTGCCTCCCCCCCCCCCACTGGAAAATATTTTGCCCCCCCCCTAGAAAATTTTCTGCGGGCGCCCATGGATGTAATCCGTTTCTTCACCTTAAAACAGAGATGAAAGATTTGTATCAGCAATGTCCACTCAAAAGGAAATTGCATCATAAATGAATATATAATCGATATTTAAAGAACATAGAACCTATATTTCAAAAACATAGAACCTATATTTCATGAACATAGAACCTATATTTCAAAAACATAGAACCTATATTTCATGAACATAGAACCTATATTTCAAAAATATAGAACCTATATTTCAAGAACATAGAACCTATATTTCAAGAACTTGAACCTATATTTGATGAACATAGAACCTATATTTCAAAAACATAGAACCTATATTTCATGAACATAGAACCTATATTTCAAAAATATAGAACCTATATTTCAAGAACATAGAACCTATATTTCAAGAACTTGAACCTATATTTGATGAACATAGAACCCATATTTAAATAACATAGAACATATATTTCAAGAACATAGAACCTATATTTAAAGAATATAGAACCTGTATTTAATGAACATAGAACCTATATTTAATTAACTTTGCAATAGGCGAAGAAAAAGGCAGTTAGAACATGAATGACACAACTGACACCGGAACAACCTGGTCACAAGTAAAACAGGCGTTGAAATCTATGAACACACTCCATACTGTGTGGATTGGGACATGACTTTGGATAATTTGAGCAATCACTTTGTGGATGGGACATGACTTTTGAATAATTTGAGCAATCACTTTGTGGATTGGGACATGAATTTTGAATAATTTGAGCAATCACTTTGTGGATTGGGACATGACTTTTGAATAATTTGAGCAATCACTTTGTGGATTGGGACATGACTTTTGAATAATTTGAGCAATCACTTTGTGGATTCGGACATGACTTTTGAATAATTTGAGCAATCACTTTGTGGATTGGGACATGACTTTTTAATAATTTGAGCAATCACTTTGTGGATTGGGACATGACTTTTGGATAATGTGAGCAAACACTAGGTGGATTGGGACAAGACTTTTGGATAATTTAAGCAATCACTGTGTGGATTTAAGCATAGTGTTAGATTGTTGTGATTAACGGGATGCAAATTGGTGCAGACGCACTAGAATCACTGAAGGTCCTGAGAGAAATCAAGGAGAAGTAAAAACAGCACTGCATGGACGTCAGAGGCTTGTGCCACTGGCAGATTCATTTCTGAAAGCTACGATCCCTCACAAAATAATGTGGACTGTTCCGGTTACCAAAATAATGTGGACTGTTCCGGTTACCAAAATAATGTGGACTGTTCCGGTTATCAAAATAATGGGGACTGTTCCGGTTACAAAAATAATGTGGACTGTTCCGGTTACCGTAGAAAGTGGTGTGTGTATTTGTTTTGGGTCAAAATTAAAGTTGATAAAACTTACCTGTGATCATGAATTTCTCAGGTTAGTTTGAATGCCCAGAAACATGTTCAATGGAGCGAGACATTGTTATCACCCATTGTTATAAAGAATTCATTGAAGCGTTTGCCGCCAGGAAAGCAAGAAAGGTGATTTTCCCAATAAAAGCCATCGTGAGTATTTTACTTGTCCGCAATTATTACACGTGTTCCACGCCACTTTTTCTGTGCCACTGATTCTCGGCCATTTGTTCTATAACATTTGTTCTATGCCCGGGTTCTATGCCACTTGTTCTATGCCACTTGCTCTATGCCACTTGTTCTATGCCACTTGCTCTATGCCACTTGTTCTATGCCATTTTTTATCTATGCCACTTGTTATATGCCATTTGCTCTTCGTCGTACACTGGATTAACATGTAAAAAAATTAGGACATTAAAAATGTATCAGCTTAAATTTTGTAAAAGCGAAAAGTTGACAAGTATTCGATAGAATTAGGTCATCGTAATACAGGTTCCCTTTAAATAACATAGACGGTATTCAATGAATCACCTTCGTTTACCGCTAACATATTCACACTCTACAACGGGTGCCTCTCTATTCGCCACTAAACTCTTCACCAGTCACAGAAATCTGATGCTTACCTACGGTGACGTGTCCATTTGTCCCGTTAATTTCTCTCCACACACTTCAACGTTTAGGCGAAATAAGTAGGCCTACAGCCGCACAGCTAAATAAGGTTAATCCATGCTTTAGAAAGTTTCAACATCAAGAAGTGGCTCCTGAACCGCAGCGAGGCCATACATTGAATTAGAAGAAGAAAGAAAACCTCCTGGCCTTCGTTGGGTAGTTGTCAACACCGACCATTTACAACGTTCTAATGCTGACGAGACGGGAAACAGAGGTGCTGCCAGATCTATCAACATCACTCGTCACTATTCAGTTATCAAAACGTCGACGGTTTCTTTGCCAGGGGACACGGGTCCCTAACCCACCGGGCCGGCGACTTGTCAACCTCGTCGTCTGCTGAGAGTAGCGCCATCACGTGGACTCACGGAGACATGTGGAGGGAGGGCCCGGGGGTGGGGGTAGGCAGGCAGGCGTGGTGTGGGTAGAGGAAAGATAGGAGGAGACGTTGAAGAATTGGCTATTGACTTTGTTTTATAACTAATTTATTCCGGACGTTATGTTTTTGTCGCGGCAACAGCCACCAGAGGGCGCATCAAACAAAAATCTTAAGAAATGGCCGATGAGTGCGCATCGAAAGAACTCTTAAAACATGCACTTATGTTGATTTCTGTTATATTTTCTTGGTGCAATGGCAGAATCTAGAGAGGGTAGACAAAGTAAATTTTGAATAAGTTTTATTTATACCTAATTAGCTATCCATATATTAGCCCTATACCGTCTATAGACATGCCCTGTACAAGCCCCATAAGAGCCATATACCAGCCCCATAAGAGCCATATACCAGCCCCATTCCAGTCAGATAGCATCCAAATAAAAGTAATATTCCAGCCCTATACCACTCATATACCAGCCATATACCAGCCCTATACCACTCATATACCAGCCATATTCCAGCCCTATACCACTCATATACCAGCCATATACCAGCCCTATACCACTCATATACCAGCCATATACCAGCCCTATACCACTCATATACCAGCCATATACCAGCCCTATACCACTCATATACCAGCCATATACCAGCCCTATACCACTCATATACCAGCCATTTACCAGCCCTATACCACTCATATACCAGCCATATACCAGCCCTATACCACTCATATACCAGCCATTTACCAGCCCTATACCACTCATATACCAGCCATTTACCAGCCCTATACCACTCATATACCAGCCATTTACCAGCCCTATACCACTCATATACCAGCCATATACCAGCCCTATACCACTCATATACCAGCCATATACCACTCATATACTAGCCCTATAGCACTCATATACCAGCCATATACCAGCCCTATACCACTCATATACCAGCCCTATACCACTCATATACCAGCCCTATACCACTCATATACCAGCCATATACCAGCCATATATCATTGAGTACATGTGCTATGAATTATGTTGTGCATTACTTTTGAATTCTAACCTAATAAATTACAATAATGTAATGCTTCACATTAATGTTATACTTGATATCCCATGTAATACTTGGCATCCCATGTCATAATTAACATCCCATGTCATACTTGACATCCCATGTCAGAATTGACATCCCATGCTATACTTAAGAGTAGCCAGATATCTCGAGCTCTACCTTGAATTCAAAAATTTTTGTTTTACTTAAGAAGCTAGTTAGCTTGAAATGAACATTTTACCCAAAATGAACATTTTATCCAAAATGACCGTTTTCTTTTTCTTTTTTTTTTTAAATTTTCGTGAATTTCAATTACCAGAAGAGCTCCAAGCCTCTGAAAATTAAATAAAAACATTTTTTCAATTAACGGAAAATAAATTAAATGAGAAAAAAAATGCATGGTCAAGAGGTTAAAAGCCAATAATTGTTTATGGGGAGAAAATGAAAATATTAATCGTCAAATTATTAGCAGTGCTGGCCAAATTGTAAATGGAGATTGCCAAACTGTAAACAAATGATGTTAAATTGTAAATGGTGATTGTCACAAAGTTTAAAAAATATATATGTTGCTTCTGTTTTTCAAGGATATATTTGACAATTTACGAAGACGAAGCTTGTTTATGATTTGTGTAAAAAAAATGTTTTTTTTTCCGGTATAAATTGTGTAGCAGTTGCTGTGTGGTTTGCATTAGGTGACGTATTTAGGGTTATATGAGAGATGACCTTGCTCGTTGTTATGGATTTGGCAGTTTGTGAGTTGCAGCGCGAGAGAGTAAGAGGAAGAGAGAGAGAGAGAGAGAGAGAGAGAGAGAGCGCGGAAGGAATAAGGTACGCTGTAGAGTTTGATGTCGAATAAAGAAATATATCAAATACTGATCCTAAAGTCAGGTACCTAAAGTCAGGTACCTAAAGTCAGGTACCTAAAGTCAGGTACCTAAAGTCAGGTACCTAAAGTCAGGTACCTAAAGTCAGGTACCTAAAGTCTGGTACCTAAAGTCCGGTACCTAAAGTCCGGTACCTAAAGTCAGGTACCTAAAGTCAGGTACCTAAAGTCAGGTACCTAAAGTCAGGTTCCTAAAGACAAAATTAAACAACGCCTAAAAACATTTTTTTACGCATAACTACTTTATATGCAGTTTGTACAATTTTATTTTATATTGATATGTTAACGTTCCACTCGCTTTTACACCGCACATTTATTTCACCAACTATTTCAGAAGAAAACAAAGAAACTATTACGCACCAAACGCGATTTTGATATATTTTTTTTAAAGAATCTCTTTTAGCACAGATATCGGAAGTTGTATTTCGTGAAATTAGTGGCATCATATTTCCTTCATCTTCCAATCAGTGGCATCATATTTCCCTCATCTTCCAATCAGTGGCATCATATTTCCCTCATCTTCCAATCAGTGGCATCATATTTCCCTCATCTTCCAATCAGTGGCATCATATTTCCCTCATCTTCCAATCAGTGGCATCATATTTCCCTCATCTTCCAATCAGTGGCATCATATTTCCCTCATCTTCCAATCAGTGGCATCATATTTCCCTCATCTTCCAATCAGTGGCATCATATTTCCCTCATCTTCCAATCAGTGGCATCATATTTCCCTCATCTTCCAAGCAGTGGCATCATATTTCCCTCATCTTCCAATCAGTGGCATCATATTTCCCTCATCTTCCAATCAGTGGCATCATATTTCCCTCATCTTCCAATCAGTGACATCATATTTCCCTCATCTTCCCCTTGAAAAACAGGAAAAACTGATTTTTGGGTGGTGCGGTTGTGGGATGGACTAAAAATGTGAAAGATTGGGTTGTCATCAGCTATTCGGACCCGGGTGGGACCATTCGAATGTCATTCGTGCCAGTTTAGGTTAGTTAAACTGAAGAAATAAGTTTACTAACATATAGCCCGTTCAATTATCTTTCATTTGATTCCAAATTGTGTCTTACAAACCCCCCAACAACAATCTTTTAAATATTTTTTTAATAGGCCTAACCTCTCACTCTTGTATGCCGGGTCGGAATAGCCGCAGCCTAATTATAAAGCAGTCCATTAGGAAGCAGTCCACGAGTCACACCACAAGCTTAATATACAATAAGAGATATAGACAAAATGTACACCAAACAATATTTCAAAAAGATGTACTGGTTCTATGGGACACGTTCAAATTTTGGTAAAAAGAGAGTAGCTTGCCCGTGGTTTTCGCCTACTTTTACCAATTTACTGGGGGTGATTCCAAAATCATGTTTTGTTGTTTCCAAACTCGATTGAAGCAAGTTAATTAGGGTTAATTAAAACAGACCCAATAATATGGTTTTTAAAATGAAAGTTATACTTTTAATCTGAGTAATTTCTTTCCTCTCAATTCACGGTGACGTCATCCGATCCATGTTTACTTTAGCCACACCATGACAACCACAAATGATACGCACCAACCCATTATGCTCTTTTCTCTCCAATATAAATACTTTTTTCCTTCGTGATCGTACCCCATACATTCACATTTCATGTTTCCTTATATGGTCCAACGCATCATTAAAAATGAGAAGCTAAGAAATCAACACAGGGACCCGGTTCTTTTTTTTGCCTGGACCGAGTATGGACCGGCTATGGACCGGGTATGGACTGGAAATGGACCGGGTGTGCTAATACTCCGATTTTTCAGGTATCGGGGGTCAGTACCCGGCTCAGGGCTAGTCACCAGAGTTTGGCATCACCAGCCAGAGCAGGATGCCGTAAGAGCAGGGTGCCATCACAGCAGGGTGCCATCAGATAAGGGTGCCAAAAGAGCAGGATGCCATAAGAGGTGCCAACAGAGTAGCGTGCCATCAGAGCAGGATGCCATCAGAGAAGGGTGCCATCAGAGCAGGATACCATCAGGGAAGGGTGCCATCAGAGCAGGGCGCCACCAGAGCAGGATGCATCCAGATCAGTATGCCATCAGATCAGGGTGCCACCAGAACAGGTTTGGCAATCTCTTTCATTGCTCTCATTTACTTGTCTTTGCGTGGCTTCATTTGAGAGGAGCCTTTCTCAACTGAAATTATAAAGAACTGTTGTCGATCTACCATGCGATTTTGCCCAATTAAATGCGACGAGGTTAAGAATGTTGGTTTTGATAAAGTGATTGACATGTTTGCATCTTTGGAGACAAGGAAAGTAAAGTTTATATTGTTAAATTTAATGGGTTTTTTTTTTACAAATAATTGTGTTGCCTTTCTAAAATCTTTTTTCTTCTCTGGTATGTAGTTGCTTTAGGATTTTCTTTAAAAAACAAATATTATAAGTGGTTCTGTAAGATAGCATTAACATAGCTCGGTGTAGGTACGGTGGTGGAAAATGGGGTGGAAGTGACACTATGAGTTTATCGCACCGGGAGACACCAAACCTGGTGCTCAACGCCTCTGCCCTAAAGTACTCAGTGCTCAAGTGAAAATACAATTCCATGTACTTGAGTATTACGAATATATTCTCGCACACGTGTTGTCTGTATAAGACATAACCACGTGGCAGTATATTTACTATAATGATACAGCTGTTAGGATTATACAAGCGCACACACGAGTCTATGAAAGACCTTAGCGCATGGCAGTACGTTAAACACGAGCACTATAATGTATGATCGTTTCTTGGATACTGGTGTACACGTTGATTCTATGTGAGATTGAAACGCATTTAAATATGTGTAACTAGAACGATAAAAAATTATAGCTGTTAGTTGTATACGCACGCACGCGTTGGGTGTAAAAGATATAGCGCGTGGCAGCATGTTTAACTCTGGCGATATCATTGTCAATGGGCGCATACTAGAGATAAGTGGTCGTACCTGCTGAAGGCATAACCCGGCCGACGACCAAAACCTGCCGAGGACCTAACCCGAACTTCAACGTCACTGAGTACGAACCAGCATGATTTTGTTTTACTCATCCCCTACCCAACTCTCCCCAGCCAAATCCCTTTCGCGCATATGATTCATGTTGTATTTATGTGTGACAAGTGAAACCATGAATTGTCAGAAACTCGTTAAAAAACAAACAACATTAGATACCGGCAGATCTATTTATTTATCAATCAAACAGACTGTTTTCAGCTGACGACACCTACATGACGCGATATACACAAGAGCTCAGAATGGGAAATATGCGGCACAATACGCTGCACAATATGCGGCAGACGTTCTGTGATCCTACAAACAGTTGCGTAGGAAAGGGTGGGGGGGCTACCCAAGTGGCACTTTTTTGCTTATACAGAAGGCGGCATTTTTGGTCAAATGCAAAGGTTTTATATTGAAAGGGAGCAGCGCAAATCTTGTCCCGCCCCAGGCGGCACTTACCCTAACTACGCCGCCGCCAACAAGATCAACAGTTCCCAAACCCTGAAGTGCCGCAGAAGATCAAAAGTGAGGAGAGACATGATAGACATTGTTTGTTTCAGCGTGTGCCGCTGTAGATCAAATAGACAACGGTGGGCCACATACGAGGGTACACATCCACGACATTTTACACAACCATCGATGTGAACAGGCGATCCGAACTGCATCACACTTCCGTTTACACAGAGATTAATCGGCTTTATGTCGCCCATCTAGTACGTGAAGGGCTATGTAAATCTATTTAAACTCAACATACACACGATCTCGAATATTCAGCATTGTTTTAATCACCTCTTCATTTATGTAAAAGATCGTTTATATTTCAATAATTTGTTTATATCTTTGTCAAGGAAACGACCGGTGGCGAAATGGCCCGGCCGCGAAATGTCCCGGCGGCGAAATGGCCCGGCGACGAAATGGCCCGGCGGCGAAATGGCCGGGCGATGAAATGGCCCGGCGGCGAAATGGCCCGATGGCTCAACGCCTAGCGGTGAGGTGACGACGCCGAATCGTTCCATCACCTTCGAGTCTCTCTTGACCTGCGCAGTCCATGTGGACGAGAACCACGACTATGGGAATTAGCTGGAAGGCATGAATGATGGTGACGACTGGCCCAAGCTGACCTCTGGTTGGCCACGAACAAAAAGAACCATGAGAAACCATCCACAATATTCATGTGTCCTGGTAGGAATGACACGGGTCACTTCCGGTCTGCTAGCTATATACAGCACCGGGGGCGTCTACACAGGGAAAGAGTGGGGGGGCGGGGGGGAGTTGCTTTCAATCGAAGCGTGTGTTGGGATTGGGGTGAATCACCCCCTCCCACCCCACACACACTTTTTTGTGTGCAGGATTTTGAATTTTTCCAGTTAGCAAAATTAATGTGGGAAAGGAAAAAAATAAAAATGGTCAATGGAAAAGCAGGACATTGATCCCTTATGAGATTTTTTGCTATGACACAATGTTTGACCTCACGGCCAAAACGCCACGCTTGGGACACAGACTTTTTAGGATAACATCAATAAGGTGTTGAGACCTGCAGTCAGGTTAGGTAAAGGAATTAAACGAAACAAAAAAAAGTATGAGTGGAAAACCACGCTCTCGGCCACACAGCATTGCCGTTGTTAATCTAAACTGTGCTAACTAGACCACACAGCCTTGCAGTTGTTAATCTAAACTGTGCTAACTTGACCACCCAGCCTTGCCGTTGTTAATCTAAACTGTGCTAACTAGACCATCCAGCCTTGCAGTTGTTAATCTAAACTGTGCTAACTAGACCACCCAGCATTGCCTTGTTAATCTAAACTGTGCTAGCTAGACCACCCAGCCTTGCCGTTGTTAATCTAAACTGTGCTAACTAGACCACCCAGCCTTGCCGTTGTTAATCTAAACTGTGCTAACTAGACCACCCAGCCTTGCCTTTGTTAATCTAAACTGTGCTAACTAGACCAATCAACATGGTCCAGCATTGGCTGTGACCATCAGTTTTCTGAGAACAGAAGAACTTGGAGAGAACATAGTGCTACAGATACGCGAGAAAGCTAGGAACTTGATGTGGTATTCTCTGGCACTGGGTGAGTCTACTGATCTCTCACAACTTCTCGTGTTTATTTGTGGCGTCAATTTGCACTCTCAGATAACGGAAGAGTTGGTATCCGTTTGCAGCATGCATGGAACAAACTTATGTCTGTGGGCAAACCTATTCAAAAATAAAGTATGTGAAGTCAACACATCGAACGAGAGGGATTGATGAACATTGGAGAACAATTCTTTTCATTGGATGCAGCAATTCGAAACCAAACATTGATGGTATCTTGAAAGCCAAACTTCAGTTTCACGAATCTCACTAACCTTTAGTGCTGCTTAGTTTGTGAGATTCCAATATGTGCGCACTAGGTCTGATGTAACTATATTTTTGCTAATGTGACCTTCTTTTTTTATATTTTTGTAAATAAATATGCTGGTTGTCTTTGTTCTTTTTGTGCATTGCACGCCACTCACCCATGATTAACATGGAATACTATTACTAAACTTAGTTTTTTTGTCTTCCCTCAGAGCTTTCGTTCTGGCTTGCAAGTATTGTACACAATGATTATGTGGCTTGCAAGTATTGTACACAATGATTATGTGGCTTGCAAGTATTGTACACAATGATTATGTGGCTTGCAAGTATTGTACACAATGATTATGTGGCTTGCAAGTATTGTACACAATGATTACCGGCTCGCGCTCGTCATTTTTTTCTGTTATCCGGCACGCTGTGAACAAAGTTTGGAGACCCCTGGTGTAAACAACTGATGTAAAGCATTATTTTTGAAAGAGTTGTTGTGAGCCATTTGTGTAAATGCGTAAGTAAAATAGTGGTATTAAAGTATTTGTGAAAAATGTGTGTATGGTAATTGTGAAAAATGTGTGTATGGTAATTGTGAGAAATGTGTGTATGGTAATTGTGAGAAATGTGTGTATGGTAATTGTGAAAAATGTGTGTATGGTAATTGTGAAAAATGTGTGTATGGTAATTGTGAAAAATGTGTGTATGGTAATTGTGAAAAATGTGTGTATGGTAATTGTGAAAAATGTGTGTATGGTAATTGTGAAAAATGTGTGTATGGTAATTATGAGAAATGTGTTTATGGTTATTGTGAAAAATGTGTGTATGGTAATTGTGAAAAGAATAATTGTTGTAAATTTCATGTTAATATCAGATATGTAGATCGCATTGGGGGGGGGGGGGGGGGGAATTGGGCCGAGCTCGGCTCCTGAGAAAATAAAATTAGTTTCAGCTCCGCTCCCGGCTCTGAAATTTTTTTTTTTTAAACTTAATTTCAAATCGAATATTAGGTTGGCACAGATTAATATGTAGATGATAGGAATTTAGTATAATCGGGCATTTTGTCGAATTATTGATAATTCGCGGATGACACGCAGCTATACAAGCATACACATCCCTCTCTTGTCGTCTTGTCGATTAGGCTGTCGGGACTTTGCGTGAGAGCATCGGTGATGTCAAGTCATGGATGACACTCAGCAAGTTGAAGCTTAACGATGACGAAATGGAAGTACTCTTTATTCACGATCACAAATTATCATCTCACTCAGCTCTCCCCACCTCATTTCAAATAGGTAACTTCGACATAAAGTTTACATCCTCCGCTAGGAATCTTGGTTATATTCTGTTTAGCAACATGTCTCTTGATAATCATATATCCCACATTTGTCGCTCTGCATACACCGCTATCCGTCAGATCAGCTCCATCCGCCACTACCTCACAATTAGGGCACCAAAAACACCAGTCTATGCTCTTGTTCTCTCTCATCTTGACTATTGCAACTCTCTTCTGTCAGGTTCACCAAAACACTTCTTAGTAAATTTACAAAAGGTTCAAAACTCAGTTGCTAGGCTAGTTCTAAAGGCAAAAAAACGTGATCACGTCACACCACTACTTCATTCACTTCATTGGCTCCTTGTACAAGCACGGATTGACTATAAACTCTCTGTTCTCTGATCTCTGCCACAACATTTTCTCGAATTCCTGCACTTCCTATCTAACCGAACTTCTATCTGTCCATTCAGCCCTTCGACAGCTTCGCTCCTCCGCAGACGCGCGTATTCTTTCTGTCCCCAAGACTCGCACAAAAACATATGTTGAACGATCTATCTCTTTCTGTGCCCCCAAACAATGGAATTCTCTTCCACTACACATCCGCAATTTACCGACCATCACAGCCTTCAAAACTGCACTCAAAACACATCTCTTTAAACTCTACTATCCCGACTGATTCCCCCCTCTGACACATAAACGATGCTACTGAGTGCCTCCATGGCTTGATATGTAAATAGCTATGGAATGGTTGAAGCGAATACACATTTGTTTTGTTTTATTTAATTAATGTATGTTAATTAAGTTCATGATTATGTTTGTTAAATTATTGTATGTACAGCGTTGTGGGCCCAGCCCCAGGCTGGGGTACCGTGCTATTTAAAACTACTACTAATAATAATAATAATCTCTCCTATAAGACCATGTTAGTCAATTGGTTCAGGTTTTTTTTAATGATTAAATTAGGAACAAGTTAAATGGCTGCCATGACTTAATATATAATGTATTTAATTGATCAATAATTATTATTTTTATATGGGGAAGGGGGTAGGGGTGGTTGAGTGTTTTAAAATATAAACTATTGTCACTTACCCATCTTAATTTTTAGGGATTAGAAATGCTTGAACTAGCAACATAGATGATGTGGCAACACGGCCAGTAGACTGTAGAAGACTGGGCAACATATTTGGTAGAATAGTGGGGGAACATTGCTGGTAGAATAGTGGGGCAACATCGTTGTGAGAATAGTGGCGCAACATCGTTTTGATAATAGTGTGGCAACATCGTTGTGAGAATAGTGGGGCAACATGGCTATCAGATAATGTACTGCAAATTTTACCGTGAAAATGTACCGGTAGAGCTGATTTTTTTTAACAGAGTTCTTGAACTTGTTAATAGATGGGGGATAACAATTAAAACTTCGAAGTGCTGAGAAGCTAAGAATTACTTAACCTTTAAAAAATATGTATCTACCAATTTTCAACCTGAGGCTATATTTTTTAAAAGATTTTCATCGTTTTGTTCAGATAGCATTCATATTAATACTTTTTAATCGCTTCTTAACGAGATTTTTGTTGACTAGTGTCTTTTATTACTATTTTAGATTACCTGCTCATGAAAAGTTTCATCTCGAGATGGCGAAATGTTACACAATGTAAAACAAATTTGTCAATAAAAAATTGGACTAAATCAGTAAATATGTTAAAGAATATATATATTTGAGGTCCACTCTATTTATTTCATTTTGTATTTGGAATTTTTGGATGGACGAATATTATAATTTTTTATCTTCGAAATTCGAAGTAAGGTGAAATTAAAAAAATCTTTAAAATTATTTTTTGAATTTCATTTCTTCTGTAAAAACTTCAATCCCTAAATCTCCCTTGTGTATTTACTATTTAATATTTTCAGAATCATTGTGAATATTTTTTTTAAAATAAAAATAATAAAATAAAATTATTAAAAATAAAGGCAATGGAAGTGAATGTGAACCTTTGATAACAGGTAGGCCTAGCAATAGTATTATATTATGTATGCCAGTTGTGTAAATCAGCTTTTCCCAACCAAACTTTAAAGCGTGTTGGTCCAGTGAATGAGGTTTTCAGGGACGGTGCAGATTTATTAATAATTTGATTATTTTAATTTGACCTTATTATTATGCCTTATAGCCTAATTATAAACATAAAATATTTTTTCATCCGCTATCTATCGCTCTCTCTCTCTCAACGCTAGCTTTTATAAATATTTTTGTTATTGCTTTTTTAAAACTTAATTAATTTAATTTTATCCAGCTTCTTGTCTCATGTTGTCCGGACTGGCAGCGTGAACCGTAAAAAGCTCGCGGGCCTCTAACTCTAATTACGAGAAAGTATGTGCATGGATATAGCTCCCCGCGATAATTAGATTTACCCTCTTTAATATGATGGGGGGAGGGGTGATATATCATTATTAATTTAAAGACGTAAAAAGGAAGTTAGGAAGACTAGTAACCCAGACATTCAAAAAACATAAACACAAAGGAACTTGCTTGTAATCTTTTTACACACCTAGTCCTAGTATTAACGATACTTCCCCCCCCCCCCCCAAATTGCAAAAAATGTTAAACTTCTTGGTAACAAAAATAATATTTAAATATTATTTATTGTATCGACTTGTTTTGACTCTTGAACTAAAAATGAAGTCATCGAATGTGTCAATTCAATATCATATTTTTGTACACTTACTTTACTTTTACACTTACACTTTACACACTACACTACACATTGAATTGCATTGTTGAGTCAGTGAGTCTGCGTATCATTGACTGTTACTAGTTATACTTTACTGTCTTTACTGTGACTTCACTCTGATTAAAGGCCAATGACAACGACAGGCAAAACAATATAGTCATAGTTGATAATGTCACTAAGTAAGTAAACAAACCATTCATTTTGGTAGTGATAGTAATAATTTCTAAGAAGTTACCAATTAATAAACAGTATAAGATTACTAAGAAGATTGACTTATGCTTAGGTCAAGTTAGGTGTAAGATTAGATTAAAAGTTTTAAAAGTTGATTAGTAACTTTGCTATATAGACCATAGTATAGCCAGCATTAGTCATTAGTCTATTTATAATACGTTATACATTACATCTTAAGTTGCAATAGCTTCAATAACTTTTCAAGATTTACAAGTACAAGGCATAACCCTTATGACTTATGATAGTCTGAAGATTTAAGTCTGAGTTGTTAAGTCTGGTAAACCACAAGTGAAAAGAATAAAAGCAAAAAACTAAGTCTAAAATCAATAATTTTTTTACTTCATTTTAAAAAAAAAAAAAACAATTTACTCACTGACACTTGTCATGGGTATAGTATAATTTATAATGCTGGTAGATACTATTACTATTAACTAATATTAGACTATATTTCTTTATTTGTCAATAATGACATAGAAGCAGGCTATATATTTTGTATAAGTTTAAGTTTAAATCTAATTTTCATATAATAAGTATAAGCTTGACTTTTCCTTGTGATTGACGGTCATAAAAATCTTTGTCTGTATTATCATTTATTGTCAATTAAATTTAAAATATTAATGTCCATAAGTAGTTTATAGTTAAAAACTAACTAGTTAAAAAGTATAAGTAATTGTTTAATTTCAATAAATCTTTTAAATTAATCTACAGAATAAAATATTTTCCAGGCAAAATAATTGACATGAAGAAATCTAGTAACAATAAACCTAAGACTAGTAAGGCTGGCTCTGAGTCTGAGGTCCCCAAATCAGTTGTCGGAGACAATTCAGCATCGGATTCTCCATTTTTCTTGTTCTACTCAAAAGAATCGCCTTTTAGCCAGCATCACCATTCTCCATTTACAATAGATGGAGTAGTGTTCAACTGTGCAGAGCAGTACATGATGTATTCAAAAGCAGGTTAGTTAACCAGTGCAGAAAAGTACATGATGTATTCAAAAGAGAGTAGACTAACCATTACATCTGCTGTTATTTGATCTTTTTAGATTTCATTTATTAACAAGTAAGAACATTAATATTTTTAGATGCTCAAAAAAATTACAAAAGAACCGTAGGCCTACCAGTCCATTTTAAAGATCACTGTTATCAGTAGTTAATTTTAAAATTATAAGAGCGTTGGACTGTAATAAATCTTGTAAGTACATTAATTAGACACAAACAATTTGTGTAAATAAAACAATATAAGTTCAACTTTAATAATGATCATACAGAATACATATTATGTACATGTTTCGGCAAATGCCTTCACTAGTGGAAAAAAAAAACAACAGTTATATAAGTATAAATTAAATTTACACAATATATATATTTTTAAATATACATACACACATGATCGACTGAATACTTTTATAGAGCTTGTATCCATGCTATTTTAACATAGGCCTACATGTATCCTACCTAAAAATGAGATAAAAGAATAAGTTTTTGTTAGGGACTAGCCCACATTCTTAGTCTTAATTTTCAAATCATGAAGTTATCCAGCTTTGGAATGTTGTGTTCTTTATAACAAACTGACGTATACTGATGATAATAAAACCCAATAAACACAGGCCTGCCACCAGGCCTGATCTCATACCCTTAACTAGACAAGACTATGCCACAACTAAAGAAATTTGTGATAATCCTTTTATTAAAATTTGAATTTGACAATTTACTTCCATGGCTCTTGGGAGCATCACCCATATTAATATCAATAATTTTAAAAGTCTAAGTCATGTTTTTATGGAGTTTTTTTTATAGCGGCCATTCATTTTTCTTTGTATGTGGTGTTAAAAAAAAAGCTACACATTTTTAAATTTCATTATTTATAAACAATATGTGCTGTTTTTCAATGGTTATGTTACTTAAATCTCATATTTCATATTAAGGTGAAAATGTATGTTCTGTTTACAGAATAAAACTGTCAGCTTATATATGTTCAATTCTTTATTTCATCTTCAGAGGCCTAGCTAGAATGTTTGGCGCCCGGGGACAAGTTTCATTTTAAAGCGTCCCCTTTTCTTTTTTTCAACTCTTTGTTTTCATCAATAAAATAATATCTAAGCACATGCCCCCCTTTGGCTACACCTCTGGAAAGCTACTTGGCTTTACTTAAAGTAAATAAAGTAGACTTTATCTTTTTAAGAGCTCCAAAGTAATTTAAACAATGCTTTACTGTGATCCAGCATTGTAAGATGATGCAGGTCAATATCCGGGAATGGCAAAGTTTCCTTCCAAGTTTTCGTGTGTTTTTTTTTTATGCTACTGCTACTGCTGGTTCAATGAGAATAGGAAACATTTGGGAAAATTTATAAAATTAAAATCTTTGCATCGTTTCAGTCCTTTTTGATGATGATGAAATGAAATCAAAGATCCTAGCATCTACCAAGCCACAGGAACAGAAACGTTTTGGTAGAAATGTCAGAAATTTTGTCAAAGAACTTTGGGATTCTGAATGTGAGAATGTGGTGAAAAGGGCGTCACTAGCAAAGGTAAGAAACTGTCAGCGTCATCCATACTAGCTTTTAACCTCCTGAGTCCCGAGAGGCAAGCTAGAGTGAAATCAACTTGACACCTATTTTATTGTGCTAATAGTGATACTAAAACACTAAAAAAACATTCAAACAAAAAATTTTGATTTTGATATTTGATTTATTTGATGTGCAGTCCACTGGACATCAGGACCCAAATCATTTTTCGCTATACGTAATAAAAAACCAACAACTTGATTTGGAAACTCATGAAATGTTGAACCTTTTGATTGTTTCCATCAATATTTTGATGAACAATTCTACACAGACACATAATTTTTCACCAATCTGCGTACCGGTATAATTCAGACTTCCGTTACAGCCGAAGAAATAACAAGTTTTTTAGAATTAGCTTGTTGATGTCTTGCCTGATGTATCCCTCAATACGAATGTATGGGGCAACTTCGACTAGGGTGCCATGTATTGCAGAATCGATGGCTCCAACTAACCAGTGTTTAGTATAGTCAAAAAAAGGAAAAAAAAGTATATTGAGGAACAGTGTCCATTTCTAAAAAAACAATAAAGTCACAACGTGAGGTGTCGACTTGTGTGACAGACTTCTGAGCTATTATCCTACTTGAGCCAGAAATTCCAAATGGTCTATCAGAGTAATATACCATTTGTTGGACCTAGCTCTTGAAAATGCATGCTTTCAATACCGGTACCAAGAAGACATGGAGCAACTAAGCGTGAAAAACGCACTCCTCCATTTGATGAGGTCATCTTTGAAAAAGATAGAGGGGAAAAAAGAGCCCCTGTACCCAATCCAGGTGTTGATTATCAACAAGCTGCCCATCTCCATGAAATTCCAGATATTGATTCAAATTCTTTTCAAGATGTAGCAGTAGCAGAGAAGGATGTTCCGCTAAATGCAGGGTGCGCTGTTCAACTTGCAAAGTATTTTGTGTTTGGTTGCCAACAAGAACTGCTTCAAACGCCTTCATACCAAATCCAACTAAATGAACCTTTTGTAAGCCTAATTCATTAATTTTGAGATTAACATCTGGCAAATCGAAACAAACTGGTTGGTTTACGCCACAGGGAGCGACTTTCACTTTCTCGCTTTTTGTTGTCTTTGGACAAAGGTTCTTCGTCTTCAAATGATTAATTTTCAGAGATTGATTCATTTTAATCAATGTCATCATCTGTATCGATTTCATCAGAGGACGAGGATATTTCTCCGATATCTGACGATTGTTCAAACATCACTCATAACTGTTGTTCTGTGCAGTAGTTTCTCTGTGCATTGCCTACAACAGTAAAAAAAAACATCAGTTCAGTTTGCATGAAAATAAGACATTTTAATTTTATTCATTTTCATAATTATCAAAATCTGTGATTTTCTTAAAATTTAAAAAAACAAACTGAGGCCTAAATATTTTAGAATGCCTAAATTAAATATTTAAATATATTAAATTTAGATATTCCGACTTGAGATACACTTGTGACTAGATTTAGATACAGTACTAAGTCCTAAGTTTAGTGAACCGTAACGTAAACCTAGGTATTTTTCATTATTTTTTAATTTAAAAATTGATTAATAAATTTAAAGAAAAAATAAGATATAAGTATCTAAATGCATAATTACTTTGATAACAAGGATACCATTTAAACAGCTAAAAATGACATCGATTGCACAGAACTATGACTACGACATTTATTCATTTGTGTGTCACTGATCACCGCCGGTATGTGTTGTTGTTTTGATTAGAGTCCTGTGTCCAGTCGACTGGACACGTTTTAAAATGATGAAATAAACTACGATATAATGAAATATTAATAAAAATACTTATAAATTCATATTCTGTGACATATAATTGTCTTAAAACAACATTGAAATCTTTAGATTAGATTAAATCTAATAAATAATAGCAAAAAACTTACCAGCACCCCCAGAGCGCGTAGTTACACCACATCAGTCGGCCATTTTAAAATTATTTATTGTCTATCTCGGCGTAAAAGTAGGTCAGACTGGTGTAAAAATATGTCCAGCAGACGGTACAAGAGGATCCAAACGAAAATTAGCTACTTAGTTAGAATAAGTGATAGAAAACTATTGTCCAGTGGGCTGCACGCCTGGACTCAGGAGGTTAAAGGCCATTTATGAAAGTTAGTTTCACCAATGAAATGTTTTTTTTTGAGAATATCATTAGTACAGTTGAATGAGCATCTAAAAATACTTGTCCAGTATTGTGTAATTTACACCTAGATATTAATATTCTTATATTTTTTAAATTAAAATTATCAATGCTGCTGCTACATAAGAACATTGATTCTATCTTTCAGTTTGAACAAAATGAAGATCTGAGAAAAGAACTTTTTAAAACTTTTCCCAAGACATTAGTAGAGGCCAGTCCAAGGGACCGCATATGGGGCATTGGACTCGGGGCATCAAATCCTAAAGCACAAGACAAAAAGTCATGGAGAGGAAAAAACAAATTGGGATACATCCTTACTCAAGTGAGAGATGAACTGATGGAAAAAATGTTTGAGTAACGGTGGTGTTGTGGGATGGGGTGTTGTGGGGCAGGGAGGTTTTGAGATAGGCTGGTTGCGGGACAGGGTGGTTGTCGGACAGGGTACTTTTGAGACAGTCTGGTTGTGGGTCAAAGCAGCTGTGGGACAGGGTGGTTATGGGTCAGGGCAGCTGTGGGACAGAGCCTTTGTGGGAGAGGGCAGCTGTGGGACAGGGTGGTTGTGGGTTAGGGCAGCTGTGGGACAGAGTGGTTGTCGGACAGGGTAAGTTAGAGACAGGCTGGTTGTGGGAGAGGGCAGCTGTGGGACAGGGTGGTTAACCTTTTTATCACTATCTTTACATATTATCTAAACATAGTGATACATTTTGGTCAATGCAATAATCATGTCTTTCATGATTTGTCTGCTTATGTACTCAAATAATGTTTTGTTTAAATTATTTCAAGAAAATGTACCATTCATCACTTCGTTTCATCAATTGTGATATCATTCATAGAAAACTCTTACTGTTTAGCTTTTCCTTCATCTCAAAATAATAATGTTCTGGCTCCCCACAATAATAATGTTCTTCCTCCCCACAATAATAATGTTCTGGCTCCCCACAATAATAATTTTCTGGTTCCCCACAATTATTATGTTCTGGCTCCCCACAATAATAATTTTCTGGTTCCCCACAATTATTATGTTCTGGCTCCCCACAATAATAATTTTCTGGTTCCCCACAATTATTATGTTCTGGCTCCCCACAATAATAATTTTCTGGTTCCCCACAATTATTATGTTCTGGCTCCAGACAATAATAATGTTCTGGTTCCCCACAATTATTATGTTCTGGCTCCCCACAATAATAATGTTCTGGTTCCCCACAATTATTATGTTCTGGCTGTGGCTCCACACAATAATAATGTTCTGGCTCCCCACAATAAAATTGTTTTGGTTGTAGTGAGATGCTATTTTAAAATTAAGAAACTATTTTGTATAAAAATAAGTAACTTTATTTTTATTAGATAAATGTTGCATTAAAATGTACAATGATTGTGAAACACATTTCAATGTACACTGATTTAGAGAACACATTTTAATGTAAAATGAAAGTTAGAACACATTTTAATGTAAAATGATTGTTAGAACACATTATAATGTACAATGATTGTGAGAACACATTTTAATTTCAAATGATTGTTATAACACATTTTAATATACAATGATTGCTTGCCAGAACACATTTAAATTTAAATGTACACAGAATCCGAGAACCCATTTTAATGTACACTTATTGTGAAACACCTTTTTATGTACAATTATTGCCAGAACACTTTTAAATTTAAATGTACTCTGATTGTGAGAACGCACTGTAATGTACAATGAATTCAAGAACACATTGAAATTTAGATGTACACTGATTTTGAGAACACCTTTTTAAATATAAATTCCAGTTATTCTATTTTGTTTTGAAAATCATTCTTCAGTTTTAATAAATAAATTATTGAATAACATTTAACATATAGAAAATTTTAAATCAATGAGAAGACCTGGACGACAATGTACTCGGTACTGTGTTTACATTACTTTTTGTTTAATGCATACTTTAAAGTTTGCAAAATGCATCAACATTTTTTGCAATTTGTCATTAATCTTTTTTTTTTTTAATGATTTTTCTAACAATTGTATCTTTTATGATTTGTAAAAAATGAAACATCTTATTTTTATAAAATGCATTAAAATATTTTCATAGTTAGAAATGTGTGTCGGATGTGGCAAGGAAACAGTATGCTAAATCTTCCAATCATTCACAAGTCCCAGTTAACCCCCCCCTCCCCCCTCAAAACACACATTAATTAAAAAGGCAAAAGATGTGGCAATGTCCAGGGAATATAACATATTTTATTCGTGATAATTGACAGACTTTTCCAGTTTCTTATGATTGCCCCCAAGCCTGATTATGATTGCCCCCCTCCAAGTCTATGATTGCATCGCACCCCTGGCTATGATTTCCCCCACCCCTGGTTTTTCTTGCCATCACCCCTGACTATGATTGCCCCCACCCCTGGTTATTCTTTCCATCACCCCTGGCTATGATTGCCCCCAAGCCTGGTTATGATTGCCCCCCCTCCAAGTCTATGATTGCATCGCACCCCTGGCTATGATTGCCCCCACCCCTGGCTATGATTGATGCCCACTCAACCCCTTACCCCAATGATGGCTGAATAGAAACATTGAAAACTAGATCCACTTGGGTTATTTTATTAAAATATTCAATTACAACAAAAAGTTTTTGGGGGAGTTTTCGAACAAAGTAAAATGGCGCTCTCTTTTAGTTTTAAAACCTGCCTGTAACCTCTGCTTGACAAACGTGGACAAATTGAAAAGCCAATAATTTCAACATGATCAAACCGCACCCCATCTAAAGCAAGGTTTCTTAACTAGGGGTACCCCGGCTTGCGGTAGGTGGTGTCATGAGGTGCGGGAAGATCCGGAAAATCATTTTTTAAAACTGTTAAGCATTTTTGGTGGGGATGTGGGAAATATGTTTTGAAAGTAAGAAGGGTGGGGGGGGGGGGGGCTGAAAAAAATGTAAATGACCCCTTACCTAAAACAATGTGAAGTTATGAACAAACAGCAAGATGAAATTGTCAATGACAACAAAGAACTGTCAATGACAACATAAAACTGCCAATGACAACATAACACTGTCAATGACAACAGAACTGTCAACATAAAACTGTCAATAACAACATAAAACTGTCAATGACAACATAAAACTGCCAATGACAACATGAAGTCTCTGATAATTTGTTCTGTAAACTTTAGTATGCGCCCACTTTTAATTTTCTGCCTGTTTGTTTGTGTGTGTGGGCTTGTTTTTTTTCATAAAGTAATTTAAGACCTCTCCGGTGAGAACATTGTCAACAAGCAATCGACTTCTACATGAAGAGACTTTCGTAAATATCCTTATATATCTTATATACAATGGTTTCCCCATTACTAAATCTGGACACATCGTCGTCCAATGAATCATCACTATGTAGAACACGGTAACTAAATCTTGCCGACGCAAACATTTGTGTAGACGGTTTCATGTTTTTGTGCGTTATTGGCGTAGACTCCGTCATTGTCGGTATCTGGTCGCTTCTTCTTGTTGTACAGTCCGGAAGTCGGCCTCCAGCCTTGGAGCTGCAGGAATGGCATAACCGGTAGTATTTTTTTCCACATGGAGGGTTTCGTGGCATTGGGCGTCACGTCTTCGTGTGCTGGGCCAACAGCTTGGGGCGAATCGCCGACTATGTCCACATTGATGTACAGATCATCACTGGGAGCGCTGTGGAGGTTGGTAAACGTTCAATCACGAGAAATTTAACATTTAGTATTCTAACAAGGTAAGAAGGGTAAATTTGGAGAGATAGCACCGCGTCTTTTACCATGGCCGCCATCTTGGTTGACACGATCTATTCCTAAACCTAACCTGAACCCTAAATGTATCCCTAACCTGGGTTTTGACCCTATCGGATCCAGGGTTTTGACCCTATCGGATCCAGAGTTTTGACCCTATCGGAACCAGGGTTTTGACCCTATCGGAACTAGGGTTTTGACCCTATCGGAACTAGGGTTTTGACCCTATCGGAACAAGGGTCCTGCAATAAACACGCAAATGAATTCACGGTGCTATCTCTCCAAAGTAGCCGGTAATAAGATACACATTGCATAACTATATTTTATAGTATATATTTTTTAAATGAAAAACGTATTGAAAGAATTTGATTTTGCCTCTTTACATATTAGGCATAAATAGAAAAGAGCTCAGCAGACTCAAACGGTGGATCTTCAAAGTAAAGGAAGCTTTGACTGGGTGCCCCCAATGCGACAGATCTTGCAAGCCAGATGCAATGCGTCAGGGCTCTTCCTGGAATAGCCTCTATGAAAGACTATAAATAAGCCGATCGACAGGTAGATAGAGAAAGACAAGTTCAGACTTCGAGACTTCAAGATTGCGATTACGATATGAGTCGAGAGCGAGGCCAACAGACTGACATACTGATATCGTACTGACCGTAGATTCGAATATTCTATATATTGTATGTGTGTGCACCTTCCCAACATTGTACCAGTACCAGAACCAGTTCATTGCTGTACTGTAAGTGTAAGTAAAGGAATAGTTTTATTCTATTGGATTTTGTATTGTAAAGTTAACTTAATAAATTATTATTTGGCATTAGCCCTAGTGTGGGTAGCGTTCTCTATTACTATATTTAATTAATGATATCGTCCTTTGCTGTGCACTGTTTGTCACGAGCCATATAGTCAAATAAGAGATTAAATTCTCTACACATTATAGTGGTACGTAACAGTCTACAAACTGCTCAAGAATCTAACGCAGGACAAATTGGATGGACCTCCATCTGTACATTTCCACTACGCCTACCTGGTAGAAGCGGACGTAACAGCAAAATATGTCATGGAAACTATTTCCCCTTCTTTTGAAGTCCGCGTGTAGTATCTTCATTGACATTTAACTGTGGACTTTGTGCCATGGAATGCACCACGGTTAAAAATGTTGAGCACATCTAAGAATCAATACATCTTTTAACTTATAGCAATGTGGTCAATTCCTGATTGACTTTGAATCTATTGCAATGTGGTCAATTCCTGATTGGCTTTGAATCTATCGCAATTTGGTCAAATCCTGATTGACTTTGAATCTATTGCAATGTGGTCAATTCCTGATTGTCTATGAATCTATCGCAATTTGGTCAATTTCTGATTGACTTTGAATCTATTGCAGTGTGGTCAAATCCTGATTGACTTTGAATCTATTGCAATGTGGTCAATTCCTGATTGTCTATGAATCTATCGCAATTTGTTCAATTCCTAATTGGCTTTGAATCTATTGCAATGTGGTCAATTCCTGATTGTCTATGAATCTATCGCAATTTGGTCAATTCCTGATTGGCTTTGAATACATTGCAATATGGTCAAATGCTGATTTTTTTTTTCAGAATATTAAAGTTAAATTTTAAAATCGATGGAGAAAACAAAATAGCGATATAGAAAAATGATAACGTAGTGGTACAATTCAAGTCTTACTATGAGACGGTGCATAGCCCCAGCTGCAACATTTCTCAGATGTGAAAATTAATACATATTGGTTACGTGTTTGTTACATGCTGGTTACGTGTTTGTTACATGTTGGTTACACAGTGGCTGTACGTTGGTGCCGGATGGCCGAGTGGTCTAAACAGATTCAAGTGGACTGGAATTCGATCCCATGAAAACGCCTAGAAAAGCACCCCGAGGGGATGGGACACCCCGGGGGGATGGGACTCGCTAACCTTGGATGGCAACTCATCTAACCATCTAAGAGAAGGAAACATCTGAAATCAGACCCGGAGATGGAGTCCCGTAGGCGGTATGACATTGACACGATGGAACACGCAGTCAGGCACAAGAAACGCTGTTGGTCATTCACTGCATCCTGATCCATTTCCAGTCGTCTTGACTAAGTCCTGTCATTGGATCAAATAGGCAAGGACGAGAGAGCGAGGCTACTTAACTCGAAGTGCGAAGGACGTACGATGAATTAAATCTCTCTTGGAGTTGTTTTGACCCCTTTGCGATAACTTAATCACTTAAATTCAACTGAGCATACATTTTCCTCCGGCTAGAGAGACCCATTTCCAACAACAACTGATCATCATATCATCCTTTTCAATTCTTGGAACATGTGACGGCTGGAGCTATGCACCGTAAACCAACCCAATGCTAAAGCTATGCCCCATTGACCAACCTACTGCTAAAGCTATGCACCATTGACCAACCCACTGCTAAAGCTATGCACCATTGACCAACCCACTGCTGGAGCTAAGCACCATTGACCAATCCACTGCTGGAGCTAAGCACCTTTGACCAACCCACTGCTGGAGCTAAGCACCCTTGACCAATCCACTTCTGGAGCTAAGCACCATTGACCAACCCACTGGGGGGTTTAAGCACCCTTGACCAACCCACTGCTGGAGCTATGCACCATTGACCAACCCATTACTGGAGCTAAGCACCATTGACCAATCCACTGCTGGAGCTAAGCACCTTTGACCAACCCACTGCTGGAGCTAAGCACCCTTGACCAATCCACTTCTGGAGCTAAGCACCATTGACCAACCCACTGGGGGGTTTAAGCACCCTTGACCAACCCACTGCTGGAGCTATGCACCATTGACCAACCCATTACTGGAGCTATGCACCATTGACCAACCCACTGCTGGAGCTATGCACCATTGACCAACCCACTGCTGGAGCTATGCACCATTGACCAACCCACTGCTGGAGCTATGCACCATTGACCAACCCACTGCTGGAGCCAGGGCCGACCCTAACAATTGCGGGGCCCTATGCGAAACGGTTTGCGCGGGGCCCATTCTGGTTTGAGAATAAAGGATAATAAGTGAAAATTAAGATTTTGTATTAGAAAATAAATTCGGGGCGGGGCCTATGAAAGTTCGGGGCCCACTGCGGCCGCATAGGTTGCAGTGGCCTAAGGCCGGCCCTGGCTGGAGCTATGCACCATTGACCAACCCAATGCTAAAGCTATGCACACTTGACCAATGCAATGCTGGAGCTATGCACCATTGACCAACCCAATGCTGGAGCTATGCACCCTTGACCAACCCACTGCTGGCGCTATACACCCTTGACCAACCCGCTGCTGGAGCTATGCACCATGGACCAACCCACGTACACGTTTATGATGCAGGCGTTTCAGTACTGTCTGTTTTGGACCATACTTTAAAAAATGTTCCTGCCTTGAGAACACTTACTCAAGACCGTCAAATTCAGAGCCCCAGCTGATGGCGCTTTGTATATTACGCCGATTCTCCATGTCGGTCACTGTGTTGTGCAACGGGGAAACCTCCTTGATTATCCGAATGTCCCCCATGATCACCCCTGGCAGACATTCGCCTGACGGAGCACAGTGAGAATTGTTCACTATCGAGTCGTTTTTTGAGAGTTGGGAAAGTTTTCTCCTGAAAAAAAAAATAAAAAAAATTTGGACTGAAAAATGTGGACTCGAATATTGGACTCAAATATAAACGATTACCATATTTCAATTGCGAAGTGGCTATAGGTACACGGGTACCACAATTGAGAGGTTGGGATTAAAAAACGATGTAAAATATTATTGTTGGGTTTGTAAGACTAAATGAGGTATCAAATGAGAGATAATTGAATGTACTATACGTTTGTAATCTTAATTCTTCAGCGTTACTTAAATAAACTACCACAAATGACATCCGAATAGCATTGGGTCTAATGGTACCCGGGTGCGAATGGCGGCGCTGCGTGTCTGGGTCCATTTTGACTAATGCTATTCGGATGTCATTTGTAGTAGTTTATTTTAGTTTAAATGAAGAATTAAGTTTACAAATGGTCTTACAAACCCAACAATAATATTTTTAATCGTTTTTTTAATCCCAACCTCTCAATTCTGGTACCCGTGTACTTATAGGTGCAGCCTTTCAGTTAACTCTTAATTTTTTTTTTAATATTGCTAAGGAACCTACTATTTATGTCATTGAATCCAATTGTACCATGATAGTTAGCTGATTCATGATTTCCTTTAAAATAAAAATAGCAGCGCCTTAAAAATAATATAGGACGGAACGAGCCTCCTTTATTTAGCTTGACCTACTTACATTTCAACTTTTTCTCTGGACCGCCATGGTCTGTAGAGTAGAACTGTTATGGCTGACAGGATGATGATGACCGCAAGACCCGCCCCTCCCACCACCAGTATCCACCAGACGAGACGCTGTTTTAGGCCCTCGGCGACCGTGGCGCCTGGGCTCTGGGTGGTCTTCTGGTCAGCACCCGTCTCAACCGTTAGCGCCTTCGAATCGCCATCAAGATCTAAATTTTCTGACCTTTTCCGCCTCACATGCCTCCCAGAATTACCACAGTTGTTGCATTCGCCACACGCATTCCCAGGGAGTGAACTTAAAGATTCCTCTTTTACGGAGGAGTAATTCTGAGAAACACTTGGAAGGTCTGGTTCTCGCGCATTGTCTGGTAGTGTTAAAGTTAATCGCTGACCGCTCCAGCCGATGCACTGCCCGTCCGTGGTCAAGACGCACAGGGCGATGGAGTAGGCGACGTTCGGTTTTAGGTGGTGGACCGTGTGAAAGTGACGTCCAGAACTCACCCTCGCGCACGTCTCGCCTGTGTGTTTGTCACTGACCAGAACAAACCAGTGTCTCACTTTGAGCTTTATGTTCTCAGCTGTCCAGCTGACGTTTAGAGTGCTAGGGATTTTAGCCATGACTCGTAGTTGGAGTTCACTGGGATCTTCGAAGGCAGAGACTGTCATTTGAAAAGAGAAATAAATTGGTTATATTGTTATGCGGTACTACAAACTTTCGATATGTTTCTTTTTTTTCATGATATACACATAAAAATAATCGACAAATGACGTCATCAAATTAAGATGTGTGTCGATTTAAGCAGGCTTGATACCAATAAATCGAAGGGGGGTGGGATATTTCGATCTATTCGGAGGCTGGACTTTAAGGAACTTAAGGAGGGAGGGAATTTTCGATTTAGGAAGGTTGGACGTTTAAGGATCTGTATCTACTTTCAAGCACAGGATTTACTTATTAAGTGAGTCAGACAAACAAGATTTTCAAAGCCAGCCAACGCTTTATCTTGTGTGGTGTGCGTGCGTGTTGTGATTGTGGGTATGTGTGTTGGTGGTGTACCGACCACTCTCCTGACTGACGCACATTCCAAGTAGATCAAGTGAGTGTGATGAGATGAAGATGTGCGACTTTCATGTAAGACGGATGCAGTGTGTCCTCTTGTTGAACCCACTTCTTGGTCCACTCTGGTGAACTTTAACGTATGGGTGATATCTGAGGTAATAGTTTGCTTTCACTCCCATGCCACGCTCAAGAAATATGTTTCCTGGTTCGTTTTCCAGTGAACAAATGTTGCATCTACTCTTATAAAGATGTATAGAACCAGGGGCGTCATTTCATGTGTTTCCGATGGGTGGGGGGGGGGGAGGAAACCAAAACCTGGTGGGCTTGTTAAGTTGTTTATTACTGGAGGCGCCACAGTACATAGAAATTTAAATAAAACCTGCAAATTCAAAAGGGGGGGGGGGGGGCAAAGGCCCCACCCTGTCCTACCCCAATGACGTCCCTTTGTAGAAGTCTACTCTAAAAAAGATGTGTAGAAGCAAACAGGGGTAAAGTTTATACTTTTATCTTTAAGACACTTATTGAAAATCATACCGAGACAGACAGATGCAGACAGGCGCTTATCATGATTGTGCTATTTACTATTAATCAAGTTTGCAGATCGCATTATCCCAGTCTGACCAATGCACACACGGGCGCTTATCATGATTGTGCTATGTACTATTAATCAAGTTTGCAGATCGCATTATCCCAGTCTGGCCAATGCACACACATTGCGTATCATGATTGTGCTATTTACTATGAATCAAGTTTGCAGATCGCATTATCCCAGTCTGGCCAATGCACACACATTGCGCATCAATATTTTACCTGGATTGGACGACAGGGTTCGGAATTATTTTCCGTTGTCCACGCGCTAGTGCTGCATGCCAGCCACATTAATTGAGTACGATAAAGAGAATATTTTCTCTGGCCTCTGCAGTTCGAATAGTCAACGTTTCTGCTGATGGTGTTCGTAAATCGACGCTCTACTGTAGTTAAATATTACCTTTAAATCATACTCTAATTAATGGTTAAATTAGCAGTTAAATAAGTTATTGAATAACTTTTTCAATAAATAGTCCGACAAAATAAATAGTTCTACAAACACTTCATTAAATCCCCCCACATCTACCCCCCACCCCCAAAAAAACCCAAAAAAGTTGATTGCTTGGGGGGGGGGGGGTGAGGCGGAGGTACTGAAATATAATTATTGTTTAAATCCCTTATATTATTAACTTCGCCTTTGTTCGTGTGCTTCTTTCTGGCTGGCTTAATCTTCGGACGGCTAATTGACCCACGTCCCGTCAACCTATCAAGCTGAAACTTGGCTCATAGACTCGCTGCCGATGACAGCACATTCTTTCAACGAAGTGGCTATTCGCACCCGGGTACCAGAAGTGAGAGGTTGGGATTAAAAAAACTATTCAAAATATTATTGTTGGGTTTGTAAGACAAAATGAGGTATCAGATAAAGATAATTAAATGGGCTATACGTTTGTAAACTTAATTGTTCAGTTTAACTAAAATAAACTACCACAAATGACATCCGATTAGCATTAGTCAAAATGGACACGCATCGCCGCCATTCGCACCTGGGTCCCATTAGACTCAATGCTGTTCGGATGTCATTTGTGGTGCTTTATTTTACTTAAACTGAAGAATTAAGTTTACAAACGTGTAGCCCATTTAATTATCTTTCATTTGATACCTCAGTTTGTCTTACAAACCCAACAATAATATTTTGAATAGTTTTTTTAATCCGAACCTCTCACTTCTGGTACCCGGGTACGAATAGCCACTTCGATATTTTACCCCCCCCCCAAAAAAAAAAACTCGTCTTATATGTTTACAAATTTTTTTATTTTTTTTAACGTGCTTAGGTTTTGTGGTGATGTCAGCTTCTCTGGTATCTAATAATGACTCTTCTAAGATGACTGTAACGATCCTTTTTTCTTTTAATTGGTACCTGTTCCCTTGGTACCAAGTTTCAATTTTACGAGTTCATAACTAATTCAATCAACGCTTTTATTTTAATGGTTACAATACCACTTTGGGATTTTTCAAATTAAAAAAAAATAATTATAAGAATCTTTAATTAAGATATAAGCCTCAATGTTGTCCAGTTTCAAGGTTCTGGGTTGACCGTAAGTCGTCCATTAATTCAGATTGTTTCTTATTTATCGCTACATACATAATTTACATACGGCCTTACTTTCTTTCTATTGGGCCCTTAAAAAAGTATGTAATTAACCACTTACCTGGTGACGTCATGAATATCATAAGAGTGTTCAGAATAAATGTACTGTACAAATATATGTACATGACAGTTGATTTGTGCCAAAGTTGAACGCCTGCCATCTTTCTGTGATGTAGGCAACACAACGCATGACAGGTCCGCATGAATGACTTATGTCCCTTGATCATCGGCCGTGTTACTCACTTGATTCAAGAGGTTATGTCCCCTACTTCAGAGCTGCCACTTAAACCCAACAAACGCGCTCCTCTTCAACTGTAAGTTCGTTAACTTTTTTTTCTTCAACTAGCAATAGCGCAATACAATTCAACAGTACAACACCAAAATTCAACAACTTGATAAATTAATTTTAAAATTTCGAAAATTAGCAGCTCAACTTTAAAACATTTCAATAATTTTGTTTCTCTTTATTAAAAGATTTATAAAATTCCGAAACACTTATGATAGAATAAAGTATAATTCACCATTCTTTACTGTTTCACAAGAGATCCAAATACAATTATTTTGATCAGGTGTTTATACCAACAAGCTCTTCCTGAGTTACAAACGGTAGTGATGTAAGCAACATAATATTTAGACCGTATAATGCTTTTAAAGAAATGAATAGCTTTCATTGTTAACAATGAGACAACATCGATTCAATGAATGGCTTTCATTGTTAACAATGAGACAACATCGATTCAATGAATAGCTTTCATTGTTAACAATGAGACAACATCAATTCAATGAATGGCTTTCATTGTTAACACTAAGACAAATATCCATTTAATGAATATCTTTTTTTGTTAACTATGAGACAAACAACAATTTAATCAATAGCTGTCATTGTTAACAAATAGACAAATATCCATTTATTGGATAGCTGCCATTGTTAACAATGAGACAAATATCCACTTATTGGATAGCTGTCATTAGTAACAATGAGACACATATCCACTTATTGAATAGCTTTCGTTGTTAACAATGAGACACATATCCACTTATTGAAAAGCTTTCATTGTTAACAATGAGACAAATATCCACTTATTGAAAAGCTTTCATTGTTAACAATGAGACACATATCCATTTTGTTACCATAAGTTTGGACTTTCATGTCTTCATTTTTCATTTCAAGGCATGTGTGGTTGGGTGTGGGGATGCTTAGGCTATCAGTTGACGAACCTAGTAAGGTCATTTAAAAACTAGAAGACTCACATTGTCACACTGTCTGACGATTTCAAAAGTCCTAATTGGTCATTTAGGGAAACGGTTGTTATTTTCTTGTTTGTTTTGTTTGCTGCAAAAACAGTAGGCGATATAATAATAATAATAATAAAGTTCATTTGAAAAAAATCACGCTTCATCCCCAAAGGCTCGAAGCGCGGCACAAAAACTAAAGCTGGGAGATAATAAGCTGGAAAATATTGTAGACATCATCATTCCAGCAGGTGTTTGCGAAATAGATGAGTTTTTAAATTTGTTTTGAATGACTCCAGCGTCTGGCTGTTTTTGAGAGCGTCAGGAAGGGTGTTCCAAATGGTTGGGCCAGCAAATGCGAACGTGCGCTTTCCGTAAGTTTCAAGGCGAACACGCGGTATCGAGAGTTTGCCACTATGACGTTGACACGATGAAACTTCTGGCAACATTAGTGACGTGGAACACACAAAGAGCACGGTGAGACACAAGACACTCACACAGACGTCTTGGCCATGTCTTACCACGGGTCATCTAGTGCATCTTAGCCCATTACACAGACGTCTTAGCCATGTCTTACCACTGGTCATCAAGTGTATCCTAGCCCATCACACAGACGTCTTGGCCATGTCTTACCACTGGTCATCTAGTGCATCCTAGCCCATCACACAGACGTCTTGGCCATGTCTTACCACTGGTCATCTAGTGCATCCTAGCCCATCACACAGACGTCTTGGCCATGTCTTACCACTGGTCATCTAGTGCATCTTAGCCTAACTCCCAATCGTCTTTAGAAGGTCTTGTCCTTAGATCAAGGTGGTCAAGGGCGAGAGAGTTAGGCTGATGAAATGAGCAACTATCCCTCACTTTAAACAAAATACGGCACAGTTCAAAGCTACAACTCAAGTTGAACACGGTGTTGGACTCTGAGCTTGCAAAGGGCGAACAATAAGTTTTAAAATACATCATGACAGAAGATAATTGTTGTCAAAATAACATAAGAGTGACAAAGTTCAAAAGAGCCGTGAGATTTTTTTTTAATATATATATTTACCGTAATTCGTACACTTTGTCTCCATGAAGTGAAACTTTGTCTCCATAAGGTGAGACTTTGTCTCCCTAAGGTGAGATTTTGGCTCCATAAGGTGAGACTTTGTCTCCATAAGTGAGTCTTTGTCTCCATAAGGTGAGACTTTGTCTCCATAAGTGAGTCTTTGTCTCCATAAGGTGAGACTTTGTCTCCATAAGTGAGTCTTTGTCTCCATAAGGTGAGTCTTTGTCTCCATAAGGTGAGACTTTGTCTCCATAAGTGAGTCTTTGTCTCCATAAGTGAGACTTTGTCTCCATAAGTGAGTCTTTGTCTCCATAAGGTGAGACTTAGTCTCCATAAGTGAGTCGTTGTCTCCATAAGGTGAGAATTTGTCTCCATGAAGTGAAACTTTGTCTCCATAAGGTGAGACTTTGTCTCCATAAGTGAGTCTTTGTCTCCATAAGGTGAGACTTTGTCTCCATAAGGTGAGTCTTTGTCTCCATAAGGTGAGACATTGTCTCCATGAAGTGAAACTTTGTCTCCATAAGGTGAGACTTTGTCTCCATGAATTAAGACTTTGTCTCCATAAGGTGAGACTTTGTGTCCATGAAGTGAGACTTTGTCTCCATAAGGTGAGACTTTGTCTCCATAAGGTGAGACTTTGTCTCCATAAGGTGAGGCTTTGTCTCCATGAGCTTAGACTTTGTCTCCATGAGCTTAGACTTTGTCTCCATGAGCTTAGACTTTGTCTCCATGAGCTTAGACTTTGTTTCCGTGAGGTGAGACTTTGCGTCATTAGATGAGACTTTTTCTGTATGCGTCAGACTTTTGACAGGAATTTGATACCGTTTGAATGAGGCAAATTTTTCCCGCTAAACGAAATCACCCGATTCCCCTCCACCGACAGGACCTGGAACCCCCCCCCCCAAACCAAGACAGGGCTTGGACTCCCTTGTCATAACAGGGCTTAGGCGCCCTCACCACGACAGGGTCTTTGTACGTGGTTTAGTGTTAAAAATATTCTGCACTATTAGTTATATTTTGTTTTTATTTCTTATACTTTTGAATATATAATTTTCTTATACTTTTAAATGTAGCATTTTCTTATATTTTTTAATGTAGCATGTTCTTATACTTTTAAATGTAGCATTTTCTTATACATTTTAATGTAGCATTGTCGTATACTTTTTAATGTAGTATTTCCATATACTTTTCAATGTGGCATTTTCGTTTACCTTTTACCTTAACATTTCGTATACTTTTTAATGTAACATTTACTTCCTAAAATTTAATCTGCAAAGTCTTTAACCTGCTGTGTTTGGTTTCTAGCCGGACATCCTGTAGTCAGTTCGACAGTGGTTATCTCCACCCTTATAAATAGTTGTTTGAATCCTGCACTGAGTCATTACCGTGTCAGGACATACTCTATTTGTACTTTTCTTCCAATCTGACGGCATGCTTGAATTCTGATTGCTTCAAAAATAGGATTGTTTGTTCGTAGTATTGTGCCATTCATTGTTGTCAGGGCTGCTTGTTTGTGACAGAATTGCTTGTTTGTGACAGAATTGCTTGTTACAGAATTGCTTGCTTGTGGCAGAATTTCTTGTTTGTGACAGAATTGCTTGTTACAGAATTGCTTGCTTGTGGCAGAATTTTTTGTTTGTGACAGAATTGCTTGCCTGTGATAGAATTGCTTGAGTGACAGAATTGCTTGCCTGTGACAGAATTGCTTGAGTGACAGAATTGCTTGCTTGTGACGGAATTGCTTGCCTGTGATAGAATTGCTTGAGTGACACAATTGCTTGCCTGTGATAGAATTGCTTGAGTGACAGAATTGCTTTCTTGTGACAGAATTGCTTGTTTGTCAATGAAAGTCTATTCAGGTCTTAAAGAGCATCATAAAATCCCAGTGTTATGTTGCTTACATCACTACCGTTTGCAACTTACGAAGAGCTTGTTGGTATAAACACACGATGAAAATAGTTGCATTTGGATCACTTGTAAAACAGTAAAGAGGGGTACATTGTCGCGTTAGTTTGTTAGTGAAAGTGTTTCCTGTTTGTGAGAGTGTAAACTGTTTGCTACAGTTTTTCCTGTTTGGTTGAACTGAGTGCATGTGATCCTTAATCTGCTCCGGATATCTAATTTCCCGAGAAATACCCGCAACAAACAAGACCCTGATTCAGGGACTCTCGAAATTGTTAATTGAAGAGCCGTCTTTTGATGTCCATGAGCCCCTAAAATTTTCTTTTAGCGTAATGGTATCTATTACCAGAGTTTAAGATCACGTGCAAAGATCCACAAAGGATGTTGACAGTTGTATCTGTTTACAAACACTTTTATACGATATGCAACAACCCTTATAACCACACACCCACACAAACACACAGAGACACACACACAGACAGACACATCCACGCACAGACAGACACACACACACACAGACAGACACGCAGACAGACACAGAGACAGACACACACACTCACACACACAGAGATACACACACACACATTTTCCCTGCTCGTAGGTTAGTGAAAGTATTAAACGTGCGTCATTTATTGTTGAATGTTGACGTAATTCTCTGGCTTGGTCATCCATGAAATGATTCAGGGGCGTCTATGTAAGGAGGAAAGGAAGTAGGCCTTTTTTTAAAAAATGAGGGGGGGGCGGGTTAAAATTCCCCCGTTTTTAATTTTTTTATGCTTTTGATTTTCTCCAGACTTTTTTTTTATTTCCAAGAAGAAAAAATTGGTTGGGGGGGGGGGGGGTTGTTGTTTGGAGGAAAATTAAAGTTTATTAAATTTATGGATGCTAGGAATTAAACTCTGATCCTGTTGAAAGGAATGAGACATTGTTTTATTTACCGCAAAGCTAACCAGTCACCCGAGCAAACTATGCATTTTACCACAAAGACTAAATTAAAAGTTAAAGGTTACTAAATTTTTTATTTTTTTTTTGGTCATTTAACTGGATTTTGTTAATATGATTTGCTGGAAAATGTCAAGAATTATTTAGCTGTTGGGAAACTGCAACGCATGTCATCAATACTATTCTTGAATAGTCGACAATGTTTTGTAACAATTTTTAAACTGTTTATTTTTCTGCATTACTAATGTTCATAGTAAACTTCCAAAGTCAACACTAATAACATGAATGGCATGACCCTCACCCGCACACAGACCCACCCACCACCACCACACACACCCACACACACTCTCACACAAACCCACCCACACACACTCTCACACAAACCCACCCACACACACTCACACCCATTCACACAACCACACACAAACCTACCCACATCCACACGCACGCACACACAAACCCACCCGCACACACCAACCCACCCATACACCCACTCATACACACACCCACGCACACAGAAAGTGCCAGCTCCAAGGTCTTGAAAAAAACACCAGTGACAGTAGTCCATACTTTGTTTACTTTGCTTACTTCCATTGGGATACTTAATTCCATTTTTTGTTATGTGCACCGAAAAACTTAACTGATTTTTTTTTTCAGTACTACACTTACAAAGCGTTATTCCCACGAAATAGTTCTCCATTATTTACTGATTCAGACATCATTACTTCAGTCTTGAGTTAGACTTTCACTTAGTGTAACCCTTTTATGATTTATTTCTGTACAATTTACTTGAATAACTTAAGGGTCCGATCATTTTTAGTGGTATTTTCTAATCTATTGGCATTGAAGATTTTACGCTCGAAATAAGTCCACGACAATATCGACAAAGGCCACGTTTGGAAATGTCGGTTTGTACTCATCTTCAAATTAAATGTCAATTATCTTTTAAATGGCGATTTGAAATTATCTTCATATGTCGACGACACATTATTCAGTTTCCTAGAGACGGTTTTATAACCAATCTGAGTTATAGACAGGAGCGTTGTGCAGAACAGGGTGCCATTAGAGAAACTGTCACCAGAGGAGGGTGCCATCAGAGAAACTGTCACAAAGCAGGGTGCCATCAGAGAAACTGTCACCAGAGCAGGGTGCCATCAGAGAAACTGTCACCAAAGCAGGGTGCCATAGGCGAAACTGTCACCAGAGCAGGGCGCCATCAGAGAAACTGTCACAGAGCAGGGCGTCATCAGAGAAACTGTCACCAAAGTAGGGTGCCATCAGAGAAACTGTCACCAGAGGAGGGTGCCATCAGAGAAACTGTCACCAAAGCAGGGTGGCTCCAAACAAGGTAGACTTGGAGAAGGTCCATAGAGTAGTCTGTCACCAGAGCAGGGCGCCACCAGAGAAACTGTCACCAGAGCAGGGCGCCACCAAAGAAAGTATCACCAGAGCAGGGCGCCAACAGAGAAAATGTCACCAGAGCAGGGCGCCACCAGAGAAACTGTCACCAGAGCAGGGTGCCACCAGAGAAACTGTCACCAGAGCAGGGTGCCATCAGAGAAGCTGTCACCAAAGCAGGGTGCCATCAGAGACACTGTCACCAGAGGAGGGTGCCATCAGAGAAACTGTCACCAAAGCATGGTGGCTCCAAAGAAGGTAGACTTGGAGAAGGTCCATAGAGAAGTCTGTCACCAGAGCAGGGCACCACCAGACAAACTGTCAATATAGCAGGGCGCCATCAGAGAAATTGTCACAGAGCAGGGCGCCACCAGAGAAACTGTCACCAGAGCAGGGTGCCATCAGAGAAGCTGTCACCAAAGCAGGGTACCATCAGAGAAACTGTCACCAAAGCAGGGTGCCATCAGAGAAACTGTCACCAAAGCAGGGTGCCATCAGAGAAACTGTCACCAAAGCAGGGTGCCATCAGACAAACTGTCACCAGAGCAGGGTGGCTCCGAAGAAGGTAGACTTGGAGAAGGTCCATAGAGAAGTCTGGCCCAAATGACACCATGATTTTACCTCATTGAGTCACATCAAGAGGACTCTACAAGAGGACTCTACTGCCCATGGCATTCTGTCCATTGAGTCACATCAAGAGGACTCTACTGCCCACGGCATTCTGTCCATTGAGTCACACCAAGAGGACTCTACTGCCCACGGCATTCTGTCCATTGGGTCACACCAAGAGGACTCTACTGCCCATGGCATTCTGTCCATTGAGTCACACCAAGAGGACTCTACTGCCCATGGCATTCTGTCCATTGAGTCATATCAAGAGGACTCTACTGCCCACGGCATTCTGTCCATTGAGTCACACCAAGAGGACTCTACTGCCACGTCATTCTGTCCATTGAGTCACATCAAGAGGACTCTACTGCCCACGGCATTCTGTCCATTGAGTCACACCAAGAGGACTCTACTGCCCATGGCATTCTGTCCACTGAGTCACACCAAGAGGACTCTACTGCCCACGGCATTCTGTCCATTGTTAAATTACATTTGTCAATGTCCAATTTCATCGACTTCATTCTTACCTTGGTTAGTTAGTTCATTGAGAATACATCTATATTATCATTAGATACTCGGGTCCTTGCATAGATCTTTATTGTTATTGTATGCTCAGGTCCTTACAGAGAAGCTGACCTCCCAAGCAATAGTGTTCGCAGACGACGCGGTATAGGACGATCGCCAACAGTTCTGACCAGGACCAGCTACAACAGGACCTCCATCGGTGAGCCGAGTGGGAGAGGAGCTGGGACTTGGAATCTCATCCCGTCAAGTGCCAGACACGATCAGTCTCCAGAAGCAGATCCCCTCTACACCACCCTTACGACTTGAATAGCCATATTCTTAAGCCCGTTTCCTCCGTAAGGTATCTTGGTGTTACCACCCAAAGAGAGGTCCACTGGTACGAGCACAATAACAATGTGTGCAACCGGGCAAACAAGACCCTGGGGTTCCGAAGGCGAAACCTGAAGATCGGCAACTCAAGCGTGAAAGAAAAAGCCTATAAAGCCTTTGTCCAGCCGCTTTTAGAGTACGCATCTTCATTCTAGGACCCATTTACCCAGAAGAGCATCGACAGGTTGGAGGCGTCCAACGACGGGCAGCACGCTTTGTCCTGAACCGCTACAGAAACACCTCAAGTGTTGGCAGCATGCTGGAAACACTGGGCTGGTCACTATTGGAGGAACTATCTAGCTTTCCTTGATGTACAAGATAAAAAAATGGGCTGGTCCACTGCTCCAGCATTAAACAGAAACTCGTCCATCTCCCCCCTAGACAGCGACGAGGCCATGACAGGCAGTTCCGGCTCATAAAAACAAGAACTCAGTACAGGATTTCCTCATTCCTGCCAAAGACAATAAGAGAATGGAACAAGATTCTAAAAGCAACAGTTGAGGTGACTACACTTGACACATTTTCCTCTATTACCTCCTGTCTTCCAACCCCCAGTTCATTATACAACTGCTGAGTTATCCTTGCAACCAGTGAAGTATCCCCTTCAAAACCCTATAGTTACATCGCGAACACCTCTGAAACATAGGAGCTAGAATGATCAATTCATTGATCGTGGGCCTTAAAGATATAGAAGAAGAGGACAAGTTTTGTCTACATTTGTCAGTGACAGTAGTCAGATACAAATGTCAGGGACATTTGTCAGGGAGACAGAAGATAAAATTATCTGCCAGGCACACCATAGGGATAATTTTGATCTACGGTTATTGAGAGAGGAGAGATATATATATGGGAAATGGCTTTTAAAAGATTAGAAACGATTGTGTGTGATGATGATAATGGACAGTTATGTAATTATGAGAGATGTTGTGTGAGATAATTATGAGAGACGTTGTGTGAGATAATTATGAGAGAAGTTATGAGCGATGATGAGATACGTTTGTGTGAGATGATGATAAGAGACGGTTGTGTGAGATGATAATAAGAGACAGTTGTTTGATATGATGAGAGACGGTTGTGTGAGATGATAATAAGAGACGGTTGTGTGAGATGATAATAAGAGACGGTTGTGTGAGATGATAATAAGAGACGGTTGTGTGAGATGATAATAAGAGACTGTTGTGTGAGATGATAATAAGAGACGGTCGTGTGAGATGATACTAAGAGATAAAGGGGAGGGAAAGCGGGTAGTCATAGATCTTTACATAGAGTATGGTAGTAGTAGTAGGAATAGGATTATAGTACTTAATTTGAAAAGAGATAAACTACTGTAAATTAGATGACATAATACCCGATTCTCTAAAGTACCGGCACTGAGGAATATTTATTGATATTTAACATGTTTGTTTTAAAGAAAAGAATATTGATGTTTCGATCCTACGACTCGCACTGATCAATTATCTATTGTAGTCTGTAGCAAGAACCGCTGGTCTTTGCTTGAATATCGATTATGTAATGTCCACGTTGTAATATCAACGTTGTAATGTCCATGTTGTAATGTCCATGTTGTAATGCCTATATTTTAATTGCTATGTTTTAATGTCCGGGTTGCAATGTCCATGCTGTATTGTCCATGCTATAATGTCCATAATGTAATGTCCAAGTTGTAAGGTGTGTTGGTTAGCAATGCGTTGACTATCCTACACACCACCAACAAAACTTGACTGGCGAATATACACCATATAAATACATTAAAAATTGTATCTGCGTCATTCTAAAATGGTATTAAATAAATTAGCGAGAACCCGGAATGCGTTGCAATGCCACTCAATGAAAAGAGTGTTTGTTTTTTAATTAAGTTTTAAAGTACTTTTTAAATAGAAAATATGTATTGTTTTTTCCGTTTCAGCTATCTCTACGGGAGGGCACTGCCCCCCCCCCCCCAGCCATAGCACAGATATATATTTTTTATTAAAAAGGACAAAATTTTCATTTTAAAACAGTTTTAAAAAGTACAGTAACTGCTGCCTTTAACTGATTACAATTAGTGGAATCTATAAAATATCGCTAGGCTCGATATATTTGATGATCCGTATATTTAAGGCTAATCAAGTTATAGTATTTGGTTATAAAAATCGCATTGACCTTTCCAAACTTACTTCCTGTTCGCATATATCGCTATTTAACAAACAAAGTGCCCCACCCATTGGCATTGCACTCATTTTTTTATATTATTAATTTTATTTTAGATGAGAATCCTGTAGAAAGCTAAGAATGTTTTTTTTTTGTGAACTAGCATTTCGATTATCATGCCAATTCCATTTTTTTGGTACGTGTTTAAACAAATTCTTATTTCTAATTCGTCAACTTAAAATAGATTCTTTGTATTTAGATAAAAATATTTTTAAGTATTGTGAAGAGGCAATTTAAGAAAGTTATAGAAGTTTGAAATTTCAATTAAAAATTTCAATCTACTGAATATTGGGAAATTTATACTTTATTTGCAACTCATGTCTTCTTTTAAAATAGTTATGCTGTTCATAGACAATTTATAAAAATGACAAGTTTTCAAAACCCATTAAAACGTATAGGCCTTTCTAATAAACCTGTTTTTATTTCTTTTTGACTCTGGTAAAATTAGGAAACATTTATATAAGTTAGTCTTAGCATTATAATTATAAGTAAGTTGGTTTTTTTCCATTTGCGTACAGCATATAAAATAATTTTTGCAGTGATTTTTAGTGATGGAATTCTTTTTAATTGAATTTTGTTTTTTGGAAATTCATTTACTTATTGAGTAGTTATCTCTAATAATAATGTAAATAAAAAATTAAAGCCACATAACTATTTTTAGTTTTAAAAAAAGTTTTAATTATTATTTTTTTGCATAACACTACACAAACAGGTAAAGCAATTTCCGTTTGCCTAACCTGCATGAAAAGATGATAATTAATAAAATATCCTCCTCACATCTTTAAGCCCCTAAAATATTCGAGGCACCCTGCAGTCGAAGGGGTTGCTGGGCGCACACGATAAAGTTAAAGTTAAGTGAAACCTACATTTTTAAACTAGGATCTCTTCCGTTGCTCTCAAATTAAGTGTAGAATATTGCACTACTAATTTCAGATATGTAATAAAATGCATTCTTGTATTTTGAATTTACAAAAAAATTTCTGGGGACAATAATTTTAGAATAATCTAGTGCAAAAGCGTACCCTCAAGAGTGACACAACTAGAATAAATATAGTTTACATCACACTGGTGCGGAATTTAAGATGTCTTTAATCTTAATTATGGCTAATTTTGGCACTCCCCAACCTAAAATTTGAAAGGCAATCTCAAAATTGTCTGAAAGAAACAACAAATGCAAGTATGCGCAAAAATGCACCCCTGCATTTTGAATTTGCCCGACTCTCTTTAGCACCCTACATTTCTGCACCCCCTTCACTCACGCTGATCAATGGTACAGTATGGGATTGATTATAAACTTATGCCTAATGATTACCCTGGGGCACATGGGGTTGATTATAAGCTTGTGCCTAATGATTACCCTGGGGCACATGGGGTTGATTATAAGCTTGTGCCTAATGATTACCCTGGGGCACATGGGGTTGATTATAAGCTTGTGCCTAATGATTACCCTGGGGCACATGGGGTTGATTATAAGCTTGTGCCTAATGATTACCCTGGGGCACATGGGGTTGATTATAAGCTTGTGCCTAATGATTACCCTGGGGCACATGGGGTTGATTATAAGCTTGTGCCTAATGATTACCCTGGGGCACATGGGGTTGATTATAAGCTTGTGCCTAATGATTACCCTGGGGCACATGGGGTTGATTATAAGCTTGTGCCTAATGATTACCCTGGGGCACATGGGGTTGATTATAAGCTTGTGCCTAATGATTACCCTGGGGCACATGGGGTTGATTATAAGTTTGTGCCTAATGATTACCCTGGGGCACATGGGGTTGATTATAAGCTTGTGCCTAATGATTACCTTGGGGCACATGGGGTTGATTATAAGCTTGTGCCTAATGATTACCCTGGGGAACATGGGGTTGATTATAAGCTTGTGCCTAATGATTACCCTGGGGCACATGGGGTTGATTATAAGCTTGTGCCTAATGATTACCCTGGGGAACATGGGGTTGATTATAAGCTTGTGCCTAATGATTACCCTGGGGCACATGGGGTTGATTATAAGCTTGTGCCTAATGATTACCCTGGGGCACATGGGGTTGATTATAAGCTTGTGCCTAATGATTACCCTGGGGCACATGGGATTGATTATAAGCTTGTGCCTAATGATTACCCTGGGGCACATGGGGTTGATTATAAGCTTGTGCCTAATGATTACCCTGGGGCACATGGGGTTGATTATAAGCTTGTGCCTAATGATTACCCTGGGGCACGCCAAAAATGGAGTGAATGCAGTTTATATATGGCACTGGGCTAAATAGTACCTCCCAAAAAACATTAAAAATGTTCTTCCGTTCAAAAGGTATAATAGTAACATAAAATTCAAATATACTTAAAAATACACCTCTTGATTTTGAAATAATCAAAAATTTTCTGTGGAACAGGCTTCCCAAACCCTTCCAACGATCAAGATTTATCGGCGCCCTCGATTTCAGCCCTACTTCTCGATGAAAATGATCGCTGATTTTGGTATCGATAGATACACTGCATAGTAGCCTAGTTACTATTAGTGCTGCCATGAGCGGCATAGTATTTTCCGTCCCCCCTTTCACGATACAAACTCTGCAGAGGTCCTAAAATGCCAAATCTGCACATAAAGAAAAAGTGACACTTGGGTGGACCACCCCATCCGCCTTATTTCAACTACACTAGCAGGGGCGTATCTACACAGTTTGGCGTCAGGGGACAAAATTCATTTTTACGCCCCCCTCTAACTCTGGAACCCATTATTTACAACCAATTAATATCGCCCCCCCCCCAGTCAGGCACACAGGGACGTATGTCCTATCTGCCACCCCTTAGCTACGCCTCTGGCCACTGACAACTGGCACTGCCCCCCCCCCCCGAAAATCTAAACCCCCCCCACACCCCCACCCCCGGGGGGGGGAAATTTCTGAAAGAAACACTGAGCGACACCAACTGAGTGCTAAAAAATCAAGCGGAAAAAATTTGCGAAATTAATCTCTTTATACTGCGGCTTGATGTAGCTTTGTCATGTAGCTTTGTCATGTAGCTTTGTCATGTAGCTTTGTCATGTAGCTTTGTCATGTAGCTTTGTCATGTAGCTTTGTCATGTAGCTTTGTCATGTAGCTCTGTCATGTAGCTTTGTCATGTAGCTTTGTCGTGTAGCTTTGTCATGTAGCTTTGTCATGTAGCTTTGTCATGTAGCTTTGTCGTGTAGCTTTGTCGTGTAGCTTTGTCGTGTAGCTTTGTCGTGTAGCTTTGTCATGTAGCTTTGTCATGTAGCTTTGTCATGTAGCTTTGTCATGTAGCTTTGTCATGTAGCTTTGTCATGTAGCTTTGTCGTGTAGCTTTGTCGTGTAGCTTTGTCGTGTAGCTTTGTCGTGTAGCTTTGTCGTGTAGCTTTGTCGTGTAGCTTTGTCGTGTAGCTTTGTCGTGTAGCTTTGTCGTGTAGCTTTGTCGTGTAGCTTTGTCGTGTAGCTTTGTCGTGTAGCTTTGTCATGTAGCTTTGTCATGTAGCTTTGTCATGTAGCTTTGTCATGTAGCTTTGTCATGTAGCTTTGTAATGTAGCTTTGTCATGTAGCTTTGTCGTGTAGCTTTGTCGTGTAGCTTTGTCGTGTAGCTTTGTCGTGTAGCTTTGTCGTGTAGCTTTGTCGTGTAGCTTTGTCGTGTAGCTTTGTCGTGTAGCTTTGTCGTGTAGCTTTGTCGTGTAGCTTTGTCGTGTAGCTTTGTCGTGTAGCTTTGTCGTGTAGCTTTGTCGTGTAGCTTTGTCGTGTAGCTTTGTCGTGTAGCTTTGTCGTGTAGCTTTGTCGTGTAGCTTTGTCGTGTAGCTTTGTCGTGTAGCTTTGTCGTGTAGCTTTGTCGTGTAGCTTTGTCGTGTAGCTTTGTCGTGTAGCTTTGTCGTGTAGCTTTGTCGTGTAGCTTTGTCGTGTAGCTTTGTCGTGTAGCTTTGTCGTGTAGCTTTGTCGTGTAGCTTTGTCATGTAGCTTTGTCATGTAGCTTTGTCATGTAGCTTTGTCATGTAGCTTTGTCATGTAGCTTTGTCATGTAGCTTTGTCATGTAGCTTTGTCATGTAGCTTTGTCATGTAGCTTTGTCATGTAGCTTTGTCATGTAGCTTTGTCATGTAGCTTTGTCATGTAGCTTTGTCATGTAGCTTTGTCATGTAGCTTTGTCATGTAGCTTTGTCATGTAGCTTTGTCATGTAGCTTTGTCATGTAGCTTTGTCATGTAGCTTTGTCATGTAGCTTTGTAGTTTCCCATAAATAAAATATCACAGGAAATGAATCGCTCAAGTTCCATTTATAGCTGTTTATTTCTCACACATTTTCATATTTATTAGAAACATGACAGGATGAAAATTGTCCAATTTCACGAATGCATGATCTTGTTGGATCAGATAGTAGGCCGTATATTCAGCAGCAGGTGCAGACGACCGATCAAAAGCTTATAAGGGCGGATCAATATCGTCCTCTGTAACATTTTTCTCCAATTTGATATTACATTTACTATAGCAGTGGTTCTCAACCTTACTAATGCCGCGACCCTTTAATACAGTTCTTTATGTTATGGCAACATCCCCGCCACAAAATTATTTTCATTAGTTCTTCATGCTCCTCTCTCTCTCTCACTATCTCTCTCTTTATCTTACTCTCTCGCCTATCTTTCTCTCAACTCTCTCTGGCCCTTTACAAGCCCCGCCTCCAAAACAACGTATCATCTTTAATCCCACCCCTGTACAAGCTCCGCCTTCATGTATGTTAGAATCATATTTACTTTCATCATATTTATCCCCCATCCGTAATGGGTGCCATCAAAACTGACCGTTCCATTGGTCAAACCAAATGTGTCCAAATACGGCACATGCCACTGGCGGAGAACACGCTGCACTTGTGTGTTGAACTCTTGCACGCCTTCGGCAGTTTGTCTTTTAAATTTCGGAGATTTCAGTAAACCAGGGGCGTGAGCCCCTATCCACAACAGACGGGGCCACAATTTCTCAACATCCACGCCATCTCTTGGAGATTGTTCAAACACAGTATTCTCGCCCGCAGTGTTGCTAGCCCCAGATGAGGATGGTAAGATATCGGGATTGTCTCTGAGTTGGTTACCCGAGAGAACTCCTGCATCCCGCAGCAGTGGCCGAGCGGGTTGCCTGGATAGAATCCCTTGTGGGTAGACTTGAGATTTGTTTGTGTCACCTTGACCTAAATTGAGTTGCAGTTCTCTAGTGTTACCCCCCCTCTCCGCGCTGTGAACACCGGAAGTTTTTATGACTTCCGTTTGGGGGCTTAACAATGGGCTCATATCTCTTACATGCGGACCTGTATGAACGTCTGTTATGTACCTGCTGTGTGGACCTGCATTGAGTCCTCCAGTTCCTATGTTATTGATATCTTTAACTGTATCATCTGTTTTCGTTTGTTTTAATGCTGTGAATGTGGAATCTTTAAAATTGAGTGCTTTGCCTGAATTATGTGAGTAAAAGGACGGTCCATCCTCTGGTTTAATGGGCGGTCCATCCTCTGGTTTAACTTCTAGGGGGACATTCGCAAGTATTTGAGACCCGTTTGTGAGAAACGTGGTATTTCTGCCATCTATCCTGAGCAGATGTGAAAGAAGACGTTCGGAATCGATGCTTTTTTCTAAAGATGGCCCCAAGACGTCTCCAAACCTTCTGAACAGAATTTCGGGGTTGTTCTTAAAGTTCGCTTGCCTCCCGAAATTTTCGGCCATTTTCCAGAGACTGTTGAAAGCCTCATCTCTAAATTTTCCTACTATATCCCTCGGTATCAAATATTCGAAGTGTTTCGATACATTTGTTTGTGTGGGGTTCCCTGCCCTTGTGTCTGAATTCTGGTTTCCGAAATTTGTAAGAACCATGTTAAGATCTAGAATCTTATCGTGTGACGTAGACAAGAATTGACGCATGTTGAGAAACGGAAGTAGAAATTTGTTGTTGACGACGTTGAAGTTGAAATCGTCATGGATGCCAAGTCCCATAATCACGATGGACTTGTTGATGTGGCGCAAAGAGTTGAGCAGGGGCTCTGTCAGTGGCAATTCTCGGGAAGGAAATACTTGAACATACCTAACCTGGAAATGGAAATGCAAATCATATTATAACATTCGATTGCAACATAGGATTTTAACAATTGATTGTAACATATGTTAACTTTAGATTGTATTATTAGATTATAAGGCCAGTCACACATCTCAATGTTAGACAGATGTTTAAAACGTTTGAGAAGACGTTTCGCCGAAACGTTCTTTTGATTGTCCCGTATTTTCCTTTATAGTTTTATTATCTTTTTCCCAGTATTTCCTTCAGATGTTTTTCTTTCGTTCTAAACTGGCAGCCGGATGTCAAATAGGAAAACGAAATCACAAGTTATTTTTGGTCGAAGGAACGCTAACTCACGTGGACTGTGCCGTGACAAAGCGTTCTGTTCTCATCCAAGAGTTCTCTGCACGTGAGCCCGGTGATTTGGTGCATGCCCTTACATCGTGCTTTCAGTGCTGGAGATGAGTAAGGCGGGGAATGGGGTGGGTGGTATGAGGAGGGGCATGAAAAGATGGAAAGTGGTGGTAAACATACATTTTGTTATGGAAAATCAAATAGCAAAACAAAATTAATACAGACAGGGTGAAAAGTTTAAAATAGAATATCGTTTTTTTTAGTTTGTGTTTTTTTCTTTAAATCAACTTTTAAATGTCATAAGAAATATTTTTAAAAATTCCGCCACACGTCTCACTCGATACTAGACAGGTGTTTAAAACGTTTTTTTTTAAAATTTAAATACATAGATGACTGTATAGGGATGACCAACATGGACATAAGACAACTAGAAAGTTTTATTGACGTCCATTGACATTTTCATCCAACCATCAAATTCACTTCAATGATCCATAAAAGTACTATCAACGTTTGGACTTAAAAATTAACCTAAACGAGAATAACATATCTACGTCCATTTTCTATAAGAAAACAGACAGTCACAGTTTCTTACTATATTCATCGTCTCATCCTCAGTCATGTAAAAACTCCATCCCTTTTTCTCAGTTGCTGAGACTGAGAAGACTCTGTAGTAATGATGAGGATTTTTGGGAAAGGACGGCTGAAATGTTGGATTTTTTCCCGACGCAGGTCATATCCTGAGCAAATTTTAAAAGCAGCTGTCACTCGAGTTAAAGGCATGACTAGACAGCTATCACTCGAGTTAAAGGCATGACTAGACAGCTGTCACTCGAGTTAAAGGCATGACTAGACAGCTGTCACTCGAGTTAAAGGCATGACTAGACAGCTGTCACTCGAGTTAAAGGCATGACTAGACAGCTGTCACTCCAGTTAAGGGCATGACTAGACAGCTGTCACTCGAGTTAAAGGCGTGACTAGACAGCTGTCACTCGAGTTAAATGCATGACTAGACAGCTGTCACTCCAGTTAAAGGCATGACTAGACAGCTGTCACTCGAGTTAAAGGCGTGACTAGACAGCTGTCACTCTAGTTAAAGACATGACTAGACAAGATTCTTTTAAAGCTACTCATTCTGACGCTGGTGGTAGGTCAAAATTTATTTTAACTTTTCATCCCCATAACCTTAAAGCTCGTTTTCTGGTTCTGAAAAACCGCTCAATTCTTATGGTAGACCCTGTCACCAATGAGGTTTTCAGAAAACCTCCTCTTTTTCTTTCCGGAGGGACAAGAGCCTTAGGGACATGCTAGTTAGAAGCCACCTCCCGGCTATTCAGGCACATAAAAGCACCAAAAGTTGCAATCGTAGCCATTGTAACACATGTCCCTACGTGATTCAAGTTGATAAGATCACTTTCCCTCTGGAAATATTCAGAATAAAAGATGGCTTTACCTGCACAAGTCGCAACATGATTTACACCATCCTTTGTAAAAAGTGCGGTAAATTATACGTAGGAGTGACAGGTCGTCGCCTTGGAGACCGGTTTAGAGAACACCTCTATAACATAATTTACAGGCTCTCTGTCTGGTCTCCAAACATTTCAATAGCACTAATATGATGACATTTAAACCTCGCAGTTAAACAGTTACTTGTATAATGTATACCAGTAACACAACGGATAGGATCTATATGGAGAATAAATTAATAACAAGATTTGGTACCCTGAATCCATACGGGATAAACCTAATCCACAATTTTACATAATTGCCATGTCTTTTTCCTGATTGGACTTTTACATTTTACTTCAAGTCACTTCCTTTCCATTCTTCTTTACTTTGTTTCTGTCTGGTTTTTTCGCCTACTCCTATTTTTATTTTTAGGTAGGATATATGTTATATATATATTATTTAAATTTAATTTACCCTTATTTACACGTCTTCTTGTTGTACTGATGAAGGCATGTGCCGAAACGTCTACTTATGTATAATGTAAAATTATTATTAAAGCTTAACATATATTGTTATATTGACACAGATCGTTCGTGTCTATTTAATCTATTTTAAAGCTTTATCGCAGTCCAACACTTTTATAATTAGTTAATTAAAAGAAAAAGGGATATTTAAAAAATACAATTTTCAATGAAATAGTGCGACTTATGGGTTGACTGTTTGACCTAAGGGTGTCTGACTGACCTTTGGATTAACTGATTGACCTTTAGATTAACTTATTGACCTATGGCTTCAATAATTGTCCAATGGTTCCATTTATTGGCTTATGGTTGATTGATTTTAAGGGTTAACTGATTTACCTATTTGTTGACTTATTGACCTACGGATTGATAGAGTCACCTTGACTGGTTGACAAGGGGATTGTTGATTGTTTCACTTATTGGCCCATGGATTGACTGGTATACATGTGGGCCCATTGGATGTTGACTTAGGGTTGACTGACTGACAAAGGGGTTGACTGATTGACATATGGACTCACTAATTGGCCTATTGGTTCATCGAAATTCTAAACCCTGACCGAATGACCTATGGATTTTACGACTGACATCTGGGTTGACTGACTGACTTTGTGCTTACTTATCCCGTACACGGTTCGACATCCGGCCTGAGGGCTCCGTCCGCTGTGTTGTTAGTGAGTAGTATCACCGTGGCGGCAAACACGTGCCTGATGAACGAGTCCCCCACAAAGTACAGAGTCGATCCGTTGAGGAGGCTGCACGCCTCCAGGGCGCCGAACGTTTCGACAAGACACCGCGCGTCGTCGGGGCGCCACGTGGAGAACTCTGCGTGGATGGCCTGACGCTCGTCATAGCACGTCGGACATCGGCACTCATCCTCGGACAATGGCAGACATCTGTAGAGAGATGGATACTTTTTTTTTTAAAAGATCTACTTTTTTCTAGTTTGGTCCGTTCTGAAAGCTAAGCTATTTAACAAATTGACAAAACGAATATTCACGAAACACCGAATGTAAAAATCATGTTGTAATGAAATCCAGAACTGGGCTATCACATCTATTTCTCTCAAAGCAACCGAACTTATAGTCAGAAAACTTGGAATTGGCTGAACATCAGTTTATAGTGTCTGATTCAATGAAAATATGAAATACTTATGGTAAAATCAGTAGCATTACTGGTGGGGGTGGGGGTGGGTGCGGGAGCGTGTGCTGACCGCACCAGGGGAACCCTCCTAGGTCAGTGACGCGAAATCGAAAATTGCAAACTGAACACAGCTCCCTCTAGTCAAATGAGCTCCCTCTAGTCATTGTGATACAAGATCTAAGTTCAATAAAAGAGGAGAGTGCCTCCAGAACTGGCTGAGTCTGATAAGGTTGTCAGCAGAGCAGGGTGTCCCCAGTGCAGGATTTCACCAGAGCAGATGGAATCAGAAAAGGTTGTCACCAGAACAAGATGTCACCAGAGCAGGGTGTAATCAGAGTGGGTTGAAGCTGCAGCAGGTTGAATGAGAGCACGATTTCATCCGAGTACCTTGTCAACAAAGCAGACTTTTACCAGAGCAGGGCGTAAACAGCAAGGGCGTTGCGATACATTGTACTGCATGGGGCGGGCTTTATAACGAACCTTGAAATAGCGCTCTAAGTCCTGACATACGCTCTAAGTCCTGACATACGATCTAAGTCCTGACATACGCTCTAAGTCCTGACATACGCTCTAAGTCCTGACATACGCTCTAAGTCCTGACTAACGCTTTAAGTCCTGACATAGGCTCTAAGTCATGACATACGCTCTAGGTCCTTTCATACGCTCTAAGTCCTGACATACGCTCTAAGTCCTGGCAACGTTCTAAGTCCTGGCATACGCTCCGCATCGAAACGAGAGGGGAAGGAGAAGGAAATCAATGACGCCAAAGGCTCCTGAGCCAAAGTGGGAACATAGTGTAGGCCTATAGTATCTCATCTGTCACATAGTGTAGGCCTATAGTATCCCATCTGTCACATAGTGTGGGCCTATAGTATGTCATCTGTCACATAGTGTAGGCCTATAGTATCTCATCTGTCACATAGTGTAGGCCTATAGTATCTCATCTGTCACATAGTGTAGGCCTACAGTATCTCATCTGTCACATAGTGTAGGCCTATAGTATCTCATCTGTCACATAGTGTAGTCCTATAGTATCCCATCTGTCACATAGTGTAGGCCTATAGTATCTCATCTGTCACATAGTGTAGGCCTATAGTATCCCATCTGTCACATAGTGTAGGCCTATAGTATCCCATCTGTCACATAGTGTAGGCCTATAGTATCCCATCTGTCACATAGTGTAGGCCTATAGTATCTCATCTGTCACATAGTGTAGGCCTATAGTATCTCATCTGTCACATAGTGTAGGCCTATAGTATCTCATCTGTCACATAGTGTAGGCCTATAGTATCTCATCTGTCACATAGTGTAGGCCTATAGTATCTCATCTGTCACATAGTGTAGGCCTATAGTATCTCATCTGTCACATAGTGTAGGCCTATAGTATCTCATCTGTCACATAGTGTAGGCCTATAGTATCCCATCTGTCACATAGTGTAGGCCTTATGTTATCCCATCTGTCACATAGTGTAGGCCTATATTATTCCAGCATTCACATATTGCAGGCCTATATCCTCCCAGCTGTCACATCAGTCTATATTATCCCAGCTGTCACATAGGCCTAGTGTCACAGATATAATATGGGAGATAAGTAATATGTGAATTATTACTTATGAATTTATAGAGTATTGGGACTTGGAGAAAACTAGCCAATGAGAGCCGAGCAAGAAGAGAACAATGGAGTTTGAATGTTTGGTCCACAATATTTATATTCATGTAAGAATATTGAGCAGAAATGGTTTATGTTTCAAATGAAGATTTGTAGTGTGATTACAATTTATCAACTATACCAAGAAGTTTACCGAGAATTCGGATTGAGTATGTTCAGCATGAGTATTTGCTCGTATTTCAAGTCTTTATTAACTATTATTATTGTGATCGTCAACTTGTGTAATAAATGAGTCACTATTATTGGAACCACAACGCCCCTGTTTAATTCATAACTAGATTGTGGTTGTGACACCTATATTATTCAATCTGTCACACAAGCCTATATTATTCCATCTGTCATATAGGCATATATTATTCCATTTGTCACACAAGCCTATATTATTTATTGATAGATCTGTGCATGTAGAGATTTTAAATTTAGGCATAGCAATGTTGACATCAAACGTGTTTGTGACGGTGGTATTGAACTGCATGCAGGATCTGACATTGCATCCAGCTTCTGATATTGCATCCAGCTTGTGACATTGCATCCAGCTCTTGACATTGCCAGTGGCATAGTGAGGGGGGCAAGGGGGGCATCATGCCCCGGGCGCTACTCACAAAGGGGCGCCAAATGGTATATTTTACTATAATATTGTATGGTTTTCGAATAGGGGGGGCGCTAAAAAGGTATTAGGGGGCGCTAAAATGGTATTGTGCCCCGGGCGCGAGTTAAGCTCTCTACGCCACTGGACATTGCATCCAGCTTCTGATACTTCATCCAGCTTCCGACTTTGCATCCAGCTCTTGACTTTGCATCCAGCTCTTGACACTGCATCCAGCTCTTGACATTTCATCCAGCTCTTGACATTGCATCCAGCTCTTCCAGCTCTTGACATTGCATCCAACTCTTGACATTGCATCCAGCTTCTGACACTGCATCGAGCCATTGGGACTGCATCCAGCTCTTGACATTGCATCCAGCTTCTGATATTGCATCCGGCTTCTGACACTACATCCAGCTCTTGACACTACATCCAGCTTCTGATATTGCATCTAGCTTCTGACATTGCATCAAATTCTTGACACTGTATCCAGCTCCTTCTATTGTTTCCCTTTTTTTTTACATTTTATTGTGTAACATGCTGGGTGTTTGCCTCTTAAAATTTAATTTTTTAAAAGATATTTTGCCAATCGGAAACAAATTTCTTCACTCTTCTTTTGAGCTGCTATATTTGACCTGCTATATTTGACCAGCTACATTTGACCAGCTATATTTGAACTGCTATATTTGACCTGCTATATTTGACCTGCTATATTTGACCAGCTACATTTGACCTGCTATATTTGACCAGCTATATTTGACCTGCTATATTTGAACTGTTATATGCGCAAGAAATCAGGCACGCAAAGTCTGAGCATGTTCAATCTCTTCTTAAGGCGGCAGGTACTGATTCTCGCAAGATGTTCTCTGTGGTAAATGACCTTCTTGGGAAGAAATCAGCACCCCTTGTTTTGCCTGACATGAGTAGCGAGCATGCAGCAGCTAAATTGAGTGATTTTTTCACTGAAAAAATTGAAACAATCAGAAAAAGCTTTGGGGAAAGTTGTGATTTGTCTGCTATGGAGAATATCTTTGAAGGCAACCATCTAGTGGAATTTTCCCCAGTTTCCTATGAACAGTTAAGACATATGATCATGGTATGTAAACCTACATATTCTATTGTTGATCCTATCCCAACCAAGATAGCTTTGGAGTGTCTGGAAATCTTGCTTCCTGGACTGGTCTGCTTCAGTCTGCTACAATCCCACATCCCTTCAAGACAGCCGTTGTTAAGCCTTTACTTTAAAAAAGTGGCCTGGACCCAAATGACTGCAAGAATTTTCGCCCGGTCTCCAACCTCCCCTTTGTATCTAAGATTCTTGAGAGAGTTGTGTCACAGCAGCTTATGCAGCATCTAAACACTTATGACTTGCTTGATAAGTTTCAATCTGCCTATCGACCTGGGCACAGCTGTGACACTGCACTGCTCCATGTCATGAATGATGTTCTTTGTGGTGCTGACCGTGGCGATCTGACAGTATTGGTCATGTTGGACCTCAGTGCTGCTTTTGATGTGATTGACCATGAGCTTCTTCTGTCAAGACTTCAGAACGAAGTAGGCATCTCTGGAACTGCACTTCGCTGGTATTTTTTCTTATCTTACTGACAGGACTCAGCGTATTGTAGTGAAGCATGCATCTTCCATGGACACTTCCGTTACCTGCGGTGTGCCACAGGGCTCGGTTTTAGGACCGAGTATGTTCTCCACATACACTAGGCAAAATTATTGAACGTCATGGTATTTCGCGCAAACTATTTGCTGATGACACAGAACTTTACAACTGTTTCCGCCCTAATCCCTTGCAGTGTGCTGCTGCCTGTTCGGGATGTCGAGGACTGCTGTCCTGCTGAAAAAGAATGGATGTCATCAAACAGACTAAAACTAAATAATGACAAGACTGAGGCAATTGTTTGTGGTTCAAACGCAAATCTTCGGAAAGTTGATTTCACATCAATAAAAGTTGGTGACTCAGAGATCCCGTTGTCCTCCACTGTCCGAGACCTTGGTTTTTATATTGATAGTAAACTCAGTATTATTCCACATATCAGTTCTGTAGTCAGAGCATGCTTCTGTCATCTACGCGCCCTGGGTCAGCTGCGTCCTCAACTCAATAAGAGAACAGCAAATGCTGAAGCGGTAACTCCAGTCAAGATTAGATTATTGCAACAGTTGTTTGTGGGGTTTGCCTCAGAATCAAATTCAGAGGTTCCAGAAGGTGCAAAATTCGGCAGCACGCATTGTGTCGCGGAAAAAGAGATCATACCACATCACCCCCAGTTCTACGAGATCTCCATTGGGTTCGTATTAGTAAGCGCATTGACCACAAGATTCTGTCCTTGGCGTATAGCTGCTTAGAAGGCTCTGCACCGGAATATCTGAAAGAACTGCTTTATAAACATGTAACCTTAAAGAACATGCGGTCCCCAACTCAGTCCTTATTGAAAATTCCCAATGTGGATGAACACAGAAAAAAGTCGTACGGAGTGCGCTCTTTTGAAGCGATAGCGCCAAAGTTATGGAATATTTTACCTCCATCTTTGAAAAGTATTGACAAGGACAGAAAATTATTTAGGAAAAATTTAAAGACTTATTTGTTTAATAGATTTGATTACACCAGAGCTCAGTGAGCATGCTAAAGTAGCATGGATACCAGTGCTATAGAAGTATCCGATCAATCAATCAATATTTGACCTGCTACATTTGACCTGTTATATTTGACCTGCTACATTTGACCTGCTATATTTGACCTGCTACATTTTACCTGCTATATTTGACGTGCTATATTTGACCTGTTATATTTGACCTGCTATATTTGACCTGCTATATTTGATCTGTTATATTTGACCTTCTATATTTGACCTGCTATATTTGACCTGCTACATTTGACCTGATATATTTGACCTGCTATATTTGACCGGCTATATTTGACCTCCTATATTTGACCTGCTATTTTGACCTACTATATTTGACCTGCTTTATTTGACCTGCTATATTTGACATGCCATATTTGGTCTGCTACATTTCAGCTGCTATATTTCAGCTGCCATATTTGACCTGCTACGTTTGACCTTTTATATTTGACCTGCTATATTTGATCTGCTATTTTCGACCTGCTATATTTGCCCTGCTATATTTCAGCTGCCAAATTTGACCTGCTACGTTTGACCTTCTATAATTGACCTGGTATATTTCATCTGCTATATTTTAACTGCTTTGTTGACCTGCTATAGTTGACCTGCTATATTTGACCTGCTATTTTTGAACTTGTTTATTTGACCTGCTATGTTTGAACTGCTATATTTGACCGGCTTTATTTGACCTTCTATGTTTGACCTGGTATATTTGACCTGGTATATTTGACCTTGCCATATTTCACCTGCTTTTTTGAGCCGCTATTATTTCATCTGTCTAAAATTAAAAATAAATTAAAAAAAAAAAATAATAATAAAATGCCGGTTGGCTACCTATCACTTTCCTTAAAATAACCCCAAAAAATCCGTACAACTAAATCGTAAAATCTGAAACATTGCTGGTTCGTGTGCAAATCATAAAGTTTTGTGCAAAGTATCTGTTCGAATTGATTTTTATAAAAATTTGCCGCGCGGATGCTCAAAACTGCTGCGCGGCATCTGTGAGGTAGCTGCGCGGTCGCGCGGCCGCGCAGCTTAAAGGTAACATTGGTAACGACCCCTTGGATTGGTGGGTATATTATTTTAAAAGCTAATAGTGTGACAGATGCAAGTGCCCCAGTTGCACCGCGGTTAACCTGGCAATGATTTATTTATGCCGTTCTATAAAGCACTGCAATAAACAGGAAGTACGTCAATACTTACGAGTTTGTGTGGCAACATGGCGTGGCGCCAATAGGGTTGCATATCGCCTTGAACCACATGTGGCGATAGAGTGGCGACTGCTCGTACGGGACGTCACCACACCGACCGTCGGGTCTCTGGTAGGTGGGAGGAATGTAGTACGCTCCTCTTTCCTCTTTTAGATAAGCGTCGATGGAGTTCTGCTCGTCAGTGGTCAAAGGTCGCGTCAGCCATCTTCCCTTGGCGCCACCGGTCAGAAAATCGGGACACGTGGCGTTGTTTCGGTGGCCAACTAAGGGCGGGTAACGAGTTAAAAATCCCGAGTTGTCTTTTCTTGGTTGCTGGTTCATGATAAGGAGTTTATATAAGATCAATAAATTGATGAGTCCGATACCTAACAAGAAGGTCGTTTTGTGTTTAGAACCCAATGGAGAAAGGCAATGATTGTTCCTCATGATAATTAGGCAGTTTGGCCCAGCAGCACAGAGGTGCAGTATCGATACACTATAGCAGTCAGATGGCAATTAGGCAGTTTGGCCCAGCAGCCCAGAGGTGCAGTATCGATACGCTATAGCAGTCAGATGGCAATTAGGCAGTTTGGTCCAGCAACACAGAGGTGCAGTATCGATACGCTATAGCAGTCAGATGGCAATTAGGCAGTTTGGCCCAGCAGCTCAGAGGTGCAGTAACGATACACTACAACAGTCAGATGGTTGTCTTCAGTTCAAAGTTCAAGGTCGGGTTTCGAGTTTTAAAAATGTCATTTATAAAAATGAGATGTTCATAAGTAAATTTATAACTTGAACATCTACCCAGACGAGCATATGACATCCACCCAGGCGAGCATATGACATCCACCCAGGCGAGCATATGACATCCACCCAGGCGAGCATATGACATCCACCCAGACGAGCATATGACATCCACCCAGGCGAGCATATGACATCCACCCAGGCGAGCATATGACATCCACCCAGACGAGCATATGACATCCACCCAGGCGAGCATATGACATCCACCCAGACGAGCATAGGACATCCACCCAGACGAGCATATGACATCCACCCAGACGAGCATATGACATCCACCCAGACGAGCATATGACATCCACCCAGACGAGCATATGACATCCACCCAGACGAGCATATGACATCCACCCAGACGAGCATATGACATCCACCCAGACGAGCATATGACATCCACCCAGACGAGCATATGAAATCCACCCAGACGAGCATATGACATCCACCCAGACGAGCATATGACATCCACCCAGGCGAGCATATGACATCCACCCAGACGAGCATATGACATCCACCCAGACGAGCATATGACATCCACCCAGACGAGCATATGACATCCACCCAGACGAGCATATGACATCCACCCAGACGAGCATATGACATCCACCCAGGCGAGCATATGACATCCACCCAGACGAGCATATGACATCCACCCTGACCTGTAAAATGTGTAACTCTCACCAATAGAGGCTATAATACATATTACTCATGAAAAATGGGTTTCTATCGCCAGACAAGTATGTAAAAAAATGTTACATTCACCAGACAAGTATGTAAAATATAATGTTACTCTCGACAGACAAGCGTGTAAAAAAAGTTATTCTCGCCAGACGCCAGACACATATGTAAAATATAATGTTACTGTTGCCAGACAAGTATGTAAGTGTCCTTATCATTGTTGCCACTCCTAAGTTTTTCTGCTCTCGTCTATCTTTCTATAATTTCGACTCCAGAATCTAGGTTATTTTTTCATCGCAATTATTTATTTTAACATAACGCGTCTAGTATTACAATGAATTCTGAGAATTATTTATAGGAACATTTTAAAATACAACTTGTTGAAAAGTTGAAAACAAAAAAAATCTCATTGCAAATGGATGAGAAAACTATCAACACTGCGCATCACTAAAATAAGATTTAGCTTGAACCAGCGTGATAGATCACAAGACCTGTCACGTCCAATCCAAGCCTGTGTTCGGGACCATCCTGCTATTATATCTTACAAAGAAATGCTATTATATCTTACAAAGAAATTCTATGTTCAACACGACATTGTTCAACATGTCTATTTTATTTTTTTCTTTCAGCAAGGTGTTTTATGTTGATGAGAATAAAGCTAGAAGCTCGGACTCGTCGCGCGCGGGGGGGGGGGGGGGGGGGGGAGGAATTAGAGCAGCGGTTCTCAACGTGTGGGTCGTGACCCCTTTCACAATCATTACTCATTTAATCTACTTTTTTTTCTGCTAACAGTATTGTTACTGAGGGCCATAGCTTTCACGTCTTTGTCATCTTTTTCCAGAACAGTTTTAAAAAAGGCTGATATGGATGGTTTGATTCTCTCCTATAGTATGATTTTTCCCAGATTTAGCTATGGGTAAAGAAATTTCATATGCAGCCTCAAGAGTATGATTAACAGTTGCAGTATGAGCAGTAGACTGACAAGAGTACGATTGACAGTTGCAGTGTGAGTAGTAAACAGACAAGAGTACGATTGAAAGTTGCAATATGAGCAGTAAACTGACAAGAGTATGATTGGCAGGAGCAGTATGAGCAGTACACAGACAAGAGTATGATTGGCTCAGTTTCGAATTGCCCCCACCCCCTAAACAATCAAAGTGCCCCCCCTTAGGGGCGTGGGCGTTTTAGAGGATGACGTAATAGAATTATTTCTGTGATTTTGTCAACACTTTCTCTGTTACTTCTCAAATAAAAATTAAAAGACAAAATATTTCCATATATTTAAAAGGCTATTTATTTTTAGATTTCTCTTTGACCGAGTGACTCAGTTTAAACGGTATGGGGGCCTCTGGACTTTGTATAGCTGGAGCTAGCCTAAATCCGGCCCTCCATCTAAGGATCCTTTCCCCACCCCCAGCATTAACATCTTTTCTCGGCGGGTACAAACATACACACAGATGGTGATGGTCTCTTCGTTTCCCCTTGCACAGAAAAAAAACTACATTCATTGGCTCTTTTCTTTCTTATAATACGTTCAATAATCTCTAACACTCTCCAGTTGATGTAAAATTAAATAGTCTCTAACACTGTCTTGTTATTCTAAAGCTATTTCTTAGACCGGTGTACAAAAGTTTTTCTTATTGTCAAAATGGAATTCGTTCTCTGATTACGCTACTTATCATGCAAGCGATATAAAGATGCATTAGTTTAATCCATTTATTTATATTTTTTTTGGTTCTGTCTGCGGCTGCTCGTCACCATAAAAATTTTTTATGAGAGTCGTGTTGTGTGTCATACAAGAAACCCACATACAATCCATCACACAACCAGCAGACAATCCATCACATGTTCTCAGGTAATAGGAATATCAAGTTGGAATTATTCAAAGGAAATGGAGACGAAAGGAGATTTGTTCAATGGCCTTTTTCATAAAAATTCTTACGTAATCTTTGCTTATATAAAATTACTTGAAAGGATATTCTTGTCATACGTCCCGGTTGGGCCGGGATCGTCCCGGTTTGACAACATTTGTCTCGATGTCCCGGTCGGTTTTCCCAGGGGTCGCCTAAGACAATCTGAAAACACATATACTCTACAGTTATGAAGTAGAAACAGTACTGGGGGGGAGGGGGGGGTCGCCACAACATGAGGGACTGTATTAAAAGGTCGCGGGATTAATAAGGTTGAGAACCACTGTGTTAGATCACCTCGTCCACGTGAGTTTTGTCATGTTTATTGTAGATAGTGTCGTCCAATTATATGTCCAAAAGAAAATACTGTCAACTATATGATGTGTCTAAAGAGAAAGAATGTCAATGATATGAAGTGTCTATAGGGAAAAGACTGTCAACAAAATTATGTGTCTAAAGAGAAAAGAATGTCAACTATAAGATGTGTCTAAAGAGATAAGAATGTCAACTATAAGATGTGTCTAAAGAGAAAAGAATGTCAACTATATGATGTGTCTAAAGAGAAAAGAATGTCAACTATATGATGTGTCTAAAGAGAAAAGAATGTCAACTATATGATGTGTCTAAAGAGAAAAGAATGTCAACTATATGATGTGTCTAAAGAGAAAAGAATGTCAACTATAAGATGTGTCTAAAGAGAAAAGAATGTCAACTATATGATGTGTCTAAAGAGAAAAGAATGTCAACTATATGATGTGTCTAAAGAGAAAAGAATGTCAACTATATGATGTGTCTAAAGAGAAAAGAATGTCAACTATATGATGTGTCTAAAGAGAAAAGAATGTCAACTATAAGATGTGTCTAAAGAGAAAAGACTGTCAACTATAAGATGTGTCTAAAGAGAAAAGACTGTCAACTATAAGATGTGTCTAAAGAGAAAAGAATGTCAACTATATGATGTGTCTAAAGAGAAAAGAATGTCAACTATATGATGTGTCTAAAGAGAAAAGAATGTCAACTATATGATGTGTCTAAAGAGAAAAGAATGTCAACTATATGATGTGTCTAAAGAGAAAAGAATGTCAACTATATGATGTGTCTAAAGAGAAAAGAATGTCAACTATATGATGTGTCTAAAGAGAAAAGAATGTCAACTATAAGATGTGTCTAAAGAGAAAAGACTGTCAACTATAAGATGTGTCTAAAGAGAAAAGACTGTCAACTATAAGATGTGTCTAAAGAGAAAAGAATGTCAACTATATGATGTGTCTAAAGAGAAAAGAATGTCAACTATATGATGTGTCTAAAGAGAAAAGAATGTCAACTATATGATGTGTCTAAAGAGAAAAGAATGTCAACTATATGATGTGTCTAAAGAGAAAAGAATGTCAACTATAAGATGTGTCTAAAGAGAAAAGACTGTCAACTATAAGATGTGTCTAAAGAGAAAAGAATGTCAACTATAAGATGTGTCTAAAGAGAAAAGAATGTCAACTATAAGATGTGTCTAAAGAGAAAAGACTGTCAACTAAAAGATGTGTCTAAAGAGAAAAGTATGTCAACTATAAGATGTGTCTAAAGAGAAAAGAATGTCAACTATAAGATGTGTCTAAAGAGAAAAGACTGTCAACTATAAGATGTGTCTAAAGAGATAAGAATGTCAACTATAAGATGTGTCTAAAGAGAAAAGAATGTCAACTATAAGATGTGTCTAAAGAGAAAAGAATGTCAACTATAAGATGTGTCTAAAGAGAAAAGAATGTCAACTATAAGATGTGTCTAAAGAGATAAGAATGTCAACTATAAGATGTGTCTAAAGAGATAAGAATGTCAACTATAAGATGTGTCTAAAGAGATAAGAATGTCAACTATAAGATGTGTCTAAAGAGATAAGAATGTCAACTATAAGATGTGTCTAAAGAGATAAGAATGTCAACTATAAGATGTGTCTAAAGAGATAAGAATGTCAACTATAAGATGTGTCTAAAGAGATAAGAATGTCAACTATAAGATGTGTCTAAAGAGATAAGAATGTCAACTATAAGATGTGTCTAAAGAGATAAGAATGTCAACTATAAGATGTGTCTAAAGAGATAAGAATGTCAACTATAAGATGTGTCTAAAGAGATAAGAATGTCAACTATAAGATGTGTCTAAAGAGATAAGAATGTCAACTATAAGATGTGTCTAAAGAGATAAGAATGTCAACTATAAGATGTGTCTAAAGAGATAAGAATGTCAACTATAAGATGTGTCTAAAGAGATAAGAATGTCAACTATAAGATGTGTCTAAAGAGATAAGAATGTCAACTATAAGATGTGTCTAAAGAGAAAAGAATGTCAACTATAAGATGTGTCTAAAGAGAAAAGAATGTCAACTATAAGATGTGTCTAAAGAGATAAGAATGTCAACTATAAGATGTGTCTAAAGAGATAGGAATGTCAACTATAAGATGTGTCTAAAGAGATAAGAATGTCAACTATAAGATGTGTCTAAAGAGATAAGAATGTCAACTATAAGATGTGTCTAAAGAGAAAAGAATGTCAACTATAAGATGTGTCTAAAGAGAAAAGAATGTCAACTATAAGATGTGTCTAAAGAGAAAAGAATGTCAACTATAAGATGTGTCTAAAGAGATAAGAATGTCAACTATAAGATGTGTCTAAAGAGATAAGAATGTCAACTATAAGATGTGTCTAAAGAGATAAGAATGTCAACTATAAGATGTGTCTAAAGAGATAAGAATGTCAACTATAAGATGTGTCTAAAGAGAAAAGAATGTCAACTATAAGATGTGTCTAAAGAGAAAAGAATGTCAACTATAAGATGTGTCTAAAGAGATAAGAATGTCAACTATAAGATGTGTCTAAAGAGATAAGAATGTCAACTATAAGATGTGTCTAAAGAGATAAGAATGTCAACTATAAGATGTGTCTAAAGAGATAAGAATGTCAACTATAAGATGTGTCTAAAGAGATAAGAATGTCAACTATAAGATGTGTCTAAAGAGATAAGAATGTCAACTATAAGATGTGTCTAAAGAGATAAGAATGTCAACTATAAGATGTGTCTAAAGAGATAAGAATGTCAACTATAAGATGTGTCTAAAGAGATAAGAATGTCAACTATAAGATGTGTCTAAAGAGATAAGAATGTCAACTATAAGATGTGTCTAAAGAGATAAGAATGTCAACTATAAGATGTGTCTAAAGAGATAAGAATGTCAACTATAAGATGTGTCTAAAGAGATAAGAATGTCAACTATAAGATGTGTCTAAAGAGATAAGAATGTCAACTATAAGATGTGTCTAAAGAGATAAGAATGTCAACTATAAGATGTGTCTAAAGAGATAAGAATGTCAACTATAAGATGTGTCTAAAGAGATAAGAATGTCAACTATAAGATGTGTCTAAAGAGATAAGAATGTCAACTATAAGATGTGTCTAAAGAGATAAGAATGTCAACTATAAGATGTGTCTAAAGAGATAAGAATGTCAACTATAAGATGTGTCTAAAGAGATAAGAATGTCAACTATAAGATGTGTCTAAAGAGATAAGAATGTCAACTATAAGATGTGTCTAAAGAGATAAGAATGTCAACTATAAGATGTGTCTAAAGAGAAAAGAATGTCAACTATAAGATGTGTCTAAAGAGAAAAGAATGTCAACTATAAGATGTGTCTAAAGAGATAAGAATGTCAACTATAAGATGTGTCTAAAGAGATAAGAATGTCAACTATAAGATGTGTCTAAAGAGATAAGAATGTCAACTATAAGATGTGTCTAAAGAGATAAGAATGTCAACTATAAGATGTGTCTAAAGAGAAAAGAATGTCAACTATAAGATGTGTCTAAAGAGATAAGAATGTCAACTATAAGATGTGTCTAAAGAGAAAAGAATGTCAACTATAAGATGTGTCTAAAGAGATAAGAATGTCAACTATAAGATGTGTCTAAAGAGAAAAGAATGTCAACTATAAGATGTGTCTAAAGAGAAAAGAATGTCAACTATAAGATGTGTCTAAAGAGATAAGAATGTCAACTATAAGATGTGTCTAAAGAGAAAAGAATGTCAACTATAAGATGTGTCTAAAGAGATAAGAATGTCAACTATAAGATGTGTCTAAAGAGAAAAGAATGTCAACTATAAGATGTGTCTAAAGAGATAAGAATGTCAACTATAAGATGTGTCTAAAGAGATAAGAATGTCAACTATAAGATGTGTCTAAAGAGATAAGAATGTCAACTATAAGATGTGTCTAAAGAGATAAGAATGTCAACTATAAGATGTGTCTAAAGAGATAAGAATGTCAACTATAAGATGTGTCTAAAGAGATAAGAATGTCAACTATAAGATGTGTCTAAAGAGATAAGAATGTCAACTATAAGATGTGTCTAAAGAGATAAGAATGTCAACTATAAGATGTGTCTAAAGAGATAAGAATGTCAACTATAAGATGTGTCTAAAGAGATAAGAATGTCAACTATAAGATGTGTCTAAAGAGATAAGAATGTCAACTATAAGATGTGTCTAAAGAGATAAGAATGTCAACTATAAGATGTGTCTAAAGAGATAAGAATGTCAACTATAAGATGTGTCTAAAGAGATAAGAATGTCAACTATAAGATGTGTCTAAAGAGATAAGAATGTCAACTATAAGATGTGTCTAAAGAGATAAGAATGTCAACTATAAGATGTGTCTAAAGAGATAAGAATGTCAACTATAAGATGTGTCTAAAGAGATAAGAATGTCAACTATAAGATGTGTCTAAAGAGATAAGAATGTCAACTATAAGATGTGTCTAAAGAGATAAGAATGTCAACTATAAGATGTGTCTAAAGAGATAAGAATGTCAACTATAAGATGTGTCTAAAGAGATAAGAATGTCAACTATAAGATGTGTCTAAAGAGATAAGAATGTCAACTATAAGATGTGTCTAAAGAGATAAGAATGTCAACTATAAGATGTGTCTAAAGAGATAAGAATGTCAACTATAAGATGTGTCTAAAGAGATAAGAATGTCAACTATAAGATGTGTCTAAAGAGATAAGAATGTCAACTATAAGATGTGTCTAAAGAGATAAGAATGTCAACTATAAGATGTGTCTAAAGAGATAAGAATGTCAACTATAAGATGTGTCTAAAGAGATAAGAATGTCAACTATAAGATGTGTCTAAAGAGATAAGAATGTCAACTATAAGATGTGTCTAAAGAGATAAGAATGTCAACTATAAGATGTGTCTAAAGAGATAAGAATGTCAACTATAAGATGTGTCTAAAGAGATAAGAATGTCAACTATAAGATGTGTCTAAAGAGATAAGAATGTCAACTATAAGATGTGTCTAAAGAGATAAGAATGTCAACTATAAGATGTGTCTAAAGAGAAAAGAATGTCAACTATAAGATGTGTCTAAAGAGATAAGAATGTCAACTATAAGATGTGTCTAAAGAGAAAAGAATGTCAACTATAAGATGTGTCTAAAGAGATAAGAATGTCAACTATAAGATGTGTCTAAAGAGATAAGAATGTCAACTATAAGATGTGTCTAAAGAGAAAAGAATGTCAACTATAAGATGTGTCTAAAGAGAAAAGAATGTCAACTATAAGATGTGTCTAAAGAGATAAGAATGTCAACTATAAGATGTGTCTAAAGAGAAAAGAATGTCAACTATAAGATGTGTCTAAAGAGAAAAGAATGTCAACTATAAGATGTGTCTAAAGAGATAAGAATGTCAACTATAAGATGTGTCTAAAGAGAAAAGAATGTCAACTATAAGATGTGTCTAAAGAGAAAAGAATGTCAACTATAAGATGTGTCTAAAGAGATAAGAATGTCAACTATAAGATGTGTCTAAAGAGATAAGAATGTCAACTATAAGATGTGTCTAAAGAGATAAGAATGTCAACTATAAGATGTGTCTAAAGAGATAAGAATGTCAACTATAAGATGTGTCTAAAGAGATAAGAATGTCAACTATAAGATGTGTCTAAAGAGATAAGAATGTCAACTATAAGATGTGTCTAAAGAGATAAGAATGTCAACTATAAGATGTGTCTAAAGAGATAAGAATGTCAACTATAAGATGTGTCTAAAGAGATAAGAATGTCAACTATAAGATGTGTCTAAAGAGATAAGAATGTCAACTATAAGATGTGTCTAAAGAGATAAGAATGTCAACTATAAGATGTGTCTAAAGAGATAAGAATGTCAACTATAAGATGTGTCTAAAGAGATAAGAATGTCAACTATAAGATGTGTCTAAAGAGATAAGAATGTCAACTATAAGATGTGTCTAAAGAGATAAGAATGTCAACTATAAGATGTGTCTAAAGAGATAAGAATGTCAACTATAAGATGTGTCTAAAGAGATAAGAATGTCAACTATAAGATGTGTCTAAAGAGATAAGAATGTCAACTATAAGATGTGTCTAAAGAGATAAGAATGTCAACTATAAGATGTGTCTAAAGAGATAAGAATGTCAACTATAAGATGTGTCTAAAGAGATAAGAATGTCAACTATAAGATGTGTCTAAAGAGATAAAAGAATGTCAACTATAAGATGTGTCTAAAGAGATAAGAATGTCAACTATAAGATGTGTCTAAAGAGAAAAGAATGTCAACTATAAGATGTGTCTAAAGAGATAAGAATGTCAACTATAAGATGTGTCTAAAGAGATAAGAATGTCAACTATAAGATGTGTCTAAAGAGATAAGAATGTCAACTATAAGATGTGTCTAAAGAGATAAGAATGTCAACTATAAGATGTGTCTAAAGAGATAAGAATGTCAACTATAAGATGTGTCTAAAGAGATAAGAATGTCAACTATAAGATGTGTCTAAAGAGATAAGAATGTCAACTATAAGATGTGTCTAAAGAGATAAGAATGTCAACTATAAGATGTGTCTAAAGAGATAAGAATGTCAACTATAAGATGTGTCTAAAGAGATAAGAATGTCAACTATAAGATGTGTCTAAAGAGATAAGAATGTCAACTATAAGATGTGTCTAAAGAGATAAGAATGTCAACTATAAGATGTGTCTAAAGAGATAAGAATGTCAACTATAAGATGTGTCTAAAGAGATAAGAATGTCAACTATAAGATGTGTCTAAAGAGATAAGAATGTCAACTATAAGATGTGTCTAAAGAGATAAGAATGTCAACTATAAGATGTGTCTAAAGAGATAAGAATGTCAACTATAAGATGTGTCTAAAGAGATAAGAATGTCAACTATAAGATGTGTCTAAAGAGATAAGAATGTCAACTATAAGATGTGTCTAAAGAGATAAGAATGTCAACTATAAGATGTGTCTAAAGAGATAAGAATGTCAACTATAAGATGTGTCTAAAGAGATAAGAATGTCAACTATAAGATGTGTCTAAAGAGATAAGAATGTCAACTATAAGATGTGTCTAAAGAGATAAGAATGTCAACTATAAGATGTGTCTAAAGAGATAAGAATGTCAACTATAAGATGTGTCTAAAGAGATAAGAATGTCAACTATAAGATGTGTCTAAAGAGATAAGAATGTCAACTATAAGATGTGTCTAAAGAGATAAGAATGTCAACTATAAGATGTGTCTAAAGAGATAAGAATGTCAACTATAAGATGTGTCTAAAGAGATAAGAATGTCAACTATAAGATGTGTCTAAAGAGATAAGAATGTCAACTATAAGATGTGTCTAAAGAGATAAGAATGTCAACTATAAGATGTGTCTAAAGAGATAAGAATGTCAACTATAAGATGTGTCTAAAGAGAAAAGAATGTCAACTATAAGATGTGTCTAAAGAGATAAGAATGTCAACTATAAGATGTGTCTAAAGAGATAAGAATGTCAACTATAAGATGTGTCTAAAGAGATAAGAATGTCAACTATAAGATGTGTCTAAAGAGATAAGAATGTCAACTATAAGATGTGTCTAAAGAGAAAAGAATGTCAACTATAAGATGTGTCTAAAGAGAAAAGAATGTCAACTATAAGATGTGTCTAAAGAGATAAGAATGTCAACTATAAGATGTGTCTAAAGAGAAAAGAATGTCAACTATAAGATGTGTCTAAAGAGAAAAGAATGTCAACTATAAGATGTGTCTAAAGAGATAAGAATGTCAACTATAAGATGTGTCTAAAGAGAAAAGAATGTCAACTATAAGATGTGTCTAAAGAGATAAGAATGTCAACTATAAGATGTGTCTAAAGAGATAAGAATGTCAACTATAAGATGTGTCTAAAGAGATAAGAATGTCAACTATAAGATGTGTCTAAAGAGATAAGAATGTCAACTATAAGATGTGTCTAAAGAGATAAGAATGTCAACTATAAGATGTGTCTAAAGAGATAAGAATGTCAACTATAAGATGTGTCTAAAGAGATAAGAATGTCAACTATAAGATGTGTCTAAAGAGATAAGAATGTCAACTATAAGATGTGTCTAAAGAGATAAGAATGTCAACTATAAGATGTGTCTAAAGAGATAAGAATGTCAACTATAAGATGTGTCTAAAGAGATAAGAATGTCAACTATAAGATGTGTCTAAAGAGATAAGAATGTCAACTATAAGATGTGTCTAAAGAGATAAGAATGTCAACTATAAGATGTGTCTAAAGAGATAAGAATGTCAACTATAAGATGTGTCTAAAGAGATAAGAATGTCAACTATAAGATGTGTCTAAAGAGATAAGAATGTCAACTATAAGATGTGTCTAAAGAGATAAGAATGTCAACTATAAGATGTGTCTAAAGAGATAAGAATGTCAACTATAAGATGTGTCTAAAGAGATAAGAATGTCAACTATAAGATGTGTCTAAAGAGATAAGAATGTCAACTATAAGATGTGTCTAAAGAGATAAGAATGTCAACTATAAGATGTGTCTAAAGAGATAAGAATGTCAACTATAAGATGTGTCTAAAGAGATAAGAATGTCAACTATAAGATGTGTCTAAAGAGATAAGAATGTCAACTATAAGATGTGTCTAAAGAGATAAGAATGTCAACTATAAGATGTGTCTAAAGAGATAAGAATGTCAACTATAAGATGTGTCTAAAGAGAAAAGAATGTCAACTATAAGATGTGTCTAAAGAGATAAGAATGTCAACTATAAGATGTGTCTAAAGAGAAAGAATGTCAACTATAAGATGTGTCTAAAGAGATAAGAATGTCAACTATAAGATGTGTCTAAAGAGAAAAGAATGTCAACTATAAGATGTGTCTAAAGAGATAAGAATGTCAACTATAAGATGTGTCTAAAGAGAAAAGAATGTCAACTATAAGATGTGTCTAAAGAGAAAAGAATGTCAACTATAAGATGTGTCTAAAGAGATAAGAATGTCAACTATAAGATGTGTCTAAAGAGAAAAGAATGTCAACTATAAGATGTGTCTAAAGAGAAAAGAATGTCAACTATAAGATGTGTCTAAAGAGATAAGAATGTCAACTATAAGATGTGTCTAAAGAGAAAAGAATGTCAACTATAAGATGTGTCTAAAGAGAAAGAATGTCAACTATAAGATGTGTCTAAAGAGAAAGAATGTCAACTATAAGATGTGTCTAAAGAGATAAGAATGTCAACTATAAGATGTGTCTAAAGAGAAAAGAATGTCAACTATAAGATGTGTCTAAAGAGAAAAGAATGTCAACTATAAGATGTGTCTAAAGAGAAAAGAATGTCAACTATAAGATGTGTCTAAAGAGAAAAGAATGTCAACTATAAGATGTGTCTAAAGAGATAAGAATGTCAACTATAAGATGTGTCTAAAGAGATAAGAATGTCAACTATAAGATGTGTCTAAAGAGATAAGAATGTCAACTATAAGATGTGTCTAAAGAGAAAAGAATGTCAACTATAAGATGTGTCTAAAGAGATAAGAATGTCAACTATAAGATGTGTCTAAAGAGAAAAGAATGTCAACTATAAGATGTGTCTAAAGAGATAAGAATGTCAACTATAAGATGTGTCTAAAGAGAAAAGAATGTCAACTATAAGATGTGTCTAAAGAGATAAGAATGTCAACTATAAGATGTGTCTAAAGAGAAAAGAATGTCAACTATAAGATGTGTCTAAAGAGATAAGAATGTCAACTATAAGATGTGTCTAAAGAGATAAGAATGTCAACTATAAGATGTGTCTAAAGAGATAAGAATGTCAACTATAAGATGTGTCTAAAGAGATAAGAATGTCAACTATAAGATGTGTCTAAAGAGATAAGAATGTCAACTATAAGATGTGTCTAAAGAGATAAGAATGTCAACTATAAGATGTGTCTAAAGAGATAAGAATGTCAACTATAAGATGTGTCTAAAGAGATAAGAATGTCAACTATAAGATGTGTCTAAAGAGATAAGAATGTCAACTATAAGATGTGTCTAAAGAGATAAGAATGTCAACTATAAGATGTGTCTAAAGAGATAAGAATGTCAACTATAAGATGTGTCTAAAGAGATAAGAATGTCAACTATAAGATGTGTCTAAAGAGATAAGAATGTCAACTATAAGATGTGTCTAAAGAGATAAGAATGTCAACTATAAGATGTGTCTAAAGAGATAAGAATGTCAACTATAAGATGTGTCTAAAGAGATAAGAATGTCAACTATAAGATGTGTCTAAAGAGATAAGAATGTCAACTATAAGATGTGTCTAAAGAGATAAGAATGTCAACTATAAGATGTGTCTAAAGAGATAAGAATGTCAACTATAAGATGTGTCTAAAGAGATAAGAATGTCAACTATAAGATGTGTCTAAAGAGATAAGAATGTCAACTATAAGATGTGTCTAAAGAGATAAGAATGTCAACTATAAGATGTGTCTAAAGAGAAAAGAATGTCAACTATAAGATGTGTCTAAAGAGATAAGAATGTCAACTATAAGATGTGTCTAAAGAGAAAAGAATGTCAACTATAAGATGTGTCTAAAGAGATAAGAATGTCAACTATAAGATGTGTCTAAAGAGAAAAGAATGTCAACTATAAGATGTGTCTAAAGAGATAAGAATGTCAACTATAAGATGTGTCTAAAGAGAAAAGAATGTCAACTATAAGATGTGTCTAAAGAGATAAGAATGTCAACTATAAGATGTGTCTAAAGAGAAAAGAATGTCAACTATAAGATGTGTCTAAAGAGAAAAGAATGTCAACTATAAGATGTGTCTAAAGAGATAAGAATGTCAACTATAAGATGTGTCTAAAGAGAAAAGAATGTCAACTATAAGATGTGTCTAAAGAGATAAGAATGTCAACTATAAGATGTGTCTAAAGAGAAAAGAATGTCAACTATAAGATGTGTCTAAAGAGATAAGAATGTCAACTATAAGATGTGTCTAAAGAGATAAGAATGTCAACTATAAGATGTGTCTAAAGAGATAAGAATGTCAACTATAAGATGTGTCTAAAGAGATAAGAATGTCAACTATAAGATGTGTCTAAAGAGATAAGAATGTCAACTATAAGATGTGTCTAAAGAGATAAGAATGTCAACTATAAGATGTGTCTAAAGAGATAAGAATGTCAACTATAAGATGTGTCTAAAGAGATAAGAATGTCAACTATAAGATGTGTCTAAAGAGATAAGAATGTCAACTATAAGATGTGTCTAAAGAGATAAGAATGTCAACTATAAGATGTGTCTAAAGAGATAAGAATGTCAACTATAAGATGTGTCTAAAGAGATAAGAATGTCAACTATAAGATGTGTCTAAAGAGATAAGAATGTCAACTATAAGATGTGTCTAAAGAGATAAGAATGTCAACTATAAGATGTGTCTAAAGAGATAAGAATGTCAACTATAAGATGTGTCTAAAGAGATAAGAATGTCAACTATAAGATGTGTCTAAAGAGATAAGAATGTCAACTATAAGATGTGTCTAAAGAGATAAGAATGTCAACTATAAGATGTGTCTAAAGAGATAAGAATGTCAACTATAAGATGTGTCTAAAGAGATAAGAATGTCAACTATAAGATGTGTCTAAAGAGATAAGAATGTCAACTATAAGATGTGTCTAAAGAGATAAGAATGTCAACTATAAGATGTGTCTAAAGAGATAAGAATGTCAACTATAAGATGTGTCTAAAGAGATAAGAATGTCAACTATAAGATGTGTCTAAAGAGATAAGAATGTCAACTATAAGATGTGTCTAAAGAGATAAGAATGTCAACTATAAGATGTGTCTAAAGAGATAAGAATGTCAACTATAAGATGTGTCTAAAGAGATAAGAATGTCAACTATAAGATGTGTCTAAAGAGATAAGAATGTCAACTATAAGATGTGTCTAAAGAGATAAGAATGTCAACTATAAGATGTGTCTAAAGAGATAAGAATGTCAACTATAAGATGTGTCTAAAGAGAAAGAATGTCAACTATAAGATGTGTCTAAAGAGATAAGAATGTCAACTATAAGATGTGTCTAAAGAGATAAGAATGTCAACTATAAGATGTGTCTAAAGAGAAAAGAATGTCAACTATAAGATGTGTCTAAAGAGATAAGAATGTCAACTATAAGATGTGTCTAAAGAGAAAAGAATGTCAACTATAAGATGTGTCTAAAGAGAAAAGAATGTCAACTATAAGATGTGTCTAAAGAGATAAGAATGTCAACTATAAGATGTGTCTAAAGAGAAAAGAATGTCAACTATAAGATGTGTCTAAAGAGAAAAGAATGTCAACTATAAGATGTGTCTAAAGAGATAAGAATGTCAACTATAAGATGTGTCTAAAGAGAAAAGAATGTCAACTATAAGATGTGTCTAAAGAGAAAAGAATGTCAACTATAAGATGTGTCTAAAGAGAAAAGAATGTCAACTATAAGATGTGTCTAAAGAGATAAGAATGTCAACTATAAGATGTGTCTAAAGAGATAAGAATGTCAACTATAAGATGTGTCTAAAGAGATAAGAATGTCAACTATAAGATAATGTGTCTAAAGAGATAAGAATGTCAACTATAAGATGTGTCTAAAGAGATAAGAATGTCAACTATAAGATGTGTCTAAAGAGATAAGAATGTCAACTATAAGATGTGTCTAAAGAGAAAAGAATGTCAACTATAAGATGTGTCTAAAGAGATAAGAATGTCAACTATAAGATGTGTCTAAAGAGATAAGAATGTCAACTATAAGATGTGTCTAAAGAGATAAGAATGTCAACTATAAGATGTGTCTAAAGAGATAAGAATGTCAACTATAAGATGTGTCTAAAGAGATAAGAATGTCAACTATAAGATGTGTCTAAAGAGATAAGAATGTCAACTATAAGATGTGTCTAAAGAGATAAGAATGTCAACTATAAGATGTGTCTAAAGAGATAAGAATGTCAACTATAAGATGTGTCTAAAGAGATAAGAATGTCAACTATAAGATGTGTCTAAAGAGATAAGAATGTCAACTATAAGATGTGTCTAAAGAGATAAGAATGTCAACTATAAGATGTGTCTAAAGAGATAAGAATGTCAACTATAAGATGTGTCTAAAGAGATAAGAATGTCAACTATAAGATGTGTCTAAAGAGATAAGAATGTCAACTATAAGATGTGTCTAAAGAGATAAGAATGTCAACTATAAGATGTGTCTAAAAAGAGATAAGAATGTCAACTATAAGATGTGTCTAAAGAGATAAGAATGTCAACTATAGATGTGTCTAAAGAGATAAGAATGTCAACATATAAGATTGTGTCTAAAGAGAAAAGAATGTCAACTATAAGATGTGTCTAAAGAGATAAGAATGTCAACTATAAGATGTGTCTAAAGAGAAAAGAATGTCAACTATAAGATGTGTCTAAAGAGATAAGAATGTCAACTATAAGATGTGTCTAAAGAGAAAAGAATGTCAACTATAAGATGTGTCTAAAGAGATAAGAATGTCAACTATAAGATGTGTCTAAAGAGAAAAGAATGTCAACTATAAGATGTGTCTAAAGAGAAAAGAATGTCAACTATAAGATGTGTCTAAAGAGATAAGAATGTCAACTATAAGATGTGTCTAAAGAGAAAAGAATGTCACTATAAGATGTGTCTAAAGAGAAAAGAATGTCAACTATAAGATGTGTCTAAAGAGATAAGAATGTCAACTATAAGATGTGTCTAAAGAGATAAGAATGTCAACTATAAGATGTGTCTAAAGAGAAATGAAGTCAACTATAAGATGTGTCTAAAGAGAAAGGAATGTCAACTATAAGATGTGTCTAAAGAGATAAGAATGTCAACTATAAGATGTGTCTAAAGAGAAAAGAATGTCAACTATAAGATGTGTCTAAAGAGAAAAGAATGTCAACTATAAGATGTGTCTAAAGAGAAAAGAATGTCAACTATAAGATGTGTCTAAAGAGAAAAGAATGTCAACTATAAGATGTGTCTAAAGAGATAAGAATGTCAACTATAAGATGTGTCTAAAGAGATAAGAATGTCAACTATAAGATGTGTCTAAAGAGAAAAGAATGTCAACTATAAGATGTGTCAAAAGAGAAAAGAATGTCAACTATAAGATGTGTCTAAAGAGATAAGAATGTCAACTATAAGATGTGTCTAAAGAGATAAGAATGTCAACTATAAGATGTGTCTAAAGAGAAAAGAATGTCAACTATAAGATGTGTCTAAAGAGAAAAGAATGTCAACTATAAGATGTGTCTAAAGAGAAAAGAATGTCAACTATAAGATGTGTCTAAAGAGATAAGAATGTCAACTATAAGATGTGTCTAAAGAGAAAAGAATGTCAACTATAAGATGTGTCTAAAGAGATAAGAATGTCAACTATAAGATGTGTCTAAAGAGAAAAGAATGTCAACTATAAGATGTGTCAAAAGAGAAAAGAATGTCAACTATAAGATGTGTCTAAAGAGATAAGAATGTCAACTATAAGATGTGTCTAAAGAGATAAGAATGTCAACTATAAGATGTGTCTAAAGAGAAAAGAATGTCAACTATAAGATGTGTCAAAAGAGAAAAGAATGTCAACTATAAGATGTGTCTAAAGAAATAAGAATGTCAACTATAAGATGTGTCTAAAGAGAAAAGAATGTCAACTATAAGATGTGTCTAAAGAGAAAAGAATGTCAACTATAAGATGTGTCTAAAGAGAAAAGAATGTCAATTATAAGATGTGTCTAAAGAGAAAAGAATGTCAACTATAAGATGTGTCTAAAGAGATAAGAATGTCAACTATAAGATGTGTCTAAAGAGAAAAGAATGTCAACTATAAGATGTGTCTAAAGAGAAAAGAATCAACTATGTGATGTGTCTAAAGAGAAAAGAATGTCAACTATAAGATGTGTCTAAAGAGATAAGAATGTCAACTATAAGATGTGTCTAAAGAGAAAAGAATGTCAACTATAAGATGTGTCTAAAGAGAAAAGAATGTCAACTATAAGATGTGTCTAAAGAGATAAGAATGTCAACTATAAGATGTGTCTAAAGAGATAAGAATGTCAACTATAAGATGTGTCTAAAGAGAAAAGAATGTCAACTATAAGATGTGTCAAAAGAGAAAAGAATGTCAACTATAAGATGTGTCTAAAGAGATAAGAATGTCAACTATAAGATGTGTCTAAAGAGATAAGAATGTCAACTATAAGATGTGTCTAAAGAGAAAAGAATGTCAACTATAAGATGTGTCTAAAGAGAAAAGAATGTCAACTATAAGATGTGTCTAAAGAGAAAAGAATGTCAACTATAAGATGTGTCTAAAGAGATAAGAATGTCAACTATAAGATGTGTCTAAAGAGAAAAGAATGTCAACTATAAGATGTGTCTAAAGAGATAAGAATGTCAACTATAAGATGTGTCTAAAGAGAAAAGAATGTCAACTATAAGATGTGTCAAAAGAGAAAAGAATGTCAACTATAAGATGTGTCTAAAGAGATAAGAATGTCAACTATAAGATGTGTCTAAAGAGATAAGAATGTCAACTATAAGATGTGTCTAAAGAGATAAGAATGTCAACTATAAGATGTGTCTAAAGAGAAAAGAATGTCAACTATAAGATGTGTCAAAAGAGAAAAGAATGTCAACTATAAGATGTGTCTAAAGAGATAAGAATGTCAACTATAAGATGTGTCTAAAGAGATAAGAATGTCAACTATAAGATGTGTCTAAAGAGAAAAGAATGTCAACTATAAGATGTGTCTAAAGAGAAAAGAATGTCAATTATAAGATGTGTCTAAAGAGAAAAGAATGTCAACTATAAGATGTGTCTAAAGAGATAAGAATGTCAACTATAAGATGTGTCTAAAGAGAAAAGAATGTCAACTATAAGATGTGTCTAAAGAGAAAAGAATCAACTATGTGATGTGTCTCAACTTTTTCCAGATCAATAATTACAACGCCCGTTTATTTAGATATACGTTTACATCTAAATCTGCGCCATAGTGATCCACATTTAAACCCCCCCCCCCACCTGATCCACCCCCTCTTCCAATTAATACATTAAAGTAATTTTATTGAATTTTTATTTAGCAATTTCTATTGTTCAAATGACATTTCCATTACTATTAAAATTATTAAGCTGTTCGGAGATATTGGAATAAAATACATTTGCTGGGAAATAGATTTAAATTAGAAATATGAAGGTACGAACAAGTCTTTTTCTCCCTCCCAACACAATTATGAAATTAACAAGTCATTCTCTCGCTCCCAACACAATTATGAAATTAACAAGTCATTTTCTCCCTCCCAACACAATTATGAAAATAACAAGTCATTCTCTCCCTCCCAATACAATTATGAAATTAACAAGTCATTCTCTCCCTCCCAATACAATTATGAAATTAACAAGTCATTCTCTCCCTCCCAATACAATTATGAAATTAACGAGTCATTCTCTCCCTCTCAATACAATTATGAAATTAACGAGTCATTTTCTCCCTCCCAACACAATTATGAAATTAACAAGTCATTCTCTCCCTCCCATCCAACCAACACAAACTTTGAGACGGTTCATACCCTGCGTTACACCTAATGACTTCCGATGACTATATGCCATCGGGAAGGGGGGTGGGGACTCCCTAGAATTCGTTGACATATCACCCACACACTCACTCCCCCCCCCCACACACACATGTAATATTGTGTTGGAAATAACCATGATCACAAGCTCCAGCCGAGGCTGTCTCCCCCTTTTCTCGCCCCTGCATACGCCCCTGTTTGTAGCTAATCCCGACTGTCCCGGTTTCAGCCCTTAAAATTACGGTAAGCTTGCGTAAAGAAATCTTTGAAATATTAAACTGTACCACATGACTAAGCTGTAGGACCCTAAGCAGGCTGATGATAATTGGTATTAAACGGAATAGAGGGAAATAGCCACGGATGGCATCAACCTAGGACAGTGTTCGGCAAATCGCGGCTCGCGAGCCGCATGCGGCTCTTTAACGACCATCATCATCATCATGTCCCTTAGTCCTTCGACCGTTGGGGCGCCACAGATAAAACATAAAAACTATTCTTCTCCATTCCTCTCGGACTTCTGCCCTACGCATATCATCGCTTAGTTTTAATCACGTCCATTCTTTGATGTTGTCTTCCCATCTCTTTCTCTGTCTTCCTCTTCTTCTTCCTCCTCTAGTAGTGCCCTGCAAGATTTCTTGGGCGAGCCCTTGTTTTCTGGTCACGAGGTCATACCATACAAGTTTGCGCTTTTCTACAGACACCAAGAGGTCATCGTATTGCCCAGTTGCTTGACGAATCCTTTCTTTCACTTGTTCATTGGTGATATGGTCTCTATAGCAGATGCAAAGAATGCTTCTGAAACATCTCATCTCCATCACCTTTATTTTCTTTTCAAGTTCTGCTGTTAATGTCCAGGACTCACAGGCATACAAGAAAATGGAGAGGATTAATGAGCGCATCAGCCTGATTTTGGTCCTGGGGGCTATATTTTTGTCGTTCCATATTTTCTTGAGCCTCTTTAGTGCTGTTGTGGTCTGCGCAATCCTGGCCATCAATTCGGGCTTGGAGCCTTCTTCCGAAACTATTGGTCTGAGGTACTTGAATCTGCCAGTGGGCCACAAATCGGGTTTGACTCCGAAAAACATGGCTCTTGAAAAGAAATTTGGCTCTGAAAAAAAATTGTAATCGCCGTGCAGCTGATTTTTTTTGTGGCTCTTTTGCCTAATGAGTTTGCCGACCACTGACCAATTACATTCACATGCTAAGCACAGTAACTAAAGAATTAGTTAGAGCTAACAACATTTGTTATTGCGTTTAAAGTGGATAAGTTTTCTATGTGTTAAAAGTGACGCATATTTAAAACTTTGTAAATATGTAAAAAGAAATTACAAGCACATTTATTGTTATAAACCTTTACAGTTTAAAATAGCACCAAGTATCTATGTTAACACGGCTTACACTTACACAAGATGTGACAGAAAAAATGATGTAAGTTGACTAAAGATAATCCATTTTTTATGAAGCAATAAACACATTAAAAAAACACGTGATGAACTTTGAAAGCCTAATTCCATATAATCCACTGCAATTTTCATCTAGAAAGTGAGACACGTTGGTTTCACCAAGAAAGTGAGACACGATAGTTTCACCAAGAAAGCGAGACACGTTAGTTTCACCAAGAAAGCGAGACGCGATAGTTGCACCAAGAAAGCGAGTCACGTCAGTTTCACCAAGAAAGTGAGACACGATAGTTTCACCAAGAAAGTTAAAGTTAGACAGGTTAGTTTCACCAAGAGAGTGAGGCGCGATTTAAACAGCACAATGATCAATCCGGTTTTTTTGGGTTTTTTTTTTTTTTAATCTCTTTGAAAACAAAACGAAACCAATGCCACGCGCTGAAATCGATAAATTTATAATGCTGTAATCGATAATCTATAACATGAAACTGGGCACTTTTGTTTAGTGATCGTGACGCTGGTGAACGCTAGCCCGGAGGATGGATTGGCCCGAGTCCCCCCACCCATCACCTACCCGCCACTGTCTGTCAGGTACGCCAAGTTATTCTCAAGGTACGTGTTGTTTGACTGCTTCACATCGTATGGACAAGTTTTTCTTAAGGTAGGTCCACCGATGTGAACTAAAGGGCGAGGATTCTAACATTACAACTCTTAGGAACCCCCCCCCCCCCCCGATGTCAGATCAGGGATTCTAACATTACATTTATAGGACCCACAATGTCAGGTCAAGGGTTCTAACATTACATACCTAGGGCCCACAATGTCAGGTCAAGGATTCTAACATTACGTCTCTAGGGCCCACAATGTCAGGTCGAGGATTCTAACATTACTTTTCTAGGACCGACAATGTCAGATCGAGGATTCTAACACTGCATCTCTAGGACCCAGGGTGTCACGTTTAGGATTCTAGCATGACATCTCTGGAACGGTTTTGTTTTAAATAATTAAACGCTGTGTATACTTCAGGAAATGAGTCAAGATTAACATAGATTTTTTTGTTCTAAACAATCATTTCCCAAAGGCCGGGTCACGACCAGATACTGGGCCAGGAAAGCAACAATACCGGGTAACGACCATTTACCGGGACAGTAACGCAACAATACCGGGTCACGACCAGATACCGGGCCAGGAAAGCAACAATACCGGGTAACGACCAATTACCGGGACAGTAACGCAACAATACCGGGTCACGACCAGATACCGGGCCAGGAAAGCAACAATACCGGGTCACGACCAATTATCGGGACAGGAAAGCAACAATACCGGGTCACGACCAGACACCGGGCCCGGAAAGCAAAAATATCGGGTCACGAGACATTTCTCGAAAACCTTATAGCTTGAGTCTTTATTTAAGGGTTGATCACTTTGTGGGAGCACGTGAGGCTAGAGGTCAAGGTGAGTGGAGAAGGTCAGCGTGCGAGGTGAGAGGGTGAGGTCAGAGGAGCTATTTTATTATTTTAACCACTCTGTGAAAGCACAAAAAAAGCCAGTATGTGGGGGTAAGTTGTGGCAACATTTATTTTAAGAATAGTCCATCCAATCACGACATATGCAGACGGGGGGACATCATATCACTCTGTTGAGCAACACCTGTAAGGTCTCAAGCAGTTTCTTCTATTTCCGTTCAATGTTCAGCGATGCGCGAGAGATGATAGGCGAGCAGAGGTTGGATTGTTTCAACACTGTTAAATCCTCATCCAGGCAGGGTTGAGAGTGTAAAGGCAAAGCGTCAAACAGATAACGGCAGTTAATACAGAACTTTTTATCTTTAAAAAAAACAACATAATTAGAGATGAGTGAGGATATCTTGGATCTGAAAATAAAAGTTATCACGTTTTTTTTCTCCAAACCGGAAGTTGCTAGTTCGCAAATACAGCATAACACATCTCATTCAGAAATAAGTGACCAGGTTTTTGTTTGATTTCTTAACATTTTTGGGACTGCTTTTTTTTAAAAAAAATACAAATGTATAAAATTTTATGGACATTTAATTCTGTTTTATGTAAAATATTGACGAGTTTCCTTCGGCCGGATCTTGAAATACCAAGGTCACCGTTATCTTGGTGAAGGTCATGCCTTATCCTTCCTTTTTCGATATGATAATTTATGGCTTGATAAGCACTCATGTTTATTTGTTAAAAGGCCCCGAGTATGCTTTTGTTAGGAAAAGATTTAAACTTTACATGACGAACTGTTGCTGAGTTTCCAACTCGATTCAGATTTAAAGAATTTAATAATTGTAATATTAATATGACACGGGCATATCGGAGGGGTTTGAATTTCCGATTCTAAAAATAACAAAACAGCAACAACAAAAGAAAAAGGGCGAGGGGTATCTTTTTCTGATATAAAACATCTGGTTATTTCTCCATGATATATCGTCGAACTTGGTCTAAAAAATTATACAATGGTTAAGCTGTCATCGGGTGCCACCAAAAGTATTTTTTTAATAGTGCGACAGCGGATTTATACGTCATTTTGTTAATTTATAAATTGGGCCGTGTACTATAAGGGTTTGTCATTCAATGGCGGAAATCTATTAATAGAGCATCCGGGCATAGAGTCTGGCCAATCTCATTAAGATATTAATAAAAACATCCTGCTTTCCGTTTGGCCAATCTCTCAACAGCTGTTCGTCATCTCCACGTAAATGTGAGCCACCATAATGGGTCTTAACCTAGACCAAAACGTGTTTAAAACTTTATTTTACGAACGATTTTACAAACAAATTGTTATTGATATATATATATATTTATGCAGAAATACATTGTTAGAAGCTATCTAAGCTATGTTTTACGAAAACATTGTCTAAAAATAGTAACAAATACGTAATGCGATGTGACGTTTTCCGGTCTTAGAAATGATAAACCCTATTGTAATACTATTATAACCGGAAGTAAGCCATCACCGATACGGAATAAAGCGTTTTGATTTTCCGATTCCATAAATATGGAAACAGGCGGATAAAATAGGACAGAATAAATGAATTTTTTTTATGTGGTAGGTCATGAATGAGGGGTATAAGGCGGTGGCGTAGCTAGGGTTGGCGTCTTCCGGTGCGGTAAACTCATGGTGTCACCCCCTCCCCCTCTTCCTGACTTCCACATGGATTTCTTCTTGTTAAAATAAGTTCACAGAACAACGATGGGAAGCACAAAAACAAAGGTATTGAAGGTCAGGGGGTAAATGTATTTAAGAATTGTAACAACGTTAAGTTATAGTTATTTTTACATTAAATTTACTTCTTTTAAAAAAAATTGTATTTCCTAATTATAGGTCATTTCTGGCGAAACGACCTTGAAATTTTACTAAAGCACGCACTTTATCGGTTACGTGTGTGGAAAATTGACGTGTGATCGGTTATCCTTTCATGAAATTTGGTTAGACCAAATTGTGTGCTCTGTAAATATGACATTTTTCAATTTGGTGTCACCTCTGAGATGTTGTCACCCTGTGCGGTCCGCATCTCGCTAGCTAAGCCACCGAGTATACGACTTAGTTTGGGAACCGCTGATAGGAATGTGACTTAAGGGTTCTCGCAAAAACCTGTCCACTTGCTTACGGCGCTGGCTAATATTACTCTTTTGCATTTCATTTTGATTATTACCAGTATGTCGGCGGGTCGGTTTTTTTCTATAAAGTGATAAATCAATGAGTTTTTCTACAAACAAACAAAAGGGCCAACATTTGCACCTGTTACATCCGACCCGTGTGACCGTCAGTACTAAAGAGAGCGTATCCTAAAAAGAACGTATCCTAAAAAGAGCGTATCCTAAAAAGAACGTATCCTAAATAGAACGCATCCTAAAAAGAACGTATCCTAAAAAGGACGTATCCTGAAAGGACGTATCCTTAAAAGGACGTATCCTAAAAAGGACGTATCCAAAAAAGGACGTATCCTAAAAAGGACGCATCCTAAAAAGAACGCAGCCTAAAAAGAACGCATCCTAAAAAGAACGCATCCTAAAAAGAACGTATACTATATGGACGTATCCTAAAAAGGACGCATCCTAAAAAGGACGCATCCTAAAAAGGACGCATCCTAAAAAGGACGCATCCTAAAAAGAACGCATCCTAAAAAGAACATATCCCTTAATCGTTTGCTTCTATACCGGTAGATAGAATTTCATCACATGTTTTAATTTTAACAATTGGATGTTATCAAATAATGCATTGTATCATATATATATATATACTATATATATATATATATATATATAATATTTGTTGTTTTTTCTATAAATATTTTTTAAAGAACCGCCGATAAATATACGCAAATTAAATTAAATCTTTATTTTTTTTCTTTTCTGGTTTCATGAAAACAAGAATTATTTCGTACTCAAATATTACAAAAATAAATTTTTAATTATAAGTAAACACCACAAAAGTAAATAAAGGAATTTTGTTTCCCAATAGGATAAAAGAGATGATTGTGTCCCTTGACAACGAGAACAACGCAGGTTGACAACATCGCGAGATTTGGGTTAATGGCGTGGGGGGGGGGGGGGACCAAAAGAAACAGGTTTTCAGTTTGAGACATTAATTCACACCTGCTTAGAACATTTGCACTCTGCTTTGGTTTGGTTTTATTTGGTGTGCTGTTGTTTGGTGTGCTGTTGTTTGGTTTGCTGTTGTTTGGTGTGCTGTTGTTTGGTTTGCTGTTGTTTGGTTTGCTGTTATTTCGTTTGCTGTTGTTTGATGTGCTGTTGTTTGGTTTGCTGTTGTTTGGTGTGCTTTTGTTTGGTTTGCTGTTTGGTTTGCTGTTGTTTGTTTTGCTGTTGTTTGGTTTGCTGTTGTTTGTTTTGCTGTTGTTTGTTTTGCTGTTGTTTGGTTTGCTGTTGTTTGGTTTGCTGTTGCATGTATGTATCTCATGAGCCTCACTAAGGTGATCATTTGAGAAGACCACTTCTATAACATGTAGAAGACCACTTCTCTAACATGTAGAAGACCACTTCTCTCACATGTAGAAGACCACTTCTCTAACATGTAGAAGACCACTTCTCTAACATGTAGAAGACCACTTCTCTAACATGTAGAAGACCACTTCTCTAACATGTAGAAGACCACTTCTCTAACATGTAGAAGACCACTTCTATAACATGTAGAAGATCACTTCTCTAACATGTAGAAGACCACTTCTCTAACATGTAGAAGATCACTTCTATAACATGTAGAAGACCACTTCTATAACATGTAGAAGATCACTTCTCTAACATGTAGAAGACCACTTCTCTAACATGTAGAAGACCACTTCTATAACATGTAGAAGACCACTTCTATAACATGTAGAAGACCACTTCTCTAACATGTAGAAGACCACTTCTCTAACATGTAGAAGACCACTTCTCTAACATGTAGAAGATTACTTCTCTAACATGTAGAAGACCACTTCTCTAACATGTAGAAGACCACTTCTCTAAAATGTAGAAGACCACTTCTCTAACATGTAGAAGACCACTTCTATAACATGTAGAAGATCACTTCTCTAACATGTAGAAGACCACTTCTCTAACATGTAGAAGATCACTTCTATAACATGTAGAAGACCACTTCTATAACATGTAGAAGATCACTTCTCTAACATGTAGAAGACCACTTCTCTAACATGTAGAAGACCACTTCTATAACATGTAGAAGACCACTTCTATAACATGTAGAAGACCACTTCTCTAACATGTAGAAGACCACTTCTCTAACATGTAGAAGACCACTTCTATAACATGTAGAAGACCACTTCTATAACATGTAGAAGACCACTTCTCTAACATGTAGAAGACCACTTCTATAACATGTAGAAGACCACTTCTCTAACATGTAGAAGACCACTTCTCTAACATGTAGAAGATCACTTCTCTAACATGTAGAAGATCACTTCTCTAACATGTAGAAGACCACTTCTCTAACATGTAGAAGATCACTTCTCTAACATGTAGAAGATCACTTCTCTAACATGTAGAAGATCACTTCTCTAACATGTAGAAGACCACTTCTCTAACATGTAGAAGACCACTTCTCTAACATGTAGAAGACCACTTCTCTAACATGTAGAAGATCACTTCTCTAACATGTAGAAGACCACTTCTCTAACATGTAGAAGATCACTTCTCTAACATGTGGTCTATTTTTAAAAAATTTGATTGCTCAAGCTGACACCTGAAGGCCCAACAGGGAAATTCATTACAAGGAAGAAGTCGGCAAATTAATTAAAATGTGTCACTGTCGGCTACGCCATCGTGGCCACGAAATATGACGTAGCATCTGATATCAACTTAATGTTCTTGTCTTGAGGAAGAAACGTGCACTACTCTACAAACGGCTTGACCTCCAATAAATACATTATTGAATTCGGTGTACCCCAGTGCTCGGTGTTAGGCCCGGTGCTTTTCACTATGTATGTTCAGCCCCTGGGTGCAATGATCAAGCAGTTTGACATGGTATATCACATGTTCGCGGATGATACCCAACTTCAGAAATCCGTGATCCCCACTCAGTTCCCTCAGCTTCTTAATATGACACAGAAGACAGTGGAGTCAGTTAAGCACTGGATGACAATAAACAAGCTCAAATTGAATGATGAAAAGACTGAGCTGATCCCCATTGCTACCGCTCAAAAGTTAAAATCTTTAAAAGATACACCATCCTTTACTCTCTCAGGCGTGCAGATTGAGTTTGCTCAAACAGTGCGAAACCTGGGTGTCTACTTAGACAGAACACTAACTATGGAAAATTACATTAACATGATTTGCAAGGCGATTTTTCTAGAGCTGCGCAGAATTAGTCATATCAGACCTTTCTTAACGTTGGATGCATCAAAGAGGCTGATGTCTGCATTCGTGCTATCACGCATGGACTACTGCAATGCTCTCATGGTGGGTCTTCCAGCTACGCTCCTGGATAAAATTTAAAAAGCACAAAATGCGGCTCGAATTATTCTTCGTAAACGCAAATTCGACCATGCTACAACTCTTCTGAGAGAACTACATTGGCTGCCGGTCCGCGCTCGCATAGAGTACAAAATTGCAACTCTGTGCTAACGCTGGTTGCATGACCTGGCGCCGTCCTATCTCAACGCGCTCATGACGCCTTATGTACCCATTAGACAACTCCGCTCATCCGATAGTGGCGAACTCTCGATACCGCGTGTTCGCCTTGAGACTAACGGAAAGCGCACGTTCGCATTTGCTGTCCCAACCATTTGGAACACCTTTCCTGACGCTCTCAGAAACAACCAGACGCTGGAGTTCTTCAAAACAAATTTAAAAACACATCTTTTCGCAAACACCTGCTGGGATTATGTTGTCTACCATCTTTTCCAGCTAGTTATTATCTCCCAGCTTTGTTTTTGTACCGCGCTTCGAGCCTTAATGGATGAAGCGTGATTTTTCAAATGAACTTTATTATTATTATTATTATTTCAACTCCAATGTCCATAGATTCATTGATATTTCAAAATATGTTCTTCCATCTGAGGTCGAAAACATCCATGGGAAAAATGGATCGTGAATTCTAGACTCAAGTGACTTAAAATATGGACAACATTGACTAAAGTGACTTAAAATATAGATAACATTGACTAAAGTGACTTAAAATATAGATAACATTGACTCGAGTGACTTAAAATATAGATAGCATTGGTTCTATTGACTTGAAATATAGGCAACATTGGATCAAGTGACTTAAAATATAGACAAGATTGAATCAAGTGACTTAAAATATGGACAACATTGACTCAAGTGACTTAAAATATAGATAGCATTGGTTCTATTGACTTGAAATATAGACAACATTGACTTAAGTGACTTAAAATATAGACAACATTGACTCAAGTGACTTAAAATATGGACAACATTGACTGAAGTGACTTAAAATATGGACAACATTGACTTAAGTGACTTAAAATATAGACAACATTGACTCAAGTGACTTAAAATATGGACAACATTGACTTAAGTGACTTAAAATATAGACAACATTGACTCAAGTGACTTAAAATATGGACAACATTGACTGAAGTGACTTGAGTATTGGCTAAATTGACTTGAATACTTAAGAGAAGGTTTACATAACTTAGGTTAAATGAGATAACAATCAGATAAGATAAGATGATAAGATGCTTTTATAGATTCACATACATGGAAGTGTGCTTTCTTTACATTGTTCCAACTCTTTCAGAATGTTCAACAGAAACGCCGAGAGAAAACCTTTGGATTAATTTACCCATTTTAACCTGGACAATTTTGTCCAGGACATTTTTAACCTGGACTATTTTAGCCATGGCTATTTTAAACATTTTAACTGGACTATTTTAACCTGTTCTATTATAACCTCGACAATTTTTACAATTTTAACCTGGACTTCTCCCATTTACAGACTACTTCTCCCAATTAGGGACTACTTCTCCCATTTAGGGACCACTTCTCCCATTTAGGGACTACTTCTCCCATTTAAGGACTGCTTCTCCCATTTAGGGACTACTTCTCCCATTTAAGGACTGCTTCTCCCATTTAGGGACCAGGCAATGGACATGTGTAATGGTTAAATCAAGTTACGTAGTCGAGTTCTTCAACCAATAACCGTCTTCTTGTATCTCCTAACATTGTGTTGACTGGAAATTATGAACCATGAGTGTAAGGCTCGGCATGGCTATAATAATCTCGTGTACATAGTTAGCTTCTGGCGTGTCCTGCTTCCTTTTCTACACTGGCCTACCCCCAAATTCCACATTATGTTATATATTAATAGTACTGAGACTGAGTGAGAGCTCAACAACACATAAAACATAAAAACAACGGGGTTTTTTTTTTTTGGTTTTGTTTGTTGTAAAAATCTTTTATCGGTAATTTTTTTTATTATTTTATATGAATAATCTAATGACCCACCCGCTTTTGCAGAGGAAAATATATTTCACGAACTATTTCAGAACAAAACAAAAGAAAATATTACGCACCAAACGCATTTGCGATATATTTTTTAAAATCTGGTTTAGTGCATTTTGCGGGTATTTTCCTTCATGTTCCCCTTGGAAAACAAGAAAAACTGATGGGAGGGTGGTGGGGGGGGGGTCGGGTTGGGGCTTGGGCTGAAAATATGAAAGAATGTGTTGTCATCGTCAACGAGTCTATGCGCCAGGTTTCAGCTCGATAAATTGACGAGAAGTGGGTCAATTAACCGTCCAATTCGCGCCCGGGGACAAGATTCATTTTAAAGCGCCCTCTTTTCTTTTTTCAACTCTCAAACCCATTATTTTCATCAATAAAATAATACCAAAGCACATTTTGGCGCTCCTAACTAGCTGGCGCCCGGGTACATCTGTACCCCCTGCCCCCCCCCCCCCTACGCTACGCTTCTGGGCCAGAGTTCTCGTTGTCTTAGGGGCAATACAAATCATCTTTCATAAGAGCGAATTCTCGCGCCCATTTCTGTTGGAGTTGCTGCCTTTAAAGAAACAAGAAAGAAAAAAATCCAACGAGCCCAGGTGTGCTCACGATTCAAAGCTGCGTAACTGATCTTGGCCCCCGGGGACACGCCCCGAGGACACGCCCCGACCAGGCCCCACGGACATATTTCATTGGGTGCGAGCGCGCCGCGGCGAGTTTTGGCCAAGGCGCCCTGGAGTAATCCGGGCGAGTGAAAACCGCAGAAGGTGCATCCATATTTTATCGCGCCCCGGTCGGGGAGAGCTGGGATCCCAGAGCGCTAGGCACCCTCAAAGGCAGAGCTTTTGTTGTTGTTGGATTGGAAACGCTTCATCTTTTCACCTACGTAGCGGCGCCCTCCGGCACTTGTTCTCGGATGCGCCCCGAGGCTCATTACATGGAGCGTGAAATTTAACCCTTTAAAGATGAGGTTACAAGTTCAATTTTGATCAACTTGAGCTATATTTAGATATCACGTGACGTTCAGACCGTAGAAAGATACATTTGGGCAAGTTTATTTAAAGTGCTGATTTTTAAAATTATTTTTTGTTTCATTAAAAATCATTATTACACAATGTTTTTCTGATAATGAAAGTGGGCTATCAAAGCAATAAAGTTGCTTTATAGAGTTACAGATGGCTTTTTTTTCTTATTAAACAAAAGTGGGAACTCCCCATTACCCTAGATCAGTGGTTCTCAACCTTCCTAATGCCACGACCCTTTAACACAGTTTCTCATGTTGTGGTGACCCCCAACCATACATTTATCTACGTTGCTTCTTCATAACTATATGTGTTCCAAGGGTCTTATGCGACCCTTGTGTTCGACCCCTCCCCTCCAAACAAGGGTATCGTGACCCACTTGTTGAGAACCGCTACCCTAGGCCCTTCCAAAATGACCCAAGCCTCTAAGGCCTCATCAGTGCAAAGCCGTACATCAAAATCCAGGCTAATTGATTCTATCATTATACAGTTCTTGTCCCACCGTCCTCGAGTAAATGATACACAACATTCAACTGTTGATCCCGTGATACACAACATCCAACTGTTGATCCCGTGATACACAACATCCAACTGTTGATCCCGTGATACACAACATCCAACTGTTGATCCCGTGATACACAACATCCAACTGTTGATCCCGTGATACACAACATTCAACTGTTGATCCCGTGATACACAACATCCAACTGTTGATCCCGTGATACACAACATCCAACTGTTGATCCCGTGATACACAACATCCAACTGTTGATCCCGTGATACACAAAATCCAACTGTTGATCCCGTGATACACAACATCCAACTGTTGATCCCGTGATACACAACATCCAACTGTTGATCCCATGATACACAACATCCAACTGTTGATCCCGTGATACACAACATCCAACTGTTGATCCCGTGATACACAACATCCAACTGTTGATCCCGTGATACACAACATTCAACTGTTGATCCCGTGATACACAACATCCAACTGTTGATCCCGTGATACACAACATCCAACTGTTGATCCCGTGATACACAACATCCAACTGTTGATCCCGTGATACACAACATTCAACTGTTGATCCCGTGATACACAACATTCAACTGTTGATCCCGTGATACACAACATTCAACTGTTGATCCAACGCTGAATGCGATCACTGCTATCGGAATTTTTCAATCTCATTACCCAACCCCCCCCCCTTTTTTTTTTAGTAATAGTTTTGACAGATCCGTTGATCCCATGGACTTAGCCGTCTGTCCTCGCGGTGCGCCCTGAATAAGTCTACACCACGTCCCACTGCCTTGTAAGTACGAGACCCCCGTCGACATTAACCCCTCTATTGGTCATCCTCTTTTCTTTTTCTTTTTTACGGTGCTGCTTTTTAGAGAAGTGCTGTAGTTTTGGAAGGAGTCAAATTAGAGAAGTGCTGTAATTTTTGGAATTAGTCAAATTAGAGAAGTGCTGTAGTTTTGGAAGGAGTCAAATTAGAGAAGTGCTGTAGTTTTGGAAGGAGTCAAATTAGAGAAGTGCTGTAGTTTTTGGAATTAGTCAAATTAGAGAAGTGTTGTAGTTTTGGAATGAGTCAAATTAGAGAAGTGCTGTAGTTTTGGAAGGAGTCAAATTAGAGAAGTGCTGTAGTTTTGGAAGGAGTCAAATTTGAGAAGTGCTGTAGTTTTGGAAGGAGTCAAATTAGAGAAGTGCTGTAGTTTTGGAAGGAGTCAAATTTGAGAAGTGCTGTAGTTTTGGAAGGAGTCAAATTAGAGAAGTGCTGTAGTTTTTGGAATTAGTCAAATTAGAGAAGTGCTGTAGTTTTGGAATGAGTCAAATTAGAGAAGTGCTGTAGTTTTTGGAATGAGTCAAATTAGAGAATTGCTGTAGTTTTGGAATGAGTCAAATTAGAGAAGTGCTGTAGTATTGGAAGGAGTCAAATTAGTCAAAGGGTTTGATCATAAATAAGAGAATAATTATCGCCAATGGTACGGCCGATTTATATCGATGAGCGTTTTGTCTTAACTGGGCCCCTGGGAGGTCATGCACCAATCTTGAGTGGCCCTGAATAATGAAGGAATAGGGCCCCCATTATCTATCGCGGTTCTCGTGACAATGCAGATATTTAAGAATTCAGTCCTCCTAAGGGGCTGCTCCCCCCCCCCCCCCCGACGTACCAGTTACATTGGTCAACTTTTTCCCAACGAAAGCAAATGTACCAAGTGATAAAAACTTTAAATTTCAGTTTAAGCCCAAGTTGCAATGAGAAACTTTTTAACAATTTTAATTTTACATTAGCTTTCAATAAAAGAATCATCAAAATTGAGAAATGAAGTTGAGGAACTGTTGGGGACAGCTGTGCTAGATGGAGACTTATTGTGTTGGGGGCGGCTGTGCCAGATGGAGATTCACTGAGGACTCCAAACTGAACATTTGTTGTGCTTGAATATCATTTGTAGCTATGTTTCGTGTTGCATAGATTATATGAAATTATGTTAAGATTTTTATTACGAATTTCTATATACCCGGTATCTGTAATGCTATTTCATTCATCTAGTTTGGGTTGTTGGTGTTCTCCCTTCCTTTTAATGGGATCATTAGCTGTTAAGTTTATACTGATGTGCAATCAGGTTTTGAAAAAAATACTTCGGGTTCTAAGAGGTGCTGCATGTTTCTTGGTAAGAGCTTTAAGCCGATGTCTTAATGGGTGGGCTGAGATTAACTTTTGTAAGTAACGGCCAGTGATGGATAGAAGGTAGCACTGGATCTGTTGTCCATCTTCCCATTCATCCAAATGCATGCCTTGCCAGTAATGGATAGAAGGTAGCACTGGATATGTTGTCCTTCTTCCCATTCATCCAAATGCATGCCTTGCCAGTGATGGATAGAAGGTAGCACTGGATATGTTGTCCTTCTTCCCATTCATCCAAATGCATGCCTTGCCAGTGATGGATAGAAGGTAGCACTGGATATGTTGTCCTTCTTCCCATTCATCCAAATGCATGCCTTGCCAGTGATGGATAGAAGGTAGCACTGGATATGTTGTCCTTCTTCCCATTCATCCAAATGCATGCCTTGCCAGTGATGGATAGAAGTTAGCACTGGATCTGTTGTCCTTCTTCCCAATTCATCCAAATGCATGCCTTGCCAGTGATGGATAGAAGTTAGCACTGGATCTGTTGTCCTTCTTCCCATTCATCCAAATGCATGCCTTGCCAGTGATGGATAGAAGTTAGCACTGGATCTGTTGTCCTTCTTCCCATTCATCCAAATGCATGCATGGGACTGGACTGGTGTCAGTTTTTGTTTCATTAAATGGGACTAAACTTGTGTCAGTTTCTGTTTCATAAAATGGGACTGGACTTGTGTCAGTTTCTGTTTCATTAAATGGGACTGGACTTGTGTCAGCTTCTGTTTCATTAAATGGGACTGGACTTGTGTCAGCTTCTGTTTCATTAAATGGGACTGGACTTGTGTCAGCTTCTGTTTCATTAAATGGGACTGGACTTGTGTCAGTTTCTGTTTCATTAAATGGGACTGGACTGGTGTCAGTTTTTGTTTCATTAAATGGGACTGGACTTGTGTCAGCTTCTGTTTCATTAAATGGGACTGGACTTGTGTCAGCTTCTGTTTCATTAAATGGGACTGGACTTGTGTCAGCTTCTGTTTCATTAAATGGGACTGGACTTGTGTCAGTTTCTGTTTCATTAAATGGGACTGGACTTGTGTCAGTTTCTGTTTCATTAAATGGGACTGGACTTGTGTCAGTTTCTGTTTCATTAAATGGAACTGGACTTGTGTCAGCTTCTGTTTCATTAAATGGGACTGGACTTGTGTCAGTTTCTGTTTCATTAAATGGGACTGGACTTGTGTTTTGTTAGATTTGAAATAACTGGTTGCCTTAAAAGTAATTAATTTTTACCAGGGCCCTCTGTGTCCAGCTCCTTCCAGTAGTACTGGTAGGTCTTTCTTTATCTTAGTAGTACTTAGTAGGTCTTTCTTTATCTATGTGTTCATTAATTTAGGTATTGTTTCCCTGCATTCTTAGCAGGTGTGGACCACATGATGTAGGCTAGGGTTATGACACCAACAGGTGGTGCATGTTTTAGTTGGTTATTTTTTTTTGCTAGTCCTGTTGATCTAACCTTTGACCCCATTTGACTGCTGCCCTCTCCACTGAATGTCCAGGTGCTGGCTTTGATTCGGTACATGTTTTGCTTGAATTCCAAGGTTGCGCCACACGGGCTACATGTGGTGTTAAGTTTGCACATGTGAGTGTGGTGCTATGTCCGAGGTACTCGAAACATTGATCTCCTTTATTGTTAAGTGTATTCTGTTTCCATTGGTGGAGTTGCTGCCCCGTGGGAGCGATAGGGCCAGCCATTCAACGCGGCACATTCTCGTCCGTTACGTGATTTATGAACTCTTCGACAAAGCTTAAGTAATACGCAGAACGAGTCCCTTGGGGCTACAAGAAAACATGGCGGCCAAACAGAGGTTACTCAAATCGTAATCTCCTATCTGCGAAGATCACTGCTAAATTTTAAAATAAATTCATTCATGTTAGTGGCGCTCGTGATAAGCACCAATAATAATAACAAAGGAATTTAAATAATTTTTGAAGAAAACTTTGATTTTGCAAACAAATTATCGATAAAAAAAATTAAAAGGTGGGGGGGGGGGGGGGGGAGAGGAAATTTCATTCCCATAAAATTAACATGATTATGTCCAATACTAATGGTGAATCTTTTGTTTCTTTGGTGTTTTGACAAAATCAGAGATTGAAAGGAAATAAATTATTCAAGTTTCAAATTCCAACAAATGTTGGGCAACAGTCCCCATCTGTGTAGAAAATAAGACGTTTGTATTGGTATGTCCGGAAAGTGTTTGTATTGGTATGTCCGGAAAGTGTTTGTATTGGTATGTCCGGAAAGTGTTTGTATTGGTATGTCCTGAAAGTGTTTGTATTGGTATGTCCGGAAAGTGTTTGTATTGGTATGTCCGGAAAGTGTGTGACTTTTGATTTACAACAGAACCCTCTCATTGGCTATCATTGTAACGACTTTTTTTTTAAAGCAGTACCACGTGCCGTACCTTGGGCCAACACAATATCTAAGCATACATCACACTTCCGCCTACGCAAGACCGTGGAGAAGCTTTTGGGCACTTCATCAAATGGCTTTTTGAGGCCGACCCTGGAACGGAAGTCGCGGCAGCACATCTAAATATACATAATCAGAAAGAGGGAGAGAGAGAGAGAGAGAGAATGAAAGAGGGAGAGAGAGAGAGAATGAAAGAGGGAGAGAGAGAAGAGAATGAAAGAGGGAGAGAGAGAGATAGAGAGAATGAAAGAGGGAGAGAGAGAGAGAATGAAAGAGGGAGAGAGAGAGAGAGAATGAAAGAGGGAGAGAGAGAGAGAATGAAAGAGGGAGAGAGAGAATGAAAGAGGGAGAGAGAGAATGAAAGAGGGAGAGAGAGAGAGAGAATGAAAGAGGGAGAGAGAGAGAGAGAATGAAAGAGGGAGAGAGAGAGAGAGAATGAAAGAGGGAGAGAGAGAGAGAGAGAATGAAAGAGGGAGAGAAAGAAAGAGAGAATTAAAGAGTGGGTGAGAGAGAGGGAGAGAGAATGAAAGAGAGAGAGAGAGAGAGAGCATGAAAGAGGGAGAGAAAGAGAGAGAGAATGAAAGAGGGGGCGAGAGAGAGATAGAGAGCGGGAGAGAGAGAGAGAATGAAAGAGGGAGAGAAAGAAAGAGAGAATGAAAGAGGGGACGAGAGAGAGATAGAGAGCGGGAGAGAGAGAATGAAAGAGGGGGAGAGAAAGAGAGAGATATATATATTTAAATAGAGATTGTGTGTGTGTGTGTGTGTGTGTGTGTGTGTGTGTGTGTGTGTGTGTGTGTGTGTGTGTGTGTGTGTGTGTGTGACTATTTACAGACTCAGGTCCTAACTCTTAGAATTCATTCTTACATCTCATGAATCTTTGATATAATTGACAGATATAAGGTGGCATAAAGGGGCATGCAGCAGGGTTTAGGACTGTCTGCATGCCTATTGTTAAAGGCTGGCATATATTATAGAAAATGAGAAGATAAATCTTTTTTGTAACACAAGGACCCATCGGGTATTTTCTCAAAATACCTCGACCCGGTGTAAAAAAAAACTGCACCCGGTTATGCCCTAGTAATATATATTATTATAAGGGCTACGCGTGGGGCTCTCGGGGGTGCGAGGCCTTAGGCGGTCACCCCGTTAGCCACACCCTTGCGCCGGTCCTGCAGAAATTGTAGGTTCTACTGCTTGAATTTATATTACTTTTTGGAACTATGGAACTATGTGTGTCTTTGATTACATGTGTGTCAGTGTTTGTAAACCCAAGGTGGCACCAAACCTACCTTGACCATTAGGCTTAATAAATACTTTGACCTTTAGGCTACTACCTTGACCTTTAGTCTTACTACCTTGACCTTTAGGCTTATTGCCTTGACATTTAGTCTTAATACTTTGACCTTTAGGCTCACTACCTTGACCTTTAGTCTTACTACCTTGACCTTTAGGCTTACTGCCTTGACCTTTAGTCTTACTACCTTGACCTTTAGGCTTACTATCTTGACCTTTAGGCTTACTACCTTGACCTTTAGGCTTACTACCTTGACCTTTAGGCTTACTATCTTGACCTTTAGGCTTACTATCTTGACCTTTAGGCTTACTACCTTGACCTTTAGGCTTACTACCTTGCCCCCATGCCCCCCGTCAGCTACGCAACCGTCTACCACCGTCCCATATCCCTTCTTTCCGAAGTTAACACAAACATGGAGAAGTCCAATTACGGGGTGAAATGAAAAACTGACATTTCCATTACTTCATCACAATGGAACCCATTGCAAGCGAAATTAAACTTAAACATTCCTGTGGCTGGGCTGGCTGAGAAGGGCTGCAGTAATAGTGGCTCTGTTTGGATCTCATCTCTCTTCATTAGTACAAAAAATGTTGGATCTTTCATGTTGAGCGTGTCTATTATTAAACAAATGTTTTAATTATTAAGACTTCGTATTTGAAGTATGCAGAAGGCCTACACTTTTGTTTTTTTATATCGGGAAAACTATTTCGCCATACTTCGGTGCTACATTCCTCGCACGTATTTATTGGCTGCCACTGTTGGTCCCTATGGATTTCCACCAACACTGAAAACCGTGGTCTAAAAATACGTGTACAGAATCGATTTGTCTCCCTTTGAAAAGGTGCATCCTTTGTTTGAAAGACGGACATATTTTTTTAAGAAACTCTAGAACAGCGGTTCTCAACCTGTAGGTCGCGACCCCTATTTGGTGGTCGATCGGCCCTTTCGCAGGTGTCGCCTAAGACCAGCGTAAAACATATATACTCGAAAGTTAGGAAATAGCAGCGAAAATAATTTGTGGTTGGGGGTCGCGACGATACGAGGCACTGTATCAAAGGGTCGCGGCATTAGGAAGGCTGGGAACCACGGCTCTAGATAGTGAAACGAATAAGACTCCTACTCATAAGCCAGGTGTTGAATATTTGAACTTATCAACATCTGAACACGTTTTGAACAATGGATAGAATACTCAAGCCCGGACATTACACGCACCAGGTGTGGTCGTCCAGGGGCGGATTCGTCGATAACATATTTTTTTAAGATGTGGCTTTTGGCCTCACAATCCCGAAGACATGAAAACTATTTTTATTGATTTGTGAATTTCAAATATATATATATATTAAAAAACAGACAATATTAAGTATCAATCTACATTATTTTGTGTATTTAATTATTAAAAAGCTTTATGCAAGTCTAAAATTCACCATTTTAAAATATTTAAATGCTATATTCGCTATATAAATTAATTTACAACAACTCATTTTTCCCTGAATCAAAAAGAAGTGACTTAGCAGGGTTTGCAATTGGACTCCTCCAATTGGGCCTCAGAAAATGTGAATATTGAAAATAAATTGTATATTTTAGCTGTTGCCATAACTGTATTGCTACTAAATAAACATAAAGTCATTACAATTTTGTTTTCAAGTTTGGTTTTTTTTTGGGGGGGGGGGGGGGGGGGGGGGTTTTTACACATAAATTCTGATGTAATTTGCATCCAAGCTATAATTAGCTAGGGCAGGGGTTTGCAGACTTTGTTCCATTCTTGGCACCCTCTACGTGCCAGGTTTTCCGAAGGACAGTCTGTGTAATATTCTGACAAACACGGTGTGAAATAGCGAGGGTCTGTGATTTATTCAAGGGAATTTCCGGATACGTTTCTCTATAGCTCAAAAACGCGTTAAGGCCGGCAGGTGTAAAATCTGGTGACCCAGGTGGAAAATATGGTGACCCAGGTGGAAAGTATGGTGGTGGGAGAGTCTGGTGGCCCAGTGGAGAGTCTGATGGTGGATGAGTCTGTTGACCCAAGTGGAGAGACTGGTGACCCAGGTGGAAAGTCTGGTGAACCAGGTGAAGAGTCTGGTGACCCATGTGAAGAGTCTGGTGACCCAGGTGAAGAGTCTGTTCCGTTTGTTGCTATTCAATATATCACCCAGACAAAAGTTTTTTTTTCTAAATCGGTCAAGGTGTCCTAATTTTAGCCTAGTCCAAAAGATGACTTTTAATGTCAAGGGGTCCAAGTTTGAACCCAGTCCAAAAGAAGACATTTAAAAAATAGAAAAAAATACGAATGGGCGAAAAACAGACAGAAACAAAATAAAGAAGAATGGAAATGAAGTGAATTGAAGTAAAATGTAAAAGCTCAATCAGGAAAAAGATATGGCAGTTGCGTAAAATTGTGGATTTGGTTTGTACCGTATGGAGTCAACGTACCAAATCTTGTTATTAATTACTGTCCATATAGATCTTATGCGGTGTGTTACTAGTATACAGTATACCAGTAACTGCGGTATCTAAAATGCCATCATGTTAGTGCTATTGAAATTTTTGGAGACCGGACAGAGAGCCTGTTTATTTATGTCATAGATGTGTTCTCTAAACCGGTCTCCAAGGCGACGACTTGTCTCTCCTACGAATAATTTACCGCACTTATTACAAAGGATGATGTAAATCACGTTGCGACTTTTGCAGGTAAAGCCATCTTTTATTCTGAATATTTCTAGAGGGAAAGGGATCTTATCAATTCAATCATGTAGGGACATGTGTTACAACGGCTACGATTGCAACTTTTGGTCCTTTTATGTGCTTGAATAGCCGGGAGGTGGCTTCTAACTAGCATGTCCCTAAGGCTCTTGTCCCTCCAGAAAGCGAAAAGAGGAGGTTTTCTGAAAATCTCATTGGTGACAGGGTCTGCCAGAAGAATTGAGCGGTTTTTCAGAACCAGAAAAGGAGATTTAAGGTTATGGGATTAAAAGTTAAAATAAATTGTGACCTACCACTAGCGTCAGAATGAGTAGCTTTAAAAGAATCTTGTCTAGTCATACCCTTAATTAACTCGAGTGACAGATGCTTTTAAAATTTGCTCAGGATATGACCTGCGTTGAAAAAAATCCAACATTTCAGCCGTCCATTCCCAAAAATCCTCATCATTACTACAGAGTCTTTTCAGTCTCAGCAACTGAGAAAAAGGGATGGAGTTTTTAAATGATTGAGGATGGGACGATGAATATAGTAAGAAACTGTGACTGTCTATTTTCTTATAGAAAATGAACGTAGATATGTTATTTTCGTTAAGGTTAATTTTTAAGTCCAAAAGTTGATAGAACTTTAATGGATCGTTGAAGTGACTTTGATGGTTGGATGAAAATGTCCAATGAAGTCAATAAAACGTTCTAGTTGTGTTATGTCCATATTGATAATCCCTATACAGTCATCTATGTATCCCTTGTAGTATTCTTGTAAAGGACCTTTGTAGTGTTCACTCCAAAGATGTTCCAAATGGCCCATAAATAGACATGCATAACTTGGTCCAATTTTTGTTCCCATAGCAACACCACTGATCTGATAAAAAAATTCGCCATTAAATTATTATTAAATTTTTAATTAAAACGAGTTAAGCTGTAAAACCAGTTACGTCAGACGTACAAGGGCACTTTTTGGAAACTTAGGATTAGGATTCTTATTCAGAAAAGCGAACTAGCGGTGAGCCCATCAGTATAGGGAATTGAGGTGTACAGTGAAGAAACCTCCATTGTAAAAAGTGAATGCATTCCATTAGGTAAAACCAAGGACTCGAGAGATTTGATCATGTCGTTAGTGTACTTAATATACGATGGCAAATTTTCAAATATGGGCTGAAAAGTGTATCGAAAAATTCCGAAATTATTTCAGTAGGACAAGAACAAACTGAGACAATAGGTCTGCCAGGACTTCCCTCCTTGTTAATTTTTGGTAACAAATACAAGCAGGGTTTACCAAGATCATAAACCCGTAAGTTTGAGGCAGACGCTGGTAATTGGTCAACTTGAATAAGGTCTGCGATGGTGCCCTTAACAATTACATTATTCTGGATAATGGGGTCGTTGGACCTCAGCGTGTAAAAGGTTGTAACTTGTAATTGTTTGAAGGCCTCTTCAATGTATAGCTTCTTATCCCAAACAACAACAGCGCCACCCTTGTCTGCCGGTTTAATAATTATATCCTGCCTTTTTTTTTTATTTGAGAAAGTGGAGTTTAGGTAGATTTTTTTATTTAATTCTCTGTGATTTTAATATAAGGTCAAGTGCTTTAGATTGATCGAGAAGAGGTGTCCATGTAGATTTGCGTTGTCGCACAGGAAATGTTTAATGGGAGTGGGAGCCTCGTGAAAGTAAAGTTGCAATCTCAATGAACGAAAGAAACGATGTGCGTCAGACATCAATTGATATTTATCACTCGATGATCGAAGTGGCATAAATTTTAGCCCTTTACTCAATACAGATCTTTCTTTTTCATATAGTGAAAGATCTGGCGGTATACAAACTACTAGGTTTGGTTCATCTTCCGTTACGGGGGTTGTGGTAACCATAGGATTCTTGGCAGATCTAAGATTTTCGAAGTTTTTCTTCTTTCTATCAGATAATAAAATATAGAGTTCCCTATTGAGTCCATGAATAATTAAACGAATGAGATCGAATAATAAATTATTATGTTGTGTATTCTTTCGAACATATTCTTCCAGAGTGCGAATCCTGTCAGTGAGTTGAGATATGAAGCGCTTGTTTTAAGATAATCCTCATGCGACTAATAGCGCATTTATTTTCAATGGCCAAAAAGTTTAGATTTATCAAACGAATTAAAGGGTGAAAATTAGTTTTTAAACCTTTTGGTATAAGACGCTTGCGAATGCAATTACGTAAAAAGTTACAAATGTGAGCATAACATTTGCTGTCTTACATTGCAGTACAGAGAGTAACAAACTATAAAAATAAAACGTAGCCGAAATGTTATGACGAAGATAGACGAAGACAATAGTGTCAGTGTCAGTGTATATTAGTAAGTATAAAGAAAAACTTATCTCTTTCAAGTTTATTTATTAAAATAATCATGATCTTTAACTTATTTATTTTCAACAGATAACGTGTTACGGTTATAACAAATACAGGTACAGGATGTACTTTCAAACATAATGCGTGGTTTGAAGGATGTTGTAGCACAAAGTAGGGGAAAGCCTGAAAAAAGTTACAACAAAAAAAAACATTTGAAGTTTCAAAACAAGAAAGAAAAAAAAATAAGGGGACACCCGGGTTTGAACCGGGGACCTCTCGATCTGCAGTCGAATGCTCTACCACTGAGCTATATCCCCATGCTGATTAGAGGAATAATATTATTTAATACTAAAATTTCAAATCAGTTAATTATTTTTAATTTTAATAACATTTTTATTAAAGTTTTGTACTTATAACAGAAGTAACACAGGCCAGTATACAACACGCTGACAATGCTGCTCATCATTCCTCTGTAATTATTGTTAATAATTGATTCGTTGCTTCTCAAATTCTTTATTTACAAATTATCTGGTGTAACTTAAAAATGTAAATCATAAACTAAATCTCTGAAGTATCAAATCTCCAAATTTGGCATACTAAATATTAGGCATGATGGTGTAGGCCTTATTTGTCAATTGTTTTGCAGCTCCTGTGAAATAAGAAAGTTAGTAGAAATTTAACAGTGGTGATCTAGCATTTCAGCATCGGCTATTTAAGAAATGCGTGTGTGTATTTTGGTTCTGAGGTCTCATAAGATGATAAGAATAAGAATGATAAAATAAAGAAAGTATCATCTCATACTTAAGTTCAATTTAACAAAAATGTAGCACTGTGAAATGATTGGTGCAAATGATCTAATGCATTAATTTACGTGACGATAAGTATAACTATAAGTATAAGTTATATAAGTCAAGTATTATAAATAATTTTTAAGTATTTATTAAATTAGGTACTTCACTAAAAACTTCAAAGTTGTTATATTATTTAGGCTATATATATTAATGAAACTTTAGAAAGGACTCAGTCAGTATTTCCTTTCCATTGAATTGATACCAAGTTTTCTATCTTAATTATTTAATTAGAAAAAAAGTTATCGCGTTTTTAGTGTCAGCATTTTTCCTTAACTTATATAGTATAGCCTTAGTAAATAATTTTCAAAGTTCTGTGATTAAAAAAGGAAGTGTCTACACATCCGGCGCGCCGGACTTTTTATCCCCTGCACTAAACGTCCGGCGCGCTGGACTTTTTAGTGCGGGAGCTATACGTCCGGCGACCAAGTCACATGACAGCCGTAACAAACCCTATTTCTCAGTACTGACCTAGTTTTAAGATAAGTATGTTCAATATGAACCAGTGTGGTCTTGTGGTAGAGTAGACGCATAGCGACCTTACGATATCTGATAGGTTACTGGATCGGGATCGAATTTTACCCTTTTTTTCTTATTATTTTAATTAAAATTATATTTTATATTTAATTTATTATGTTTCTTTGTAACAGTAGTCAGAGCTTTATGAGATGTTAAACCAATTTTTTTTTTTGTTGAGTCGGAATCAAATAGTAATACTAGTACACAGTACGTCTACTAATCTACTACTAGTACTAGTTTGTTAGTTAGTTAAGTATAGGCCGACTAGTTTAATATTCACAGTCAAATGCTTAGTTTATGTATCTCATAGTCATAGCATATGAATATATTAACATGTTCAGTATTTATTTATTATCTAGGGATCGGCTGACTAATATATGTAATTACTGTACACAATATAATATTGGAATATCATGTGCAATGCAACTATTTTGCCGGCGACCTCTTGTCACATGACCTGACGGAATAATAACACCTACAAGTCGTCCGGCGGTCACATGACATATCTTCCACTAGCGGTCACTAGCTCGCCGGAAAAATTTCTCCAACTAGGCGTCCGGCGGTCATGTGACTTGGTCGCCGGACTTTTTATCTCCCGCACTAAATGTCCGGCGCGCCGGACGTGTAGACACTGCCATTAAAAAAAGACATCTTTGACACTCAAAATGTGATAACTTTTTATTCAGCAAAGTTAAAGTTAAAGCTGGGAAATTTGCAACGGCAACGCAATCCAATGAAGTATTTGGCTTTAATGATAAATCATTGTTATGCAAATACTACAATAAATATAATAATGCTTGGGATTTGAACAACAGAGGGTAAGGACATTTCATTAAAAATGTAACGCCTGTTCTCAATACTCAAATGCCAAAACTTTTTTACCTGTAAAGCTAAAGCCTTCAAATTTTCAGCACAGTTTAATTAGGTATTGGTCTTTTATAATAAGCTCAGTGACTAATGGAAGAGGAGGATTCATCAAATGTTGGTTGTGCTTACTGCTACTGTGGCAAGGATGAACTGAACTGGGAACAAGTCTTACATTATAAATGTCTTGCTTGTGGTAAAAGGATTCACTATGGTGAGTGTCAGAAATCCCTGATGTAAAAAATAATATCAAAGATGACGTAATAACTAGTGCACGAGAAAAAATCTAAGAGAAGTTATACCATTTTGAGTTTTAATGACATAAGGACCAGTCTCACAATGACTGCATCCAAGGGGCTTAGTTTCAAAGTGGGAAAGAGTGGTTTGGAGGGAGCTGATATATAATTATTTTCAAATGACATTGCTTGAGGATGACTTTTCATCAGGGTCTTTTATGATTGGCATCTGTTGCACACCTTCCCAGTGTCTCTTATTCCATCTGTTCTAAGCCAATTGAAGAAATAAATTTGTAGAAATCTAAGTTCCCACTAATTCTATCAATGCCTAAAAATAAACAGAGTATAAAATGAACTAGTAAGTGTGTCACTTAAGGGGGTCACTGACCCAGAAACAAGTTTTGCTCTATTGTTTAATATTTACAGTGGGTTTCTTTCTCTATCATTAAAGTGTCTCCTATGAGAATTATTGTTTCAACTCAAACTACAGGTTGCATTCGCAGTTTACAGCCATCATCTCTTCTTGATGACACATTTTTCACTTTTAAGTGTCAGTCTTGTGGTGATGAAGGTAAAGAAGAATTCCACCGAAGCAATATATCATGGTAAGCAGACAAACAATATATCATGGTAAGGAGACAAACAATATATCAGGAGACAAGTAAGATATCATGGTAAGGAGACAAACAATATATCATGGTAAGGAGACAAGTAAGATATCATAGTAAGGAGACAATTAAGATATCATTGTTAGGAGACAAACAATATATCATGGTAAGGAGACAAACAATATTAAATGGTAAGGAGACAAGTAAGATATCATGGTAAGGAGACAAACAATGTATCATAGAAAGAAGACAAGTAAGATATCATGGTAAGGAGACAAGTAACATATCATCATGGTAAGGAGAGAACAGAGAGAAAAATTATCATGTTTGAGACAACTGGAGAAATCCATTTGATTAAATGATATAATTTGTTTTTAGAATCAAGATAATATACAAGTTTTGCACCCTGTTTCGATAATTTTGTCGCTAAAAGAACTAAACTCATTGGTAAAATTAGCAGTTTAGTTTTTGTATCTTACACTTTTGTATTTACAGTTTACGCCACTGTCACTTTGGTTTATTTTGTTTATGTTTGGTTAAATGTCAGATGTTATTTGATGCTGTACACAGTTACAAGTCTGATGTTATTTGATGATGTACACAGTTACAAGTCTGATGTTATTTGATGATGTACACAGTTACAAGTCTGATGTTATTTGATGCTGTACACAGTTACAAGTCTGATGTTATTTGATGCTGTACACAGTTACAAGTCTCATGTTATTTGAAGCTGCACTCAGTTACAAGTCTGATGTTATTTGATGCTGTACACAGTTACAAGTCTGATGTTATTTGATGCTGTACACAGTTACAAGTCTGATGTTATTTGATGCTGCACACAGTTACAAGTCTGATGTTATTTGATGCTGCACTCAGTTACAAGTCTGATGTTATTTGATGCTGCACTCAGTTACAAGTCTCATGTTATTTGATGCTGCACACAGTTACAAGTCTGATGTTATTTCCTGCTATATTTTCAGAGACACTATAAACTTAGTTTAACCGATGCTGTACTTTCAGGCACAATGTTGTGATGTTGACGTTGTACAACCTTCAGAAGATGGGTCAGGGCAGATGCGGGTACTTTCATTGGAAAGGTCACATCTGTGCATTTATTGAGACACACTGGACGATGTTCTTTGGACATCAGAGGTTTGTCTTACCTCTTCATTTTGTGTCAAATAACTTTTAGCTTTACATGATGTCAGGAAATGCCTGTAGCAAATCAGTAGCAAATAATCTGTAATTAACTTAATATCTTCATTAAAACTATCATTGCATCAATAGCAAATAGTCTATAATTCATTTTATGTCTTCACTAGGAAAAAGACAACCCTCTGGATGGGAACTATTGCAGGAACCTTATCTTCAGGCTGCCCCCAGTTTTTCACTTCTGGTACAAAGGTTGTAGATCAAGGCTACTGGAAACTGGCAGCCCTTGATCCACCAATGCCACGCCCAGAAAGTAATTCAATTAATTTGTTTGATAAAATTGCAGGGATCTTACATTAGTCAAAATGAAACAAAATTCCAATTTCAAATGATTTTATCATTGGACATGATTTCTATCATTTGAACATGATTTCTATCATTTGGACATGACTTATATCATTTGAACATAATTTATATCATTTGAACATGATTTAAATCATTTGAACATGATTTATATCATTTGAACATGATTTATATCATTTGAACATGATTTATATCATTTGAACATGATTTATATCATTTGAACTTGATTTATATCATTTGAACATGATTTATATAATTTGAACATGATTTATATAATTTGGACATGATTTCTCAAACGACCGTTTGATTTATTTCCCTGACACAGAGAAAAGAAACAATAGCAAGAAAAGGATTTCAATGGACGCTCAATTAGAACTGACCCCAGAGAACAGAACATGCAGGAGGGTGCGAGAAAATGCTCTTGCAGCTGCCATACAGTTGAAGGAAAAGAAGTCTTTCGTCAAGGTGTGGATGATATGATCCTGGTTTTGCCTTTTTCTTAAATAATGCATCTTTTAAAAAAGTGTGGAGTTTAAAATGTGAGATTTTAACTTAAATCTGTTAAAAGAAACATTTTTTTCTCCTCTTTTAAAACAATTGTTATTCCCTTGGATTATATTAATCAACTGTTTATGCGTAACATTTAGCATCAACAAGATTATTGCTCGGGTATGTGAGCATAACATTTGCTGTCTTACATTGCAGAATGATAAGGACATAAAGAAACAAAAGCGTTTGGAGACAGAGGAAAAGTTGACCACCCTTCGAGAAACCTCCGACCGTCTTGTGGACCCGACTAACAAGCCAAAGAAGAGAAAGAATCAGAGAGGATCAGCTGACAGTCCCACGAACTTTGACCTGCCCTGCTCAACAGAGAGCTATGCGCCAGCCTACCTGTCTGATCAAGACAGCAGTAGTTTAGCCTCATCAGACTTGTCTCTGGCTACCTCATCCTCTTTTTCTTCATCATTGAAAAGTTCCATGAAGGACTCTCAAGTAATTCAATGGGATAATGGTAAGTGTCTCAATCCGTGTATGATTTGGTTGTCTTGATTGGAATTAAAAAATGTTTATATGTTCATATGTCGTGCTCACAGCGAATGGGACAAACGTCTCTTTTCCAATAGCAGTATAAACTTTAAGCCATAACAATATATATCAGGCTGTACAATAAATTAAACACATGTATAACGCAGAAGCAGCAGAACATAATACAGCCTTCATCCACGAAGTTCTCTCACAACTGCCAAACGAAATACATGTTCCACAAAGACAGACTATAGACACTAAGTCACAATTGCAATAAAATTATGTCACCAACTAATGGGTGGAGGGGGGTGGCATTTATTATCCAAACTAACCCATAAGACGCACCGAGCACAATGAAACACAATACTCAGTGCGCAGCGACTACTAGTAAATACCCATACTCGACAGTAAGCAAAGCCATCTTGTTAGAGCCATGGACATGTCAATGACTTAACTCTGTGCAGGCCAGTGTCTTTTAAGGTCATTTCACATAATGGGATACCATAAAAAGAGTAGCTAACTAATTCCCATCATGTTATTTATGTTATGGGGATTTTAATTTTATAAAATGTGATTGAAAATGATTGTGTGTTTTCAATCATGATTGAGGTGTGCAAATGATTTTACATTTTAACATTTTTTACACAAACAACATTGTAGGAACGAAAGAAAAAAACTATAGAAGAAATACTTAAAAATATATTGGTATTTAATTCTTGAAGTATAATATACAAAAATCAAACAAAAGAATTATACAAATACAACTGTTCGTTTTTATACGTTTTTTTTTTGTGACACATGGGTAAATCGTGTTTTGCCATTAAATTTAGACAAGTGATCTTATTATGCAGAATTATTCAAATACAAAGTTTAAAAGACATCTTGTGTTTAGAGTTATCAAGTAATTTAAATAAAAATGTTATACCAACCAAATGTTCCACTGCCCCTGTCAGAGCTTGTTGTGTGACAACCATATGCTCTGCTGCCCGTTAGAGCTTGTGTGACCATATTTTCCACTGCCCCTGTCAGAGCTTGTGTGACAACCATATGCTCTACTGCCTGTTAGAGCTTGTGTGACCATTATAACCATATGTTCACCTGCCCCAGATTTACTGCTGTGATAAGTTGATTTTAGCTTTGTTAAATATGTCCCATTTCATGTCAGATGATTTTCTAAGTGGTATAGAAGTGGACATAGATGGTCATGAAGATCTGGACATTGACATAGGATCACTAGACATGCGACCTTCCTCTCCAAATCTCGTTGATATCTTCAACTTGAGATCAGGTACTTCATTAGACAAGATTTTCTCACAATCAATACTTTTTCTGACTCATTTACAGCCAAAAACATTTTCTGTCTTATTCGCAATGAAAACCCTTTCGGACCCATTCACAATCAATTCACCATCAAATCACAACCAGTTCTCAATCAGTTCACAATCAATTCACTATCAATTCACTATCAATTCACAATCAGTTCACACTCTAGCATTCAACTCCTTCGCAGGTACACAACCTTTGTCTTTCTAAAGTATTATTTTCTTATAACTTATGGAGACCATTTCTATGATGAAGCCACATATCAAACACATCAGCTATGGTATTTTATAAAGAGAAAATATTATTGCACTTCTTTATTAATGTTATTTGAGTTTTGTTTCATGTTCTATTTGTGTGGGAATGATTCTGTTTTTTGATGTAATCAGAACCAAATTGTTTGGAGATGTCCGGCAAAGCTCCCATCACAGAGCTGGTGCCTCCTTTTGAGCCAAAGAAAGAGGTCACGTCAGACACCGAGTCTGAGGGGCAGAGTGAGAATAACATTGATGAGGCTGAAAGCTCTGACAGCGGAGATGACGGTGAGGCCGGGGACTCTGAAAGTGGGAAGAGTGACAGGATCAAACAAGAAGGTGACTGTCCGATGTCGCCAGGTGAGGACTACATGTCGGCCAAGAACCAAACTAAAGGGAGACCTCGTAAACGGAGGAGGATTGATGACTCGCTTCCTCCTAGTCCTCCGCCCAGGTAGTCAAAGAAATATGTTAAAATCACTTAAGTAGTCCCCTGACTCAAAACTAAACACCAACTATTAGAACAACTTCATTTACAGTTAGATATTAATTAACCTCTTCGTTACCGATGATGTCGACGCGACGTCATGATCACCCACTTTCAATTACCATAGTCGTCATGACAAAAAGGCAAAGAACTTTTATGAAATACCAAAGGCGTCACATCGACGTCAGATTTCAGTGCTTTATTCGTTTATCTATAGAGGAGTTAAAAAGCGAATCAGATAGAGAATGAAATTACCGGGGGGGGGGGGGGGGGGATTTATTTTAAAAAAAAAAAAAAAAAAAAAAAGGTTTTTATTGATGATTCAGCAAAAATTGATGTCCCCAAAACCCAGCGGTTATGAAGGGGTTAAGCGTCAAAGGAATAATGAGGCGTAAAATATTATATAACCTAATTGTTTGAAATGACAAAGTCATCTATTTTATAATTAAGCTGTTTATTGGTAACTAGTTTAAATATTATATAATTATGCTTTATATTGTTCAGTTGAAATATTATAAAATTATGTTGTTAACTAGTTTAAATATTATTTACTGAAGCTGCTTATCGTTTACTAGATTAAAGAGAATCAGTGTTTTTGAGGAAGGTGAACTTCTTCAAAAATTGAATATTTTGGCTTCAAAGGAAACACTTAGAACTGACCTAGCACAACTTAGACGGAAGCTCATCTGTAACCAGGTGGGTTAGATTTTGTGGACATTATCAGACAGAACGGACCGAGCACCACTTAGACGGAAGCTCATCTGTAACCAGGTGGGTTAGATTTTGTGGACATTATCAGACAGAACTGACCGAGCACCACTTAGACGGAAGCTCATCTGTAACCAGGTGGGTTAGATTTTGTGGACATTATCAGACAGAACGGACCGAGCACCACTTAGACGGACGCTCATCTGTAACCAGGTGGGTTAGATTTTGTGGACATTATTTACACAAGTGTGTCAACTGATATTTAATTGATCCCCTTATATTTTTATTGGTAGAATTAATATTAAAAGAATAGTATTTGACTCAAGCACGGCTGAGTATCTCCCACAACACTAAATGTGACGTTAGATAAATTCTTGTCCAAAATTTTGTGAGTCTTCATTTTGGTCTAAGTACCGGTATATTTAATTCAATTTGCATGATCTCTTTAGACAAATCGTGAATTTGGACTGCCGGTATTTGACCTTGAAGTTCAAATGAATCAACTAGAAAACATGGAAAGCTCAACTTCTGTAAGTTTTCATTCAAGTTTTGATCTCATTTCTTTCGCAATGCTCGTTGAGATGATGGGATTGAGTTGATCCCGTAGAGCAGTGGTTCTCAAAGTAGGTGGTGGGATAGCCCCGGGGGAGGGGGGCTGAAAGGGTATGGATATTTTGGAGAGTTCCGGGACACCCAAAGGGGACCACAGTGACGTAAGCTTATTAAAAAAAAAATTTTTTTAATGTTCCACTCTTAGGTTGTCAGCATCAAATTAGACTTTAAATTAGAGTTAATGATGAACAGGCTTAAGTGTGTTGATTTAAATGGCCCATCAGACCAAAGAAAATTTTCTTTGGTACAACTTTCAAATGGAAGTACCAGCTGTAGTCAACAATGCAGTTATGCATAACTACATTCTGTGAGCTAACAACACTGAATATTATAAAATGGTCTTGGCAAACTGGTTTCTAGATTACAGCTGGTTTGTGGGTGTGATGTGATATAAACCTTGCATTGGTGACAGCTGGTTTGTGGGTGTCATGTGATATAAAACTTGCATTGGTGACAGCTGGTTTGTGGGTGTCATATGATATAAACCTTGCATTGGTGACAGCTGGCTTGTGGGTGTCATATGATATAAACCTTGCATTCGTGATGTGAGGAATTCATCTTACCAGCAGTCATTGCATCTCTGAGCTCATAGACATGAGACAACTTTTTGGTGAAGCATAACAGAAGTCAACAGGGTTTGGATAACAACTGGTGGAGTTGACGTAAATCAGAAGAGTTTGGATAACAACTGGATGAGCTGACATAACAGTATATTAACAGAAGTAAACAGAGTTTGGAGAACAACTGGATGAGCTGACATAACAGTACATTAACAGAAGTCAACAGAGTTTGGATAACAACTGGATGAGCTGACATAACAGTACATTAACAGAAGTCAACATAGTTTTGATAACAACTGAATGAGCTGACATAACAGTACATTAACAGAAGTCAACAGAGTTTGGATAACAACTGGATGAGCTGACATAACAGTACATTAACAGAAGTCAACAGAGTTTGGATAACAACTGGATGAGCTGACATAACAGTACATTAACAGAAGTCAACAGAGTTTGGATAATAACTGGATGAGCTGACATCAACTCATCTTCGAGGAAAGTCTTTTTTAAAGGTTGGTTTCATTTGCCATCACTGTACCAGGCGTAAATCATTCCATCACTGTACAGGGCCTAAATCATGCCATCACTGTACCGTGCCTAAATCATGTCATCACTGTACAAGGCCTAAATCATGCAGACCTGCCAACCCTTCCGATTTTGTCGGAATTATACGGATTTTTTACCCCTCATTCCGACCTTCCGATAAACCTCTTAAAATTCAGATTTTCCAAACATAATTTTTCACCCGTCATAAAAATCCGAAAGCGACAAAAGAAAAAAATGTACAAAATCGGATACGACAGGAAGTTGTGCTTCCTTTATTTTTACGTAGTGTCTACATGTCCGGCGACCGGACGAATAAGTTCTCGAGATATTCGCCCGGCCAATAATATTATATATTTGATCAAGTCACATGACCGCCGTAGCAAAGGTGCGCGAGATATTTGTCCGTCAGCCTTGTCACGTGACCGCTAATAGTCGCCGGTTGTGTAGATACTGCCTTGTTTTAATCGAAGCGAGCCGCAATCTCCAAATCATTCTTCAATTATGAATTGATCCGATCGGGATTCATCCTTTTACCGGGCTAAAAAATAATTCAGTTTTGTTGTGACTTTTTGTTTGTTTGTTAAAGTTTTTCTTAATTAAATTTAAATGGATAAAATTTATTGAAAGTGGTGGGTACAATGATATTAATAAATTTATTGAAAGTGGTGGGTACAATGATATTAATAAATCTATTGAAAGTGGTGGGTACAATGATATTAATAAATCTATTGAAAGTGGTGGGTACAATGATATTAATAAATCTATTGAAAGTGGTGGGTACAATGATATTAATAAATCTATTGAAAGTGGTGGGTACAATGATATTAATAAATCTATTGAAAGTGGTGGGTACAATGATATTAATAAATCTATTGAAAGTGGTGGGTACAATGATATTAATAAATCTATTGAAAGTGGTGGGTACAATGATATTAATAAATCTATTGAAAGTGGTGGGTACAATGATATTAATAAATCTATTGAAAGTGGTGGGTACAATGATATTAATAAATCTATTGAAAGTGGTGGGTACAATGATATTAATAAATCTATTGAAAGTGGTGGGTACAATGATATTAATAAATCTATTGAAAGTGGTGGGTACAATGATATTAATAAATCTATTGAAAGTGGTGGGTACAATGATAATAATAAATCTATTGAAAGTGGTGGGTACAATGATAATAATAAATCTATTGAAAGTGGTGGGTACAATGATAATAATAAATCTATTGAAAGTGGTGGGTACAATGATAATAATAAATCTATTGAAAGTGGTGGGTACAATGATAATAATAAATCTATTGAAAGTGGTGGGTACAATGATAATAATAAATCTATTGAAAGTGGTGGGTACAATGATAATAATAAATCTATTGAAAGTGGTGGGTACAATGATAATAATAAACATATTTTAACACACAAAAAAACAACATAAAGTTATACAACTGCAGCTAAAAGTAAAAGTGAATCTACCACATCCAAGTCTAATTTTTTTGCTAAAATTTATTGACCAACTCTCTTGTTGAAGGAAATATTTCTCCAACCAACTCCAATCGTTTTAATGCCAGAGTCAAAGAAATGTTACCACAATCGCAGATTGCTAGAAGATTGTGAAGAAAATTTACAATGAAACAAGGGCAAGCATGAAAGTTTATCTTTCTAACTTGCTTGTATCTAAAATCAGTTTCAATGGTAATTTCCAGTTGTCCAGAGAGCTGTTGGACAAATGCAATAAGACCACTAGGGATAAGCAGGAAAACTGAACTCTTAGTCTTAGCAGCCTGTGTACAGATGTAAATAAAATGGATCTTCCGTCCTGTACTGTATAAATCTGTATATTTTCTCATGTTCTTTGGACTCTTCAAATACAATGGAGGTAACTTTATATTTCTTTATTTATTTAAAAAGGCTTGTGCATCAGTTTACAGATCTTAAACCAACGCCGCACCCCGGTCGGCTCCCCTGGGGGGCAGGGGGGGCAGCAACCCCAATTTCCCCCCGCATGCACCACCCTTACAGATTTTTTTTTTCTTGGCAGGTTGGCAGGTCTGATCATGGCATCAATGTACCAGGCCTAAATCATGCCATCACTGTACCAGGCCTTAATCATGACATCAATGTACCAGGCCTTAATCATGACATCAATGTACTAGGCCTTAATCATGCCATCAATGTACCAGGCCTTAATCATGACATCAATGTACCAGGCCTTAATCATGACATCAATGTACTAGGCCTTAATCATGCCATCAATGTACCAGGCCTTAATCATGACATCAATGTACCAGGCCTTAATCATGACATCAATGTACCAGGCCTAAATCATGCCATCACTGTACCAGGCCTTAATCATGCCATCAATGTACCAGGCCTTAATCATGACATCAATGTACCAGGCCTAAATCATGCCATCACTGTGCCAGGCCTTAATCATGCCATCAATGTACCAGGCCTTAATCATGACATCAATGTACCAGGCCTAAATCATGCCATCACTGTACCAGGCCTTAATCATGCCATCAATGTACCAGGCCTTAATCATGCCATCACTGTACCAGGCCTTAATCATGCCATCAATGTACCAGGCTTTAATCATGACATCAATGTACCAGGCCTAAATCATGCCATCACTGTACCAGGCCTTAATCATGCCATCACTGTACCAGGCCTAAATCATGCCATCAGTGTACCAGGCCTAAATCATGCCATCACTGTACCAGGCCTTAATCATGCCATCACTGTACTGGGCCAAAATTTCAGATATTAACTAGAGAAAATTTGATATTTGTAAAAGAGCTGTATTAGTATTTTAATAGAAATATCATCATTGCATGTCTGTTACACTTACACAACACTTACACAAAACTTACACAACATTGTGAAAATAGCTTCAGAAGATGAGCATGCAAAGTATTTTTTTGAGATTGCTTTTAATCTGTAAGACGGGGGCACTCAGGGTGAGTTTATGAATGGCCCCGGAGTGGGGGGGGGGGGGGAGTTTGAGAACCACTGTTATAGAATATGTAGATTGAGTTGATTTTCATGAGCGTTGTCACAAATGTGACATAATGCTGTGCTGCTGGTCTATCTTTATCTTCACCAAAATGATTTTATGTCCTAAGCAATAAAAAGGCGTTTGTGAACTGTCCAGTATTTTATGACAGAATAAGTGTGTGAGTTGTATGATTCTATCTCATTCTAATCTGTTTAGTTGTATAATTCTATCTGATTCTAATCTGTTTAGTTGTATAATTCTATCTGATTCTAATCTGTTTAGTTGTATAATTCTATCTTATTCTAATCTGTTTAGTTGTATAATTCTATCTTATTCTAATCTGTTTAGTTGTATAATTCTATCTGATTCTAATCTGTTTAGCTGTATAATTCTATCTGATTCTAATCTGTTTAGTTGTATAATTCTATCTGATTCTAATCTGTTTAGTTGTATAATTCTATCTGATTCTAATCTGTTTAGTTGTATAATTCTATCTGATTCTAATCTGTTTAGTTGTATAATTATATCTGATTCTAATCTGTTTAGTTGTATAATTATATCTTATTCTAGTGCAATCTGTTTTAACATTGTTTGCATTAACTTACTTTTATTCTCATACAGTCCAAAAACCACAAAACATTTTTTCCAAAACTGAAGTCATCCCAGACTAAAGAAACAAGAGATCTGGATAGATTTATGGTAAGACTGAGCTACCAGCTACTTTAATCTGGATAGACTTATGGTAGCACTGAGCTACCTGCTACTTTAATCTGGATAGACTTATGGTAGCACTGGGCTACCTGGTACTTTAATCTGGATAGACTTATGGTAGCACTGGGCTACCTGGTACTTTAATCTGGATAGACTTATGGTAGCACTGGGCTACCTGGTACTTTAATCTGGATAGACTTATGGTAGCACTGGGCTACCTGGTACTTGAGCGAGGTATGTCACTGACCAGTATCTAGCTCCGTAATATAGCTATGGCTGGATTCATTGATGATATCATTTGTTAAAAGACAGTGTTGTACGGTAGTAACTAACTTTGAGTGTTAAACCATTAGTATTGCTTTCTGTAGTTCTTAGCAAGAACTGCAGCGTCAGTACCTGTAACAGAGTGAGTGTTCTTTTAATTTCTGTTACATAATTCAATATTTTTAGCATTACTAACAATGAATAGCGTTACTCATTATGCTTATTTATTACTATGATATACTTACTTTAACGTGTTAGGCCAAGTAATAAATAAAAAATGGATTTCTTACTGATTTAAATGGCTAAAGTTGTTGTTATCTTCTTTTTTGTATAAGTTAAATGCTATTTAAATCAGTGAGAAATGCATTTTTTTATTTATTATTTTACTCCAGCTGGAAAGTTCCAATTAAATGACTGAAGCTAATTTTTTTTTAAAAGAAAGTATTAATTAGACACACACCTGGGGAAGTTTCTTAGTTCGTGGCTGACCATTTAGCCTGAATTTCTTGAGACTTAAGCAGTCCTATCTTTGCAGGCATTTTGCAAACAAGGACAATAAAATGCTTGCTTCGGGCTCTTATGACTTATTCATAAAAACATATTTTAAAACAAAGTTTCAGGAAACAAAACTTTAAGCCAGTGAAAGGGAAATTATATCTCAAGACTTTCTTCTCTCAGCCCCATCAGCTAGATAATGTATAGACATTATGCAAACCAATTGGCTTATATGAAAATATTTTACAGTTTTAAATTAACAAAGCCAGACATTTTAAAAAAAGGCAATTCAAATTGTGTTCATTTACAACATTGACAAATAAATGGAGTAATTTTACTTTTTTTAATCGTGATTTTGTCACCATGCCAAACCGACGAGATCACTAGGTTAGTGACTGAATTTGATGACGTCATATCTGACATTCCAGGGAAAGCAAAAGTTGAAGAGTTTAACATAAAAGTCACATCCAACAAGCCGATAGTTTTAAAACTCCAGGATGAAAATACAATAGTTCATTAATAGCTATTTACACAGACGAGCAACCAATTCAAGAAAACTTCCTTACTCAAACATCACTACAGTTGCACTGATCTTACTCTCGACTACCCTAACTCGCTTCTCTACTTAACTGACAATCTCTCGGCTCCTCTCTCGACTAACAGTTCACAACCAATGATCATTTCACACACTGTTTTTTATATCTGTCCACACCCACCCAGCATACACTAAAGCTCAACATGAACCAACTTCACCTATGACCTCACGATCAACAACTCACAAAACACTCACACGATCGACAACTCGCCCTACCAAACATTCATAACAAATCCAGTTCACAACAGAGTTGCTTGATACTTAAACATCTATATATTCATATTCTTTTCAAATCCATCAATTGACTTGAAGCAGACTTGGTACTTGAAAACATGAAATAAAGAAGCTGTACCTCAATTTGATGTCTACCGTTTCAGATGCATGTCAATGACAAGAAAGCAGAGTCTCGGAATTACACAAGTTTCCGACAGCGTCTTGTTGGTATGGAAGATCATGAATTGAAGCCGGTGGTTAGTCCCTATACCACTAGGTAAGTGGTTAGTCCCTATACCACTAGGTAAGTTGTTAGTTAGTTCCTATACCACTAGGTAAGTTGTTAGTTAGTTCCTATACCACTAGGTAAGTTGTTAGTTAGTCCCTATACCACTAGGTAAGTTGTTAGTTAGTTCCTATACCACTAGGTAAGTTGTTAGTTAGTTCCTATACCACTAGGTAAGGGGTTACTTAGTCCCTATACCACTAGGTAAGTGGTTAGTTAGTGCCTATGCCACTAGGTAAGTGATTAGAAAGTGCCTATACCACTAGGTAAGTTGTTAGTTATCCCCATACCATTAGTAAAGAGGTAAGTAATTTCAAGGCATGCTCCATGTCACATCACCTTAATCCATGTCACAGCACCATACTCTATGTCGCATCACCATACTCCATGCCACAGCACCATACTCCATGTCACACCTCCATCATAATCCATGTCACAGCACCATAATCCATGTCACACCTCCATCATAATCCATGTCACAGCATCATAATCCATGTCACAGCACCATAATCCATGTCACAGCACCATACTCAATGTCACACCACCATAATCCATGTCACACCACCATACTCCATGTCACAGCACCATTCTCCTAAATACTTGCTACTTTTAATACCCATAAAGCTGAACATGATTGGTTATAATTGGAAGCCATGGTCCAGAACTGTCAATGTTCCATATACTGACCCAGACACTCAGAAATAGTTATGCTTCACTGTGTCATTTCTTCCAATCTATTCAGAGTCCTGCTTCCTTTTATTTGGCGCAATTGCAATCCACAACAAAGGCCAGTCAAGATGAAACTCCTTCAGGAAATTATAGCATACCCACACAGGTAAATCATACCATTGTGACATTGTTTCGGGTATAGTGTAAAATTTTGACATTGTTTCGAGTATAGTATAAAATTGTGACATTGTTTCGGGTATAGTATAAAATTGTGACATTGTTTTGGGTATAGTATAAAATTGTGACATTGTTTGAGCTAAACTATTGTGACATTGTTTCAGCTAAAATATTGTGACATTGTTTCAGCTAAACTATTGTGACATTACTCCCGGTAAACTATCTAATAGTTAAATGGCCAGGCATACATTTTATTTGCACTTTTCTTCTGTTTTTTTAATGTTACTCCAAAATATGTTGTCCACAGAGAAGATTCGTCTTGGACAGCCCCCAGCCCCTCGCCCATTGACTACTGTTATGTTAGACCAGAACACATCCCATCGGTGAATGCTTTGTGCAGAGAGTTCTTCTGGCCTGGGATTGACTGTGAGTTATTAGAGTACGATTAACTGATTGTCAGCGTGGCGTTTCTATGATACACTGTATTCTTCTAGTAACATCAATTGATTGTTAGTTAGCTGTTTCTATGATACACTGTATTCTTCTTTTACCAGGGGTTTAAATGACTGTTTTTGTCTTTCTCCCTATTTACCAAGAGTTCCAAATATTTTAAGTAAAGAAGCGTAAACTCCTCCTTGATGTCTGCCTCTGATCCCCCACCCAACCTTACTAAGTATACTTCCTTGATATCTGACTCTGATCACCCAATCTTGCTAACTATACTTCCTTGATATCTGCCTCTGATCACCCAATCTTACTAACTATACCTCCTTGATATCTACCTCTGATCACCCAACCTTGCTAACTATACTTCCTTGATCACCCAACTATTCTTCTTAGATAAGTAAAATCATCTACTTCTCCTATGGTTTCAACGGTTTCCCTCTCATTGCTACAACCCCTGAGCTGTTTGAAATTATTGTCAGCAGTCAATTGTCATTCTGTGATATGCTTGTACTCATATTCCAGTCTGTGATATGTTAGCAGTGAATTAAGTGAATGTCATTTCTGATATGTTGGCAGTGATATTTCAGTACCGGTAGTCATGTGTCAGTATGTTATAAGTTATCTGTTGGAATGATATGTCAGTAGTCACATGACTTGACACAAGATATTTCATTTTATTCATTTTTATTTCAGTGTCTGAATGTCTGCAGTATCCAGACTTTAGTTGTGTAGTTTTATACAGGTCAGTCCTAATTTATCTTTATAATATAACCTAAATAGGTAAAACTTTAGTTATAAACAGGTCAGACCTAACATAACTTTATAACCTAAATAGGTAAAACTTTAGTTATAAACAGGTCAGACCTAACGTATCTTTATAACCTAAATAGGTAAAACTTTAGTTATAAACATATCTTTATAGCCTAAATAGCAGACCTGTTTACTCTTACGATTTTGGCATACAATATACGATTTTGAGGTGTATATTTATTAATTATATATACTGTATGTTTATTTTTTTACTATTAAAATGTATTTTGTGTTGATATTGTACAATTTTAAGAGTATGAGGGTAAACAAGTGTGAAATAGGTAATACTTTAGTTATAAACAGGTTAGTTGTAATATATCTTTATAACCTAAATGGGTATTAGTTATATACAGGTCAGACCTAATATATCTTTATAACCTAAATAGGTAATACTTCAGTTATAAATATAGGTTAGGTCTGACCTAACTTATTATATTTACTTTCATTATAAAAAGATATCTGTTTTGGATGCTATCTAAAAAAAAATGTTAATGGTGTATTATTTTTTGCAGAAAAATTGTAATTGCATTCGCTTTCATGGTACCTGATCGTGGCTACAATGAAGCTTACATCTCTTTTATCTTTACCCATCCTGAGTGGAGGGGGGCGGGCATTGCAACATTTATGTTATACCACCTTATTCAGGTTTGTTGTTTATCTGGTATATCACTTTGAATATCTAGTCTTTATTTTTCAATACCTATTATTACATCTAAAGGTCAGGTGGAATATGAATAGGTCAGTGAAATTATCACCCACTCTACTAGAATTGAATGTATATGGGCAATCCTACTTTACCAGAACTGAGTTTACTATATTTACATACCACTGTACCGGCATAATATTGTTTTAATGAATTTCTTGTACTGCAGAAAATTAATTTTTTCCTTGTCTTAGCACTGCAGAATTATATATAATGAATTCTTTATTTTGTCAGACTTGTATGGGTAAAGATGTCCTCCTCCATGTATCAACAACTAACCCTGCCATGCTGTTGTATCAGAAGTTTGGATTCAAATGCCAGGAACTCATCCTCAACTTTTACCACAAATATTTCCCACTTAATTGTCAAGATTCCAGGCATGCATTTCTAATGCGTCTGAGCAGGTGACAATCTGATTGCTGTGTAGTCTGTTGCAATGAAAATATAAAACATCAGTCACTTCCTTCACTTGTGCTTGTTTTCATTCATGAAACAGATGGACATTTTTTTTTTAAATTTTGTGTTTATTGTTAACATAAAAACGTACATCTAGCCACCACAAGAAAACCCATTTAAGATTACATTTGCATCAACAATGATAAGAGAAATGCCAGAAGTAATCTACTGTAAATAGGAAATGGAATATATTTCAAAATATATTACACAGGATAAAAATAAAGTTTTAAAGAGAGCTTTTTTTTTTTATTCCCTTCAACTTAATTCCTGTTGAGGAAGAGAATGATATATCTTCTATGAAGACCATATTTATAGAACAACAGATTGGATTACTGAAGCACAGATATTGAGATGGTTTCAAAATTTGCCCCAAATCTATGTCATATATAAACAGCTTTTAAAAGAAAGTTATAATTCCAGCACTGAACTTGAGTTCTATTTCTCAAAGGTTTCCAATACTGATAGTGGTCAGATGAAGATGGAAACAGACCATTTATATCAAATAAATACTTTTACTACATACAAAATCAATCAGTCTTGTAATTCTCATGTGCCCATATAATTCTCAGTTTGGTGGGAGAGATGTTAGAATAAATTATAGCTAGCACTTGAGCAATAAGTGCTGTACTGACACAATGCTCTTTAATGATGTTGGATGCATGATCTGACTTTATGCTGGACAGTCTTGAGGTAGATCTGCATTGAAGCTTATCCAAATTCTTTGGATTGAATGTAGAAACCAGGAGCCTTACCACCGTTATAATTACAGCACTGACCTTTCCAGAGCTTGACAGCAAAGCCAGAAAGGTACAAGTGATACTTATTTCTGCATAAAATCCAAAAAAATGGATTTGAGCTATAATTAATATAAAAATAATATTGCATTGCTTTGCCTAATTGGATGATGATGTTACAATGATCGTGATTGGGATGGTAGTTTTAATATCAATGCTAGCTCATCACAGTACACAATCTTTGACTTAAGGCAGTTGTTTTTTTCTTATTCTGAAACTTACTATAGGATTTATTGATTCCTTTCTTTAAACATTGTCAATAAATTCAGTTTGTAACATAGTAAACAGAATTTTGTACAATGTGTTGATCAAAATTTTCCAATGAATGAATTTATAGTTTTTATTACGTTTTGCGCAGAAAAAGAAAGAAATCTAAAATGTGCAATATGCTAAATTTTGATTTAAGTTTTCTACTGTTCAGCTAATAAATGCACACGCATTTGACAATACATTTCCTAAAATGACAGATGTCCTAAATATGTTATAACAATTGCAAATTTCCTTTGCATCAAACTATTTGAATGACATATCTACTTTTCTCAGACCATTAACTTTGACAATTCCATGCTCTTATGTTGGCCACAACACTCTTAGCAGAGCTTTATTTTTTGTCACGTCATAATCTCTCATTAACCATGCAGGATGTTTCTTCCTGCACCTACTCTATTACAGTACACAAAGGCAAACACATCTTAATAATAATTTCAATCCCTGATCTTAATTAAATAATGTAAACAAGACATTAAAGACAACATGAGCCAAACTAAAGCAACCTAATAGAAGTATGAACTGCAAGCAACTATTGGTATCAACACAACACGCGTGCTACACTGTACAATTGGAAATATAGGTGTTTCATTCAGGGGTACAAAAACAAGTCACTGGACAGCCACTGAAAAAAATCATGAAATAATAAAATACAACCAAAAGATAATGATCAGGGGAAAAGTTTACATCAAATGAAAGAAGATCATGTTGGTTTTTTTAATGTTAAATACAGTGTAGAATTAAAATATCTTTTTTTGTGTTTTCAGTGAAACTGAAACTGTCCAATATCTTATTTCTATACATAAGTAACACATTACAGTGGTGTCTTATCACAGGCAAAAAGCAATAACTTGCCATTAGAATTTCTCTTAAACAAGCTCCGCAGGCCATGCCCCGGGGCGACCCACTGATGTTACCAACAGAATACTGAGGCCATTGAATCACTCAAACCTTTTATATCAACACCAGAATAATGCTGACTAACACCAGAACAACAAACACAACACCTGTATCCACCTGACTGCTGATGGCATTGCAAACAAAATGTCCTATTTCTGACCGACTGACACATGCCTCATTGGATCGGGACTGGTGAACTAGCGATGAGGATTTTTAAAAAAAAATTACATTTCTAGTTCATTTCCTAGGTGATTTTATGTACAAACTAATGATAAACAAAATATTAAGTATATATATATACAAACCTACAAAAGTAAAATTCCAGTATTACATTCTCTGAGAATACAATCAGCAAGGCTAGAAATTACTGTATGACACAATTACAAATTAGGTTACTTACATGTAATGAGGACAGGTTAAACAGTTATATTCTTTAAATAAAAGAAAACGTTCATGTTGATAGCCAATTAGCCAAGCCACTTTATGGGCTAACAATAATACGGATAGCCTCTTCATGGGCTAAAATATTTCACATAAAAACATTTTTAACTTTTAACCAAGTATACAAACTAATGTTTATATTGTGGTAAAATGTTTCCAAGCTCATCTTTGAAATCAACTTAAAACAAACAAAAATTGATAAACTCAATTGGCTTGCCTTGACCAAACTAGTTTGCCTTGAACGTATTGGCGTGTCTTGAACGTATTGAATTTTTTATTTTTAAGAGTAAAGTACTTAAAGTGTTAAGCAATGGCAGGGAAATAAATAAAGCATTTATTTACAGATGGCATTTATATACAGATGGAACTGGCATCTGAGCAAACAGCCAACTCAACGTCTCAAACATACGTCACATTTACTAGAATGAGAAATCATGTCCTCATAATTTATGAGTCACAGTTCCAATCAGTTGGAAAATCCTATTTTTTTACTGTTTGTCACAGGGGGCCAAAAATATACATTATCTTCCAACAACAATTAATGTCATTTGCAACAACTCACTAAAATACATTTTTTTGCCAGTGTCAGTGTTGAATGGCAGAACTTTTACATTTCAAATCACACGCATAAATCAATGATCAGTTTTTAAAATGTCTCATTTTCCCTTAGTTGATATACAGACCAAACTCTTTCCTTCAATTAACATGCAGACTAAACTCTTTCCTTCAATTAACATGCAGACCAAACTCTTTCCTTCAATTAACATGCAGACCAAACTCTTTCCTTCAATTAACATGCAGACCAAACTCTTTCCTTCAATTAACATGCAGACCAAACTCTTTCCTTCAATTAACATGCAGACCAAACTCTTTCCTTCAATTAACATGCAGACTAAACTCTTTCGCTAAGTTAACTTACAGACTAAACTCTCAAGGAGCTCATTTTTAGTTATGCAAACAATGTTTTACAGACATACTTTAAGTTTTTTAATAATTGAATTTTTAAGATTCACAAACATTTTAAGCTAGGACCTATTCTTGCCTTAACTTTTGAAAAATAAATGACAACTTAAATTCTATAAATATAAATGTTGATACAGTAAGAGTCAGAAACACGAGCCTGTGCCACTTTGCCAGTCATATAGTTACAAATTAAAACGATGCAATTTAAACTTACTGGAAGAAAACAGTGACAGTCTTCACAACGTACTGCAGCTCTTACTAAAAAGAACAATCATTCTTAAAAGATTTTATGTAAGGACAATGACACAAAAGTACAACAGGCAAAAGCTTCTTGGTGGTTTCAACCAAATGTTCTCAGTGCAGTTTCAGAGTTTCTCCTCTGGTGATCTAATATAACATGAGCACTCCAAAGGATATCAGAGTGTTGCATTTAATGACAATAAAATTTGAAATGTTATTCCTAAGGAAAATTGCCCTGTTGCACACTACCCCAAACAAACACTAGTGGCTCAATTCGGATCATTGTGGTCATTCTATTGTGACTTGGAAAAAGTAACCAAAAAAAACTTGTACGTTTTTATTTTGATGATATATTTTTAAAAATTCAATTGCCATTTGAATATGCCATGCCTTTCTTAAGCAGCTGCCTTGTGAACATTGTAACACTTGCTAAGCCTGAATTCAGACTTACAAGACATTTAAAGGTGAAATAATTATGTTTTAATTTTAAATAAACATAGAAAGTTATGAAATAACAGATTTAGAAATTAACTTTATACAAATGTACAGATAAATAGATACATTAAATTCCATATTAAATGTATACTACTGCCACATTGCAATAAAGTTTATAAGGTGTTAATAAAAGTATTACATGGGAATCCCCTGGAGCATCAATGTGGTCAAGTTGTCATATTTTGAAGAAATCAAAATTGTGCCATTTCAAATTTTGTGAGGAATATAGCAGTTCCAGAATGAATATTTGCAGGAGCCCAATTTCAAGAATTCAGAATATCTCAAGTAACTCAGAAGGGAAGTGAAATGATGAGGAAACAATGACAAGTTAATGAACCATGTTTGGGTTTTTTTCAGTGGAAATATTGAATGAAAAATAGTTTCATTTCCTTATAAATTAAGTGATAAAAATTGTATACTATTTTCAGGAAATAAACAATATATTATAAAAATCTCGTGAAACACATTGTTAAGAATTTCATGACATGCTGTCAAAGCTCAGAGACTACACTGAGCATTTTCAGGTTTTTTGTTCTTTACTTGATAATATTAAATTCCCGGCTCATAATATTTTTAACAGTAGCTTTAAAAATAATTTCAAATCTATGTTTATTTTCAAAAATATGTTTGTTAAAAATTGCATTGTCACAGACTCAGCATCAAACCCCATTTTAATGAAAGTCATTTTATGAAGGGTGTATAATTTATGTAGGTGTAAAGTTCACAAAAATTGTTATTAATGGGGACTAGTCAAGTTGTTGCTTAAAGTTATTTGACCATTCCTGGCTTGCTTTGGCATCACAACAAACCACTGTAAATCTGAGGGAGAGAAAAATCAAAAGAAGATGTCAACAAAATATAAACGTTAACACAAACATTGTAACCAGAGCCTTAAAGGCTAATCAAAATCAAACAGTTACCAATTTGCAAAGAATTTTTTTAAGGAAAATGATACTTTATTATTGATCAGAAACAATGTTGAACAAATAGTTGGTATTCATTATGTCTTTTTTTTTCATTCAAATTTTATTTCAAGATTTACATCTCATCAGCACCAATTAATGGCTTTATAAAAAAATGTGTGTTTAAATTTAAAGAAATATGTTGTTTTATTGAGTGTGTAACTAGTTGGGTAAAATGTATACAGCATGCATCAAAGTGAACACTGAAAGCTTTTACCACATCAAATGAGATGCAAGAGAAATCTTAATCCATTTACAATTTAATTAACAGGCAAAATGCATTTCAACAATCTGTTGTTTTCCTTTAAATACCCTAAGTATTAACAAAATAATTAAATATATTATAGATCCCCATACCCCACTAATTTCTTTTATAATAATGGCTATGTTAAAGATCCCACACCACACTAATCTCTTTTATAAAAATTGCTTCCCACTTCCCAATCATCTCTTTAATAAATTGCCATCAATATTTTAACAGCTACCCTTTCTTGAAAATGTTACCTCAGTTCTCATTAGATAAAACAATTTACCAGATATCACAACATCAAATCACATACTGTAACTATGATAACTATAATGAGTACAACAAAAGGAGATGCCATTCACTAGGATGACTTTGCCAGTTTGGTCAAGAGGAAACATGGTGTCCTTGACACTTGGCCAACCACAGAAAGAAAGGGCAGAAACAAAAGGCATACAAATAACAAATGGAACAAAACAACTCCATTTAACACATGATTTAAATCTAGGGGAATGGACACTCAACTAGAAGAGTTCAATAACTTACATTGAGACTCCTAACACATGTGAAAATACAGAATTGCCTCCTCTATTCATGTACTTGTTTCTATTATTAGGTTTACATATGTAGTAAAGCAAAATGATGATCAGTCAATCAGAATAAGAGACTACATGCTCAAAAACTCCACTAACTGACCAACCATTTTTTTTGTGGTGTTTATTATTTCTTAAATATCTCACATATAACCATTTTAAAAACCAGATTTCATTTTGTTTAACTTTGACCATGACACTGGGGCTTAGATTCACAGTTATTTTTGTTACACCAATTATCGATATATATATTTTTTATTTTTAAATTTGTATCGGCTCTTTGAAAAAAAAATAACTATTATGTTGTGATTTTTACAAAAAAAATTATTTTCATTTCTTTTGATTTGAAATTTTAGTTAGGAAAGGAACAAGGCTTGTAGGGTATTTTTTAAAGAAAAAAAATTAATCAATTTTTATTCCTTTAGTCACTTATTTCTTTTAAGCAATTTTTATTCACAACTAATTTAAGGAGGCATAAATATTCTTTAATAAATATGCTTATATTTTCCAATGTTGCTTCATGTTTTCTAAGAATGTTTGAGACCTATTTAAAGCATATCCTTTACCTATTTCACAGTTGCGCTGTCAACTTTAAAATTTGAAAAAATGTGAATAAATAAGAAAAATAATAATTGTGGACTCTGCTTATTGATGCTAAAACTCCGAATACATCTCAGGATCTGATTGACAGCCGTAGTGAAGGGAATGAAGCAAGCAAACAGCATGTGGGCTTGATAACAATATCACAGACACATTCATTATTTGATTACATATTTTATGCTAACGCCTAAGAGGTTTTAAGCATAAATCTGAATTTCAAATCTTAGATAAATCAGGTGGATAAGGGAGCATGTTTTTCAACGTGAGCAGTTTTTAATTCAGTTTCATTTAGTCCTGGTTGTTCATATGTTGTTTGTATAAAAATTAATGGTACTAAAACTCCATTTGATTTAGTCCTGTTATTGTTCATATTTTGTTTGTATATAAATTAACTTTGTTTTGGACCGACTGAAAATATTAGTATAAAATTAACAAAATGATGACAAGGAGAAAATACTGAAAATACATAGATTCATGTAGAGGGATAAAGATGTTATTGGTTAATAGGGGATTATGTAACGCAGAAAGCACAAAATAAACTCTACAAAAAAAAAAATACAATTACACCACCCACCCCCGGTAGACTTTTATAGTTCAAATAAGCCATTAATTTTCAGTGGAATACTGCAAAATCATATTTAACTGATAATGTTAAAGCTACAACAAGCTCATAGGTCATTAAACTTTTGATATCTATTTAATGACTCGCTGAAACTTTTTACAAATTATTGTTTTTAATTTTAATAGTACAGTATGCACCTTTAAAATTAAAAAAAAAAGCAAATAAAGCATTATGCCCAAAAACAGCTATCTATCTAGCTCATATGTTATAAGGATTTATGAAAAATACACCAAGACGTATAGGCAATTAAAAGCACCACTTCCAGTATAAAAAAAAGTCACATGAAAATGATTAACTAAGTTGAACAAAAAAGCTATTGCACTGGTAAAACTACGACAATGGGGTTGAACACAAATCTAGCAAGTGAATAGCGAAATAATAAAAAAATATAAAAACAGATTGCAAATTGAATGCTATGAATGACCATACCGATTAATGATGAGAAGGATGGGTTTTGTGGTGATAATAAGGCTTGTGCTGGTGATGGTAGGCACGGCCCAAACCACCAGAAGATCCCAAAACCATGCGATAAGGAAGTGGGGGATGATGATCCCACTGACCTGACCCAATGGGCTGGTCCATTGCCGGGTGATCCACACTATTACCATGACAGTCATCAGCCAGACCAGGAGTTCCAGGATCTCGGAACCCTTGGGGGGATCCAGATAAATGGTGTGAGTATCTAGGTTTGACAAAACGGGCTGCGTACTGAGGGTGGCTGTGACAGCCTGCATGCGTCCACTGAGAAGAGTGATGACTTGCACGAGATCCAAACCCTGATCTGTTCATATTAGAAGGCTGTTGACTGCTTCCAGTATTGTAAGAATGGAAATGGTGGGGTGTCAAGGCTCTCTGACCAGAGGCTGCTTTGGGTGATGGCATGAAATGATTAGGGTGAATAGTTGGCTGAGATTGAGAAGACAATATAATAGGGTGCTGTTTTTGCTGGAGTGGTCCGTCCTGCTGTTGCTGATAGAGGAAGCAGCCGGGCTGCTGAAGTGATGATGAAACGTATGGAGACTCTCTGCCCCTGGCCTTATGAGAGTAATGTACGGAGCTGATGTTTTGACTCTCTTTCACATTTGTTGCACAACTAGCTCCCTTATCCTTGACTGATGGACTCGAATGTGACATTGAAGGCATTTGGCACTGACCAGCGCTAGAAGGTACATAGTGAGACTGACTAGCCCTAGATGGTACATAGTGAGACTGACTAGCACTTGAAGGTACATAGTGAGACTGACTAGCACTTGAAGGTACATAGTGAGACTGACTAGCACTTGATGGTACATGGCACTGACTAGCAGTTGGTGGTACATGTTGATTTATGTACTTCTCAGAAATGGGGACTTCATTTACAGTTGGCATACTGTGGGTAGATTGCAAATGATTAGCATAAGGGAAAGCTCTGAAATCAGATGAATGATCACGATTGCCACTGCCGGTTGTTTCCATGGATGTTAGGGCTTTTGATGTTGGAGATAAAGTTGTGGAATATTGGAGAAGACCGGAGTTAGAGGACATCAAAGATGGATTATTGGCATTATGATCCATTGCTGTCTCCCCTAGATCAGTGTCCAGGTCACTCTGACCTTTTTTTGTGCCATCACCAATCCCGACCCCTGATGCAAGTGCTACAACAGATGATACACCTGACCTTTTTTCTGGCATTATTTGAGGACGTTCTTGTATTCCTTTGGGTAGAAATTGACAGGAATAATTATTTCTAAGTGAGCCAACTTCCTCCAGTTCTTTTGGTATGTTAGATGTGAAAGAACTACAATCACTGGCTGGTAGCTGACTAGACAGTGGACAGCTAACAGAACTACCATCACTGGCTAGTAGCTGACTGGACAGTGTTGAGCTTCCAGCTGCAGTCGGAGATGTCATTGTGTGCTGAAAACTATTGAACTGTTTTATATGGCAGCTGCCGTTGGGACTCCTTGGAAGTCCATTTGGGCTGCGCAGAGAATCACTGGTGACCAATTGATAACCAGGACTGTGCTGAGTGGACACTGACAGGGGTGACAATACAGGCGACCCTCCCATAATGCCCTGGTTTGATATTCCTGATGCAGGATTTGACCCCATGGCCAACCTAAGTTGACAGTAATTAAAACCATTGATATTTGGACTGGGCATGGGGGAATATTGCACTGTTGCCATGGGAGGGGATCCAATGCTGAGACTTAATGGAGGATTTAAAGTTGACAGTTTTCTTGGGGGTGTCTTCACACGATTTTTCCGCAGGCGATAGCGTTTCTTTCTCTTCTTAGCTTCATCTGAACTGCTGTCAGAGAATGAGCTGCTACTACTGCTGGAATGGCACGAATCATAACTTGAAACACGTGAGGAAGAGCTGCTCATGCTTGGAGATCTAGATCTGGACAAACTTTGATGGTTAAATAGTGGTGATCCTGGCGGGGTCTGTGGTCCTTTCTTTCCCTGGGTTTCTGATATCTCTGCAGCTGGGTTACTTACTGGGGTACTCAAAACTGTCTCACCTGACATCTTTTGGTCATCAGATATCAAAGTATTAGGGTCATTGTAAGGAGAGCTTGGGGAAGAGTTGGGACTTGGAGTTTTCTGGGGTGTTGGAGGCAAAGGAAAGGGTTCCACATCACAGTAAAAATTAGTTGCCCCATTTCTAACTAGTGAATCTATTGATTTGTAATTTTGTTCAGTGTCTACAATAACTTGAGTAGTTAATTCATGTGATTGCTTTGGTTTGCTGAGCGAAGATTCACTTTCTGAACATGAAGTAACCACATCTGTATTATCGTCATCTTCCATATGACCATTCTGTGACATAGATTGTGGTGTTAGCACACTATCCGTATGACCATTCTGTGACATAGACTGTGGTGTTAGCGAGCTATCAGGGCTATCTAAAAGACATAAATTCATCAGCAAATTATCTTGCTTAGGCTGGCATAATTTTGGCACACATACCTCTTGAGAAATCTGTTCAACTTGTTGACCATTCTTCTTGCCTGACTTGACCACAGCTTGCTTTATATGTTCTTCATGACCAGCCTTGTTTTTACCAACTACTTTCAATTTTCCTTCCTTACACTGAGATTCAGTAGACATTTTAGAATGGCAATGACTTTTTCTGTGTTGTGAATGACATTTGACTGAATGGTTGCTCCTCTCTGTTACTGCTTTCTTCTGTGAGCGACCTTCTGTCTTGCTTGATGCATGAGATATCGATGCCTTCTTTTCACGGTCAGCAACATCCCTGCCGTTTGAATTTATAGAACAAGTGATTCTCTGTGTCCTTCTTGGAGAGCCTTTCTTTTCCTCTGGTTCTTTGTTAGTTTTAAAATAAGGCGAAGCAGAATTTCCCTGATTCAAAGAATGAATATTTTTTGGTTCAGCTTTAGGAGACAGTGACTTGCCTTTGTTACCTCTAGAGTGCCTTCTGGAATAGCCCGGAAGGCTACCTTTAGAAGTTTCTGTCGCTGAAAATGTTTTTAACGGGTCTTTATCTACGGTTGGCTTTGATTTTAAATCTTTATGATTCCTCTTTGAATGGGATATAAAGAGTGAATCTTTTTCAGAACCTAATGAAAAGAGTTGTTCTGTAGGTCCTTTGGTTAATATTCTTTTCCTGAGCACAGGTGGTGAAACAGCCCTTTCTAATTTAGGGGGTCCAGGAGATGGCGCTTTGCACTTTAAACCACTGTAATCTTTTCTAGCACCTTTTGACAAGACACGCCGTGGAGACGGTGACCTTCTTTTCTTGACTCCATCCTGTTCAGATTTGAGAGTTCCGTGTTTGACATTAGAGTTGCTGAGTGATCTTGAATGCTGAGACTTGGAGGCTGAGAACTCTTTGTGAGTGCTTGCAGTTTTCTTTGATGACGGAGATTTGGATCTCCTATCTCTTCTCTGCAGTGATGCTCTTTTTTCTTTCCAACCTGAACTTGAGGATTTTGACTGAGCTTTAGATGGGGCGGATGGTAAACAAGTCTCTCTGCCAGATGAGTGGGGCTTGCAGTGTTTCTTATTCACAGGAGATGATGATGATGTGATTGATTGTCTTTGTGCTTTGCTACCAGGCGCTGAAGTCAATGGATTATTTTTAGCTGGTGAATCTGGTGACAAAGATTTCTTGGAATATTTGGGAATTTTGTCAATTTGTGAAACAAATGATTGAGAACCTCTCTTTTTAGCTTTTAATGTTTCATCGTGGCTCTCCTTAGCATTTTGCGGAGGATTTTGTTTATGTCGAGAATTTCTAGTGTCATATTCTTTATCTCTTCTAGAAACGTGAGTTCTTGAAGAAAGGGATTCAGAATTATGGGATATTATTTGGCTTACTCTACAAATATCGGCTTCACTTTTTGAGGATTGAACATCCTGAGAGAAATCATTCAGACATGACTTTGCAGAATGAGCTCCCTTATCTCCAGAGCTAACAGGTTCAAAGTCATCTAATTTTAAAGTAAGCCTATGACCAAGTATAGATGGCACTTCCTGATCCTTGCTTAACTGATGAAAACCAGCCATTTCAGAGATGAGGTTATCAGTAGAAGCAGTATCACTTTGCATCAGGGATGATGAGTTTGATAATTCATATTCATTGGGAGCACCTTGCTCAAATTTAGCCAATCTTTGGTCAGTTTCTGCATTAAGCTTTCCCTCATCACACATTGGAAATGATGATTTCTCATTTTTCATTGCTTCCCCATCAGTTGTGGATTCTGCCATTTTCTCAAGTTTGGCTTCTCTCTGTAAGATGACGGCTAAACTTTTCTTAGATTTGCCAACTGTTAGGCATTCTTTCTCCGCTGATTCTTGCTCAGAAATATCCATCCAACTATTGGAATCTGCTTCTGAGAATTTTGACATTTTTGCTACTGGCTCTATGGGCAAACCCTGTGACAACCTGGCAGATGACCGCCTAGTTTGTCTCCTTCCAGGGTGACAAACAGCAGAAACTTCAACATCCAACTCTACAGCCTCCTCCCTTTCTTTCGTAGCCAGGCCTTTCTGACATTTTGTCCTTTTCTGTGTATACTCCTCCTGTGTCAAACACACACCTACCATATCAGACACTTGAAATGTGGTAGGCTGGAAGGGTTGCAAACATCCTGAAGGAGAAGAAGGAGAGAAAAAAGAAAGAGGAGCTTCTATTAATTGGTTCTAAGCAAGGATGGAGAGCCAGGTCTCTTCATTGTCTGTCACAAAAGTCTCAAATAAACATAATCTGTGAAAAGCTGTATTTTTCTTGTTTGCAAGACTGCTTAGGCAAGGTGCATTTGCATAAAATGCTAAATAACTGTGCATGATCTGATCATTAATAAATGGGCTAGGGGAGACAACACACGAGGAAAGGGAGGTAAATTATTGATTCTGATCAAAAGTCCTTCTAAATATGAGAAACATGATGATGGCCACCTGTCAGATGAATGGATCTGAGCAGCAGAAAACATATTACCCGAGTTAATTTCAAGTAAGTGATTATAAACAATTCATGAATAGAGGAGAAAGACTAATCATCTTGCAAATGCTGCTCGCAAAACCTATTTAAATCCATACATTTGGGAAAAGGGCTCTTTCTCTATTCAAACAACAAATCACAAACAAACAGTGATTTTATTTTTTATTGTCAATACAGGTGTTGTTAAGAAAAAATTGTATTAAAGAGGAAATCTAACGTTAAGAAGTATTAAAAGGAAGAGGTAATTTATCTCATTTTCGCCCTCTCCACTTGACACAGAGGCTTAACAAATGTTAATGTCAAAACTAAAATATCAATTTGATAACAAAATTTAGAACATGATTGTCAAATAGAATGTTATCACTAACCTTTCCCATCCATGACCCCTGGGGACAACAATTTGACAGTGTGTCTTAATGAATCGGTATGACCGACGGCAGCTGGACTGGACAGAGAGGCAGTGGCGGTGATCAATCCATTGGTGCCATTTAGGACAGATCCAGATTTGTGTGGCTGCTGCTGGAGTATCTTGAAGAATGAAGGTTGCACCCCATTACTTCCCACTGTGCCGGCATGAGGAGACTGGATGCTGACAAATGGAGGGCTTCCCACCGCCGGAACCCTGGTGCCATTACTGCTGACCAGCTGACCAATGCTCCCATTCAGGAATGAAGTACTAGATAAAATACGGCTGTGTTCTGAATTGGAGGTCAGTATTTGTGCCAGACTGGAGGTTTGTCCAGGGTGGGATGTGCGTAGCATTGGAGTCTGCTGGAGAAGGGATGACGTTGATGGTAACATTGGTGTCTGCTGGAGAAGGGATGGTGTTGATGCCAGTCTGACATCATTCTTAGTCTCAACACTTCTGATTTTGGCGGGGGTATTTGTGGGCAACTCTGAACTTTTGTGCTTCAGGATTCCATTGATGGGGAGTACAGGTAGATTGCAAACAATGTGTGGAACAGTTTTGTCCAAGCCAGAAGAAGCAGAGCTCAAAACATGTTTACTTAGGCCTGCTATCAAGCCACTGCTGCTAAGCTGTTGCTGAACAAGACTGGCTTTAGGGACTTGAGCAAATGCTTCGGATGTGGAAGAAGTGATTATTGCACCTTTCGCAGCGTCTTTGCCACCGCTGCTGTTGCTGCCTCGAGTACTGCTGCCTTTGTAAAGATTCTGTTGAATCAAAATTGCAGGCCTTTGGACACTTGGCGAATGGTTCTTCACAATGGTCCTTGGTTGATTTTGCTTATAAACAACGCCGGGTTGAGATGGTGGCGGATCTTTGATTGGACTGCTGACACCTTCTTTCAAGGATATCAACTCCTCTGCCGCCGACTTCTCTATTTCAGTGTAGACCGTTGGAGACGTTATAGAGTTCCTAGACACATTACTTCTGGTGCTCTGTGAAGGTATAGACTCTGAGCTCTGGAGCAAGGTAAAATTGCCAGACTGAGAGCTTTTCCCTCTGAGTAAAGTCCTGAGTCCATTGGCTTTACTTGGCTTCTTTATGTCAATCTTTGTTCCAGGTGGGAGTATACGAGGTGATGTATTTGATATGAGTCCCTCATCTTTGACTTCTGAGGTCCAGGATGATGAAGATAATGGCATTTTTGTTCTTTCGAGTACTTCTTTCATTGTCATTTCAGGGGCTTTGAAGGAATTATTGCTTACATTTGCATTAGCATATTTCCCTGGTCTCATCCCATTGATTTGTTTTAGCTCAAGGCCCAAAGATATCCTGTCAACGGGGGATGCCTTTTCTGAACAAGTTCTTGGCTTGGCCTCTGAATCGGTCTTCATGTCCGCATTAAGACCAAGACCAGAAGCGGGGACATGGTTCTGCAAGGCATCAGTCACCTCTTTTTTTAGCGTGGCTAAGACCTCATTAAATGTGTCATAGTTTTCTTTCATATCCATTTTCTCTTTTAATATATTGGAATGACTTCCGATTCTGTTGAGTCCATTCACTTGGTGCTTTTCATTCCCTTCCAACTCATCCTCTCTGATGCCGTAGTCTGGCTGTAACATGTGAGACTGATCAATGCCGCAGTCTGGCTGCAGCATGTAAGATTGATTGACATCCTGTAAAAACTGTAGCTCTGTATGCAATCTGTCAACATCAGCAAGAAGTTTGTGCTGATCCACCTGAACCTTTTCGATGACCTGGTTTGGATGTTCAGACAAGCCATTCTGTGGAGTTATCATAAGCATTGAGTTACAGCAGCTAACAGTATAATAGCAAGTTATAATTGAATTACATCATTAATAACTTGTTATATTAGAAACATTCAATTATCAACTGTGAAGAGCTGCAGCTTTCTCTTAATATGATTATCTAATTCAGTGATTCTCAGCCTGTGGGTCGCGACCCCTTTGGGGGTCAAACGACCTTTTCCCAGCGGTCGCCTAAATCATTGGAAAAAACATAAACTGTACAGTTATGAAGTAGATACGAAAATAACTTTGTGGCCGGGGGTTGTCACAACATGAGGAACTGTATTACAGGGTCGCGGCATTAGGAAGGTTGAGAACCACTGATCTAATTGTACAGAATTCTTGTATCATTTGAACACTAAAAGTAATACTTTTTAAAAAGCAACAGGTATAATTAGATTCTCACCTTAGGCTGTCTTGCACAAGTTTTTCTGTCATACACATTTCTGTATGCAGTAATCTACAAGAAAAAAGTTATAGTTATAGTCAATTTATTTGTTTAAACTTAGAACAGAAAGTAAAACTGAAAATTGTGCCTTTTGAATAAAACAGGAGCTCTAACACTACATTTTTAATGCAACAGAAGACCTGTTTACCCCTGGGTTAGTGTCAGAGTAGTTGTCAGCTCTCAAAAACGAAGTTTCAAGCTCAAAAAAGTAGTCTGGTCAATTGTTGAGTGTGTCGTGGGTATGTCATGGGTGGGTGTGTGGTTCTGTGCTAATTAAAAAAAATCTCCCTTGACCTCGATTACAATTAAATACAATCTATAGCCTGTATTATTAGAATCCTGTAGAATATACTAGATTGGTCGAGGCCCTTATTCAATGTGTTAGCCCTTCTAGAAATATCAGTAAAACAAACCATAAATACCCGGAAGAGAGATATTATTGTGATGACTATTACGATAGAGATTTGTTTATTAATATTTTGCCATGTTTGTGTATGTGCCTATTTCAACATTGTACCTTTTACAACATTGTACCTTTTACAACATTGTATCTTCTTCAACATTGTACCGGTATTAGCCATCATTATACTGTAAGTCAATAGCTTTAATTATATTTCTTTTTGATTTTGTAATTTATTATTAACTTAATCAAATTATTAATTGTAATTAACCCTAATTTGGGTTCGTTTCTTTATTATTGTATATAATTTATGGTATCTTCTTTTGTTGTTTACTGTTTTTCAATAAGCCATATACTTAAATAAGAGATTAAATTCTCTAAATTGATAACAATACGTAACAAGTGTGATACGAAATTTCTTTCTTTTTTTTTTTAACTACCAAGACAACCAAAATTTGGAAAGCGCATGTGTAATCAAGGGGAAACCAGTTTGACGTAAAATAATAATATTAACAATTAAGGCCGGTTCTAAAAGAAAAATATTCTGGTTGGCTCATTGAGATTGGATCATCAAGAAAACAAAAGCCAATCACGGTCATTCAAATTTCTATTGCTTATGGTGTGAACACGAAAAATACTGTAACTTTCAATGGAACACCCCATTTTTTAAATTTAGAAAGAAAACTCCTGAAAACTTTTTTTTAGTTTTTTAGGCTGGTTGTAGTGCCGTAGTCTTAGGCTTAAAAACCTAGCTACTAACATACAATAGCATAGGGGGTAAACAGGTCTGTAACAGCATCTCTTCACTACATTTTTAATGAATGTCAACTGGACATGGTTACACAAAGACCCTTTACTAGTTTGTTAAGTACTATATTTGTCCCTGCACCAGCAATGTTTTTACCACTGGGTTCTTGTATACATAAACATAATGGATGAATAAATAAGATCAGTCATGGTCCAAAGTGCAGCCACAAAAAATATGCCATTAAAAAATAATAGAAGAGAACTTCATATTTTTTATCTGTAAGATGACAAGTGAATGAAATGAACGAATAACTTGATATTTTTTTAATCTACAAAATGACAAATGAATGAAACGAACGCGAAATTCAAATCAAAAGCAACCCAGTCGAAGTCATCCACAAACTCATTACTAAAATAGTCAAAACTTTGTTCAGGAGAAAAGTGCATTGAAACAACTTGAAAAGTTTTTAAACACACAACTGAAAACAATGAGAGACGACAAAGACCTTTTGATTATGTTCTGCCTGAAGAGCATTTATCTGAGCCCCAAGAGAGGCGGTCTGTGACTTAAGCTCACGGTGGCGTAACACGATGTCTTTGGCCTGACTGATAAGTTCTCGCGGAGTGTCCGCTTTAATACCCATCTGGTCAGAAGAAAAAGATTGGTAAGTAAGGACTAAAGATAAGTGGACTAAAGTTGAGTGGGGATTAAAGATGAGTGAGAATTAAAGATGAGCGAGGATTAAAGATGAGGGAAGACAAAAGATGAGTGAGGATTTAAGATGAGTGAGGATTAAAGATGAGGGAAGACAAAAGAAAGATGAGGAGTGAGGACTAAAGATAAGTGAGGACTAAAGATAAGTGAGGACTAAAGATAAGTGAGGACTAAAGATAAGTGAGGACTAAAGATAAGTGAGGACTAACTTTAAGTATGTGAGGACTAAAGATTGAGGAATATCAAATGCTACAGAAATGAGTAAGACAAGAAGATGGAGCTTATTGTACTTAATAGTATCCCAGAGTTCTCAATATATGACTTAAAATGTAGTAATTTTTTTAAAACTTACACAACAAAAGAATAAGACACAAATGATTTTCTCTTTACCTCCTTCAGTCGATCCTTGATCAGTTTAACCCCATCTCTCTGCAATAAGGAAATCTCCCTTTCTAGACCATCGGCTTTGGTCAGCAGCTCTGTATTTTTACACTGACATGAAAAGACAACACTGAAAATTAGCAGTCACATTGGCCAGTAACAAACAACACTGAAATTTAGCAGTCACATTGGCCAGTAATAAAGGCTCAAATCAAATGAAATAGGTGAATCGGGTACAATGGGTAGATGGACAAGTAGGCATAATAGGTAGATAGACTAGTATCAGGCACAATGAAATGGTATTAAACATTTCATCATAACTCAGCTCATCTGTAAAATTAAAATGTTTAAAAAAATCCATTTGAGTTTTAACTTGTTCAAATCAAAGAACTTTGTACAGTTATTATTCAACTCAAATTTTCCTTCTAGAGCCAAGCTATTGTAAATATTGTAGTAGATTCCATTTTCTATTTGGTATTTTTAAAGTAAAATACCCCCAAAATTAATAAAAACTACTAACGTCTTGAAAGATCTTTTTAATGAAGAAAAACAAAAGCACTTTTATGTTAGGGCAATGCTAATCAACAATCAAACTTACTTTCTCTTGCTCTATTTGAAGTAGTAATATTGCCCTGTACTGTGGGGTTTGCATAAAAGCCAAAAATGATAAAAACCGTTGCTTCATTGTTTCTGAAAAATAAAAATGGTCATAAAGGGTGATTATAAACTTTGCAATAAAAAAAAATATAAAGCATTATCCAAAGCTGTCTCAGAAAACCATTTACTATTTGTTGACATCTTTAAATCTGAATGTTTATAGGTTTCACTACCCATTAAGGAATTAATTTTGGACAACTGTTGATTAGAGAGGTAAGAAAAGCAATTTGAGCACATGTAAAAATCAATGGATGCTCCCTGACTAACAACTCTCATCTTTAATGGAAAACAGCAGCTTTACACCTGCTCTACAACAACTTTACACCTGGTCTTCAGCAGCTTTACACCTGCTCTACAACAACTTTACGCCTGGTCTTCAGCAGCTTTACACCTGCTCTACAACAACTTTACGCCTGGTCTTCAGCAGCTTTACACCTGCTCTACAACAACTTTACGCCTGGTCTTCAGCTGCTTTACACCTGCTCAACAATAACTTTACACCTGCTCTACAACAACTTTACACCTGCTCAACAACAACTTTACACCTGCTCTACAACAACTTTACACCTTCTCAACAACAACTTTACGCCTGGTCTACAACAACTTTACGCCTGCTCAACAACAACTTTACACCTGCTCTACAACAACTTTACACCTGCTCTACAACAACTTTACACCTGCTCTACAACAACTTTACGCCTGGTCTACAACAACTTTACGCCTGCTCAACAACAACTTTACGCCTGGTCTACAACAACTTTACACCTGCTCAACAACAACTTTACGCCTGGTCTACAACAACTTTACGCCTGGTCTACAACAACTTTACACCTGATCAACAGCACCTTTACACATGGTCTACAGCAACTTTACACCTGCTCAACAGCACCTTTACACATGGTCTACAGCAACTTTACACCTGCTCAACAGCACCTTTACACATGGTCTACAGCAACTTTACACCTGCTCAACAGCACCTTTACACATGGTCTACAACAACTTTACACCTGCTCAACAGCACCTTTACACCTGCTTTACAACAACTTTACACCTGGTCTTCAGCAACTTTACACCTGCTCAACAGCACCTTTACACCTGCTCTACAACAACTTTACACATGGTCATCAGCAACTTTACACCTGCTCAAAAGCAACTTTACACCTGCTCAACAGTACCTTTACACATGGTCTACAGCACCTTTACGCCTGCTCTACAACAACTTTACACCTGCTCAACAGCACCTTTACACATGGTCTACAGCACCTTTACGCCAGCTCTACAACAACTTTACACCTGCTCAACAGCACCTTTACACATGGTCTACGGCAACTTTACACACGTCAGGCCATTGAACCATTTCTCACCTATCATTTGCAAGAAACCAGCCTGTTTTTCCAGCATTGATACTGTCTGCTTGTGGACGGTTGGCTTAAAATAAGCACTTGATGTTTCAGTCATTCTGCGATCATTGTAGCTAATCTTCTCAGCAGAATCTGGAGTTATTTTTTTAACAAGAAATGTGGATGGGAATTAAGAAAACTTACTCCTACAACTTTTGACATAGTTAAAACATGTGTTCCGCAGATTTATTTATAAAATACATATTTATTCTTACAATAATAATAGAGAAGATGTCAGTGTAACTACAAAATATTGTAAATAAAGATAGATGTTTTTGTGTCCTTTACTTTAAAATATGTCTTGATTTTTTTTACTCTATTTCATAAGTCCCCTGAAAAATATTGTAAATAAAGATATATGTTTTTGTGTCCTTTACTTTAAAATATGTCTTGATTTTTTTTACTCTATTTCATAAGTCCCCTGAAAAATATTGTAAATAAAGATATATGTTTTTGTGTCCTTTATTTTAAAATGTATCTTATTTTTTTACTCTATTTCATAAGTCCCCTGAAAAATATTGTAAATAAAGATATATGTTTTTTTGTCATTTATTTTAAAATATGTCTTGATTATTTTACGCAGGTCCCATTAATTATTAATTGCCATAAATGTTGTGTTAAAGTTCTAACAGTCCATAGCACAAATACCTCACACAAAAAAATGTATGTTTTAGAAAAAAACGTATATATTTTAAGATTATGGGTGTTTGAATAGAACAGTAAATCTATCCATATGACATAAATAAATAGGTCTGACCTTGGCCAGAAGTGGACATGATGTGAATAGAACAGTAAATCTATCCATATGACATAAAGAAATAGGTCTGACCTTGGCCAGATGTGGACATGATGTGAATAGAACAGTAAATCTATCATATGACATAAAGAAATAGGTCTGACCTTGGCCAGAAGTGGACATGATGGTGTGCGCATGAAGCAGATTCAGGCTGTCAAGGGAGGGTGGTATTGCTGCACCACTGCTGTGTCCCAGCGGGTTCCCTGAGACAGTGTGGGTTGTGGTACTGACACTGGATGCCACTGAAGTTGCCGCTCCTGAAACATTTCTTGCCTCAACTTGATTCTTCCTGGGACGGAGTTTAACTGCTGCCTTAGATTTCACCGGTGATGGTTCTTTTATTAACTTTCTGCCAACTGATAGGTTTCGAAGAAAAAATTTGGAAAGCAAAATTACAAATTATACAAGTTTGTTAACTTAAATGACATGAGAACCAAAAATGTGAATAGTACAGCTATAATAGTCGCTACTGCTATAATAGTCGCTATAGCTATAATAGTCGCTATAGCTATAATAGTCGCTACTGCTATAATAGTCGCTATAGCTATAATAGTCGCTACTGCTATAATAGTCGCTATAGCTATAATAGTCGCTACTGCTATAATAGTCGCTATAGCTATAATAGTCGCTATAGCTTAATAGTCGCTATAGCTATATTAGTCGCTATAGCTATAATAGTCGCTATAGCTATAATAGTCGCTACTGCTATAATAGTCGCAACAGCTATAATAGTCACTACAGCTATAATAGTCGCTACAGCTATAATAGTCGCTACAGCTATAATAGTCGCTACAGCTATAATAGTCGCTATAGCTATAATAGTCGCTATAGCTATAATAGTCGCTATAGCTATAATAGTCGCTATAGCTATAATAGTCGCTAGAGCTATAATAGTCGCTACTGCTATAATAGTCGCTACAGCTATAATAGTCGCTACAGCTATAATAGTCGCTACAGCTATAATAGTCGCTATAGCTATAATAGTCGCTATAGCTATAATAGTCGCTATAGCTATAATATTAATGGTCATTCCCCATAACTTTTAACCAATCAAAAAAATATGAGACAACAAATATAAGAGTACTCATAAAAATTGAAGAGGAAGCTTAATTGGAATATTAAATTTGAAAGCAAAAAATAAAATAAAAATATTTTTATTTTTTATTTTATTGACAGCTCAAATTATTTTTTTTTAATTCCTAAACCCTTTAAATAAAAAAAGAGAATATTTGGTTATTGACACAAGAAAGATTCCAACATACATAATTAAATATACTATGTTGACACAAGTCAGACCCCCCATATATATCATTAAATAAACTGTTGACAAAAGCCAAACCACTGTATACATCATTAAATATAATATGTTGACAAAAGCCAGACCCCAATATACATCATAAAATATAATATGTTGACAAAAGCCAGACCCCAATATACATGATAAAATATAATATGTTGACAAAAGCCAGACCCCAATATACATCATAAAATATATTATGTTGACACAAGCCAGACCCCAATATACATCATAAAACATACTAAGTAATGTAAGTATGCTAACCCTGCATCTGTCTCTTGCCAAGGGCCCCCACTCATGCATCATTAAACATACTAAGTAATGTAAGTATGCTAACCCTGCATCTGTCTCTTGCCAAGGGCCCCCACTCATGCATCATTAAACATACTAAGTAATGTAGGTATACTAACCCTGCATCTGTCTCTAGCCAAGGGCATCCACTCATGCATCATAAAACATACTAAGTAATGTAGGTATACTAACCCTGCATCTATCTCTTGCCAAGGGCCCCCACTCATGCATCATTAAACATACTAAGTAATGTAGGTATACTAACCCTGCATCTGTCTCTTGCCAAGGGCCCCCACTCATGCATCATTAAACATACTAAGTAATGTAGGCATACTAACCCTGCATCTGTCTCTTGCCAAGGGCCCCCACTCATGCATCATTAAACATACTAAGTAATGTAGGCATACTAACCCTGCATCTGTCTCTTGCCAAGGGCCCCCACTCATGCATCATTAAACATACTAAGTAATGTAAGTATACTAACTCTGCATCTGTCTCTTGCCAAGGGCCCCCACTCATGCATCATTAAACATACTAAGGAATGTAGGTATACTAACCCTGCATCTGTCTCTTGCCAAGGGCCCCCACTCATGCATCATTAAACATACTAAGTAATGTAGGTATACTAACCCTGCATCTGTCTCTTGCCAAGGGCCCCCACTCATGCATCATTAAACATACTAAGTAATGTAGGCATACTCACCCTGCATCTGTCTCTTGCCAAGGGCCCCCACTCATGCTTCATTAAACATACTAAGTAATGTAGGCATACTAACCCTGCATCTGTCTCTTGCCAAGGGCACCCACTCATGCATCATTAAACATACTAAGTAATGTAGGTATACTAACCCTGCATCTGTCTCTTGCCAAGGGCCCCCACTCATGCATCATTAAACATACTAAGTAATGTAGGCATACTAACCCTGCATCTGTCTCTTGCCAAGGGCCCCCACTCATGCATCATTAAACATACTAAGTAATGTAGGCATACTAACCCTGCATCTGTCTCTTGCCAAGGGCCCCCACTCATGCATCATTAAACATACTAAGTAATGTAGGCATACTAACCCTGCATCTGTCTCTTGCCAAGGGCCCCCACTCATGCATCATTAAACATACTAAGTAATGTAGGCATACTAACCCTGCATCTGTCTCTTGCCAAGGGCCCCCACTCATGCATCATTAAACATACTAAGTAATGTAGGCATACTAACCCTGCATCTGTCTCTTGCCAAGGGCCCCATTGTTTAACCTCTTGACAGTTTTCATCCTCTTCTTTTTTAGATTGAGCTGTTTGCTAATTTCCTTAGGCTTGGTATCTTGTACAGCATCAGCGGCCTTAGGGGAGAAAAGGATTGTGCTAATGACAAGACATAATTAAGGTGATGGATGAAAGTAAAGTTGAGCCATGCATCAGATCAGATTACTATAGCTCCTAAGTATGTGTAAGAGCGGACAAAGGTTTAGGTGAAATTGGTAAGTTTCACTTTAAAAAAAAAACATTTAACTAACATAGGGGCATGAACACTACATCTTGTTTGTTAATGAGTATTACGACATTTCTTTACATTGGAATTGACATTCAATGGGTTGTTGCTTTTTTATCACTATCCACTTGGAGCAAATGAAAAGATAATGTGTATAAACAAGTAAGCTCATTTAAGAAAAATACAGTGCTCAGCATTTTGGCTAAAAGGCTCCTTCAGTAGACAGAACATATAGACTAGAAGAATAGCACTGGGACAGAATATATAGCTTATTAGAATGGCATTGGGACAGAATATATAGCTTAGTAGAATAGCACTGGGACAGAATATATGGGTTAGAAGAATAGCACTGGGACAGGATATATAGGTTAGAAGAATAGACCTAGGACAGAACATATAGACTAGAAGAATAGCACTGGTACAGATCATATTGGCTAGATAATAGCAATGTGCTCAGGTATTTAAACTACTTTATAGAAATCGGACAGAACTTTCAATTTTTCATTAATATTTAGACTAGAAGAATAGCACTGGGACAGATCGTATTGGCTAGATAATAGCAATGTGCTCAGGTATTTAAACTACTTTATAGAAATCGGACAGAACTTTCAATTTATCATTAATATTTAGAATTTTAAAAACGTATAAACAAAAAAAGGAAAGCTGGAAATGAAAATTTATATAATGGTATTTTACTAGCATTAAAGGCAGAGAATACATTTTCACACAAAGATATTGAGTTTAAAGGAATAAGTCAATTAAGTGTATTTTCACTAAATGCAGAATCTTTGAAAAGATAGTTCAATAATTTCTTCTTGTTATGGAAGGTTTAAGTTGGGATACAAGTTTGATCTATTGTTCAATCTGAAAACCATTGCTTGGACCATAAATGATTGAACACTGGTTCTGAAATTACGCATTTAAAAATTTATTTTTATAAGTATGAACTTATAAAATGATCCAATGAAAACAACCCATTTTATGACTTAAACCTAACATCAATTTTTAAACTCTGCATTACACCATTTTTTTAAATAAAAAACTTAACTTATAAAATTATCTAATGAAAACAACAGATTTTATGACTTATACCCAACTTCAGGTTTTAAACTCTGCATTACATAATTTATTTTTAAAAGATTGAACTTCAATGATTGAATCAAAAGAAATGATTTTATGCCTTATACCTAACATCCGGTTTTATAAAATGATTTAAATCAAAAGAAATGATTATATGACCTAGACCTAACTTCAGGTTTTATAAAATGATTTAAATCAAAAGAAATGATTATATGACTTAGACCTAACTTCAGGTTTTATAAAATGATTTAAATCAAAAGAAATGATTATATGACTTAGACCTAACTTCAGGTTTTATAAAATGATTTAAATCAAAAGAAATGATTATATGACTTAGACCTAACTTCAGGTTTTATAAAATGATTTAAATCAAAAGAAATGATTATATGACTTAGACCTAACTTCAGGTTTTATAAATTTCTATAGTGGAAAAAAATGTTAAAACAAGTTAAACCATCAAAGAATGGAAATGAACTGCCAGATAAACAACTCTTGGGGAAAAAATTGTAAACATGAAGAACCATTTTCTTAAAGCTTTTCTTGATTCAAAACTTTTTTTTCCTTGGTGAAGTTTGTTTGCAGTTCCCTAATGGAACTGACTTGAGAAAAGTCAGGGAACCAATCACCTTACAGAAATGGGTAAAAGGAAGCATTTTTTACTACAAGCATTTTTACTAGAACTTACTGAGCTATCATTATCATTTTCAGTTCCCGACTGGGACAAAGGTCTCTTGACATATTCATTCCACTGACGCCGAGTTGTGGGCCCGTAGACAACCCCAGAGTCATCCGGGGTCACCACATTCGAGTTTGTGGAGCTAGAGTTAGAGCCACTGTCAAAGTCCAACACTTTGGCGGCAGAAAGCGGTGAAGCCGAATCAGTCTCGCGCTGCAGGCCACGTACACGCCTCCACCGGCCAGTCGAGTTAGAATCCTGTGTGGTCAGGGAGGGAGGAAGGTCAGTATGACCAAATGACTCAAAATCTCAGTATAATTCATTTAAGGTTTGACATTGATGTCCAGACAGATTAAATAATTCTGCGAGGGTTTTATGGGGGGAGGGGGGATCAAAGTAGATAAACACTGGCACCAGGAAAGCAAAAGCTAAATCACTCCAATCAAAAAAGCTGACTACAAAGATAACAAAATGTGAGCATAAATTTGTACCAGGTGATACATTTTAATATCTATTATTTATCGTTGTTAAGTGGCTGGCTGTTACAGACCTGTTTACTCTTACAATTTTGGCGTACCAAGTACGATTTTGAGGTGTATACATTATATATACTGTTTTTTTATTTTTTACTATTAAGATAATGTATTGAAAAATTTTGTGATGATGTTGTACGATTTTAAAAGTTTGAGGGTAAACAGGTCTGCTGTTATTTGAAAACCTATTTCTATGATTATAACATAAATTGTTACTGTTAAGGATAACAAAATGATTGACAACTAGTAACAAAAGATTTTTTTTATAAACATTTGTTAAAATCAAATTGACTTACTGATCCACCACCAGATAAAGCTCCGTTGATTTTATCTTTGATTGAAAGCACCGGTCTCCCTTTCCTGTCTTTCCTTGGCTCTACCTCCTCCTGGTGTCAACATACAATCATTATAATGTTGTTTAATCAACTTCAAGTAAAGAAACAGTCTATATTCATCTGTGATGATGCTAGGGTTACACATGGGATTTATTTTACTTATGCCAAATATAAGAGGATTTTCATTTCCTTTTGAAGTGATAAGAAAAGACTCAATAATGCAAAGATAAAAAAATTAGAGTGATCTAGATAGAGAGTGGGTATAATAAGAAAGAAAACTGAATAAATATTGGAGTAGAGCCAAGAGTCTGTGTCAGTTGATTAGATGTTGTCATACAATAGTCAGTTGGTTAGATGTCATTCAATGGTGTCATTAACAAATACAATATTATACAATATTTTTATAAATTTTAATTTTTAACCTACTCACCCTTTTTGAAGGATTTTTTAATCGCTGAAAATACTTTTCTAGCTGAAAATAAAACCAATTTACTACTATAATATGAGTCAGAAAGAAAGAATATCATAGTGTACGTAAGAGAAATAGTAGATCAAATATAAAAAGCCCAATAAAAGAAATAGTAGATCAAATATAAAAATCCCAATAAAAGAAATAGTAGATCAAATATAAAAAGCCCAATAAAAGAGATAGTAGATAAAATATAAAAAGCCTAGTAATAGACTTTGGGAAATAAAATATAAAAAGCCTATTAAAAGTGACAATAAATAGTGAAACAATCTTATAATATAATATGTTTGGGTTTTAAATGACAAGACGGTGCAATTAAAAGAAAAGACAAGAAAAAGACAAGACATGAAAAATACAAGAAATAAGAAATCAAAAACATATGTGTTTGGAGGTTTCAATGAAAGCATTATGTATGTTCAGAAGCGGAAGCACTTAATCTTATACTTGAAAGTGATAAGTAGATTAAATAAGAAAGCCTAACTGATTTAAAAGATCAATGTGACAGTACCTAAACAAATAAAGCTTTTTATAAAACTACTCATTTTAAATTTTGTAACAAAAATAGAAATGATTTCAGTCTGCTAAAAATATAAGAAGAATATATAAAATATATATATATATTTCTTAAAAATAAAACTGCCACTTACCAAAGTTCTGTCTATAGTGTGTACATAATAAGCAAAAGGTTTCCCAGTCCAAGATACAGCTCCACATAGTGGTGACAATTCCTCAACTTGCATGATGGTTCCAATATCTATCACAACATAATCAAGTAAGGTTAGCTGTTACATTTTGATTTTCATTTGCATCTAGCAATGAACTGGTACTAAACAATTTATAATTATGTCAACAATGGTTTTTAAAGGTTGCTAAGAATTGCAGTTGAATATAAGCAGTTGTAAAAAACGTCCACTTCCACTTTAACATAACAACGGTTAATATCGCCTTAAGTTTTAAAATCAAGTTTTGAAAATTTACATAATACTCACCACTTAGGTTTCTTTCAGTGATTCGGAAGTTCAGAGGACAGAAGGCTTTGGAAGAAACTATCCTAGCTCCCTCCTTTAGGCAGTTGGCAAACCTCTGCTTTAACTAGAAAATAAAATTGCTATGTTCCTTAAGCGATAAATTTGTAAAGAATGCCAAAACTGGGACCGTCAAACACACTAAACTTTTATTGACCAGTCTTCCAGCAAAAAGTTTTTCGCTTTAAATACATCCAAGATTTTTAAAATTCATAATTCATTATGCATCACTTTCACATGTAATTTATTTCTTCAAAATACAGATTAAAAAATCTTTTGATGTTTCATGAAAAATTTTTTTTTTTGATCCTGATAATAATTGAAAAAGATGCTAATCAAATTAAAACTGACGAATAGCAACACAAAAAATAGCAAAACATGACCTAGATCTTGGAACTTTTTTTTCCTCCAAATGTAATAAAAGCAAAAAGCTAAATCAACGTTGAAATTTAACAGACGAAACAAATGACTTACCTTCATTTGCATATTTACAACCATGATAAGCCCATTTAATTACGACCACCAGATTGACTCACCTCGTGATCCACAACAGGGCCGAATGCAAAATTGTTGACAAAAACAATCCTGAAAAGTGTACAGCAAGCAGGCCATTGATTCAAACATTAAATTTAAGCATCACTCTTCAATGAGTGCCAGATAAATAATTCAAACTTAAAGGTTAAAGATAAAATGTATCTGTTAGGGCAACAGTTCTGCTCAATAAAGACACAAGGTGAAGATTCCAACAAACCTTTTGGAAGAGTGACATTTGATATAGGTTAGGTGATATGAGCTTTTAACAGCTTACAAATGAGGTGGAAAAAAGTGCATGATGGATCATTTAATGTACAATGTATTGACCATGAGACAGGAGTAAAATGACCAACCCGTTTAACTTATAATTGCCAGCCTTGTATTTAAATAACTATAACAATAATTTATAATCAGCCTTATATTAAATTTTGGTAGCCACACAGTTATCAAGAGTCAAAACCGGCAGGAATCCGATGATTCAAATGGTCTTGACAAATTTCCACGGAAGAACTAAATTATAAACTAGTACTTTTACTTACGTAGCTTTGCTCAGTTTGTCTTTAATGTCATCATGGAGAAAATCCCCTTTCTCAATCTGATTAGTGTTTGAGAGAGGGAAGAATTCAGGTGCAAAGAACAATTACAAAATTAACACATTTTAAATATGTCAATGTACACACATATTTTAATTAGAAAAGCAGGCAGACAGTTTCTTCTAAAGAGCAGTCTTATGTTAAAAGGGTAAGATAAAAAATCACATTCACAACAGCTTGCTTTCAAACGGTGGTGCAAAGAATCTTATGTAGACAGCAGGATTTTCTTTCCCCAGCCGGAAGCAGCAAATCAAAAAATATGGGAAATGAAACATTTTTTGAGGCAAACAAACTAAAAAGTTTAGTCAGACAGACAGATAGAAGCTTGCCAGAGCAATACAGTGCACAATCTGCTCATAATACAATCAGTAACTGGTAGTTTGAACTCATAGGCGGTGCCTGTACAGCCTGTTAACAAAATTCGTACGATGATCCAAGATAATCCTCACCATGAATTCCTGGTGCTCTTTACCGTACCAATTCATCCATCTGCGGAACTCCCTCTCCATCCCCTAATAAAAGCAAAATTATTATAAATGTTAACACGCTCAAAATAATATATTTTAAGGGATTTTGTTTAGCACCGACTTTCTGTCAGCATAATGGAAGAACAACCACAAATGACTTTATTTTCTAAGACTACAGTCAGTTCTGTGGAAGGTGTTTAGCCTGCTGTCTTAGATTTGAACTCAACTTTATAAAATTAGGATTTTTTTAAAAAAATTAAGGAAATCTCCTTGAAAATGTGAAAGGACGAAAACTGTGTAGCCTTGATGGTAGCAAGGGTCCACAAGGTAATACAAGACTCTGTGAGCCAACTGACCACGGCATACTCTGCTGGCCATTCTGCCTTTTCAACACCATAGCAGAACTTGCACTTAGTAGCAGCAGACACTTGTAACACAACTTGGCCCACTCCTAAAAAAATATCATCAAAGTGGAAGCATCAAGAAAATCATTATTCTAACATGAGATATTCATTTTGATGAGCATTGTATAAACAAAATCATTGCCAATTTTAAAATAATAAAAAAAGAATTACATTAATTTAATGGAACAGTTTTTAATTTTGGAACTTCCTTCTGTAACCCGAAATTATAGTATTAGTTTTGTTTAAATATCTATTATATTATAGAGTATGCCTGGAAATTTACAGTGGCCAGGGGATTCTCTTTTAAAGCAATAGCTTTCTCCTTCTCCTCCGTCATCCACCCGTGCCAGCAACTATCAACCAACACACCATCCTCCCTGCCATCCACCCGTGCCAAAAACTATCAACCAACACACCATACTCCCTGCCATCCACCCGTGCCAAAAACTATCAACCAACACACCATCCTCCCTGCCATCCACCCGTGCCAGCAACTATCAACCAACACACCATCCTCCCTGCCATCCACCCGTGCCAGCAACTATCAACAAACACACCATCCTCCCCGCCATCATCCTGTGCCAGCAAATTTCAACAAAAAAGGTCAACTACAGTACTGTTTATTTATGCTAGTGTTGCATGTCTCTAAAAAATAAGGGTATTTCAAGTTAATTCCGTACTTTAAAATTACAGAAGAACACAATGTAAAAGTACCATATTGCTAAGGTTGGAACAGATTAATTTAATTTAAAATGATTTCAAATGGGAAAAATCATTTCAATTAGCAAACATTTCGGTTTAATAACGAAGTCACGGAATTGATTACGTTCATTATCTGAGGCTCTGGCTGTGTATATATGTATATAATTATAAAATATCATGAATGATGTAACCACTTCCTGATTATGGTGAACAGATGATATCTGCACCAAGGATTAGCAGATCAACCTGTACAAAGGATTAGCAGATCTAGGATTAGCAGATCAATATGCACTCACCACTGCCAAGGTCAATGAAGTAGTCTGATTCAGTAAATTTAATTGATTTGATCATCTGTTCCACCAGTTCAAAACTTGTTTCACCATAGACCTGCAAAAAAAAAAGTGACTGTGTATCATCATGAGAAAAGTGGTGGGGCCACAAATCATCCTCCAGCATCTGGCTCCTTATTGTCATTTTCATGCGAATTGTGTTTCAATTTATACTTTTTGGGAAAAGTGTACCTAAATTCAGGCTTTGCTTGCCTCGGCCCTGTGTCTCAATATTATGTTTTACAGACCTGTTTACTCTTACAATTTTGGCGTACAATGTACAATTTTGAGGTGTATACAGTATATATACTGTATGTTTATTTTTTACTATTAACATAATGTATTGAATGATTTTGTGATGATAGTGTACGATTTTAAGAGTTTGAGGGTAAACAGGTCTGGTTTTATTGACAAATAGATGTACAAGTAATGATAGTTTACTGCATTTGAAGATTTTTAAAAATATTTTATTTACCAAATAGTAATTATAAAATTCTTAAAATATGTATTTAATTTTAGTGTATGTAAGACTTGGTTCAAAATTTGTGACTATTCAGGCTCCCAACCTTACAAATTAGGAGATTTATTTTGATTCATAGTTTAAAATTAAGCCCATGGCTGATTAATGATGTGACATTATTAAAGCATATCAACTCAACAAACCTCAGGTGAAAATGGTTCATAATGGTTCAGCTTCTCGGGATCAGTAACAGAGTGGTTGTAACACTGCTGCAGGACATGCTTGAGCTGTTTCATAGATGCTTGCTTGCTGAACTGCTTCTGTCTTGGTGATCCTTTCATCTGTTAGAACAGTTTTTGGTTTAACATATCTTAAGTGCCAACTAAAATTACTGGCTTACTTTTTATGGGGAATTTTTTTTAGACAGAGTCACAAGAAGTGGAGAAAATATAAAATGAACATAAACTTTGCTGTTTAAACCTGATGTTTAGTACATTTAGTTCTTCCACCAGCCTAATGACTAATATAATAACCATCTACCACAGTCTAATGACTAATATAATAACCATCTACCAGTCTAATGACAAATATAATAACCATCTACCACAGTCTTATGACAAATATAATAACCATCTACCACAGTCTAATGACAAATATAATAACCATCTACCAGTCTAATGACAAATATAATAACCATCTACCACAGTAATGACAAATATAATAACCATCTACCACAGTAATGACAAATATAATAACCATCTACCACATTCTAATGACAAATATAATAACCATCTACCACAGTCTAATGACAAATATAATAACCATCTACCACAGTCTAATGACAAATATAATATCCATCTACCACAGTCCAATGACAAATATAATAACCATCTACCACAGTCTAATGAAAAATATAATAACCATCTACCACAGTCTAATGACAAATATAATAACCATCTACTACAGTCTCATGACAAATATAATAACCATCTACCACAGTCTAATGAAAAATATAATAACCATCTACCACATTCTTATGACAAATATAATAACCATCTACTACAGTCTCATGACAAATATAATAACCATCTACCACAGTCTAATGACAAATATAATATCCATCTACCACAGTCCAATGACAAATATAATAAACAACCGTCTACCAAAGTCTAACAGCCAGACAAATTTTCAGCATAAACAATACAACATTAATGCTTACCAGTAGCCGTATACTGTCAATAGCTTTATTGTAGCGTTCACATAGGCTTTTAGTCTGATCATAGTCATAGCTGTGAGAAAATATGCAAGTCATTTTAGTACAAGGCTACTGAAATAAAATTAAAATCAGTCCATGACTTAGATTAGATTGTAGTAATGTAAGCAACACAGCCGACACTCATCTTTAAAGTTGTACATTTCTTTGTTTAATGATTTCATTAACTTTTGGACACTAAGTTTTGTGTATAAAAAATTAATAAATGAACGTGAAAATACCATAACCTGACATGTTGTTCGATTTTAAGAAAAATTAAATTACAGTAAGCAGACCTGTTTACCCTCAAACTCTTAAAATCGTACAATATCATCACAAAATCGTTCAATACATTATCTTAATCGTAAAAAATAAACATACAGTACTTATAATGTATACATCTCAAAATCATACATTGTATGCCAAAACGGGTCTGAGTAAGTCACAAATTAAAATGTGCTCTAATTTAATATTTAAAGTGCTATGTTAAAAATGCGTTATAATAAATAACCAGATAACGGACTGGTATTTAAACATTAACAAAAGAGAAACTTTCACAGACCTGGAGATATCATCACCATCTTTCAATATCCGTGTTTCCAAAGGTATCTTTAATTCAGGGAAATCATCACATATCAATCTATCAGTATGAAGAAAAAGAAAGATATTGTCTTGATTATATTTATAGAAGATTAAGTGAACTAAATAGCTTTTAATGGAACTCATGTATACATAATTCTGAATATCCCGACCCTTTAGTACTCTATCAAGAGGCTAGGGTTAGACTGTACTCCACGGCTCTACATATTTATAGTTTACAAATAAATCAGATTTGATAAACAGTCATGTCAGATAATAATATACCAAATTTTAGCGCGTAATTAAAACTTGTCCAATACAGCAGTGAAAGCATTATCAATATATCTAGTTTACGAAGTGGTTATAGGTACACGGGTACCAGAATTGAGAGGTTGGGATTAAAAATTGATTTAAAATATTATTGTTGGGTTTGTAAGACAAAATGAGGTATTAAATGAAAGATAATTGAATGAACTATACGTTTGTAAACTTAATTCTTCATTTTAACTAAAATAAACTACTACAAATGACATCCGAATAGCATTAGTCAAAATGGACCCGGACACGCAGCGCCACCATTAAGCTCAATGCTATTCGGATATCATTTGTGGTAGTTTATTTTAGTAAAACTGAAGAAAGAAGCCCTTGGTTGCAGTATCGGTTAAAAACCAGAAAATGAAAGATTGCGCTCTTTGTGTGTGCGAGGGAAAATGTTTAACACAACATTTATAAATGCTCATGTTCCCACCATAGATACAGAAGGTCAGATTTATTTTATGAGATGCTGGAAAAAATCTATGATGAGGTATCACGACATGATTTTAAAATAGTGATTGGTGACTTTAATGCCAAAAAGGGAAAGATGAAGTGTTTCTGTCAACTATTGGCAAGGAGAGTCCAAATGAAGAATCCAATAACAATGGGCTCCAACTCATAGACTTTGCATTAGGAAAAGGGATGACAGCAGCACTAAGTTTCCACACTAAAATATACATAAATTACTTCGCCAGCACCCACTTGGCGGCCCGCAAGGTAAAGAAATATTCTTTATTTTTATTATTTTCTTAATAGCTTTTGCCCCTGTCCAATTATCTGTCGGCCTGCACAAGTTTTTCATAAAGTATTACGGCCCGCCTTACATGTTGAGTTGTGCAGGCTTGCACTAGATGGAATCCCCTACGACCTAATCGACCATGTTCTAATCAATCGGAGGCATGGATCAGACACACTAGACATAAGAAGCTATAGAGGAACAATTGCAGACCCTGACCATTTACTTGTAAAGATTAAATACAAGCAGAGAATAAGCATAACACACAATGGTCGAAATCAAAGGAAAAAAAATGATATGATTACCGAAAACTTACCATAGACCCATTAATTGCAAAAGCTTAACAAAAGTAAGTAGAAGCACAACGAAAAGCATCACATGAGGAAAAAACGGAAAACAAGATCAATGAACAATTGGATATGATAAAAATGCTATGAAAAGATCAGCAGAAAAAGTAGTAGGATTTCAGCTAATGGATGCAGAGAGTCTGTCGAAAAAAGGAATAGGGCACAAAGATCCATGCTACAAAGGGAAACAAGAAATATGAGACAAATATACAATGAAACCAGAAGGAAAGCCCCAAAATGTGTAGGAAGAAAAAAAAAGGAATGGGGAAAAAACTAAGCTAAAAAAAGTAGAAGACTTATTAAGAGAGAGAAACATCAGAGGAATTTACATGAAGATAAAAAGATGAAAAGAATGGATACCAAGCCAGACCTCAAATGTTTGAGAGCCATAATGAAGAATTAATCACGGAAAATAGTAAAGTGCTGGAGAGGTGGGCTGAATATTTTGAGGACATACTACTGAATGCAGACAATAGACAAGATGAAGATTATCAACCACCACAGGGAGGACCAGACTCTTTAATTAACTCCCCAACTTTAAAAGAAACTAAAGAAGTAATCAATTCTATGAAAAACCACAAAAGCCCTTGGAGAAGACTCATCACAGCAGAACTTATCAAATATGGAGGAAGAGAACTACACACTCAGATACATTAACTTTAACTACAATTTGGCAAGAGGAGAAATTTCCAACAGACAGCCCTAATAACATCGGTACACAAGAAAGGTTCCAAACTTCAATGCAAAAACTACAGAGGAATTTCCCTAAAAATGTTACACGCAAAATACTGTCAAAACCAATTTCCAAATGACTACAACCGTACTCTGAACATATACTAGGAGACTACCCATGTGGATTCAGACAAAACAGATAACGACTGATCAGATCTTCCCCATGAGATGACTTTAAGAGAAATGCTATGAATATAATATCCCAGCACATCAACCCTATGTGGACTATTTAACATCAAAGGAAAATATCTATTGAGACTCTGCAGGTGTTTGGCATACCCAAAAAACTAAAAAGGCTGATACATGTAAAATTAAATAACTCAAAAAGCAAAATCAAGGTTCAGTGTGAATATTCAAGGGAATTCCTGATTAGACAAGGCCTAAGACAAGGAGACTCACTGTTTTGTTTTTTAACTTAACATTGGAGAAAGTTACAGACACACCTACTTGACCCAGAGTGAGACATATTATACATCTATAAACTCCAGCAAGTATCAAAGTATAATTCACATATCCTCCTTATTGTGTTGCATCACCTCCTGCTACGTTGCCAGGCCAACATTCACCATCTCCTGCTGTTTACAATATTGTTAGGCCATAATTCACCATCTCCTATGTTGCCAGCATTGCAAGCCAACATTCACCATCTCCTACGTTGCCAGCATTGCTAGGCCATCATTCACCCTCTCCTGCTATGTTGCCAGCATTGCTAGGCCATCATTCACCCTCTCCTGCTATGTTGCCAGCATTGCTAGGCCATCATTCACCATCTCCTATGTTGCCAGTATTGCAAGCCCATCAGTCACCATCCCCTATGTTGCCAGCATTGCTAGGCCATCATTCACCCTCTCCTGCTATGTTGCCAGCATTGCTAGGCCATCATTCACCCTCTCCTGCTATGTTGCCAGCATTGCTAGGCCATCATTCACCATCTCCTGCTATGTTGTCAGTATTGCTAGGCTACCATTTACGCCCATGTGTGGTGACCTAGATCCCAATACACGTCCTCAGCTCCCCCTCCGACAGCTTTATCGATCCTATCCCCCAGCAGATCCTGGTCCCATTCTTGGCCGCCCGTTGTCTGTCTCTGTATGTGGTGGGGGAGAGGAGGGGGCCTACCCATATTGACATGAATAAATCTACATCATTAACTTAGTGTACCAAACGGATTACGTCCGCCAGTGTTGAAACATTGATGATACAACTGCCAAGACCAAGAAGCAGTCCTTTAAGCCGTGTTATGTTAACTCCCATGATGAACTGAAATCATCTCTAATGCCATTGTCAGACCCCAGTTTGTGTCTTGGCACTGTAATACCCCTGCTTGTGTCTGCCACTGTCAGGCCCCAGCTTGTGTCTTGGCACTGTAATACCCCAGCTTGCGTCTTGTCACTGGCAGACCCCCCCCCACCCCTTACCCTGCTTGTGTCAGCCACTGTCAGGCCATAGTTTGTGTCTGTCGATGTTTTAAAGTTAAAGCCAGACATGTCAACGGGTATTCGTGTTGATTGTCAACATAGTGAAGGTTTCTCTATCTACAAGGTGGTTTAACTCGAATCAGATTCTTCTAGTTTCTATAACCAAGATGTTCTATTTTTAGATCTTTCACAGCTTGACAGGAACAAGTTTATAAAGGCGATTTCAATAACCAGTCAACAAAGGGGCTATCAACACTAGTACTCACAGCGCGCCAAAGTCTCAATGAAAGCCGGTGAAACCGATGCCCTGTCGAGGAACAAAAGTCATAGAGAAAGAACTACTGGTTGTAACAGCGGGACTGTCGGCCTTCTGCTCCCTTTCTTGATTCGCGCCTCACGCGCTGTCATCCAGAACAAGCACTCGGGGACTCCTGGGTGACCCGGGGTGGAGGGGAGGGGGCGCACGCGACTACCTACTTTGGCCTTATTTTCTCAGAAAGTTCCACCTTAAAAGGCCATCAAAGCTAAATGAGACCACTCTACAAATGTTTCCGTGCCGTGTGTCCTTCTCGGCCAACAGATAGTGGGTACCGGGACTGCCGTGATTACAAACATATTTCCGTGAATACTGTTTAGGTGTAAACCTGATGATTGCTAATGGTAGACTCATAACTAGCCAGTTAAGTAGGTCATATAACCTTAGTGCAGTAGTTCTCAACCTTCCTAATGCCGCGACCCTTTAATACAGTTCCTCATGTTGTGGCGACCCCCAACCACAAACGTATTTTCTTTGGCACTTAATAACTGCAGAGTATATGTGTTTCCGATGATTTATGCGACTCCCAAAGGGGTCGCGACCCACATGTTGAGAACCACTGCCTTAGTGAGTAGTGAACAAAAACTGTAACAATCATAACTAGCCAGAAAGTAGGTCGAACAACATTAGTGAGTAGTGAACAAAAACTGTATTCTGGACTTTATTTTCTCACCACTTTCATTCAGCCCCATGCCCCCCCCCCATACCAACCTTGTTTATCAGATAGGTTTACATGGACTATATCTACTTCACCACTTGCATTCAGCCCCATGTATCCCCCCCCCCCCATACCAACCTTGTTTATCAGAAAGGTTTACATGGACTATATCTACTTCACCACTTGCATTCCGCCCCGGCCCCCCCCCCAAAAAAAAGAGCCAACATTACAGTGTTAAATATCAGACTAGACACAACACGAAAAAATAAAGCGGATAAAAAGGGGGATGGTGGGAGCGGGCGCGCAGTTATAAATAAAAACCCAGGTGGTTTGCAGTGCATGAAAGTACACAAAATGTCATCAAGAGAGATCCAGTGGGTACATCACGTGTAGTTCTTAAAGTAAGGCGATCACAAGTAGAATACGCCACCAAGTAAATAGTTAAGACGCGTCATTGTTTCAGTTCTGCGTGCACACAAACCATGTTACACAACCAAGTAAATCGTTAAGACGCGTCATTGTCTACGTTCTGTATACACACACAGCGTAGAACGCGCTGACACATGTTGGCTTCTACAACACTCATTTGGCGCCGGCACCAAGACTATTTACCTATCTATTATTGTGGGATTAATTTCCTGGAACCAGTCTTCCAGGGAATGGCTGACTTAGAGTTCTTAGCTGCTTGACAAGACATTCAGTATCGCACTAGACTTTCAGAATCACACAAGACATGCAGTATCGCACTAGACTTTAAGAATCACACAAGACGTTCAGTATCGCACTAGACTTTCAGAATCACACAAGACATTCAGTATCGCACTAGACTTTCGGTATCAAGACAAACGAGAAAATCAATAACTCGATATTTTTAAATTATGTTTCATTTTCCACAAAGGAGCTCTACTTTCTATACTGGAACAAAAATTGATATCAACTTTGTGTACTGGTATACAAATCTATACCATTCCATTTAACGGAGCAACATTTCACCGCCTCGGGGAATACACAATTGGTCAAACATTTTTTAAAAAAATAATGTATTTTAATCGGGAGGTGGGAATGTAAACAAAGTGTGTGTATGTGGAGATTTGGTCCACATACTTTGATGAAAACTCTTTTGATGGTAGAAATTTCTTCTTATATATACTGCGATCAAAAAATAATTTAGCTTCTTGTCTGATTTCATCAGATGTCTAGCCATGATGGCATTAACTAACATCAAATGTCTAGCCATGATGGCATTAACTTACATACGATGTCTAAACCATGGTGACATTGACTACTATCAAATGACTGGCCATGCTGGCATTGACTAGTCTCGAGTATCAAATGACTAGCCCTGACAGCATTGACTAGTATCAAACGACTAGTCCTGATAACATTCGACTAGTATCAAATGACTAGCCATGCTGACATTGACTAGCCTCTAGTATCAAATGACTAGCCGTGATGTCTTTGCGACTCACGCTCGTTTAGTGTGTCCGCGCATGTCTCCTCTAAATCACACGTGTGCATGGGGGAGGAGGGGGAGACAAAGAGATGAGACTAATTATCAGGAGAAATACAAGCGGGGCACGCCGAGCTCGGCTGTGTGTCGAGACGATGTCACGGGGGAAATACACCTGAGCTCGGCTGTGTGTCGAGACGATGTCACGGGGGAAATACACCTGAGCTCGGCTGTGTGTCGAGACGATGTCACGGGGGAAACACAGCTGAGCTCTGAGCAACTTTTGAGAGACCTTTATAGGAACACCATTCGTCTGCTGACTGCTATCGTGACACGGTAACTAGTTCTTTGCCATTGGATGGCAGGATGACTGGATGGCTGTCGTAAGAACTAGGTCATTGCCATTGGATGGCTATTGTAATAACAGGTCATTGCCAGTAGATGTCAGGATGAATATCGTAGAAAGTAGGTCATTGCCATTGGATGGCTATCATAAGACCGAGGTCTTTGCTATTCACATTAGTTCATGTGTGTGCATCCAATGTTTGACATTCATTGTATGTGTGTATCCAAAGTTTTACATCCATTGTATGTGTGTATCCAAAGGTTTACATCCATTGTATGTGTGTATCCTATGTTTGACATTCATTGTATGAGTGTGTATCCAATGTTTGACATTCATTTTAACAGTATGTGCCCAACTGTACAGATTTTGGGATAAAATCGCTGACGTGGCAAAACTAAAAGGACTACAGTACTGAACAGACCAACAGCCCAGAGAAAATCGATAACCGCTTTCAAAGAACGGGGAGAGTTTTGTCCTTTAGCCCCCACAAACATCCACTCGACTTCAGGGTCAGCCAACCATCAGCTCGTGGAATGCTTGGTATTGGATAGTTGTATCACTGACCTGCCAGCGGATTAGAACACTGACTTCACAACGGATCGGAGCACTGACACCCCATAACTAGCATTCTATCTACCTCATATCTAGAATTTTGTTAGATACATCAAATCTAGAAATCTATCTTATAACTCATTTTTGACACTAGCTGATACCTCATTTGTAGTATTCTATCTGATACTCCATTTCTAGCATTCTAGCTGACTCCTCTTATCTAGCATTCTATCTTATACCTCATATCTGGCATTCTAGCTGCGAGCTCATATCTAGCATTCTATCGTATATCCCATTTCTAGCATTCTAGCTGACTCCTCATATATAGCCTTCTTTCTGATATCCCATTTCTAGCATTCTAGCGGACACGTCATATGTTGCCTTCTATCTGATATCTCTTATCTAGCTGACACGTCATATGTAGCCTTCTATCTGATATCCCATTTCTAGCATTCTAGCGGACACGTCATATGTAGCCTTCTATCTGATATCCCATTTCTAGCATTCTAGCTGACACGTCATATGTTGCCTTCTATCTGATATCTCTTATCTAGCTGACACGTCATATGTAGCCTTCTATCTGATATCCCATTTCTAGCATTCTAGCCGACACGTCCTATGTAGCCTTCTATCTGATATCTCCTATCTAGCATTCATTACAACTGGCAAGATTCCACTGGAATAAACTGATACAAATATTTCTCTGGGCAGGGTTTCCCAGAATCTGGCCGAAGGTTACCACGGTGAGTTGACAAGGTGGCGACCCAAGATACAACAGTTTCAAGAGCACATCTAATCTAATCAAGTTCTCCGTTGAGTTCAACAAACATCATGTTTCATTATAAACCTTATCAGACTTTGAATACATATAACGCCGATATTTAGCACCTGGCTTTAAAGGCGTACATGGAAACGGAAAGCCAGTCCTACTTGATATAAGACAAGAAATCTTGATTTTACTTGATCAAAGACAAAAAATCATGATTCTACTTGATCAAAGACAACAAATTATGATTTCTACTTGATCAAAGACAACAAATTATGATTCTACTTGATATAAGACAAGAAATCTTGATTCTACTTGATCAAAGACAACAAATTATGATTCTACTTGATATAAGACAAGAAATCTTGATTCTACTTGATCAAAGTCAATAAATCTTGATTCTACATGATCAAAGACAACAAATTATGATTCTACTTGATCAAAGACAACAAATTATGATTCTACTTGATATAAGACAAGAAATCACGATTCTACTTGATCAAAGACAACAAATCATGATTCTGCTTGATCAAAGACAACAAATCATGATTCAACTTGATCAAAGACAAAACTTATGAATCTACTTGATCAAAGACAATAACTCATGATTATACTAGATCAAAGACAATAACTCATGATTTTACTTGATCAAAGACAATAACTCATGATTCTACGTGATATAAATTTATGCACTGTCTATTTCTCTATTCGGGACAGGGGTCTAAGAGTTAGTACAAATTTGTGCACTATCATTTACACAAATTTTTCCCAAAACAAATTCTGATACCTAAAAAAGTATTTGGAAAGATAACTTCCGAATAATATGTTTTCCAATATTAGATAAAATATAAGTATAGCTGTCAGAATGATGTAATGGAATTATTGCAGGCCAGGCAATAAAAAGTTGTTTGGCTGCCCTTTATCATAATAGTTTTCCCAAGGCACCGAATAAATTTAATCTTCTTTGTACCGTAAGTTTATTTTGATAAGAGGTGGTCTTGTGTCCAATAATGATTTTGGCTGCCTGACAGCTGCATGTCTTGTGTCCAATAATGATTTTGGCTGCCTGACGGCTGCATGACTCGTGTCCAATAATGATTTTGGCTGCCTGACAGCTGCATCTTAATCAAACTTATTTCATCTATAATGTCAACAAAATTAAACACGTTTGCTGCCAGATAGTTATTCTCAACTTAAAGGTCAGTTTATTTGCAATCACATTCTGGGGACTAAAACATCTGTAGATCTTAAGTTCTCGCTGATCAAAAAGAAATCTACCAAGATTCATCCAAGTTTTTCTCACTTCATGGTTCAAGTTTTGGTGAAAATAAAGATCTCACATGGGCTTCAGCAAACAATGCGATCCAAAATGTCAATATGACTCATTAATGACCAAACGGATCCAAAATGTCAATGTCTCATTAATGACCAAACGGATCCAAAATGTCAATATGTCTCATTAATGACCAAACGGATCCAATATGTCTCATTAATGACCAAACGGATCCAAAATGTCAATATGTCTCATTAATGACCAAACGGATCCAAAATGCCAATATGTCTCATTAATGACCAAACAGATCCAAAATGTCAATATAACTCATTAATGACCAAACGGATCTAAAATGTCAATATGTCTCATTAATGACCAAATGAATCCAAAATGTCAATTGGTCTCATTAACGACCAAACATTTTATTTGAGGTCAAGAAGACCTGCTTAAAAGAAAAAGCCTTACCTTATTGTGTCAAGTATTTCTTCTGGACCTTCTTTGCCCTCCTGGTAGAAGACATGAAGACAAAATATAAGTCAATGGAAAGATGTCCCTCTTCACAACATTCAACACAAACAAGATAAGACGACATTCAACACAAACAAGATGACATTCAACACAAATAAGATGACATCCAACACAAACAAGATGACATTCAACACAAATATTGCTTTCAAGATATATAGTTTAAAAGAAAGAATCCGATTATATACAAAAAGATATTCTACAATGTTGTGAAATATGCCCCCAATTAGACAGAATTTCTTTTCAATACTGACAAATCAATAAGGCCCCACTTAAAAAAAAAAAAATATTAGTATCCACACTAAAAATATTTTCTGCATATGTGTCATTAGATAGCCAATTGATATACAATAACTGAACTGATGTACATCTATTAGACAATTGATTTACAACAACAGAACTGACATACATCTATTAGCCAATTGATATACAACAACTGAACTGATGTACATAAATTAGAAAATTGATATACAACAGAACTGACATACATCTATTAGCCAATTGATATAAAACAATGATATTATTATTATCATTAGTAGTTTTATATAGCGTGGTACCGAAGCCTAGGGCTGGGCTCACCACGCTGTACATACAATTTAACAAACATAATCTTGAAATTACAAATTAACATACATTAATTAAATAAAACAGAACAAATATTTATTCACTCCACCCCTTCCATAACTATTTACATATCAAGCCATGGACAGCACCCAGCAGCATCGTTTAACGGTCAGAAGGGGAATCAGTCGGGATAGTAGAGTTTAAAGAGATGTGTTTTGAAGGCTGTGATGGTTGTTATCGTTCACCGAATGTTTTTGTGCGAGTCTTGGGTACAGAATGAATATGCACGTCTGCAGAGGAGCGAAGCTGTAGAGGGTGCATAGACAGAGAGAAGTCCGGTAAGATAGGAAGGGCAGAAATTCGAGAAAACATGGTAGAGAACAGAGAGTTTTAGTCAATCCCTGCTTGTACAGGGAGCCAATGAAGTGAATGAAGTAGTGGTATGAAGTGATCATTTTTTTTTTGCCTTTAGAACTATATATACATCTACTCATCAGAAAATACATAACTTTCCATCATTTCAGTTCTGATTCTAGCTCATCGCATTATGCTAGAGTTGTTAATGACACGCAAAAAAAGCTTTAAAGGTTTAAGCCCTAACTGCTATGTTTATCATTAGTATATACACATAAGAATGAATTACTTAATCCATTCTGTTGGGAAACTTCAAAGTATTTTAGTCATGAGTGAAAATCAAGACTTAGATGTGTTTTGAGAAAATATTAAGAATATTTGGTGACGCCCACTCAAGGAAAGACTATATTAAGTTCTATAATTATTTGCATAACCATTTAAGGATATTCAGTGAGAAAGAGTGCCAGTTTTGGGTGACTCAGATTATTATTATTATTAGTTGTCTTATATAGCGCGGTACCCCAGCCTAGGGCTGTACATAAAAATATTAGAAAAAGAGACATAATCGTGACAATAAAATAAAATACATTTATGTAATAAAGAACAGCTGTATAAAGACTAAACAAAAACTAATGCATATTCCCCCCATCCAACCCAAAACTTTTACATGACAAGCAATGGACGGCGGCCAGCAGCATCGTTTATCGGTCAGATGTGGGGAATCATTCGGGTTAGTAGAGTTTAAAGAGATAATAATAATAATAATAAAGTTCATTTGAAAAATCACGCTTCATACCAAAGGCTCGAAGCGCGGTACAAAAACAAAGCTGGGAGATAATAACTAGCTGAAAAAGATGGTAGACAACTTCACCCCATAAGGTGTTTGCGAAATAAATGAGTTTTTAAATTTGTCTTGAAGGACTCCAGCGTCTGGCTGTGTCTGAGAGCGTCAGGAAGGGTTTTCCAAATGGTTGGGCCTGCAAATGCGAACGTGCGCTTTCCATAAGTCTCAAGGCGAACACGCGGTATCGAGAGTTTGCCACTATCGGATGAGCGGAGTTGTCTTAGTAGGTACATAAGGCGTCATGAGCGCTTGGAGATAGGACAGCGTCAGGTCATGCAAGCAGCGGTAGCACAGAGTTGCAATTTTGTACTCTATGCGAGCGCTAACCAGCAGCCAATGCAGTTCTCTCAGAAGATTTTTAGCATGGTCGAATTTGCGTTTACGAAGAACAATTCGAGCCACATTATTCTGTGCTTTTTTAATTTTATCCAGGAGCGTAGCTGGAAGACCCACCATGAGAGCATTGCAGTAGTCCATGCGTGATAGAACAAATGCAGACATCAGCCTCTTTGATGCATTCAAAGTTAAGAAAGGTCTGATATGACTAATTCTGCACAGCTCTAAAAAAATTCGCCTTGCAAATCATGTTAATGTGATTTTTCATAGTTAGTGTTCTGTCTAAGTAGACACCCAGGTTTCGCACTGTTTGAGCAAATTCAATCTGCACGCCTGAGAGAGTAAAGGTTGGTGTATTTTTAAAATATTTTAGCTTTTGAGCGGTAGCAATGGGGATCAGCTCAGTCTTTTCATCATTCAATTTGAGCTTGTTTATTGTCATCCAGTCCTTAACTGACTCCAATGTCTTCTGTGTCATATTAAGAAGCTGAGGGAACTGAGAGGGGATCACGGATTTCTGAAGTTGGATATCATCCGCGAACATGTGATATACCATGTCAATCTGCTTGATCACTGCACCCAGGGGCTGAACATACATAGTGAAAAGCAACGGGCCTAAGACCGAGCCCTGGGGTACTCCGAATTCAATATTGGATTTCTTGGAGGTCAATCCGTTTGCGATAACTGATTGAACCCGATTTGTCAGATATGAGCGGAACCATCTCAGGACGGTATCGGTGAAACCGAACGTATTTTGCAGACGTTGGAGAAGTATGCCGTGGTCAAGCGTATCGAACGCTTCCGAAAGATCCAGTAACGACAAAAGGGATACTTGGCCCTCACCACAAGACGACAGAAGGTCATTTATGACGCGCAACAGGGCTGTCTCAGAAGAGTGATGCGTTCTGTATGCTGACGGAAAAGGCTCAAACAAGTTACACCGAGTGAGGTGATCCAGGAGCTGTCAAAGAACGACCCTCTCTAAAATCTTTGATAAAAATGGTAAATTAGTGACGGGGCGATAATTTTCGCACAAATTAAGGTCGAGAATTGCTTTCTTGAGCAGTGGAGTTACAACCGCTTCTTTAAAAGAGGATGGAACAATACCAGTTTTCAAAGACTGATTTATGATACTAGTAATGATAGGGACAATTTCGTCCAAACATTCATACAACAGACCTGCCGGAAGAGGGTCAAGCAAACATGACTTTCTTGTGGAGTCAACCAGGATTTTCTTCACATGGGATTCAGTGACCTACAAAAATTCGCTCATAGGAGTGCCATTAAACGGCAAGAATTCGGGAGCATCTGTGCAAATGTCAAGTTTCGCCCTGGTCTTCTTAACTTTCGTAACAAAGAACTCATTTAGAGCGTCTGGTAACTCGGCCAAAGCAATATTGTTTGGCAAAGATGTGTCCTTCTGTTTACCGCTCAGCTGACCGACAATGTGAAATAAGTCCCTATTTGAGCTGCATTCTACAATCCGGTGACTGTTTTGAGTGCAGTTTTGAAGGCTGTGATGGTTGATATATTGCAGATGTGTAGTGGAAGAGAATTCCATTGTTTGGGGGCACAGTAAGAGAAAGATCTTTCACCATATGTTTTTGTGCGAGTCTTGGGGACAGAAAGAATACGCCCGTCTGCGGAGGAGCGAAGCTGTCGAAGGGATGAATAGACAGAGAGAAGTTCGGTTGGGCAGGAATGCGAGAAAAAGTTTGCAGAGAACAGAGAGTTTATGGTCAATCTGTGCTCGTACAGGGAGCCAATGAAGTGAATGAAGTAGTGGTGTGACGTGATCACGTTTTTTTTTCCTTTAAAACTAGCCTAGAAGCTGAGCTTTGAACCTTTTGTAGTTTTTCTAAGAAGTGTTTTGGTGAACCTGACAGAAGAGAGTTGCAATAGTCAAGATGAGAGAGAACAAGAGCACAGACTAGGGTTTTTGTTGCACTAACTGTGAGGTAGTGGCGGATTGAGCTGATCTGACGGATAGCCATGTATGCAGAGCGACAAATGTGGGATATATGATTATCGAGAGACATATTGTTAGACAGAAAATATCCAAGATTCCTAGTGGAGTATGTAAACTGTATGTCTGAGTTACCTACTTGAAATGAGGTGGGGAGAGCTGAGTTAGAGGATGATTTATGATCGTGAATAAGAAGTGCCAGGTACATACCTACTGCAACCAGCTAGACAGCAGCAGGGTTCTGACATGCAGTAACTGCTAGCTAGCTCTGGAGACAAGTCAAGAATAGCTTACTGAACTGGGTGCCCCAAGCTAATTTGGGGAGGATGGCTGCATTAATAAATCGAGCATACGTGCCCAACAGTATTGCATATTGCAGTAGTAAAACGAGGTATGCTGAAGCTTGAATCAGTAGACAGGACAATAAGATTTGAACGCTTCGGCTTAGAGCCTTTCTCAGCGAACAAGACAAATAGAAGTAAGAAAAGAAACGGTAGTATTTATTGATTTGTCTGTTTTTAACAACAATTTTCTGACAGCAAAATCCAATTGCAATTCAAAGTCATGAAAACTGTGAAGATCATAGAAGAGCTATCGTTACATACCTGACAAGAAAACCTGGTTGGACCTTAGACTCAGGGCTAGCAAAACAAAATAAGAGCAGCTTTATTGGAGGACTGTGCTTGAGCATGTTACTGCAGTGACGACCATATTAACTGAATGTGGTCTGGCTTTTAGGGAAGACAATGAAACTTTTGCATCGCCAAATAATGGCAACTACCTTTATTTGTAGGAATTGATACCTAAATTTGAGCAATTACTTTCAAACCACATAAAACGACATGGAAACAGAGTATCTGGGGCTCCTTCATATTCATCAAAGACAGTATGTAATGAATTTATCCAGTGTATGGCTAATGGAGTAAGAAATTCTGTTTTGGATGATCTGACAAAGGCAGGTTACTTCAGTTTGTCTCTAGGCTCTACCCCAGATCTTTCAAGTGCTGATCAACTAACTTTTATAGTACGGTGCGTACCACCTGATGATGGTTTGCCTGTTAAATGCTTTCTACATTTCATACAATTGGAAAATCACAGTGGTGATGGTATGGCAGGTGTGGTGGATTTTCTAAGTAAGGACCGCAAAGTTGATTTCAGCAAATGCAGAGGTCATATGGTAATATGGCAAATATGGGTGGAACGCAAAAAAAAATCCCTGAGAGCATGCTATTAACATTCTGCGTGTCGGTCTAACACTAAATCTTGTCTGCCGTGCTGCTACAGATTGTTGTTTAAATGCAGTGAACGTTTTTTATTGTTCAAATAATATACACATTCTTTTCATCTTCTACAAAGAGGTGGTCTGTAATGCTATATTTCTTGAAAACCGACTCAGATGACATAGTACTAAAAAGACAGTCTGACACAAGGTGGGAAGCAGTGTCTGCCATATATGTGAATTATAAGCCAGTCATAAAAGCTATACATTACATCTACGATGATAAGAATGAAAAGGGAGGCAAAAGTCTTGAAGCTGGTACTCTTCTGGAAAAAAGATCTAGATTTTTTTGTGTATGCCGCATTAATCGAATAAAATGCAGCAAGTGTTTCATAAAATCAGTATGGCTCTCCAGGATCCAAATATTGCACATACAGCTTTTGTCACAGACCTCCCATTCTCTCATACATCTTTTGAAGTAGTTCAACTTACCCTGCACTGTCAGTGCCCCAGCAGAACGCTCATTTTATGTGCATTTATTGTATATGCCCTAGCAGGAAAAATAAACTTACTGATGCTGTGTTTCATCAAGAGTTCCCGGATCTGCTAGATTATTGCAACATATTGGCTGGCACTTATATGGTAGTAGGCGATATGAACATTCATTTCGACCAGCCACAGCACCCCTCCACTGGACTTTTTTAGTCTTCACCAATCAGTCGACCAACCGACTCATAATCATGGACATGTTCTTGATTGGGTGATACATAGGCCTCAGGATTGTGTAGTTAGATCTACTTCAATCACTCAAGAGCTGTTCTCTGACCACTTTTGTGTTATTTGCAAGCTTAGCGTTAGGGCCCCCAATCCTCTTCCTCAACTAAGGGAGGTCCGCAGTCTGCGAACTATAAACAGGAATGCCTTTAAGCACGACCTAAGTTTAGAAGTGTCCCCCGCCCTCGGCCCTACTTTGGAAACGCTAGACCGTGCATTGCGCGCTGTGCTTGATCGGCACGCCCCTGTCACCCACCGCAATGTTAGATCAGCACGGTCAGCTCCCTGGTATGCGACCATAAGGGAAGAACTACGCAGTGCCAAGAAAGAGCGCCATAGTGCGGGGAAAAAGTGGTTAAGGTCAGGTTTTGTGGTTTTTAAGCAGATCTATTCTACTGCCAATAAGCGTGTCACTCAGATTATTAGTCGTGCTAAGACTTTATATTTTAGCCAAAAGATAATTATGGGTAAAACAAACAGGCAGTTGTGTGATGTTTGTAGCCACGTCAGTGGAAGTAAAAAAGGAACTGTTCTTCCTTCAGTGTTTCCATTGCCCGAGCAACCAGATATTTTCTGCGATTTCTTCATAAGCAAAGTTGCTGACATTCGCGCTGACCTTGATCGCCTTGACGCACCGCCCTTAGATTTATCTCCTTCTTCTTCTGTTAGTTCACGTTTTGATGTTTTTAAACCCGTTTCAGAACTAGAGGTTAAAAATATTATTCTAAAATCTAAACCTATGTCATGTTCTTTGGACCCCATGCCCACCCCCATGTTGGTTGAGTCCTTAGATCATTTGCTCCCAACGATAACACACATAAACAATGAAAGCTTGTCTTCTGGCACTGTTCCATCTATTTGTAAGACAGCTATCATCAAACCATTGCTTAAGAAGCCTGGTTTAGACGAAAATAACTTGAAAAACTACAGACCTGTATCTAATTTATCATTTTTATCTAAATTCATTGAAAAACTAGTTCTGAAACAGCTTCTTGCTTACTTAAACGATCATTCTCTTCTCAGTCCTAATCAGTCAGCCTATAGACCTTTCCACAGCACAGAGACAGCTCTCTTCTCAGTCCTAATCAGTCAGCCTATAGACCTTTCCACAGCACAGAGACAGCTCTCTTCTCGGTCCTAATCAGTCAGCCTATAGACCTTTCCACAGCACAGAGACAGCTCTCTTCTCAGTCCTAATCAGTCAGCCTATAGACCTTTCCACAGCACAGAGACAGCTCTCTTCTAAGTCCTAATCAGCCTATAGACCTTTCCACAGCACAGAGACAGCTCTCTTCTCAGTCCTAATCAGTCGGCCTATAGACCTTTCCACAGCACAGAGACAGCTCTCTTCTCAGCCCTAATCAGTCGGCCTATAGACCTTTCCACAACACAGAGACAGCTCTCTTGAGAGTCACCAATGACCTCTTGCTCGCATTGGACAGCGGTAATGTCTCCATCCTGATCCTCTTAGATCTCAGTGCGGCCTTTGACACTTGACCATGGAACCCTTTACAAAACCCTTGAAAATTATTTTGGCATTTCTGGTTCTGTTTTGTCTTGGTTTAGGTCGTTCCTCTCCGATATAACGCAGGCGGTCTCTATCGATGACTGTCTCTCCGGCAGTGCTGATTTGGTGTACGGAGTGCCACAGGGGTCAGTTTTGGGCCCGGTTCTATTCACATTGTATACCAGGCCACTGCTCCTCTTGCTTGGGAGGCATGCTGTTGAGAGCCAGTCATTCGCAGATGACACACAGCTATACAAGCATACCCATCCCTCTCTTGTGGATTCCGCTGTCCAGACTTTGCGCGAGTGCATTGGTGATGTCAAGTCTTGGATGTCCCTCAACAAGTTAAAGCTTAATGATGACAAAACGGAAGCACTCCTCATTCACAATCACAAATCATCCTCTACCTCAACTCTCCAACTCATTTCAACTCTCCCCAACTCATTTCAAGTAGGTAACGCCGACATACAGTATACACCCTCTGCTAGGAATCTTGGTTATATTCTTTCTAACAACATGTCTCTGATAAACATATCTCTCACATTTGTCGTTCTGCATACACCGCTATCCGTCAGATCAGCTCCATCCGCCACTACCTCACAGTTAGCGCAACAAAAACACTAGTCTGAGTTCTTGTTCTCTCTCGTCTTGACTATTGCAACTCTCTTCTGTCAGGTTCACCAAAACACTTCATAGAAAAACTACAAAAGGTTCAAATTCAGCTGCTAGGCTAGTTCTAAATGTCACTCCACTCACTTCATTGGCTTCCTATAAAGGCACGCATTGATTACAAACTGTCTGTTCTATGTCATAACTTTTTCTCAGATTCCTGCCCTTCCTATCTAACAGAACTTCTTTCAGTCTATTCACCCCTTCGACAGCTTCGCTCCTCCGCAGACATGCGTATTCTTTCCATTGCTAACACATGTACTAAAACATAATATGGTGAACGATCTTTCTCTTTCTGCGCCCCCAAACAATGGAATTCTCTTCCACTATACATCCGCAATATACCAACCACACAGGCCTTCAAAACTGCACTTAAAACACATCTATTTAAACTCTATTACCCCGACTGATTCCCCAAATCTGACCGATAAATGATGCTGCTGGCCGACGTCAATGGCTTCACATGTAAAAGCTCTGGGATGGGTGGGGTGAATATGCATTTGTTTTTGTTTTTTCTCTATACAGCTGTTCTTTATTACATAAATGTATTTTATTTTATTGTCACGATTATGATTCTTTTGCTAATATTTTTATGTACAGCGCGGTGAGCCTAGCACTAGGCTGGGGTACCGCGCTATATAAGACAACATATAATAATATCACATATGGAAATTTGTACAAATCACTTTAGATGATATTAAAGAAGAAAAATGTAGATTGCCTAGTGCAGAATATAATTCTACAGTGAAAAGAAAGAGGGTGAGAAGAAAACAAGCCAATGATGGAGCTGAACCTGATAGAGATGAAAAGCTTTCTCCAACAGACCAATTTGGAGTGTATTCCTTTATTCATATTATAGACATCCTTAAGTCAAATTTAACGAGAAGAAAACAGTCTATAATTATGTTTCAAATAACTGTTCCTTTTTAGTTGATTTAGAAGTTTTAGTGGTACAGCTACGTTAAGCAGTAGATACTTTAATAAAAAGAGTATCCACAAGATGTTGATAGTAATGTCTCATGAGTGAACTGAGACACTTCCATGACTATGTAAAGAAGAATTATCCTGAAAAATAACATTTTTAACACAAAGGTTTGTATCAAAGTATCCTTCAAGACAAGATTGAGTTAGTTTTCCCAAATGTGAAAGCAATATTTTGAGTATTCCTATGTTTTGTGGTAACAAACTGTTTAGGAGAAAGAACATTATCATAGATTATGAGAATAAAATCATAGCTAATCATTGGTTTCACTGTAAAATGTTTTTGGGGCCGCAGGCAGGCCTATTTAACATGAAACTTATGATTATGGGTCAATGAGTTTAAAGGCCAGGCATGGCTTATCTTTAAATGAAACTTATGATGAGTTTAAAGGCCAGCACAATTCAGCACATCTTTTTCAAGCTGAAGATATAAGTTTAAACCTCGTAAAACTCCATCAGCATCTGGGAATTGATCCCCAAATATGATAGCGTCTATTGTTTACTCCTCTGCATCTACCCCACCACAAGACCATTCCCTATCAGTCTCTCAATAACAGGCCAATGGTAATTTTTTTTTTTTTTTTTTTTGAAGTAGATACATCAACACCAACGCCTGTGAGTGTATGCAGCCATTTCTTTAATAATAACATGACAGGCGTCATAGTACTCCATAGGCCTTGCTTATTAATTTATATTAAATTATACAAAACTGCTTCTTTTAGCTGCACTTGTAGGGAGTCTTGGCCGGAAGGTGTACCCAGTCCCAGCGACTATTCATATTAATTAATAATGGGATATTATCCCTGGTGATGGTGATTGTACTATTACTACACTTCACTACTATAACATTATAATATAGTCTACATAGTACTATATTATTCTTCATTCTTAAATTCTTGATTTTGAAGTTAATCATAATCCTGATCTGGATTTTAATAGGCGTGGCTAAAGGCTGAACCCCGCGGAATTAAGTCATTCCCTTCATATTATTTTTGTCTCTCAGTATTGTTGATAAAAATATGTGAAGGCTGGGAAGTAATATCTTCTCTGCACTACTTATTATTAGACAACTAAATTTTTTTTTATCTTCACCAACTCTGAGAAGTAGAATTTACTGCTGCAGCTGCAAGCAAGGGAAGCCAATGTTAATGTAGTAACATAAATTACTTACCGAGGTTGCTACTGGCCATTTTAATATCAAGGGATCTGCACCCACCGGGCTGTGCAACTTTAACTTAAGAGCCATAATTCCACCACTCTACAAACACATCCATGAAATGGTCAAATTCTGAAATATAATTTTCACAACTTGACCATTTCTACTCTCCCTCAATGACCCACATTTAGCGTCGGAAGTCTCGTAGAAACTCGCACAGTGCCCTTCTATAAATAAAGACGGTCACGTCTCCTGGTTGTTTATGATTGGTCACAACATAGATCGAATAATTTACTATTCAGTTTGCCTTGAACAAGATTGATTAAATTTAAACTGAAATTTAACAATAGAAAAATTAAAATAAATTATTAGCTGATTTCAATAAAATTAAATCAGTTCTATTTGTATAAACATCAAGTGAAGCAATCAAGGAGAATCCATTTAGTTACATCACAATTTTCCCTCCTAATATTTCTGGCAATCAAAGTTCTTTGACCCGGAAAAACAAATTTTACAAATGGCGGCTATTTACGAATGTAGGGAATAATTGTAAAAACAAAAAAACAGAAAACTAGGCCTTGACTGTAAAATTTATATTCATTATTCACTGCTCGAACTTTCCTTTGACACTGATATGGTAAGCAGTCGTTTTAATATGATGCTTTAATTGTCTACTTTAGTGGATTAGACATTAGATCTTAATGCGCCACCAATTATTTAGTTTTAGTCAGAACTACCCACAACTCACTTATCACTGAGTCAAGCCTAGTTACTAGTAGCAGTTATTTGAAGTCTAACTCAACTAACTGTTCAGTGGTAAATGTACGCAAGTTGCACGGCTTGGACCAAGCCACTCATTTCACCGTGGTTTGCACTACTTTCTTTAAATGTTGAAATCGAAAACGCATACCATTATTTAATGAATTATAAATTAAATGGCATAATTTGTTTTTTTAATATTATTGATAATTGATTGAGCTTACCTTCTTATCTTAGTTAGGCTAGGAACTAGTATGGAATAAATGACATATGTATGATTATGATGTCACTTTTTACTTTGGGTGAATTTAAAATGTAAACAATAGTGGACTTTTGTGGGTTAGAATTAGAGGTTTATTAATTTAATTTGCCAAAGCAATATTTTACCTAATTACTGAGACTCAGTCTGAGTATGGCTAATTCAATTTAGGCATTCATTTTAGGCATATTCATCTAATAAATGATCAGTTGTCAATAGGGTTTAACCCATTCCTTATCAAGTCAACCCTCAATAAAAATAAAAGCATCCAAACAATTTAAAAATATGTAGGCCTATTTATGTTGTTAAAATATAAAAAATATATATATGATATATGTGTCAATGTGTTATTAAATTATTTGTTTTTAAATGAGTTATTATGGAATAATAAGCTGGATTTCAAGTGTAAATCATTTAATTTACTTTCTTTTTTTTAAATCATCGATAATAGTTCATTTTTGTGACATAATGTTGGTAGGCATTTTTCACCATTGAACTGAGTCCTAACCTAACCTCATGAATTATTTATATGTTGTAATTTATGCAGTTATGTACCGACGACAGTTTATTTAAGAAAGACACCCTACCACACAAAAGATATGAATGAATAAAGTTACCGGTACCATTATTTTACCATCAATTTTTAAAGTAAAGACCTCAAATTTTTTTACTTTTAGAAAACTAATCATAAAACATGTCTACTCTAAGTTGTGGGCAGAAATATAATGAACATGCTGGGCTATAACTTATAATTAGCAAAACATCTTAAACAGCGACAATCTCTGTAAATTAAAAATGGAGGTCGCCATTTTGATAGCGAAATCACAATACCTGGTTTTCAGCTTTTCACTGGCGATATCGAAGTGCCTATCAATTATCAATAGGCTATTGTTATGTTTTTTAAATATCAATTTATTTTATTATTTTTAGGCCTATGCCTACGGGTTTTTATTATTCATATCTATTCAAATACTGTCTTTCTGTAACAAAACAGCAACCATTTAACTTAACGAATTGTACTAAAACAGAAATTAAGCTTCAGCCATCTTTAGTCATTTACCCTTACAGCCTTACAACTTACTTAATTTCAAATTTGTTTTGATCTATAGCTATGGGCTAGAGGTACTCTTTTAAAGCTAAAGAAAGCATAAAAATCCATTTGACAGCAAGTAGGCTGATCAATAACTCATTTATTTATTTCAAATTCTTTATTAAAATTCTCTTCTATAAAACTTTTTGCTACCGATGACGTCGACGCGTCGTCACGATCACCCACTTTCAATTACCAAGGACGTTACATTGTCGTCATAACAAAAAGACAGAGAACTTTTCTGAAATACTAAGGACGTCACGTCATATTTCAATGCTACATATTTCTTTATTCGTTAATCTATAGACTATACTATAGAGAAGTTAAAAAGTGAATCGGATAGAGAATGAAAAATAACGGAAATTTATTCTTTTAAGTTTTTTTTTTATTGCCGAGTCAGCAAAAATCGATGCAGAAACCAGCGCTAATGAAAGGGTTAACTTAATAATTTTTGGAATATGCTTGCATTTTTCGGACAATGTACTTTTAGTTTATGCCTACACTAAATGGGAGATAACAAGTAAATAATTAAATACACTGAAATACAAGAACTTGCTAAGTACCTTTAGTCTAAAATACAAGATTACCCTATTTTTATCTATGTGTTTTACTTAGAAAAGAAACCAAATGTATAGTGACTGTATGCATTGTTTAGTGTTGTTCTCCTATTCCAGAACTCTTATTATACAAAGACATGATAAACTAGTAATTTAATTTTTGAAGGAACTGAAATAGATTGGATAAGGTGCATTGAGCCCCACCAAGTATAATTGTTTCCTAAGCCACACATTTTTTATTTTTAAAGCTCAAGCCTCATGCGCATGCTTTTTATAAAAAAATATTTCAGGAAAATAAGCTATGTGGTCAGCTTATGAGCAGGTCAAAGGAATTTTTTGTTTTATTTACTCCAAACTGAATAATAAAATTGTTATTGTAGATCACTGAGGTCCTACTCTGTCGAACGCTCTGCAAGATAAAAATATGTAACCTGAACCTATAAATAGTAAATAGAGTTAAACTTTAATAACAAATCTAATCCGTTCCATGACTCTGTTCTTAAACTTAAAACCGAAACGTTCGCTAACCTAAATATTTTTCCCAAAGTATATTATGAGAGTACTTTTCTAGCAACAAAAACCATCCAAGTCATCAGTGGCCAGCTCACAGCCACATAGGACCCACCACATCAAATAGTATGGCCTGATTTATCACAAATAAACTTATTTGTTCTTAATTCAATTGACAAAGGAATGCATTCTAAAAAGATAAGTGATATAAAAGATAATATGACGACACATTCGTTTAGTTTTATTTTGTTTTGTCATTTAGCATCTCATTATGTGCATTTAAGAAGAGGGTAACTATTTCTATACAGCATATATTGTTTATTTATAAATATTTTAATATAAGGTGTTATGACATGCCGCTAGCAAACTGTTTACTCTGTATCATTTAAAGTGACCCACGAAGCCTTTTGGGTGATATCAGAAAGTCATGTTCACTTTAGGCTAAAGGCAGTCTTAGTTAGCTAAATATTTTAATGGGAACATAACATTCAGAGTGCCAACCTGTATGGTTTACCTGTCCCTTTTTTCAGTTTGTATACTTTTGTCAAGTTGCAATGGTACAGCTGTACAGCCTTTTTTTAAAAACGTTTTTTCTCACTTGATTTAGAAAAGAAATATTTTTGCACAAGATACATGTTCAAAACTGGGGCTCAATAAATTTAACATAGGACAGTAAAGGCTTAAATCATATTGATGCATTCAAAATATCCATATGGAGAATGTAAATGCAGGCCATCTGAATTTAGAAACAACATGGTTTTATAGGTATCAGTCGTTAATACTAAGACAGCGTAGTACTGGTACCCTATCTGTTATATGCATGCATGATGTTCTTGCAGAGGAGAAGTCAGGCACCAAGTCAGAGAGGACAGACGGTTCAAAAGAGATATATTGACATTGATTCAGATCTTGGAAAAAAGAATGGAGTATGTTTCAGAATTTTTATTTCAATTATTACTTTTAATAATTGATAGGAAGGTTAATTTGTTTAGTCCATTTGATAAATGTCACTTGAAACCATACATTCCAGTAACTGAATGATGTGTGTCAATTTAGTATGTTTTGTCTATGTTGCTTTGATAAAGGTCTAATTAAAGTCAGTTGGTCGAGTTGTTCTAGGTATAGAACATAATAAATGAACTTTTGAAGGATGATAACCTTAAAATAATGAAGAAATGTTCTACTATTATTAGTTTTATGAATGATTAATTGTTAAAATGACAGGGTATCTTTTAGAGGAACATGACTGCTTAAGAATCAATGAAGATTTCTTTTTACCTATTATGTTTGGTCCTAGGTTAAACGCCACAAAACATGTTCAACATACAGCCAGAAAGAACATATGTCACCATATCGTCAGCCCCTGACAGTAATAATACCCGACAACATCTCCTTGTCTCATGTGAGTACAGTTGTGAATTATGTGATGTTAATTTTACCGTATTTTACGGGCTATAAGACACACTTTTTTCTTTGAAAAATTGCCTCAAAAATTCAGGTGCGTCTTATACTCAAAATTAATATAAATATAAAAATGTAAAAAAAAATTTTAATTGCTTAAAAATTAAGGTGTTTCTTATAGTCCGTAAAATACGGTAGTCAAAAGTTTGAAAGAAAAAAAATTCCATAAATAAATATTAAATATCAGGTTTAACACTTATGATTAATTCTACTTCATAATACTTCATTATTTGACTTCAAGCTGATATTGCTGCTTTTATTTACAGGAAGACCTAATCAAGAAGATTTTGTCAAAACCATTTAAAGTGCCTTTACCTAATTATCAAGGTAACTTGTATTTGTATAAGAAGTTAATTTGTTAATAAATAATAATGTTAGAGCTAATTTCTAAATTTTGTTTACATACTCAAAAAATCTCCAAAAATTTTTTTATTTCAAAAACATCAAAATGCTACTTTGCCCCAACTCTGATCTGTTTGTGAAGTTATTATACCTATTCAGTGCATGTTTCAACTTCAGCATACAATCATATATCAACTTGAGCATACATTCATATGTTTCACACAGCTCTGATCTGTCTGTAATGTGATTATAAATGTTCAGTGCATACAACTTCAGCATACTACCTTATGTTTTGGTGGTTGGTGTTAATTGCTGTTACAAAAATTAACTTAACAACTACCCAAATTCTTGTTTCTCCTTACAATTTGTACCATCAATGCTAATAGACTACAAGTTAAATATTATTTATTATTGCCTGCATGTCATCCTGATCCAATTTTTTTATGAAAAAGTCATTTTCTGCCTGACCTGCAGTGGTAAACAGTACCCCGAAGGGAATGAGCAATATTTTAAAAATTCCTATTTAGGTCTTGGTTTCAACAGAGCCCTGGGTGTCCGACGACAAGGAGCTCGGCAACCACTGCACGATCCGTTTGAGGAAGGTGCTCTTGTGCTTTATTCCCCACCAGAAATGTCTGCCCATGAACAGATGAAGACTGATATGTAAGTTATAACAATAAGACTGATATGTAAGTTATAACAATAAGACTGATATGTAAGTTATAACAATAAGACTGATATGTAAGTTATAACAATAAGACTGATATGTAAGTTATAACAATAAGACTGATATGTAAGTTATAACAATAAGACTGATATGTAAGTTATAACAATACCGGTCCCATTTATCTTGTATTAGGTATTTCACATCAAATTAAAATTGGCCATTTTCTTTCAAATTTTATTTTGCTGTTTTTTGTTGTTTTTTTTATTGTATATTTGTTTGCCTCTTTTTCAGAGAAAAGTTGCCAGTTCATGTTGTAGTTGATCCTATTTTATGTAAAGTTCTTCGACCACATCAAAGAGAGGTAAGACTTTATTGCAACGCTTAAGCTAAAATTATTGGGGGGGGGGGGGGGGGGGTTACTATTCCAGTACAAAACCTCCCTGATTAGGCCAAGGGTCTATGGGATTCTAATCTCAACAACAGGAAATGTTGACACCTGTTTTGATCCCAGCTGAGAGTTCAACAGACCAACTATGGACGCTACCTCGAGCTGCATGCTGGGAAAGGATGTGCTTAGAAATCTGGGCACAAAACATGGGGGAAAAAACAAAATCTTGGGAACGCACAAACATGGGAAACCACAAAATTTTGCAATATAAAAAATATACAAGAAAAAGTGACAGCTGCTGGAAACTAACAAGAAAATAATACTCTTTCCCATTGCTTTTTTCCAAATAAATGTGTGACTTATTGGAGAAAAAATTTACATTGAATAGAGCTAGTGTGTCTTTGCTTTTAATTTGTCTCTTACATATATTGTCTTTTAAATATAGTGTCTTTACTTGACAGGGAGTAAAGTTTATGTATGACTGTGTGACTGGCAGCCAGATTGAAAACAATTATGGATGTATCATGGCAGATGAAATGGTTGGTATAGACTCATTTCTAATTAACTGCTTGTTGGTTTGTATAGCACAGACTTGTTTCTATTAACTGTTTGTTGGTTTGGTATGTTTGTTTTCTTGTTCAAAAATTCTGTGAGAAAAACTATTTTTTACTATATAATCTTAATTTAAAATCTAGAAACTTCTTTTAAATTTATACAGTCATATAAACATATGAATTTATAGATCATTTGATCATTTTTAATTTGAGAATTAATATCTACCCATTAAGCCATTACAGTAAATCAAAAATCTACCCATTAAGTCATTACAGTAAATCAAATATCTACCCATTAAGCCATTACAGTAAATCAAATATCTACCCATTAAGCCATTACAGTAAATCAAAAATCTACCCATTAAGCCATTACAGTAAATCAAATATCTACCCATTAAGCCATTACAGTAAATGAAATATCTACCATTAAGTCATTACAGTAAATGAAATATTACAGAATGTTTAATTTTTTCTAAAAGGGTCTTGGAAAAACTCTGCAGTGTGTCACTTTAATTTGGACACTTTTAGTAAGTATTTTCAAACGTTTTCTTTGTATTGTAATGTTAACCAGCTTTTCCTACAGCTTAACTTAAATCTTAATTTAAAAAAAGTCATGTAATGTTGTCATTTTTTCTTAAATTTTAAAGTAAGTTATTGTGTTTTTATCAAAATTAATTTCTTGATTCAGCGTCAGAGTCCAGATTGCTGCCCTACTGTGACCAAGGTCATTATTGTTTGTCCCAGCAGTTTAGTGAAGGTATGTCAAGGTCATTAATTGTTTGTCCCAACAGTTTAGTAAAGGTATGTCAAGGTCATTAATTGTTTGTCTCAACAGTTTAGTAAAGGTTCCACTCTGTGTTAGTCAGTTTGCATGTATTAAAGAAGACCGCCTTCAGCTAAAGTTACATTCAAATAGAAATAAACATAATAAGCTATCTATCTACTTATTTATACTTAAAATGAATGTTCTCTGACCTGCCTATTGTTGTAGAATGATCTACTCTGACCTACCTATTGTCGTAGAATGAAATACTCTGACCTGGCCACCATTGTGAAATGAATATTCTATGACCTGGCCACCATTGTGAAATGAATATTCTCTGACCTGGCCGGCAATGTAAAATTTAAACTCAAGACATCTAAATTATTTCTCTAGTGTAGAAATCAGGCATCAGTGAACTCCTTTAGTGACAATAGTGGTACAGGCAATGGGCAGACAACACGACTGCCAGAGGCCTTTTTTCAAATTTTCCCACTCCCAGCAAACAGGACCCATGGTGGGGGTTAGGCTGCAGATAGCAGAGCTTAGTGACGCAAATGCGCACCAAGCATTGCCCCATCGACACATAATTCTGGTGGCTGGACAACAATAAGGATCCTACCTGCCGGCATTGCGGCCTGGTCTCGGAGACACTAGGGCACCTGTTGACCAAATTCCCCTCACTAGATGTTCCAGGGGAAACCATGGCGGTTGGCAAACCCTGCGTGAGGAAAATATATGGCTCAGTTCAGCAAATGGAGCTGGTAGCCAATGTACTAGACGGGGTCATAAGAGAGTAATCTCAGACCTTCAGCATATGTGTGTTAGTTTGTTATTTACAATAATGACTTAATTGGGGATTATTTAGATTTTGTAACCACTGGGAGAGCACGCTGGTGAATTCGTACAGACCGGGGAACAAAAGAATTTTTTTATCTTTCGGTCCTAACTTTATTAGAAAGAATATGCCTTGACCAAGCTGATCTTAGGTATCTGTGATGAAGTAGGTGAGATGTCTCATCCAAAATATTTTTAGCTTTACAACAGCATTTTTCTTTAGGCAGTTCCTCAAGTGAAAGATGTTTAGTTTTTATGATGTTACTAGCTCTCTTGATTAGTCTATTATTTAATCGGTGTTTGAGTTTTTTATGTCAAAAGATGACTTCCCATAACTGCAGGTAATACTGAAGTTTGGTAGGCCTTCAATTGTTGCACTGTAGAATAAGTTAATAACTTCAAAATTGTACAAAGATAGCAAAGTTTTTGGTTGAATTTGGCTCTGTTCAAGCCATGTCAGCTTATTATTAATGGTGACACCTAAGTATATATATTCTCTACTTGCTCATTACTGTGATTGTATATGGCAAGATCTGCAACTGTGTTGTGTGATTTGCCCCTCTGGAAATCTAAGAATAATTTAAAGCTTTAACCTACATTACAGAACTGGCATAATGAACTTGGAAAGTGGCTGGGAACAAGAATCCAAGCTCTGGCCATTGACTCTGGGACCAAAAGTGAAATTGATAGAAATCTTGGTAAACGTCAGAACAGTATATATAATATTTTTATGTACTAGTGTCACAATTTTTGTTTTGTCATTTTAAAATGTTATGTTTTAATCCACATTTATTGGTGCAAACACGTGTCTCTGAGAGCTACCACTTTATTTCCCAGTTCATTTCATGCAGCAACAGAATAGGAGGATTCAGTTTCCTGTACTGATCATATCTTATGAAACCTTTCGCCTACATGCATCTGTCTTACACAAAGGAGAAGTGGGTCTAGTCATCTGTGATGAGGTAAGAAGCGTTCAGTCCAGTGTACCGTCTGGTTGTTTAATGGTACAATTAAGGCACTCACACATAAGAGTACTTGTGAAAGCATTTCACGTATTGTGTTAATTGACGGCATTTAATATCATAAACATTTTTATGGTAAATTTAAGACATTTATATTGTAATAGGCCATCCTTATATTACGTACACACTGGGGGGGGGGGTAATTTTGGAGATTTTGCATACACATTCATATGGCGGGGGAAGGGAAATGTCTTGGCAGACAGTATGTACAGTTATGCACAAATTCTGCAATAATTATTCTGGGTCTTGAATTAATATCTCTAATAAAGTTAGCTGTCTGCTAAAAATCTTCTAAGTAGATGATTTCTAATTATTTTCAAAAATGCTATAAAAATATCACCACAGTGTTTTGTAATCATCATTACTCTGTTGCTCTGTGTCTTACTGATGACTCACTAGATATCTCAACAGTAATATGTAGCCTAATGACTTAAGCAGTCCATCTGCCCTGGGGGCCCAATTGTAACAATTATTTTGTTATTCTGAACCAAGCGACTGCACTAGCAAAAAGTGTGGGAATTAGGGGTGACCCACGACAATTTTAAACATGCCTTATGGCAGTGCTTTCCAAACATCTTTACTGACACCCCCACCTGATCGCCTAAAGAAAATTTTAACCTCCCCCAACCCTAAAATTTGAGGGTGGTTTTTTTTTTTGGGGGGGGGTGGGGCATCACCATGCTGCTTTAAAGAAGATTGAATTTCAATTTAAGGCCTTAAGATAAAAATTACAATGATTGAAATATATTTGTATTGCAATACATGACAAGCTTTATTGGTAACTTTAAAAAAATCCTATTTTAAAAGGGTCGTAGATTAAAAACTGAAATAAGTTCATATATCCCAGAGCAGCGGTGTAGCTAGGGTTAGTGCAGCACACCCACCCCCCACCTCCCGGCATGAAAATACTCTGCAAGGGTCAGAAAATGCATCACCTCCATATAAAATAAAAGTTCCACCGCTCCCACCCCACTTCCTACGTCGGTAATGCATATTTCCCAGAGACTACATGTGCTCCTATAATCTTCAAATTGCCTCCCCGGTTTGGCTTACGCCACAGTTGGGGTCTGAAATTTGACTTTTATGTGGATGGCCCTTTATAAAAACATTTCACAAATATGCTAAATGTCTGGCCTTTTATAGTAAATAATCAACCTATGTATTTATTCATTGTCATAGGGTCACAGACTAAAGAACTCTGAGAATCAGACTTATCAGGCATTAACTGCACTCAGTGCAAAGAGGAGAATTCTTCTGTCTGGTACACCTATTCAGAATGATTTACTAGAATACTTCAGTCTGCTCCATTTTGTCAACAGAGGAATTTTAGGTAGGAGCTCAGTTAACTCCCTTTGTTAGGAAAGGATGGTATTGTAACTTGTGTTTAAAGCATATTATCTACTCTTGGCATTGGTCGCTACCATAATAGAAATAATCTTTTCTTCAAAGGATGTAGGATCAGTAGATATATTTGTATATCATATCTCTCTGCAACTTTAGGTAGGATCAGTAGATATATTTGCATATCATATCTCTCTGCAACTTTAGGGACTGCTCAGGAATTCAAAAGAAAGTTTGAAACCCCAATTTTGAGAGGAAGAGATGCTGATGCTACAGATGATGATCACAAGAAGGGAGAGGAGAAACTACAAGAGGTGATATCAAATAGCCATGGGTGTTGATTCTTATTTTAACCCTGTAACTGTCAGGTGCATTTTTCTGAATCGTCAAGACAGTTTTAGCAGTTTCAGTAGACCCTTACAAGTAATGGATAAAATATGGCTTGACACTACAGAAAAATACACTTGACAGTTCTAGGGTTAAATCATTCGCATTTTTAATGATGATTTTGCTATCGGCCAATTGTATAGACTGTGACACCACAGAAAGGGATATAATGGCCGACCATGTTATGACAGTTCTAGGGTTAAATTGTACTGGAAGCTATCAAGCTTAATATTGCTTGACACATAGACAGGCACACAGACAGACAGGCACACAGACAGACACAACAGGCACACACACAGACAGGCACATAGACAGACACAGCAGTCACACAGACAGGCACACAGACAGACACAGCTGGCACACACACACACACACATTACTTCACAAACTTTACCTTTTCCTGTCTTGTTTCAGTTGTTGTCAATAGTAAACAAGTGTATCATACGAAGAACTCAGGCTCTCCTCACTAAATATTTACCCGTCAAAAGTAAGTTCTTCTATTTAGAACACAGTGGTAACAAGACAATATTCAATTCATTTTAAAGAGTTTTCCTCACCATCGCTTCCGCATTTGTTGAAGTTGATAGTTTGACGCATTTATTCCCCCCCCCCCCCTATCTATGTTGCAGCTGAACACGTCATCTGCTGTAAGCTTAGCCCACTACAGGAAACACTGTACACTAAGTTTGTCTCATCAAAAGTGGCACAGAACTTAGTCTCTGGTAAAGCTTCAGTAAGCAGCCTATCAGCCATCACACAATTGAAGAAACTGTGCAATCGTAAGTAACATTGGTCTTTCTTGATTATTTCCTCTTAAAAATTTCAATTGACTTCTTTCATTGTAAATCAAGTTTTAAAATTGTATACAAATTGTTTCATGGCTGTTAACATTAAGGTGGAAGTAAACATACTGGGGAGTTTGTTTTTTTTAAATTAAAATTACTATTCGATTAATGTTTCAGCCCCTCTAGACATGAATTCAAGGTACACAGGGTTTAAAATCTCTTTAGCAACTTTTTCTGTAAAATTGAATTCAAAATGTGAAGTGTTTTTATTTTAAAAATTATTTCAACCATAAGTGATGCTGACAGGAAGGTGATACAAGATTGTTACAATGGTTCCTGTGTAGTACAAGATGTTACTATGGTTCCTGTTTAGTAAAAGATGTTACAATGGTTCCTGTGTAGTACAAGATTGTTACAATGGTTCCTGTGTGGTGCAAGATTGTTACAATGGTTCCTGTGTAGTAAAAGATGTTAAAATAGTTCCTGTGTAGTACAAGATGTTAAAATAGTTCCTGTGTAGTACAAGATGTTAAAATAGTTCCTGTGTAGTACAAGATGTTAAAATAGTTCCTGTGTAGTAAAAGATGTTACACAATAGTTCTTGTCCCATCAGTGGTGCTGAAAAGAAGAAAGGTGTTTAAATAGTTCCTGCCTCATCAGTGATGCTGAAAAGAAGAAAGGTGTTTAAATAGTTCTTGTCTCCACAGATCCAGATTTAATATATGACAAGTGCGTAGAAGGAACTGATGGCTTTGAGAACACAATAGGACACTTCCCTGCTGACTACACAACCAAGATGGTCAAGCCAGAACTATCAGGTAACCCCAGGACTTCAGTCATTTGAATTAATCTTTTATAACTTGGATCTGGGCCGTTTTGGGTTTTTTTTCCTAGTAAAAGAATAGCACAAGAATAGCACAAGAATAGCAACATTCAAATAAAATGTTAACATAAGGGATATCAACTTTAAATATGTTAATAGGACATACATCAACCGTACATATGTCAAATGTACTTCTGTTAATAGTACATACATCAACTGTACATACATCAGTTGTACATTTATAAAGAATCTTTTGAAACTAGAAGAACATATGAATTAATACTTTCTCTCTTCTGAAGGATTATATATAAGGATTAATTTCCATTGATACTAGTTCTAAAGCCCCTTTATTTATAAGCCTATCCCCCCCAACAGTTTTGGACAGGAAAAGCCTCATAAGCAAACCCCATAAAATAATATGCCAGAGTAAGCAATACATTACCAAAGGATATCTAGGTTTAGATATGAAGGCCAGCCTTACAAACATTGTAATAGACTTGAACTATCTACATTGGATGAATAGTGGCGCCATCTACTTCCAGTATTTTTGTTTTATATATATTTAAAGCTTCTGATAACGTTTATGAATCTTGTTGAATCTACACTAGACTAGGACCTTGGCAACCAAAAACTATTGCATAATTCAATGTACCTGGAGAAAATTATAACAATCTCCAAAGCCTCCCAACCAACTTGACCAAAATTAGTTTGTTAAATCCTCTTTAGAATGAGTCTGTTAGGTAAATAATTTGTTATTTAAACACTGGACATTTTATTTGAATTTCTCTATTTCCAGGCAAGGTTGTGGTTCTGGACACATTGTTAGCCCTCATCAAAATGACCACAGATGATAAAGTCGTCTTGGTGTCTAACTACACACAAACATTAGATCTCTTTGAGAAATTATGTAGGCAAAGGAAGTAGGTCATCATTTATTGGATAGTAAAAATTTAAAAATCAGCCTTCCAATAAAATTAATTATCTGAGGTCTGGGCAGTTTTTGGTCAAAAGGAAAACTATTTCAATGAAGTTTTTTGTAATTTTATTTCTATATGTTAAACATTCCTCATGTTCTTCTCCATATCCCCATGCAAAAGTTAATATCAGAATTTGCTTCTCATCAGTTACCAGCATGTCAGATTGGATGGCACAATGACTATTAAAAAGAGAGCAAAAATTGTGGAGAGATTCAATGATCCATCGGTAGGACTGTTGTATTTCTGTTGTTTTCCTCTCACTGTGAGAAGTCACATGCTATCTTGTTGTCTTATTGTAGAATGCACCTTAAGAAAGGACAATGTAGAATGCACCTTAAGAAAGGACAATGTAGAATACTGTTTCTTAATTTGTATCTTTTGAACAAGATTTTCCATTTGTTTATTTTCAGTTACTGCTTTTCACTTTGTCACTTATCCCACTGTATTATTTACTAGAGACCTGGTAAAGTCAAGCTAATTGTTCACAATGAAATTTAACTGGTGAAGTCATGCTCATTGTACACAATGAAATTTAACTGGTGAAGTCATGCTCATTGTACACAATGAAATTTAACTGGTGAAGTCATGCTCATTGTACACAATGAAATTTAACTGGTGAAGTCATGCTCATTGTTCACAATGAAATTTAACTGGTGAAGTCATGCTCATTGTACACAATGAAATTTAACTGGTGAAGTCATGCTCATTGTACACAATGAAATTTAACTGGTGAAGTCATGCTCATTGTACACAATGAAATTTAACTGGTGAAGTCATGCTCATTGTACACAATGAAATTTAACTGGTGAAGTCATGCTCATTGTACACAATGAAATTTAACTGGTGAAGTCATGCTCATTGTACACAATGAAATTTAACTGGTGAAGTCATGCTCATTGTACACAATGAAATTTAACTGGTGAAGTCATGCTCATTGTTCACAATGAAATTTAACTGGTGAAGTCATGCTCATTGTACACAATGAAATTTAACTGGTGAAGTCATGCTCATTGTACACAATGACTTTAACTGGTGAAGTCATGCTCATTGTACACAATGACTTTAACTGGTGAAGTCATGCTCATTGTACACAATGACTTTAACTGGTGAAGTCATGCTCATTGTACACAATGACTTTAACTGGTGAAGTCATGCTCATTGTACACAATGACTTTAACTGGTGAAGTCATGCTCATTGTACACAATGACTTTAACTGGTGAAGTCATGCTCATTGTACATAATGACTTTTTAACTATTCAAGTTATGTTTCGCTGAACACAATGACTTTTTAGCATTACAGTGCTGGTCTTTATATAGTATATAGTATGTACCAGGTAATTTATTAAAATTTTGTTTCATTTTTTTTTTAAAGAGTCCTGAATTTATCTTCATGCTGAGCAGCAAGGCTGGAGGATGTGGTTTGAATTTAATTGGTGCCAACAGATTAGTTATGTTTGACCCCGACTGGAATCCAGCCAATGATGAGCAGGCCATGGCCAGGTGCTGGAGAGATGGACAAAAGAAACAATGTTTTATCTACAGACTTATTGCGGTAAGGATCTCACCATGAACTCCAAACATCCATTTGAATTTGGCCACAGCAATACTCCATTTAACATGAAACTTGATTCAGCTTATATATTCAGTTATCAAATTTTGATTGGCACCTATCTAAGCCTAATGGAATTCATTGTGATGATGGGTTGTAGAAAATACTTTCATTATTTGAGCCATATAGATGTTTTTTAATAATGTTTATGTAAATCAGAACCTATTTTCCAAATAATCAAAATTACAGGTCATCTTGTACCTACACACATCCAATTCTTGGGCCTAAACACCAATTTTTATTACTTTGGAATGTGTGTAACATAAGTTAAGGTTATAAGGATTTTTGTTCCATCTATTTATCTACATGTCAGTCCTATCTACATATCAGCCCTATCTACATGTCAGTCCTATCTACATGGATTTCCTATCTACATGTCAGTCCTATCTATCTCTCAGTTCTATCTATCTGTCAGTCCAATCTGTCAATCCTAACTGTAAATCGTATCTATTTCCCAGTCCACTCTGTCCATCCTATCTATCTCCCAGTCCTATCTGATATATAATATATAATCTGTCAGTCATATCTATCTCTCAGTCCTTTCTATCTGCCACTTGTTTTTTTTTTTAAAACAGCTGTGTTAAAATAAAGAACTGAACATTTGCTGATGATCACCCAACAAATAAAGCACACCCTATGGGAATCTTACACCAGTGCTACCAGGCTAAAAGTCCCAGGGTTTACTCGTAGTTTAAAAAATTGCCTTGAGGTACAGTGAAACCTGGAAATAACGAACCTTGAAATAGTGCTGTCCCTGCAAATAGTAACACTTTTGCTTTGCGCCCAAGGGTTAACGTTATCTCCAGGTTTTCGCAATGGTCCCCTACCTTTTAGTTAACAGGGGCCACATTAAACAGCCAAGGTTTGCATAGTGTGATGTTTGGGGGTGTGACAACATGAGCTCATACAAAATATGATTCTTAACATTTCTCTGAAGTCTACAGGGTTTATTTCATTTTAGACAGGGACAATAGAAGAAAAAATCTTTCAACGTCAGGCCCACAAGAAGGCGTTAAGTAGCTGCGTGGTGGACAATGAACAGGATGTGGAGAGGCATTTTAGTCTCGGTGAGCTGAGAGAGCTCTTTACACTCAATCTGGACACCCTTAGTGATACACATGATAAGTGAGTCTAACACATGATACATGAATCTAACACATGATAAGTCAGTCTTACACATCATAAGTTTCTAGCACATGGTCAGTGAGTCTAATACATGGTAAGTGAGTCTAATACATGATGAGTCAATTACTGGAGATCACCTGTTAGTTCAAGCTGTTATGTGTGTTGAGTTTATTATGTACGTGATAAGTGAGTCAAGTAGTGATGATGATGATTGAGTACTTTTATAGCGCTTGTGTCCATGCTATTTTAGCATGCTCACAGCACTGTGATGTCCCAAAATCTACTTAAAGAAAAAAGTGTTTAAAAGGTTCTTAAATCACTTTTTATCATTTCAATGTCCCTCAAAGATTTAGGCAAACTGTTCCTCAATTTAGGTGAAACGGCTTTAAAAGAGCACTCCGTATGACTTCTTTCTGTGTCCATCCAAACTGGGAACCCTCAGTAAGGACTGTGATGAAGAGCACAGGTTCTTAATGGATGCATGTTTAGAAATCAGTTTTTGAAGATATACAGGTGCAGAGCCTTCTATACAGCTATACGCCAGGGACAGAATTTTGTGGTCACTGCGCTCACTCACAGGAAGCCAGTGGAGATCTTTAAGAACTGGGGTGATGTGGTCATATTTCTTCATACGCGATACAATGCCACCTGTTAGTTCAAACTCTTACATCACCAGTCAAAGTTGTACTTATTTTATTTGCCATTGTTATTGTAAGTGTATGCGATGAAAGCAGTTACTGTCACTCTTATTATTAAGCACCGCTTGGTTTTGTTTCTGACCAGGTTCAAGTGCAGGCGATGTGTCAATAACATTCAGGTAAAGCCGCCTGCGGAAGGGAGTGACTGCACCTGTGATCTGTCTCAGTGGAACCACTGTGCTGACAAAAAGGGATTAAATGATGTACTTTTGAAAGGAGCTTGGGAATCTGCCATAACATTTACCTTCCATCACAAATCTCACGAAGAACAGAGAAAAACTGTTTAATTGCATTTCTGTGATATTAAGTTGTAATATACTACTAATTTGCAAATTAATTTTTGTTTAAATTTTTGGGTGGAATGGTCTTATTGCTGGCGTGGATGAGTGGGGGATACTTAAACAAAGAAATTTGTTAAAGATATTAAGATATTACAATGCTGTCTTCCTTTCACTTCACTTTTACTGATGGATGTAAAGTTGTAAAATTATTTTTATCGATGTAAAGTTTTTTGCTTTTATATAGAACAACCGCAACATTAGTTTCATTTGGCATTTGGTCACAGTTAACCTTTCATGTTTATAAAGAATTTCTTCCACATAACAATAGGAACTGAAAGATATTTTTCTTTAGATTTTGATTATCTTTTAAAATAGGGCACAAAATGAATGTGAATCAATTACCAAAGCTGGTCTAAGTGAAACATCTTCTCAAAAGCTTTTTTTTTTTTTGACTGTGATTAAAATTTGTGTACATATTTTATCTTTGTGTGAATTCCTCTGACATTCTAACATGTTTCATCTTTTTAAAATGATTTTTTACAAAGATGCAAAATTTTATGATCAAAACAAGACTGATCAAAGGTTCTAAAACTTTGAGCACACCAGTCACACTTTGTGGTCCTCAAATCATTTTGACGTAGCATTGTTGGTAGCCCACACACCCAACAGAATGAGTTTCTGACATATTAATATTACTTAAAAATTAGCTTATTTTCTCTGATAAAAAAGGTAGAATTTCTCCCAATTGTATAAAACTTCTTCATTAGATATACCACTAAATTAATCATTTCAACTGAACTTAATCATTAGATATACCACTGAATTAATCATTTCAACTGAACTTAATCATTAGATATACCACTGAATTAATCATTTCAACTGAACTTAATCATTAGATATACCACTGAATTAATCATTTCAACTGAACTTAATCATTAGATATACCACTGAATTAATCATTTCAACTGAACTTAATCATTAGATTTAGATATACCATTGAATTAATCATTTCAACTGAACTTAATCATTAGATATACCACTGAACTTAATCATTAGATATACCACTGAACTTAATCATTAGATATACCACTGAACTTAATCATTAGATATACCACTGAACTTAATCATTAGATATACCACTGATTTTAATCATTAGATACCATACCACTGCACTTAATCATTAGATATACCACTGAATTTAATCATTAGATACCATACCACTGCACTTAATCATTAGATAATATACCACTGCACTTAATCATTAGATATACCACTGCACTTAATCATTAGATATACCACTGAATTTAATCATTAGATACCATTCCTCTGACCTTGATCATTAGATACCATAGCACTGCACTTAATCATTAGATATACCACTGAACTTAATCATTAGATACCATACCACTGCCCTTAATCATTAGATATACCAATGAATTTTATCATTTGATATACCATTGTCACCACTGGTTGATTTACACATGGCACAAGGAAAATGTCCACTCAAAAGTTGGTGACCTGCTGGTTTAATGTACCAGTACCTTGCTTAAAGTTCAGTGTGTGTAAGTTGTAATAAGTCAAGTGAGAATTTAGTTGACTGTACAATAAATATGTCATGATAGTGGTTTTTTGTTTTGAGGGAGAATTTTACTTAAGCCTAAGTTCATGCATTAGTTAGTTGTTATTTTTTAAACAGAAAATTCCAGACTTAGAACTGCTCTTTAGGTGGGCTAACCCATGTAAGTTTTTTAAAACAGAAGAGGCAGGCATTTGGAGCAGGGGCCACAACTGTTCTTATGGTGGGCCAATGCATTTAACAATTAATACAGAACAGTAGTTAGCATTAGATTTTAAAATATGTTCAGGAAAAATCTAAAAATTCAAATCATGATCTGAAAATGACAATGTGGGACTAGGCACCGACTAACAGCGGTTCTCAACCTGTATGTTTTGACCCTTTCTCAGGTGTCGCCTAAGACCGTCTGAAAACACATATACTTTTCAGTTATGAAGTAGCAACGAAAATAATTGTGAGGCTTGGGGGTCGCCACAGCATGAGGAAATGTATGAAAGGGTCGCTGCATTAGGAAGGTTGAGAACCACTGGACTAACAAGATTCTTATTTCAAAACACCCAATGACAATGTCCATAACATGTATTGGGCTACTAGATGTGATGTTGAAATACCCAGTTTGACGTTGGTATAAGAACTGTTGCAATGTTGATAGAAGGTAAATGAAAGGCCGTCCCAGTAGGCCTACCCTATGACTAGGTGAACAAAAGGCTTCTTTAAAAAGCGAGATCTCATATGTATGACTTCTGGGTCCAAGTGCAAGCTGAGTTAGTGAGTTTGAGTGATGGGTCCAAGTGCAAGCTGAGTTTGAGTGATGGGTCAAAGTGCAAGGTGAGTTTGAGTGATGGGTCCAAGTGCAAGCTGAGTTTGAGTGATGGGTCCAAGTGCAAGCTGAGTTTGACTGCTGGGTGCAAATACACTCAACAAAATATGCCAACTTATTCATCATTGGTGTGCTGTGTGTATCTTTATCAGTTGTGTGTACCGTTATCACAATCAGTGTGTATCATTGTTGTGTGTATCGGGTGGTTGGGACTCGTTAATCTTGGAAGGCAACTTATCTTAAGAGGAGGCTAATTATGAAAACCAAACCGGGACATGGCGTCCCATATGCGTTACGGCATTGTTGACACACTGAAAATTCCGACAACTCCTGAGACGTAGATCGCCTTAATTAAGAGCACAGTGAAACGTCTTATACTGAATCTCCCTAATTTTAAACTAAATACACATCAAGTGTCACGTCATATACTGAATCTCCCTCATTTTAAACTAAATACACATCAAGTGTCAATGCTACTACTCAAGTCGAATATTGTCTTGGTCATATTCACGTGCGAAGGACGAACCGGTGTGTATCACAGTGGTTGGTTTTGTGTATCACTATGGGCGATTGGTTGTGTGTATAAACAACCTGCCTTCATCCACCTGTCTATGACCTACCGGTACTTGAATTCACTTGATACACCCTCACAAAAACAGAAAAACGTATTTCATTAGTCTTAGTACATGTAGTCTAGTATCGTACTTAATTCTTATATGTAGTAAATAGGTCAAACCGTAATTAACTAGTAGTTGGTATATTCAATTCATTGGCTTGCATAACATTTAAAATTTTGAAGTGTTGATAACTCTTAAATAGGTCAGGTAAGCCAGCACACACTCTCAGTTTGGCAACAAAATATGCACACTATACCGTTAGAGGCCTATTTTTGATATTTTAAATGTTACGTTTGAGAATTGACTTACGCAAAACCTAAGCCTAAATATAAAAAAGCTTTTTTAGTTTGGGGGAGGGGGTGGGTACTAAGATTAAAAAACAAATATTTTAATCCAAAATTAAGGCTCATCGAGACTTTCATATCAAATTATGCGAGTCAACATTTAGTGATAGTGTAGAGCTGCATCTAGAAACTGCATGGTGCAGTAGGCTACGTCTGCTCCAGGGACATCATTTCGGTAGGGCAGGGTGGGAGCATTCCCCCCCCCCCCCCGCCCCTATCTGAATTTTAAATTTCTATGTACTGTGGTGCCTCCCGTTATAAAAACAAGCCGACCAATTTTTGCTCCCCCACCCTTGAAAGGGGCTGTCCATTAATTATGTCAACAAATTTTTGGCAATTTTTACCTCCCCCCTCCCCCTTGTCAAACTTCCAGAGACCCCCCCCCCTATAAAATTACGTCAACATTTGATTACCCCCCACCCCCCAAATAAAGATAAAATGGGGGAAAAAAACAAAATTTTAAATAGACTAGTTTACAACTAAAACAAAAAAGTGAATAAAAGTAAAATGTTTAGAAAAAAAAGTTTAATAAATTTTAAATTATGAAATTAAATTTATTTTAAAAAAAAAGTAACATTGTTGACGTTAACTTTTCTTGACCTCCCCCTTGTCAACAAATGTCAAAAAATTTCAGACCCCCCCCCCCCTATTTTGTTGACATAATTTATGGACAGCCCCAAATGACGCACCTGGCCTGCTCTCTACTCAAACTCAAACGACACATTTAAATTCTGCTGAGAATCACTTTGGTTAATGCTTTAGCTGTATGTCGTATGCTTTTGTTACACGACGTTCATATGTCATATGTGTCGACACATTTTCCTAATCTGCTTACTTAGTGAAATAAAATCACTAACTTACTGAAATAAAATTATCGTCTGCTTTTTTTTTCCACATAAGGCCTGTGGCCGTTTCAATACTATTGATTTCACGTCTCCAAGGTTAACTTAGGTTTTCCTAACCCTATCTACATTCCAAACCACCTACGAACTGTTAGACCAAGTTTCGCAACCCCTGGCTAAGTGAACTGTTTGACTACAATCTCGCACCCCTGGCGTACGAGACTTTAGCGAAACATACCGCTGTTACCACCCACCCCGACCTGCCTTATGACGTCATATTTTTCTTACCTTGGCTTGGCGCACTGGCTGATGCCAACTGTTACTAACTTTAAAAATATGGAACATCTTGGCTTATTGCCAGAGAAGACAGCCTACACATTAGATATGTTTCACCACTGTACAGGTTAGAAGTGATAGGGTCAATAGCCAATACTGGTTACCCCTGCAGCATCCCTCTCATAATTTTACTATTTATAGTATAGGCCTAACAATATTACCAGGTATACAGACTGTGCAGTGCCAGTTGTTTTAAACTTATCTCAAAAGTTACTTCCCCTTAAATTTCTTTTAAAGTTAAAGGTATCGATCATATCACCTTCATGTTTTCAATTTCAAAAGCGTAAGTGAAAAGTCATGGACTTTGTTAAATTACTGAACGAGATGATCTATTTAGAAGAAGATGATCATTCATATGTCATCAACATGGACATAGAAGTATTATAACATACAATTAAATAACACATCTGAAATGTGTCAATAAGTTATAAGATTATTGGTGTATCAGAAACGGAATGTTTCAAATTATTGGTGTATGACTTACAAATTTTTGTTACCTACATCTCCTATGCCACACCCTATCTTATAATTCCACCCCCCCCCCACCAAAAAAAAAAAAATACCCTAGTACCGGTACTAGTACTAGTGATGTGTTTCTTTATCTCCATGTCTATTGTTCAGTGCATTTTGGGTCCTGGTAGTGTTAGCAAGATGTGGACTAAATTAGGGATTCAACAGATGCATATATTAAATAATCCAAGTAGCTCAGCTTAAGGAAAACTGCAGAGGAACAAAGCCATCTCAGGATATTTCTATGAAGATTGTGCTGTAAAAATAAGTAACATCACTGTCCTATATAGCAGCATCTCCCAAAGTGATGGTCCATGGACCAGGAATGTTCTGCAAGTTGCAAGCCTCAAACCTTGCTGTTCCATGTAACTTGAGATGAGAAGCTATTAAAGTAAATTAAGGTCCTCCTCTCCCACTAGATGATCATGGATTTACACTTATTTTATGACATGCTTAGGGTCAAATAAAAATTTAAAAATAAATCTGGCACAGGACCATGGTGCAATGGCAGACTTGCCCACCAGTCTGCTAAACTTAACTTGGGAAACAATTCAAATTTAATTAATTGAAACAATCACAAGACATCACACATGAAATGCAAAAAGTAAAAGAAATCTTTCTTTTTTTAAATATGCCATGTAAATTTTTTTTATTTACTTAAGACAATCACAGGGGAAGTTTCATTTCAATAACAAAAGTTGATGTATTTTTAGAACAGTTGTCTTTCATTTATGCATGCAATTGCAAATGTGGAGTTGATCTGATATGCACTACTACTCTAAAAACAAAGAAATCAGGTTTTACCAGTATCAATGCAATACGGTACATAATAAACAAAAAATAATTACAAATTGTTTTGAAGGAAAGCCAAATACCTTTTTTAAATATCAGCAACATAGGTAGGCCTATTCTACCTGAAGTCAGTATATCTGACCCAATTACAGATAAGCAATGTAGGCCTTTACTACCACTAGTCAGTATAGCTGACCCAGAATTAATTTAACAAATAAGACATTTCAAACATAAGTTATCCTAGTTTTTCAATTAAAAATACTGGTTGTCAAGTAGATAAATGAGGTGCCCCTCCTCCCACCTAAAAAATATTATTTCATAAAATATGTATACATTAATTAATCATTAATATATTTTGATAAGAAAATGAAAGACAATGGACAGTAAGTTTCTGCTTGATTTTTTTTACCCCTTTTCCTAGTTCAGTGTTGTACATCTTTAGTTCTAACGTGTCTACCAGGTTGACATATTTTCCTTGAATAATTCCAATCGTTTTGGTTTTAATTATATTATATATATATATATATATATATATAGGCTAAATGAAACTTTTAAAAGATAAAAGGGCCTGAAGACAAATTTTCATTAATAAAAATATAATAAATTAGATTTTAGACAGAAAAAAAATAATTGAATAGCCTGGAATTGTTTTTTTTTTAATCTAAGAAAGAAAAAATCCAAGCAAGACACTAATATCATACAACCAGATAATGGCACTCCAACAAGCTAGAGTTAAATTCAATTCTAATTCAGACTAAAATTGTTAACTATCTTGTCAACAAAATACCATAGTCATAGCAAAGAAAAATTTACAAAGTAGGTAATAACAGCCTACTTAGTCTTGGTTAATATAGGCCTACAATGTACAATGTAAAGTGATCTATTTATGGATGAATTAACTGAATATAAATCAATGAGTTTTTAAGATAATTTGGCATTGTGTATAAAGCTTATTTGTTATGATTTTATTTAAAATTATTTTCACAGTAGTCAGTAACGATTCCAAAAAAAGTTTCATTTCATAATTATTTCTAAAATATTTGGAAAGCAAAAACTTCATTAGCTTTAAAAAACGTAGGCTTTTGTCGATCTCATATCCCTACTATATTTATACTATACTATACTAAGAACTAATTATTATAACAATGTGATGTGTAAACATAAAAAACATAATACATCAGGACAGTATTTACAAATATTTACACAAACTGACCTACAAATTGTGAACACTACGATGGAGGAATACAGTCCTTGAGAATTTCCTTGGTTGCTTGTGGTATACTGTTAGGAAACACAACGTTGAATTCCACTATAAGGTCACCTCGCTGGGATGGGGTCTTCGGTATTGGAAGTCCTTCACCCTGAATTCTCTTTACAGAGTTTGGTTTGATAACCTCAGTCAATGGAAGAGGAATTTTACGGTTACCAAGTGTTGGCACTTGTATGGTGGTTCCACATAGAGCGTCTCTGAGAGAAATACGAGCCTTATAGCGAATGTCACTGCCCTCTCTAGTAAATAATGCATGTAGTTTGTCTTTGATTACAAACACAATGTCTGCAGGCACGTTATGCGGTGTTTGGTCACCTTCTTTGGGGAAGGTTATTTTGGTACCTGCCTTCCACCCAGGTTTAACATCTATTGTCAAAATTTTGTCCTCACTTCTTGATGACTGTCCATCAGGATTCAATACCTTTCGGGTTATTTTCAGTTTTTTGGTGGTACCAGTAAGAATTTCTTCAAGTGATACTTGCAGCTCTCTTACTACTGCTGGATCTTGATGTTTTCTTCGCCTCTGTCCACCAAATTGTGAAAATGGATCATCAACATCCATTTCATCTTCCATTCCACGACCACCACCACTGTGAAATGAAAAGAAGGGTGATCTACCACCACCCATACCTCCAGGGCCACCTTGGCCAAAGAAATTTTCAAACGGGTTTTCATTGCCGAAAAACATTCTGAATGTTTCATGAGGATCACCGTGGAAAGTGTAGGAGTAGTTTCCGCTTCTGCCACCACCGCCTGTGTTACCACCTCCCATGCCCATTCCTCCTTTCAGACCATCCTCACCATATTTGTCGAATACCTCCTTTTTCTGAGGATCACTGAGAACGTCATAAGCTTCGGCTATTTCTTTGAATTTATCTTCTGCTCCCGGAGACTTGTTTTTGTCTGGGTGGTATTTCAATGCCATTTTTCTATATGCTTTCTTGATTTCATCCTCGGATGCACCCTTCGCAATGCCAAGAATTTTGTAGTAATCCTTGCCCATTGTCATGAATAAGAAAATGTCACTTATAACAGTACGAAGTATCGAAACTTATCAGATTATGAATATGAATAACAGCCACTCGCTCCTTTCTATTACAGTCTTGTGGCTTCTGTTTCAACTAACGACAGCTCCTACTCTATGCTTGTTATATAGACTTAGTGAACTGACCATGAAACAGCACGAAGATAAACGAACATTGGCGACGTCCCCCGAACATTCGAGAACTCGGTTTACTTCCGTTCCAATTTTCAAGTCAATAAAGAGTAAAAAAAAATAGGCCAAATAATTTCTATTAAATTTTTACATTTATTTTTAGTTTAATTTAGTAAATAAAATTAGCATTAACACATTTTTCAAATTTTATGATCTTTTTTTTTTTTTTTTGCAAAAGTAATTTTAAAATAAAGCGAACACAACACCCCAATAATTATTGCAGTTGCAATAAGCTATTTATAACTTTGTATTCGATACCCGGTACCAAAATATCGGTAACTTCTACTCACAAGAGAATAGTACAAGTATTGAAACTTAATTAAGTTTGAAAACCTATTCCATTGTCCAAGATCTTTTCTTCAATCAGAGTCGAGGGATTGTAAATATAGCTATAGTAAGAAAATATAAATTTGAATAATATAAAGAAGATATGTTGTTTTTTACTAGCGCCCCAAGTATATTGTATTTGTATCCGAATATGCAATTGCAAAGCCACAGATAAAAACAAAAACAAGTACACTAAGTACACTTAACTTACCTGCACTGCACAATCAGTCTTAAATTAAAGTTCACTTAACTGTCTAAGATTTCGATTTCTAGAAAAGTTAACACATGTCACATGTTTAAATTATTACCGTATGGAATTGCACGTTGCAAAAATACTGTAGGATTTCCGATCTCAATTATTCATTATATTTTCACACTAATTAATAAATATAATTACGTTAGGCTAATTTATATTAATTTATAATTTAGTAATGAATGAATGCACTAGATCTAATTACCGTACTAATGAATTTGAGAGGAATTCAATTTGTTTTACTTTATTTTAGAGTAGTTAGGTAATATTTTAGGCTTAGGACTTTGGGGATGAGTTCTTAGTAATAATAAATATAAATAGAAGGAAAATATATTAGTTGCCTTCCCCACGATTTAAAAAAAAAAAACTTTTAGTGAGGTGAATAACTTTAATAAATACTGAAAAATGCTTTAAATGTCATCCCCACCCCAATTTTCAACGGTTTAAAATAAACAGAACGTACAGAGGGTGTCCATTAATTATGCCAACTAAATAGGGGGTGGAGGTTGGAAATGTTTGACAGTTGTTGACAAGGGGGAGGGGGGGTAGATTAGTTGATGATGATGTCAACAATCACCTGTAGATTCTGTTTGTAGCAAATGACTAGGGCGGCATGTTTGCTTTCATGTTGCAGGTATGGAACAAGAACAAGGTTGAACTAGTTCAAGTGTAGTCAAGATAAATGTCATTGATAGAGTAGGAATACGATATTTTGAGCATTGGGGGAAAGTAAAGTGAGTACGGTAACAATAATAACATCTCAGCTTGAACGGATTTGCAAAATCTGTAACATCTATTTTGCTCTACAAGTCATGTTGAAAAAGCATATTCAACAGCACCGACAATACCCTCTTGAGCACAAGAAATAAGCATCTGCTCCTCAACAAAAAAGGATTCGACCAATGCGAGTAAATGCAAGGAGATAGAGATAGCTTATGGCAATTATTGCTCACACCGACAATGCTTCTATTTTAAGTGCTGAATGTTTAGATGAGAATGATGTTGACTTATCTGATAGATCAGTTCCGCAAGATGAAAATCATAAATCAGCTACTATAAACTATGCCCATCAGGGGCGTCATTTCAGGGTTTTTTCAGGGGAAAAGGGGGGGGGGGGGGGGCAAAACCAAAACTTTGTTGGCTTGTTACATTGTTAAGTTGTTTATTACTGGAGGTGCCACAGTAGGTTAGCAATTTAAATAAATCCTGCAAATTCAAAGGGGGGGGTGAAGCAAATGCCCCCCTGCCCTACCCAAATGATGTCCCTAATGCCCATTGTTTTGATAGAGCAACACCTGGCTACTCCATGGGAAGATGGATAACAGCTAGAAACTATACTATAATTCCACAAACAATGATATTTAGTCTTTAACAAACTTTTAATTGATTCTGCATTAAAAAATGTAAGTGTAAAAAAGGTTTTAACTGTTGATTAACAAGCTAAAGATGTACCGGTAATAAAATGATTTTCCTACAATTTTTTGTCATTAAAATAGATCAGCACAAAGTAAAATGTATTTATAAATCTATTAGTATTTATATTATAATTCATTTTTTTTTGGGGGGGGGGGTGTGTGGTTTAAGAAAATGTTGACATTGAAAGTTTGACAGTTGTTGATAAAGGGTCAAAAATTGCATTAAAATTGTTGACGTCATTAATGGAATATTCCACAAACACATTTTGGCTCAGAGATATGAAAAATATATAAAAATGCTAAAATCAAGGTTCCTGTCAAAAGATTTCAAAAAAAAAATGTCAACCAAAGACTTTTCTTTCTCAAAAAGTTGTACAATTTTGGTGCAAATACACAAGATATATTTTACTTCTACAGTGCAACAATTGGAAGCCTATTACGAAACTTCAGTATTACCTGCTGGTATCTGGTATGGGTATTCATCCTGACATCCAACACTGATTAAACAGACTAATACTAATATTATAATATAGAAAGCTAGTAATATCACACAAACTAAACATCCTTCACTTGAAGAACTACCGTATTTGAAGAAAAATGATGCTGTAAAACTAAAAAATTTTGGATGTTATGTCCCACACTCTTCATCACAGATACTAAGAGCAGCTTGATCAGGACGAATTCTTTCTGTTAAAGTTAAGACCAAAACATATAAAAATTTGTTTTTTCCCCATTCTGTATGAATTTACCAGCATGATCCACCTGCAGTTACTAAATCTAAATGATCACTAATAAAGTCCTTATTGCCATTACAGGAGTTGATTGATGGCTGATTTCTAAGCTATATGTCTTGTGTTTAAATTGTTATAATTGTAAATTGTTGTCTTGGTTAAAATATGTATATATTTATGTGCTGAAAATGAATATGTACTACTACTACTACTACAATGAAATTAGTCTGTGCTCTTGTTCTCTCTCGTCTTGACTATTGCAACTCTCTTCTACTGTCAGGTTCACCAAAACACTTCATAGACAAACTACAAAAGGTTCAAAATTCACCTGCTAGGCTAGTTCTAAAGGCAAAAAAACGTGATCATGTCACTCCACTCACTTCATTGGCCCCCTATACAGGCACGCATTGATTACAAGCTGTCTGTTCTCTGTCACAACTTTTTCTAAGACATGCACTAAAACATGGTGAATGATCTTTCTCTTTCTGCGCCCCAAACAATGGAATTCACTGCCACTACACATCCGCAATATACCAACCACACAGGCCTTCAAAACTGCACTCAAAACACATCTCCTTAAAATCTACTACCCCGACTGATTTCCCACATCTGACCGATAAACGATGCTGCTGGCCGTCGTCCATGGCTTCACATGTAAAAGTTCTAGAGTGGATAGGTTGAATATGCATTTGTTTTTGTTTTGTCTCTATACATATGTTATTGTCATGATTATGTCTCTTTTGCTAATATTTTTATGTACAGCGCGGTGAGCCTAGATAAGACAACTAATAATAATAATAATAATTAAAAACCATTTCCATTTATTTGGATCAATAAAGAATCTATCTTATATCAGGTACTATAAGTATAAGTGCAGAGGCGTAGCTAGAGTGTTTGGCGCCCGGGGACGAGATGCGCGCCCAGGGACAAGATTCATTTTAAAGCGCCCCTTTGTCTTTTTTCAACCCTCAAACCCATTATTTTCATCATTATAATAATATCAAAGCACATTTTGGCGCCCCTAATTAGCCCCCTTTGCTACGCCTCTGTATAAGTGATTTCACGACACAAAAAAGGTCATGGCAATGAGGCTGAGATGACATAAAGCAGGGGTCTTAAAACTATCGACTGTTGGTCAGATCCAGCCCGCCAGGGGTCCTTGATCTGGGACTATTACGGGTAACCTGAAAGTTAAGTTGTGGATGGGCATTGGCGTAGCAATAGTAAGGTAAGAGTCGCCTGGGTCATGCAGAGATTATAGCAGTTGGCCAAAAAATGATGCCCTTTAGAGAATAGAACAAAGTCATGCCCAGGGCCGACTCCCACTCCTTCCTACGCCAATGTTAAAATGCCTATACTATAACGGTGCTGCAGTCAGCAATACAATCTTTGGCAGCACCTATGTCTGTGAACAAGTTTTTTTCCTGAATGAAACATCTGAAATCTCCAATCAGATCAAGACTCACTGATGCACACTTGTTACAGCTAGCAGTTGTAAATATGGAACTGGATAATTACCATCTCATGAGCCATTAGCAAGCCCATACTTCCCACATTTGTTTAAAGTTTTACGTACTGCATATACTAATTTTTGTCACTATACTAAAATGTACTACACAAATGATTTTTATTTTTTTCAAACTATATTCCGGCCCCACAACAGTGTCCGAGGGTTAGTGAATTTGCCTCCAGCTTAAAAAAGTTTGAGAACTTGTGACCTAAAGAAAAATATAAAAGTAAATGCTGTCCTCCGTCTGCTTGTTTGTGTACCGGTATATTATATAAATATGTGCCTACACACACACACACACATTTAAATTTACATGCACCAACCCTCATGCACAGATCTTTTCGCTTGCTCTACTAATTCTCTCACGTTTCTTGTCCATCAATGTGTTTTTTACAAAATTTTCCTTGTTACGGTAGTTTTATTTTATAGAAATCGGTTTAAGATTAAGTTGTTAAATGACAATTTTAAAATTAACTGAGCATCAAACAGTATATTGCTCAGTCTTAAAACTATTCCATTTTGGAATGTTTAAAACCACCCCAAAAAATTAACGGTCTTTCTCTTATCAAGAATACAAGACTCACAAAAACGAGTTAACTTTTTACTTCCTTTAAAATACAATTTGCTGCACCTATCTAAATTTTGCATTAAGTTTCGAAGAGTAAGAGGTACAATCAAATACTGTATTTCAAGTACATTAATTATAGATGTTATCCAAATATGTTATAAATTAATATGTAAAAACAAAAGCCCATGTTTGGAATGAATGCTTACTGTAGCTTTGTCATGGATGCAATACAGGAAAAATGTATGCATGTACCAAGTTATACTCAACTTACAATAATTAAGTATTATTAACTTCTTTTCCATTACATTTGCAATGACAACTGTACCTGTGTGTAGTCTTTTTGAGTGCGGTGGTCTTAATTTGTCTGGAATCCTGAATCCAAAAATGTATTTTTGTATATCCACTTTGTACTTCAAAACAAGTTTTTGTTACTCATCAATCTTTGTTTACATGTGTTTCTTAGCAACATGCTACATTCAAGAAGATTAAAACAATACTGTTAAAATGTATACACGAGTTTATTATTCAAGTTGCTCTTTAAAAAATGAATTAAATGCAATTCTTATTTGTTTCTATGATGACACCTTTTAATATCTATTGAATTTGAATAGTTCAATTTAATTTTATCAAGTCAGAAAGTGGGAAAAAGTAGTGGTAAGTTAGAGCGGAAACAATTGAGAAATTATGTAAATAATACCTCTGATGAATTATAATTATAATGCGAGATTACACATTTTTAAAAATATTTTTTTCTTTTTAAGTTTTGATACCGTAATGATAAGTCGTTCAACTTCCGGTAATGCTACGTCATTGAACTTCAAGTAATGCTACGTTATTCAACTTCCTGTAATGATAAGTCATTCAAACTTCCTGTAATGATAAGTCAATCCACTTCCCGTGTAACAAATTTTAAATGAACAATCAAACTTGTTATACATTTGTTGACAGAGTATTTGAATAAATTCATTAACTTTTTAAAATTTATAAATACCTTCACATAGACACATATGACCTATATTTTCACATAGACACCTATGACCTATACTTTCACATAGACACCTATATAACCTATACTTTCACATAGACACCTATGACCTATACTTTCACATAGACAATATATAACCTATACTTTCACAGACACATATGACCTATATTTTCACATAGACACCTATGACCTATACTTTCACATGGACGCATGACCTATATTTTCACATAGACACCTATGACCTATACTTTCACATGGACACCTATATAACCTATACTTTCACATAGACACCTATATAACCTATACTTTCACATGGACACCTATGACCTATACCTTCACATAGACACATAATTCACATATACTTTCACATAGACCCCTATATAACCTATACTTTCACATAGACACATATGACCTATATTTTCACATAGACACCTATGACCTATACTTTCACATAGACACCTATGACCAATGCTTGTAAATTAGTGCCATAAAAATCAAGCATTAAAATCAGTTGCCATGTGGTATAACAATATACTATATTATTATTATGTTGCCTATTTGTATCATCTTCTGGATGAAACAATCTTTACATTAAATACAAGAGAATTAAATAAGCATTATTATCAAATCTGTGAATAGATCAACACAAAAAAATGCAAATTTCCAGACAAAATTATTAGTACTTACAGAAAATTCACCACCTATTTATTTCACTAACAATTCAAAAATCAGTGTTACTTATTTTCTTTAGATTAAATGGTGATCTGTTACAAAATATTACCCCATTCAATTACCGGGGTACATGACTGTTTAGCTACTTTATAATGTACTTCATAATGCAACTAAAGGGTGGATGTTTTTCAAGATTGATAATAGCAGAACCAAATGTAAAGAATATTTGAAATTTAATATTGTTAAGAATTGTGTTCAATTCAGATGATAAAGAGCTAAATGATAACTAGGATATAACTATTCAGCATTAGTTTTGGCTAATTTATGCTTAACCGAAATAAAATTTATTTACATTTGTCTGCATATGTACTTTTAAAATCATGAAGGCAAAAATAAACTTGCCTACTTAGCATTGTATTTTGCTGGTTTGTATGGTGCCTGTACTGCACACCACACATCTGGAATAATATAGGGCCATTATGATAAAGATGTATAGCAATAGTAATCATTTCTTCTATAAGTTCAGAATAAGTTTGTCCCAATGACACAAAACTAAAATTCCATTTGATTACACTCCCAAATATACACTTTGTCCCCAGAGGCTGAAAGGAGTACTGGGTCTGATGGATGGAATGAGATTGAGTGCACTGTTCTGCTGGTCTCATGGTTCAACGTGTCCACAAGTTTGGCCTAAAGACAGTTGAAATAAAACACAATATTAACTTACACAAGTCTTTGTAAAGCTGGGCCAGAAAAAGACTGCTTCAGAGCAATCTTTTATAATTTTATTTAATCAAATAGACTTCATTAGCACCATAAACATAGAATAGAATACTCAGTTATGCTATTGTACTAACAAGTGTTCTCTCAATTATGTTATACCATAGCACAAAACAGTGTTCTCTCAGTTATGCTATTGTACAAACAAGTGTTCTCTAATTATATTATACCATAGCACAAAACAGTGTTCTCTCAGTTATACTATTGTAGAAAACCAATGTTTGCTCAGTTACATACACTATTTAAGTAATTTACCAAGATATTTTTCTAGTTGCTCAGTTAACATACATGCCAACCTGTATGGTATACCAGTCCCATACTTTGTACATTTTTCTTCATATTAGTAAGGTTTTTGGGGGGTTTTCAAACTAATCCAGACATTATCAAGAAGGCAAAGTTTGCATGCATTCAAAATATTTATAATTAAATGAAAAAGTTATAAATTTTACATTTTTCAACTTTTCATGTTTTTCTGTACAGTTGTTCATGCTGTTGTACAGTTTTTGGAATGTATGAAGCATATGATACTAAAACTATTACTTTAGGCAACTTACTTCAACTAAATCCCAAATGTAGACTTGTCCATCTTCAGAACCACTTAGGATATGAGTGTCTTTGTGGTTAAGGCAGCAGTCAATTTTATAATTTGAATTTTTGTGACCAGCATATCTAAAAATAATTGTAAAATTTAAATACAAGGAAAAGAATTACACACCACAATGGTCACACAAAAACTTAATTTTACCGGTATCCATATTTTTATTTTAACAGATATGTTACATTTGATTATCGATACATTGATGTTTAACTCATTTCGTACGGCAGTGCTATTTCTGTACTTAACTCATTCCCTATGGCAGTGCTACTTCCGTACTTCATTTATATTCCTATGCTTGGATATGGACTTGATTTTTGGATTGCGACTTGGAATGTACTAAACCTGTTTAGAGCATGAGCCTTAGCCAACCTTGTAAATCAACTGGTTAAATATAAAATATCTATTGCTGCATTGCAAGAAATTCGATGGAAATATTCAGACATCCTCAAAACAAAAGAATACACAATATTTTATAGTGGTAACAACACCAACACACTAGGAACAGGATTCGCCGTGAAAAAAGAAGCAGTCAGTGCAGTCATAGGCTTCAAACCAGAAAATGAAAGATTGTGTTCTTTGCGTGTGTGAGGAAAAATGTTCAATATAACATTCATAAATGTACATGCTCCAACCGAAGATACGGAAGATCAGGATAAAGAATCCTTTTAAAAGACACTGGAAAAGATCGACAAAGAGGCATGACGACATGATATTAAAATAGTGATTGGAGACTTTAATGCCAAAATAGGAAAAGAAAAGGTGTTCATGCCAACTATTGGCATGGAAAGTCTGCATGAAGAATCCCATGATTGTTGTAGGAAAAGGGATGTCAGTTAGCATTACCAAGTTTCCGCACAAAAATATACATAAAGCTACGTGGAACTCACCAGATGGAATCACACACAACCAAATTGACCATGTTCTAATCAATCGGAGAAATGGATCAGATATACTAGATGTAAGAAGCTATCAAGGAGCAGATGCAGACTCTGACCATCTACTTGTAAGGGTTAAATATAAACAAAGAATAAGCATAATTCACAACGGTCGTAATCAAAGAGAGAAACGATACGATTACCAAAAGCTTAACAAAGACCCACTAACTGCAAAAGCTTACCAGAATGAAGTAGAAGGACAGCTAGAAGCATCACAGGAGGAGGTAAACAGCGAAAACAAAATAAATGAACAATGGGATAGGATAAAAAAATGCTATGAAAAGATCAGCAGAAAAAGTAGTAGGATTCCAGCAAACTAACAATAGATTAGGCTGGTTTGATAATGAATACAGAGAGACTGTAGAAGAAAGGAACAAAGCAAGAATGATCATGTTACAAAGGGAAACCAGAAAGACAACACACACATACAAGGAAGCCAGGAGGAAAGCCACACAATTATGTAGGAAGAAAAAGAGGGAATGGGAAAAAGCTAAACTAAAAGAAATAGAAGACTTATTAAGAGAGGGAAACATCAAAGGAATGTACAGGAATTAAAAGATGAAAAGAATGGATACCAAGCCAGACAGAAAATGTGTGAGAGCCAGGATGGAGAATTAGTCACGGAAAATAGTAAAGTAATGGAGAGGTGGGCTGAATATTTTGAGGACATACTACTGAATGCAGACAATAGACAAGATGAAGATTACCAACCACCATAGGGAGGACCAGACCCTTTTATAAACTCCCCAACTCGAGAAGAAACTAAAGAAGTAATTAATTATATGAAAAAACACAAAGCTCCTGGAGAAGACCTCATCACAGCAGAACTTATTAAATATGTGGGAAAAGAACTACACACTCAGATACATAAACTTAAAACTAAAATTTGGCAAGAAGAGAAAATTCCAACAGAATGGGAAACAGCATTAATAACCCCAATACACAAGAAAGGCTCCACACTTCAGTGCACAAACTACAGAGGAATCTCCCTATTAAATGTTTCTTACAAAATACTGACAAAGCTAATTGCCAAAAGACTACAACCGTACACTGAAGAAATACTAGGTGATTACCAATGTGGATTCACACAAAACAGATCAACAACTGATCAAATTTTCACCATCAGATGGCTATTAGAGAAATGTTATGAATATAATATCCCAGTACATCAACTCTATGTGGACTATAAAATGGCCTATGACATCATCAAAAGAAAATATCTATATGAGACTCTGCAGGAGTTTGGCATACCCAACAAACTGACAAGACTGATGCATGTAACATTGAACAACAAACTGACAAGGCTGATACATGTAACATTGAACAACAAACTGACAAGGCTGATACATGTAACACTGAACAACTCAAAAAGTAAAATCAAGGAGAATATTGAAGGGAATTTCAGATAAGACGAGGTCTAAGACAAGGGAGACACACTGTCTTTTATGCTATTTGACCTAACATTAGAGAGAGTTATGAGAAACATACATATTAACCCCCGAGGAAAAGCTTTTGTTAGGTCTGAGTGGAAGGAAGTAGTGAGGCAGGGATGGATGTGTTGCTATGCACCGTGACGCATTTGGGCGCATCAGGGACGCATCCATCGAAACCCCCAAAGACGAATTTAGTCGCAACCGCCAGGAATGAGTTAATGAAATTTACCAGTAAATTAAAATTTCCTGAAAACTTCAGAAAGTATACAAAAATCAAAATTTTCTCCTTGATAATTGATAATCTGAGTATTGATTATTTATATACTAAAACCATCGGTTTTGCTCTGATTAGACTAATTACAGATTATTTAACAGATTAAATTTTTAATACCAGTACTGTATCTTTTTTTTTTTTATTATTATTTTAGTACAAAATTACAGCTTTACATAAAAAAAAAAACTTTCAAAACACTGGTACAGTATAAAAAGGTTATTATTTTCCTCATGATATTATGCCACCCATAAAATCACCCATTAAAACTATTTAGCAGTTCTCCTTACTCATTTAGCATTTCGCCTGTATCTTTATCCAAAAGCTTGATTGAGGTATCGGTGGCACTCACAAGAACACACTGACCATCTCTGGTAAATTTCAAACTGGAAACAGCCTCTGAAATATTCATGAAATATTATTAGAGATCGATTAAAAATTAAATCTGAGCTAATGCTAACTCAATCAGCCTAAAGTGTAAAGAATTGTTATTAAAACTAGTAAGAATGTCACAATTTCTAGAAAGCTAAAGTTGTGAACATTTTTTAAAAAAATAAATTTGTGTACTAAAGCCAGGCTGCAGTGAAACAAAACGTCAACATTATTTCAGAGATGAAATTCCCGAGTGTGATTTCAGGTTTAAGAATCATCTCTTGGACATCATGATTGTTTTCGTTCTCAGATATAAATAAATATTGAGGAATGCTAATAAAAATTAATATAAACATAATATTTTAATAAAAATTTCCATTTTTGAAAGATGATTTGCTTCACAGGTAAATTTTATTAGCTCTGAATTCCATTAAGAAAATTCAATGATCTCCAGTGTGTTCACTAATTGTTGGTATTGTAATTTAATCTAATATGTCTGATGAAGTAATTTCTTTTTGCTCCCATTTAAGTGCACAGTCAATAGGTTATGTATTATATGAATTAATGAATCTTTAAAAAAAAACAACTTACATTTTACTTATGTGTGCATATTTGACTTTAAGATGGTGAAATTAAAATGCAAAAGTAAAAGATTTTATTTTTCTAATATCGGTAGCATGAAAGAGATGTATCTATAATACAAAATGTGTAAATAATTTGAAAAAATATGAGGCACATTTCATACAGAGCTGAAGAGGAGAAAAAAATAATCCAAATTCATGTGTGCAATAGACTATGGAGAATTATGTTCCTCACTTCCAACAAAGTCAGAAAACATTCTCCCCATTCGCAAGTCATATCTTCTGACTCTGCAGTCAGCAGAACCTGTGAGAATTTCATGATCAGAGACTTGGATTGTTGTGACACTGTCTTTTGCTTCATCCATCACCTGCAAAAAAGGGAGTGCAAACATTTCAAATAAGACTCTTCAGTATTCATCAATACACAACATCCCCCAGTATTGATATCTGATCTTATGTGCTGAATAAGTAAAAGAAAACTAGTAAGTTACTTAATAGTGTGCTGATCATATGTTATAAGAACATTTCCAGAAACAACGAATATTGCTCCTCATAATATTATGCAAATTCACCCATAAAAACTACTAAAAATTAAAAGTTAGCACACTTGATTTCCTTACGTTACATGTACCTGTATAGGTTGATGTTTTCGACTGCGAATGTCCCAAATTCTTACAGTACAGTCAATAGAGCCAGAGAGTATAACAGTGCACTCTTCGTTAAAGCTAACACAATTTACTGTCCCTGTTTCAAACAAAAATATTTATTCCTGTTGATATTGCCTCCAAAATAAAAAAATTAAATGCCACCAAAAAAAATACATTTACATGGTCCAGATGAAGTGGGCCTTACAAGAATAACAAAACTTACATTGCTAACTACTACCAATGTTAGTGTTATCTACTATCAGTGTCAGTATTAGCTATTACCAGTGTTAGTGTTAGCTAATACCAGTGTTAATTCAACCAGTATTGGTGTTAGCTATTACCAGTGTTTTATGTTAGCAAAATTATGAAAATATTAACAAAATCATTTACAATTTATTGTATTTTTTCAGACTAGATTACTGTATTGGTACTCTAACAGAAAGAGTATAGCTGGTATATAGTGTTAAGAACCAACCTGCATGATCTCTGAATTTCCTAACTGCTTGACCAGTTGATACATCAAAAAGGACAACTGTCTTGTCCATGCCACCAGAGCAAATGTGGGCATTATCCCCTGAACTTTGGGCATCAAGTACTTCATAACCATGACCTATGTATGTCTTTAGAAGAAGATTCCTTAGTGGATTCCATAATTTGACACTTTTGTCGCTCCCACAGGTCAAACAATAATTGCCATCAACTGAAATAATTTAAATGGTGAAGCTCGTCAAAGGTCAACGCATTTGATTAAAAATGTTGGCTTGATAAAATCGCTGGAAGAGCCACAATAATAAAAGTAAACTAAGCAAGCTATCAGAGGGAAGCCATTATCAGACAAGGGTGTCTAGGATAGTCCCTTAACATTTTAGTTAAGCTATTTTTAATTGAATTTCTACAGGACATAAAAGAATTAAAAGTATTAAGAAAGGCAGCATTAGTTTTCTCACACAACGACACAACTACTGAAGTATATCATATGAGTCTCAATTTAACACAAATCTGAAAAATATTTCTGATATTTATAAACGTTTTATTGGTTCTATTAGAAATTCTAAGTCCATCTGTGCTATAAAGATAAATGCTAATGCTTTGGGTTCTTTCATAAATAAATCAAACTTTATAACTGCATAAAAAAAATTGCAAACTGGAAACGAAGTGTCTACATGTCCGGCAACCGGATGAATAAGTTCTCGAGATATTCGTCCGGCATGACCGTCGTAACAAAGTTGCGCGAGACATTTGTCCGTCAGCCTTGCCGGAGATGCATGTGGGCGACGAGTTTACTTCATTTCACTGAGTTATACAGTGTGCTTCACACATACTTTGTTGATTTTCTATGATGCTTTTATAAATTTTAAAGAAAATGTTTGATAATGGGTAAATAATTTTACCTTTGCCTGTTAATGAAGAAATAGTGTGCTTTAAATTTCGTTTCATATGATTTTAAAACTATGTATCTAGCTTACTTGGTTAACTTTCTATGGTTTTTTTTTAAATGTGCACAAAATTGACTTTTGTCTCCCATGGAATTTTTTGTAAAATCACATTTTTGCTCTAGTTTGCCTAAATAAATCTTTGCTTTTAAAAAAGTTACAACCTTGAACAAATTGAGTTTGTTCTATGTATTTTATTCAATGGGATCTTTAAATATTATTTAATTTCATTTAGATTACTTATTAAAAGTAAAAGCTACTAATGTGGTATGGTATCCACAATCTTACTGTTCTTGGTCTTAGAATTATCAATAATTAAATAAAGCTTAAATCAGAAATAAAAAGCTCCAGAACTTGTGAAAAAACTATTCCAAAGTATTAGTAGTCCAAATATACAAATCAACATAATAAAAATTAGTTTATGTGCTCTTGTATTAGCATTATTACCATATGATTCAAGACAATTGTTACAAGCTAGATCTATATAGCTATCTATCAAAAAATACAACTGTACCTTGTAAACAAATACTTGGGTAAGGTACCAAAAAAAATGGGGGGGGGGGGGGGCTATATTAATAGCCTAAAATATTTTTTTTTTGGCTTAAGTCTATTGAAAGTCTACTGGCAAGTATCTCTTATATATATTACGTTTCTGGTATGACTTGTGGACTGCTTCCATTTCTGGCGGTTGCTTCCTAATAACCGAATTTTGTATTGAGAGTACATTACAAATTAAATAATTCTAAATGTTTGAAAGAAAGTATGGTTCAATAATGAGTTCAATAGCGCGCAAAATATAATTCCTGATAAATACGCTAAATGATATCTTTTTTTTTTATACAATGCAACTGTGTTTGGTGCATAATATTTTCTTTTCGGAAAATGAAATCATCTCAATTTAAGTATGGTGTAAAAAAATATTTGGCTTAAAAGTGATTGGGACATCAGAATGTTTAATACAGTTCATGGGCCTGAAAAAAAAGTGTGCAGTGACGTATCATGGGGGAAGGAGTGTAGCAAAAATTGGGATTCTTAAATGTGCGTTACTCCAGTTCATATTTTGTCAAGTAAATTTAGTAGATGGGAAGTTCATGCATTGCTGTTGCCAATTTTTGGCAGGCTAAATCTAGTTGGTCTTATTTTGTTGGGTTCATATTTTAAATTTAGGCTACTAGGTAGTGCTTTATAGGTTGTTTAAACCAAGATAACGGACTTCGTTTTTTGAAGAGTCTGATTCCAATAGTTAATAGATTAGTACAGTGGTCGGCAAATCGCGGCTCGGCCACAAATCCATTTTGACTCCGAAAAACATAGTCATAGTTCTTAACATGTACTTGAAAAGAAATTTGTCTCTCAAAATTTTTTAAATGTCCTGCTGCTGATTTTTGGCTCTTTTGACTAATGAGTTTCCCTACCACTGGACTAGTCTAGTATAAGTAGATAGGCCTACTAGTATTATAATAGTTTTAATTCAAAGTGAAAAGCTTATAATACACTTTATGAATCGCAGAGCATTTGAAAATATTAATATATTCAGTATTTATTTATTAGACTATCTAGGGATCGGCTGACTAATAACATATGTAAACAATATGGAATATCATATGCAATGCAACTATTTTGCCGACGACCTCTTGTCACATGATATGTCTGCCGGAATAATAAAACATACTAGTCGTCCGGCAGTCACGTGACATGCCCGCCAGAAGAATATCTCCCGCACTATTTGTCCGGTCGCCGGACATGTAGACACTGCCTACTGGAAAAATACTAATACCCGATTCGAGATTATTTTGGTTTTGTCCCAAACCGATCATGGTCTATGGAGTGGGCTTAATAATTAGTTTGAATTTCATTATATTATATTGATTACTTTCACAAGGTGACAGGAGGCTTGATCTAATAATTATAAATAAGGCCTATATATCTTAAGCATTAATATTATACATGATTTTAATTAGAATAGGCAGGTTGCTCTTCAATAACTCTTTGTGATCTCTTTTACGTTTTTGGTAACCAGGAACCACACCACTGTCATGTTGTAATTTTTCTCTATACTATACTAATGATCAGATTAGACATATTAGAGCTTATTTTAGGGCAGGAGCCATTCATAAATGATGTCACACGTTTAAAGGGGGAGGGGGGCACAAAAATATGTGATGAAAATTAAAGTTTTAGTTGTCTAAAACTAAAATATCTGCAAAAATAGTATGACAACTTTTATTTTATGGGTGGCTACTCGGCATTAATTAGATTTGAACACTTTATTTTATTAAACTATATTACTATAATCATGAATCATGCATTGACTGACTGAGATACTAACTACATCATCTTCATCATCAACAACTATTTGTGATCTCCTCCCACGGACAGTCGGAAGTGACACTAGCACCTAGACACGTGCTTTTGTTAATGAATGGCTCCTAATCAGGACTAAAATCTTAAGTAAACATGAAGATAGATATTTTTTAAATTGTTTAAATTGAAACAATTATCTGCTCAAATGTTAAAGTAAATGCAATGTCAATATCATTATGGAGAATTTACCATTAAATCTTACGCTCCTAACAGCGCCCTGTTTACAGTCTATAGTTTCTGTCTTTTTGTTAGGAAAAGCCCTGTTTTCCATGTTTAAATAATTGGATGGCTACATCTCTTATATCTTAAAGTAGCAGGCCTTAAAGTACCAGTGTGTCTAATAAAATATTTATGCTATTTATATTTTATACGTTCAATCGGCGTTTCTAATCATGTCTACAATTATAATATAAACATCCCAAGGCTGCCACTCACTTTTTAAATATTTCCCAAGATTTGGTCAAAATATTTCCCAAGATTTCCCAAGATCATATAACATATTAGAGGTTTTTAAAAAATGGTTTTTCTATGTAATTAAAGCAATAATGTCTTGAAATAATGCCCCTAAAACACATGGTACAGTAATTGACTGAAATTTTTTTCAAAAGACATTTTTAGAAAAGTTTATCACAAAAAATAAATCAACTATTTCGTTTTGAAAAAAAATTTTTTTATATTAATTTAAAATACAAAATATTAATACCCACTGGAGTTAGGCTACTAAATAATAGTCTACCTCCAAATTCTCTGGTAAAAATATCATCTATAATACATGTGTAATACAAGTCACTTGGAAACAAAGCTCACAGGGCTAATCAACATAGAATTCTTTTTACAAGGGCAAAAGTTTCTTCATCAAAAAATGTTTTTTCTTATTGTAAGTCTGTTGATTAGTAATTGGATCTGCAAAGCAATAAAGCAGGATTTAATAATAATAATTATAGTTAAAATGGATTGATATTATTATGAAAACAATATTTTTGTTGTTGTTGTAAATTTACCATATAATACTTTTTTTTTCAAACAAAATACTATTTAAATGAACTTTTCATTTTTAATTCTACAATTTATAATTGTAATATCTTAATTACCTATGTGTCAATCCAAAAATATTTTTTCCAATTGATGAAAATTAGGCTTGATTTTTTTACAGATGCATCGCATCATAGTTTAAAAAAAAAATTGTAGAAGTAATTGAAATTCATCCAATTTTACTATGGATTCTTGATTGAACACTATCGTCGATAAGTATCGTTCACTCTTTCACTCTTTGGCGTGTACTGTTTTTCTTATGGCTTATACTTATGGCTGCTAATGTCTTAGTCTAATAGCCTAATGGGTAATTGCACGCTACTGGTACCTCTATCGCTCACCCTAACCTGAACCCTAAATCTATCCCAAACAAAGGGCAGTGACTCCCAATGAGGGACCACAGATAGCAATTAGCCGCCTAATGATACAGTTTCAGTACCTACACCCCCCCCCCCCCCACATTATATAATATTAATAGTCTATTTGGATTTCTTTTGAGATTTCAAGATTTATTATCTGTTTATTTATTGTTGAGACTGTTCTATGCATATAGTGTACACCCAAGGTCAATTTGATAAACATTCAACACCTGGATGTAAATTGTAAATCTTCAACGTTTAAAAAATAGAACATTGAATTTCTTTAGTGATTTACTTTTTAATACTTCACAATATTAACTTTAATTTCAGAAGATTTCTTATTTAAAAATTAAAACCAGAAAAGAAATAAAACAATAACTTTTTTTTCCTTGTTACTTTACAATTATTTTGCTTCAGTTTCACTTTAATTTTTTTATCACATATATTGTTTGCGTTTTTCGAAATATGTAAAAAAAAATCTTCCCCGTTAATATTTCCCATGGTTTGGCCGGATTTTCAAATTATCCCCCAGATCCCAATCAGTGTTTCTTTCAGAAATTTTCCCCCGAGGGGGCACTTTTGACGTTCGGGGGGGCAGTGCCAGTTTTTCAGTGGCCAGAGGCGTAGCTAAGGGGTGGCAGATGGGACATATGTCCCCGGGCGCCAGACTAGCGGGGGCATCTAATTGGCATAGTGTTAATGGATGAAAATAATAGGTTTCAGAGTTTAGCGGGGGGGGGGGGGAGGGAAGGGGGGGGTGTAAAAATGAATCTTGTCCCCTGTCATCAAAGACTTACGTCAGTGACGTAGCAGTGTGGGGGGTGAACATTTGGTCTTCCCAGTTGTCATTTTTTCTTTAGATAGAGCGGCGGGATTTTACGGACATCTGCAGAGTTTCTATCGAGAAAGGTAGCGTAGCAAAAAAGTTAACCCACCTAGGGTGACGCTAACACTAGGCACGCCGCTGGGCAGTATATATCAGCACCAAATTTGGCTGTCATGGCAAGTAATTTTTATCGGGAAGTAGGGCAGCAGAAAATGTGTGATTGTTTAACAATCAAAAGGTGCATTTTGGAGTATACATGATTCGAATGTCTTGATAAGACTTTCATTTGATCGGGGGAAATAATTTTTCAAGCGTCGGGGGAGGCGTGTTGGCGACCAGTGCCAGACACAAACTAAATTTCTTCTTCTTTTTCTGTCTATTAAGGGCCCACGATCAATTTATTGATCATTATGGCTCCTATGATTGTAGATGGGATTTGCACTGTTTCTGTGCCTGGTGTTGATGCGGATATTTCACTGGTAACAAGAGTTACCTAGTGAGGGTATCATGCACTGTATTCAATGTATCTTTAAGACAATGTGTGAAGGGGCATTTCAAACGTTCATATATTTACTGTTAGATGTCTCGTAGAAAAATGCTAAGAATACATCAACATACACCAACTATATCTGGACTACAAATCAGGTTATGATAGCATAGACAGGAAATACATGAACGATGCTGTGCTGGAACTTGGAGTCCTTAAGAAACTTACCCGACTCATACATATAATAATAATAATAATAAAGTTCATTTGAAAAATCACGCTTCATCCCCAAAGGCTCGAAGCGCGGTACAAAAACTAAGTTGGGAGATAATAACAAGCTGGAAAAGATTGTAGACATCATCATTCCAGCAGGTGTTTGCGAAATAGATGAGTTTTTAAATTTGTTTTGAAGGACTCCAGCGTCTGGCTGTTTTTGAGAGCGTCAGGAAGGGTGTTCCAAATGGTTGGGCCAGCAAATGCGAACGTGCGCTTTCCGTAAGTTTCAAGGCGAACACGCGGTATCGAGAGTTTGCCACTATCGGATGAGCGGAGTTGTCTAGTGGGTACATAAGGCGTCATGAGCGCTTGGAGATAGGACGGCGCCAGGTCATGCAAGCAGCGGTAGCACAGAGTTGCGATTTTGTACTCTATACGAGCGCGGACCGGCAGCCAATGCAATTCTATCAGAAGAGTTTTAGCATGGTCGAATTTGCGTTTACGAAGAACAATTCGAGCCGCATTATTCTGTGCCTTTTGAATTTTATCAAGGAGCGTAGCTGGAAGACCCACCATGAGAGCATTGCAGTAGTCCATGCGTGATAGCACGAATGCAGACATTAGCCTCTTTGATGCACCCAACGTTAAGAAGGGTCTGATATGACTAATTCTGCGTAGCTCTAGAAAAATCGCCTTGCAAATCATGTTAATGTGATTTTCCATAGTTAGTGTTCTGTCTAAGTAAACACCCAGGTTTCGCACTGTTTGAGCAAACTCAATCTGCACGCCTGAGAGAGTAAAGGATGGTGTATCTTTTAAAGATTTTAATTTTTGAGCGGTAGCAATGGGGATCACCTCAGTCTTTTCATCATTCAATTTGAGCTTGTTTATTGTCATCCAGTGCTTAACTGACTCCACTGTCTTCTGTGTCATTTTAAGAAGCTGAGGGAGCTGAGAGGGGATCACGGATTTCTGAAGTTGGGTATCATCCGCGAACATGTGATATACCATGTCAAACTGCTTGATCACTGCACCCAGGGGCTGAACGTACATAGTGAAAAGCACCGGGCCTAAGACCGAGCCTTGGGGTACTCCGAATTCAATAATGGATTTCTTGGAGGTCAAGCCGTTTGTGATAACTGATTGGACCCGATTTGTCAGATATGAGCGGAACCATCTCAGGACGGTATCGGTGAAACCGAACGTATATTGCAGACGTTGGAGAAGTATGCCGTGGTCAAGCGTATCGAACGCTGCCGATAGATCCAGTAACGACAAAAGGGATACCTGGCCCTCACCACAAGACGACAGAAGGTCATTTACGACGCGCAACAGGGCTGTCTCAGTAGAGTGATGCGTTCTGTATGCTGACTGAAAAGGCTCAAACAAGTCACACCGAGTGAGGTGATCCATATGACGATGGATAACTACAAAAGTAGAATCAAAGTACAGAGGGAGTACTTGAGGGAGTTCCCAATCAATCTGGGCCTCAGACAAGGAAATCCGTGTATCATTTTCAACATCACTTTAGAAAAAAGCATTAGAAACATACGTGTGAGCACCTGAGAGGTGGTACAGAACAACCATAAGGAACTTTATAAAGCCAGCCACTGCAATACCTGGCCTACACAGACGATATAGCGCTACTTGGTAGAAACAGCATTGATGATGTAATTAAAACTTTCAGGGAACTTGAAGATGTGATGGTCAACGCTGGTCTTGATGTAAATAAAGCGAAGGCAATATTTATGATAATGTCAGGAAATACGCACTGATGACTTCATCAATATGAACATCTACGCCTTTGAGAGGGTAGCTACTTTCAAATATCTAGGGGTGACTATAAATAAGCAAGAGGAAATACAATCGGAGGTGCAAGAAAGAATAACAGCATGCAACCGTTCTTATTTCAATTTACAAAAGCTACTTCAAAGCAAAAATCTTGCTAAGGGAACAAAGATGGCAGTATACACCACTATCACAAGACCAGTAGTGAGACTTGGTTCCTACCAGAAAAGCAGAAAACCTGCTAAATATATGACCCGATGATAGACAATTTTGTTTTTGGAATCCGTACAAACCAGAGCTATATCAATTGTACAAATACCCATCCATAGTCACAACAATATAAAAAAAAAGGCAGACTGCCCTGGGCAGGACACATTGAAATTATGACGGATTCTGGAGCAACAAAAACTATCTACAGGCAGAAACCTAGGGGCAGACGGCTCACCGGTCGACCAAGACTGAGATGGATTGACGATGTAGAGAAGGGCTTACAAAGGTTTGGGTTCGCACATGGAGGTGTAAAGCGATGGATCGATCCCAATGGAAGAATGGGGTGGAGCAGGCCAGGGCCCTAAATGGGATGAAGCGCCACTGATGTAAACATTTCAGATATTTGGGTGGGAAGCGCTAGAAATAACGATAATAACAGGACATCACTAACTCTTCCACCAGCACAATATTAAATAAATTCAGTCCAATTGGGAGCCCTTAGGGTATGTTTTTTATCGAGAGATACTCCTTAGCTTAGACTCGCCCCTTAAAACTTTATAGGCCCCGGAAATTTTTTGATAAATTCAAAATGCAAGAGCATTTTTTTTACATACCGTAGTTAAATTTAGTTTCGCATCATTAAACACTTAACTGTAGAGCAACGGTAGAGATGCTAGTTAAGATTTTAGGTGTCATTTGACCTAAGAGCCATCGTGTGAGGTCTTTCAACCCACATAGCTGCATGGGGCCTCGTATATTTTAGGGGCTTAAAGTTGGGCTGTAATTACATTAAATTATCAACTTTTACTGCTAGGTAGGGAAGGAAAAAACCGAAAAGTAGCACGGGTGCCATAAAAAGTCAAGCGACGTCTCTGCTTGACTAAGTGTGGTATGCAAACATTTTTTGTAAAATAGAAAAGTAATGTATTTTTAAAGTTATTATTTTAAAATATTTTTGGGATCAACTACATAAAAATAATGAATTTACTACAAAATATTTTTAAAATTAAGAAAAAAGAATTCCTTCCAAAAAAGGTATCCATCACAAAAAAGAAATGCTAAAATAATTTTACATTTTGAACGAAAAAGAAAAACCAAAAACATACGTTTATTTCAAAATATTTCCAAGTTTCACCAAAGACAAAAAGAAAAAAGCTTTTCTGTACAAAAGGCTAAAGACTATATCTTTATGGGTTTTCAAAATTGGTATTTATTTATAAATCATATGTAACCGACATAATTGTTCAGAAGTCAAGAATTGTTTACAAAAGACTCATATATTTATTAATGTGTGCTTTTTTTCCCTATAAAATTCATGTTTCAATTCTCAATCTCAATATTCAGTTGATTGAAATGTTAATTAAGAAATTTAGACTACTATAATTTGCTTCAGATCATTAGAACTTGCCTCTTCGATATTATACTTGAAAATAATTTTTTTACCAATTCCATATAAAAATTTTTTTAACTACTACCAAAAATGGCATTTACAAGATAATCGAAATACTCGATTTTTTTTTATTCGTTGTTTAAATATATATTATATTCTTTCTACTGGATTATCATCTTAAAATAATTTTTTTTAAATAGTTCAAACAGCTGAGGAAGATTGTTTATTATTATTATATTAACAGAGAAAAGTCATTGGGGATTTAATAAATAAAGACTATTTTTTAAAATCATTTTACTCTGTTCCCGAAAATGTGTTAAAAAATTAGAAACACTCGATTTAATAATTATGATGAAATGTCCACTATTTGTATGTAACAGGTAAATTCCTAATTTTTTGTTTTAAAATTATTATTATTATTATTTTTAAATTTTCATTTTATCTATGTCAGCATACATCTATGGAATCTACTACATTAAAATGTTTGCTAAAAATGATTTTTTAAAGCATGATACTATTTTTCAATATCATTTGAAAACAGATTGCACATGTTTATTTCTTAGCAAGAACTACCGGTATATTTAATTTACAGACATTTATATCGATGAAAAGGTAGTTTAATACAGGGTTATTAAAAAGTATTTCAACTTTTGCAGCTGCAAAATGAAATTAAATAAAAGATACCGATATCTGCGAATCAGAAAAAGTAAGATTTAGCTTATGATCAGGAGCGGCCAATTTTCAAAACAATACCATATTTATAATCGATTTCTGCGAGCCTGTAACAAGATTAACCTGAACGCTATGGATCATCAATATATATCGAACAAAGTGATATTTTATTTGTTCCAATAATTGTAATCGATTAAAGGCACACATTTCAAAAATTTAAAAAAAATTAAATTTAGAGTAGTTTTTTTTTTTTTTTAAATTATTTTTTCTTACACATTTTCCCCCGGGGGCAGTGCCCCCCCCCCCCCCGGAGGTATGCCTGATCCCAATGGAGGTCTTGAATTCCCAAGATCTTGGGACATTTCCCAAGGTGTGGTAGCCCTGATAAACATCCTAGTTTATAGCTCTTCACTAAATTGAGTAAATAAAAGGATTATAGAAATTTTAGAACCAATTTCTTATAATAAAATCGCATTTTAACTAGACTTACTCCAATTTGCTCTAAACATTGTAAGTTAATTTTGTGCAAAGAATTAATGATTTCGTAAGTATTATTCTTTTTTATTATTTTTAGGGGGTAAGCAAAAAAGGTGTCATTTAATATTCAAATTTTATTATTTAAAAAAAAATAATTATAAAAATTCATCCAACCCGAACCCCCTAAGGAAAACAATTTTCAGCCTCACCACTCAACCCCCAAAATCACTTTTTTCAAGGGGAAGATGAAGCAAATATGAGGCCGCTGATTTCCCGAAATAAAATTCCCGTATATTCCAAAAGCAAACTTCACTAAAGTTTATTTTTAATAGACCTATACTATTTTTTGTAGTGTTCTGCCCCCCTCCCCCCAAAAAAAAATAATAAAAAATGACGCGACTGAGGTGGCGGTCGCCCCCTTCACCCCCTACCCCAAGTTCGCCGCTGATAATAATATAAATAATACATATTTTATATCAAAGTGCTCTTTAATTATATGATTTGTAATCATTTATTAATTTACACTCTACCTCAGGTTCTATAGTAATCTATATAATTATAATCAATTTTAGAGTAGCCTATGTGCGTTTATTAGACATATTGCCCTTAAACTTTGAAATGTGTGGTTCATCTAGGCCACCAGACCATTTTCGGCCGGGGTGGATAGTGCGTGTGCCAAATTTGAAACAACAATAGACCTACCGGCCTATCGGAGAAAAACGTGGGGAGTGGGTCAGTGCCAGACTTGAAACCACAGCAGGGGAAATTATGGGTGTGTCAAAATTGAACAAACAACAGGCCTACTGAAGAAAATTTGGGGTAGGCGGGTGTCAAAACTGAAACAATAACAGACCATTATGATGGATAGGTCTATTGGAGAGAAGGCAAAACCTTTCAAAGATTGCGACAATAGTTTTCAAACTGTCTCCTCAATATTAGTGTTAACTCCCTTGGAATTAATAGGTTTTCCCTTTTGCTTTAGTTTAAACTTTAGTTTTAGCTTCAGTTTTATCATTTGTTATAGATTTAGTTTTAGCTTCAGTTTTATCATTAGTTATAGATTTAGTTTTAGTTTCAGTTTTATCATTAGTTATAGAATTAGTTTTAGCTTCAGTTTTAAATTTAGTTTTAGCTTCAGTTTTATCATTAGTTATAGAATTAGTTTTAGCTTCAGTTTTAAATTTAGTTTTAGCTTCAGTTTTAGCGTCAGTTTTATTTTTAGTTATAGATTTAGCTTTAGTTTTAGCCCACCACTACCGGCATATTTTAGCGTTGGGATCAGCCTCATTACAAAAGCACCAACAATCAGGACTTGGAGTCTCACGATGTTCCCCCAAGTTGAATTCAATATTCGGGGTCGAAAACATCAAGCTGAAATAGTAGACATTTTTGTTTTATTTTCTTAAACTGCAATCCTGCTGATCTAGAGTCCCGGGAAAGGGTTCCATTGTACTCGTCTTTTACTTGGGTGAACCCGTGTTGTGTCTTCTTAAAGTTTGGAAATACATAATGCAGAGATCCTCACAGAGATCCTTACAGAGATCCTCACATAGATCCTTACAGAGATCCTCACAGAGATCCTCACACAGATCCTCACAGAGATCCTCAGGCTCCTCAGAAAAAAATCTGAAGAAAATGAAAAAAAAATGAAATCTTTTATGTGGAAGAAGCAAACCTTCACCCACTAGTGTAAGTGGTCACCTCCATCTAACCAACACAAATCTTAACCCATTAACGTAAGTGGTCACCTCCATCTAACCAACACAAATCTTAACCCATTAACGTAAGTGGTCACCTCCATCTAACCAACAAAAACCTTCATCAACTAACGTAAGTGGTCATCTCCAACTAACCAACATGATATAAACAAAAACAAAGCCATTATGCATGCCGTTGGCGTGCTTGATCAGAGATCGAGATCCTTCTTAATAAAAAAAAAACAAGGATTTTTATTTTTAGAAACCCGTCCGACGGGTAAAGAACTGTGCTTTCAGGTGACAGACTCAAAGAGACCGAGTGTGTCAAATAATCTCATACAGAGGTGTTGGGTCGATGGCCCGTTGGGAGGAGTTCACGGTAGGTTGCCATCTGTATTACCGACGACGGGCGGTTGTCGACCATGTTATGGATACGCCTTTACGGAACAATTTATCATCGTGTGTATGTTTGTGGTAGTGTGTGGCAGACGACATATTGACTGGCGGTGTTTTCACTGGCGTAGTCTGATCGTCACGCCTTCTGATGACTTGGGACTTGTTTCTTAAGGTGTGTAACAAGCACGAATCTCGCTCTGCGCCTACAAGTCTTCGCAGCCTATGGTGGGCCTACGAGTCTTCAGCTTATGGTAGGCCTACAGGTCGTCCTATGGACACGCCAACTTTCAGTTATGTCTTCATTCTAGGAGTTAATTACATGACAGTAAAGACGGAGTTGAATTAAATTCATCCGGGATATTAGTAGAGGTCAAACATTTATTTCCTTATCGTCTCGCCTGTTGGTGTCTACATAGCTGTGTGTGAGTATACAAAATATTTTAGCTAAGTCACTTTCAGTATAAAAATAGGATGCTACATTAAGAGTAACAGGAAGATTCTTAAATGTAGTGGTCTATTCTATAACTAAGAATTATTTTTTTTAAAATAAAATATTGTATGTTATTAGTTATTACAACTAAGAATGATTTTAAAAATACTTTCATTACAAGAATGGTTTTATAAAGTAGTGTGGCTGATTCAGATATGTGGTCCCTGTACGGAGTCACTGCCCTTTGTTTATAGATTTAGGGTTCAGGTTAGGGTGAGGGATAAATAGAAGGACCATATCGCTACATTTACCAGTAGTGTTATTAGATTGAGAAGAATGGCTTTGTGAAATACTTTCTATTCGGAGAATAATATTTTTAAAAGAAAAACAAGCTACTAATTTAAATAATAAAGTTAAATAATAATTTAAATTTTATTAGGCGAATGTTATTTTACGAAGATAGTTTATCGTTTGTAACACTGATCCTATCTAAACTAATTTCTTATCCAGCGCCGTCATCTAAGGCAAGGGTTGACATAGGAAGATGGCAACACCTGATCCCATGGCCAACCCGGCACCTCATTCACCGGTCCCCGACTGGGGAACCGATGCTGTTCCTCTCAGAGACTTCGCCTCCAAACGCCCGGTCCCCGGATTTGCTAAAGTTGTGAAAGGAAATTACATGACTCTCGGCGCCAACAAGTTTTCCTTTCAAAGACAGTATCAAGAAGTGTTCATCCACTCCATCAAGGTTGGCGTCAAGGTGCTGGCCCACTGTCTGCGGCGTGTGGATGCAACGACGATCTCCAGGCGTGGCAATCATAACATCTACATGGCCACAAAACTGTACGCCGTGGACCAGAGGCTGGCCATACCGATCTCGTATCAAGGTTGGTTCGAACTGTTGTCGGAGGACGGGAAATCGGCTCGTCCGATCGGGAGCGTGCACGAGCTGTCAAAGGTCAGACCCGACCGTTGCCTGGTGCGGGAGAACATCAAAGCCTACCTCATGAGTGAAGACGAGCGGTGCACGTTTGATAAAACCAAAATTGTTATAGCAGGCGACCAGTTGGTGCTAAATGGTGAGCTGGAGTTGCCCTCCCCTGGTGAAAACAAAAAAGTTAAACTCCTTCGTTGTTTTGATTCGAAAGGGGAGATAATTTATCTCAGCTTTGATCAGAAGGGAACATTCACTCCCATTGCAGGGGAAAATGACTTCACGGGGGTATTTCAAATCAGGGACATTGTGCGCAGATTTAGACTCCCTCTAACGGTGAAACTTGTTCAGGGAGTCCGACCCAAAGTGGACCCGTCTAGATTTACGGGGGTCATACGGCTTGACTGGGTCTACACGGACGAGACCGCGTTTGTGTGTCCGCTTGATAAAAGCCTGGTGCGCCTCCTCCCTGTACCCATTGACGTCAATCTTCAGCTGGTCGCCGCGAGCAACCAGCAGGCGATGAAGTCCAGCGAACTGTACCGCACGATGATCACCAAGTGCAACCGAATGATCTCAAACTATAACAACACCCTCCATCTCATAGTGCAAGTCCCGGAGGCGGCGGCCAAAGGGAAGGGCCGCTCCAACACTAACGTTTTTTCAGTCCCCTTGCAAGCAGCATCAACGCCTTCGCTCAGGTCGAGGTCCAGAGAGCACCTTCTCATGGACGAGATTGACGACCTGTACGCGTACGTGCGGGACGGAGGACCTGCTCCGATCAAAACAAAATTCACGTACGACTCGGACGAGGAGAGTTACTGGGAGGAGCCGGCTTACGAGCCATTGGACGAGTTTCGAGCCAGATTAATGGCGATTGAGGCCGGCGAGAGGGTGAGTTATCATGCTAAATATCAACCTCAAGATCCGAGCAAACTCAGGTATGACATTGAGGCGGATTTCCGTAAGAGCAGCGACACTCTCTTTGACGGGGGTAACGGGTCTCCCAAGGGGGTGCTTCATCAAAACAAAGGGTCATCGCCCTCTGTCCCCAAGGGTGCTCCACCCCCTCTACCGCCAAGACCACCTGACCTTTTCCCAACACAGTCTTCATCTCCGGCATCCTCAGAAACGGCAAGAGATAATGAGACCACGCCCAGGGATACCGAGACCACGCCCAGGGATAATGAGACCACGCCCAGGGATAATGAAACCACCACTCCTTCCAATACTTTGAACGGCCATACCACACAGGCTGAATTACGCGTGACTACGGTGTCTAACTTGGGCCTGGTTTCCTCAAATCGATCGTCATCTGTGACAGCCTCGAAAACTGCACCGAAGGAATCCAAAGCAAGTAGATTTTTCAAACACTCCAAGAGCAACGTTGAGACCAACGCCAGAAAAGATCGTTTGCAGCCGACCAAAACGGGAAGTCAGGAATCGAACTCGACTTCCGGTAGCAGTGGCAACGGCCATCACATAGCCAGGGATTTTAAAGATTCTGACATAAGTTCTTTGACTAAAGCTGGATCTTCGGGTTCTTCTGGTGGACCCGCGTCGAACATAAAGAAAAGGATGCAAACTTTGTACTTGTGATTGGAGACACATCTTGTGACTGGTAATTATTTTTTTATAGGTGTTTGTATTTAAAGTGTGTTGTCGCCAGGCCATGCTTTGGTGAAACATTACACACTGTATATAGTTGGCTAGGAGTGACGCGTGTAAATATCATAGTGTAAAGATTTTAATGTATTTATTGTGTACAATGTTTTGAGCTACTGGACAGCGCTGTCGCGTCGGGGCCTGCAACCCCTTCGCCAGCATGGGGCCTCGGAATTTTAATAGGCCTAAGTTGTGATGCTGAAAAAAAAAACCTGTCAACTTTGAATATAGGGAACAAATGGAACAATTGTGGGGAGTGGGGGACAAATTGAACAGTTTTCAGTTGAACTAATCCAACAGTTGTAAGGGGAACAAATCGAACGGTTGTAAGGGGAACTAATCGAACAGTTGTAAGGGGAACTAATCGAACGGTTGTAGGGCGGGTCTGGATAACTCAAAATGTTTGGCCGGCCGTAATACTTTATGAAAAACATCTGTGGGCTAAAAGAAAATTGGAGAGGGGGTGGGAAGCTATTAAGAAAATAATAAGAATAAAGAATATTTCGTTGCTTCGCGGGCCGCAAAGTGGGTGCTGGCTGGCCGCATGCGGCCCACGGGCCGTATCTTGTGCAGGCTTGTTGCAGGGAAACAAATGGATTGGTTGTAAGGATAACATATCGAAAAGTTGTAGGGGTGGGGCTCCAAAAATCACGCGGCGGCCCTGCTGCTGACCCTATGGCCCAGTAGTTAATGACAATGTTTCTCAGACAACGAAGATTTATTAGGCCACAGTTGAAGTCATAGACGTTGCCAAGTCCTGGTTTCACCGCGTCCTTCTTTGTTTAGTCCATTCTGTGATAACCATGAGCCAATGTAAATAACTGATTTTGTATATTATGTCTTGTCAATTAAAGGAGTCCAATCCTTAAGGTGATCTAAAGCTGTTTACATCGTGTTTTAACTGTTGAGGCACAGAACATTGCACAGTTATTTAAATGATTGTGGTGACAGTTTCCGTAATAAATTTGTGTAACTCCAATCTAAGAAAGATTTGAAATGGAATTTTTTTGTGTATTGGAAAAGTTTACAGGAATCGAATAACGATTTTTGTACATAACGTGTTGTTTTAAAATAATAATCGATTCCTTTTTTACTGAGGAAACATTCGATTTCAATTATGTTATTACAACATTCTGAATTTAGATCGCCTTGCATGTGAAAAGTGGGTACGTGTGTGTGATAGTATTATTCAGTGCGATTTTAAGAGATCTGATGAGTGAGCATGGCCGAGAGAAACATATGAAGGCCTAAAATAGTAGGGCCTAACGTAGAAAGGCCTTAGGAAGGCCTAACAACAAAGCCCTAGCGCTCTTTTCCATCCACCTATTATTGTTTCTTAGCCATAAAATGAAGTTTTTAAAATGTTTTATTTCATCTTTTGATAGGTGTCTTGGGCGTAGGGGGAGAGAGTGATAGGGACAGGGGGAGAGAGTGACAGGGACAGGGAGAGAGAGAGACAGGGACAGGGGAGAGAGTGACAGGGACAGGGGGAGACAGTGACATGGGCAAGGGTAGGGGGAGAGAGTGGCAAGGGTAGGTGAGAGTGACAGGGTTAAGGGTAGAGAGTGACAGGGCAGGGGGGAGAGGGGGCAGGGGGAGAGAGGGGCAAGGGTAGGGGAGAGATTGACAGTGGCAGGGGAGAGAGTGACAGGGGCAAGGGTAGAGAGTGACAGTGGCAAGGGTAGAGAGTGACAGGGGTAGGGGGAGAGAGTGACAGGGGCAAGGGGAGAGAGTGACAGGGGTAGGGGAGAGAGTGACAGAGGTAAGGGTAGAGAGTGACAGGGGCAGGGGGAGAGAGGGACAGGGGCAAGGGTAGAGAGTGACAGAGGCAAGGGTAGAGAGTGACAGGTGTAGGGGTAGAGAGTGACAGGGGCAGGGGGAGAGTGACAGGGGCAAGGGTAGAGAGTGACAGGGGTTGGGGGAGAAAGTGACAGGGGCAAGAGTAGAGAATGACAGGGTATGGGGAGAGATTGACAGGGGCAAGGGTAGAGAGTGACAGGGCAGAGGAGAGAGTGACAGGGGCAAGGGTAGAGAGTGACAGGGACAGGGTGAGAGAGTGACGGACAGGGGGAGAGAGTGACAGGGACAGGGGGAGACAGGGTGCGAGAGTGACATGGGCAAGGGTAGGGGAGAGAGTGGCAGGGGCAGGGGGAGAGAGTGACAAGGGCAAGGGTAGGGAGAGAGTGACAGGGGCAAGGGGAGAGAGGGACAGGGTGAGAGAGGTAGATATAATCCTAATTCAGATTACCATTTTAGAAACCAGGCATAAACTGGTAGAGACCGTGTTATTGTTGACTGCTCCATAACTTTACAAATACAGAACCACCACTCACAACCCCCACCTCCTCGCGACACACCGAACTTCCTGGTTCTGGATTTATTTCAAGTCGGCCCATTGTCTGTATCAGAAGTAACCGTTGATAAAGATCGTGTTCTTAGTCCCGGCAGTTGACATGAGCTTCATTAGCTATGCCAATGATTATGCCAATGTTCATGCCAAGGTTCATGCCAAGGTTCATGTCAAGGTTCATGTCAAGTTTCATGCTGAGGTTCATGTCAATGTATATGTCAAGGTTCATATCATGCAATGTTCATGCCAAGGTTCATGCCAAGGTTCATGCCAAGGTTCATGTCAAGTTTCATGCTGAGGTTCATGTCAATGTTCATGTCAATGTTCATGTCAAGGTTCATGCCAAGGTTCACGCTCCTCCTAGCTGGCCTCACTACAACCGTCCTCCTTTTGCACTCGGGCTTGGGACCGGCCTTGGCGGAGTTATCCGTTAATTATGTGCGTCAAAGTTAAGGACTGCCCCGGTCGTCACAAACTCTAACTACTCCATTAATGGTTAAACCTAATATAACAGCGGGGTTGGGGTATTCTGATCATTAAAAAAATGTAAGTGGAAGATCTTTCAGCTATGAAAATGCCATACATCTTTTATTTTTAACGTTATCGACCTTTGGACCTCACGATCACAAATTTATGCAAATTATTATCTTTAGAGGTAGGCAGCCACTAGATGCCTTGACTAAATTGATCAGAGGAGATGCTACTCGACTGCTGCTAGCTGTTAGTGGCAGGGACATGAGATGAAGCATTTAACATAATTTTAAAGTCAAAAATTGATTTTACATTTATTTACAACTTGATAAACGTCATTTTGGTAGATTTTAGATCTTAATTTAAATTTAAGAGAAACCCCGACAATTTCAAAGGTGAAAGAACTGAAATCAATAGTCCACAGTTTACATAGCCCAGTGGACTGCTATTTTATCTTGGGTGTCAGAAGTAAACATAGGCCGGTGAGCATTGTCTTTTCGGCTCAAATTTGATGGTTAAAAGACCTGTGTTGTTTCCATTAGTCTGTCTTTCCTTTTCTCTCCAAGTCTCCGTAATTCTATAAGTTATGTATGGAGCATTTTCAGGATCTAATCAACTCCCACCCACTCTCCCAAAATGATCCTTTGACGCGGGGCCCCTAAAAGGCACATGGTCCTTAAACGGCCCTAAAAGGTGCAGGGCACGTAGTCACGTATCTCATTTGCCTTTAGGGTAATCCGGGACTGATCATACACTTAAGTTAGTAGACGTTAACACCGGAGTTAAAATGTTAGGCTAAGCTAACACACTTGTCAACCAACATGAGGAATCGTCTCAAAATGCTTTGTGCAAAGGTGGAAGTCTCTAGGTCTCCCCTAACCGTGAACAAAAAAACAAAAACGGATACAATTATTTATAAAAACGGGCTGACTATTGTTAACTGCAGAGCCGGGTATAACTAAGTATACGAATTTATTTGATTTTTCGGTCGCGAGCGAATCCAAATTTCAGGCCATCATAATTTTCAAGATAATTGTATGAAACGTTATTGTATTTTTAAATAATCGCCCTTGGGAGCGCCACCATGCGGACAGGACCTCGGGTGATTTACTAGAGACGTACGAAATCGTCACAATAACAAAGTTGTACAGATAGTTGAATTTTTGTAGCTTCGGGTGATTATTTGAATATTTTGTCCGTAAATAATTGTTTGTCCGTAAACATTGTGAAGATTTAGAAAATGTAATTTTTATTTATTATTTTTAAATTTGGGTTGTCAACCCTGTTCTCAATACCTGCTTCCTATTCCACATTAAATAAAGCCACCATGACTTAGCCGGTTTATTGCACCACCTCCCCCACCCCCCCCAAAACTTCCCTCGTGTTCAGTAACTTGTCAATAACTTAGTTCGACAAACTGGTGGCATCCCACAAGTCCAGGAACATGTTCAAGTAGTACAGGAGCATTTTCAACAAGTCCAGGAACATGTTCAAGTAGTACAGGAGCATTTTCAACAAGTCCAGGAACATGTTTAAGTAGTACAGGAGCATTTTCAACAAGTCCAGGAACATGTTCAAGTAGTACAGGAGCATTTTCAACAAGTCCAGGAACATGTTCAAGTAGTACAGGAGCATTTTCAACAAGTCCAGGAACATGTTCAAGTAGTACAGGAACATGTTCAACAAGTCCAGAAGCATTTTCAACAAGTCCAGGAACATGTTCAAGTAGTACAGGAGCATTTTCAACAAGTCCAGGAACATGTTCAAGTAGTACAGGAGCATTTTCAACAAGTCCAGGAACATGTTCAAGTAGTACAGGAGCATTTTCAACAAGTCCAGGAACATGTTCAAGTAGTACAGGAACATGTTCAAGTAGTACAGGAACATGTTCAACAAGTCCAGGAACATGTTCAACAAGTACAGGAACATGTGGGACGCCACCATTGGGTGGGACATGTGGGACGCCACCATTGGGTGGGACATGTGGGACGCCACCATTGGGTCGGACATGTGGGACGCCACCATTGGGTCGGACATGTGGGACGCCACCATTGGGTCGGACATGTGGGACGCCACCATTGGGTCGGACATGTGGGACGCCACCATTGGGTCGGACATGTGGGACGCCACCATTGGGTCGAACATGTGGGACGCCACCATTGGGTCGAACATGTGGGACGCCACCATTGGGTCGAACATGTGGGGCGCCACCATTGGGTCGAACATGTGGGACGCCACCATTGGGTCGAAAATGTGGGACGCCACCATTGGGTCGAACATGTGGGACGCCACCATTGGGTCGAACATGTGGGACGCCACCATTGGGTCGAACATGTGGGACGCCACCATTGGGTCGAACATGTGGGACGCCACCATTGGGTCGAACATGTGGGATGCCACCATTGGGTCGAACATGTGTGATGCCACCATTAGTTAGACAGTCACTGAGTTTGACGGAAAGTTAGACAGCAAGTTAGATGGTAAGTTAGACGGCAAGAGTTAGACACCCCCCCCCCCCCCCCGAAATTATGATGTTACAAATCACTCCCTCATAATACACTAAAAAAGGGGGGGGGGGATGGGGTGCGTTTCAAATAATTTCTAGTTTGGTCTATTTATAATATATTGTATGATTTGGATTGGGCGCTTCACTCTAATATATTGTTAAAAGTCGAAAACTTTTCAACTTTGTTTGAATCAATTTGTTGTCAGTAGAGCGTGCTGTTTTAGCCTATCAATTTTTCTTCAAGTTAAAAAAATAAGCGTTTGCGTTACATCATACAAATGTACGACGTTCACCCCAGTTTAGTTATTTCGTTATGGAATTTATATTTCTGCATTCCCAAAATTCTTTGACGTCTAAAATTAGCCACATAATTTCAAAAACTACCAGATATATAAAGAGTTGTAAATATTTTTAAAAATACAAACAAACTAAGTCACGCGCGCATCATAGTAAGAAAATGTTATCTCTTGGACGAGGGGTGTAGGGACGTGGACAACCAGTTTAAAAAAAAAAAATTAAATGTTCTAAATATAGTATAAGGTGATTTCGTTAACGATTCTCAACTTTATAGTCCACATACACATAAACCATTAAATTATTATTTTTAATCAACACACACACACACAAATAACCAGTTTTGTTCAAATTCAATGAATACCCTTTCTATGAGAATACATGAGGCAAATTTAATTTTTTTAAAACATCAAGTTAGAAACTGATGATAAAATATGCAGGCCTATAGGCCGAGTCGTAAATTAAAATGAGTACCAGAGATTTTTGCTAACTTCATTTCAAGAATGTGCAAGACTATTAGTATTAGCGAACATCCTACGTTCTACTTAAGTTCGTAGTAATAGTAAACACACAGATGGAGACTACATTATATTTATAAATAGACACGAACGATTTATGTTCAGTTAAGCAAATTTAAAATTGAAATTACTATTTGAAATATTATTTTGTGAGGTGGTGTCAGCCTCTTCTACAATGAAGAACCGCTCAGACCCATAAGTCAGTTGATAAGCGCGCAAAACATGCAAATAAACAAAATTTCGATTTTAAAATGTCGATGAATTGCGTCTTTCCGGACACCGTGGTAATACGTCACAGAACGCTATCACAGTTTCGTTATTTTCGTACGGCTTTCAAACAGTTCATTCATACCACTGTATGCCCTACGACTCGCAGAGTGACGCCGTACAAGCTCTCCTTAATTCAATGGAGCTTTGTTGGTGTGTTGTTCTCCTACCGTTATGGATCGAGGAAAGGATTTGGAAGGGAGCTGTGGAATAAATTATCGTTTAGCGACGGCAACTAATAGTTACCGAGATATAACGAAATCGTAAAAAATGAATGTAGTACCGAAATAATGTGTACCACGTAGGTCGCATTTAAATTATGGAAAATAAGAAGTATAGTTTTAATGACCTGTCTGGTCTTGAGAAAATTTTTTTTTTTTTTTTTTTTTTTTTGGGGGGGGGGGGGGGGAGTTGACAATGAAAGGGATTTTTTCCATGGTCTTGGTGAATTTATAAAATGTTAATTAAAACTAATGAATAAAATCGGCTATGCTTTAATACAATAATTTAGTCTGTGGTACTCATGGTTGATACTGAACACACACACATTTCTAAATAACATTAAATAAAGAGAAAAAAAAGTGCATCACGGGATTACAGCCCTTTCCGCCCTCCTACATATGCCAGTGCATCAATCTACACACTAGGAACACTCTTTACAGAGTATTTCAGCAGAGGCCCTAATCTAGTGTATACGACCATCTTATGTTCGCACACTCTATAAATGAACATTTACGGATAAATATGTTAAAGCTTCAAACATTTTAGAGGGCAGCCATTTATTTTACGAATGTATTTGAAAAGACTAAGGAACAAATTATGTTAACAGACAGTTGGCAATGCTGGATCAGATCAAGAAAGACTAATATGGTGGTGCTATAATGTATATGTTTTAATCTCCACTTCTTTTTCGGAGGTACGCTGCGTGTCTTAGTTATTACGCCTGGCAGCCAGGAGATTTAACAAAATAACATAAGATACACAAATGGGTATACACATTAGAAATTGTAATCAAAATTATTGCGTTTCCTGGCATATTATTTACCGTAGAAGACTTGAAAAACATTTACAACACTGCTATTTCGTATTAAGTGTTGACTGAGGGGAGATTAATGGGTATTAATTTCACCCCCTCTCTCTGTCTGCCCCCTCACTCTCTCTCTCTCTCTCTCTGTCTGTCTGCCTCTCGCTCCCCCCTCTCTCTTGCTCTTTCTCACTGGCTTGGATTTTTAGGTTTTGGGAAAAGTTAAAAAGTGGTGGGGATTTGACACGTATTTTATAGGTTCAAAATCTCCAACCCTGAGTTGGACAATGAATGGCTAGTTTCTCGCATTAGTTTAGGATCGATGACTGTTCCACATGCATAGTATAGAATACAATGTGTGTTCCAAACATTAACCAATGGATTGGAAAATATTTACAAATTACCATTTATTTCCCCCTTTAAAAATATTAATTTACTTGTAATTAGCGCCTCTATGGTTAACCTATTCTGTCCTGACATACAGAGCTGTCATTCTGTCCTGACATACAGAGCTGTCATTCTGTCCTGACATACAGAGCTGTCATTCTGTCCTGACATATAGAGCTCTCATTCTGTCCTGACATACAGAGCTCTCATTCTGTCCTGACATACAGATCTCTCATTCTGTCCTGACATACAGATCTCTCATTCTGTCCTGACATACAGAGCTCTCATTCTGTCCTGACATACAGATCTCTCATTCTGTCCTGACATACAGAGCTCTCATTTTGTCCTGGTGACATAAGTACCTCTCATTAGTCCTGATGACATACGGACCTCTCATTTTGTCCTGACATATAAAGCTCTCATTCTGTCCTGACATATAGAGCTCTCATTCTGTCCTGACATATAGAGCTCTCATTCTGTCCTGACATACAGAGCTCTCATTCTGTCCTGACACATAGAGCTCTCATTCTGTCCTGACATACAGAGCTCTCATTCTGTCCTGACATATAGAGCTCTCATTCTGTCCTGACATATAGAGCTCTCATTTTGTCCTGGTGACATAAGTACCTCTCATTAGTCCTGATGACATACGGACCTCTCATTTTGTCCTGACATATAAAGCTCTCATTCTGTCCTGACATATAGAGCTCTCATTCTGTCCTGACATATAGAGCTCTCATTCTGTCCTGACATACAGAGCTCTCATTCTGTCCTGACATATAGAGCTCTCATTCTGTCCTGACATACAGAGCTCTCATTCTGTCCTGACATATAGAGCTCTCATTCTGTCCTGACATATAGAGCTCTCATTTTGTCCTGGTGACATAAGTACCTCTCATTAGTCCTGATGACATACGGACCTCTCATTTTGTCCTGACATATAAAGCTCTCATTCTGTCCTGACATATAGAGCTCTCATTCTGTCCTGACATATAGAGCTCTCATTCTGTCCTGACATACAGAGCTCTCATTCTGTCCTGACATACAGAGCTCTCATTTTGTCCTGGTGACATAAGTACCTCTCATTAGTCCTGATGACATACGGACCTCTCATTTTGTCCTGATGACATACAGATCTCTCATTTTGTCCTGATGACATACAGATCTCTCATTTTGTCCTCATGACATACAGAGCTCTCATTTTGTCCTGGCGACATACAGATCTCTCATTTTGCACAACGCCTTGACTCGGGGTACATTTTAATTTTGTATGAATCAAATTCTGAGAGAACTTAGTGACTAAAATAGGGCCAGCAATAGAAAAATACAGCAAATAAATATGTGTGTTGGGGGGGGGGGTCTCAATAAGTTGGATGTGTCATACAATTTACAATGGGGTCATAATAAATATATGAAAAATGAATTATGGCTGTCCTGCAATGGATTATTGGAGTAAGGAAACGAGTACAGAACCACCAAAAGCATACACTTTCAACAACGATGTTGTCAAACAATAATGTAGCCCTAAACGATACATTGGATATTCTGGCCAAATTTGTAAGCAAAAAAAGAGCCTTGGGTATATACATCCCTCCACGGTATTTTGCGTAGACACCCCTCCAAAGTATTTGATGTAGACACCCCTCCAAGGTTGCCAAGGTCAAACGTCCGTAACTTTACGGATAATCCGCTAAAATTTAGATAAAATGACTAGTCTAAAAGTGCGTACAATTGAGATATCTCAGTATTTGTGATTTCTTCTTGCTTGCTATTATAGGGATCATAATCGGGGAAAGGGGGTATTTCAGCACTGATGAGATTGCTATGCAACTAACTTTATAAAATGGACTTAAACCTTATAGTAATAGCATATTGTCATATATATAGTGATTCATATAGTTAAGCACAGTCATAAAGATATCTGAAAATTATTTTTTTTAATATTTGTCAAGTTAATTTTAAAAATATTTTCGTAAAATAATTGGTTGTCCGTAAGCATTGTGTAGATTTAGAAAACTTATCAGTAAATTTTATTTCTATTGAGTTGGCAACCTTGTAGCCATACGCCCCCCCCCCCCACACACACACACTACACACAATCAACCAGGTATAATATGTCTCTTAAAAAGAAAAAAAAAACTTTGACTAGGCGAATTTTAATTAAGTCTAAATATCATTATTTGATTGAATTTAGAATTATTTAATGGTATTTATATCGTTTCTACACTTTAATTCAGAATTTTGACATTTTTGTTTTTTTTAGTAGAGTAGACTCTTCACGTAGTTTTGAATCGTCTGATGCAGCTGTGACATAATGAAAAATATATTTTTTTACAGATTGTGTGTGAATGCTTATGTTTTTGATATTCCAATGTTGCCGTTCTTTGGTTGGCATTTGATGCGCACTGCGAAAATAATAGTAATTATAATTGTTAATTTTGAACTAATACATGTTGTGCCTTATGACTTATGAACTTGTCAATAACACAAGTACAGGTATTTTAGCATAATACCAGTTTATCTATGCTTCCATTTCCATTCAATAGTTGTTCATTTAATATTTTCTTAAGAAGGCCTTTAAAGGCGAGGAAGCTCCTCAAATAAAGGGGATGAAACTCTCAAAAACTTTTGTTTTATTTGTTCTATAGTTAGGATAGACATGTACATAGCAAATATACTAACTGTTGTGGGACAGGGCTGTGTCTGTAAAAGTTAAATGCCTTACTTGACATACGTGACAACAATAGAATAAATTATGTAATATAGTATCCAGATAACTATCCAATTTAAACATGTCATATGTGTTAGTCTTTCATTTAATCATTCTAATATTCAAGTTTTCTTGAATTACCTGGTCATTCAGTAACACACAGTGATTGATGATTGTTACCTACTTGTCATTCAGAAAAAGTGATTTTGTTTGTTTTTGATTGAGCAAACAGAAATAAAATATTTTGTTAATGGTTACTACTTTTAAATCTAGCGTAAACAATGATAATATACATAGAATTATTCAAGTAGTAAGTATGTGTATAAAAGATTATGTTGATACCTTGTTTGAAGGTGTAAAATATACAAATGGCATGGCATTTAATCACATTATTAATGATTTATTTGTAACTCTTGATCTTACAAATTTAATTTTTTAATTGATAAGGATATTTAACCTTATAATGATGTTTATACATGTTTATTATTTAATAAAGTGTGATTCTAATAGACATAGAAAATTGGTATTTTTTAAAATTATTCATTTCATTTCTTTAAAATTTCTTTTCTGTTTTGTTATTCATAAGATAAAGAAATAATGTAAATAAACAAGAGCTTTGAATGAGTTTCACAACAGTCACACATTAACAATGAGATATTATGCTTCCTCAATACATTTTCATGCAATTGATTATTTTGAGGAGTTCAGAAAAACCTGGTAAAATAAAAAACATATCAAACATGTAAAACAATTTAAACTATAAGCATTGATGGACGCAAACAAGTGGGATGTAATTATACTATATTATAAAGATATTTGATCAGTTAAAATACATTGCTCAGCTGTACACTTAATTAAACATATCTCAGATATAAACAGCAGAAAGAGATAAGTAATTAAAGTGGAGTAATTAGTTTTTATATTGGCAATTAAGCAGTTTTACAGCTTTTCAAAACATACTGCTTGTTTCTTCCTTATTCCAGGGAATGATTTTAGGGAACATGAATTAGTTGTTACCGTAAAATAACTGACTGACATGCTTAACTAATGTTATTTATGGGCTACACTTGTGCTGCCCAACCCGATATTCTAGTTAATAGGTGACCAACTGAATTTAGGATACCAGTTGTTTACTAGTTACCAAGCTTGTCAAACAGGCTAACAAATCCAAACTTCAACTGTTCTTTGGAACTCATATTGACTCATTAAGTCCACACAAAACGTACACCCTGAATTATGGGCTGGGAGTGATGAGATCTGCTTCACTATTTCAACATGGAGACAATTCACACTTTTACTTGCTATACATCATAGGGGTTGTCTATTATTTACGACAACAATTTTCACTCAATTTTTGACCCCCTTCCCCCTTGTGAACACTGTCAAACTTTCAATTACCCCCCAAAAAAAACACAATTAAAATGAAGAATATATAATATAAATAAATGTATAAATACATTTTACTTTGTGCTGATGTATTTTAATGACACAAAATTGTAGGAAAATTTTGTTATTACATCTTTTCCTTGTTAATCAACAAGTTAAAACGTTTTTACACTTAAATTTTATATTGCAGAATCAATTAAAATGTTGTTAAATACTAAATGAAAAGGTTGTTAAAGGGGCTAATTTCTTATGCTCAAGAGGGCATTGTCGATGCTGTTGCCCTGCTTTTTCAACAAGACTTGTGATGCAAAATAGATGTTATATATTTTGCAAATCCGTTCAAGCAGTGATGTTATTATTGTTACTTACTTTACTTTAACCCTATATTCTCAAAATATCGTATTCCTACTCTATCAACATCAATTATCTTGGCTGCACATGACATTTGAACCTTGTTCTTGTTCTATACTTTCAAGATGATTGCAAACATATCGCCCTAGTCATTTGCGACAAACAGAATCTATAGGTGAAGAGAAGCCAACTTTTGACTTCTCTTGCTCTAACATTCTGACCATCCACCTGCAGTGCACAGACAGACACACATTAAATAAATCTTATATTGTTAAAAGTTTAAAAAATTATATGACTATTTACACTCATTTACACTTATAAATTTTTTAAAGTAATGTAATAACCAGTCAATTTTCAAGATTAATATTTGAATAGAGAATATACGATTGTTGATCTCAACTTTTCTACCCCCCCCCCCCCAACCTTTTCCCACTTGTCAACAACTGTCAAACATTTCCAAACCCCCGACCCCCCTCATTTTGTTGACATAATTAATGGACGCCCCCATATGGAAATAAATTAAATACTCTTTATTTAAATTACATTAATTAAAAAAAAAAAAAAAACAGGGGGCAAATATTAAAATGTTGCTTCACAAAAGGTGATAAGCATCCAACATCAACATGAAATAAGGTTACCCAATGTTAAATATTCAGACCATTTACTTTTAAAAAAAATCCCAACTAGGAAGTCTCTAGATATAACATTGTTGATTATTCTTTTTTTAAAAAGAATTTCAAATTATTCATAATTACAAACTACTGGGCAACGATGTCAAGTACCTGACTACAAATATAAATAAAAGCTCCTGAAACTACTTCTAAAACCTACTGAGCTCAAGGAAGGATGAAGGCTTGAAGAGTGTTTAACAATTGAAAGGGGGAGGGAAAGACTAAAAGCTCTTGTCATAAAGCTAACAGAACTACCAGCGTTATTGAAGTTCTAAATAAATAACCACATGAATTTCGTGAAAATTAATGCAAATACTCTCTGAGGTCAGGATCTTATGTAAACTAGGTCAAATTTTTATAACTATTATTATTGTCAATGTTTTCTTAAACGAAACTTGCATTTTTGAAAGATTTATAAAACATATTTACCGAATTATGTGAACAGATTGTTTTTTTTTTAAATAAAGAGACTATTTTAGTTTCCCTAGAGATGAACATTTTGGTAAGGGAAATTTGAAATCATAAAAATAAGTGCTCCTTTTATTTAGAAAAGCTCTGAACTCTTAAGTAAATTTGAATGCTGCTCTTAAGTAAACCCACCCATCCCTTAACTCTCTAGCCTTTTATACAGCCTCCATAACTTCAGTCCTAGAAAGCTTGACACAAGAACATCAGTTTCTAGTTCTTGGCCTATTGCTATGGCCGTGTTAGTTTTGCAGCTGGCATGTTTAAAATAAGAAGCAAAAAAAAAAAACTTTTCAACTGTAACCAGCAGCTTGTACAAATATTCAGCAAGTGCAAATATCTTGACATACGTATATTTCAAAACAAGTAGCCTATAAGAATCTCACCTCGATGACAGCTTCAATTTTATCACTTTAAAAGACTCCTATCTTAAATCATAACACGAACTCTGAGCCAAATAGAGATGAATGGGGAACTTAAGTTTCTAGTTATAATGTGTGTCTGCACAGACTGTGAAAGATTAAATTTGTAAAATCTATAACTAACATCTGGAGCAGACATTCAGAATGGGAGCAAGGATGATTTGATTTTATGGTATCCATTGTGTGTTGAAATCCGTTATTGTTGGCCACATCTTTGTGTGATGTTGAAGTTCATTATTGCTGATCTCATCTTTGTGTGATGTTGAAGTCCATTATTAACTCCGCCAAGGCCGGTCCCAAGCCCGGGTGCAAAAGGAGGGGGGATGGCGTGAGGCTACCTCACCCGTAAAAACAAATTGCTACAGAAACGCGAACAAGAAAAAAACAACAAATTTCAGCCCTGAGAAGAGAGGGCTCTTCTTCTCCAAGAGGAGCTATGAAGCCTTGTGGCCAAACCCAGACTATACTGGAAGCCTAAGAACCGAAGACCTTCCTTTCTAAGGAAACAAACATAGGCACGTGGAACGTCAGAACCATGTATGAAACAGGGAAAGCCGCCCATGGCACAGGATGCATTGATTGGATGGGAAAGCCCATGGCACAGGATGCAATGATTGGATGGGAAGCCCATGTAGGCGAGAGGAATGAGAACGGAGAAAGACTAGCAGACTTCTGCGCAACAAATGAGCTTGTTATCGGAGGCAGCGAATTTCAACATAAAAACATCCACAAGATAACATGGGTATCCCCGGACAACAAAACCCAAAACCAAACTGATCACATATGTATTAACAAAAAATTTAGAAAGTCTCTACAAGATGTACGAACAAAAAGAGGATCAGATGTCGCATCCGATCATCATCTTGTTTGGGCAAGACTCAAGTTAAAGTTGAAGAATAACTGGGAACCGCCAACTGCTAAGCGAACAAAATTCAATGTAGCACTTTTGGTAAATGAGCAAGCAGAAAAGAGAGGAATTCAGTGCTACCTTAAGGAATAAGTTCCAAGCACTGGAAGACCAAACAGAAGATGACCAAGTAGAACATAAATGGCAAAATATAAAGTCGTCTGTAACATCCACTTGCCAAGAAGTTGTAGGATCAGTGAATCAAAAACACAAAGACTGGCTCTCACTCAACCCACTGCAAAAAATAAAAGAGAGAAAAGAAATGAAAGGTGTAGTTAACAGCAGCCGCACCAGGGCGGAGAAATCGAAAGCGCAAGAGAAATATAAAGAAGCAAACGAAAAGGTAAAAAACAGCATAAAACAAAATAAAAAATGCTTACATAGATGGCCTAGTATCAACAGCAGAAGAAGCAGCCAGGAAGGGCAACCTGAAAGAGCTCTACGATATAACAAGGAAGCTGTCGGGGAGATACAAAAGGCCGGAGAGACCTGTCAAAGATAGAGAAGGTAGATCAATAACAGAAAGTAAAGAGCAACAAAAAAAGATGGGTGAAATACTTTAAAGAACTATTAAACAGACACACCAGACATACAACCAGCAAAGGAAGACTTACAAATAGAAGAAAGCGCACCAAATAAGGAAGAAATAGCTGTGGCCATCAAACAGCTCAAATTAGGGAAAGCACCGGGACCGGACAACATCACAGCAGAGATGATGAGAGCTGATATAAATACAATAGTCAATATGCTGCACCCTCTGTTTGAAAAGATATGGGAAGAAGAGAGAGTTCCAAAAGATTGGAAAGAAAGATACCTCATCAAGATACCGAAGAAGGGGGATCTCAGCAATTGTGCAATCTACAGAGGAATCACGCTGGTGTCTGTACCAGGAAAGGTCGTTAACAGAATTATTTTGAATAGAATGAAAGACCAGGTCGACATGCAGCTACTATATCAACAGGCTGGATTCCGCCAAAACAGATCATGCACAGATCAAATTGCAGCACTGAAAATCATTTTGGAACAGTCCATCGAATGGAACTCCCCCCTATACATAAATTTTATAGATTACGAAAAGGCATTTGATAGCCTGGACCGACAAACATTGTGGAAACTTCTTCGGCACTATGGAGTACCATGGAAATTAGTCAGGATCATTCAGAGCTCTTTTGAAGAAATGACATGCAGGGTGGTCCACGAAGGTAGACTCGCAGATGCCTTTACAGTCGAAACAGGAGTCAGACAAGGATGCCTTTTGTCCCCATTTCTATTCATCCTTGACATTGACTGGATAAAGAAAAAATCCACAGACAAAAAAAAAAGGAATGGGATACAGTGGACACTCTGGGAACAACTGAATGACCTAGACTTTGCAGACGACATTGCACTTCTGTCCCACAACCAGCAACAAATGCAGGAAAAGACAAAAGATGTAGCCACCTTTTCATCACAGCTCGGACTCAATATAAATAAAAGCAAGACGAAAATCATGAAGGTAAACTCATCCAACCAAGAGCATATCTGTCTGGAAGGAAAGGCACTGGAAGAAGTGGAGTCCTTCAATTACTTAGGCAGCACCACAGACACAAACGGCGGATCCGACGCGGACGTAAGGTCTAGAATTGGAAAAGCTAGATCAGCATTTGTGTTATTAAAGAAAATATGGGAGTCAAACCAGCTGAAACTTCAAACCAAAGTCAGAATCTTCAACACAAATGTCAAAACAGTCCTACTTTATGGAGCAGAATCGTGGAAAACATCAGCAAGCATAACGCAGAAAGTGCAGACATTCATAAACACATGCCTTAGAAAGATCCTTAACATCAAATGGCCAAATACCATCACCAACAAAGATCTATTAGAAAGGACATACCAGGTGCCCATTGATGAAGACATCATAAAGAAAAGACGGAGGTGGATTGGGCATACTCTCAGAAAACCCCCAGATAGCACCACCAGACAATTCCTAACATGGAATCCACAGGGAAAAAGAAAGAGAGGAAGACCTAAGAATAAATGGAGACGCGAGCTAGAGACAGACACGCAAAATATAGGATACACCTGGAAGCAATTGAAAGGAAAGCACAGGACCGGGATGAGTGGAAAATTCTTGTGGACGGCCTGTGCCCCAGACGGGGTAAAAAGGCATAAGAAGAAGAAGAAAGAAGTCCATTATTGCTTATTTCATCTTTGTGTGATGTTGAAGTCCATTATTGCTGATCACATCTTTGTGTGATGTTGAAGTCCATTATTGCTGGTCACATCTTTGTGTGATGTTGAAGTCCATTATTGCTGATCACATCTTTGTGTGATGTTGAAGTCCATTATTGCTGATCACATCTTTGTGTGATGTTGAAGTCCATTATTGCTGATCACATCTTTGTGTGATGTTGAAGTCCATTATTGCTGGTCACATTTATAATTTATTGACAGCGGGTCATAGCCAAAAACATTTAACTTTTATTCAGTATTATGGGGAGGCTATGTGGCTATTTTAGAGTAACATGAATTCAATTTATTTGCTTTTAGCTATTTCTTTTATTATTTGACAACCGTAACTTTGGCATGCAAATCAGTGCGAAAAAGACAAAAATGATGACAAATAGCACCACTGGCATCGCCACATAAATTAAGGTCGGTGAGGAAAGATTAGAGACAGTTGGCCGCTTCAAGTACCTCGGAGCAATAGCCTCGGAAGAAGGCTCCAAGCCCGAATTGATGGCCAGGATTGCGCAGACCACAACAGCACTAAAGAGGCTCAAGAAAATATGGAACGACAAATATATAGCCCCAGCACCAAAATCAGGCTGATGCGCTCATTAATCCTCTCCATTTTCTTATATGCCTGTGAGTCCTGGACATTTACAGCAGAACTTGAAAGGAAAATAAAGGCGATGGAGATGAGATGTTTCAGAGGCATTCTTAGCATCTGCTATAGATACCATATCACCAACAAACAAGTGAAGGAAAAGATTCGTCCTCCTGGTGTCTGTAAAAAAGCGCAAACTTGAGTGGTATGGCCACGTGACCAGAAAACAAGGGCTCGCATACAGGGCACAACTAGAGGAGGAAGAAGACAGAGAAAAAGAAGGGAAGATAACATCAAAGAGTGAACAGGATTAAAACTAGGCGATGCTATGCGTAGTGCAGAAGACTGAGAGGAATGGAGAAGGATAGTTTTCATGTCATCTGTGACGCCCCAATGGTCCAAGGATTACGGGACATGATGATGATGATGAATGTTCAGTAAGGCACAGCACTCATGGCCATTTGAAACAAATAGGTTCAGGTTGAACTAAAGTGTGCTATATTTCTAATTTAAAACTCACTTTTCAGCAAGGAATAAAATGATATCTTTTCTTGTTCTTACCAGTAAATTTTATTAAAAACTTTTTTATTACTTCTTCACACATACATATTGTGTCATTTGCATCAAAAAAATTTCTTGATCCGAGGGACTTCTGTTTTAACTGACAGGGCTAATATATAGCTGCTCACAAATGTCAACTAAACTTGTTTTCTTCCAGTCTATCATAGTATAATATTGTTGGCTATGTATTGAACTATATTAAAGTTTGGTGTGTATGATCAAATAGAAATCTGAAGTATAATTATTCTTTGTGTAACATACATTTTGTGAACCTATTATTTCTCTATTGCACACAGTGTTGACCAAATGAAGAATATTGCAATGTAGAAATAAAATGCTTTTAAATCGAGCAATTTTAAGGTGGATTCCGTGGAATGCATGGGGTAATTTGGTGGCAGTATTTTTTTTAATTTTCTGACTTTACAAAAAAAACAACACATTACAAACTTTTTAAAAACTTCTTCAGCCATAAATTTTAACTTTTTTTCATGCATTACTACTAGCTAAAACCCCCAAATATTTAATTATCAAATAGCCAAAGATATTAAAATTTTCATGGTGCATCTATTTTATTGGAGATGTCCAATAATGTTACATAAATCAGAAGCATGGTGCTTAGGAAAGCAAGGAGATCAACATTTTGTTGTTAGTTGTAAAATAATATAAAGTTTGAATTTCTGTAACTTCATTCTGAAACTAGACTATACTTTATTGGCCTGGTGAATGCTGCAGTTTGATAAACAACGAACTGGGTGATGTTGAAACAATATAACCGGGTGATGTTGAAACAATATAACCGGGTGATGTTGAAACAATATAACTGGGTGATGTTGAAACAATATAACCGGGTGATGTTGAAACGATATAACCGGGTGATGTTGAAACGATATAACCGGGTGATGTTGAAACAATATAACCGGGTGATGTTGAAACAATATAACCGGGTGATGTTGAAACAACATTACCGGGTGATGTTGAAACAATATTACCGGGTGATGTTGAAACAATTCAACAGGTTTGAAGACTTTGCCGATATAAAACATGTACAAAATAAAAATTTGAAATAAAACACACAAAAAACGTTTTTTTGTTGATTCGTTAGGTATAATATATATTTTGTGGAATTATTACATTCTATGTTGCTTTTCGTTATTACAGTATGCATTATAACAGTATAGATTAGATAAAGGAATGTTGACAATGAAGTGTATAAGATATAATCAATATGTCAATGATACAAAATGGCATGTTTATTAAGACAGGCAGCTTGTCAAATCAGTTGCAGCAATTTTCTATGAGCAGATATGTGAGCATTCAAAAATAAATTCGGTGCATCTTATATGAGCAGACAATTTTTGCATCCTGGTACAAAGTACTTGATACCCTTCACAGAATATTAAAATAGTATTTCTAAATTTAGTTCTAAAAAGACAGCAAAAAGCGTGCCTTTACTTAAATGGGAGTTTGAGGTTTAAGCCCATCACTTCTGTGCTAGCAAAAAAAAAGGATGCCTCATCTGATATACATAATACAAACTAGTAATGATGTTTTTAGTATTTTTAGTAGGCAATTTCGATAGTGGGAAAATAAAATATAGAGAAATGTGACTAGAATTTAACTGAAACATTTTTGCAATATTTTAAATTGTTTCTTTAAAAAATGGTCATAGAAAATAAATTGATATGTTTTAATCTTATTACTGACTTGAAATGTCTTTAACTAGATGCTAGATCAGCTGTAAATGTTTAGTGGAAGTTACTGTGATGAGGGATGAGCTGTAAATATGAGGGGAAGTTACTGTGATGATGGATCAGCTGTAAATGTTTAGTGGAAGTTACTGTGATGATGGATCAGCTGTAAATATGAGGGGAAGTTACTGTGATGATGGATCAGCTGTAAATGTTTAGTGGAAGTTACTGTGATGATGGATCAGCTGTAAATGTTTAGTGGAAGTTACTGTGATGATGGATCAGCTGTAAATATGAGGGGAAGTTACTGTGATGATGGATCAGCTGTAAATATGAGGGGAAGTTACTGTGATGATGGATCAGCTGTAAATATGAGGGGAAGTTACTGTGATGATGGATCAGCTGTAAATGTTTAGTGGAAGTTACTGTGATGATGGATAGGATGTAAATATGGGAGATATGATGGAGATGACTAGGAGTACCTAGAATATTATAACATGAAAACTCAGCAGTTGGAGAGCTTTTTCATAACAGTGACATGATGCCAGTAAATCACTGGAACTTGTATACAAACACATACCTGGGAATCACTTACATTACATATATATGTTTCATTGACATAAAATCACATGTTATGCAGTTGAAGATTATGAATATGCAAAACATAATTACATGATTATAATAATATGGCTTAGAAATTTGAAATTAAAATTATTTTATTTTATTAAAAAAAATTAAATTTGCCACTAAGATATTATGCATAATAATTATTACACTGAATGCATAACAATTATTACACTGATTAAATTTAACACTATACAAGACAACACACTGGGATAAGTTGTTTGTACAATTACAACATTCCAGTATGTTTGGATTGGCAACACCACCTCATTATGCTTGGATTGACAGCACCGCATCATTATGCTTGGATTGACAGCACTGCCTCATTATATCTTATATACCAACATCAAGAATAATCAATGATCCTTTGAATAAGAAAAAATGTTATCAACAGAGAAATGGTTTGATGTAAAGTGACAGAATGTTAAGTCAATGCTCTAGTTGTACTACTGGGTCATATATTGAGCTATGGTTTTGTTTTACAGATGACGTTAACATCTCCGACCTAATTCAAGTAGGCCAGGCCCGTCAATCAGGCTCATTAATATATCTGGCAATGTAACTCTTTAGAATCCTCAGATCTGACGTGTGAGCACTATGCTACTATTGCTCCATGCAACTATTCATTATGCTACTATTGCTCCATGCAACTATTATGCCTATTTGAAAACTCATTGATTCCACGATGTTTATAAAGAATACCATGCTTCAAAAAGGGATTTAAATTAATGAACTAAGATTCAAAATAAATAACTAAAGGAATTTACTTATGAATGTGTGCAAATTATTTACAACAATTATATTATAATACAAAAAAATGGAAAAAGATCAACAGCAGCTGGGACTCCAAGCATGGAAAAGAAAAGCATCAGTCAGGTCTGAGTGGAAGGAAGTGGTGAGGCAGGCCAAAGCTCCACATGGGCCGTAGAGCCACTGGGATGGATGGATATTATATTTATATGAACATCGTTTTGATGAATCACACCAAGGGACGTAACCAAAGTTCTGTATGTGGAGGGGGTTTCACACAATGTGCAGTATCACATTAAATCAAGAGATTCATTAAGTTTGGCTGTCTACATTATGGAAGAACAATGATATTAATGATATTTACAGATCATAGACCTAGATCTTACTCACTCACCAAGAGTGATGAGAGGTGGGTGGTTCTTCTCCAGATAAGGGTCCAAGGTGTGGGGGTTCAAGGTGTGAGGGTCCAGGTCCAAGGTGTGGAGGTCCAAGGTGAGGGGATTCAAGTTGTGGGGGTTCAAGGTGTGGGGGCCCAAGGTGAGGTGGTCCAAGGTGTGGGGGTCCAAGGTGTGGTGGTCTAAGGTCTGGGGGTCCAAGGTGAGGAGGTCCAAGGTAAGTGGGTTCAAGGTGTGGGGATCCAGGTCCAAGGTGTGGGGATTCAAGGTGTGGGGTCCAAGGTGAGGGGATTGAAGATGAGGTGGTCCAAGGTGTGGGGGTCCAAGGTGTGGTGGTCCAAGGTCTGGGGTCCAAGGTGAGTGGGTTCAAGGTGTGGGGATCCAGGTCCAAAGGTGTGGGGGTCCAAGTTGTGGGGATTCAAGGTATGGGGGTCCAAGGTGAGGGGGTCCAAGGTGAGGGGATTCAAGTTGTGGGGGTCCAATGTGAAGGGGTCCAAGGTGAGGGGGTCCAAGGTGTGTGAGTCTGGAAATCCCTGCCCTGAACTCACATTCAACGACTTCTAGTTTGTGTTTTTAATGTTATAAACTAAATCCATACATTAATTCATATGTTAATCCATACATTAATCCATTTATTAATTTATATTTAAAAGCATATGCACATGATTAAAAAAAAATACAGACCAACAACAAAACTTGTTTAAAAGCAACAGTTTAAATATAAGATAAATTATTGTAAAAGTTTAGAGAAACATCTGGTCATTTGTGGAGTTGTTTTTTCTTTCCTAGAGGATAATTTTCCATATTATTATTATTATTATTTGTTGTCTTATATAGCGTGGTACCCCAGCCTAGGGCTAGGCTCACCGCGCTGTACATACAAATATTTAAAAAAGAGACATAATGGTGATATTAACATAAAATACATATATGTAATAAAGAACAGATGTATAGAGACAAAACAAAATCTAATGCATATTCACCCCATCCACACCAGAACTTTTATATGAGGGTTGCTTGTTTATGTTTTGATCTATAGATCTGGCATTGTATGTAAATGAATGTGTCAACCATTATTCGATAAAATGCCAAAACATGGCATTAAACAATGAATTAAAATAATTTAGAAATATGATTAACAAGTCTCAATGTATATTATGTTTACAAAAATGAAATATATAACAAGTTACTGTGATTATAGATCAGCAGTTAATATAAGGGGAAGTTACTGCGATGATAGAGTCACAGTAGATTTGAGGGGAAGGTACTGTGATGCCTTACATAAGAAGAATATATGATCTCTCTCAGTTTGTTCCACCACAATTTACAATTCTAGATGCAAATTTTACAATCTAAACACAAACGTTACAATCTGGACACAAATTAAAATAATCTCAAAGATGTTAACATCAGTTTTCTCAATTCATTCAAAAACAATTTTCACAGAAATAATTCACTCTTTAAAGTGCATATATGCCTGGTCTTTTAGCCAGGTATAAACTAGATTGTTTTATTTTTTTTATATTAAAATCTTATCCTTTACAAATTGAACAGATATGGTAAAAGATATTTTCATGCTTTATCACTTTATTTAAAAATAAAACAACGCCTTTTCAGTGAGGAGTCAGCCATGTTAGAATATTTGTTGTGTAACAAAACAACTTAATGAATAAATTGCTTTTAGCTGTTCATTTCAATATGAAGATATTTTTGCTTTCGATTTGCATTCGTGAAATATTTGTTTTTTTACCAATTCATGTCTCTAATAAGATATTTGGGACCAACTATTTATGACACCAATAATAACTTTTATAAATTAACAAACAATATTATTGTATGATATGGGAAAATGAAACAACCAACAGATCCCAGAACAGTAACAACCAACAGATCTCACAACACTGTAAATCACATATTAGCCGAGTGAAAGTATCGTTCACAACAAAGTGCAGTTTAAGCCAGGCTACCTGTGGGTGACCTCCTCTTGTTTAGCCTTTATGGGTTCAACATATGCTGGTTTTGTAGCTGCGTACGGTGAAGCAGGTGTTCCAATAATTATGAGCTGATGGTTATTGTAGAAAAGTCTCCACATACTCTTGTGAAAGCCCCTGACATCCAGATCCCACAAGTGCAGACATTTAGCCAGCACCTTCCACGTGTCAAAGTCAGTTGGTGATTCCATGCTGATGTAAACAGAGGATATTGCACTCTGGGGGGAAAAGAAATCCTTCAAGGTTATACAAAATGTACACACCATCATCATTGTGTGACAAAAAGTAATGTTGAAAGTTTTGATGGGATTCAAGAATGAAAAACAGAATGAGTTTAAGAAATACTAATTTAGTTTTTAAAAAAAAGAATTTTTAGGAAAATCCAGACTAACAGGAAGTTTAGGTGTCAATGAGTGGAGTCAAATATTTGTTGTAAACCAATGGACAGAAGGCCTAGTGATGTCTTATATTTGTTGTAAACCAATGAACAGAAGGCCTAGTGATAACTTATATTTGTTGTAAACCAATGGACAGAAGGCGTAGTGATAACTTATATTTGTTGTAAACCAATGGACAGAAGGCCTAGTGATAACTTATATTTGTTGTAAACCAATGGACAGAAGGCCTAGTGATAACTTATATTTGTTGTAAACCAATGAACAGAAGGCCTAGTGAAACCTGTTTGTAAATCCTATGCATGTTAATGTTAAGTATGCAGAGGCATACATGGACTAATTGCACCTGGGGGTGGAATAATTGCTGCCTGGGGATGGGCTAATTTCTGCCTGGGGGTGGGCTAAATGCTGCCTGGGGGTGGGCTAAATGTTGCCTGGGATGGGATAATTGCTGCCTGGGGGTGGGCTAATTGCTGCCTGGGGGTGGGCTAATTACTGCCTGGGGGTGGGCTCCCAGAAGTAAGACCCCCTAACACACAAAAGCAACTCATTTATATCTTGTAATATTAAACTCCAAAAGTGGCACTATGTTGATGGTGCAATGTGGACCTGTAGTTTCTCATGGCTTGATAGAAATATTTATAATTTGAACTGCCAAGACAATCCCACCCATTCTTACAGCATGATATCAAACTGAATGTGTCAAGTGTCCCATTCTTACAGCATGATGTCAAACTGAATGTGTCAAGTGTCCCATTCTTACAGCATGATATCAAACTGAATGTGTCAAGTGTCCCATTATTACAGCATGATATCAAACTGAATGTGTCAAGTGTCCCATTATTACAGCATGATATCAAACTGAATGTGTCAAGTCTCCCATTATTACAGCATGATATCAAACTGAATGTGTCAAGTGTCCCATTATTACAGCATGATATCAAACTGAATGTGTCAAGTGTCCCATTATTACAGCATGATATCAAACTGAATGTGTCAAGTGTCCCATTATTACAGCATGATATCAAACTGAATGTGTCAAGTGTCCCATTATTACAGCATGATATCAAACTGAATGTGTCAAGTGTCCCATTATTACAGCATGATATCAAACTGAATGTGTCAAGTGTCCCATTATTACAGCATGATATCAAACTGAATGTGTCAAGTGTCCCATTATTACAGCATGATATCAAACTGAATGTGTCAAGTGTCCCATTATTACAGCATGATATCAAACTGAATGTGTCAAGTGTCCCATTATTACAGCATGATATCAAACTGAATGTGTCAAGTGTCCCATTATTACAGCATGATATCAAACTGAATGTGTCAAGTGTCCCATTATTACAGCATGATATCAAACTGAATGTGTCAAGTGTCCCATTATTACAGCATGATATCAAACTGAATGTGTCAAGTGTCCCATTATTACAGCATGATATCAAACTGAATGTGTCAAGTGTCCCATTATTACAGCATGATATCAAACTGAATGTGTCAAGTGTCCCATTATTACAGCATGATATCAAACTGAATGTGTCAAGTGTCCCATTATTACAGCATAATATCAAACTGAATGTGTCAAGTGTCCCATTATTACAGCATGATATCAAACTGAATGTGTCAAGTGTCCCATTATTACAGCATGATATCAAACTGAATGTGTCAAGTGTCCCATTATTACAGCATGATATCAAACTGAATGTGTCAAGTGTCCCATTATTACAGCATGATATCAAACTGAATGTGTCAAGTGTCCCATTATTACAGCATGATATCAAACTGAATGTGTCAAGTGTCCCATTATTACAGCATGATATCAAACTGAATGTGTCAAGTGTCCCATTATTACAGCATGATATCAAACTGAATGTGTCAAGTGTCCCATTATTACAGCATGATATCAAACTGAATGTGTCAAGTGTCCCATTATTACAGCATGATATCAAACTGAATGTGTCAAGTGTCCCATTATTACAGCATGATATCAAACTGAATGTGTCAAGTGTCCCATTATTACAGCATGATATCAAACTGAATGTGTCAAGTGTCCCATTATTACAGCATGATATCAAACTGAATGTGTCAAGTGTCCCATTATTACAGCATGATATCAAACTGAATGTGTCAAGTGTCCCATTATTACAGCATGATATCAAACTGAATGTGTCAAGTGTCCCATTATTACAGCATGATATCAAACTGAATGTGTCAAGTGTCCCATTATTACAGCATGATATCAAACTGAATGTGTCAAGTGTCCCATTATTACAGCATGATATCAAACTGAATGTGTCAAGTGTCCCATTATTACAGCATGATATCAAACTGAATGTGTCAAGTGTCCCATTATTACAGCATGATATCAAACTGAATGTGTCAAGTGTCCCATTATTACAGCATGATATCAAACTGAATGTGTCAAGTGTCCCATTATTACAGCATGATATCAAACTGAATGTGTCAAGTGTCCCATTATTACAGCATGATATCAAACTGAATGTGTCAAGTGTCCCATTATTACAGCATGATATCAAACTGAATGTGTCAAGTGTCCCATTATTACAGCATGATATCAAACTGAATGTGTCAAGTGTCCCATTATTACAGCATGATATCAAACTGAATGTGTCAAGTGTCCCATTCTTACAGCATGATATCAAACTGAATGTGTCAAGTGTCCCATTATTACAGCATGATATCAAACTGAATGTGTCAAGTGTCCCATTATTACAGCATGATATCAAACTGAATGTGTCAAGTGTCCCATTATTACAGCATGATATCAAACTGAATGTGTCAAGTGTCCCATTATTACAGCATGATATCAAACTGAATGTGTCAAGTGTCCCATTATTACAGCATGATATCAAACTGAATGTGTCAAGTGTCCCATTATTACAGCATGATATCAAACTGAATGTTTCAAGTGTCCCATTATTACAGCATGATATCAAACTGAATGTGTCAAGTGTCCCATTCTTACAGCATGATATCAAACTGAATGTGTCAAGTGTCCCATTATTACAGCATGATATCAAACTGAATGTGTCAAGTGTCCCATTATTACAGCATGATATCAAACTGAATGTGTCAAGTGTCCCATTATTACAGCATGATATCAAACTGAATGTGTCAAGTGTCCCATTATTACAGCATGATATAAGACTGAATGGGTCAAGTATGTGAAGACATGATGAAACATACCTCTGGCAAATGACTATTATTACATTATTACAGCATGATATAATATTGACTGTGTTAAGTCTCCCATTATTACAGCATGATATAATATTGACTGTGTCAAGTGTCCCATTATTACAGCATGATATAAGACTGAATGGGTCAAGTATGTGAAGACATGATGAAACATACCTCTGGCAAATGACTATTATTACATTATTACAGCATGATATAATATTGACTGTGTCAAGTCTCCCATTATTACAGCATGATATAATATTGACTGTGTCAAGTGTCCCATTATTACAGCATGATATAAGACTGAATGGGTCAAGTATGTGAAGACATGATGAAACATACCTCTGGCAAATGACTATTATTACATTATTACAGCATGATATAATATTGACTGTGTCAAGTGTCCCATTATTACAGCATGATATAAGACTGAATGGGTCAAGTATGTGAAGACATGATGAAACATACCTCTGGCAAATGACTAGGAATAAAATCTTCACTGCATGGAAGTTTACTGTGGTCAATGGGATGGGCTTGGGCTATCAACTCTGATATCAGCTTTTCATAGTCATCTTTTTTCAACCTAAACACAAATGTGGCATTGATTAGAAACTTTAAAAAACACAAGGCTTTAAGAACATGTTACAACAGAATATCTTTTTAATTGGTCACCGCAATATCCTTGTTAACTTTTTACCATTTTCTATCACAATATTTATTCGTGCCATTCACAAGAATAAACCTAGCTTAAATCTACTTTTATATTCTTAACTACCTATTTTCCTAAATCTACTTTTATATTCTCACCCATCTGTTCTCCTTAATATACTTTTATATACTTACCTATCCATATTCCAAAATTGGCTTTTATATTCTTTCATCTTTATTTTCCTAAATCTACTTTAATATACTATGTATATTCCTCAATCTACTTTTTTTAAATTCTCATCTATCTATATTCATAAGTGTTCTTTTAAATTCTTTCTTATCTATTGTACCTAATCTGCTTTTATATTCTGACCTATTTACCTTAATCTATTTTTATATATTCACATATCTTTTTATCTACTTTTATATTCTTACCAATCTACTTTCCTAAATCTACTTTCATATACTTACCTATCTATATCTTTTAACTGAATTCCCCCTTCAGACAATAGAGAATGTTTCTTGAAATATATTTCCTGGAAATAGGGGTTCATATTGAGCCCCTTTGAGCCAAAGTGATAAGTGCGGCTTATGTCAGGGATGATGCATTCCCGGTCCTTGCGGATAGCTTGATTTCTCATCCACATATCCCAATCCCATTGCTGTAAGGAAATTTTGGGGACCTTATTTATTTCATTGGATTGTGAATCCTGAGTGGATGCAAGCAGATGGACGATGAAGATTTAAATTTAAAGAAAAGGTGAAAATTTCCCCCACCGTTAGGACAGTGTCTTAAAGCAATAACAATTTTAGATTGTCAGCGCTTCTAAACCAGGCCGGTCGATTATTTAGGCCCAGATGGGGGCTGGTCATTTGTTAAAGCCAATAGTTAAAAACATTTTTTGGTATTGAAATTTGGTGTATCTCTATGAAATTGTGTAAAATCTCTATAAAATTGTGTAAAATTATGAAAATGTGTAAAATCTCTTTGAAATTGTGTAAAATCTCTATGAAATTGTGTAAAATCTCTATGAAATTGTGTAAAATCTCTATGAAATCAAATGTGTAAAATCTCTATGAAATTGTGTAAAATCTCTATGAAATTGTGTAAAATCTCTATGAAATTGTGTAAAATCTCTATGAAATTGTGTAAAATTTCTATGAAATTGTGTAAAATATCTATGAAATTGTGTAAAATTATGAAATTGTGTAAAATCTCTATGAAATTGTGTAAAATCTCTATGAAATTGTGTAAAATCTCTATAAAATTGTGTAAAATCTCTATGAAATCAAATGTGTAAAATCTCTATGACATGTACATAATATTTTCTTGGCTCACTATTCAAATCCGTAAATTGCGAACGTCCAATCAAGTTTTAGTTCAAATATATCAGTATATAGATATACCCTCTTTCCATCAGTTCAAATATATCAATATATAGAGAGGCCCTCTTTCCATCACCTGCAAATAACATTATTGTTTTCTTCTCTTCTTTTCATTAATAGAATTTAACACAACATAATTAATAATATACCTTTTCTTGTGACCTACCCCAACTTTTACACAACATTATAGTACATATTTTATTGTGGTTTACGTTTACCCCAGCATTTGCACAACATCATGGCATACCTTTTCTGGTGTGGGCCATTGGGGCTCCAACTCATCTTTGTACAGAGAACGTTTCAGCATCCACCCCAGCCCCGGCATTGTTTCGATGCGATACAACATCCGGGGATCTTTGCAGGAATGATCATAGCCCTGATTGGTCAGTCAAATCAAGATTGGTAAGTTTACAAGCTAATTGTTTTATGATGGTCTCAATGACCTACTGAAATGACAGTTTGCTGTTTTATGATGGTCTCAATGACCTACTGAAATGACAGTTTGCTGTTTTATGATGGTCTCAATGACCTACTGAAATGACAGTTTGCTGTTTTCTGATGGTCTCAATGACCTACTGAAATGAAAGTTTGCTGTTTTATGATGGTCTCAATGACCTACTGAAATGACAGTTTGCTGTTTTCTGATGGTCTCAATGACCTACTGAAATGAAAGTTTGCTGTTTTCTGATGGTCTCAATGACCTACTGAAATGAAAGTTTGCTGTTTTATGATGGTCTCAATGACCTACTGAAATGACAGTTTGCTGTTTTCTGATGGTCTCAATGACCTACTGAAATGACAGTTTGCTGTTTTATGATGGTCTCAATGACCTACTGAAATGACAGTTTGCTGTTTTCTGATGGTCTCAATGACCTACTGAAATGAAAGTTTGCTGTTTTCTGATGGTCTCAATGACCTACTGAAATGACAGTTTGCTGTTTTCTGATGGTCTCAATGACCTACTGAAATGACAGTTTGCTGTTTTCTGATGGTCTCAATGACCTACTGAAATGACAGTTTGCTGTTTTATGATGGTCTCAATGACCTACTGAAATGACAGTTTGCTGTTTTCTGATGGTCTCAATGACCTACTGAAATGAAAGTTTGCTGTTTTATGATGGTCTCAATGACCTACTGAAATGACAGTTTGCTGTTTTCTGATGGTCTCAATGACCTACTGAAATGAAAGTTTGCTAATTGTTTAATAATGACCTCAATGACCTATTGAAATGACAGTTTGGTTGTGTTGCCAAGGCATCAGATTGATTTTCTCTCGATTCGCCTAATTCCATTGACATCAAAAAGATGAGTCACTTACCTGATCATTCCATGCTGATATACAGTAGAGGCTTGAGTCTTCATCCAGCAGATGTTTGGTTTGGCTAAAATAACTGTCAACAAGAGTTCAAAGTAACAATCATTACAAAAAGATGTCAAGGTAACAATCATTCCAGCAAGATTTTAACGTAACAATCATTCAAACTGTCAACAATCAAGGTAACAATCATTCAAACTGTCAACAATCAAGGTAACAATCATTCAACTGTCAACAATCAAGGTAACAATCATTCTAACTGTCAACAATCAAAGGTAACAATCATTCTAACTGTCAACAATCAAGGTAACAATCATTCTAACTGTCAACAATCAGGGTAACAATCATTCTAACTGTCAACAATCAAAGGTAAAAATCATTCTAACTGTCAACAATCAAGGTAACAATCATTCAAACTGTCAACAATCAAGGTAACAATCATTCAAACTGTCAACAATCAAGGTAACAATCATTCTAACTTGATGGCATTGAAAAAAAAGTCAAGATAAACAATGCAACTCTGCTTATGATAGTTAGCAAAAGTATCCAACAACCAATTATTTGTTCAAAAGATGACTACTGAAAACATGGCTGTGATGAGGTGGCAGCCAACAATTGTGTAAGGCAGACCTGCACAACTCAAAAAATAAGGCAGGCCTGCACAACTCAAAATATAAGGCAGACCTGCACAACTCAAAATATAAGGCAGGCCTGCACAACTCAAAATATAAGGCAGGCCGTAACTCCTTATGAAAAACTTGACAGAAAATAGGACAGGGAGGGGGGGGGGGGGGAAGCTTTTAAGAAAATAATAATAAAAGACAATACTTCGCGGGCCACAAAGTGGGTGGTGGCGTATGTTGTGCAGGCCTGGTGGTGTATGTTGTGCAGGCCTGGTGGCATATATTGTGCAGGCCTGGTGGCGTAAGTTGTGCAGGCCTGGTGGTGTATGTTGTGCAGGCCTGGTGGTGTATGTTGTGCAGGCCTGGTGGCGTATATTGTGCAGGCCTGGTGTAAGGTGATGTAAAACTTACTTGAAAAAATCTGGGGACACTGTCAGATCTTCTTCCACAACAATGGCGTACTGAGCTGTCTGAGGAGAGGATGGACATATGGATACAAACAGGTCTGAGAATGGGATGGACACATGGATACAAATGTATCTGAGAATAGGATGGACACATGGATACAAACATGTCTGATAAGATGGACACATAGTTACAAATGTGTCTGAGAATAAGATGGTCATATGGATACAAACATGTTTGAGAATAGGATGGACACATACATAGGAACAATGTGAAAATGCTTTTTATGTTAATTTATCATTTGAAGGAGATAAATAGTAAGTTTTAATACATTTTAATGACGCCATGCAAGATTTGTTTATTGTTGGAAGTCTAATTTTTAATGATTCCTCCTAATTTCACATCACAAAAATAATTTCTAATAATAAAGTCTAATTTCACATCACTAAAATACTTTCTAATAATAAAGTCTAATTTCACATCTATAATACTTTCTAATAATACAGTCTAATTTCACATCTAAAATACTTTCTAATAATACAGTCTAATTTCACATCTATAATACTTTCTAATAATACAGTCTAATTTCACATCTAAAATACTTTCTAATAATACAGTCTAATTTCACATCTAAAATACTTTCTAACGATACAGCCTAATTTCACATATATAATACTTTCTAATAGTACAGTCTAATTTCACATCTAAAATACTTTCTAATGATACAGTCTAATTTCACATCTATAATACTTTCTAATAATACAGTCTAATTTCACATCTAAAATACTTTCTAATGATACAGTCTAATTTCACATCTATAATACTTTCTAATGATACAGTCTAATTTCACATCTAAAATACTTTCTAATGATACAGTCAAATTTCACATCTATAATACTTTCTAATAATACAGTCTAATTTCACATCTAAAATACTTTCTAATGATACAGTCTAATTTCACATCTATAATACTTTCTAATAGTACAGTCTAATTTCACATCTAAAATACTTTCTAATGATACAGCCTAATTTCACATCTATAATACTTTCTAATAGTACAGTCTAATTTCACATCTAAAATACTTTCTAATGATACAGTCTAATTTCACATCTATAATACTTTCTAATGATACAGTCTAATTTCACATCTATAATACTTTCTAATGATGCAGTCTAATTTCACAACTATAATACTTTCTAATAGTACAGCCTAATTTCACATCTATAATACTTTCTAATGATACAGTCTAATTTCACCTCTAAAATACTTTCTAATAATACAGTCTAATTTCACATCTAAAATACTTTCTAATGATACAGTCTAATTTCACATCTAAAATACTTTCTAATAATACAGTCTAATTTCACATCTAAAATACTTTCTAATGATACAGCCTAATTTCACATATATAATACTTTCTAATAGTACAGTCTAATTTCACATCTAAAATACTTTCTAATGATACAGTCTAATTTCACATCTATAATACTTTCTAATAATACAGTCTAATTTCACATCTAAAATACTTTCTAATAGTACAGTCTAATTTCACATCTAAAATACTTTCTAATGATACAGTCTAATTTCACATCTAAAATACTTTCTAATGATACAGCCTAATTTCACATCTAAAATGCTTCATAACTTGATGAAATAAAATGTTTTGTTAAACAAATAGAAGCTCACTGGGTTTAAATTGAATGTGGCAGTAAGGCTTGCTTTGTAGTGCTGTGATATCCTGGCATTCTTCAGTCCTAACGGTGTATGCTGAATACCTCTCAAACCAAACAACTTTGTGATGGCATACGGTTCCTGCAATGGACAGGGTAAACAACACTATTGGCATAGGGTTCATACAATAGATGGGTTAAACAAAATATTGGCATAGGGTTCATACAATAGACAGGTTAAACAAAATATTGGCATAGGGTTCCGACAATGGACAGGTGACACTAACTATTGGCATAGATAGGGTTACTGCAACAGACATGTTACACAAAATATGGGCATAGTGCTCATACAATGGACAGGTTACACAACGCTATTGGCGTAGACAGGGTTACAGCAACAGACAGGTCACACAAACTATTGGCTTAGGGTTCCTGCAATTGACAAGGTACACGGGATATAAAATCCTAAATAAACCAAAAAGTTAAATACCTAAGGCCCTAACAATGAAAAACTTTTAACACAATTTTGTTCATCATTTAATTTATTTCATTAAATGAAATATTTGCACAGCAAGTGCTTCCAAAAAACTAGCTGATATCCTAGTTTGTGGTCCTGGCTTGCTGTCCTTTGCTTGTGGTCTTTAGCTTGTGGTCTTAAGCTTGTGGTCTTAAGCTTGTGGTCTTAAGCTTGTGGTCCTAAGCTAGTGGTCCTCAGCCAAGGACAGTGCTTAAACTTTACTGAAATTATCAAGTTTTTTTCAATAGCTAAATTGTAAGAAAATCAATTTTTTTTAAAAGAATAGTTTTCATACCTCAAAATAGCCATCAATAAATACAGTGACCATTTTAGGGTTAGCCCCTGGCACAGAGAGTAGAGTTTGTAACATTCTGTGGAACATAACAGAGTAGAGTTTGTAACATTCTTAGAATTTTAAAATCCCCTCAGAAAAGGTAGAGGAAAATATGATATTCAAATTTCAATACACTGATAAGAAACAACAATTTCTTTAAAATCATTTATTTTTCTGATGGGTTGGGACCGATTGCAATAAATTAACAGATTATGTTATTGTAAAATATATTTTTGTGCCCTATACAAATAATTTAGTGTGGTCCATTACTGTTTTGACAGCTATTTTTACCTGTACAAATAGTGTGGTCTATCACTGGCTATGACAGCTATTGGAATGTCAGAGATTTTGTTGTCCTGCAGCTGTTGAATATCAAAACAAGATGTTAATTCAACTTACAACCATTTATTAATTTGCCAGCTTGCAGATACATTAAGCTATCCTTACATACCAGGGTGTGCCTGCACTTAGGTAAAAGCTACATGGTGGCCTATGAAAAAGTAGCCAGACTCTGGCAATATATTGTAGTAACAAGATGAACGAGCGAGTGGCTTGTTTTCATTAACCCACACGTTGAAAGTGTTCCTAGCATTCCAGTTACCAGCATGTGGAAACTTGTAAGTGTTCCTACCATTCCAGTTACCAGCATGTGGAAACTTGTAAGTGTTCCTAGCATCCCAGTTACCAGCATGTGGAAACTTGTAAGTGTTCCTACCATTCCAGTTACCAGCATGTGGAAACTTGTAAGTGTTCCTAGCATCCCAGTTACCAGCATGTGGAAACTTGTAAGTGTTCCTACCATTCCAGTTACCAGCATGTGGAAACTTGTAAGTGTTCCTACCATTCCAGTTACCAGCATGTGGAAACTTGTAAGTGTTCCTAGCATTTCAGTTACCAGCATGTGGAAACTTGTAAGTGTTCCTACCATTCCAGTTACCAGCATGTGGAAACTTGTAAGTGTTCCTACCATTCCAGTTACCAGCATGTGGAAACTTGTAAGTGTTCCTGGCATTCCAGTTACCAGCATGTGGAAACTTGTAAGTGTTCCTGGCATCCCAGTTACCAGCATGTGGAAACTTGTAAGTGTTCCTACCATTCCAGTTACCAGCATGTGGAAACTTGTAAGTGTTCCTACCATTCCAGTTACCAGCATGTGGAAACTTGTAAGTGTTCCTAGCATCCCAGTTACCAGCATGTGGAAACTTGTAAGTGTTCCTACCATTCCAGTTACCAGCATGTGGAAACTTGTAAGTGTTCCTACCATTCCAGTTACCAGCATGTGGAAACTTGTAAGTGTTCCTACCATTCCAGTTACCAGCATGTGGAAACTTGTAAGTGTTCCTAGCATCCCAGTTACCAGCATGTGGAAACTTGTAAGTGTTCCTGGCATCCCAGTTACCAGCATGTGGAAACTTGTAAGTGTTCCTGGCATCCCAGTTACCAGCATGTGGAAGCTTGTAAGTGTTCCTGGCATTCCAGTTACCAGCATGTGGAAACTTGTAAGTGTTCCTACCATTCCAGTTACCAGCATGTGGAAACTTGTAAGTGTTCCTAGCATCCCAGTTACCAGCATGTGGAAACTTGTAAGTGTTCCTGGCATCCAAGTTACCAGCATGTAGAAACTTGTAAGTGTTCCTGGCATTCCAGTTACCAGCATGGGGAAACTTGTAAGTGTTCCTGGCATCCCAGTTACCAGCATGTGGAAACTTGTAAGTGTTCCTGGCATCCCAGTTACCAGCATGTGGAAACTTGTAAGTGTTCCTGGCATTCCAGTTACCAGCATGTGGAAACTTGTAAGTGTTCCTGGCATCCCAGTTACCAGCATGTGGAAACTTGTAAGTGTTCCTAGCATTCCAGTTACCAGCATGTGGAAACTTGTAAGTGTTCCTACCATTCCAGTTACCAGCATGTGGAAACTTGTAAGTGTTCCTAGCATCCCAGTTACCAGCATGTGGAAACTTGTAAGTGTTCCTACCATTCCAGTTACCAGCATGTGGAAACTTGTAAGTGTTCCTGGCATCCCAGTTACCAGCATGTGGAAACTTGTAAGTGTTCCTACCATTCCAGTTACCAGCATGTGGAAACTTGCTGGTAGGTCCCAAAAAAAAAAAAAAAAAATTCATTTGCTTATTTATCTTGTCATACTATTGCCCAAGGCAGACCACCCTGCATTTTAAATTTTGATTCTGAATGTAAAGTTGATAATTCTTACTCAATTATAAAGACATCTAGTTATGGCCTGTCAAACAATGGCGGTGGCAATGAGTGAACTTCCCATCTTATTAAGTTACTTGACACAACATGCACTCAAGCAACACACTTTATAAGAATCCCAAATAGTGCTAAAACTAACCCCCCCCCTCCCCCCGCCCTTTGACTATATTAATATTCTAAGATGCCAACCACCATTTATACCACAGATTTATACCACCATTTATACCACAGATTTATACCACAGATTTATACCACAGATTTATACCACAGATTTATACCACAGATTTATACCACAGATTTATAAGACCATATTAAAATTGCAACAATTTCCATAAAACAAAAGAGAATGTAAAGCAGAGAATGTAAAGCAGAGAATGTAAAGCAGAGAATGTAAAGCAGAGAATGTAAAGCAGAGAATGTAAAGCAGAGAATGTAAAGCAGAGAATGTAAAGCAGAGAATGTAAAGCAGAGAATGTAAAGCAGAGAATGTAAAGCAGAGAATGTAAAGCAGAGAATGTAAAGCAGAGAATAAAAAACAGAGAATGTAAAGCAGAGAATGTAAAGCAGAGAATGTAAAGCAGAGAATGTAAAGCAGAGAATGTAAAGCAGAGAATGTAAAGCAGAGAATGTAAAGCAGAGAATGTAAAGCAGAGAATGTAAAGCAGAGAATGTAAAGCAGCACACACACTTGCTGTATTTAAACAAATCTCATTGGGCACAGTTATTGGGAACTTAACCATGTGAAATCAGCGCCATCTGGCAGTCTTAGTGACTTTGTTACATGGAGAATTATATGTTTTGATAAAAACCCACTCAAGAAAGACAATTATAATTTGTGGATATAAATTGTGAACTCACTTTGTCAGGCTGGAAACTGATTGGAGCGGGGCCCTCACAGTTACACACACTTCCATAACCTTCGACCTTGCTGCAGAAGCCTTTTCTTCTTTTGCCTTCTTCATTGTCTGGCCAAGAGCATTCACTTCCTGGAAATATTCAGTTAACATTAGAAATGAGCAGCATTTGTTTTTTTACTTTTTACATTCCATTTACTTCCCTCACGGATATTAAATTACAACTAATTTATATTTTTATTTAATTCCGTTTTTACAGTTGTTTGTTCGCTCATGAAGGCTTCTTGACGACACATTCGTTGTTTTTGATGCGTTCCCCTTTTCAGGTTTTCCCATTTTCTGTTTCACTCATTTCCTTTTTTTGTTAACCTGATTGCAGCCTCTCTCTCCCCCCCGATTACCTAATATTGTAAAGTTTTTATGGCCTCACCCAAAGGAACTCAAGCACAATGCTAAATTGAACAAAATAATTGAGTATGGCAAATCAATCAAAGTAGCACAATAGAAATGCACTTAGTCCAATAAATGAATACCTCCTGCTTCAACAAGTGGTACCTCCACTTTCAGCTCCACTCTCTCTCCCCATGAGTTTAAATTAGCCGCTTTGCTATGTTTTTCTCCAATCTTTACACCTGCAAGGAAAAAACAAAGCAAGTGACAAACAAACAAAATAAGTTGAAAAAGTATGACTAGAGCCATAGCTTTGTTTTAAAAAAAATTGAACCCACTGACTCTATGTTCACATATACCTATAAAACTAATCACCAATCTCCACACAAAACCAATCACCAATCTACCCATACAACTAATCACCAATCTGCCCATACAACTAATCACCAATCTGCCCATACAACTAATCACCAATCTACCCATACAACTAATCACCAATCTGCCCATACAACTAATCACCAATCTGCCCATACAACTAATCACCAATCTACCCATACAACTAATCACCAATCTGCCCATACAACTAATCACCAATCTGCCCATATAACTAATCACCAATCTGCCCATACAACTAATCACCAATCTGCCCATATAACTAATCACCAATCTGCCCATACAACTAATCACCAATCTGCCCATACAACTAATCACCAATCTGCCCATACAACTAATCACCAATCTGCCCATATAACTAATCACCAATCTGCCCATACAACTAATCACCAATCTGCCCATACAACTAATCACCAATCTGCCCATATAACTAATCACCAATCTGCCCATACAACCAATCACCAATCTGCCCATACAACTAATCACCAATCTGCCCATACAACCAATCACCAATCTGCCCATACAACCAATCACCAATCTGCCCATATAACTAATCACCAATCTCCACACAAAACCAATCACCAATCTACTTATAAAACCAATCACCACTCTACTTATAAAACCAATCACCAATCTACCCATACAACCAATCACCAATCTACCCATACAACTAATCATCAATCTCCACACAAAACCAATCACCAATCTACCCATAAAATCAATACTAATCTACCCTTGCCAAATTCCAAAGTAAAACAAATAAACCGAGTTCCTTCTTACCTCCCTTTACAGCCACAAACGCCCACATGTCCCTGTATCCTAGGCTGGTTGCATCCTCACTGCCTAAAGTCTTGAGAAAATCCCGAGCTGGCGCCTTGAGTTGGAATGATCCCTCATCCTGAACAAGTCATTAACAAAGACATTGGGATAATTAGGATCATTTTCATAACTGTTCTTGATCAATATTCCACGAGTTCTATTAATAACTTACTGTATATTTTCTCAGCTACTGGCTCCTTCTGAATATTGTGTGTGATGGGATTCCCCAACTCCAGTATGATCTTACTATAAATAGAATTAAAACTCAACTACCATCACATTTTTATAATTTATTTTTATCTTCACAATTTAATTAGACTACCTTGAAGGTGTTACTGCAAGTTGTAAGCTAAAAAATCTCAGGTATTTGAAATATAAGTGGCTTCATCATCATCATCATCAGGTCCCGTAGTCCTTCGACCGTTGGGGCGCCACAGATGACATGTACACTATTCTTCTCCATTCCTCTCGGTCTTCTGCCCTACGCACAGCATCGCCTAGTTTTAATCCCGTCCATTCTTTGATATTATCTTCCCATCTTTTTCTTTGTCTTCCTCTTCTTCTCCCTCCTCTAGTAGTGCCCTGCAAGATCTCTTTGGCGATACCACTCAAGTTTGCGCTTTTTAACAGACGTCAGGAGGTCATCGTATTGCCCAATTGCCTGACGAATCCTTTCTTTTATTTGCTCATTGGTGATGTGGTCTCTATAGCAGATGCCAAGAATGCCTCTGTAACATCTCATCTCATCATAAGTGGCTTACACATTATTATTAAAACCCTAGCACTATTATCATTTGAATATTATTTTAAAAGAGATCTCATGAACTTGAAGTTATAAAATAAAGGTTTAAGAGCAGACCTTAATGGCAAAGACTACTATCCTCCCTTTTGAAACCATGTTTAAGAATAAGACCATGGCGTCATCCTCCTGTTGGCTGTATGTATCAAATACTCTCTTAGCCATGATGCTACCCTGAAAATTTTATAATAAACAAAAAGATCACAACAAATAGATTAATATGTACAACCATTTTTATATCAAGCCTCTTGAAGTCAATAAATTCTTTAACAAAATCAATCCACAATAGTTTGAAGTTTAAAATAATTTTTATGCTCTAAAAATGTTACTGTGCTACTGGTTAACTAGCATGTTTTAAATAATTTTTTATTCTTATTCATCTATTTGTTTTCTAAAAGTTATTACTTTAACTTTAAAGCAACTTATTATTTTATATAACGATATCATCAAATTAGCTATTATCATATAAACACGCAATTAATTCCCCCTGTGTTGTATATTTTAAAATATTTTGTTTAACTAAAATTTTATCCAGAAAAAAGTTAAGCCTAACTTAGCTATTACTTATATTATGCCTAATAAGCTCTTCATTATATTAGACCTACTTAGCTCTTCATTATGTAAGCCATTCTTAGCTCTTCAATATCTTAGGCCTACTTAGCTCTTCACTCTATTAGGTCTACTTAGCTCTTCATTGTATCAATTATTCTAAATCTATAACAACAAAATTTGCACAATGTGGAAAACTGAAATATGAGACATACAACATGTCAAAACCACAACACAGGTTTCCAATGTATTTTTTTACCGTAGCTTGATTGAGAATGACAACATGGATCCCTCTGTGTATATCAAAGCCTTCATCTTGTAGAACCTGTTTTATCAAGAACAGTTTAAGTAGAGACTCATCATTAAGGAATAAATATCCTTGAGCATTTTCATGGCATTCAGAATGAGTTGCATACAAACATTGTGATAGAGACATGTGAAAGAATCAGTGGAGATTTTGCTAAAGAACAAGTACAGATTGTGCTAAAGAACCAGTAGAGATTGTGCGAGATAACCAGAGAAGATTGTGCTAAAAAGTCAGCAGAATTGTGCTTAAGAATCACCGGCAGTGATTGTGCTAAAGAACCTTTAAAGATTGTACATAGAGCTTACTGTGGTGCCATCAACTGCAATAAATACAGACTCCTTGCTCGATCTCACATCAATGAAAACAGATCGAGATTGGCTGTGACTGCCAGTTCTTTGTGTTTCTTCAGTTCCTGTATTATCATCTGTGGGAATAAATTGATTTAAAAAATAATATCAAATTCTATGCCCAAAATAAGTTGTCCAATCAATTTCAATAAAATGTATAAAGAGTTCAAAACAATAGATGAACTGTCTATGTTAAACCAAACATTGGCTCTGTTCTTATAAAGTGGTTTCTTTGCATGAATAACAAGTTACGGTAATCAGATTCATTGTTTTATTGTTTAAATCCCTCTACAACAGGACAGTTTAATGACATAACTTACTGACTGGCTGTTCTTTGTTGGATAACTTTTTACTGGTGTCAAAGATGTACAAAAGATTTATTGCCACTGTTATCAACAAGACAACAAGCAGCCCAGCCTGAAATGCAAGAACAGAGATGTTGGTGTGTTGACTGTTCACAGACTTAAGTAATACTAACATTGAGGTATGTTGACTTTTCAATGATGTTAAGTAATACTAACATTGAGGTATGTTGACTTTTCAAAGATGTTAATTACTACAAAGATTGAGGTGTGTTCTGTGTGTAGTGCTGAGACCCATTGATACGTCTGCCAAGTTGCGGCGACCCACAACCAGGACTTGAGAAACAAGTGTTGAGAAGTTAAGTGGCTGTTTATTGGCTGTTACTGACTTTTAATTCATCTATAATTTATAGTTTTTTAAAAAAAAAAAAAAAAACTTTCTTACTTATTAAATCCATTGAGATCAATTTTTTCATTGCTTTTTGAATGTTCAAAAGAATGAAACGTTTTTACATCAATTTTAAAGTTTAGGCAACAAAAATTAAAAAAAACCCAAACACAGGAAAATAAAAATTCAGAAAAAAAGTCGACATCATTTAAATATTATTTATAAAATGAAAAGAACTGTCAAACTATTAACATCAAGTCTTGATATCTTTCTCTACGGAATGAATCATAGTTGGTTTTTTTTATGAGGAGCTGTTGAGTGACGATAAGACAATGACCCGATCATTGTGAATAAATAGTCAAAAATTTCAAAACGAAAGGCGGTACGAATAAGATGGAAATAAACATTTTAAAATAATCAGATTTCTGGATTTTTCAAGCGACCCCTGGCATATTGTCATGGGATTCCAAGGGGTCACAACCCACAGGTTGAGAACCACTGATCTAAAGCAATAGCAACTTGGTAAAGAGCAAAGGCTCTGAACAGGCATGCTATGTAGAGGACTAAGTGACCATTGTTTTGCGCCAAAAAACTTTATTACACATTATGGCTGCACATGGATTTTACACAAGTTAATTTTCTAAGGACAATTAAAAAAAAATGAGTGGTGAAAATTTAGACCTTTAACTAATAAGTAAATAATTTGTATCAATTTTAGTGTGCAGTCTTTGCCTATTTGTTTTACATGCATGTATTTCTGCTAATATATTTCTCAATGCTACTGGGACTCTGACTTAACTGCTACCGACTTAAAACACATCGATCAATGCTGAAGAGGAAATTCAATGTGGAAAATCTTCTAGCTAACACCAACCGTTCAAGTATATAAGGTATGTTTCAGGGAATTTTTTAATAACTTGTACACTTTTAAAAAGTTTTTATGACACAGTTTTTGATAATGAAATAGAGTCCTGAACAATACAGCTTCTCATCTTCAAACTAATTATCAGGAGCATGATATTCAGATAAATGATGTGAAGAAAAACCCCTGCACCCATACATGATCACATCTTCAAGATAAATACTGGGAGCATGCAATTAAAGATTATTTTACGATACACAACCAGTATTTGTATTTTTGCGTCCGACCATTCTTCATACTTTTACAGTTTTCAATTAGTTTCCCCAAGATGTAAATAAGATTTTATACACATAGAAAATACAGTGCCCTCCCCTGTGAATGATAGAAAAGACAGTTTACATTGAATTAAATTGTTACCTTGAAAAACTTTCCAATGCACCTTCGGCCTGTCAGATCTCGTACAGTGACACCACCAAGATGGTTGTACCTGTATTTTGAGTGTGGCAGAAACGGTTTAGCCTGAGGGTTGGGCACCCAGTTATCCATGATCAGATAGTTTAACAACTGTCATCCACGATCAGATAGTTAAATCGCAGAACATAGTTGATTTGTTATTTGCTAATTGGTCATCATTTATATCATAACTGCTGAAGCCTCATAATGCTAATTTCAAAACATCCTGTTAATATAAAAATATTAAGATAAGAATTAATATGAAAAAATTTGAAGATTACAAGTCAAAGATACGATCTCGGTATGTATACAAAAAGACACGACCTCGACAAGAAGACAAACAAAGACATGACCTCAACTTCAATATAGACAAAAAAAGCATCAAGTTATTGAGGTACAGGTTAAGGTATGAAAAGCAAACTTTATAAATAAAAGATTTCTTTTTATCCTCTTTTTGTTTCTTGATGTTTTGTCTGCCCGATGAAGCTTTCAGTTAGAACATTCTTTTCATTGTCATGTCTTTCCCTTCAAGTGTTTGCATATCCTGTTCTATTATATAAAAGATGACACTTGTTTTAGAAATGCACATTCTCAAAGTTAAAAGTTAATATTTCCAAAGATGCTCTTTGGAACAAAAACAATGAAATTCCTTGCTACAAAATAAAAAAAACAAAAAACAATGAGTCAATGTAAAAACAATAGTTAATCTTGTCCTGTGTTTATTTCAAGCCCAAACATATCCTGTTCCACTATTTATTTACTTCACACGGCTTGGCTTGAACGCAATCCCTGATATATTAACACAGGGAGGTATTAATGTTTGTATCATATTAATTCCAGACCATCCAAAAGTGTACAGGAAACTCCATACATTATTTAACAGAAGATTGCAATTCCACAACAACCTTATTTTATGACTAAATACAAACTTAAGTTTGGTAAATATAAACAAATATTTACTTTTTCTGAGATAAACATTAGCAGGTTGTAATGATTGAGCCAATTAGTTTCATTATTCATTTAACTGCAGTATGGTTTTGTGGTTCATTTAACTGCAGTATGGTTTTGTGGTTCATTTAACTGCAGTATGGTTTTGTGGTTCATTTAACTGCAGTATGGTTTTGTGGTTCATTTAACTGCAGTATGGTTTTGTGGTTCATTTAACTGCAGTACGGTTTTGTGGTTCAAATCAAACATATTTAATTTCTCTTAATTTTATCTAAGGAAAATGGTAGACAGCATTCTATTTTCAAAAGTAACAATTTTGTTATGAAAAAATTAATTATTCCAAAAAGATTGAAAAAGCAAAAGGGACACAATATAAATTACAGCTAATGCAAACAATAATCTGAAATACCTTTGTACAAATATTTGTCTTTAGTCTATCTTGTTGTACCGAATACAAAGATTTCTATGGTGTTTAGTCCAGCCTATACACATGCACTTCTTCATAGACAATGAAGAGCTGTCTGAATCAATACTTTGAGTAATTAAATTGAAAACACATCAGCCAGCAGTTTGAACGTAACAATCCATAACAATGGAATCCATAGTTCACTTTACATTTGCATTTCACATAGTTCACTTTATATTAGCAGTTGGCTTTACATTAGCAGTTCACTTTATATTAGCAGTTCACATAGTTCACTTTACATAAGCAGTTCACTTCAATAATTTCCTAGATCACATTTCTGACGTAGTTCACTTTACATAAGCAGTTCACTTTACATAAGCAGTTCACGTTATATTAGCAATTGGCTTTACATTAGCAGTTCACTTTACATAAGCAGTTCACATAGTTCACTTTACATATTAGCAGTTCAATAATTTCCTAGATCACATTTCTGACATAGTTCACTTTACATACTAGCAGTGCAATAATTTCATGGGTCAGTTCAAATTTCTCTTTCATCCAAATGACTACCGTAGAGGTCATGTGGCATCATCAGTCCAGTCATTTTCTTACAGGAAGGTGCCATTTTCCTATCGACATGATCAAAAACACTCCTTCCTGGAGCAAAGGAAGTGATAAATAAAACGTCAAAATTATAGACACTGGAAGGTGGTGAAAAAATACCACTTAAATCCCTTGGCTTAGTAATCATTTTTTGGTATCTCAGATTATAATGGATTCTCATCCAGGCCACCAGATTTAGACAAACTACTAGTTTATTTTAGGGCTTAGGTTCTATTCAATATTAACTAGTAAGTTGAAAAGTAAGTCTAGTTAAACTAGTTTAATATCTCTTTGGTCCTTCTACTGTCAGTTTTTCAGCCATTGGGGCAGGGGTAAGGGTGAAGTTAGTGACACCCAGTGTGGGCCAACATTTGTGCCCCCTTTCCACAAAACAAACCTCGCCAGTTTGTCAAAATTGCAGTCCTTTCATATAAAGAAAAAAGTGCCATGAGTGGCAGACTACCTTATACCCCCTTCATATGACACTGTGTAGGGCGTAGCTAGCACCTTTTTTCATTTTTAGTAATGGTACATTTTTGCCATTTCCTATCAGTATCCATGTATGTGATGTTGGAATTGAAAGCATTGTTGCTATAATGTTTTTTTACTCTACACTAAACAAAGTCTAACCCTTTAAAGACTAAGTAGCCCTAATGTCACAAATGACTCACATTGACTTTTGACTTACCGTTACCACTGTGTAGTCATGTGTAGTGTGTTATTTTGACACTAGACGGTAGCCAGACTAGGCAGTGGACAGTAAGATTGTATTAATATTATTAATAATAATTTTATAAGACCTATGTATATGCATAGACTGTACTAATAATTACACAGTATAATAGTCTGTTAGAGCCTGTGTGTTGACCAAAATTTGTTTAATTTATCTGCCCCTTTTTATTTTGATATTGACGTCACAGATAAATATGTAGCACTCTACCCCTACCCACCTCTCCCTTGATTGGGAAAAGGTTGGTTACATTTTAATATATTTTAAATGGAAGGTAGAGAATGCGCTATAGAATTTCTTTTCTGGAGGGGTCCAACTCCCTCACTATAAATAAGCCGGCAGCTTTCTGAGCCAGAAGTGATTTGCTCGATTTCCTGGCCATTTATCATTATGAGACTTAAAATACTTATAGGAGCTTTACTTCTTACAAGATTTTACTGTGTGAGTGTGTGTGTATTAATATTTGTGTCTTTCAAGATTGTACGTTCTCACCTGCTACTCATTTGTAAGTATTGTAAATTAATATATTATTTTTCTGTATATTTGATTTTGTATTTTTATATCAACTTAATTATTAATAGTATAATTAAATTAAATATTGTTAATATCACTAGCTTTAGTATACTTTTTCTTTTTGCACTATTATTAACCGGTTTTTAATCCTTTGTTACGTATTGTTCAATAAACAAACGAGCCAAATATTAAAACAGCTTAAATTTGAAAATCCATTTATTATTTATTTATTATTATTACAGTGTTCTTATATAGCCCGGTACCCAAGCCTATGGCTGGGCTCACAGCGCTGCACATAAAAATATTAGCAAACATAATCATGACATTAAAAAAATTACATTCATTTATTTAATTAAAAAACAGCTATATAAATAATAAAAACATTAAAAAATATATATATATTCATGCCTCCCACCCCAGAACTATTTATTTGTCAAGCCATGGATAGCACCCCACAGCATCGTTTATCGGTCAGAGGGGGGTGTGAATCAGTTGGGATAGTAGAGTTTGAAGAGATGTGTATGTCTTGAGTGCAGTTTAAAAGGCCTGGATGGCTGGATGGTCAGTATATTGCAGATGTGAAGTGGGAGAGAATTCCATTGATCCATTGTGTGGGGGCGCAGAAAGAGAAAGATCATTCATCGTATGTTTTAGTGTGTGTCTTGGTCTTGGGAACAGAAAGAATATGTGTGTGTCTGCGGAGGAGCAAAGCTGTCGAAGGGGTGAATAGACAGAAAGAAGTTCAGATAGATAGGAAGGGCAGGAATCTGAGAAAATGTTGTGGCAGAGACGCCAGAGAACAGAGAGTTTTTAGTTAATATGTGCTTTTAAAGGGAGTAAGTGAAGTGAGTGGAGTGACGTGATCACATTGTCTTTTTTTTTTTTTTGCCTTTAGAACTAACCTAGCCCTAACACTAACAGTCTTTGAGTTTTGAACCTTTTGTATAGGTACTTTGAAGGTCTCACGCGCACGCGGTTTGCGCATCAGAAAAATGACTGAAAAACTGTTGTGGCCATTTTACATTCGGTTCGTAGAGGACTTCGTTGTTTTGCGTTTTTACGTCACAGTTTTCTAATAATAAATTGTTTTGTCATCAGTGACGTGGAGCGCATATTTTTCGAAACACGGCTTTATATTTTCATCATGGTGTATTGTGAGACTTGCAACGAATTTATTATAATGAATCGGTATGTACTTCAATGGCTTATAACTTTTTAATTTAAAGTCGTAGGACATAGTGGTTTACCGTAGCACTGCTTGAAATATGCACAAAGAGGAATAACTTTGTTTCGTTAATAATAGCAATCTCAAAATAAAGTTATGCATTTGGAAATTTCAAAGAAATTGTTAGTTGTCACCAGTTATCCCCCTTCACAAATAAAACTTGGGTTCTCGGAAATGGCTCTTCTTATCAATTTAATATAAAGATATAAAAAAATATTTTTTTATTGTTTATCTTTTAAAATCCGTGGAACACTAATCAGTTAATAAATAAGAAAAAGCTTTATAATATTGTTAGGAATTAATGAAATCCAATAAATTATAAAGTTTTTATTAATTTTACTTTGTGTAGTTGGGTGAATTTCGGACCAGTTTTGTCCCTTGATTTACATAAATCTACAATAATACGTAAAATATCAATTTAAGTTTAGAAATTTTTTGAGAGAATGCCTAAACATTTTATCTGATCTTCTTTATTAAATCAATAATAGTTGTAATAATAAATGTTATTCTCTTATTAGTGACATTACTCCTATAAGAGAATATTACTACCGCTACTACTAATATATTACTTTAGTAGACCTAACTTAGGCCCTAAGCCTAAGCCTAATTACTGATAATAATATTACTAATAATACTATTCATATTCCATTACTACAACTGCAAATACTCTTACTGGCCTAATAAAAGTTAGCATTTTAAAAACATTAATAAGGAATTTAATTAAATAATTTAATTATAAGTTAGACATCAAATAAACAAACATCTTGCTTGAATCTTAGTAAAAAGAATTTAAGGCATACAAAAACAGTTTACAAAGGCAAATATTTAATATTTCCAATTCTAATAAAGTAAAAGAAATAAGTTTTATAATACAAAAAAAATTGAATAATATTATAAAGCAATAATAAATTGTGTAGATTCATGAAATGATTAGATGATCGACAAGAAGGCACTTTTGGACAAAGTATTGAAAGAGAGATTGTGGATTTATCAACAAGACCAAGCAGTTTAAAGAGCAGTCTAAGAAAAAATGATAGGCAGAACATCCCAAATACTGCCATTACCTTTTAAAATTTGATCCTTAAACCCCATTGCTGGTATGCTGAGTATGCTTGTATAATTATTAGTGTTATTGGCATTGGTGATATAATTAGTTTTTATTTATAATGTTATGCCTTTAACTTTATTGTAACAAAAATACTTCTACTTACCTTTCTTAAATATAAGAATTGATTTAAAATTTAATTGAAGCACATAATTCATTAAAATACAATAAACATGTTATTTTGTTTTGTTTTTTTCTTTACAGATGTTAATTTTTCCTATTTTTCTGTTCATGTTTTTCTTAACATACCCTGAAATAAATATATTAAAAAAATAAAAGTCTCGATGTTATATAAAAGTGTTTTTGTTTATTGTTTTGTATATTGCATTGATAATGTCTCCTAAGAATTTGAAAGTATTATCTTTTAAAATAAAAAAGTTTTGGGTAAAATAAGGCAGAAATTTGGAAAGCGGGTTACACGTTTTTTCAGTTAAATACAAAGATAAAGAAAGGTCTTTTAAAAAATCACCAAAAAAATCATAACTCCACTTCTATAAAAGATAGGGTAAAAAAGTAGCTGTAGGACCGCTCACCCTAACCTGAACCCTAATTCTATCACGAAAATGACGTCATGGCCACACAGCTACATATCAGCCAAAGATAGAATTAGAATGATGAAATTGGTGTTTTTGTAAAGCTAATTTATGGCAATAGGACAATATTTAAAATTTCTGTCAAAGTACCTATTTTGTAGTTTTTCTATTAAGTGTTTTGGTGAACCTGACAGAAGAGAGTTGCAATAGTCAAGACGATAGAGCACAGACTAGGACTAGGGTTTTTGTTGCGCTGTGAGTGTGAGGTAAGGTAGGTGGGTAAGTGGCGGATGGAGCTGATCTGACACTGACGGATAGGAGGGAAGTAATTAATAGAACTTGAAATTGATTGATTTCGGTGTCACATCAATTTAATCAAAGCCAAATGGTCTATCATTTAAAGAAAATATGGAGTTTATTGCGCTGAAATAATGATTGCCTCTTTTGTTTATACTAGTATACTATATTATAACGTCAACAACAAAACACAAGAATTTACAATTACACTTTGGCAGTAAAAAAATTAAGCCATTTTCTCCAACTCGACTTCCGGGGATTCACTTCTGCTAAAGATTACTTTTACTTTTAGACAGACTTTAAATAAATAGCAGTAAAAAAGCACTATTAAAAGCTCTCAACAACAAATCGTTAGACGTTTTTGTTTACCATTGAGTTTGCATTTTAAACAACATTTCCACCTTCCCTATGTACGTTTTAAACCTTTCAAGTAAAATAAAGTATGCCCATGACCATGCCCATTGAGCCCATGCCATTCACATTCGATTCGTCTTTTATTGACTGACCTACTTTACTAATTAATGTTCTTACTGTGAATACTATAATTCGGTGCGATAGTGGTATATTCAGTAGTAACTGTATTTTAAATTAATAAATAGGAATAATAATTATTAAGAATTTATTTTTTTTAAATTCAAATAAAATGTTTGTAGTATCAGAGGAGAACCAGCTGGGCTGGGCTAAATAACCCTCGGGCTCGGGACAGGGTTGCCAAATAGCCCAATATCCATAAATTTACGGATAGTTCGTAAAAATCTGACTTAAACAATATTTTTTCCGTACGAAGTGGCTATTGGTACCCGGGTACCAGAAGTGAGAGTTTGGGATTAAAAAATGATTTAAAATATTATTGTTGGGTTTGTAAGACCATTTGAGGTATCAAATGAAAGGTAATGGAAATGGAATGTACTATACGTTTGTAATATTAATTCTTCAGTTTTACTCAAATAAGCTACCACAAATGACATCCGAATAACTTTGAGTCTAATGGTACCCGGGTGCGAATGGCGGCGCTGCGTGTCTGGGTCCATTTTGACTAATGCTATTCGGATGTCATTTGTAGTAGTTTATTTTAGTTAAAATGAAGAATTAAGTTTACAAACGTATAGTCCATTCAACTACCTTTCATTTGATACCTCATATGGTCTTACAAACCCAACAATAATATTTTAAATAGTTTTTTAATCCCAACCTCTCACTTCTGGTACCCGGGTACCAATAGCCACTTCGTCCCAACAAAGAATAAGCGCAGCATCCTGTAGGCCTATGCATACAACCAGCTATTAGCGAGATTTTAATTTCATAGACACCATGCCTAGAAATTGGAAAGATAGTTTTATAGCATAGACACCGTGGTAAGAAATGGGAAGATTAGTTGTATGACAAAACTAAATCAATAGTAATACAACTGAATGAATCGATTTTCAAGAAAATTAATTTTTGCTTTTCACTAATATACTCTTTGCAACAGATGAAAGTTAAGATCAAGACAACGAAGATATTATATTTCGTATTTTATAGCACCTCTTTCAATTAAGAAAATTACATTAAAAGGCATACGATAGCTTTAATAAGAGCTTCAACAATGACTGGCTTTACACTTTTGTTGATGCTCTTTCGGAAGACAACAAAAGTACAAATGTCTATATTTTTATTTGTGTCATTCACCGCAAACGTGAATTAAATTTTTAAGAACGCTTACAATAATTGATAATGCCTGGCGCTCTGTGTTTCCTGCTTTATACTCGCGTCGTTGGGACTAATGCTTCTCTTGATGCTGACGTCCGTTGGGGCTAATGCTTCTTTTGTTGAAGACGTTTGTTGGGACTAATGCTTCTCTGGTTGAAGACGTTTGTTGATACTAATGCTTTTTTTTTTTTTGTTGAAGACTTTTGTTGGGACTAATGCTTCTCTCGTTGAAGACGTTTGTTGGGACTAATGCTTCTCATGATGATGAAGCTTGTTGAGACTAATGCTTCCCTTGTTGAAGACTTTTGTTGGGACTAATGCTTCTCTTGTTGAAGACGTTTGTTGGGACTCAGGGCCGGCCTTAGGCCACTGCAACCTATGCGGCCGCAGTGGGCCCCGCACTTTCATGGGCCCCGCCCCGAATTTATTTTATAATACAAAATCTTAATTTTCACTTATTATCCTTATCCTCTACCCAGAATGGGCCCCACGCAATCCGTTTCGCAAAGGGCCCCGCAATTGTTAGGGTCGGCCCTGTTGGGACTAATGCTTCTCTTGATGATGAAGTTTGTTGAGACTAATGCTTCCCTTGTTGAAGACTTTTGTTGGGACTAATGCTTCTCTTGATGATGAAGTTTATTGAGACTAATGTTCCGTTGTTGACACTTTTTTCGTTATCTTTTTTCAGGTTTTCCCATACGTTCGTTTATTTCCATTTATCTTCAATAGAGGGTTGCACAAACTTTATTTCGAGAATGCTTATAATTGGTTTTGATATGGAGTCAGTCAGGCGAGTTTATTGGCCCAAGGTGGGGTGCCAGGAAAACGTTTGATCATAATTGTCGATATCATCATCTGTTAAACATGACCATAACTTAAATTATTGGGTTTTTTATCCCAACAAAATGTGTCGTCAAAACTAACTCTTGCAGTAAGGCAAGTTTTTCGCCGTACAAACAAATCCACACAATCATAATTAATTAGAAAAAGTTGGGGTTGGGGGAATCAATAGTAACTACCTGCAAGTGGCGTAAGAAGGGGTACGGAGGGGGAGGTTCGCTAAGGGCGAAACTTTTTTAATTTAAATGAAGCGGTGGCATTTTTTTTACCAACTGCAAATTTATTTTTTGTATAAAGGGACAGCAAAATGATCAACCCGACCCGAATGGCACTAACTAACCCTAGCTACGGTGCTACGCCACTACTACCGGTACATTACAATTAGAGAAAAAGCGATACATTTATTCTAACAAGAATATATTATTGAAAAAAAGCTCCTTTATTATTCGAAAATTTTAGAGTTTATAATTTTTTTTACCTAATTCAACCCTACATATTTTTTAAAACCCAGTTCACATTTTTCCTTTTTTTTCGCTTTTAACACAAGTGAATACGAGCACTGCTTGAATAACTATTCTCATCTTTTATAAAATGAAGCGCCATTCTGTATGCGTATGTATGAAGGCGAAGGGTTAACAGTCTGACTTAAGTCGCCGAAAAGATTTTGCACAGTATGCAAGGTTGCTAAATCATCAGAAAGGCATACAATATAACAACACATTTTTAAAATTAAAACGAGTTTGTTTGCGTTTTATTTTAAGAATATTGTGCTTAATGCTTTCAATTTTTGTTTGGCTTGGATTATTTGTTAAAGCTGGTAAAAGAACTGCTACTGACAGTATCACGCTCAATTGATTTCATTACTTATTCCACAATGGCGGGCGTTACGCTTTCAAATATACTGGGCGAACTACCTGAAATCGACCAGATTCCTACTGCATTGAAAGAGAAAATTGAACAAACACTGTTAACTAAAACTGAAGAAGTTATAAATATAAAATCAAAGTATGAAAAATTACGAGTGAACTCAGGTGAGTACAAGTAACAGTAAGAAGGCCTAAACTAGCCCTGGCACTGCTGACTTTCACTTTCACTCTTCTTATTAAAGTCGGTAAATGTGTAGCTATGGGGCCGCGTTTTTTACCATGGCTAAATCTATCCCTCACCCTAACCTGAACCCTAAATCTATCCCTAACCTGAACCCTAGAATTAGGTACTTCGCCGAAGCAAGGTACACTCCTATAAAATTTGGGCTAATGTGCTTCTGTGGTCCCCTTATTGGGAGTTACTTCCCTTTGTATATGATAGATTTAGGGTTCGGGTTAGGGTGAGCGATAGAGGGACCAGTAGCGTGCAATTACCAAAATTTGTATCGGAAATGGAGGTCGGCGCAATGAAATCCGAGTTTTTAATTTTTTATGTGCATGTAATTAGAATAAATCAGGCGTCCTTCTGGTCCATAATTAAGGTCAAACTCCGCCCATTCACGTTAGGACAAATGTTGACCTACATTCCTATTAAGTTATTTTTTTCATTAAAACAACTTTAAGTGAGGAAAATCATATGTTAATATAAGGCATCTTTGCATTAAAAAATTCGGTCTAAATATTCAGGGTATGTTTTTCATATTAAATGTAGGTCTGCATAATATATTGAAGTATATGTGTGCAAAATTTCATTGCGCTAGCTCAATAAACATTTTCTCAATTCTCTTCAATGTTGACCTCATTATGCACAGGTCGCCCAGGCCATTTTGGATTAGTGATCACGCCCCCTTTTAAATGGCGGAAGACGCCGATACTCAGCTTAGGAAATATTCAATTATTACCACGATATACTTCAAAATATTTGATAACTTGTGTTTCAGAATGCATTTGAAAGAGATTTAAACTGGAAGGTTTTAATTTAAGTTTTAAAAACCCGGTAGAGTCCATATTATTAGCTATCAGAATTCTCCGTGTGCAAAAGGTAGTCATGGGCAACCATTCACAGCCCTTGTATAATGGCTATACCGTAGTACTACCTCAGAGTTTCATTCATAAGAGTTTGCCGTGTGCAAAACTATTCAACCATTGGTCAGAGAAAGTTTTAATTAATTAGTCATGTGCCAAAGTTGAAAGTTCAAAATAAGTAGATCCCAAACAGTATTTTAGGGGATGCATTGCCTTATATAGTATAGACTATATAGCTTGGCTTATAGTGGTATAATCGACGCTGTAGATTTGGTAAACAGAAAAGCCTTATATTAATACATTGTATTAAATTTACTGATATACAAAGTGCATAGTTAGATAAATTATAATTGTATAACATTATTTTTTAATACAGCATAAGTTCTGAAAATAAAATTTGTATAAAATTATCATTAAAACGAGAGTTATTTAGCTCGTGAGCGAACAGCTATGCCATTGGTTTATTTTACAAAAATTGTTGAATTTTTTACCAAAGTACCTACCTAAATCTATACCTCACCCTAACCTGTCATGCAAAAGATGCCATGGACCCATAACTACACTTCAGCCTTCAAGTCTTATTCACATTCACTGAGTAACACTGTAACGTCCAAAAGAGAGTGGGACGGTTAAGTCAGTAAGAACTAGGTAGGCTTAGTTAGTTAAAAGTGATAAAAGGAAGGTCGGAATTTACGCAATTGGAGCCAGCTAAATATGTTTATGTAGTTACTAAGACTCTGGACCTGAATGACATTTACTTTCCCATTCTTCTATGAGTATGAGGATTATTCGGATTCCCGTCATAATCTAAATTCTAAATCTAACAATCGAGTTAGTTTATATGAAATATATTAAAATGAATTTTTTTTGGTAATTGTTCGCTTGATGTTTCCCCCTGTTCTTTTGTGTTTTGGCTCTACTTTTTGCACGCTGCGCCATCTTTGTTGTCATGGCATTTAATAGGGCGCTGTGGGAAAAAAATTAGTGCTAAAACACACCTCCTGAAAAATCAAAACATTTTAAAGGGAAAAATGAAAATCTTGAAAATCATACCACGTCTTGTTTATAAACTGTTTTTGCGAGAAAGTAGAAACTTGAAATTACCCCTAACTGTAGCATAAATTCACCTCTAAATTAAGTCCCTCCAACTTAAATATAAATTCACCCCTAAATTTAGTCCCCCCTAACTTAAGCATTAATACACCTCTAAATTTAGTCCTCCCTAACTTGAGCATAAACCTTCAAACCTAAAATATATGACCTAACATTTAAAGTATTAAAACAAGGAGAAACAAGTGGTATGGATTTTGTAAATTTACTTGATTAGTGAAACCTGAAATTCACTAAACTTGAAGATATTAAAGTTATCACATAATATAGAGCAATAAATTCATTGCAATAGAATACTTTTTTTTTGTTTCATAGACGTATTTGACTTTTAAAAAAATCAACAATTAGCTTATTTCATTAGAAACTTTGACATAAATTTTAAATATTACCTGATGGTATGGGGTAATCCCTTATTTTAGAGCAATATTCATATTAGTTTATTATTAATTATAATGACACAGGTACTCAGCATTGCGGCCCCCACTCCTCCTCAGTCAGTGCATTCAGAATATATGCGGATGGCCCTTTGAAGTCTTTAGGGGATTAGAAATTGATTTCCAACCAATGCAGAGAACGGTTCCCAGACAATTAAACCCATGACAACTCAACTGATCACAAGTCATCCGAATACATGACAAGCGAGCCCACTGACAAATAAACACATAGACAACTGAACCTATGGACAACTTTGCAGAACAGCTAAGTCCCATGACCAAGTCCAAACTCATGTATGCCCATTTTGGAGGCCTACACGCAGCCGCCAACACGCATTAGAGATGATCACTGAGAATACCAAACCCGAGACTGTTACCGGAAGAACAGCTTTTGACTCACCATACTTTTGTATTTTTAAGGCACATGAAATAGAGTACCAGCCTTGCCTCCTCGTCACTTTAGTGACTGGCCAAAAATTTGGCTAAATCCCAACTCGTTCCAACTCGTGTACTGTGAATATGTAATTACACTCGTATTTTAAACATATTATTTAAAGGGCATTTTGACCTACATTTCCATATATTTCTTTTTTTATATTAAAATTTCAGAGCAACAGTATTTTGATCTAGAGAAACAGTTAATAACTACTAATGGAAAACTTGAGACTGAGAGTTCTATTAGACAAAATCTTCAAGACAAAGTGAATGAACTGGGTAAAGTACTATTAAAATCATTGCTTTTTTGACATACGTGAAATGGATTTTTGTTCACTTTTGTATTTCAATATTAACAATAATAGCTTCCTAATTTACTTGTAATCTAATTTTTTTTTAAAGAATCCAAGTATGTTGAGACAACTAGAAAACTTCAGGAACTCCAAGAAAATAGAGAGGCATTCCAAATATCTGAGGTGAGTTTTATTAGAATTATTATAGTAATTTTTTAATAATATTTTAGAAAAGTTTTAGTTTGGGAACATTCTCATCAATCATTATTTTTACTACAATTTATTGTCTGTTCTAATACTGTTTATTCTCCCATTCAGCATGAGTTTAGAAGTACAATTCAGCATCTTGAAAATGAGAAAAGAGATTTGACATTAATTGCTAACAAAAGAAACAAGGAAATTGAGCGCTTGAATGGTATGAATAAAAAAAAAAAAATGACTGTTGTATTAATTTCATATTAAAGTATGTAATTATTTCTTTGGTAGATGCTTACTGTGTAACAGTCGCTGGAAGTATCCATTTATCACTTGAAATATCCAATTAGTTCTTGAATAGAAACTTTCTGTGTAACAGTCACTTGAGGTATGCAGTTAATTCTTTAGTAGAAACAAAATTTTCACGATTGACATCATTTTTAGTGGATATTAAAAAAAATATTTAAGACATTATTTTGCTTTAAAATTTTGAACTGACAATTTCAGAGGAAATCAATGAATTAAATAAAAAACTTCATTCTTCAAACAATGAAAAATGTGAGGCACAAGCTCGGTTAAATGAAGTTCAGTCTGAACAAGTGTCCAGAGAGGTAAGGACTCAGTTTTATAAATACACTTATTTTCCTATTCAGTGCTTAGAAATTTTAAATTAAACAACTTATACTATTATTGCTATCACAGATCTGGCTTCTTGTACACATTTTCTAACTTTGACGTTTTTTGCACACTCAATACAAAAATATTATTTCAAATAAAAAATACAAAAAGTGATAGCTGAATTTCTCTTTTGAGCTCTGCTTAATCTGCAGCTTACTTACCTACTTGTTTTGTAAAATAATTACTTTTATTTTAAGGGAAGCATTTTTTTTCTTCTTACATTTTGATAAAAGCATCTTAAGTACTTGACACAATTTGACTTATATGGCAGGTCTGCAAAATTAAATTGACAATCCTTTGTGTTGAGAATCATTGCAACTTTGTATTATATAGGAGTGGTCTTAGTAACATTATTTCTGTCCATCTTTTTCTATGGAGTGTTGTAGTTGTATTTATTTATTTAGTCATCTCTCATTTGTAGAGACTGCAGAGCTCTTCATTGTTTTCTCATTGTGTTTGTTAAGTTGCTGTTCATAGAATTGACATAATACATCCTGTGCTAGTTTAATATTAGTTATCTACACACTGAAAATGCCTGTAATATATAAAATAGTGTAAAAAAATGGAACTATCTTTACATTGTGTTTATCTATATTGTGTGATAAGACTAATACATTGTTTCTGAACTATTAAACCATTCTGGTAGACCAAATTTCTTTTTCTGGTGCCATGTGATCATTTTCTGCGTAGTTTCGGTTTTGACAGAATCTGATTATTTAACTTTCGGTTGATTTTATGCTTTGGCTGAAATTGATTTAGGCTTTCTGTTATGCCCTATCTGTCTGCCGGCAATCCAATATTCATTATTGCTCGATGTCTTGCTGTCATGGAATGATATATGATTAATCCTCTGTGAACACTTTTCACAGCGGCAAGATGATCAATTAGTCCAGTATTTCAAAAAAATAAAATTACAATTAGGCTTGGGAAAATCTAAATAGTTTTGTGAAATGATAAGGGAATGATATTTCTATTCTTATTGTTGTATAAGATTAAACAAAATGTGGGAATGCTTGGTTGATTCAATTCATTCATTAGTGACATTCATTTTCATTTATCCTTATCATGCTAATAAATGTTCTCATGCAAAGGTAAATAATGTGTAACCTTTTTTTCTGAACTAAAACATTTGTTTTTTTCTTAACCAATTAACGCTGGACAAACTGTCATTAAATGTCTCTTATTTTAAGTGTAGGTTTATTATTTGTGCATTACAGATTATTTACTAATTATTAAAGTATTGTTGATAATGTTTAATTTGTTATTGCAAAATTGTTTCACGACAAAATTTTTAAAATTTTAAAATTTTGTGCTGGTTTATATTTCTTTCAGTTTTGGTGTCCACTGAAAGTCTTGTTAAGCCGCTGGTTTCCGCTGAAAGTCTATTTTAACTTTTGGTTTGGTTTTGGTTTAAACTAGAAAATCACATTCGGTTTGTCTCCACTGTGCTAGCAGGATGTCACGATTAAAAATATTCAGTAGAAGCCAATTTTTATATCCTTCTGTAGCAAAATTTTCCTAATACTTTGTGTTCTTTTCTTATTAAACCTTTTAAATTGATGCTTACTATTTTTTAAGGATGTAACTAATAAATTTCTGATTCAGTATGATTGAGCCAATATAAGCAAACATTTTTTTATTAAATTTCAGTATCGAGAGAAAAGACTTGAAAAAGAAAAGGAACAATTAGAAAAACAAGTGGAATGGTTTAATGAGCAACTCACTGAGAAAACCAACCAGCTCAGCAATGTTCGCAAAGAAAAGGTTTGATTTTCTTTAATGTAATATAAATTGAATTATTTTTTCTTCAATTTGAAATATTTTATTTAATCTTAAATTTTCCAAAAAGAAAATTTTACTTAAAATATTCAATTTTTTTTTTTTTAAACTTTAAATTTACACTCAATGAATAAACAGAAGTAATTTTTTATGTAGTTACATATTTTTAGAGTGACTCTCACTATGAACAAAAATGCCATAAACATGTCTTTAATTTAACGTACATTGAATATAATATATAACGAATTGTTCCAAGTATAGGAATGTATGATTATTAGCAGTACCTTACCTTAAAATTTTGTTTAATAAAAATACATACTTTTTTTTTACCCTAAAGAAATAATACACATTAGTATAACAGTAAAACAGTATTCTATTTAATGAATAGAAAGAAATATACAAGTATTTTATATTTTTTCATTGAGTACGCAAGGAATGTGTCAGTGATCTAATCTGGGAATTAACCTTTTTTAGACTTGCGATGCGAATAGTTATTGTATACATTATATTGTATGTTTATTTCTTTATTATTTTCAGATGATATAGTATTATTCTGAAAGGATATTGTACTATTTTGGGATTTCCAGGGTATCCAAGTCTGCTTACATTTTGGGGCTAATACTCCGATCATTACGGTTATTAATAATTAGTCCTGAACCACAGATTTTTATAACGTATTTCATTCTATTAATAAAGTATGTCAATGTCTAATTTTTAAAAAAATCACTATTGACAGACAAGCCATGTTCTTGAAATTCAGTCACAACTGGAAGAAAAAACTCAAGAGGTATAGTCTATAAAGTACTAAAATAAGTTTCTGAAGAGTATACAATATTAAACTTGATACCGGTACATAGTTTAAACTAAGCCCATGTTCTTGATATAAAAGAGAACCATCAATTTATTTGTTAAAATTGTTAATCAGTTGATTCATTGATATATATTTAATGACAATTTTTATGCAATGATTTAGCTGGAGCACCTTCGGGCTGTCGTTGAATCTCTCAAGCAAGCAAGTGAGGAACAAAGTAATAAGATGGATGCATTAAATAAGAAACTCAAGGATGTAAGTGAACTCATTAATTAATATCATTTTAAGTTATTCTATTAGAAGATACGGTATTGGCTGATATCTAAATGTGCCGATGATATGGTGTTCGCTGTGTAAATGTGTCGATAAGATTATCTTGATTATGGTATTTGATGATATGGTGTTGGCTGATTTCTAAATGTGAGAATAATTAGATAGCCAGATAATGGTATTTGATTTGGTACTGGCTGGTATCTAAATGTGACTAGGACAAGATTATCCTGATAATGATATTAATTTGATCTGTTCAGGAGAGAGATGAACAAGTGCAGCTGGAAGAACAGTTTAGACAGGAGCTTGGTGTTCAGATAAGATTAAGTGATTTGTATAAGGTTTGTTTTGTAGTATACAAGAATTCTTTAACAGACATTTGTGTCACATTTAAATATTAATCCTATTTAGAATATTGATTAAAATTATAGAGATGATCCAAAACAGATTTTTTTTTTTTTAATACTTTAATATATTATGCAATTAAGGATAGATTATGAGGAACATAGCTTTCCCTACAAGGAATTGATTGCTGTCAAAGTCCAAGCAGTCCCTTAATTAAGAGATTTTGAACCCTGGACTTCAACAAGTAATCTTTTTTTTAAAAATCAAGATGTCTGCGGAAGAAAATAATGAAAAGGTGACAGAGCTGACCGGAGCTGTTGAAGAAATGCGAAAGCTCCTCAAAGAAGCTTCCTCTGGTCAGTATTGGTCTATTGTTATGTGAGCTTTAAATAATCACTGATAGGGGTGATGTTTTTATGATTTTTATTTGAAGATGAGCATACATTTACCATCTTTAAATTTGAGTAAATTATTCTCTTGTTGATTCTTATAATGCTTTTAAACGTGTACTATTGTATTTTCAACATTTAATCAAAATAATAAATTCCATTTTAGCTTACACTGAACTTGAACAAGAAAAATTGGATGAGGTTACAAAGCTGGAGGTTTTGATCAAAGAAAAAGGTTGGTATTTTAGCTTTCTTCGACGTCTTTAAAATATAATAAATTTGAACACAACTTTTTTTTCCTTGTAAAATATTTTTTAAAATCTTTAATGTTGTTTTTTTTCATCTAGATGAAACAATATCTAAACTTCAGGTAGAACTTAAAAATGCAAATGATTTGATGGTAGCATTAAAAAAAGGTGAGTTGTCATTATCGACTTAAAAAAAATTATGCTTCTCTAAACAATATTATTCTGGAAGTTAATGCCTATTTATTGTGCCATTTCAATTAAAAAATTGACATGTCCTTTTCTTTTAAACTATTGAATTATTCATTTTGTGTTGTATCAAATATGGAAATAATAATAAAGCATAGCTTTTAAAAATGAACATTTGCCAGATATAATTGGTTCAAATTGTAAACACATTAAAATTAACATCAGCCAGTTATAATTAGTTCAAAATTGTATTCAGATTAAAGAGGATAGGATTTGACCAAGAGTAATTCATCCTTTCCATATTAGCTAAATGATATTAATTAAATTTGAGTGTATAATCAGTAACTGTTTGATTAGGTGCAGTAACTGAATTTATATAGTGATTAATTAGTTGCAGTAACTGAATTTGAATAATTGTATAATTTTTTATTAGGTGCAGTAACACTGACAGAGGAGGCAGTAGAGTCTCTCTCTCCAGCAGCAGCCGCCACTAGCAAGCTTTTAAAATCTGGCATGTCTTTAACACAGGTAGGTCCAAATATATGTAGACACTCAATCACTTTGTTAACTATAATATATTTGTATTTTTAAAAAAATAATTAAATGTTAATTGATTAAGTTGAAGCCATTTTCAAATCCATGATTTTGTTCTCATGTGCTTGATTTCAGATCTACAATGAATATGTCCAGGCAACGGATGCCCTCAATGATGTCAGAGAAGAAAACAAGAAACTCAACTCCTATCTTGAACAAATTCTTCAGGTTTGTCATTCTTCTTAGATTTCACGGAATTGAATTTTTATTGTGAAGATGATTTATTTTTTAGATATCATGCCAACAAATACTCAAAGACAATGATGGACAGAGGTGAACTTCTTTATCATAAGTGGGATGCACTCAGTCAACAGCTCAAATGAATTTCAGATCATTTATTCCCCCAAAGACAATGATGGACAGAGGTGAACCTCTTTATCATAAGTGGGATGCACTCAGTCAACAGCTCAAGTGCATTTCAGATCAGTTATTCCCCACTTTATGATTTATTAGTACTTTTTGTTTATCCCTTAGGAAATTGAAGAGAAGGCTCCTCTGCTAAAGAAACAAAGGGAAGATTATGAGACCGCCCTAACAAACTTGGATCAGATGAGCTCTCAGCTTGATTCAACAATGCTGGTAAAGATAATTAGATCACGCTCTTGGTTTTTTATAGACCTAATGGATCTTTATAGACTTAATGAATATTTATAGACCTGATGGATCTTTATAGACCTGATGGATCTTTATAAACCTGATGGATCCTTATAGATCAGATGGATCTTTATAGACATGGAAAATCTTTATAGAATTTATGAATCTTTATATTAATTATGCATGATGGATCTTTATAGACACGGGGGATCTTTATAGACACAATGGATCTTTATACACCTGGTGGATCTTTATAGACCTTATGGATCTTTATACTTCATGATGGTTGAATCACCAATTTTAACTTCAAAATATATTTATCTTTGGGGTTTATTGTTTATTTATGCATATCTTGATTTTTTTTAAATGACTTAATTTATAGGAATGTGAAAAGCTGAGAGCTGATGCTGACGACATGAGAAGAAGATATGGCCATATACAAAGAGAGTGTGTCAAGTATCAGCAGTCTTCTAATGATTTGGGAAAGCAGGTAGGATGAGGACTAATCTGCTGGGTTGAAATTTTACCACTTGCATTTAATATGTATTGTATAAAATGGAGCGCTTTTGGATCAATGTATAACATGAATTGGCACTGTGCAGCGTGTTAAATTTAGATGCACTTTGTTTAAGCATAGGCACTTTAACACATGGTCTTTAAAATTATTATTTTAAAATGTAATTTCAACAACTAAAAGAAGCATAATAATATGTTTTAAAATTGGAAAATCTATTTCAAAAATAATATTATTTTCACCCAGGGAGACCATCCCCATATAATCGCTTGTAGCTGTAAACGGCTCCAGCCACTTAGCTATCCTTTTGTTAGAGTAGGCCACATATTATCCTGTATATTCATAAGCAATGGCAATTGGTTAGAAGCTTGAAAAGCAAATTAAAATGCCATGCAAAACATCATGAATTATTTGGTTGAGGTGTGAGATTAGATGGTTCTGTGGGCAGGGGATAAATTATGACCTGTTCCTGTCTTTGGAGGCAATTTAAGACTAGACTGAGAGTGGATGATCCATGTGTAGTCCATCTCTGTTGCCAGGCTGGAGTTTCCAGCCAACAACAAAGGCAATGGTTGATCATTCTCTCTGCAAGAGTTCTAATGCAGGGAGTCAAAGTCAGGGATATTGGTCTATAATTCTTGACATTTTGAGCAGGTTTTCTTTTCTTACTCATACTATTATTGGGGCATTTACTATTATGGTGGCATTTACTATTATGGTGGCATTTTTCAAAAGCCATAAATCAATTCCTATTTTATTGATAAAATCAACCTATTATATATTTACTGCTTAAAAGGTATGTCTCTTAAATGCTACAGGATTTGATTTTTAACTTTATTTCTTGCTATGTTTTTTTTAATTGCACTCATTTCTTAAGTCAACCATTAAACCAGCAACAGCATACCAAATATACGTTGTTATACCATCTTAGGTATAGCCATAAAAATGAAATTAAGAAAACCAATTTCTACGTTTAATTAGGTCCGTCATCTTTTAAAAGAAGTTGAGGAATTGAGAGGTGGAAGAGTCGTCAGAGATGAAATGGATGTGTCATCGGCAGAAGTTTCCAGTTCCTCAAATATTATTACTGAAAAGCTGGTTACTTTTAGGTTGGTTGACATTATCACTGTTTTTCTGATGAGAAAACCAGTTTTAATAAAAGTCATACATATTTTTATAAATAATTGCCCTGTTAACCTATAGTAAAGTCATTGATGTTCTTATTAACAGGGTTCGCACGGTCTTTGAAGGTCTTTGAAGGTTTGGGAAAAATAAAATAAAATTTTCAGGGCCCGGAAAGTTTGGGAAAATTGGCAAAAAAGTCACATTCTCTGTGATAATTGACGTTTATCGCCGATCTCATCTATATTTTAGCCTTACTGTATAATTCTTTGTTAATCTATTGAAAAGTCAAATGTATTCTTATTAATAAGTCCCTTGTTAAACTATATGAAAGTCACAGATATTTTTATGTTCAGACATGTCTTATGAGTGTGAAAGGAAATGAGTGTCCAAACGACTACAATCTTTGCCTAAACCCATTTATTTGTTCAGGAATATTGAGGAGCTGCAGCAGCAAAATCAGAAATTGCTTGAGGTTTGCAGAGAGCTGAGTGAGAAAAAAGAGCAGGAAGAAAATGAGGCCACTGCAGAAAAGTAATGAAATGATTATATACTTTGATAAGAAAATAGTCCATACAAAACACATAGGTCAAATTTTAAAAAAAAGACAATTTTTAATTTCAAATAGTATTTGAAAAGATCTCTATCTATAACCATTAGGTTGTTTGAATTGGAAATTAGTATTTGAAAACATTCTATGTAAGATAATTTAATTTTGACATGAATGATAATCCTTTTAAGGTTTTGTTTAGAAAAATCTTTAAATGGTGGATATTATGAATGATTGATGTCATGAGTGATTGATGTTATGAGTGATGTTATGAGTGTTAGATGTTATTAATGAATGATGTCATGAGTGATTGATGTAATGAATGATTGATGTTATGAATGATTGATGTCATGAGTGATTGATGTTATGAATGATTGAATTAAGGAATACTTTATTTACTTTATTAGAACCAGAGAACTGAAGGACCAGCTGGAGTTTGCCATGTCTGAGTTGGAACACATGAAGGATGCCAGAGCTCGACAAGCGGAGCTGGTAAGTGGAATCTTCTGATTGTTGCCTCACCATTTTGTTAACAGGTTTCCAAGATAACATCCATGATCCCAAGGATAACATGCATAATTCCCAAAATAACAATGAAAATCTCTGACTTAGGTCAATAGCATACTGGTTGTTATATATACAGGTTACATGCATTATCTTTTTTTCACTGAATACTTTTCAAATTTTTTTTATGGTTTCAGGTTGAATCCATTGTGAGACAGAGAGACATGTATAGGGTTCTCTTACAACAAGGTGGTTCTTATCAAGAAGTAAGACACAGTTTATTGATAAAATAAGATTTATTTAGCTGTATATTCCAACTGTGACCAGATTATTTTATCCAAATTATGTGGTTGGGCCAAATATACTATGTTCATAGTAAATAATGAACAAGCAATGAAGAAAAAAAACCACAAAATAATTCTGCAACATATTTTGAGAATTGCAGAAAAGCTTTTGTCTATTTTCATGTATAGTTTTTAATGTCTTGTAGATGCAGTTGATTATGCTGTATTCATCTGGTACAGGATCTAAAGCCTTTGAATGGATTAATGTTTTGTGTAAAACAACAATTGATCTTCTAAAGCTGAGTTATTAAATGATCAGAAGCACAAGTCTCAGATGTTTTATATTTCCCAGCTATCTTCTCATGCCCCGTTTACATCCACTCCAATGCCCTCATCCCAACTCACCACCTCTACCCCTGCCCTTGCTCATGATGTGAGTGCTACAGAGGCTGCCAAGAAGGAGCTTGAAGACACCAAAAATGCCCTGAAAGAACTCAGGGCAGAGTTTGAAACCTATAAAAAGGACAAAGCAGAAATGGAAAAGTAAGTAAATCTGTTTTAAATATTGAACTGTCTTTATTCAAATAGCCTAGCAAAGAATACTATACTGAATATAGAATTGGCATTTATGGCATTATTTTTTATCTTTATCGAATAGCCTAGCAGAGAATACTATACTAAGTATAGAATTGGCATTTATGGCATTATTTTTTATCTTTATCAAATAGCCTAGCAGCTATGCACTTATTATACTGACATGTTTACTTAATTCCATGTAAACGCCCAGATCTTGAGTATGTTGTGCATCTTCATATGCATTGTGTAATTGATTTCTGGAACAGAAACATTCATTTGGTGCATAAGGAAATGTACTTTTAATCATCAAATGGAACAAATGTTACATAAACAATAAGTCAACAAAGATTGTAATATTTAAAAAAAATTTAAATTAAGAAACAACTATTTACAAATGGACAACGTTAATAAATAACTATTGATCAATGGACAACATTAACCAACAACTATTAATAAATCAACATGTTGTGGTGGTGTGAGTTGGTTGAACATTTTTGAACATATCCATCATCATGCTGACCCAGTGACCATCTTGGCATTCACCCTCAGACATTGGTGAAATGTTGAGTTTAAATAAATTGTGTTTTACAAAAATACAATTCAAAGTTGTTGTTTTTTGTTGGCTTGAGATGATAATTTAACAATGGATAATATAATCATCTCAACAAACAGTGGATAATATAATATAATTATTTCAACAAAGGATAATATAATATAATCATTTCAACAAGCATGCTTAAAAAATTTAAACAATATTATTCATTTGTTTCTGAGTTCCTAGAGAAAACCTGTTACATGAAATAAGTAAAATATAATTGAAGTATAACTCTAAATGTAAAGGCTTGTAATTGGCCTTTCTTAAAGTTTGCACTTTTTGACAAGTTAGTTAATAATAATTTTAAATAGAAATGCTCGTTTGACATGTTTGTTAAATATCACAAGATATCTTTCAGAAGAAATTACTTAACATAGGATGTAATTAGACTACTACATTAAGATATTTGTGACTTACATACGAGGCTAGAAATAATAAAAATCTGATCTAGTAGATTGCCGTAAAAATTTAAATAGTGAAGTAATTTATACATTAAAAAAAATATTGGCTACTTTTTAAAATGTTTTTAAGGACTTTGTTATCTCTATAACTTTATTAAATTCATTATTACTAATAAAGTATTTATAGAATTCTTTATCACTCCAGATTTTGAGTATGCAGTGAAATTTTGTGTTCATTGTGTAATTATTTTCTGGTACATAAATAAATGTGCATTGGATTCAATGATAAAATGAAAGCTACACTTTCACATATATCTAATGCAACAAGCAACACACTGTTTTTATATGAAGTCATATGGGAAATTTTGAAACCATTTTATTTTCTGTGCACATTCCTCTTGCTGTCCTCTCAGATACTGCATTGCAGCTAAGGGTTATTTTGATTTAATTCTGTTTTCACTGTTCTTTGTTTGCTGATGAGGGCTTCTTGCCGAAACTATTGTTGTTTTGTTGCATTCTTTTTTTTTCAGGTTTTCCCATACTTCATGTCGCTCATTTCCATTTTTCTAACCTGATTGCAGTCTGTCCCCCTTATTAACATTGTTTTGTGCACACTGACATAGACATTGTTTTGTGCACACTGACATAGACATTGTTTTGTGCACACTGACATAGACATTGTTTTGTGCACACTGATATAGACATTGTTTTGTGCACACTGATATAGACATTGTTTTGTGCAGAGTATTTTTTTTGTTATGTTCTGTTAATGAATATATGTTCAAAATTTTAAGGCTCCATAATGAGACGTTGGAGAAAGTGCGTCAAAATCTTGCTGACCAGAGAGTGGCCAATACCAAGTTATCCACACAGGTGAGAAGTAGTCTTGAAATCCACACATGTGAGTATTGTTTAAATACACGCAGGTGAGAAGTAGTCCCTAAATCCACACAGGTGAGAAGTAGTCCCTAAATCCACACAGGTGAGAAGTCGTAGTCCTTAAATCCACACATGTGAAAGTTAGAGTTAAACCTCTTACATTAAAATCAATAATTTCATTTAGCTTCTTCCAATTCATTTAATTTGCCATTCATTTTATCCGAGGATACCATTAAACAATTATCTTAACTAGAAGAACACTGTATGTTTGCATGACTGGCACTAGAGGTAAAATCTTGATGACCTTACAAGTCTACTAAGACTGGTAGAATCTTGATGACCCTACAAGTCTACTAAGACTGAGATCAAATTATTTCAACCCATAATGAGAATCAATAAAGTTATCAGATTTATCTTCTTCCCCTGGATGTTGTGGGGCTCATCTGCCACCATGCTCGTCTGCCACCATGCTTGCCTGTCAACCTTGGTTGAAAACTGAAACTTGGAATACATCAATTTGGTTTAAATTAAATAAAATAAATCCCTTTATTTTTTCAATATAAAAATAATTTGTAATGAAAACATTTTGATATAGCTCTAGCTTGTAGATGTCTTTACATTTTAAACTTGTCATCCTCAGCTTGACTTTGCTACAGAGCGCTACAAAATCATTCAGAACAACGTTGCAGGCTATAAGAAAGAGATTGACCTTCTACAAGAGAGAAATCATCAGTCTGCATCTACCATTCTCAGACATGAATCAGCTGTGGCACATCTCAAAGAAGTAGGCAGGATGTATTCCACAGTTTTGTCCATTTATTGATGGACATGATGATCCTTTCCTCATTCACTTCAGTAATTTTAACATATGGGTTACACTTTCACCTACTTGGTGACTATTGTCTTAAAGATTTGTTAGGCCTTGGCATAATGTGTTTGCTCATTTTAAACTTCTTCTCATCTATGTTTTAGTAAGGGATTTGTTCCCATTCTCAGAGATTGTTCCCATCCTTGGGACTTATGCCCTTCCTTGGGACTTATGCCCTTCCTTGGGACTTGTGCCCATTCTTTGGACTTTTGCGCATTATTGCGACTTTTGCCCATTCTTGGGACTTGTGCCCATTCTTGGGACTTTTGCCCATTCTTGGGACTTGTGCCCATTCTTGGGACTTTTGCCCATTCTTGGGACTTGTTCCCATTCTTGGGACTTGTTCCCATTCCATAGACTTGTGCCCATTCTTGGGACTTTTGCCCATTCTCAGAGCTTGTGCCCATCCTTGGGACTTTTTCCCATTCTTCGGACTTGTGCCCATTCTCAGAGCTTGTGCCCATTCTTTCCCATTCTTGGGACTTTTTCCCATCCTTGGACTTTTTCCCATTCTTGGAAATTGTTCCCATTCTCAAAGCTTGTGCCCATTCTTGGGACTTGTTCCCATTCTTGGGACTTTTTGCCATTCTTGGGACCTGTTCCCATTCTTGGGACTTTTTACCATTCTTGGGACTTTTTACCATTCTTGGGACCTGTTCCCATTCTTGGGACTTGTTCCCATTCTTGGGACTTGTTCCCATTCTTGGGACTTGTTCCCATTCTTGGGACCTGTTCCCATTCTTGGGACCTGTTCCCATTCTTGGGACCTGTTCCCATTCTTGGGACTTGTTCCCATTCTTGGGACTTGTTCCCATTCTTGGGACTTGTTCCCATTCTTGGGACTTGTTCCCATTCTTGGGACTTGTTCCCATTCTTGGGACTTGTTCCCATTCTTGGGACTTGTTCCCATTCTTGGGACTTGTTCCCATTCTTGGGAATTGTTCCCATTCTTGGGACTTGTTCCCATTCTTGGGACTTGTTCCCATTCTTGGGACTTGTTCCCATTCTTGGGACTTGTTCCCATTCTTGGGACTTGTTCCCATTCTTGGGACTTGTTCCCATTCTTGGGACTTGTTCCCATTCTTGGGACTTGTTCCCATTCTTGGGACTTGTTCCCATTCTTGGAACTTGTGCCCATTCTTATTCTTTTCTTTAATTTTTTAGGTATAGGTAGGATATACATATATTGTGTAAATTTAAATATATTCATGTGTTGGTATACTGATGAATGCATTTGCCAAAATGTTTGTATTTGTATATTGTCTAATGCTATTGACTGCCCTAACAATACCATGACACATGAGGTGTTGATGTAATCTCTTCCAGTATTTTAAATAAAAAAAGGATGAAAAAAAGTAAATCACTGAATATAATAAAGTTTTAAAGACCCGTCAACCTTACAATATTTTGAAGTAATCTGTAGTACAAAATCCTATTTCCAACTTAGGAGCTAATGACTGCACAGGAGAATGTGGCCAGATGGCAAGTTCAAGTGGAGAATCTCAAGTCTGAGAAAGAGCTCTTGAAGAACGCTGAGAAACGTTTAAGAATGGAGCTGGAAAGTAAAGGCAGAGAAAAGTCATCCCAATCTTTGTTGCTGGCCAGCCTACAAGCTATCCAGGTGATTTGTCTAGTCAATACTGAGATGACTTTCATGACAAATAGATGTACTTCAATAGGTTTACACCACTCCAGATCTTGAGTACTCTGTGAAGTTTTGCATTCATTGTGTAATTGAACCCTGGGATATTAAGATTACATTTATTGGTTTGAAAACAGTTGCACTTTTTGTGCCATTTGTTTTCAATAAATGTAACAAACTGCTTTAATCTTTTGTGCTTTGAGAAATATTAATACCAAAACTTGTTTGACATCACGTTTCCGGTGCAATTTAACTCCTGACAGAACAATCAAGAAAGATCAGAGTTTGAGGCAAGAACACGCCATGCCAATCAAGTAGAAAGCTTAGAAAGGGAACTGGCTAATCTTAGACGACGGCTAGAAACCTCCTTGGAAGAAAAAAGCAAGCAAGCCACATCTTGGGAGGTGAGAGCTTTTTTTTTTGCTTTCTGCTGGTTCATTTTCATTATCATCCATCTTTTTTTTCTCTTTCTAGTAGATTTTCTGCTGGTTCATTTTCATTATCATCCATGGGGGTTTTTTTCTGTCAGGGTAAAGTGCTTCTTTGTTTAAAACATTTCTATTTTCTACCATGTTATTATTATTAGGTGGTTTTATCAGACCTGTTACTCTTACGATTTTGGCGTACAATGTACGATTTTGAGATGTATACATTATATATACTGTATCTTTATTTTTTACTATGAAGATAATTATTGAACAATATTGTGATGATATTGTACGATTTTAAGAGTGTGAGGGTAAACAGGTCTGTTTTATATAGCACAGTACCCCAGCCTACGGCTAGGCTCGATGCTCTAAACATAAAAATTGACAATTACAGAAAATTATACATTTACAAACAATTGGTGAAAAGCTTGACCTCACCCACTCAAGTACTAACTACCCTGTCTAGCCATGGACAGCACCAAGTGTTGTTTATCAGTTAAAGGGGGATGAGAATGAGTCGGTATAGTATAGTTTGAAGAGATGGGTCTTGAGGGCAGTTTTGAAGTATTTCCCCAGGATATTGTGATAACTATCCTTCAACGACATTGTTATTTCCTCAGGATATTGTGAAAACTATCCCTCTGCCATGATATTTACCTAAGATATTGTGAAAACTGTCCTTCTACCATGATATTTCCTCAGGATATTGTGAAAACTATCCTTCTACCATGATATTTCCCCAGGATATCGTGAAAACTGTTCATTTAGAAATAAAGCATGAGAAGGAGAAGCAGGCAGCTCTGCAGACAAGAGCAGATAATGCTGTACTGGAATTGGAGACAGTCAAACAAGAGGTAGATCGAATTAGTAAACAATAGATTGAATTTTTGTTTCAGATTTAATTTACTTAAGGGTAATTTTTTAAATTAGCTAATTTTGTCTTCTGACTTATTATTTTTAAATTATTTTTTTTCAGTTATCCACATGTGAAGCTAAGCTTGCAGCAGCTGAAATTAAGTTGGAGAATTTATCTAAAAATAATGATGGTTTGTTCGTTATTTAACATTTATTTAAATAAGAGGTTGAGCTTTCAAACCTAAAACTTCATATGATAAAGTATATTCATAGAAAAATATCGCCTGAAATGTTCTGCTAGCGTCTGTATACAATAAACTGTGTAATTGGGACCAGACTCTTGCCATTAAGTTAAAAGCGCCAATAAGTGAATAGAGGCCTTATTGTGCCTCGCGAGTGCCTGCAAGCAAAACTACGTACTATGTACTTATATACAGTATATTAAATATGCAAAACACCAACTATAAAACATTGCAAGAAAGGGAAATTTACACAATGTTTACCTTCAAATGTATATTTAGTACTTAAAGTACATGATTTACAACTAAAACAAAATAGGTATATAAAGTTTGAATTAAGATATTTTTATTAAGTTTCCTTTCGCACAACACCGAGTAGGAGGTGAGTATCCCGGACGAAGACTTAAGAGCGCTGTTATTGCGAAACGCCATTAAGCGAGTAGCCGTTATTGTGAGATGCTAATTTTAACAACTAATTATTGAAAAATTCTTACTTGATTGTTTTTGTTTCTATGACTTATTTTAATGACTTAATTTCAAGCAATTGAAAATAATTTAAACTATTATCTCCACCTGTATTTAATATATTATCTCTACCTTACACCTATCAACTATATTTGAGGTATTGCAGACCTGGTTACACTTATGATTTTTGTGTACCATGAATGATTTTTAGATGTTTTTTATGATTGTATGCCAAGACCTGTCAGTACTACGATTTTAAGAGACTGTTGAAAAAATGTATTCCAATAATTTTTACGCTAACAATTTTTTGTTGTTGCTCCTCTCTACATCGAGCGGTGAATGGGCAGAGAACTATGATTGGTTGGGGACCATCCATGATGAGGGGGTGATGAATTAAGAGCTTACATGGGAGGGGGCATTGGGGAGGTGTAAATATATTTAAACGCTATAAAAAATATTATTATTTTGTAATGATTGTAAGGATCGTAATATTGTTGCTTTGTATTTTCCTATTGATAAATGTAGCCAACATTAGCTTTTGTCACTTCGGTGCTGTATGAAGTAATTTTTGCGACATGTTTTGATCAGACACAGGTCATTTGCAAAATGGAAAAAAACTACAGATTTTTAAATAAAATGCATTCTCCAATGCTCACATCAGCGTTGGATTTTGACATTTATAGGATCTAGTAAGCGGCATTTGAAATCTATTTTTAGACGTCACTAAGCAGCTGTAAATTTGTAGTACCCGATTTTGTTCCGTCACTTCACTTCCCTCTCTCAATTCAGCTTGCTGTGGTTATTAGACCATAATATTGTAACAGAAAATAAAGTCATGCTCTGGGGCTTAATGCAGGGTTGACCAACCTGTGGTCTGACATGTAAAATATCTTGGCCCTCTTGGATATATCATAAATGAACTTATTCTAGATATTTTTTTTTTTACATTCATTATTTTCATTCTTGGCATTTACACAGATTGGAACTATATACACACACACATCATTTTTTTGTGACAGTATGCTCCATTTAGGCATACCTGCCTTTATTTAAGAACTGATTAAAAAAAACAGATTGAAAAAAGTAATCACAAATCTTAGATAAAAATTAGAAAACATTTTACTCTTTAGTAATTACTAAAATTAAAGGATTTATAAAAACACATTTAGGTAAGTGAACCAAATTTTCTACGCGCATTCTGATTAAATGTAGAATAATGCAAGACTAATTTCAAGTATATGCATTTTGAAGTTATACAAAAGCTCTGGGGAGGGCCTCAGACCCCAAACCCCATTCTCACATTCGCTCAGGATGACTTCGTTGGCCGTCTTCAATTTCCTTTCCCCCCACCTCATCTTTGTCTAACAAAGGGGTAATGATGGCACCTTTGATTTGCAACAACAAATATATAAATGTCAGTCATCTACTTGGGGAAGTAACATTTTTTAGACATGGGAATTGTTATTGTATACATTATACTCTTATTAACAATTCTGTATTGTTTGATTCCAGGGTAACCAGGTCTGGTATTGTGCCCCTCTTACAGTAGTCACCTGTATTTAATATATTGTCTCCACCTTACACAAGTCCCCTGTATTTAATTTATTTCTCTTAATCAATCCATGCCATTTATGACTTTTCAAACTAGTTAAAAGTTTGTCTTAGACATAATTTATGAAGAGTCATTTCTGATTGAGCATATCCTTATAGTGTTTTGTTGAGAACCTGACAAGTTTGCGTTTGTCTTTCATGACAAGATGATGCATCGGCTACAGTGGAGTCCAGGATGGAATCTGAAGCACTGAAAGATTTAAAGAACCAACTGGGTCAACAAAATCTGCTGATTAAAAGTAGGTCATATCACCGTATTTTGATTCTGGTCATAGTGGCCTGGTTTCAGTTTAGATTTTTTAAAGTTTAAATTTTTTATTTTCACTGAAAAATAATCTTTTAAATAATTTGAGAAAAATCAATCATTAACTAATGGATTATTTGCAATTTAGTTGTTTTTTTGTATTGTACCCGGTTGCGGTTTTTAAGTTTGTTCTCAGAGGATCTCAGGTTCTGAGACCCTGTTTTTTTTTGGAGGTTCTCAGAAACTAAAACTTTGAATAAAAGTTCCAACCTCTATTTTTAAAAAGTTTTCTTTCACATGCATTACAAGAAAGCCAAAGTAATCTATGGCAGAATAAAGGTTATTACCCATTTGGATAGAGGCTGTCTTCTTATCTGAAGGCTTATAACAAATTGTTACTTCTGCTCTAGGTTTGCGCCAACAGGTTGAAGCAGCCAAGAAACATGCCAACCAATACAAAACAATTGCTGACAGTGTGGAGCAAAACTTAAAGGAACAAGCAAAGGTAATAAAAGTATAGCATTTTTATGACAAACCGCCAGTAACTACAGTTTAAAATGATGCCCGTAATGTAGATATTATTTTACGCTTTATATTTTTTTATAATAACTTAACCTAAATCTGCATGTGTTATTCTCATTTGCACCACTTAAACATTTTAAGATGCGGTTCAATCTTCCCCTAATGTTTGAACAGGTTAGCCGAGAATTACAAGAATCTTGTGAGAAAAAAGTCAGAGAGGTTCAGACAGAAAAAACCAATCTTGCCAAGCGCCTGGAGCTTTTGGAAAAGGATCATGAGGCAGCTCTTGCTGAGAATGTTCGGCTGGCTAATGAGAGTGATTCTTTGGTGAGACTTATGTTTTTTTTAACCACCTGTACAGTACATATTCTACATTCTTGATTGGTGTGTAGATTAACACACCCAACCCCTTTCCCTTTCCATAATAAATGACACACCTGTGCTAATTTGTGTTTCTGAAACTGTTACCAGTGTCACGTATTTGTCAATAACTCTGCTATTTATTGGAGGATTGGTATGAAAAAATGTTTGAAATTGGGCTGTTAAATAAAAGGTTTATGCATTCATAGGATTGAAAACTGTGTGACAGAAAGTAAATTAGTAATACAAAATTGTTTTATAGTTGGCCAGGTACATTTCACTTGTTTTAGTTATAAAAAGTAAATAAAATTAACACACTACACTACGATATAAGACCATAAAAAATATTCCAGGAGCAAAGTCTCAACTACAATTATTCCCAATTGATGACCTTACTGTGGTAAATCTAGTAATAATTTTCTGGCAGTACATAAATTACTTTAAGAAATAGAAGTTTATCAGTGGCAATTAAAATCTAAGTATCTGTGCCTTGTGACAGCATGGTGACTTGAGGAAGCAGTTATCATCATTACAACATGAGCTGGAGGATGCCCTGAACCAGAAACAAGCAGCTATTGCCAACTGTGAGGCAGCACAAGATGACTTGAAGAGACAGGCTGATATTGCATCACAGGCAAGTGGAAACATTTAACTGGGAACTAACAGTCCTCAGGCTTAAATGTCATAATTAACTGGACCAACAGTCCTCAGGATTAAATGTCATAATTAACTGGACCAATAGTCCACATGCTTAACCCTTCTGGTACCGACCTACTTTTTGCTCTTATAGCCTCTCAGTACCGGTTATTACTTTGCTATCTATTCCCTGTGGCCCGGATATTATTTTGAAATGTGCCAAAATTTGATATTTTACAAATCAGAACAAAAAATTCAGTAATTGGTAGATTTTCATAATTTAAAAAGCAAAATATAATTCGACTATTACCCTAACGAATAAACATTCTGCCCGAGACTAAGGTGAAAGGTTATATCCTCGTTTTGATATTTATATTGATACCCCTCTATATGTCGTAAGTTGTCATTAATTCCGCTAGGTGGCGCCACGGAAACAACAAATTCAGATTAATTTTAAGTTAATACAAAAAATTCAGTAATTGGTTTATTTTCATAATTCAAAAATCCAAATAAAATTCGACTATTCCCCTAACGAATAAACATTCTGCCCGAGACTAAGGTGAAAGATTATAGCCTCGTTTTCTTTTTTTATATTAGATACCCCTCTATGTGGCAAATAGACGCGCTTGGGCCACAGGGAAAAAAATCGGCTGGTGAAAAAAGACGCGCTTGGGCCACAGGGAATAACGGAAGTCACTGCAAAAAGACGCGCTGGGTACTGGAAGGGTTAAATGTCATAATTAACTGGACCAACAGTCCTCAGGCTTAAATGTCATAATTAATTGGACCAACAGTCCACAGGCTTAAATGTCATAATTAACTGGACCAACCCCACAGGCTTAAATGTCATAATTAACTGGACCAACAGTCCTCAGGCTTAAATGTCATAATTAACTGGACCAACAGTCCTCAGGCTTAAATGTCATATTTTACGGGACCAATAGTCCACATATTTAAAAGTCATTTATTTTTATTGAAGCAATAGTTGAAAGACTTACATGTCATTTAGTTGTACTCTACCAACAGTCCACAGACTTAAATGATATATTTATTTGTACTGGACCAATAGTTGAAAGACTTAAATGTCATATTTATTTGTACTCTATTATCTTGCAATCAAATATGGAACTACTCAAATTGAAATAATTTCCTTTTTGAATTTGTTTTCCTTTTAAAGCATCAGCATCTATAATGTGACAGGGAAGTTTTAAAAATGTAAATTTTTGGCATTTTAATTCTTGTAGATATTTGTCATTTGATGACATATTAATGTAGATATTTATTTAATAACATATTAATGGACAACTTTATTGTTACCAGGCCCAAGACAATTACCAGAGAGAGCTAATGCTACATGCTGCTGATGTTGAAGCTTTGAATGTGGTCAAGAAACAGGTATTGTGTTCATTGGTCTTACTGTAGAAATAGAAATGTACTTAAAATTGACTACTTTTTCTTGTTTCAAACACATTATACATTTGTTACTATGCTAAAAAGTTAATTTTTTAACAAATTTGATGAGAAGAAATGCCAATCCTTTGATTATCTTAATCAAGAGTTTTTATTTTAATACACTTGAAAAGTTTGTCCAAAACATAAGAAAAGTAATTTTAGGGACATTTTTTATTTTGACACAATTTTAAACCGCTCATTTGCAACAAATAACTTTTAAATAATTAATTCCTTTATTCAGCTTGAAGATATCCAAGAACACTTGCAGCAAACGCAAGAAGAAACTGTCAGCTATGAGAAACAGTTAATGGAGTCAAAGGTTAGGTTCAATTAAAGCCACAATTTATGTTCAAATCAAGCCACAATTTTTGTTCAAATCAAGCCACAATTTATGTTCAAATCAAGCCACAATTTATGTTCAAATCAAGCCACAATTTATGTTCAAATCAAGCCACAATTTATGTTCAAATCAAGCTACCTGATGTTCAAATCGAGCCACAATTCATGTTCAAATCAAGTCACATTTCTTGTTCAAACAAAACAAATTTTATGTTCAAATCAAGCTACATTTTATGTTCAAACCGAGCTACATGCTTTATGTTGAACCATACTATACTTTGATTTCACCATTAATTTTCCTTTTTGTTGAACTTTGTTGAAGGAGAAGAGGGTTACTCATGATGTTATTTTAGATTAAATTCTTATGCAGCGGAATTTAGTTTGATTTGTTACCTTTAGAAGGATTAACAGATAAAATACATATAGAACTTTGGGTTTCCCCACCTTTTCTGTGTTCTGCATCCCCTGTAGTTTTTTTACTAGTCTCTAGACCTTTCCACTAGTCTGGAACCCTCTACAAATGGTTTGAAAGCCTAAAAACCCCTACAAATTGTTTGACTAGTCTCAAACCCTCTACAAATTGTTTGACTTATCTGGCAACCGTAAAAAAAAAAATAACAATACATTTTAAAATTAGAAAAATGATTTTTTATTTGTTTATTGAATTACAAAGTAAACTTTAGCAATTTACAAAAAAAAACTTGTGACGTATTACATAAATTAAAATTTATTTCAGATATTGTTTAACAATATATAACCTTTTATATAATACTTTAAAATGTAATTGCTCTTTGGTTCTTTTAATCCTTTTGCCTCACACTCTCTGAAATGCCACATCACACTCCCTAAAATACCACACCCTGAAATCATACCTCCTGAAATGCCATCTGGCACCCATAAAATGTCACATTACACCCCTGTACTGCCACTTCATGTCTCCTGAAATGCCACCTGGGACTCACCTGGTTACTCTGAAACACCTTTTATAAAGATTAACCGACAAAAGAGAATTTTTTCAATGAAACATTGTGTGTTAAGTTCTGTATGCTTATATTGAAATATCTTTTCAGACATCTTGGGCTGAACAAGAACGCATCTACAAGGGAGAGCTGTTTATTTTGGAAACAAGATGTGATGAGCTGACCAAACAGAATACTGTGCTCCATGAGCAAATGGCCAGAGTAAGTGGCCATGATGAAAATGTTTGGTTGTTCCCTCTTAAACTCATTAAACTTAGACAGTCAAACATTTCCTTGGGCTTCTTTAGTTTACCGGCTTATCTGGCGAGTCAGTTATCTGATGTTTAAATAAGTATTTATTAATTTTGATATCTTTCAAACTTAGTTTAGTGGCTTATCTGGCCCGTCAGTTATCTAATGTCAAAAAAGTATTCATTAAATTTTGTATCTTCCAAAATGATTTTCATGTTTTTTAACATCATCTCCAATCGATTAATTAATTTGAATACTTACTAAAGACAACAGTGTCATAACTGCAGAATGTATGAATCCCAACTACAGACAATATGACTCCTAACTGCAGGCAATAAGAATCCTAACTGCAGGAAGATGCCTAAATGCCGACAATATGACGCCTTACTACAGACAATATGAACCTAAATACAGACAATATGACACCTAAGTAAAAAATGTACTTGCACTCAGGTTTTTTAAAACCATTGATTTGAATTGAACTTTCCAGCTGAGCTCACAGATAATCAGTATGCAGCAAGCAGCACGGAGAGACTCTAACCAGGGGCTTGATACATCCTTCAGTGATGAACAGGGCAAGACATCTGACCAGTTGCTGGAAGTTATTAGGTAATGGACAGGTGTTAGGCCTACATGGGGTCCAACAATGTGTTGTAGTCAGACGCTTCTACTGTGTTGTGTGTTGTAGTCAAAGTGTTGTGAAATGCTTCTACTGTATGGTGTGTTGTAGTGAAATGCTTCTACTGTAATGTGTGTTGTAGTGAGACGCTTTTACCGTGTTGTGTGTTGTAGTGAAATACTTCTACTGTGTTGTAGTGAGACGCTTCTACTGTATTGTGTTTTGAAAGTTTTGTAGTGAGATGCATCTTCTGTATTGTGTGTTGCAGTGAAATGCTTCTACTGTGTTGTGTGTTATAGTGAAATGCTTCTACTGTGTTGCGTGTTGTAGTGAAATAGTCATGGTGAAATACTTCTACTGTGTTGTATGTTTTAGTGAAAGTGTTGTGAATTGCTTCTACTGTGTTGTAGTGTTGTGGTGAAATGCTTCTACTGTGTTGTGTGTTGTAGTGAAATATTTCTACTGTGTTGTGTGTTGTAGTGAAAGTGTTGTGAAATGCTTCTACTGTGTTGTGTGTTGTAGTGAGATGCTTCTACTGTGTTATGTGTTGTAGTGAGATGCTTCTACTGTATTGTGTAACACCAAGTGAATGTTAAACTTGCTTGCATGTTGTGTTTCAAACAATTAAGTCCTGGCCTGGTATCAGCCCATGCAGTACACACTTACTGAGGCAATGCCTCAAAAATTACATGACTTTTCGAGGAGCCTTTTGAAACTGGCAACATAGAGAGACTAGTGTGTCTCATCATTCTATATGCTATCAATGCCATCAGTTTAATGAGCAATGTATCAGTCAAACATAGTTATGAGTATTAGTGACATGCTTTTTAGAAGCCACCTTTCTGCTATTAAAGCACATATAGGCAACAAAAGCTGCCACCGTAGCTGCTAAGTGCTTGAAGTTGATAAGATCACGTTCCTCCAAATGTTCCTAAGTGATTGAAGTTGATGAGATCACTTTCCCTCTGGAAATATTCAGAATCAAAGATGGCTTTACCTGCAAAAGTCGCAGTGTGATTTACACTATCCTTTGTAAAAAGTGTGGAAAATCATGCCTAGGGGACACAGGTTGTCTCCTTGGAGACCACCTTAGATAGCACCTGTACAACATCAATAAACAAGCCCTTTGTCTCATTTCTAAAGATTTTAATAGTGCTAATCACATTGGAATATTAGACAATGCAGTTACTGGTATATTGTATGCAAGTAATACACCAGATAGAAATTATATGACAAACAAATTAATAAAAATTGTTTTGGTACATCGACTTCATACAGTATAAACCAAATTCACAATATTTTTCATGTTTGTTGTAAGGTGTCTTTATTGTACTTATACCCACTTTCTTTCCGTTTTTTCTAAATTCTTTGTTTTCGTTTTGCCCATTCTTATTCTTTTCTTTCATTTTAGATATATTTAGGGTATATATAATGTACATTTATTTTTTAATTATAATTATATTAATGTTTTTTATACTACCAAAAAAATTTGAATTTGTACATTGTATAATCATAATTAAAGCTTAACATACATTGTTTTAATGAAGCTAATTGTGTCTCATTAATGCAGTCAAACCATTGTCTCATAATTATATATGTATTCTATCATTGCCATCAAGTCGGCATTAAAAAATCTCTACTGATTTTTGTATTTCAAGATATTTAAGAAGAGAAAAAGATATCGCTGAAACCAAACTGCAAGTAGTAGACTCTGAGTGTACAAGAGTCAAGCAGAGATTTGCCCACATGGAGAAGCAGGTTGAAGAGTCAAACAAGGCACTGGCAGAGGAACGCCAGAAATCTCAGGTTGGTTCGCGTTGACGTAGTTTCTACTGCGGTCACAGGGCGGGTAATATAAGAATATCTAAACATGAGAGGCCTGTTTTAAGCGTAGGATGTGTTAACTTACATTGATTTTATCCTTTGCATCAGGTGAATGCAGAGACTGTGGCTAATCAAGTGGATCTCATGAGGAAAGTCAGCCATTTGAATGTTTTAACAGACAGTAATAAACTTCTCAGAGATGAAAGAGACCAGCTGCTCAACAATAAACAAGAGCTGGAGTCAAAGGTCAACAGGCAAACAGCCTCATTTTTTTAATGATTATTTTATTCATTCTTATTGGTGGAATTTTTCAAATTAGCTTTATTATTATTATAATGTTATCCGATTGATTTGAGGAATGCATTTCAGTTGATTAGCATTGGTTTATAGACAACATCTTGGTACTTGACTCGTTGCATTCCTTCAGCCAAAACAATTATTTTAGATATTATTTAACTGCTGTCAGAGATTGAACCATTGCATAATAGGTCGCTATAATGTTAACAGATTCGTCAACTACAGCCAGAGAGACTTAACACAATAGCTTTTCTTTAATGTAATGTTAACAGATTAGTCAGCTGCAGTCAGACATTGAGCCTCTACAAAACCGTTTGAGGGAATTGGAGTCGGAAAAAGAAGCCTTGACAATCGAGAGAAACACTTTACAAGATGATCTCAACAGATGGAAGAACAGAACCTCTAATCTCATTGAACAAAGCAACAAGACTGATCCAGAGGAACACAAGAGACTTTTGTAAGGAAACACTGCAGATTATAAATAATTAATTGTATTTTCATTTTAACTTCAAAGTTCTGCGCTCGTTTTCAGCAAATTTTTGGTTGATTTTGCTTTCTTCTAATTCTATGTTTTGAGGGCCCACGATCAATGGATTGATCATTATGGCTCCTATTGTTCAGAGGGGTTCGCGATGTTAATGTGCGTGGTTTTCAAGGGGATATTTCACTGGTTGCAGGACAGGAGGCAAGAGCCGCAAATGTGTCAAGTGTAGTCGCCTCAACTGTTGCTTTTGGAAGCTTGTTCCAGTCCCTTATTGCCTTTAGCAGGAATGAGGAGCTCCTGTACTGAGTTCTTGTTTTTAAAAGTCGAAATTGCTTGTCGTGACCTCTTCACTGTCTAGGAGGGAGATTTACGAGTTTCTGTTTGATAATTGGACCAGCAGTGGACCAGCCCATTTTTGATCTTGTACAACATGGAGAGCCTAGATAGTCGTTGTCGTTCTTCCAACGGTGACCAGCCTAATGTTTCCAGCATGTTGCCAACACTAGATTTGTTTCTGTAGCGGTTCATGACAAAGCGTGCTGCCCGTTGTTGGACCGCCTCCAATCTGTCAATGCTCTTCTGGGTAAATGGGTCCCAGACTGAGGATGCGTACTCTAAAAGCGGCCGGACAAAGGCTTTATAGGCTTTTTCTTTCATGTTTGAGTTGCTGATCTTCAGATTTCACCTTCGGAACCCCAGGGTCTTGTTTGCCCGGTTGCACACATTGTTAATGTGCTCGTCCCATCGGACTTCGCTTTGGACGGTAACACCTAGGTACGTTACGAAGGAAACTGGCTCTAGAATATGGCCATGCAATTCATAAGGGTGGTGTAGAGGGGATCTGCTTCTGGAGACTGACAGTGTCTGGCACTTGACGGTATGAAATTCCATGTCCCAGCTCATCTCCCATTTGGCTAACCGATGGAGGTCCTGTTGCAGCTGGTCCTGGTCAGAACTTTTGGTGATCGTTCTATACACCGCCGTGTCATCTGCGAACAGTCTTGCTTGGGAGGTCATCTTCTCGGGCAGGTCATTGATATATGCTAGGAACAAACAGGGGTCTAGCACAGAGCCCTGGGGGACCCCTGACTTAACACGGACAAAGGAGGAGGTTGTGCCGTCTACCACTACAGCCTGGCATCGGTCGCCGAGGAAGCTAGAGATCCATGTTTTGATTATTACCTTCAATCCCACATCTCTGCAGTTTGTGTAATATCAAACTATGATTGACACGGTCAAATGCCTTTGAGAAGTCCAGTACAAGCACATCAGTTTGCTTGCTGTTCTCCAAATTGGTCGTCAAATCTTCAGCAAATTCAAGGAGTTGGGTCTCACATGATCTATTGACTCGGAAGCCATGCTGACAGTCATTCAGTATATTGTGGTTTTCAAGATGATTCATGACCGCACTTACTATTATGTGCTCCAATAGTTTGCATACTACGCTGGTGAGAGATACCGGGCAGTAGTTGGCTGGGTCGTAATGCTCCCCTTTTTTGTAGATTGGAGTGACATGCGCTGTTCTCCAGTCGGTTGGAACGTTGCCTGTGAGTAGCGACGATTGGAAGAGGATTGTCAGCGAGGGAGCGATTTCATTGGCCAATTCTTTTAGCACTCGTGGTTTAATGTTGTCGGGACCACATGCCTTGTAGGGGTTAATGGATTTAACGAGTGCCAGAATACCCTGTTCTGAAATGTGGATATCTTCCATGACGGGGTAGGCTGTGCTCATCATGTTGGTCTTTAGAAGGAACTCAGCCTCTGAGTACTCTCTACCGTCACCAAAGACCGACTGGAACTGTTGATTTAGAATGTCCGACTGTGCTTTTGGTTCAGACGTCAAATGGCCGTCCCATCAAACCCCAGTGTTTGATGACTTTTGGTGCTTGATGTAGCTCCAAAAGCGCTTGTTCTTGAAACCCTTGGCCTTAATATTATCCTCTGAGAAGATGCCGTTCAAGTAGTTCCAGTAGGATCTGCGCAGTAAGCGTTGGATGTTTCTTCGGAGCCTCAGTACTTCGGCTTTCAGTTCGACCGAGCCATTCTTCTTCATTCGCTTGTACTGGCGGTCTCTCCTGTGTATGAGCCTACGGATTTCAGCTGTGACCCATGGCAGATTTACCTTTGGTTTGGTGGTCTTGTGTGGTATGTATTTCTTTACTGCATCAGTTAGTGTTGTCTTGAACTTCATCCACAGCTCTTCTGTTGTCGCTTTACCCTGAATATCATGCATGTTAGAGCTCAGCTCTGTCGTTGCACTTCTCAGGCTTTCCCAGTCTGCCTTGGCATAAATGGGGATTTCTCGCACAGCCTGCTTCTTTTTTAGTGCGCTGACCTGAAATTTGCAATATGGTATGCAGTGGTCTGATATCCCAGGGATGACCTCAACTCTTGGGATGAGATGTGGACTGTTGGTGAGGAGTAGGTCGAGAGTGTTTTCCCCTCTTGTGCATTCTTTAACCATCTGTTCCAGACCATGGTGGTTAATTATCTCCATAAAGTCAGAGTGTAGGACCGGGTATGGACACTTGGGCTTTAAGGCAGGAATTTGCCAGTTCCAACCAGGAAAGTTGAAATCTCCCCCTATAAGGAGAAAAGCGTTCTTCGACTGAATTGCTCTCTGTAGTGACACCTCAAACCTCCTCTGGCTATTCGGACTTCCGCAGACAGCACAGTACCACGGCATGCCATAATGTTCACCCTGCTGTTCGTAATAGACTGTGTCGATGCTTTGGCATTGACCATGGAACCATAGCCCACATTGTTCACATGCAACGCCTTTGTCTTCCCACTGCACAGCAAGGTCACACGTACCGCAGGTCCGTAATGACTGGGAGCATGTGCGAGTATGTGACGGAGGATAGCCAGCACTCGTAGCGAAGTTCAGACCAGGGTTGGGTTCAGGAGAGTAGGAGTTAACTAGGAGGATGCAGGCCAGATATAATAGCACAAGTCTTTGGCGCCCTATGGGCCTCTGAGCAGAGCAGGTTCGAGCTGATCTATGGAAAATGTCAACAAACACACAGTGACCAGCACCCGTTGTGCGGAAAACTGTTTTCTTACTTAGGTCTAAATTTACAGATGACACTTCAACTTCTGGTCTCTTGGCATCACAGATAAAGAGTTTGTTTGCCAGAGTCGCTACCACAATGGTATACAGCGTAATATTGTAGGTGAGCATACTGGTGTTACTCTGGTGTTTAGCATTCTGAGAGCACACTGGCAGGTATAGAGTTATCCTAAGCCTAAGCTTAAAGTAATGCAGGAAGCGGTAATAAAGATGGTGCCGAATATCAACATGATGCACACAAGCTCTGAAATCATTTGATTACCTTACAATAATGAGGACAGTCACTTTGGGCCAAGCTCTTGACCAGTAATAATATCATATTAGTTTATAAACCACAATTTTTTTACAGTTTGATGGACTATTAATGTAATAATCGGAGAAATATTCCTCGTCACAAACACAGGTAAACAAACACACGTCTTCACCGAGCATACGCAGACCCCTATTGTTTTTTTTTAAAAAAGTTTTTTTGGTATTCTTCTAAGGCAAGGCTGAAGAAAAGCTTAACTTAAGAAATATCTCCCAGCAAGCTCAATATGTTGTAAAATGCTGAAAAATGTTAAGCCTTGAATTTGGTTGACCATTGCAGGCTGGAGAAAGAGAATCTGAGGAAGCAACTGGCTCAGATTAGAGAGGAAAACTTCAAGCAAAAGTAAGTATTTCTTCTTTATTGTCTTGGTTTTTTGTAATGTGGCTTGTATTTGATAAAAGAAATGTTTGTCTTTCATTCTTTAAATTTGCTCTAATTAAAAAAAAAATTTTTTTGTCTAGATCTAAAAAAAAATCTGTTTTTGTTTTCATATTTTTTTGATGGGTAACAAATGTCAGTTATTCCACCACTTGAAATTTTAATTTAAAACAATTTTTTTTTTCAGGAATGAAATGGCCAGAATTTCAAACAGCAATTTAGCCCAAGCGTAAGTGGCTTATTTTTCAAGGAGAAACAATTCATTAAAATTCATTTTAAAATATATATCTTGAAAGAAAAAATGAAACAATTATTATTTTACATTTCTGAATTTCTTTGTTTCAGCACTGAACTCAACAATTTGAAGCAAGAGGTTGCTAAAATTAGGTAAAGTTTCATATAAAAATATATAGATTACTTAGCTCTAAGTGAAGTTTAAATATAAGCAACTCTAATAATTGACATAATATGCCTCTGTTATGGAACTTTTCTTGTGGGAACTAACCTAGTGTATATTCCGCCATAAACTGACCAACTGTAAGAAACACTAGGATGTGGTTACCAGAAATTTGATCAAAAGAAATTTCGTCTACAGAAAATTGATCGACAGAAATTTGATCGAACGGAAATTTGGTCGAATCTTTTTTTCAGTTCACACGTTAAAATTTTCATCAAATTACTTTTTGAGCGCACCATACTATAAAGTAAAACAAAATAATGCGCTCAAAAAGAAATTTGACGCACAATTTTAACGTGTAAACTAAAAAAAAGATTAGAACAAATTTCCGTTCGATCAAATTTCCGTCAATCAATTTTCCGTCGACGAAATTTCTTTCGATCAAATTTCCGGATACGCTAGTGTCTATACAGCGATAAGCTGACCATCTGTAAGAAACACTAGTGTCTATAAGCCATGAGCTGACCAATTGTAAGAAACACTAGTGTCTATACAGCGATGAGCTGACCAACTGTAAGAAACACTAGTGTCTATACAGCCATCAGCTGACCAACTGTAAGAAACACTAGAGTCTCAAACAGCAATGAGCTGACCAACTGTAAGAAACAATAGTGTCTCAAACAGCAACGAGCTGACCAACTGTAAGAAACACTTGTATCTATACAGTGATGAGCTGACCACCTGTAAGAAACAGCTGGAAGAAAAGACCAAAGAGGCCGAAGAGAAGACCACAACCATTAACCGTCTGAAACAAATAGGTCGCAAATACAAGGAGCAGGCAGAGAAGGTCACAAAGGAGTTAGACGACTTGAAGGTCAAGGCTGCCGGACAGGAAGCTGAAAAAGTGACAACAATGGAAAAAGTAAGTGAAACAAAAAGAAAAAAGGATAAAAACAAATTTCTCGTCTCATTAATAGAAATTAGGAAGTTAAAAATATTTGACTTATTTGTGAAGCTACTTTGACTTGTGGGCTTGTCCTTGGATGTCGTATCTTTGGATGACATGTCTTTGGATGATGTGTCCTAGGATGATATGTCCTGGGATGATGTGTCCTGGGATGATGTGTCCTGGGTTGACGTGTCCTTGGATGACCTGTCCTGGGATGACGTGTCCTTGGATGATGTGTCCTGGGATGTTTCCTGGGATGACTGTTCCAGTATTTCTTATTATATATATATAGCTCCAAATGTTAAGAATTACTATTGCTATATATATATATTGTTTCGTCCCTAGCGCTACATCGATTAGTACTACTATGTCTAGGGAATGATTATTCTTAAACTAGTTATACTACACGCTCTCACACTAACGCTACTGAAGCCCACTCGCTTCCACTTCTACTACTACGTAAAACTTAAGAACACAGGTGGTTCAGCCCACAAATAAATATTTAATTACTAAAATTACAACTTAACTCCACACATACGATATACATACGAATATAAAGAAATTAATTGACAGTTTTGTTACTAAAGATAGGTGTCTGGACTGTGTGATGGACTGTTCCTCTCCTCTGTCCTCCCTCGTCTGCTAGACACAAGCCAGGTTCCACAACACATCACAGCGGTTCTCCTGTCTGCTCCTTCTCTCCCCCAGGTCGCTGGTCACTCAACAGGTGCAGGGGTGATGAAATGCCAGACACGCTCCGGTGCTTCTATGTGTATACAAACATGCCGCCGTTGCTTCGCCTGCTGGCTACTCATGCTAATTTTGGGGCGGTGCCTTCCTCCTTACAATATGCCTCTTTTATTATTGCTTCAGAGTTAGACTGCACTAACCTCTGACCGTGTACTGATACTTTACTGCTTAATTAGTTCTACTGAACTCTCTTCTACTTTATGCTCGACTCAAAACAACTCTTCTATGTACTACTTTACTCTGCTATCCTATATAATCCCACTCTACTGAACCTAACTTAACTGGCCAATAACTCTTGGCTAGACAAACTCTAACAGCAAATGTCCTTGGCCAGGCTCTTGCTTGTCTGTCAATTACAGGAATGAGAGAGACCGATGGGCACACTGCGCTCACTATTTATACTTGTATCTCGCCTGCACAAGCTAACGCTGACCTCTGGGTCAAACATATGATTCATACGCTGAGCTTCATTATGCTCTGGACATGGGCTGCGTTCACTAAGCTAAACACGTTCCTGGTCGACTGGAACTTTCCATTGTTTATGACTATGAGTCATTATTATAGCAAGTAAGCTGTGTATGACCTAGCCTAATTGGGTCATATCCCGTGGCAAAATGATGGGTGGGGTGTGTGAGCCAGCGGGTCTCACACAAGTGAGGACCAGCGGGTCTCAACAATGACCTGTTCTTGTATGATGGTGTAACTTGATTAAATTTAAATGTGCAAAGTAAAGAACACAATTTTAATTGATTGCTATGTGTTGCTGACATTATCACTGACCCAAGGACACTATAGGATGAGATAAGTTTAATTACTGATACAAACAAATGGAAATGTTTTTTGATACGCTGGACGTATTCAACTTATGAACTTAAAATAATCTTTCTTTACAGACAATTGTAGATCTGCGTAATATTATTAGTGCCAACAGTCTGCATATAAGCCAAGTGGATGGTCAGCTCTTAGAGTGTAGGAATGAAGTCAAAACTGCTACAAAGAAGCTGGAACAGACTTTAGCAGAGAACATTTCCTTGAAAGAAGAAATTCAAGGAAAAACACAGGTAATTTATGGCATCATGTGTTGGCTGGTGTATGGGAACAAGGTCAGATAGAGAAACTAGTTCTTACAGAGATACAAGTTCAGGCAGAGAAAATAGTTCAAATAGAGATAATGGTTCAGATAGAGAAACTTATTTCAGGTAGAGATACAAGTTCAGATAGAGAAACTAGTTCAGATGGAAAAAATATTTCATACAGAGATACAAGTTCAGGCAGAGAAAATGGTTCAAATAGAGATAATAGTTCAGATAGAAATACAAGTTCATATAGAGATACAAGTTCATATAGAGATACAAGTTCATATAGAGATACAAGTTCATATAGAGATACAAGTTCATATAGAGATACAAGTTCAGATAAAGATACCAGTTTCAAGGATTCCTGATACAAAATCATATAAAGATACCAGTGTTGCAGTTCATCCTTTATACTGAAATAGTCCACTTCCAATTGCATTTTTGTTTCTAAATAGCTTTGAATAAATAAAAAGTCAATGCTTTTAATTCATATTATTTCTATTTAACTTGACAGTTTTTTAAAATCTGTTTCAGGGAATTGTTAGTTTTCAAGAGGAAAATGTTAAGCTTAAAACAGAAGTGGACGACTTTGGAAGGAAGGCTGCAGAATTTGAGAAAAAACTAACGCAGTCTCGTCAAGTCTTACAGAATGCAAGAAATAAAATGATGGTTCAAAAAGATCAAATGGAAAAACTTGAGTCAGAAAATAGGGAGCTGAAACTTGCACTTTCAGGAACTCCAAGCTCTTCTTTCAGCGGTGAGCATCTCATACTGCTGTTGTAGATGCAAATATTTATCTTGTATGTCTGCAGCCATGATCAAACTATTATAAACAAAGAGAAAATCAACCAAAATTCTAAATTAAAAGTCATTTTTATGTCCACTCGTTATTTTTTTAAAAAAATGCATACATTTATTTTTAAAAAGAAATTGGTGTGATCATCAATGATGTTTTGACCAATATAAATCATCTTTTAATTTATAAGCCTTAATCCCAATTTAAAAAAAAAAAAAATCTTATAAACTTTTAAATGTTCATCAAAGGAAAACATCTAAGATAAAATGCATCAATTCCTTGTCCGCAGGTGAATCAGAAGAGTCCAAACATCTGAAAGCCCACTATGAGGCAAAACTGGCTCATCTGCAGAAAGAGTTGGATGAAGCTAAGAATGCTGCCAGTGGTCACAGTGCAGTTGATGGGCAGTTGGAGAAATTACAGGCAGAAAATGCTGAAATGGTACGCAAGGTAAAAAGATACCTATTTCAATGAAAGATGTTTGTGTGAAGTTTATCAGGATTGGGATCTTGTTCTCTCTCGTCTTGACTACTGCAACTCTCTTCTGTCAGGCTCACCAAAACACTTCTTGGAAAGATTACAAAAGGTTCAAAACTCAGCTGCTAGGCTAGTTTTAAAGGCAAAAAAACGTGATCACGTCACACCACTACTTCATTCACTTCATTGGCTCCCTGTACAAGCACGGATTGATTATAAACTCTCTGTTCTGAGCCACAACTTTTTCTTGAATTCCTGCCCTTCCTATATAACCGAAATTCTCTCTGTCTATTCACCCCTTCGACAGCTTCGCTCCTCCGCAGACCATCGTATTCTTTCTGTCCCTAAGACTCGCACAAAAACATACGGTGAAAGATCTTTCTCTTACTGTGCCCCCAAACAATGGAATTCTCTTCCACTACACATCAGAAATATATCAACCATCACAGCCTTCAAAACTGCACTCAAAACACACCTCTTTAAACTTTACTATCCTGACTGATTCCCCCTCTGAAAGTTAAACGATGCTGCGGAGTGCTGTCCATGGCTTCACATGTAAATTGATATGGAATGGTTGGTTTTTAATTTATATTTTTTTAAAGTTCATTTTAATTTGTATGTACAGCGTGGTGAGCCCAGCACTAGGCTGGGGTACCACGCTATAGAAAACTACCCATAATAATAATAATAATAATAAGCTATCGTTAGTTGGCAGTATAGAGAGATATCGGGGAGTGGGTCAGAATAGGCTATCGTTAGTTGGCAGTACAGAGAGATATTGGAGAGTGGGACAGGATAGGCTATCGTTAGTTGGCAGTACAGAGAGTTATGTGGGAGTGGGACAGAATAGGCTATCGCTAGTTGGCAGTACAGAGAGGTATGTGGAAGTGGGACAGAATAGGCTATCGTTAGTTGGCAGTACAGAGAGATATTGGGGAGTGGGACAGGATAAGCTATCGTTAGTTGGCAGTACAGAGAGATATTGGGGAGTGGGACAGGATAAGCTATTGTTAGTTGGCAGTACAGAGAGATATTGGTGCTAAATTTATCTACTGAAGAAAACTAAACCCATGTATGTTATTTTTATCTTTACAAGATCCAGCAGCTTCAACGGCAGCTAGAGGCAGCTCAACACAAGGTTCCTCCTCCTCAACAACCTCTTGCGGCCAGGCCTGCCAGCACAGTAGGACCAAGGTACGGATATGTGCCGGGTTGTATGGCTTGATATCAATTCGTCAATACATTTGTTGTTAAATTCAGTCAAAGAGTTTTATTTTTATTTTTGTTTCCATGTATTTCACGTAATGCTAGTTCTCAAATATCACAATGAAAAGAAAGAAAGATTGATACCTTATATTTCTTTATGTCTTTTGTTTGACACTTTGCTCTCTGTGTTAATATTCCATCAATCACACAATGGCATACAATACTTTGGACGATGTGCTCTTTATGGAAGAACCTTATAAAATTTTGTTGTAAGCTCAGACTGCTCTTGTGATCCTTCATAAATTTGATTAAAAAAATTGAATTAATAATGTTAAACTATGCAAGCGTTTTTAAAAATTAAATTAATGCATATTGAAACTGCTTTCTCTGTATTTAATGACCTTTGATAATTAAATCTTCTATTTGAAAGTACCAGTTCAAGTGATGCCCCCAAGACAGCTAACATCAAACCCATGGCCACTGCATCCTCCAGCTCCCGTCAGACAGTCCCAATTACATCTCATAGTCCAGCCGCTGCCAAAGCTACAGCAAGTATTCGACCCATGGCTATTTCTCCTACAACTTCCCTGCCCCTGTCTGGTACACCCACTGCGACTGTCATGCCCACCACATCAAGCCAACACGATACATCAGATGGTGAGTCTTGTTTTTTTATCACTGCAATTATTTATTTTGTAAAACAGTGTACCAGATATACAGACCTGTTTACTTTTACAATTTTGGCGTACAATGTACGATTTTTAGATTTTTTTACGATTGTACGCCGAAACTACGATTTTCAGAGACCGGGGGAATTTTTTTTTCTGATTAAAAAAAAAGATACATTTTGGTTTTGGAAGTTTTAGCCCTTTGTAAAAAAAGATCTGGCAGTGAATTGACCCAGAAAAACGATTGGTTGTAATTTTTTTTTAAAAAGTTGGGACCATCCTTCTGTATATTATGTCCGCAGTCCGCACAGATGCGGAGGTGGGGTTTGTCAAGGAAATTTGTGGCATACGAGACACATGGGTAGGGGATTGGTAGGTGTGTCAAAGGTTATAAAAATATCACCGCAACGTATCGTATTGATGGTGATGGTCATATTGTTTTGTCACAGTGAACTAGCTATCTGCGTCAACAGTAATATTTAGACTAGTCGCCCTAGCGACAACTTCACTCACCATCCCCTTTGATGGCTACCAAGCCTGTGACGTAGTTTTGTTACATAATTATTTAGTTCCTCTGAACCGCGGCGATTGTGAAAAAAGAGAAAACTAGAGACGGTTTTTATATAAAATACACTATCTAACTGTTCTGCACTGGAACGTTGGGTTTTGACATATTTTATAAGATCTAGTCAGCGGCATTTACTAATATTTTTAGAACTCGCAAAGCAGCTCTGTCCCCTCAACGATTTTTTAATACAACAGTTTGGATTTGGAATCACAATCCCCCCCACCCCCCACCATTAATGAGGGTGGGGGAAGGTTGGTTCCGCCGAGTGAAAATAGACATCACAGCACTGAGAAACGTTTTGGTGGACTACAGTGTGTTGTGACTTTGTCCTGTTAAATATTACCACTACAGTGATCTCTTTATGAAAACACAAAGTCAATAGTATACGATAACTGCCAAACATTGTGGAGATATTTTTATATCATTAATAATGTGATGTTGTCAAGTTGTATTTTCACAAATGAATTCGCTAGCTATACTTTAGTAGTAGAGAAATTACAGTAATGTTTAGTCCACCGAATGTTCAGCTACGATAATGGTTCTAAAATTTTCGTTTGCCGGCGTCTATGCCTTATTAGGTTTTCACCAAGCTCCCTGTGTGAAATTCTTACAGTACACTTCGAAATAAGTTCCTTTCTAAAGACAATTGTTGAGCCTTGTCTGACCGAATCACTTGGGGTGAAAACCCGTGTCACATTTTGTTTACTGTAACAATAGTAACATCATAATATATATAATGGATTTTGTTAATTTTGTTATTGTTTGGGGGGGGGGGCGTAAAAAAAAGTACGCTTTCAACAGGGGGAGGGGGTTACATAATTTGACTTTTACGGTACCGATACGTGCTGTATAGATGGCCCCTCCTTGCATATGTTTGCTTTGCATGACCTAATTTTATGACATAATTATCTCTTACGGCGCGTTCCATTTTCTTGACGCCAGCTTAACTCAATTCCACTGAACACGCTATACGAGTAGTTATCATAGACATAATGTAGGCTGTATTTTCATTTATTTACTATTATGATACTGTATTGTACGATTTTGAGACGATATTGTACGATTTTAGGAGTTTGAGGGTAAACAGGTCTGGATATAGCAAAATATGTGTATAGTATAGTGCATGTAAATCAATGTACCAGATATAGCAAAATATGTATACAGTACAATGCTGTCCAGCCTTTTTGAATCCCTGGGCAAATTTGTCTTTATCTTTAAGACGAGGACCACACATGACATTTCAAAAGAATCTATTTTTTTACTTTTTAGTAAATTATTTTATTTAATGCTGCTTCTCACCTCATGCATAAAGAATGATATACCCTTAAGCATTATCATCTCGTCCTACAACACTTCTTTAATGCTATATTTGGCTTTGACTTGTACTTGCAATCTTCTTAATTTGCTGTTGGTTTTCACTAACTGCCGCCCTTATTAAGTGCCCAAATGTTCGCCAGTGAAAGCGTTTTGTTTTTTGGACTTGAAGTTGGTCATTACTGCCAACTGAGCTTCAAAGACACAGGTGCTTCCAAACATCGTCAATATATTTACGACAACATTTCAATGGCTGTGGAAATTCATCTAAAGAAATATAGGTCATCCAGAATTCAGTTTGTCATGAAGAGCCATGTTAGGCAGAATCTTGATGATTTCAAGCTGCACCGCACCTTCATCTGCTTCTAACGTCATCTCTGTGACTGCAATGCAGATATCACATGTACATGGACATTCAACAAAAAGTAAAACGGAATTACGGCTGGGAATATCTTTAAAATTCTCTGTGAAATCTAACTTTTAACTTTTCTAACAATAGATTGAAGCACTCACTTGTGACCAGCTCTGGAAGTTGTTGTGCAGCGTTTATAAGGGTTGGGAAGAGAGTAAAATTTGACTGATGAAAAAGTAATCATAGAGATGAAAACATTCAAACTGTCCTTTGTTTTGGAGCTGATAAACAGTTTGACTTCTTCAATTAGCCCTTTTCTCAGCCAGCACTTTCCCTTTCCTCAGCCAGCACTTTCCCTTTCCTCAGCCAGCACTTTCCCTTTCCTCAGCCAGCACTTTCCCTTTGCTCAGCCAGCACTTTCACTTTGCTCAGCCAGCACTTTTACTTTGCTCAGCCAGCACTTTCCCTTTTCTCAGCCAGCACTTTCCATTTTCTCAGCCAGCAAACTGTTAAATCCCCTTAAATGTCTTTCATTTTCTTGTAACAAGTCTTAAAATTTAAACTGACGGTGTCTTAAAATTTAAACTGACGGTGTCTTAAAATTTAAACTGACGGTGTCTTAAAATTTAAACTGACGTTGTCTTAAAATTTAAACTTACGGTGATTTAATGGATTAACTTGAATGAAATTAACAATTTTCACTACACTCTCCTAAACATTTTGCAGTGTATCAACTTTCAGCTTTGAGCATAGAGATAGCTGGTGAATTACTAAGTGCTCCACCTGAATATCTGGAAAATTGTTATCAGCTTTCAAATCTAACTCAAACAATAAGTTGGACTGTGTCAGTGATATCATGTCAAATCTAACCCAATCAATACTGAAGCTGGTAGCATTTTTCAAATCGTGAAGTAATTGCTGAAATACATCCCCGCACAAACTTACAACATATCTTGCTACAGTCTGGTGAGGAATCTGCACATTCTGGAAAACAAAGTTTAAAAGTCTCACCAGCTGAATATGATTTTTGCTTCTTAACTAATATTCCAGTTCCCATAATGTGTACTTTCCGATTTTTACTTTTAATTTTGTCTTCATTTTTTAGAAATAAAAATGCTTTAGTAGATTGTACCTACTGTCTCTCAGAATTTGTCCCTAACTGAATTGCACTAAATACAAAAACAAACTAGGCTTTTATCCTGCTTTCTTTTACTGGAATGGTTCATACTCCCATCATTGAATACCGGGTCCTAGTCTGATTTCTTGTAAAAATACAGGATGCCATTCTCCCGTCACTGAATACCAGGTCCTAGTTTGATTTCATCTAAAAATACAGGATGCCATTCTCCCGTCACTGAATACCAGGTCCTAGTTTGATTCCATCTAAAAATACAGGATGGACATTCTCCCGTCACTGAATACCAGGTCCTAGTTTTGATTCCATCTAAAAATACATGATGACATTCTCCCGTCACTGAATACCAGGTCCTAGTTTGATTCCATCTAAAAATACAGGATGGACATTCTCCCGTCACTGAATACCAGGTCCTAGTTTGATTCCATCTAAAAATACATGATGACATTCTCCCGTCACTGAATACCAGGTCCTAGTTTGATTCCATCTAAAAATACAGCATGGACATTCTCCCGTCACTGAATACCAGGTCCTCGTTTGATTTCATCTAAAAAATACAGGATGGACATACTGCCCTTTTTTTTTCAAATGCCACAACTTCTGTGCTCTCAGTTGATTTCCCAACAATACTGAATCACTGAATGTCACTTGTTTTTTTTTGTCATCTTACTTTTTTTTTTAATACACAAATGGTTCAAATCTCTCAAACTCTGGCAGTCCATTTAAAACCAGCCCGCAGGCAGCATCGGCCTGCAGATTGCGGATAGGAGTGAACTGGTATAGTATATTGACTTGTTTTAATGATCTAAGTTTTTTTAAACAAAAATATTCAGTCTTATTTTGGTAACTGGTAAGACCAAAGAAATGTGTGTTACTATATGATATTCAATCCTACGCCAAGCTTGCTGCTGTGTTGTTATTGAGGGTTTTAACTGCTTGCTAAGCATAGACGCCTTACATGGCAGACAACGCCTTACATGGCAGACAACGCCTTACTTGGCAGACAACGCCTTACTTGGCAGACAACGCCTTACTTGGCAGACAACGCCTTACTTGGCAGACAACGCCTTACTTGGCAGACAATGCCTTACTTGGCAGACAACGCCTTACTTGGCAGACAATGCCTTACTTGGCAGACAATGCCTTACTTGGCAGACAATGCCTTACTTTGCAGACAACGCCTTACTTGGCAGACAACGCCTTACTTGGCAGACAATGCCTTACTTGGCAGACAACGCCTTACTTGGCAGACAACGCCTTACTTGGCAGACAACGCCTTACTTGGCAGACAACTCCTTACTTGGCAGACAACTCCTTACTTGGCAGACAACTCCATTTCACCTAGCTGTTGAAACCCCCCAACGTTTTGGTAGGGAGGCCAACATTATCTTTGTACCACATGACTAACTTTTCAATGATAATTGTTCTCTTATGTTTCTTTGTTTGGACTACAGACAACATACCAGGTCCATCAGGCAACCAGTCAACATCCTCCATCCCAGCAGCATCTGTGACAGGACGAATCCAAATAGTGGAGCCTCAGGTGGTCCAAGAATGGACTCAGGACAATACAGGTGCCCATTTCATTTATATAAACCAACTTATAACTGAACTCTCTTAGATTTTGAAGATTGTACAGAAATGCCACATCTCTTATAGAGATTTTGCTTCTGGTGTGTCCTGCTTACTCATCAAATCCACCATAACCCCCTTAATGTGGAACTCAGGTAAATACTACCACAAGTAGGGTGTGGGACTGTTTGCAGGACTGTCTGTAAGCCAACAGGTAGGGTTTAGGACTGTCTGTAGAGTAGGTCTATTGTTTAAAGGCTGGCAGGTAGGGTGTAGGACTGTGTGTAGGATAGATCTATTGTTTAAAGGCTGGCAGGTAGGGTGTAGGACTGTCTGTAGGATAGATCTATTGTTTAAAGGCTGGCAGGTAGGGTGTAGGACTGTCTGTAGGATAGATCTATTGTTTAAAGGCTGGCAGGTAGGGTGTAGGACTGTCTGTAGGATAGATCTATTGTTTAAAGGTTGGCACATTTCAGAACATGAGAAGGGCCCTTACTCCTTTTTTGTAATGCTTGGACCCACTGGCTATTTTGTCCAAATACCCGGACCTGTTAAACTGCACCCAGTTAAGCCTTAGTAAACATATATTTTTAAAAAGGAAAACTTTATTTCTTACTGCTGTATTTTAATCTTATACAGAATATTTATCAATGGCATATTTTTCAGTTTCAAATTTTGACAATTTTTTTAAAAACTGGTCTCCATTCTGTCCATGTTGTAATTAGTTTCTCTTGTTGCAAGTCACACTGATGTTGTTGTTCTGTCCATGTTGTAATTAGTTTCTCTTGTTGCAAGTCACACTGATGTTGTTGTTCTGTCCATAGTGTAATTAGTTTCTCTTGTTGCAAGTCACACTGATGTTGTTGTTCTGTCCATAGTGTAATTAGTTTCTCTTGTTGCAAGTCACACTGATGTTGTTGTTCTGTCCATAGTGTAATTAGTTTCTCTTGTTGCAAGTCAGACTGTTGTTGTTGTTCTGTCCATAGTGTAATTAGTTTCTCTTGTTGCAAGTCAGACTGATGTTGTTGTTCTGTCCATAGTGTAATTAGTTTCTCTTGTTGCAAGTCACACTGATGTTGTTGTTCTGTCCATAGTGTAATTAGTTTCTCTTGTTGCAGGTCAGACTGATGTTGTTGAAGAAAGTTCTAGCAACCAGGCCGTGGTTAACCCCAGTGTTCAGGAGACGATGACCCAGGTTGTAAACCCAACACCGCTCTTGCCGTCCACTAGTGAAGGTCTGCAATCACAGCATCAGCACACAACCGGTGTTGCTCATGGAAAAAGAAATCGAGAAGAAGAAAGGTATTCATTTTATGGAACTTGGTGTTTTTGTTTGGTTTGCAAGACAAAATTTTTCAAGAGGAAATATCAGATTATTTCCATGATAGGGAGGGGGGGAGAGAGAGAGGCAGGGGGAGGGAATACAAAATGATCGAGAGAGAGGAGAGAGGGGGGGAGGGAATACAAAAGGATCATTGATAACCAAACCATTTTTGTTCATTAACAAACATCAAATTAAATATTTCTACACCAAGACGCATGCATTGTTTCAATCCATTGTATCCACCAACACACAGTTCTGTTTTTTTTAATCTCCTATATCCACCAAGACGCATGCATTGTTTCAATCCATTGTATCCAACAACACACAGGTCTGTTTTTTTTAATCTCCTATATCCACCAAGACGCATGCATTGTTTCAATCCATTGTATCCACCAACACACAGGTCTGTTTTTTTAATCTCCCATGTTCATTTTGATATTTGCAGCTTCCAAACAGAAGAGGTGGAGTCCAAGAGAACTAGAATGACTTCACAGGTAATTAAACGTCTTTGGTTTCTGACACATCTCCAGTTATTGATGGCGGTGGAATCACTTTTATTTACAACTGAAAGCAAAGAAGCTGTTTGAAAAAAAAAATTTACTCGCCAATGTAAAATATATCATTTATCAATAGTATATATACAGCTCAGCTTGGCTGTGTTTTTTTTTTTTTTGTTTGTAAATGGGATGACCAATCCCAAGAAAACCAAACAATGAATCACAACCAAATATTACTCTCCTGAACTACACAGGGTTCCTGGAAAGTTTGCTATAATCCCCTTATGCCAAAAACTGTAATTATAAAAAAAAATATGTAAAAATGTACTAATTTTTGGTGTATACATTTTTACTAAGCTTCTATTCAGAATGGGGCGCTTTCAAACATCTATTAAAGGAAGGTTTTCTGTGCTCTTTTGTTTGGTGCAGACATTTGAAAAAAGCTTTATTCTATGTGCTTTCCAAAAAATAGAACCTGGGAATTATGAAGCTTGGCACAAACTCGTTGCCGAAGACAACACAATCCATCAAATGTTCAGCCCCACCCCTCAAATCCCAAAATTCAGTTTTTTCTAATGAATAAAATATAATTTGTTCAACAGATGCGTGTTCTGGTGTGGAGATCAATTGTATATCTGTTGCTATGTGTTTTGTATTTGTGACATATTTTATCTTAAACGAAACAGTCTATCTTCTGTGTTTTTCATCCCAATTCAAAGGGACAGTGTTTCAATAAAGTTTGTTCATCATTAAACCTACAAGATTCACTGCTGCAAAATATTTATGACTAAATTCTTTTTGGTGCTGGCTGGCCCCAGTGGTAAAAATTTATAAGGCAACATCTTTGCCAAATTCCTTCCAATTTACATGGGATAAATTTGAAGAAAAAAAAACGTCAATATTCATCTGAATGATTTTTATTGTGCCCCTAACTTACGGACAACTAAAATGGGTTCCTGCCTGGGATCCTATTTATTTTAATTGATTTGATGAACGGCCATAGTGACTCACTGTTTTAATTAGACATCTTTTAAAAGTTGCGTTCGACCTTAAATCATGGTTTTTGGCTGGGGCCAGCTTGAGTATTAGTTGAACAGGGCCGGGCCCCAGATTCATTGTTTACAAGAGTTATTATAAGTCTGGCATTTTATATAGGAAAAAATTAATGGGTACTTTACTTTAGGGAAGTGTTTTGGCAGGGCCCTTAATGTACGTATAAGCTGATGAAGTTTTAGAAGCTTTTTGTCAAAGCCAAACCGGAGCAAAGCATGGTATATTGACTAGAGGTATATAAAAAAGATGCTATACCCTTATGTAACCCTTATGGACTGCAAAAATATTTGTATTGTTAAAAATATTTTTGGGTGCTGACTTTAAATTTGTAGAAATAAAACAGAGGTCATGTCTTGTTATATTTGATCATTCAATGTCGTACTTATCATTATGTGGTATGTTAACATCATCAGGAACACCTCATCCCCACCATCACAGTCATAGATGAGAATCAACAAGTAGTTACACAAATTCAGCCATCCACCAGTCACTCACAGGGTCAGGTCAAGCCTGGAGTAGCTGGCCCCATTTCCTCGAGTGGCCCACAGGGCGGCCCTCGTCACACCGACCAAGGAAAGGTTGGTAACTTCTGTTGATTAAATTTATCTTTTTTTTTCTGTCTTGTCTTTGATATATATATATAGATATAGTTGAGATATACGAATAGAAATAGAGGAGATATACATATGGAAAATATATATATAACATATATATATATTAAATATTGCAAATATCAATAGAAAACTAGGTAATCAATTCAATGCCTATTTGAAAGTCTCTATACCTGTAACTCCTGAAGCTTCTTTGAATCCTGGCCTACACATCTAGCCTCTGCCCCAAAATATAGGCACATTATGTAATCATAAAGTGTACTCCACACATCTATTTAAAATGCTACACATCTTCAGTTTAGACTTGAGCCATAAATTGTAGAATAGGGATTGCAATCCAGATCATACAAAGTTTTAATACTCAGATTTTTAGGATTTTCATGGTGGACTCAGTATTTGGCTTTTGTCTATAAATCCAGAATTTTCAATGTTAAAATAAATCAATCCAAACAAGCCGGTTGCAGTGGCTTGTATTGATGTTCAGTGAAATAAATGCTTAAATACAGCCAACAAAGAAATGAAGGCATTATTATTCTTTACATAATACTGCAAGTTTTTTTAATTAATAAATTAATTTTTAAAAAGAAAATCAGAATAAATTGTTATTTTTGGGCTCACTGATTCCAATTTTTCCAAAACAGCTTTGAATTTGCCACCTGAATTGTGGAATGTGTATCTAGTGCAGTGGTTCTCAACCTTCCTAATGCTGCGACCCTTTAATACAGTTGCTCATGTTGTGGCGACCCCCAACTACAAATTTATTTTCGTTGCTACTTCATAACAGTAGAGTATGTTTTCTGGTGGTCTTAGGCGACCCATGAGAAAGGGTCGTTCGACCCCCCCAGGGGTCACGACCCACAGGTTGAGAACCGCTGATCTCATGCATACTTATTAATTATCTTTCTATACAGAACCAACTAAATCAGTGCAGTTCAATAGGACACATGCTTTTTAATATTTACGTTTTTGTATTTATAGCCTGAAGCGACCCAAAATTCTGGGGATGATGTCATAATGGTTCTTAGTGACGAAGAAGATCAGCAGGTACTCATCAGTTACTTTCTTTCTTAACAAATAATTTGCATTGGGAGTACATCAAAATCTAGACTTTCATTGCAAATCAATACATTTAAACAAAAGATGATTTTTCATATTTTGCACACCAATGGAGGAGAGTGGACAGAGGGTCTGCTGGGTAAATTATTGGCTTACTGCAGGCCTGCTGGGTAAATTATTGGCTTACTGGTGGCCTGCTGGGTAAATTATTGGCTTACTGCAGGCCTGCTGGGTAAATTATTGGCTTACTGCTGACCTGGTGGGTAATTTATTGGCTTACTGCAGGCCTGCTGGGTATATAATTGGCTTACTGCAGGCCTGCTGGGTAAATTATTGGCTTACTGCTGACCTGGTGGGTAAATTATTGGCTTACTGCAGGCCTCCTGGGTAAATTATTGGCTTACTGCAGGCCTGCTGGGTAAATTATTGGCTTACTGCAGACCCCTCCCCCCCCTTTTTTCTCTCTAATCTATTTATGGAATGTTAGGAGAAGCATTTGGGGCCCAGGTTGGACATTGCGTAATGGCCATTGATTCTTTCAGACAATTTCATGGGGGGGTGTAGGCATTTGGGAATGAGCAGGGCATGATCTATCAGCGCTTTGATTGGGCATAATGTCACACAAGGCATAATGTCACCCAGGGACACTTTTACAACATCGCCCCGGCCATAAATAAACATAATTTGATTGTAATACAATTATGAACTTCACAGTCATGAGTTATCTCTGATTGGGGGCAAGGTTGAGTTATTGATAGCTTCACTTGATGTCATATGTTTGGTCATATGTTTGATCATATGTTTGGTCATATGTTTGGTCAAATGTTTGGTCATATTTTTAGTCATATGTTTGGTCAAATGTTTGGTCATGTTTGGTCAAATGCTTGGTCATATGTTTGATCATATGTTTGGTCATATGTTTGGTCAAATGTTTGGTCATATGTTTGGTCATATGTTTGGTCAAATGTTTGGTCATATGTTTTGTCATACGTTTGGTCATGTTTGGTCAAATGTTTGGTCATATGTTTGGTCAAATGTTTGGTCATATTTTTAGTCATATGTTTGGTCAAATGTTTGGTCATATGTTTGGTCATGTTTGGTCAAATGCTTGGTCATATGTTTGGTCATATGTTTGGTCAAATGTTTGGTCATATGTTTGGTCATATGTTTGGTCAAATGTTTGGTCATATGTTTGGTCATATGTTTGGTCATATGTTTGGTCATATGTTTGGTCAAATGTTTGGTCATATGTTTGGTCAAATGTTTGGTCATATGTTTGGTCAAATGTTTGGTCATATGTTTGGTCAAATGTTTGGTCATATGTTTGGTCATATGTATGATCATATGTTTGGTCATTTGTTTGGTCATATGTTTGGTCATATGTTTGGTCATATGTTTGGTCAAATGTTTGATCATATGTTTGGTCATATGTTTGGTCATATGTTTGGTCATATGTATGATCATATGTTTGGTCATTTGTTTGGTCATATGTTTGGTCAAATGTTAGGTCATATGTTTGGTCAAATGTTTGGTCATATGTTTGGTCAAATGTTTGGTCATATGTTTGGTCATATGTATGATCATATGTTTGGTCATTTGTTTGGTCATATGTTTGGTCATATGTTTGGTCATATGTTTGGTCAAATGTTTGATCATATGTTTGGTCATATGTTTGGTCATATGTATGATCATATGTTTGGTCATTTGTTTGGTCATATGTTTGGTCAAATGTTTGGTCATATGTTTGGTCAAATGTTTGGTCATATGTTTGGTCATATGTCTGATCATATGTTTGGTCATTTGTTTGGTCATATGTTTGGTCAAATGTTTGATCATATGTTTGGTCATTTGTTTGGTCATATGTTTGGTCAAATGTTTGGTCATATGTTTGGTCATATGTTTGGTCATATGTTTGATCATATGTTTGGTCATTTGTTTGGTCATATGTTTGGTCATATGTTTGGTCATATGTTTGGTCAAATGTTTGGTCATATGTTTGATCATATGTTTGATCATATGTTTGGTCATATGTTTGGGTGTTTTGATCAATATTGACATTTAATTTTGTTTAATGGCAGCATGAACACATTATTCTAATCTGTTCCAGAGAGGAAATGAAGAGGGTGGAGAGGGTGGAGAAGAAGAAGATGAAGATTATGAAGATGATGATGATGATGAGGATGATGAAGAGGAAGATGATGACATTGAAGAGGAAGGGGATGTTGATGATGTCGTCATCATAGGTAAGATGCTAAAATGATGTCATACTGAGCTTATGTTGTAACCCTGTAACAAGTGTAATGGTGGCTCTTTAACAAGTGTATGGTGGCCCTGTAACAAGTTTAAGGTGGCTCTGTAACAATTGTAAGTTGGCTCTGTAACAAGTGTATGGTGGAACTGTAACAAGTGTATGGTGGCTGTAACAAGTGTATGGTGGCCCTGTAACAAGTGTATGGTGGCTCTGTAATAAGTTTATCAAGGCTAAGAGTTGTAGATTATTCAATGATAATTTGATATTCAAATATATGCTATGATTATTTGTTATACACTAAACATTGAGTCTATAAAGTACACTTAACATCACTGAGTCGTTTATTACCATTTAGACATGGATGAGTCCCAACAACATGAGGCGCAAGCTCCCAATGCAGTTGGACAGTCTTCCCAGAGAGCTCAAGCTCCAAGTGCCAGTGGACCAACAGCCCCAAGACCACCCCCACCCCTACAGCCCATACCACACGACAGATTGCCCTCAGTCGGCAGGTCTCAGCTCACCCCATTTTTATTACAGGTACAAAATATCAACTGGATACATACAAAGTACATAAATATGTTATGTAACTAGAAAGAGAAATACAATCAAAAGTACATAGATATGTTATGTAACTGGACACATAAATACAAAGTATATAGATATGTTACATTATATGTCTAGATAGAGAAATACAGTCAAATGTACGTATACATCATATTATATAACTTGATACAGAAATGCAAAGTACGTTGATATCTTAAATCACATTGTTATATATTGAATTCGATTGTTACATATTGTGACAATTGTATCTTTTCTACAATCTTTTGTACACGATGGTACTTAGTACTTAACGCCATCACTATTAGTTCCTTTATTGATTTAAGCATTATGTCCAAATACATCCTGTCTTGTGTCTAGACCAAATACATCCTGTCTTATGTCTAGACCAAATACATCCTGTCTTATGTCTAGACCAAATACATCCTGTCTTATGTCTACATCAAATACATCCTGTCTTATGTCTACACCAAATACATCCTGTCTTATGTCTAGACCAAATGCATCCTGTCTTATGTCTAGACCAAATACAATCCTGTCTTATGTCTAGACCAAATATAATCCTGTCTTGTGTCTCAACCAAATACATCCTGTCTTGTGTCTACATCAATTACATCCTGTCTTGTGTCTACATCAAATACATCCTGTCTTGTGTCTACATCAAATACATCCTGTCTTGTGTCTACATCAAATACATCCTGTCTTGTGTCTACATCAAATACAATCCTGTCTATCCCTCAGGCTCAGGGCAATGTGTTTGATGATGATGACTGTACAGTACCTAGTACACCAACTTTATCTCAGCCAAGACGTGGAGATGGATTTGCTGAGGCACTTAAGTAAATGACACATCATATCTTCCTTAATAAATACTTTTCAAATGGCTCTTGACCATCCAAAAAAGTGGAATTAATTTATGTCAGTATTTTCACTAAAATGTGATGCATTAAATATCACTATCTCTAATTGATAACAAAACAAATCTTTGTTGTTTATTTTTTTAAAGTTTTAGATTTAATGCAGTTAAAAACTTTATGGCATGGTTAGGTCTCTGTTATGCAGATTGATTCTTTTTCAGAAAGTTAGGTTTCTGGGGCTGCATGTAGATTTCTTATCAGGAAGTTAGGTTTCTGGGGCTGCATGTAAATTTCTTATCAGGAAGTTAGGTTTCTGGGGCTGCATGTAGATTTCTAGGAAGTTAGGTTTCTGGGGCTGCATGTAGATTTCATATCAGGAAGTTAGGTTTCTGGGGCTGCATGTTGATTTCAGAATGTTTTTAAAACAACGTTTATTAATGATACTTTTATATCGTACACAAAAAACTGTTAAATATGGTGTCACTTTATTCCATTATTTACAAAATATTCGACCTAAATCTTTTCCATTGCAACAATCAACTGATTGGTTCATCTGCCTGCTTTCTTTCCCTTTGATTCCTCATTGTAGTGGCATGTGAGTGAGCACCTGTCCTGTAGTCTATCTAGGTTCAGAAAGAGTCACTGTCTATCTAAGTTCAGAAAGAGTCACTAACTATCCTGTAGCCTATGTACATTTAAAACAATCACATTTCAATTTTTAATGAATGGATAACTGTGAATGCAGGCCGTTTGTCAGATGAAGGCCGTTTGTCAGATGAAGGCGGTTTGTTAGATGAAGGCGGTTTGTCAGATGAAAGCGGTTTGTTAGATGAAGGCGGTTTGTTAGATGAAGGCCGTTTGTCAGATGAAGGCCGTTTGTCAGATGAAGGCCGTTTGTCAGATGAAGGCCGTTTGTCAGATGAAGGCGGTTTGTCAGATGAAGGCCGTTTGTCAGATGAAGGCCGTTTGTCAGATGAAGGCCGTTTGTCAGATGAAGGCCGTTTGTCAGATGAAGGCCGTTTGTCAGATGAAGGCGGTTTGTCAGATGAAGGCCGTTTGTCAGATGAAGGCGGTTTGTTAGATGAAGGCCGTTTGTCAGATGAAGACCGTTTGTCAGATGAAGGCCGTTTGTCAGAAGAAGGCGGTTTGTTAGATGAAAACTGTTTGTGAGATGATGGTGATAAGTGAGTTTTAGGTGAGATGAAGGCAGTATGTGTAATGAAGGCAGTATGTGTAATGAAGGCAGTATGTGACATGAAACCACCTGAAGACGTCTTCTTGAATTGTTGAACACATGAAAGCCATTAAAATCTGCATCACAGATTAACTGAGAACAATATTCAGGAAATTTCTGAAAATATTGAAACATCGAAAGTAAGTTTAGGATATCCCCTTCATTGCCATTGGTATGTAAGTTTAGGATATCCCCTTCATTGCCATTTTAAAAAAAAAATGCGTAACTTGTCTCCAGCTCTCCAGCCGTCCCTCTTCAGTTTCTGTTTGGTTCAGAAGGAGAAAACAACCCAGACTTGGCCCAGTTGGAATCACAGCGAGGTAACTGAACGTCAAGTAAAAGAGAGGTGGTTGGGGGTGGGGAGATGACAGTGGTAGAAAATTAAATTCCTTATTTCAACTCAAGTTATAAAATATTTGTTATATATACAGTCCTGAATGAATTGCTTTAAAATTTATTTTAAAGAAATGACATTTAAAGATTCATTGCAACATACATTGCTTTGGAGTTTTGGAATTTTTGGTATAAGTTGCTTAAAAGTTGATTTTGTATATATTTAAATGAATCTTTCATATATAATTTGGTTGAAATACCCGTAATGAATCTTTCATATATAACTTGGTTGAAATACCCATTTTGTTTAGTTTTAAACAAGGCGTCTGTCATCCATTGCCTGATTAAACTTTTTATTTTGTAGATGCCGCTAAGGATAATGATGTTGAATATTAATTTGATCGACTTTATAATTGTGATTGTGTATTGCAGCACTAGGCATGGATGACACACGAATGGACCTGTCACAGTTTGATGAGACTAGCGCCCGCAGTGTCCCCACCACACCTATCCCACATAGCACTGGTAAACATAGACCTTCTGTTTTAAAGGGACATGGTTGTATGTTAATTGCTACAAGTGTTAGGACTGTCCAAAATTTGTTTTTTTAAAAACATTTGTAATGCAGTTATCTGCTTCATTAAACCATTTAGCTGGAGCTATTAGAGTTTGTCTGTAAACACCTACGCGTCTCCCCGGGGTGGGAAGGGGGGACATTAAGACGTAAAATATATCCACCCAAGAAAGTCCGGCCCGGTTGCTGTGTGAAAGCAACACCCCGTCCGGCCAGGCGTTACTTCTCTGAGGCCGCATCACTCGCATAATCAATCGAGTGGCAGGGTGGGTGAGGCCGTCTCAGGGGCGGAAAGCTCTCGGCGTGCCGCTTCGTGGTCCGACTGGAACGGAGACCACCGGTGGAGTGGTTGAATGTCGGGTGGGGGTGCGCTTGGGAAGACTTCATGAGCTTCGGCTCGATAGTTTGCCGATTCTCTCAAGTAGATTAGATTAGCTTAGCTGGAGCATTTGTAAATTTGAACTATTTGATTCATTTTTAATTCACGTGACCAGTTTCCATCAAATATATTCAATTATTAATTATAAAGACATTTTATTCATTCCATTTTTTAATTAGTTTAAAATGACTGTGATTTGTACATACATTTTTTTAAAAAGTGATCTGCTTTTCCAAGCAATTCCAAAACTTGATATTTGTAGTAATAATTGAATGACTTCAACAATAAGAAACGCCATAGAAAAGAAACATATCAATGTTATTGTACGTCTCAAGACGCTGGCAAACATTGACAACGAGCACCAAAAGCTGGACTGTTGCTACCCATACGGCACACGCAGCATTTACATTATCAAAATCTGTTTTTGTTGATTCCAGAAGTAAGTCAAGAGACCGTGGAATCTCTACCAGAAGAGAGTTTCCCAACAGCAGAGAGAGGAACAGAGGACGACGCAGAACAATCTCAGAACCCAGCAAGGTTTGGCCAGTTTTACTCTATTTGTAGATGCGGTGGCTGCTGGGAATTAAAATGAGCGTTATTCTTTACATCGGGCACAACAGATTCTCATTGAAAGTGTTGTTAAATGCTTCATATCAATATTGAGAAATCCGAATGATTCTTTAAAAAAATGTTTACCACCGGTTTTATAGCTGTTTATCAAATTTTGGATATACAAGCAGTTAAAGCTCTGTAGGTCGCCCCAATGGACATTCCCTGGTGTTTGAATGACAATCAGGAGTTGGACAAGGCTGCGTTCTATCATTGTTTTGCTGTTCATCATTTACGTCTGGACAAAATATCAATGGTGCCATCTCAATTACAAGACGCTCAATGAATTGCTGTTTGCATATGACCGACACATCCTTAAGGCAGCAATGCTGTTTGCATATGACCGACACATCCTTAACGACAGCAGGTAACAGCTACAGAGGCATGTTGAGAACCTGAAGAGAACATGCAAATGTTGTGGTGAAGAGAACATGCAAATGTTGTGGTGAAGAGAACACACAAATATTGTGGTGAAGAGAACGCACAAATATTGTGGTGAAGAGAACATGCAAATGCTGTGGTGAAGAGAACATGAAAATGTTGTGAAGAGAACACGCAAATGTTGTGGTGAAGAGAACATGCAAATGTTGTGGTGAAGAGAACATGCAAATGGTGTGGGATGAAAATCAGCACAGAGAAGACTGAAGTCATGTCAGTAGATTGAACCCCAGAATAAGTGGACATAAATATCAATTGTCGGACAAAGAGCCGGCGCCGCCAGGAATTTCAATATCTTGGAATCATTTTTGCTGAAGATGGAAAATATAGGAAGAAATTGAACAAGAGTGCTTAGGGTGACAACACTCGGCTACCTAATAGCCCGGAGCTACCTAATAGCCCTGAGCTACCTAATAGCCCGGAGCTACCTCATAGCCCGGAGCTACCTCATAGCCCGGAGCTACCTAATAGCCCGGAGCTACCTCATAGTCCGGCTACGCTACTAAGACACTCAGGAATAAAGATTGAGAACCTTATTTCTCCTTCCCCCCCACCCCTGATTTGAATGACAGTGCAAAAACCTTTTTATCTAAAACAAAGCTCTGCCCTCCCCCCTGTTTCTCAATATCAACTATAATTCTGCTTGTATGTTGCCACAACTTGGCAAATTATAAAATGGTCGCAGCACTAAAAAGGCTGAGAACCGCTGGGTTAGGATCATATTATTAAACTATTAGTGTTTGGAATCCTATGTGATGGCTACTGGTTCTATACCTGCACTTTTCACTTCTACCCATTAATGGAAGACAGAAAATGAGATCATTAAAAAAAAATTTTTATTGTAACTTTCACAGCAGTAGTCTAAATTTTAAATATCAAGTGGACACAGTTGTAGTCAAAATGCTGAATATTTGAAGTGCAATTTTCTTGCCATATTTCAGTGCGGACCAAGGAGAAGCTGAGGAAGAAGATGCCTTGTTGGAGGGAGACAGTGAACAGATGGAAGGTGATGGGGCTCCTGGAGATGAGGAATACACAGAGTCGGCTGGTAAGGGGTGTTTGGCTTGTCTTTTTAAAATAAAACCAAAATGCTATGTTAGTCAAGTGAAAACGTAGGGTTTCCACGTCCTTCATTTTCTACATGCTGCACCCTTACCAATTGTTGGAAAATTGGAAACAAAAGGAACTTCTAATTTTTTTTTTAACAAGAACTGTAGAAACAGAGGAATAAACTTTTTACATTTTCCATATATACTTGTTCTAAAGCTCATTCGTTCATAAGCTGAACCCCCTAGTTTTGGTGAGAAAATCCTGAAAAATGTATAACCCTCTTTTAAGCCAAACCCATAAAATAATACGACAATGTAAGCAAATTGGTACCAAATAATATCTTATCTTGGTTGAGATAATGCTAAAGACAACTGAATAGTGGAAACATCGACTTGTGGTATTTTTTTTATGTTAGGACCTACGTTGTTATCAATAGCTGATGCACGTGAATGAAAAATTGTTAAAATAAAATTGTTTAAACCATGAGGTTAAAATATAAATCAAAGAAATAATTGAAGTAACTGCTGATATTTATTTATATTTATTGCCCTGAAATATTTCATATACCAAAAAAAAAAATGGGTCCGCCTTAGGGCAAGTATATAGTATATCATAATTTTAAAGTCTGTACCTCCGGGCAAGTATATACAGTATATCATAATTTTAAAGTCTGTACCTCCGGGCAAGTTTATACAGTATATCATAATTTTAAAGTCTTTACCTCTGGGCAAGTATATACAGTATATCATAATTTTAAAGTCTGTACCTCTGTTGTTCTTATAATCGCTTTTCCTTTACCTCCTGAAAGCCACCTCACACCATCTAAGGGTCCAAGCACCCTAGGTTGGGAACCCCTGCTGTATTGGTTTTGGAATGTTTAAAAAAACTATTTTCTTCAGCATTTTACTAATCACCAATAGAAACAAACACATCACTAATCACCAATAGAAACAAACACATCACTAATCACCAATAGAAACAGACATATTTCTGTCAAACCTGTGCACCCTTGGAAAGTGTAAATTTTTGGTCTTTCTTTAGATCAAGGTGGAGGTGAAGGTCAGCCAGGCTCAAGTAGGGATGATGTAGATGGTGGCCAAGACAGATCTGAAGGTGCTGGTAAGAACCAAAATCATCTCCGGTGTAATGTGGAAATGACCATATTTTTAGTTGTATGGCTAAGTCTAGAGTGCATTCATTTTTATTAATCTATTGATATCATCTTTCTTGTTAATCTATTGATCCATCTCATGGATCTATTGATGCCATCTCATGGATCCATTGATGACATCGCATGAATCTATTGATGTCATCTTTCTTACTAATCTATTGATGCCATCTCATTAATCTATTGATGTCATCTTTCTTACTAATCTATTGATGCCATCTCATAAATCTATTGATGCCGTCTTTCTTATTGATCTATTGATGCCATCTCATAAATCTATTGATGCCGTCTTTCTTATTGATCTATTGATGCCATCTCATAAATCTATTGATGCCGTCTTTCTTATTGATCTATTTATGCCATCTCATGAATCTATTGATGTCATCTCTATAATCTATTGATATCATAATGTTAATTTTAATGTAAAATCAAGACTTTCTATGTCATGTTTCTCACACAGCCAAACCTCAGATTAAGAAGATTGTTTGGGATGCATCTGATCCAAGTACGTCTGCTCCACCATCAGGCCCGTCTCCTATCTCAACAGTTGTCGGGAGCGCTGTCGGCATCCCGCCAGTCGCACCGCAACAACGACAACCACTACAACCACAGAGGAGAGCCCAGGGTTTGCGGAGAGGGGGTCCAACAAGAGGAGGGCGTGGCAGCGGTCCATTCTGGGCCGGCGGGCCGGTACGAGGCGCACCTTTCAGCCCAAGAGGTCGTGGTGCGTCCAGGGGGAGTAACTTTAGGGGATTTTAAATGAGATAAGGTGAAGCCACCGCACGGTTCAATTGAAATATTCTTAGTACATTTGGTGTACTGCCTCTGTGGAATCCTTGTAAATAAAATGTTACAGTTGTTTTTTTGTCTTATGTCGGCCAATGTTTGTGAGGCACAGGCAAGCTTCATTCATCATGTGTCCATTCAGTCCACTCAGTGCATTCAGTCCTCTCAGTGCATTCAGTCCACTCAGTGCATTCAGTCCACTCAGAGGAATGGAAGCTTATTTTGTAGTCACTCAATTGTAACATGGTCATTCCATTAATTTAGGCGAATGTTAGTTGAAAAAAAAAAATGATTTGTTTAAACTTGAACCGTTTGCAAGGGTTAGATGATGATATTGTACTAAATTGTTTTTATAATGGTGTGTAAGATGCAGGACCTGGTGAATTGTCTTAAGAAAGTTTTATGTGCAAAATTAATTTTTATGTGATGTTATTTGGCTGTCTACATATTTGAAGGTTAATATCTCAAGTGTGTATCTGTCATGTAATATGATGTCTGTGTATCAATGTAACATAATGGCTGTTTTCAGGTTAATTTTGAGCTTGTCATGTAATATAATGATTTCATCTCTGAATAAAGAATAAACAAAAACATCTCTTTAATTTCATTTATTTGTCAAGCATGGGTTTGTTTCAAAAATAGCTCAAGTTGTTTTTTCTATGAAAAAATATGTTTTAGTCAAAGACTTGTTTGAGATGAAAGAATTACATGTATGGTATATATACACATAGATAACATCAAGAAACGTTTTCTACATAAAATATGGAATTCTCAGAAAATGATTACTGGAGTGTTCCATAAGGCAGCATTTAAGTTCTGCATAAATCCTTTCATTCAAATGCAGAAAGATATGACAAACATGTTATATGGTCGTCCACGCCAGTAATCAGCATGTATAATAAATATAAAAATCAAATGACCACACCCCATGGCACACAATCATCCTCTGTTCAGGATTGAATTCCAGGCACACAATCATCCTCTGTTCAGGATTGAATTCCAGGCACACAATCATCCTCTGTTCAGGATTGAATTCCAGGCACACAATCATCCTCTGTTCAGGATTGAATTCCAGGCACACAATCATCTTCTGTTCAGGATTGAATTCCAGGCACAAAAAATATTCCCCCTATTAAATGAGCACATTCTTGCTTTGATCTAATCCTTGGTGTAGAAAGCAATGTTTCACTTAAAAATTAAATACCAGTAGGCACAGCCTATAGAAATGAACTATTAGTAGGCCTAGCCTATAGAAATGAACTACCAGTAGGCACAGCCTATAGAAATGAACTACCAGTAGGCACAACCTATAGAAATGAACTACCAGTAGGCACAGCCTATAGAAATGAACTACTAGTAGGCCTAGCATTTAGAAATGAACTATTAGTAGGCCTAGCCTATAGAAATGAACTACCAGTAGGCCTAGCTTATAAAAATGAAATACCAGTAGGCATAGCCTATAGAAATGAAATACCAGTAGGCCTAGCCTATAGAAATGAACTACCAGGAGGCACAGCCTATAGAAATGAACTACCAGTAGGCACAGCCTATAGAAATGAACTACTAGTAGGCCTAGCATATAGAAATGAACTATTAATAGGCCTAGCCTATAGAAATGAACTACCAGTAGGCACAGCCTATAGAAATGAACTACTAGTAGGCCTAGCATATAGAAATGAACTACCAGTAGGCCTAGCCTATAGAAATGAAATACCAGTAGGCCTAGCCTATAGAAATGAACTACCAGTAGGCCTAGCCTATAGAAATGAACTACTAGTAGGCCTAGCATATAGAAATGAACTACCAGTAGGCCTAGCCTATAGAAATGAAATACCAGTAGGCCTAGCGTATAGAAATGAAATATGAGTAGGCCTAGCCCATATCAATGAACTACCTGTAGGCCTAGCCTATAGAAATGAACTACCAGTAAGCCTAGCCTATAGCAATGAACTACCAGTAAGCCTAGCCTATAATAAACTAGCCGATATACCCGGCGTGGCCCGGGATTGCATTAGGACCCCGATCCCGGTGGCCTACAGATCCCGTTAGGATACTGTTCTCTTTGGGATCCCGTTTCATCTAAGGACCCTCCTTTACAATTTCCTGATTTGGTCGTGACATAGATTTAGCTTTTTATAGATATCGAACTTTCTGGAAAATTCTAGATTGGATATTCTTAGTTTTAAATACACCGATATCTAAAAACGGACAGTGCAGTGTATTGCTACCACGTTAGGCCTATATCCATCAATTCACAAAAAAAACTAAAGTGTCATCTAAGCCTATTGACCTATAGAACTTTCTGGAACATTCTAGATTAAATGTATTATCCTCCCCGAACTGTGTAAAAACAGTCTTTTATTAGTAATAATTATTCTTCGAATACGAAAAATTATACGACTAAATGAATTTCTATAACTATAGTACATTTAAGGTAAAATAGGGGCCCCGGGGGCCCATTCCATAATTGTATCGAATTAGTTTTGCCTGAGATGGGGCCCTATAATAATCATTCAGGTAAGTTATGAAGTTACAATTTTAAATTTGTCCCATTAAAATCTATTGAATAATGCCATAGATATAGCGTTTTAAAGTTATCGATAGATTGGATATTATTAGTTTTACATCCACCGTTATTTCCATATGGACTAAGAAGTGTATTGCAACAAAGCTAAGCCTATATCCATCAATTCACATAGAACCTATAGTTATAGTGTTGTCTAAGCCTATTAATATTTATATAGCTTATATAAGGAAAAATGAAATGGGGCCCCCGGCCCCAGAGGAATGGATATTATGAGTTCAGTACCCTTTTGTATTTGAGTATGGATAATCAAGTGTATGTGTACTAAGTTTGGTCAAGATCCATCCATTCATATAGGAGTATTAAGCTTATCGCTATTTATATAGCTCATATAAGGAAAAATGAAATGGGGCCCCCGGCACATTCTAGAACAACATCTTAACCAATTGAAAACTAATCTTCTTTAAATAGAATATATAAGACATTCAGAGTGAGATCAACAAGTAAATGACATCATAATAACCTAGCACACTTGGGAGAAAAAGAGCAGACCCACACTTGGGAGAAAAAGAGCAGACCCACACTTGGGAGAAAAAGAGCAGACCCACACTTGGGAGAAAAAGAGCAGACCCACACTTGGGAGAAAAAGAGCAGACCCACACTTGGGAGAAAAAGAGCAGACCCACACTTGGGAGAAAAAGAGCAGACCCACACTTGGGAGAAAAGAGCAAACCCACTGTTGCACATAAAAAAATTATCATTAAATCACAAAGACATTGAAAATGAACTTTGATATACTTAGTATGTTATCTTCTTCTCAAGATGTGAACAACTAACACCATACGTTGAATTTTAAAAAAAAGCAAAAACTTTTTCCTCTCCCCTGATAGCTTTTTGTCATTGCGATGTGCCGGTATGTTGTTGAATTTTGAAGTGACTCAAATAAAAATGTACATTATGCCCAAACAGCAATCACCACACTTCAACTTCAGTTAAAACTATATACTGTGAAATATACAGAAACTATATACTGTGAAATATACAGAAACTATATACTGTGAAATATACAGATGATATCTACAGAGATAAAAGAAAAGAATAAACATTTTAACTGAAGGAAGGAAAGAGCACCAGTAACATTAGCGGTAGCACCTAGTAAAGGGTTAACAATTGTTATCATGAGCTCATGTCATTTTTACTGGTGTCGGGTTAAAGTCTGATTCATTAAATCATCACAAAGAGATTATTCTTGGTCATGTTGATACCCACGAATGTTGTCACAATGGAGTGCTCATTAACAAATGCAATGGGGGTAACTAGCATTAACTTCTAAATGTGTCACATTGAAGTGATCATTAAAAAAGAAGTGAAGTAAATAGTGTAAGTTATTTATTCATTAGCTGTAATACAAAATTAAACAAGTCATTTTCTGAGGAAGTGTTTTCACCTTGTATGTTAATGTTTAAAAATTTGAGTTAAATATTCCAGCAACCTTACCGAATCCTTCAGAGATGGCATTCCATTGCCAAAATAACTTAAGATGCTGTCAGCAAAGGTTTCACAGCCATACAGTTATTAAGTATTCATTTTAATGCATTAAAAATATAGGTTCTGTGTTAAAAAATAGCAAAAGGTTTTAAATGTGCCAGGTAGATTTGTATATATTAATCAACCAAATAGATTCCATGTAAAGATTATTACAGGCCTTAATCTTTGTAAATAACAAGGAGAAGGAAAAGAAAAAAAAAGAAGGGGGGGGGGGGGTGAAATTAAAGTGTTTCATGACATGATTTTGTTAATCATAAACTCAATACCTTTAAAAAGAAAATTCAGATATTTAGTCTAACATGTATCAATTTGTGAGAAAAAATATTCCACTAATTATAAGAAAATTCCACCAGGTTCAGGACAATCAAATTAAAGGAGATTACATACAAATATACCACTACTTTTGAGAAACACTATCTGACGGTACAGAATTATTCAGCACTAACAACAGTCCAAAATTATCCTGCACTAACTAAATGAATCAGACAGTAGAAAATTATCCTGCACTAACTGAATTAATCAGACAGTAGAGAATTATCCTGCACGAACTAAATTAATTAGACAGTAGAGAATTATCCTGCACTAACTAAATTAATCAGACAGTAGAGAATTATCCTGCACTAAATTAATCAGACAGTAGAGAATTATCCTGCACTAACTAAATTAATCAGACAGAGAATTATCCTGCACTAACTAAATTAATCAGACAGTAGAGAATTATCCTGCACTAACTAAATTAATCAGACAGTAGACAGTAGAGAATTATCCTGCACGAACTAAATTAATCAGACAGTAAATTGAAACAAGCCAAACTTGTTGGAGAACACCATAAAATAACTTGTTTTGTATTTAGTGGCTACCAAGATGATTGTAAAATAAGAACCATGAACAGCCAGCCAACAAATGAACAAAGATTGTGAGGGGAAAACAATGTTCTGATTAAAACTTTGAAACATCTCCAAATGTAGTGTGACATAAATAAATTGAATTAAGGTTTTTATGATACAAAAAAAATGGGGCTGAGCCGGGTACTGACCCACACACCGAGTATTACCTCACCAGAAACATACTCCTGACCCGAAACATACCCGCAACATGGAGGATGGTAAATGAAGGAATGCCGAGGTGGTATGACCACGATAATGATATAAATATTTATTAAAATAATGTGCGCATGTTGGTATCAGAATACTGCTACCATAAAGCGACAAGCCACACCAAAGTAGAAGTCTAAGCTCAGCCCCATGTTTGATTTTTGTTCTGTTTCTGGGAAAGGGACATCCTCAGAGGTCCCCTGAAAAGAACGTCGAGGGTCACTTGAGAATCCCTGGGGAAAAGGGGGTTTGGTGTGGGGGGGGGGATGGTGATTGTGTGTAAAAATTTTATTTTTTGAATTTTCATTTTAAAATTTAAATATTATTTACAGTGATCGGGGTAGTTTCCTATCTACACTATGACCACCCTACAGCTACATAAATTAAAAACGATGTAGATGTCGGCAGCTATTCAACCCCCCACCCCCATTTAAAAGATGGCTACTTTCACGCAAAACTAGAGCAAGGTGTGTGAGTTTTAAAAAAGTTTTTAGGCATTGACTTACAGAGTTCCCTCCACAGAGCCCTCCAACGTTCTTAAATTAGCCTTTGTTTTTGCCACCTTCACACCAGCTAAAATTACAATTCCAACAAAATTTTATTTATGGACCGGGTGTAAACAAAAAACTGCAACCGGCTCAGCACTAACAAAAAGATGTAAAGGAAATAACAAATCAGTTTTTCTATTGATATTTTAACATGCCAACTTCTAGATCAAGGTATATTTTAACATGCCAACTTCTAGATCAAGGTATATTTTAACATGCCAACTTCTAGATCAAGGTATATTTTAACATGCCAACTTCTAGATCAAGGTATATTTTAACATGCCAACTTCTAGATCAAGGTATATTTTAACATGCCAACTTCTAGATCAAGGTATATTTTAACATGCCAACTTCTAGATCAAGGTATATTTTAACATGCCAACTTCTAGATCAAGGTATATTTTAACATGCCAACTTCTAGATCAAGGTATATTTTAACATGCCAACTTCTAGATCAAGGTATATTTTAACATGCCAACTTCTAGATCAAGGTATATTTTAACATGCCAACTTCTAGATCAAGGTATATTTTAACATGCCAACTTCTAGATCAAGGTATATTTTAACATGCCAACTTCTAGATCAAGGTATATTTTAACATGCCAACTTCTAGATCAAGGTATATTTTAACATGCCAACTTCTAGATCAAGGTATATTTTAACATGCCAACTTCTAGATCAAGGTATATTTTAACATGCCAACTTCTAGATCAAGGTATATTTTAACATGCCAACTTCTAGATCAAGGTATATTTTAACATGCCAATTTCTAGATCAAGGTATATTTTAACATGCCAACTTCTAGATCAAGGTAAGCAAATCATACGATATTTAAAAAATCATAATTTTAATTTGCTGGCGAAAACGTTTTGCTGGCCAAACTTCTTGTCAAGGCGAATTACATTCTCATACTTGAACACAACCCAGATTTTGGAAATACAATTGTTTCTTTCTGATTTTTTGTGTCATGGTTATGTTTTGTATAAATATATAGAGATGTGAAGATTCGTGTCCACAGTGAAGTGTTGTATGTCCACAGTGATGTGATGCATCTGCAGTGATGTGACGTATCTACAGTGATGTCATGTGTGTCTACAGTGATATAATGTGTGTACAGTGATGTGATATGTTTATGTTTGTTAAATTGTACCGCGCTATATAAAACTACTACTAATAATAATAATATGTCAACAGTGATGACATTTGATCTAATTGACAGCACCTCACTGAAGATAAATAAAGCTGTCTTCTCTAGACGGAAAATAAGGACATCTTTTAATTGGTTATCTTATGATATGAGCTAAAACAATTCTAGTGAATAGGCCTAATAATCCAATCTTCAAGGCTTCACTCTAGTGGGACTAATCCCATAACACATCATTCCCAGGGTAATATTTCCAAACCCTCCCAAAACTACATTGCTGGCTCCTGTATAATATAAAATGAATTTATACTCGATGAAATGCTGTAATTGAGATATGAACCTTGGACACTGACTTGATAGAAAATGCTAAAATCAAATGCAATTCACATACAATGCTGTTAGCTGTGGACACCAACTGTACAGGGGCCCTAAAGGTTTCACTAACATGACCTGGGTGCATGACACCAACTGTACAGGGGCCCTAAAGGTTTCACTTACATGACCTTATGCATGACACCATCTGAACATGTAAAAATAATTCAATCAAGAAGATCAATGATTTTGACTGTTTGACAAAGGAATTATTATATTATTATTTAAGTCACTTTTTAAAAAGAAAAACAAAGGTTAAAAGGTTGTGAACCCCAAAAAAAGGTTTCACACCCCTCCTGAAGTTAGATAAACATTTAAAATTGTTGCACACCTCTGATGCAGTTAAACATTTAAAATTGTTGCACACCTCTGGTGTAGTTATACATTTAAAAAGGTTGCATACCCCTGGTGTAGTTAAACATTTAAAACAGATGATGGCAGGTTTGTAGCTTAGTTTTGCCACTAGTTCCATAAATCTTTTAAACAACGGGGGAATACTAAACCAAGTAATACCATCATATAATAAACTAAGTAACACAATCGTAAACAGCTATTTAAGGGTCCTAATGTACTCGTGTACTTAACTCACACACTGACTTCACAGAATATTAGCTAGCAGACTTACTAAACACAAGCTTTTTATTTTACAGTTGAACTGTGCTTAGTCCAGCAGTGTAAAATATAAATGTCATACATTCATTACTAATGCACAAATAAAAAAAATTTTAAAATTCAGTTTCATTTGTTGCTGGGCTTGAAACTGTTTCAGTAACATTTTAACTCTGCATATCAAGTAGCATGGATACCAGCGCTATGTAAATATCCAATCAATCAATCAATATAAATACAGATAAATATATCATTAAACTGCCATGAAGTCAAAAATAACTTCTTGGTCAGGTATGAACAAACCAGCATAAATTATGTTCACGCACTTGCCAGAAAGGCCAAAAAGTGAGAATACGCAGCAGTAGCAATGTACATTAAAAAAAATACTTACAGAAAATACCAAAATTATATCTCCACACCCTGACTTTATTTGAGCAAAATAAAATGAATGGATTTGGATAAAGTAAAAAAAATAAAATAAAGTCATTTCTGTTCATTCAAAATTGAATGGAATATTTAAAAACATGAATCATCAGTGAGAGAAGTAAAGGCAAACATTTCTGATGACAAACTTTGTGCAGTTTTACTCCCGCTCCATCTTATTTTTAAAATAGAAATGAATAAATTTGATTTCAAAATAACAAAAAAAAAAATGGAAAGATACAATTCATTTTTTTTGTGTGTGTAGAAAATAGTTTTAAAATAATTATTTTAATCATTTTACACATTGAAAAGAACAGACAAAAACACTAGAAAACATGTTGATATTTCATAGGTTATGTACAAAAATTACAGAAAATCAACCCAGAATGTGATGTAATTTCTGCTCAGAATTTAGTTATAAAAAAATCTTTCTATAGGAGCAAACAAATGTCCTTATACAAGCCTTAAACTATTATATAAACAAAAGGCCCTCACCCATTTAATATTTCACAGGGAGGTACTCTCCTGGGATATTATGTCAAATGACCTACAGACGTACTCAAGTGGATAATTTTACACTTGATAGTTACACATAGAAAATGAAACTTTATCTTAGACTTATTTGAGCATTTCAGGGCCAATTCCGTTCCCCCAAATGGCGCCTAATCTTTGTTCTCTTCATAGGTTCCAGTAACTGATCCAAATCATCGGTAGCAGTACCTGATCCAAATCATAGGTCCCAGTAACTGATCCAAATCATAGGTTCCAGTAACTGATCCAAATCATAGGTTGCAGTACCTGATCCAAATGAAAAAATCAATGGCTTGAGTGATTCAGTTTAATGTAGTTCCCTTGATATGTTAGCATCCGTTCTTGATATGTTAGTTTCACTCACAGACTATTAGACATCTTAATGTGGCACATCTGAAAGTTGGTCGACATATGTTGTTCATGTTGCACATGTGTCAAACAGTGGGACACATGTGTTAAACTGTTGGACACTTGTGACAACAGTGGGACACACGGCAAACAGTGGGACACACTAATGATCGAATGAGTCATTTACATGATGAATTTATCCCAAAAGGGAGACCAATGCGCAACCCTGAGATGACAGCTCTGGTTATCCCATTATATTACCATGTTATGGATATATATAGTCCAATTAAAATAAATTATAAAAATTGTTCTCCAAATCCAGGATAATCCAGTCTCAATTTTTATTTAATAATTTTTTGATTCACAGTTTTCAACTTTTTGGGGTATTTTGAGGCTCTGAGATTTTTGTTGTCAGATTCAAAACTCAATGGAATTTTTTTTAAAAATGTTCCTCTAGTAGAGTCTGTTGAGATGAGAAGAAAAAAACCTCCCTATATTTGACTTGCCACTAACAGCAGTCAGGGAGTGCACGACTAACCTGAAGATTTGAGAATCACTGAGTTATCCTGAGACTGTTTTTAACGGTAACAGTTATCTAATCTTTGTTTTTCAAATCATCAAAGATCTCCAGCAGAGTGCTGACCCCTAGTAGAAATCCATGGTCAGGGCCGATGTGTTTTACCGTGTCACCATCGAACCCTTCAAAAGTGGCGTGGGCAAAGTCTACGATACGTATGCTGACGGGGTCCTTGTGTTTCCGGCCGTTGGATACCTGCCCCCAAGGTATACGGTCACGGTTATTTCCATTAGGCGAGTGGTCCTCTAACGTTGATGTCACCAATGAATCTGGGTCACAGATTAAAGAGTCGGTGGCGGGGACGACATTGATGAGATCTGCATTAACAGGGTCAGGCTCCGTCTGATGTTCCCCGTTTTTGTTGGCTTGATGCTGGGGTCGAGGTAACCACCCCGTACTGTATGAAAAATTTTCTGGCGTAAGGGTAGGCACTTCCGTGTCAAGGTCACTTGTAAGCCCATCATAGATAATGAGCAGAGAGCAGGAGTAGAACCGGTAGCCCTCTAACGACTCTATAACTGTTTTTAAAGATTTTAACAGTAGTAAAATGGGATCGATGAGGTCGGTACGTAGATCCTGGCCGTTAGAAAGGAAGTTGATGATTTCTCGCTTTAAATGGTTGTCATCAAGCTGACGGCCGAACATCTTATCTTTTGTTTCATACCTTGCTTCAGAGGGGAGGTAGCGCTGCAATTAATGACAAGTTGTAGCACAGTGATTACCGTTTTAAACAAGTTGTAGCACAATGATTACCGTTTTAAACAAGTTGAAACAGAATCATATTTAATAAGTTAATCCAAATGCAAATAGTGAAATGTTTCACTTTATGAACACATTTCTTGTGGTCAAGTTAAGCTTGTCGGCATGAGTTTTTTTAATATGATGGAGAAGAAGTCTATACTGTTTCTATAAATACAATGGAGATAAAGTCAGTACTGCTTCTATAAACATGATAGAGATAAAGTAAGTACTGCTTCTATAAATACAATGGAGATAAAGTCAGTACTGCTTCTATAAACATGATAGAGATGAAGTCAGTACCGTTTCTAAATCAAGAATTCCTCAAAGAATCCCTGAAAATAATCACTATTTTACAACATTTGACTTAAATGACTGCAGAGACCTCATTGACATAGTTCATCAAGAGCATCTGGCTTTGTTGTCATCTTGACCCTACCAAAATTGTGTCATCAGTAAGGCACAGTTAACATGATCAAATTGTTGATCATGCATTTGTATGAAGCGGTGTAACAACTTCCAAATTACTATTTGTTCAAATTCTCATTTTTGTCTGGCATTAGACCTTTCACAGCCCCAGGCCCTGGATTAGCACTGGCATTAGACCTTTCACAGCCCCAGGCCCTGGATTAGCACTGGCATTAGACCTTTCACAGCCTCAGGCCCTGGATTAGCACTGGCATTAGACCTTTCACAGCCTCAGGCCCTGGATTAGCACTGGCATTAGACCTTTCACAGCCTCAGGCCCTGGATTAGCACTGACATTAGACCTTTCACAGCCCCAGGCCCTGGATTTTGGTGTAAAATAATAAGATCACCCCTACTATGTCATCGCCACAAGTAAGAGTTAGCCTCGTCTTTCACTCTGGTGCTGTGTGTACAAGTAGGATGCAGCCTCATCTTTCACTCTGGTGCTGTGTGTACAAGTAGGAGGCAGCTTTATCTCTATTGAACTCTGGTGCTGTGCTTACCATCACAATTAGTGTTACCAACTTAATTATTTTGTCCAGAGCTTTTCTTACCTTCATTCCACAAAGTCGAATGCCCAGTGAGTGTGAGGTCGTGTCCCTACACTTCTGGATCTGGTAGGCCATTTTCTCCGGACTTGCATCATCGCCATGTTGTCTTACTCCCACCTTAAGGTCAAGGATACATGGTCGCTTGTAGGGACACATCAAATCTTCTAAAAGCATGAAGTCTGGTTTAATGGTCAAGGGTGTTACAACCAGTTAGTTTAGCTAGTGGATGTGTGTGTGGGGGGGTGTGGGGGTGTGTGTGTGGGGGGGGTGTGTGTGGGGGGGGGGTGTGTGCAGTCAATGTGCTTAGCTCTATGGTATACACTCTTTAACATGAACATTTATTTTACGGAGGGAGGTGGGGGTGTGTGGGGGTGTGTGTGTGGGGGTGTGTGTGTGGGGTGTGTGTGTGTGTGGGGGTGTGTACGGGGTGTGGGGTTGGGTGTGTGGGGGGGTGTGGGGGGGTGTGCAGTTAATGTGCTTAGCTCTATGGTATACACTCTTTAACATGAACATTTATTTTACGGAGGGAGGTGGGGGTGTGACAGTCAATGTGCTTAGCTCTATGGTATACACTCTTTAACATGAACATTTATTTTACGGAGGGAGGTGGGGGTGTGACAGTCAATGTGCTTAGCTCTATGGTATACACTCTTTAACATGAACATTTATTTTACGGAGGGAGGTGGGGGTGTGACAGTCAAGTTACAGACAATGATTTTTACACATTCTGTCTTTTGAAAAAAGTGCTTTTGAGAATCACCATTAACATACTAAAAAGGTCACATTGGGAAATGGTGTCGGTGGGCCGTCGAGCGTGAGCTCTTAATGCCCCCCCCCCCCCCCCGGCACACCTCCACACAGGTCAGAAGCTGGAACTCCCCATCGCCAGACCGTTCGGCGGCATGCCGGGAACCTCCGACTAGACCTTCAGGGAGAGTCGGCTGCGAACGCTTTAAACGCATTGTTTCGGTCGACCGGGCGTCCCTCAGTAACATACAAAAGATCATCATATCTAAGACAAACACATTTTAAGATCCAGTGGATGACATGAAATTTATAGCGGTGCAGGGCAAGGATACTGTACAGTGCTTCCTCTGTGTCGCCACTCCGAGTGGTTTTACTTAGGGCTCGGAGCCTTGCTGAATCAATGGAGGTTCCTTTACCGTGACCATCTGGTCCATCGGTTTTCTCAGGAAAGTCTGGGCTGGAACGACCCTGGGTTGAGGCACCTTCAATAGATAGCTGGATGACACCTAAAAGAGAAAGACACATGCCATAAGAGGATGACACCTAAGAGAGAAAGACACATGACGTAAGAGGATGACACCTAAGAGAGAAAGACACATGACATAACTGGATGACAACTAAGAGATAAAAACACATGAAATAATTGGATGACACCTAAGAGATATAGACACATGACATAAGAGGATGACACCTAAGAGAGAAAGGCACCTGACATAACTGGGTGACAACTAAGAGATAAAGACACATGACATAACTGGATGACAACTAAGAGATAAAGACACATGACATAACTGGATGACACCTAAGAGATAAAGACACATGACATAAAATATCGGGTTAAGGTAGACATCATAGATATAAACTTAAGGATTTTAAAATTAAGATTGAGTGTTGTTCATTAAGGATATCATCCAGGGGGGGTAGGGCAGGGTGTGTTTTGATTAAAAACTTCATCCAGGAGGGGTAGGGTGGGGGGTATCCATTACTAGTGATAAGCAGTGGAAAATGAAGAAACTAATCACAAGGGACCAACCTCTCAACTAACCCAAACATTTTTATTCACCAGACGCTTCAAATTCAACAAAAGCAAAATTCAACAAATGCAAAATTCAACCCTGTTATAGTTTTCTTCAGTTTATAATTTATTTTAAATGAAATAACTAAACAGAACTCGGGATGAGGATAATGAAATTCCCGTTGTCCCCGGGAAATGAGAAACCCTTCACCCTCAACCTGGCGACACCCCTGATCAGACTATGCAGAATGGGCTTGGTTTTCCTTTGTCCAACTGTGTATGTGGCAATTAGCATTTTGCTAACATTCTCAAAAAACAGTTGCGAATGCAGAGAGAACTTTTTCGAATCTCAAACTCAAAACATATTTTTATTCTACACTGCCTCAGTTACAGTATCCATAAACCAGCGGTTCTCAACACGTGGGTCGTGACCCCTTTGGGGAATCGAACGACACTTACATAGGGGTCGCCTAAGAAGACCATCGTAAAACACATATTTATGAGGAAGCAACGAAAATAAATTTATGGTTGGGGGTCATCACAACATGATGAAATGTATTCAACGGTCGCGGCATTAGGAGGGGTGAGAACCACTGACATAGAACGACTGCAAAGTCGTTGATACCTCCTAAATTATTCAGGATTTGGCGTCTGCTAAAGTAGAAAAGGAAATTAAGAAAGAAAATAAATACCCGCAACAACGTCAAATTTCTTTTTGAACGCACTACACTATAGACTCACTACACTATAGACTCACTACACTATAGACTCACTACACTATAGACTCACTACACTACGGACTCACTACACTACGGACTCACTACACTACGGACTCACTACACTACGGACTCACTACACTACGGACTCACTACACTACGGACTCACTACACTACGGACTCACTACACTATAGACTCACTACACTATAGACTCACTATACACTATAGACTCACTACACTATAGACTCACTACACTATAGACTCACTACACTATGGACTCACTACACTATGGACTCACTACACTATGGACTCACTACACTATGGACTCACTACACTACGGACTCACTACACTATAGACTCACTACACTACGGACTCGATACACTACGGACTCACTACACTACGGACTCACTACACTACGGACTCACTACACTATAGACTCACTACACTACAGACTCACTACACTATAGACTCACTACACTATAGACTCACTACACTATAGACTCACTACACTATAGACTCACTACACTATAGACTCACTACACTATAGACGCACTACACTATAGACGCACTACACTATAGACTCACTACACTATAGACTCACTACACTATAGACTCACTACACCATAGACTCACTACACTATAGACGCACTACACTATAGACGCACTACCCCATAGACGCACTACACTATAGAGTAAAACAAAATAATGCGTTGGAAAAGAAATTTGACGCACAACTTTAACGTGTGAACTGAGAAAAGATTCGACCAAGTTTCCGTTCGATCAAATTTCCGTCGATCAATTTTCCGTCGACGAAATTTCTTTCGAACAAACTTCCGGATACGGAAAAGAAAATATCCAAACTAGATTACAGATGAGTTGTTAGTAAATAAATTTTAAAATGTATTTCTTCCATTAGTGGCAAAATGCCTTAGAGGAACACTTTACTGGTGACAACCTAAAGTGGTGACAGTCTACAGTAGTGACAGCCCACTGTGGGGACAGTCTAATGTAGTGACAGCCTACTGTGGTGTGACAGCCTACTATGTGGACAGTCTAATGTGGTGTGACATTCTACTATGGTGTGACAGTCTACTGTGGGACAGTCTATTGTGGTGCGACAGTCTACTGTATTGTGAGTCTAGTGGCAGTCTACTGTGGTGTGACAGCCGACTGTGGGGACAGTCTACTGTGTTGTGACGGTCTACTGTGGTGTGACAGTCTACTCTGGGGGACAGTCTACTGTAGTGTGACAGTCTACTCTGGGGACAGTCTAATGTGGTGACATCCTACTGTGCAGGCTACCCTTCCACTGGAGGGTGGGGTCACAAAACCCCACACCTCCCTTAGTGACGCAACTGTATTTGATGACTAATTTGGAAAAGTCTGATCATACGGGAAAACAGGGCTGATACCGACCAGAATGTCAACACAAAGTTATGCTGGATCTGGCCTTGCCCAACGGGCGTGCCAAGCATACACTATCATTACACTTACGTGTGCACGCCTCAAGTTGCACACTCTAGTCTTCCCACGCGTCACTATGGCGTGGTGCAATGCCAAAAACTATGAGCCAGGATTGGCAACGGCTGCCGGGATTGGAAACATCCGGTTTGTCTGAAGACCTTGATGGATCGTTGACTGGTTGATACCTCTAAACAGAAATCAATTCAGCTGCACTTACCTTCATTAATGTTTATGAAGGAATGGATTTGTAGACAAACATAGCGATGTGTTTGACAATAGTGTTGAGGAAAGGATCTTGCAATGGTTGGCAAGAGTCTTGTCAATGTCTGCTAGTGGTTGGGGGGGGGGGGGGGGGGCTCAGTGTTTGGAAGAAGTGGTCAATGTTTGCAAGTAGGTGGTAAATGTCTGTTAGTAGGTGGTAAATGTCTGTTAGTAGGTGGTAAATGTTTGCTAGTAGTGAGGTGGTGTGACTTCACAGGGCGAAAGCACAAGGCCTGTGATGTTTCTTTAGGACTATAACCTGGTTCCTTAGACAGCAAGAGTTTCCTTCTCTTAGATGAGCTGCCACCCAAGGTTAACGGGTCCCATCTCTTAGATGAGCTGCCACCCAAGGTTAACGGGTCCCATCTCTTAGATGAGCTGCCACCCAAGGTTAACGGGTCCCATCTCTTAGATGAGCTGCCACCCAAGGTTAACGGGTTCCATCTCTTAGATGAGCTGCCACCCAAGGTTAACGGGTCCCATCTCTTAGATGAGCTGCCACCCAAGGTTAACGGGTTCCATCTCTTAGATGAGCTGCCACCCAAGGTTAACGGGTCCCATCTCTTAGATGAGCTGCCACCCAAGGTTAACGGGTCCCATCTCTTAGATGAGCTGCCACCCAAGGTTAACGGGTTCCATCTCTTAGATGAGCTGCCACCCAAGGTTAACGGGTCCCATCTCTTAGATGAGCTGCCACCCAAGGTTAACGGGTTCCATCTCTTAGATGAGCTGCCACCCAAGGTTAACGGGTTCCATCTCTTAGATGAGCTGCCGTCCAAGGTTAACGGGTCCCATCTCTTAGATGAGCTGCCACCCAAGGTTAACGGGTCCCATCTCTTAGATGAGCTGCCACCCAAGGTTAACGGGTTCCATCTCTTAGATGAGCTGCCACCCAAGGTTAACGGGTCCCATCTCTTAGATGAGCTGCCACCCAAGGTTAACGGGTTCCATCTCTTAGATGAGCTGCCATCCAAGGTTAACGGGTCCCATCTCTTAGATGAGCTGCCACCCAAGGTTAACGGGTTCCATCTCTTAGATGAGCTGCCACCCAAGGTTAACGGGTCCCATCTCTTAGATGAGCTGCCACCCAAGGTTAACGGGTCCCATCTCTTAGATGAGCTGCCACCCAAGGTTAACGGGTTCCATCTCTTAGATGAGCTGCCACCCAAGGTTAACGGGTCCCATCTCTTAGATGAGCTGCCACCCAAGGTTAACGGGTCCCATCCACCCGGGCTACTTATGATGCTTTTGCTTGACTTGGTCTTTGGTGGGGATTGGACCCCCGGACCAAAAGCTTGGGATTGACTCACTCGACCACACAGCACCCAATGAATTAGTATACCATAGGGGTAACATCAGTATACCATAGGGGTAACATCAGTATACCATAGGGGTAACATCAGTATACCATAGGGGAAACATCAGTATACCATAGGGGTAACATCAGTATACCGTACTGTCAATGTGCTAGTGTGGCAAACAGCCCTTTGGCGTCGCTCTACTTCTACGTCACCATTTATTCCTTTTGTTTCGTTTGACATCGACCATTTTTTTAACGTTTATATTAAATGGTCAAAATATGGGTCATGTATAGGGGTTCAACTCTAAAAATAAGCTTTCATTAGAATTGTTAGTCACGCGCACCAAACGTTCGGAAGTCCCCCTAACTCTCTCCTGACTCCCCCTGACTCCTCCTGACTCCCCCCGACTCCCTTCTAACTCCTCCTGACTCCCCCCCGACTCCCTCCTAACTCCTCCTGACTCCCCCTGACTCCTCCCGACTCCCCCTGACTCCTCCTGATTCCCTCCTGACTCCACCCTGACTCCTCCTGACTCCCACTGACTCCTCCTGACCCGCGGCGGGTTCTGGAATCTAACCTTGCGAGTGTTCGAGGTTTTACAACAGTGATATTGAACTTATGAATGATTCACGTTGTCTCTCTTTGTTGGAAGCTGAAACTGAATATATTCAATGTAAGAAAAGCACCATCATTGTCAACATGACATCACTGGTAGCACGACATCATTGTTAACATGACATCATTGTCTACATGACATCGTTAACATAACATCATTTTTTTTTCCATAGCATCATTGTCAACATGACATCATTGTTAAAATGACATCATTGTTAACTAGAACTAGAAATAGTACGTAACTCCAGGACTTATTTCACATACTTATTTCACAGACCTATCACTTTCTTATAAGACAGACATATCAAAATGGTTAACCGCTGACAAGATCAAAATAAAACTATTTCAATTTAAACACCTCAATTAGAAATTCTTACCGCAGCAGACTAAAGTCAAGATAAAGATCTTGTTAAGTCAAACGTTTTTGACTTGGGCCGTGAATCTAGATTGTATTACAATTTGTAATCTAACAAGGAAGTGGTTCAGTTGAAGTGTGAAGACATATCGTGTGTGCGTGCGAGGGGGTGTGTGAATGGGAGGGGAATGACCGTCGATTTTCAAACAGCAGTAGTTTCCCATGAGTTGCTTATAGGAGTGGTGTCCCATGAGTTGGTGATATAAGTGGTGTCCCATGAGTTGATGATAGGAGTGGTGTCCCATGAGTTGATGATAGGAGTGGTGTCCCATGAGTTGGTGATAGGAGTGGTGTCCCATGAGTTGGTGATAGGAGTGATGTCCCATGAGTTGGTGATAGAAGTGGTGTCACATGAGTGCTGATAGAAGTGGGTCCCATTGAAAAGTATTTAAGTGGGGCACAAAATGTCCTATAAAAATATTTTGGTTGTTGTGTCCAAGTGTGGATTCTTAAAAAAAAATGTTGAAAAAAAACCGCAGAGCTGCACATTTCTTCATGGACAAATGACACAATGTGTGATATCAATAAATGTTTAGGAATTCCCATGTATATTTTATAATGGTCACCCTGGCAACCGGCTACACACGTCATTGCCTCGATAAATCACACAGGACTGCAGAGCCATTTTTGTCAGAAAACTCCAGATGAAATTTTTATGGCTAGTGGTCTCTGGGGAATTTGTCACAAAACTATTGGAACAGTCGATACAATCAACACAAGAGAATCCATTATCAAAACATTTTTATATTTGCACACTACATTAGGGTACTTGTAACCATGGAGTTACTGTAGGGCATTTGTGACCATAGAACTACCGTAGGGCACTTGTGACCATTGAATTACTGTAGGGCATTTGTGGCAATAGAATTACTGTAGGGCACTTGTAACCATAAAATTGCCGTAGGGGATTTGTAACCATATAACAAACGTAGAGCACATGTAATCATAGAACTACCGTATGGCATTTGTGCACACGGAAATATTTTGGGGCATTTATGGGCATGCGAGTTACTACTGGTCGACTGTTAGATCACTTTGTATGAAGACACTCACCTTTGAATTTAGGCACAAACTGTCTGAGACTTGTGGGCATGTGAGTTACTACTGGTCGACCGTTAGATCACTTTGTATGAAGACACTCACCTTTAAATTTAGGCACAAACTGTTTGAGACTTGTGGGCATGTGTTTGTAGAACATAAACTCTCTGTGGATCAAGCACTTGCAGATGGTGCACTCATCATAGCGTAATATCAACGACTGGCCCGCCACCTGGTGGTCGAATTGGGCCAATCTCTTCTCGGGGGTGTTGCTGATGACGGTGAGTGCTTTGATGGATGTCATGCTGTCTGCAAGACAGAACATGTTACAACGTTACAAGCTTGATAGAACTGTACCGACAAGTTACAAAGTTAAAGAACTGTACCGACACGTTACAGTAGGCAGATGACGCACTAAATGTTGTTAAACAGGCAGCTCAACAGAAATGGTTGATACAACATAAGACCGGCCATACAACGTGTTACTAGCCTTGAGTAGGGATTAGGGGCCATTAGAGTGGCAATTGGTCATGGAATAGGTGCCATTAGAGTGGCAGAGAGTCAGGGAATAGGGGCCATTAGAGTGGCATAGAGTCAGGGAATAGGGGCCATTAGAGTGACAATGTGCAGTAATGTTTAAAATTAACAATCAGGCAATATGTTTGTTTTCACTGAAGACGCCATTATGCTGGTACGGCCCATGTCTTTGTAACGATAAATCTGTTTACAATTTACAGGAACTACTTTTAGAATTCATACTCGCCCCACCTTCTCTAAAACGTGGGTAAAAAACACGGAAGTGGGGTTGAGGGGGGTGAACGTATGTCTTCGTTCTATATCTTTGTATTCTCCATATGACCATTTTTCCTCTAAAGAAACGTTCAATCCTACTTGTACATTCATAGGGCAATATCCCAGACAATGTTTACTTTGGACATCCCAGGAAATGTTTACTGAGAGCAATATCCCAGGCAATGTTTGCTTAAGGCAATATCCCAGGCAATGTTTACCTAGGGAAATATCCCAGGGCATGTTTACGTTGGACAAGCGAAATAAATGGTTGTTCCCTTGGCACCTGGTTTGGCCGGGGTAGGGCTGTGGGGAGGGGGGTGCAGATCAGGATTACTACATCAGCATTTACCCGCACTGAGTTACAATGGGAACAGCTAATGTGCACAAAAAGCTGCCAAAATAGCATGCATATCGTTAGCCATCCATATTTCAGACAGGCAATGAACAAACCATATTTCAGACAGACAATTCATAATCCGTATGTCATAAAGACAATTAACGATCCATATGTCTGACAAAGTGTTGCAATAAGAGTATAACAGTACACTGGAGTCCTTCAAAACAAATTTAAAAACTCATCTATTTCGCAAACACCTGCTGGGATGAAGTTGTCTACCATCTTTTCCAGCTAGTTATTATCTCCGAGCTTTGTTTTTGTACCGCGCTTCGAGCCTTTGGGGATGACGCGTGATTTTTCAAATGAACTTTATTATTAGTATTATTACATATCAGCCTGAAAATTCCAGATGTCAGTTTGTGAATATTATTAACATAAGGTCAATATACTTTGACATATCGCGTTGACATGTTACTTGACATTTAGTGACCAGTTGTTTCATTTCGGTGCAGGGTCGGCCTTGGAGAGTTGTGAGACGAGAACAAAGAATATCTAAGTCTAATGACAATGCATAGATACCTAAGGATCCCCAATCTTGGCTGGGCCCCGAAACTGAAATAAACCATCTCTATCTAAGGACAATGCATAGATAGCTAAGGGTCCCCAATCTTGCCTTGGCCCGGAGCCCCGAAGTCCTCAATCCATCCAAGCATCACACCTAGGACAAGTTCATTGTATAACGAAGACTTAGGAACAACAGTCGCAGTATAACGAAAATAGCAATACCCTCCTGTACCAAACTAAGGAAAAGACTCACAGGCGCAAATGTACCCGAAGTGAAAGGACGGCCAATGACCCAGTTTTGTGTGGTGTGCAGCCCCCAGATCAATGTGAAGTCACAATGACGTTAAAACAAAAAAATAATGTAAAAAAAAAAAAGAAAAGAAATTATTTCCCGAAGTTCAGACGTTACGCATGCAGCTCGCTGTGTGACAGATGGGCACAAACAATAACATCGCTGTGTGACAGATGGGCACAAACAATAACATCGCTGTGTGACAGATGGGCACAAACAATAACACCGCTGTGTGACAGATGGGCACAAGCAATAACACCGCTGTGTGACAGATGGGCACATACAATAGCATCGCTGTGTGACAGATGGGCACAAACAATAACATCGCTGTGTGACAGATGGGCACAAACAATAACATCGCTGTGTGACAGATCGGCACAAACAATAACATCGCTGTGTGACAGATGGGCACAAACAATAACATCGCTGTGTGACAGATGGGCACAAACAATGACATCGCTGTGTGACAGATGGGCACAAACAATAACATCGCTGTGTGACAGATGGGCACAAACAATAACACCGCTGTGTGACAGATGGGCACAAACAATAACATCGCTGTGTGACAGATGGGCACAAACAATAACACCGCTGTGTGACAGATGGGCACAAACAATAACACCGCTGTGTGACAGATGGGCACAAACAATAACACCGCTGTGTGACAGATGGGCACAAACAATAACACCGCTGTGTGACAGATGGGCACAAACAATAACACCGCTGTGTGACAGATGGGCACAAACAATAACACCGCTGTGTGACAGATGGGCACAAACAATAACACCGCTGTGTGACAGATGGGCACAAACAATAACACCGCTGTGTGACAGATGGGCACAAACAATAACACCGCTGTGTGACAGATGGGCACAAACAATAACATCGCTGTGTGACAGATGGGCACAAACAATAACATCGCTGTGTGACAGATGGGCACAAACAATAACACCGCTGTGTGACAGATGGGCACAAGCAATAACACCGCTGTGTGACAGATGGGCACAAACAATAACATCGCTGTGTGACAGATGGGCACAAACAATAACATCGCTGTGTGACAGATGGGCACAAACAATAACATCGCTGTGTGACAGATGGGCACAAACAATAACACCGCTGTGTGACAGATGGGCACAAGCAATAACACCGCTGTGTGACAGATGGGCACAAACAATAGCATCGCTGTGTGACAGATGGGCACAAACAATAACATCGCTGTGTGACAGATGGGCACAAACAATAACATCGCTGTGTGACAGATCGGCACAAACAATAACATCGCTGTGTGACAGATGGGCACAAACAATAACATCGCTGTGTGACAGATGGGCACAAACAATGACATCGCTGTGTGACAGATGGGCACAAACAATAACATCGCTGTGTGACAGATGGGCACAAACAATAACACCGCTGTGTGACAGATGGGCACAAACAATAACATCGCTGTGTGACAGATGGGCACAAACAATAACACCGCTGTGTGACAGATGGGCACAAACAATAACACCGCTGTGTGACAGATGGGCACAAACAATAACACCGCTGTGTGACAGATGGGCACAAACAATAACACCGCTGTGTGACAGATGGGCACAAACAATAACACCGCTGTGTGACAGATGGGCACAAACAATAACACCGCTGTGTGACAGATGGGCACAAACAATAACACCGCTGTGTGACAGATGGGCACAAACAATAACACCGCTGTGTGACAGATGGGCACAAACAATAACATCGCTGTGTGACAGATGGGCACAAACAATAACATCGCTGTGTGACAGATGGGCACAAACAATAACATCGCTGTGTGACAGATGGGCACAAACAATAACACCGCTGTGTGACAGATGGGCACAAACAATAACACCGCTGTGTGACAGATGGGCACATACAATAACATCGCTGTGTGACAGATGGGCACACACAATAACATCGCTGTGTGACAGATGGGCACAAACAATAACATCGATGTGTGACAGATGGGCACTAACAATAACATCGCTGTGTGACAGATGGGCACAAACAATAACATCGCTGTGTGACAGATGGGCACAAACAATGACATCGCTGTGTGACAGATGGGCACAAACAATAACATCGCTGTGTGACAGATGGGCACAAACAATAACATCGCTGTGTGACAGATGGGCACAAACAATAACATCGCTGTGTGACAGATGGGCACAAACAATAACACCGCTGTGTGACAGAGTGACACTTGTCGCCTTCTCCTAAAAAAATAAACAAATCAACCTATTTACCGGAGTAAAGACGTCAAACATGACGTCACGGCTTGAAGCTGGCTGATTGGCAGTTCTATTTTTACACTCAGTAGTATTAATATAAAGCAAGTGGAGTTGAGCGTGGGGGTGAAGAGGAAGCAGGACGCGTAAGAAGATATATAAGCGATACAGCAGATATGACGTTACACATGTCACAAAGCTACATAGATAGCAGATATGACGTGACAAATGTCATAAAGCTGATTAGCCGATACGACGGGACAAATGTCATAAAGCTGATTAGCCGATATGACGTGACAAATGTCATAAAGCTGATTAGCCGATATGACGAGACAAATGTCATAAAGCTACATAGATAACAGATATGACGTGACAAATGTCAAAAAGCTGATTAGCCGATATGACGTGAAAAATGTCATAAAGCTGATTAGCCGATATGACGAGACAAATGTCATAAAGCTACATAGATAACAGATATGACGTGACAAATGTCATAAAGCTGATTAGCCGATATGACGTGACAAATGTCATAAAGCTACATAGATAGCAGATATGACGTGACAAATGTCATAAAGCTACATAGATAACAGATATGACGTGACACATGTCTTAAAGCTGATTAGCCGATATGACGTGACAAATGTCATAAAGCTACATAGATAGCAGATATGACGTGACAATTGTCATAAAGCTACATAGATAGCAGATATGACGTGACAAATGTCATAAAGCTACATAGATAGCAGATATGACGTGACAAATGTCATAAAGCTACATAGATAGCAGATATGACGTGACAAATGTCATAAAGCTACATAGATAGCAGATATGACGTGACAAATGTCATAAAGCTACATAGATAGCAGATATGACGTGACAAATGTCATAAAGCTACATAGATAGCAGATGTGACGTGACAAATACTATCATTAGTACTGCAGCTTCATACACTATAGTACAACACTAGCCATTGTAATATTATGAATTCGCCTACATGTCTATTCATTATAATATATAAATATAGCTATATCCACTCTAATACTAATATTATTAATTCCGCTATATCCAAAGCCATGAAAAAGATCTGTGGATACGGCCCCACATTCGATGAACTTACTTTCCCTGAACCGGGAGCCGGGTTCCTGCACACACACCAAACACCTTGTCTATGTCTAAGTTTCAAACACCACTCTTTGATATAGACAGTCTCCTGTACTGTAAGTAGTGATCATCCAATACAATCATTTTGAAATCCTGACCCCACTCTTGTGCTACCTACTGGCTACGTGTTTGGTTTCTAGCAACAAGAAATCCAGTCGTCACGGCACAGTGTCGTTGGATGACACGCATGACCTCCCAAGTAGAATGTACACTGAATACCAGCACCAAGTTTCTCTACTGCAGTAGACTGCTGTAAGAGTTAGGTAAACTATCGCGTGCATCCTGCCTACAAAGGAAAGCTATATTTGTACGGTAATAAACATATTTATTGTTAAAGCTTAAAACTTGAAACAAAAAAGACTTCTTATCAAAGACGAGTTAAAACGCACACTTAAAAGTATGAAATAATTTGTAAATGCTTAAAATGCATTAAGTAAAGAAAGACTGCAGGCGTGTAGAAGCGCACTCTATGTAGCCAAAGGATTCGAATTGAGTGTAGACTAAACTTAAATATGTTTAATTTTTTTTAAACACTTTCTGCACACACTTTTTTTTTTTTTTGTGCAAGTAAATTCATCTTCTTTAAATAATAATACTGATGTTCTACTTTTAAGTATTGAAATTTTAATCTGTATTTTATCGACATTCCAATACCCGCCACAACACTGACTGTGTATCAACCACTCAGATAGACAACCATTTCCCCCCCCCCACCCCCAACCTCTTCTCTTCTCCCGCCGTTCACCAGGTGAGCACTGCACGGGACAGTCCACTGAGTGATAGAGTCAAGTGTGTTACAAAACGCTTAATGATTGACAAGATGGGAATGCGGGTAGAGAGAAAGTGTTCAATCAAGAGATTGCAATCAGTCCCGGCCAACTTTCACTACCACAAGAAAGCTATATTAATACGACGTAACTATAGGTACCCGGATACCAGAATCGAGAGGTTGGGATTAAAAAACTATTAAAAATATTATTGTTGGGTTTGTAAGACCAAATGAATTATAAAATAAAAGATAATTGAATGGACTATAGTTTGAAATGTTAATTCTTCAGTTTTACTAAAATAAACTACCACAAATGACATCCGAATAGCATTTTGACTAATGCTATTCGGATGTCATTTGTAGTAGTTTATTTTAGTTAAAATATTAAAATGAACAATTAAGTTTACAAACGTATAGTCCAGTCAATTATCTTTCAAAAATAACTTTCATTTGATAATTCATTTGGTCTTACAAACCCAACAATAATATTTTACATCGTTTTTTAATCCCAACCTCTCGATTCTGGTATCCGGGTACCTATAGGTGCAGCCATATTAATATGAACTATTCTGCAAATTTCAAATGTCCCTATCACCAAGTCTATTAATGCTAGGGCTTTACCGAGTGCAGTTTTTTTTAACACTGGGTCAGGGTAGTTTTGAGAACTAGGCCTACAGACCGTCAGACTGCGATCAGGTTAGGTAAAAAGGCAATAACTAAAACAAGGTGTTAGGGAGTTCTGGATAAGGACACAACGAAACAACAAAACGTATCAGCAAGATGCCTTCTTCGGCGAACAGTACAAACAAACTTAGTTGAAATTTTGTATCGTGGAGAAAAGCAAGAGGATTGTGGGTCAGAGAAATAATAATGGCAGCGTGGGAAGGAAGAGAGTAAAAGAAAGTACACGGCGATTGGTTGTAAAAAGTATGGGAGAACATGACATCCATGCAATGCCGTGTCAAGGTCACATAGGTGTGGATCATATTGATAGCTCTACCAACACCCACGCCAGTAAGAGAACAACTGATCCATTACACATTATTTTATAATGTAGGTTCATTAAGAGAACAACTATAATGTAGGTAAATTTTTTACTTATCTATAATACATTTATTTACAATATAATAATTAACATTATATATAAATAAATCCAATCAATGGTGATAGACCCGACCAATGGTGATAGACCCGACCAATGGTGATAGACCCGACCAATGGTGATAGACCTGATCAATGGTGATAGACCTGATCAATAGTGATAGACCCACCCAATTGGTGGTGATAGACCGAATCAGTGATATACAACACTATGTAACACTGCCATGTTTGACACTAACCAACACTATTTAGCACTGCCATGTGTGACACTAACCATCAATATTTAGCACTGCCATGTGTGACACTAAACAACACTATTCAGCACTGCCATGTGTGACACTAACCAACACTATTCAGCACTGCCATGTGTGACACTAAACAACACTATTCAGCACTGCCATGTGTGACACTAACCATCAATATTTAGCACTGCCATGTGTGACACTAAACAACACTATTCAGCACTGCCATGTGTGACACTAAACAACACTATTCAGCACTGCCATGTGTGACACTAACCAACACTATTCAGCACTGCCATGTGTGACACTAACCAACACTATTTAGCACTGCCATGTGTGACACTAACCAACACTATTTAGCACTGCCATGTGTGACACTAACCAACACTATTAAGCACTGTCATGTGACACTAACCAACACTATTTAGCACTGCCATGTGTGACACTAACCAACACTATTAAGCACTGTCATGTGACACTAACCAACACTATTTAGCACTGCCATGTGTGACACTAACCAACACTTTTAAGCACTGTCATGTGACACTAACCAACACTATTCAGCACTGCCATCTGTACTCCACTTGACAGCACGGGAATAAAACAGTATTCTATTTATGGCGGATATTCCAAGCGTGACCTCCATTGGCCCAGTTTCGGAATATGTCCATAGCTTTGTCCTAGTTGCCGCACAGTCCGCCCCCGGTAACTAGGTTAAGTCACGACAGCAGAAAGGTGGCAGCACCAAAGACGATGTCAATCAATAGACTCCAGAAAACTCCCAAGACACGCAGACGACATGTGTGATGTCATCAAACTTTGGACAGCCAGCGGCGGGAGCGCCGCCTAGTGCTACATTAAGGCCGGGCCGCCCGAGCGCGCGCAGACTGGTGCGACGTCAGAGCAGGGGCGTGACTGGCAGGGCGAATGTTTCCAATGGACGATATTTAAGAAGTCTTAATCATTGTTGAGTCTGCCATGAGGAGTCTGCCTTGTGGAGTCTGCGTTGTCTAATACGAATAGGATACATGGATAAAAATAAGACTAAATTGACATTTGTTTTTGCCCAGGCCCTTCTTGCCAAGATTGCATAATGACTGAATATTAATTCGTGTAGTCACATAAAAATGATAAGTCACCATTAAACCATCGTAATTTTCTACAAACGACAGACTTAAAAAAACAAAAAACCCTCACCAAAACCCACCAGACCCACACACAGTTTTCCTGCGCGGAGTCAAGCAAGCTAGACAGTCTCAATAAATAAATTCCACTTAAACTTATCAATTAACACACTCGACCCGATCATATAATGATCTGATTAACAAACTGACCTAAATTAAAAAAGTGACCTAATTAAACAGGTTGACCAACAAAACCAGCCGACCCATATAACAAGCTGGCCTACCCCTCAAGTCCATGAAAATCAAAACTGTAACTCCTCCGGATCCGGAGCGTCATAGTCATAGCAGAAAGGCGAGATATCATAGATTCTATTTTTAACTTTGCGGTGTGGGGGTTTCTCTTGGACGCACTCATAAATTACCCTACCTGAAAAGAAAAGTCACAGGCCACCGCGGATGTTTTCTACTGTATAGTGTAACTGTCAACACTTGTTGTAATTGTAGGCCTGTTGACTGTCAACACTTGTAATTGTAGGCCTGTTGACAGCCCAAGGTGAAACAGCACGATATTGAACACATCGTTCAAGCCAAGGAAGTTCACTGAAGAAAACTCACTGAACGTTCTGCAGACGACTGGGCAGACAGGTCATGTGACGAAGTCATAACACGAGGAATTTTTTAAATTTTATATCCCCTTACTTCCCCATATGTTTCTTGGCAACAACACATAATTAAAATTAAAAAAAGACAAGTAGAGCTAATGATAAGGGGCGTCATTTCAGATTTTTTTTCATGGGGAAGTTAGAGGGGAAGGGGGGGGGGGAACCAAAACTTGGCTTTTTGGGTGGTTTATTACTGGAGGCGCCACATAGCAATTAAATAAAACCTGCAAATTCAAGGGGCGGGGAATTCCCCCCCTGCCGTACCCAGATGTCAGTACAGTCAAAGATGATCTATGTCAGTACAGTCAAAGATTATCTATGTCAGTACAGTCAAACATTATCTATGTCAGTACAGTCAAAGATGATCTATGTCAGTGCAGTCGAAGATGATCTATGTCAGAACCGGTACAGTCAAAGATGATCTAAGTCAGAACAGTCAAAGATGATCGATGTCAGTACAGTCAAAGATGATCTATGTCAGTGCAATCAAAGATGATCTATGTCAGTACAGTCAAGTACATTTTCCGTATGACAACAATACATTTGCTGTCTGACAACAGTGATCCCGGTATGTCCCCTGATGTTCAGTCTTTAGAAGGACTTCCTGGGAAATCTTCCGATCCCGGCTATAAACTTTTAGAAAAAAAAAATTCCCTTTTGTTGTTGGAACACAGATGTGTCGCTAGAAGCCAAGGCCTTTTAACATCTAGTCAACTGTGCTGAATTTTTAAGCTCAGTAGTTCTGGTACACAGTCAGGGCCGGCCCTACGGTTGATGGCGCCCCGGGCAAGCTTAACTTTGGCGCCCCTTTAAGTATTATCATAATTATTATTATTATTTTTTTGCAAATAAAAAAGTAGGTGATAGGTAATGAGTAACCCACTTTAAAGAACAAAACAATAAAATATTTTTTCACTACTTGTTTGTATTTGGACAGAATGAACTATGAGTATTAGCCTAGCGGTTATTTTTTTTCCCTATCCTTTAGATCAGCAGATCTTTTGATTGTACTTTCTATTTTTATATTCTTAGCAATTTATCATTTTCTATAGACTAAATTGCCACAGAATGTTCTGTCTTGAGACATGGATGATTTTGAAATTATTTTTTTTATAAGATTTAGTTTACTAAAATTTCTCTCGCCACCGGCTGCAGCAAGAGGTATTGCAAGCATTATTCTTAACGCATAGATTTGGCATGACAATCAGTAATTTATAAGTTCATGAACTGAGCCGCTTCTAATAAATAGTAAGTTTTACAATATGAGGAAACAATTCTTTGGCTATATGTTCAGTCGACAGATCACATCCACTCACATCGCTATTTTCTTGATACCCCAACTTATTCGCCAAACCTTGACATTGCTACCTTGACGTTGCTACCTTGACGTTGCTACCTTGACATTGCTACATTGACATTGCTACCTTGACATTGCTACCTTGACAATGCTACCTTGACATGCTGCTTTGAGTTTATCTTTTGTCAGGCAGATTTTTTCAGGTCATTAAACCACCCCCCACCCCACGTGTTGTTTAAACTTTTCAACTGTTCAAAAAATCAAACCCTATGATAAAGAATAAACGGCTCCGCCCAGTGTTACAAAGTACACGTCAATTTTAAATATTTTTATCTGGGTCATCTGCATTTAGCACCTCATCAGTGCACTCACGTCCTAACATTTAGCACCTCATCAGTGCACTCACATCCTAACACTTAGCACCTCATCAGTGCACTCACATCCTAACACTTAGCACCTCATCAGTGCACTCACATCCTAGCATTTAGCACCTCATCAGTGCACTCACATCCTAACATTTAGCACCCCATCAGTGCACTCACATCCTAACATTTAGCACCTCATCAGTGCACTCACATCCTAACATTTAGCACCCCATCAGTGCACTCACATCCTAACATTTAGCACCTCATCAGTGCACTCACATCCTAACATTTAGCACCTCATCAGTGCACTCACATCCTAAGATTTAGCACCTCATCAGTGCACTCACATCCTAACATTTAGCACCTCATCAGTGCACTCACATCCTAACATTTAGCACCTCATCAGTGCACTCACATCCTAACATTTAGCACCTCATCAGTGCACTCACATCCTAACATTTAGCACCTCATCAGTGCACTCACATCCTAACATTTAGCACCTCATCAGTGCACTCACATCCTAACATTTAGCACCTCATCAGTGCACTCACATCCTAACATTTAGCACCTCATCAGTGCACTCACATCCTAACATTTAGCACCTCATCAGTGCACTCACATCCTAACATTTAGCACCTCATCAGTGCACTCACATCCTAACATTTAGCACCTCATCAGTGCACTCACATCCTAACATTTAGCACCTCATCAGTGCACTCACATCCTAACATTTAGCACCTCATCAGTGCACTCACATCCTAACATTTAGCACCTCATCAGTGCACTCACATCCTAACATTTAGCACCTCATCAGTGCACTCACATCCTAACATTTAGCACCTCATCAGTGCACTCACATCCTAACATTTAGCACCTCATCAGTGCACTCACATCCTAACATTTAGCACCTCATCAGTGCACTCACATCCTAACATTTAGCACCTCATCAGTGCACTCACATCCTAACATTTAGCACCTCATCAGTGCACTCACATCCTAAGATTTAGCACCTCATCAGTGCACTCACATCCTAACATTTAGCACCTCATCAGTGCACTCACATCCTAACATTTAGCACCTCATCAGTGCACTCACATCCTAACATTTAGCACCTCATCAGTGCACTCACATCCTAAGATTTAGCACCTCATCAGTGCACTCACATCCTAAGATTTAGCACCTCATCAGTGCACTCACATCCTAAGATTTAGCACCTCATCAGTGCACTCACATCCTAACATTTAGCACCTCATCAGTGCACTCACATCCTAACATTTAGCACCTCATCAGTGCACTCACATCCTAACATTTAGCACCTCATCAGTGCACTCACATCCTAAGATTTAGCACCTCATCAGTGCACTCACATCCTAACATTTAGCACCTCATCAGTGCACTCACATCCTAACATTTAGCACCTCATCAGTGCACTCACATCTCCATTTCTTCATTTTATTTCTTTAAAAAATGGGCTCGACATCTTATTAGTTATTAGTTGTTTTTTTGTTGCTGACTCCAGAGCATTTTCAAATCCATTAGCATGATTATCAATTCAATAATCAGTGACACAATTCATTAATGACACTGCAGTAGATAGTTCCACAGAGATGTCCTTCATAGCTTTGCTGATAAAATATAATATCATACCAGAAATTTTTCATCAACTAAAGTACCATAATCTTCTATTTGTGATACAAGTGTTTCTGCTTCATATCGCACTGCAAGATCAGACGCTGACATCTGAAAGTTTATAAGGAGCTTCTTGAATTCCCGTAATTTCATATTTAACGGCTTTGACACATTCACTTCTGCGCTCCCATCTAGTCTCACATACCCTCTGGTCTCACATACCATCTAGTCTCACATACCATCTAGTCTCACATACCCTCTTGTCTTACATACCATCTAGTCTCACATACCATCTAGTCTCACATAAAGCGTTGACAATTCAATTCAATACTCCCATCTAGTCTCACATACCATCTAGTCTCACATACCATCTAGTCTCACATACCATCTAGTCTCACATAAAGCGTTGACACATTCAATTCAACACTGCCATCTATTATAAGACTCGCTTAAGGTTCTACAGTGAGGCAGTTAACGTAATGTATGTTCCATACAACATGCCATCGTCCAGGAGTGGCAGGCAGTGGCGTAGTGAGGGGGGTGGCAAGGGGGGCATCATGCCCCGGGCGCTACTCACAAAGGGGCGCAAATGGTATATTTTACATATAATATTGTATGGTTTTCGAATAGGGGGGCGCTAAAAAGGTATTGTGCCCCGGGCGCGAGTTAAGCTCGCTATGCCACTGGTGGCAGTGACAAAAACACATGTATACACTGTTCATTACACACAAAAGAAGAAGCAGATTCCAGGCAACTATTAAGTTTAGGCTTTGACATTCGATATGACTCTAGTCCCGTTTTCCTGGGGTTATCGAAAACCCAGGAAATGAGAACCCAGAAACACATGTCTTCCAATTATCTTCCCATATCCTGTATTCCAAGACAATGTCTTCCCATAATCGCCTCATAACCTGTATTACTCCTCACTAGTTTAGCGTTGAAGTCTCCTATCATTAACATTAGATCAATGTCTTAGAATTTAAATATCACTGTCTGCAATCTGCCAGTAATCAATCTTTGCCTCTACTTCTTGATAATAGGAGTAGGAGCTTAGCACCACTGCCTTCTTGATAGTTAATAGGGGCATAGTACTGCTCTACATTGAATTTAACTTCCTTCTCGTACGTTATAAATGTTGCGGTTATTTTTCTTGACCCACCTCGTTGCCACTCTGGACTATAAGGGAATGTTCTGACTCTGAAAAAATGTGGGTCGCGACCCACTGATTCAGAACCGCTGATGTAGACTGTAAACCTCCTAGCCTATCCCCCTTTCACTGTATGCCCCACCCCCATGTCAAGGTAGGGTCTTAGAGGGGATGGTTAGTACTAGGGGATCGTTCGCAAATTACGTCACGCCAAAACTGACATTTTCAGACCCCCCTCCCCCTGTCTAAAATGTCACAAATTATTTAAAATCTCCCACCCCCTAGCGTCACGTCACAAGTAAAAAAAATTCAAAACATACACAAAATGTTCATAACTAAACTAAGATTTTACTATATTTTTTTAACATTTTATCATAATGGATTAAGATGTAGTATTATTAGAAAACTGACGTAAAACGCAAAACAACGAAGTCATCCACAAGTCGAATGTGAAATGGCCCCAACGGTTTTTGCGTCATTTTTTCGATATGCGCAGAAGGTGTCGCGACTGAGTTTCACGGTACTTTTCAAAATTAGAAAATTTAAGAATTTTTTTTTTTAATGTGACGTCACAAATTCTCGACCCCCACCCCCTCCAACACTTGAGCGTGACGTAATTTGCGAACGAGCCCTAGTGGGTTTAAACATAGAAATCATTAAATATGTTTATTACTGATCGGACCTAATTCTAGTACAAGGCTGGTTATTGAAGTCATGACTGATACATCAAATTCAGGTGTGGAGATAAATCAACTTCGTAATGCTACATCAAAGTCCAGGTTTGAACACTAACTTAAACTGAATCACATGCTAATAATACGATGCCCTGGGTTCTACCGTACGACACCTTCTACTTCTTGTCTCCTTGCACGGTATCTTCATGTATTACAAACGGTACCTTTATGCGTTATAGTACGGTATCGTTGTGTTATACGTAAATTATAATACTACTGTATTTTTATGTTTTATAATACGGTACATTCAAGTCTTAGTTCTGTACCATATGTTGTTTTGATAATAAGTATCATTTCCTGTTGGTCCACTTTGAAGACCCTTTACTGTAAGTGTAAGTAAATGATGCTTGGAGTAATGACACCTCTGTTCGCGTAATGTGATTGGCACACAGGTCAGATAATATGAGACCAACAGAAATTATGTACACATCCATTGACACCAAGTCAGAGCTGAGTACACATCAACTGCCTCCAGGGCAGGACAGTGTACACGACACATCCATTGACTCCAAGTCAATTTCCTGATATGCCCAAAAGGTGTGAGCGATTGAGTTCTTAGTACCTATACTATAATACCTGAGGCAATTTCGACCTAAAATTAATGTTTTAAAAATTAATTAAATAAAGATTTTTCTTCATTAGAAAATTTTAGATTAAAAAAAGTGGTGTCACAAATTTTTTACCCCCCACCCCCGCTAGGCCATTTCAACTCTTTCAAGATCTATCCTATAGACTAGTTTATGTGTGATTGTGCCTCGTCAGCTCCTCAGAATGATCTAGATCTTGTCGGTTTCTCATTCTCTGACTCCGCAGTTTGAGCCGAGCTTAAGTCAGCCGTTGTGACGGAGCTTAAGCCAGCCGTTGTGACGGAGCTTAAGCCAGCCGTTGTGACAGAGCTTAAGTCAGCCGTTGTGACGGAGCTTAAGTCAGCCGTTGTGACGGAGCTTAAGTCAGTCGTTGTGACAGAGCTTAAGTCAGCCGTTGTGACAGAGCTTAAGACAACCGTTGTGACAGAGCTTAAGTCAGCCGTTGTGACAGAGCTTGACACACAAAGACATCAGAACATCCTCGAAGCTTTACCTTCCACCCCCACACCTACCTAAGGAGCACACCAGGCAATTCTGCACAGCATTGGAGATGCAGTACATCGGCAGACAAAGAAATGACATTGTGACATGGTCAGCTACTGTTTGAGTTTACAACATCCACGCCGACAGGCAAAGAAATGACATTATTGTGACATTTTCGGCTGTTTGAGTTCAATTAATTTGGTGCAGGTATGTTTATAATTATCTTCTGCAGTAACTGTTAACAGCTACAGGACATGTCTTCATCTTTTCTAAAGTATTTTAAAGAACTTTTACAGTATAATAATAATATGTAAATTGTGATAATTAGAGTCAATTTTATACAATAACACGGGAAATATGACATATGGCAAAACTTTGTCAGTGTCAATATTGTTAGAATAAATTCAATTTATGTCATTTTTTCTTTTCACCGTAAAAATAAATTTAAGAGTTTGGAGGATTAAAATGAGAAAATTCATGTTTATGTGGTACCCTAACCTAGTACACATCCCTGACTCCAGGACAGAATTGTGTACACATCCCTGACTCCAGGACAGAATTGTGTAGACATCCCTGACCCAAGAAAAAATTGTTAACACATCTACTGACGCTAGCACAGAATTGTGTACACATTAACCGTTCTAGAACAGAATTATGTACACACCCACTGACTCCGGGATAGAATTGTGAACACATCCACCGATTCCAGGACATAATTATGTACACATCTACTGACTCAAACACATAATTGTGTACATATTCACCGTTCTAGAACAGAATTATGTACACATCCACTGACTCCGGGACAGAATTGTGTACACATCCACCGATTCCAGGACATAATTATGTACACGTCGATTGACTCTAGGACAGAATTATGTATACATCCATTGACTCCAGGACATAATTATGTACACATCGATTGACTCTAGGACATAATTATGTACACATCCAGTGACTCCAGGACATAATTGTGTACACATCCACTGACTCCGGGAGATAACTGTGCACAGATCCACTGACTCCAGGACAGAATTGTGTACACATCCAAGGAACGTAGAGTAAGATGCACTAATAGCATCAATATATTCATTTACTGTAGAGAACCATCTAGTTAAAATTTGTTAAAGGATTCTGCAACTAATCACTATTCATTGGCTCACTGGTTTGCACCATGTCTGCGAGATGTCGGGGACAATAAAAACAATGATGGAAATACAATGATGAAATTGTGAAGAAGCGCCGCGGTGCACAGCTTGGGAACCACTGACTTAAACAATGATAAAACAGCTTAAAAATAAAATAACTGCATCTAAACAATAAAATAAGAATAATTTATACATAATACAGTTTTTAAAAAAGAAATACTATCTCCTAAAATAACACCTACTTGTTGACATAAAAAAAACAGGCAATTTTAAGGCACGCCTACTTGGTATCAAAGTCACGGGCAAAAGTTTGGGCACGCCTACTAGGTATCAAAATCAAAGGCAAATTTAGGGCACGCCTACTTGTTACTATCAAAGTCACTGGCAAAGTTGGGCACTCCTACTTGTTGACATCAAATTCACAGGCAAAGTTTGTGCTGTTCAAATCGCTGTCAATATATGGGCTATCTAGTGCACGACAAACTGCGATGCCTTATATAACCCACTCTTCAATTCAAATAGATGAACTACTTGTCACAAAGATCGTTCCAAATCATTGCGCCGAAGGAGTCCCATACTAAAAGAAATTGTTAGGTATACAAAATCTAGGTCAGGTCGTGTTCATAATCTAGTTCAGCTGGTGTTCATAATCTAGTCCCACTCGTGCTCATATTCTAATCCCAAAAATTCATAATATTGTCCCACTAGTTCATAATCTAGCCCCACTAGTTCATAATTTAGCCCCACTCGTGTTCATAGTCTAGTCCCTATAGTTCATAATATTGCCCCACTAGCTCATAATGTAGTCCCACTAGTTCATAATATAGTCCCACTAGCTCATAATATAGTCCCACTAGCTCATAATATAGTCCCACTAGTTCATAATCTAGTTCTACTAAGGCTAATCTAGCCCACTTATGTTCTAATATAGCCCCACTCGTGTTCATAAACTAGCCCCACTCGTGTTCATAATCTATAATCTAGCCCCACTCGTGTTCATAAACTAGCCCCACTCGTGTTCATAATCTATAATCTAGCCCCACTCGTGTTCATAATCTAGCACCACTCGTGTTCATAATCTAGCCCCACTCGTGTTCATAATCTAGCCCCACTCCTGTTCATAAACTAGCCCCACTCGTGTTCATAATCTAGCCCCACTCGTGTTCATAATCTAGCCCCACTCGTGTTCATAATCTAGCCCCACTCGTGTTCATAATCTAGCCCCACTCGTGTTCATAATCTAGCCCCACTCGTGTTCCTAATCTAGCCCCACTCGTGTTCATAATCTAGCCCCACTCGTGTTCATAAACTAGCCCCACTCGTGTTCATAATCTAGCCCCACTCGTGTTCATAAACTAGCCCCACTCGTGTTCCTAATCTAGCCCCACTCATGTTCATAAACTAGCCCCACTCGTGTTCCTAATCTAGCCCCACTCGTGTTCATTAACTAGCCCCACTCGTGTTCCTAATCTAGCCCCACTCATGTTCATAAACTAGCCCCACTCGTGGTCATAATCTAGCCCCACTCGTGGTCAAAATCTAGTCACACTAGCGCTTGAAGAGCAACTCTCTAGGGCAGAGGCGTACCGAGGAGAAGTGGCAGCCACGGCTTTAAGGGGGTAGGCTACCAAAAAAATTTTTTTTTTAATTAACCAACTTAGAACAACTATTTTATTATGGTCATGTTTAGCTATGAATGGAGATATATTTTCATGCTTTAAAAATGACGCCCACTGCAGCAAATGAAATGTCACCCACTACAAGATTTAAAATGTCACCCACGACAAGATTTAAAATGTCACCCATGACAAGATTTAAAATGTCACCCTTGGTGAGAATTAAAATTGGTTAAAAGAATTTAAATAGCGCCCACGGCAAGAGTGAAACGGGAGTTCTAATAGAAGCTTCAGAATCATATTATTGTATCATTAAGATTTCGATGAAAAATTATTCTCAAGGTACTCATAAAGTATAAGTCTGGGGTATTGTGTGGCTGAGGGATTGTGTGGCTGAGGGATTGTGTGGCTGAGGGATTACGTGGCTAAGGGATTGTGTGGTTGATATATTGTGTGGGTGGTACATAGTTATATCTTTTGTGTTGGTTTTAAATCTCGCGTAATTTTTCTTTGAGGGATACATTTTTTCTTCCTTTAATAAAAAGGAAGGGTAAATCTACGAGCATTCAAACAGGTGTGTCAGTGACCTCAGTGACTAAGAGTCGATTGAGCTTTGTACTTTGTACACAACTTCCATAGCCAGAAATTGATTGCACTACGTCACATTCAAATATATGAAACTCTTTTACATCAGTGCAATTCAAAGGTAAAAGTATAAGCCCTACTTAAAAATCTGATTCTCTCCCAACTCGGTGCTATATATAGCTACTCTATTGAAATCATGTGTCATGCATTTGGCATTCTATGATGACCGATAGAGACAGTGTGAGAAACAATTGTTTGATGTAACAAGGTGCTGGGGCACAGATAATAGGCACAAGTATGTTCTAAAAAAATGTCGGGTCATGACACACAGAGAATAAATCACAACATTCTAGACATTATTGGGATTAACCTGAAGTGCATAGATCAAAGTTGTTCTTATCACTTCCGGGTCATTGTCATGACAACATGATATAAACATCGTGTGATCACCAGACAACTCCCCGGTCAACATAGGGATGACAAACAAGGATTGGCAATAGCATTTCAGGTCAATGAACCGAGCAGGGTCGTGTGGGTGAAAACCGGCGCCCGGGGCGGAGCATGAAAATGCCGCCATTCAAGATATAGAAAATAGGATATTTTATCCATAAATTAACTTTAACTCCATATAGAAGAATTCGGCGCAACCTGATGTGGGGACTTGGGGGCGAGTGCCACCCACCTCCTTCCTTCTCAAAGGCCGATTAAAAGAACCAAGGGACAATCAAATGATCCAAGGGACAATCAAATGATCCAAGGGACAATCAAATGATCCAAGGGACAATCAAATGATCCAAGGGACAATCAAATGATCCAAGGGACAATCAAATGATCCAAGGGACAATCAAATGATCCAAGGGACAATCAAATGATCCAAGGGACAATCAAATGATCCAAGGGACAATCAAATGATCCAAGGGACAATCAAATGATCCAAGGGACAATCAAATGATCCAAGGGACAAATGATCCAAGGGACAATCAAATGATCCAAGGGACAATTGTTCCAAGGGACAAATGATCCAAGGGACAATCAAATGATCCAAGGGACAAATGATCCAAGGGACAATCAAATGATAAAAGTGATAGTTGGACCAATGAACTTAACAATGTTGACAGACAGGTGGACTACTGAACTTAACAATGTTGACAGACAGGTGGACCAATGAACTTAACAATGTTGACAGACAGGTGGACTACTGAACTTAACAATGTTGACATACAGGTGGACCAATGAACGTAACAATGTTGACATACAGGTGGACCAATGCACGTAACAATGTTGACAGACAGGTGGACCAATGAACGTAACAATGTTGACAGACAGGTGGACCAATGAACGTAACAATGTTGACAGACAGGTGGACCAATGAACTTAACAATATTGATAGATAGTTGGGGCAATGAAATGATGGATATTTAGATTTGATGGTTGTTAAAATTTGATCCGATTTGATGGATGTTTAAAATTGATTAGATTCGATAGATATAATAAGACTTGAAATGGGATACAATTTATCATCATCGATTCCGTGCTAAATGTTTTGTTTTGAAATGTTTTGTTTTGGAATGTTTTGTTTTGGAATGTTTCGTTTTGGAATGTTTCGTTTTGGAATGTTTTGTTTTGAAATGTTTTGTTTTGGAATGTTTTGTTTTGGAATGTTTCGTTTTGGAATGTTTCGTTTTGGAATGTTTCGTTTTGGAATGTTTCGTTTTGGAATGTTTTGTTTTGGAATGTTTCGTTTTGGAATGTTTTGTTTTGGAATGTTTTGTTTTGGAATGTTTTGTTTTGGAATGTTTCGTTTTCGAATGCTTTGTTTATCATCGCATTAGAATGTGAATCCCACATGATTTGTTTCCTTATAAATGCACTGTCTTGCGTTCATTCAAACAGTCCTGTTCAGCATCCCGTGTCATTCAAACGGCCCTGTGCCCAGCCCTATGCTGGGGTACCGCGCTATATAAGACCACTAATAATTATCATGTTCAGCAGCCTGTGTCATTCAAACAGCCCCGTTCAGCGGCCTGTGTCATACAAACTGCCCCATTCAGCACTCACTCTGCGGCCCGCGAAGTAACGAAATATTCTTTATTAATATTATTTTTTAATAGCTTCCCCCCCCCCCCCCCTGTCCTATTATCTTTTGGCACGCACAAGTTTTTCATAAAGTATTACGGCCCGCCTTACAATTTGAGTTGTGCAGGCCTGCCCTAAAGAGTCTAGAATAATTGCAACACAAAAATTGTGACACCCATCAAACCAGTTGAATAATTGCAACATAAAAATTGTGACACCCATCAAACCAGTTGAATAATTGCAACACAAAAATTGTGACACCCATCAAACGAGTTGAATAATTGCAACACAAACATTGTGACACCCATCAAACGAGTTGAATAATTGCAACACAAACATTGTGACACCCATCAAACTAGTTGACATTATGATTATAAACACGTCCCGTCGCTGGTAGCAAGCTAGATGATAACACCCGCGTGTCACTACGGTGGTGGAGGGATGTCATTTGAACTGATTTGGAGGCTACAAAGTCTTGGTAACATGTAGCATGGGAAAATGGTAGCTATTACGGACCGTTATAGATGGAGAATTTAATCTCTTAATTTTAGACTATGGCTCGTTCTAGAAACGGTCCATAATAAAGGACGATACCAACATTTAAAAATAATAACAAATAAAACGACAATCAAGGCCAGAGCTAATTACAATTAATAACTTTTTAATTTGTGAACTTCAATTAAATAATAACAGCAAGTGAAATATGATTGAAATTATAAACTTACAGATTTGCTGGTACCGGTACTGTATATAAAAATACAATGAGCACAAAATTGTACGAGGAAATAAAAATCTCTACACACAACAAAGTATGACATAGCATCTCGTGATCAAAAGAAACTCTCCCTCGCTCTCTATCGGTCAGCCCTTTTTATAGGCATTTCCTATTAATGTCTAGAACCGTCTAATGCATTGTTTTGCCTTCTCGTTTTATCCAGAATATTCTATTATTTTCGACAGTTCTCCTGACTAGAATAAATAAGGTTTTTCTAGCCACACTTCAAAGGCGGTCACGAGAGGTCATGCACGTGGGACGCGAGATAGTCGTGCTAAAAAATACGTCATCCTTCATAACAGTAGCGATATGGTCATATAACATGGTGGCACTGTAGCAATATGGTCATATAACATGGTGGCACTGTAGCAATATGGTCATATAGGATGGTGGCGCTGTAGCAATATGGTCATATAACATGGCGGCACTGTAGCAATATGGTCATATAACATGGTGGCACTGTAGCAATATGGTCATATAGGATGGTGGCACTGTAGCAATATGGTCATATAGGATGGTGGCACTGTAGCAATATGGTCATATAACATGGCGGCACTGTAGCAATATGGTCATATAGGATGGTGGCACTGTAGCAATATGGTCATATAACATGGTGGCACTGTAGCAATATGGTCATATAACACGGTGGCACTGTAGCAATATGGTCATATAGGATGGTGGCACTGTAGCAATATGGTCATATAACATGGTGGCACTGTAGCAATATGGTCATATAGGATGGTGGCACTGTAGCAATATGGTCATATAGGATGGTGGCACTGTAGCAATATGGTCATATAACATGGTGGCACTGTAGCAATATGGTCATATAGGATGGTGGCACTGTAGGAATATGGTCATATAACATGGTGGCACTGTAGCAATATGGTCATATAACATGGCGGCACTGTAGCAATATGGTCATATAACACGGTGGCACTGTAGCAATATGGTCATATAACATGGCGGCACTGTAGCAATATGGTCATATAGGATGGCGGCACTGTAGCAATATGGTCATATAGGATGGTGGCACTGTAGCAATATGGTCATATAACATGGCGGCACTGTAGCAATATGGTCATGTAACATGGTGGCACTGTAGCATTATGGTCATATAGGATGGTGGCACTGTAGCATTATGGTCATATAACATGGTGGCACTGTAGCAATATGGTCATATAACACGGTGGCACTGTAGCAATATGGTCATATAACATGGTGGCACTGTAGCAATATGGTCATATAACATGGTGGCACTGTAGCAATATGGTCATATAGGATGGTGGCACTGTAGCAATATGGTCATATAGCATGGTGGCACTGTAGCAATATGGTCATATAACATGGTGGCACTGTAGCAATATGGTCATATAACATGGTGGCACTGTAGCAATATGGTCATATAGGATGGTGGCACTGTAGCAATATGGTCATATAACATGGTGGCACTGTAGCAATATGGTCATATAGGATGGTGGCACTGTAGCAATATGGTCATATAGGATGGTGGCACTGTAGCAATATGGTCATATAGGATGGTGGCACTGTAGCAATATGGTCATATAGCATGGTGGCACTGTAGCAATATGGTCATATAGCATGGTGGTACTGTAGCAATATGGTCATGTAACATGGTGGCACTGTAGCAATATGGTCATATAACACGGTGGCACTGTAGCAATATGGTCATATAACACGGTGGCACTGTAGCAATATGGTCATATAACACGGTGGCACTTTAGCATTAATTTATATAAAATATTATTACAAGTATATACCACTCCTGATTATAAGCCCCTGAAGATTATAAGCCACTTCTGATTATAAGCTTCTCCTGATTATAATCCCCTGAAGATTATAAGCCACTCCTGATTATAAGCCCTGTAAGATTATAAGCCACTTCTGATTATAAGCCACTCCTGATTATAAGCCCCTGAAGATTATAAGCCACTCCTGATTATAATCCCCTGAAGATTATAAGCCACTCCTGATTATAAGCCCCGTAAGATTATAAGCCACTTCTGATTATAAGCCACTCCTGATTATAAGCCCCTGAAGATTATAAGCCACTCCTGATTATAAGCCCCTGAAGATTATAAGCCACTCCTGATTATAAGCCCCGTAAGATTATAAGCCACTTCTGATCATAAGTCCTTGAAGATTATAAGCCACTCCTGATTATAAGCCCCTGAAGATTATAAGCCACTCCTGATTATAAGCCCCGTAAGATTATAAGCCACTTCTGATTATAAGCCACTCCTGATTATAAGACGTTCCTGATTACAAGACGCCCTCTTTACAGTTTGGTGCTTTAAAAAAATTAATCTACTCAACTTTTTTGAAGCAAACCTCGTGTAGGCGGCACACTTAAATCAAAGACTCACATTAGTACGAATAAATTGTAACTCTAACTCTAACAATATGGTCACGTTAGAATACACGCCTGCATATAGATCACGTGACCTGGGATTCTATTCTTAACGCCAGGCATCTATTTTTGGAAAGCAGGGGGGAAAAAATCCATTTCTTGCCAGCTTTGGCCATCAATCAGCTGACCACGGCAATATAGTTAATAATACACAGTTCAATATTGAACCACTCTTGTATAAATGTAAAGTAGGAATATAATATAATATATTATATGCTCTAAATCGGTTGACGCAATATTTCCGGGGGGGGGGGGGGGGGGGGAAGGGGGGGGGAGGGAGTGTTCGGTTACACTCAGTCCAAAATTGTTCGGAAAAACGAAGCTCTACCAAACAGTCAGTACAGCATTGCTGCCGGTAATAATATTTATTTTTAATTGTAATATTATTCAACAACAGTCCATTCCTATGAATATATAAAGCTTGAGATTTACTGGTCATTTGTAGATGACTTTAAACATTTTGAGCTGTCATTTATAGATGAGTTCAAGGAAAATGAGCTGTTATTTGTTTGTTTTCCCCTCTAAAGAAGCATCTTTAATAATTAATGAACATCCTTTGTTAGAAATATTCAATAGTTATTGAACAACATATTACATGGTTGTTGCACAGAAGAATATAGAACATGGGTGTGTTGTACTGAAGAATATAGAACATGGGTGTGGTGTACTGAAGAATATAGAACATGGGTGTGATGCACAGAAGAATATAGAACATGTGTGTCTTGTACTGAAGAATATAGAACATGGGTGTGTTGTACTGAAGAATATAGAACATGTGTGTCTTGTACTGAAGAATACAGAACATGGGTGTGTTGCACAGAAGAATATAGAACATGGGTGTGTTGCACAGAAGAATATAGAACATGGGTGTGTTTACTGAAGAAAATATTACATGGGTGTGATATACTCAAGAACTAATTACATGGGTGTGTTGTATTTAACAAAATTGTACATGGTTGTGTTGTACTGAACAACATATGATATGGGTATGTTGTACTGAACAACATATGATATGGGCGTTTTGTACTGAACAACATATGATATGGGCATGTTGTACTGAACAACATATGATATGGGCATGGTGTACTGAACAACATATGATATGGGCATGTTGTACTGAACAACATATGATATGGGCGTGTTGTACTGAACAACATATGATATGGGCGTGTTGTACTGAACAACATATGATATGGGCGTGTTGTACTGAACAACATATGATATGGACGTGTTGTACTGAACAACATATGATATGGGCGTGTTGTACTGAACAACATATGATATGTGCGTGTTGTACTAAACAACATATGATATGGGCGTGTTGTACTGAGCAACATATGATATGGGCGTGTTGTACTGAGCAACATATGATATGGGCGTGTTGTACTGAGGGCGTTGTTCTCATCAATAATGAAGAACTATGTGGGCGCTTGAATTATTTATTTGCGGCACATGCTCCTCTCCTCCCCCCCCCCCCCCAAAATCACCTAGGGTGGTTAGGATATGTCATGATTGAGACGCGTCAAGATATCTGGGAATAAAATGCCATACAACAGAAATAATCCTTTTAATCTTTACATTTCCCCCCGAGTCTCTGCTGGATCAGCGCTCCTCAAATGATGGTTGGCGGACCGACACCGTTCCGTGAGTCTTACGTTGCCGGTCCGCACAACGTGAATATTTATTTGAGCTAAAAATAACATATTGGTCCCTGGTGCTATTTAAAAAGGTTTCCACCGGTCCCTGGTGCCATTTCCAATGTGTCCACCGGTCCCCCAAACTTTAAAGTTTGAGAAACTCTGTGCTTGATAGCATTCAAACGTGAACTTACGGCTTCTGGGCCAGCCAATAAGAACAGCGTGGGTGTCGTCTACAGACGAACAAAGAAGACGACTGGAAACAGATAGCATTTGATCACGTGCCGAATAACAACATAGTTTCAGTTAATCCCAAAATATAAGCTTGTCGGAAATTAGTTTGAAACGAATTAGTATGACGGAATGATGTTTGGCAGCTAGTTTTATGACGGGATGATGTTTGGCAGCTAGTTGCATGACGGAATGATGTTTGGCAGCTAGTTTTATGACGGAATGATGTTTGGCAGCTAGTTTTATGACGGAATGATGTTTGGCAGCTAGTTTTATGACGGAATGATGTTTGGCAGCTAGTTGCATGACGGAATGTTTGGAAGTTGGTTGAATGGCGGAATGATAACATTGGTGAGGATTGGAACAGCTAACATTAGTGAGGATTGGAACAGTTAACATTTCTGAGGATTGGAACAGTTAACATTGGTGAGGATTGGAACAGTTAACATTGGTGAGGATTGGAACAGCTAACATTGGTGAGGATTGGAACAGCTAACATTGGTGAGGATTGGAACAGCTAACATTGGTGAGGATTGGAACAGCTAACATTGGTGAGGATTGGAACAGCTAACATTGGTGAGGATTGGAACAGCTAACATTGGTGAGGATTGGAACAGTTAACATTGGTGAGGATTGGAACAGCTAACATTGGTGAGGATTGGAACAGCTAACATTGGTGAGGACTGGAACAGCTAACATTGGCGAGGATTGGAACAGCTAACATTGGTGAGGATTGGAACAGCTAACATTGGTGAGGATTGGAACAGCTAACATTGGCGAGGACTGGAACAGCTAACATTGGTGAGGATTGGAACAGCTAACATTGGTGAGGATTGGAACAGCTAACATTGGTGAGGATTGGAAGAGTTAACATTGGTGAGGATTGGAAGAGTTAACATTGGTGAGGATTGGAACAGCTAACATTGGTGAGGATTGGAACAGTTAACATTGGTGAGGATTGGAAGAGTTAACATTGGTGAGGATTGGAACAGCTAACATTGGTGAGGATTGGAACAGTTAACATTGGTGAGGATTGGAACAGCTAACATTGGTGAGGATTGGAACAGCTAACATTGGTGAGGACAGGAACAGCTAACATTGGCGAGGATTGGAACAGCTAACATTGGTGAGGATTGGAACAGCTAACATTGGTGAGGACTGGAACAGCTAACATTGGTGAGGATTGGAACAGCTAACATTGGTGAGGACAGGAACAGCTAACATTGGTGAGGACAGGAACAGCTAACATTGGTGAGGACTGGAACATGTAACATTGGTGAGGATTGGAACAGTTAACATTGGTGAGGACAGGAACAGCTAACATTGGTGAGGACAGGAACAGCTAACATTGGTGAGGACTGGAACATGTAACATTGGTGAGGATTGGAACAGCTAACATTGGTGAGGACAGGAACAGCTAACGTTGGTGAGGACTGAAACAGCTAACATTGGTAAGGACTGGAACAGCTAACATTGGTGACGACAGGAACAGTTAACATTGGTGAGGACAGGAACAGCTAGCATTGGTGAGGATTGGAACAGCTAACGTTGGTGTCATTGGAACAGCTAACGTTGGTGAGGACAGGAACAGCTAACATTGGTGATGATTGGAACAGCTAACATTGGTGAGGACAGGAATAGCTAACATTGGTGAGGACAAGAACAGCTAACATTGGTAAGGATTGGAACATGTAACATTGGTGAGGACTGGAACAGCTAACATTGGCGAGGATTGGAACAGCTAACATTGGTGAGGATTGGAACAGCTAACATTGGTGAGGATTGAAACAGCTAACATTGGCGAGGACTGGAACTGCTAACATTGGTGAGGACAGGAACAGCTAACATTGGTGAGGATTGGAACATGTAACATTGGTGAGGATTGGAACAGCTAACATTGGTGAGGACAGGAACAGCTAACGTTGGTGAGGACTGAAACAGCTAACATTGGTAAGGACTGGAACAGCTAACATTGGTGACGACAGGAACAGTTAACATTGGTGAGGACAGGAACAGCTAGCATTGGTGAGGATTGGAACAGCTAACGTTGGTGTCATTGGAACAGCTAACGTTGGTGAGGACAGGAACAGCTAACATTGGTGATGATTGGAACAGCTAACATTGGTGAGGACAGGAATAGCTAACATTGGTGAGGACAAGAACAGCTAACATTGGTAAGGATTGGAACATGTAACATTGGTGAGGACTGGAACAGCTAACATTGGCGAGGATTGGAACAGCTAACATTGGTGAGGATTGGAACAGCTAACATTGGTGAGGATTGAAACAGCTAACATTGGCGAGGACTGGAACTGCTAACATTGGTGAGGATTGGAACAGCTAACATTGGTGAGGATTGGAACAGCTAACATTGGTGAGGATTGGAACAGCTAACATTGGTGAGGATTGGAAGAGTTAACATTGGTGAGGATTGGAACATTTAACATTGGTGAGGATTGGAAGAGTTAACATTGGTGAGGATTGGAACAGCTAACATTGGTGAGGACTCGAACAGCTAACATTGGTGAGGACAGGAACAGCTAACGTTGGTGAGGACTGAAACAGCTAACATTGGTAAGGACTGGAACAGCTAACATTGGTGACGACAGGAACAGTTAACATTGGTGAGGACAGGAACAACTAGCATTGGTGAGGATTGGAAGAGCTAACGTTCGTGTCATTGGAACAGCTAACATTGGTGAGGACAGGAACAGCTAACATTGGTGATGATTGGAACAGCTAACATTGGTGATGATTGGAACAGCTAACATTGGTGAGGACAGGAATAGCTAACATTGGTGAGGACAGGAACAGCTAACATTGGTGAGGATTGGAACATGTAACATTGGTGAGGATTGGAACAGCTAACATTGGTGAGGACTGGAACAGCTAACTTTGGTGAGGACAGGAACAGCTAACGTTGGTGAGGACTGGAACCGCTAACATTGGTGAGGACTGGAACAGCCAACATTGGTGAGGACATGAACAGCTAACATTGGTGAGGATTGGAACAGCTAACATTGGTGAGGACTGGAACAGCTAACATTGGTGAGGACTGGAACAGCTAACATTGGTGAGGACAGGAACAGCTAACATTGGTGAGGACAGGAACAGCTAACATTGGCGAGGACAGGAACAGCTACCATTGGTGAGGACAGGAACAGCTAACATTGGTGAGGACAGGAACAGCTAACATTGGTGAGGACTAGAACAGCTAACATTGGTGAGGACAGGAACAGCTAACATTGGTGAGGACAGGAACAGCTAACATTGGTGAGGACTGTAAATCATGTGCCAATGCGAATGAGGCGCGTGCCTAGGGGCCCCATGGCTTTTAGGGGTCCCACTGCTTTTATGGACCCCACGGCTTTTAGGGGCCCCACGGCTTTTAGGGGCCCCACGGCTTTTAGGGCCCCCACGGCTTTTAGGGGCCCTACGGCTTTTAGAGGCCGCAAGGCGATAAGGAACCTCGCGAGAAATGATCCACATTGTTTGAATTGATGCGACGTCATGTTTTATTTGGCATCTCGTTGACAAATCATTGCCTAATAATTTATATAAGGAAGAAAATAAATCAATTAAAGAACTTAAGTCGAATATTCGTCCTAGGATGGTCATCATCAAACGTCGGTTATTGGGCGACTCACGTCACGTGATGACGGTGTGGATGAGGGTCATTAAAAGGTGCAGGATACCAACGAAACCCTGAGAACAGACAACGACCAAGTCCGTCAAAGAATCAAACCCTGAGAACAGACAACGACCAAGTCCGTCAAAGAATCAAACCCCGAGAACAGACAACGACCAAGTCCGTCAAAGAATCAAACCCTGAGAACAGACAACGACCAAGTCCGTCAAAGAATCAAACCCTGAGAACAGACAACGACCAAGTCCGTCAAAGAATCAAACCCTGAGAACAGACAACGACCAAGTCCGTCAAAGCCTTTCGCGGCGTAATAATTTAAAAGACAAATTGAAACGTAATAATATAATCCGCCACGTCACAGACTCTCCTGCACTCGGGTGAGAGAAAATGTGAAAGTGAGCTAAGCCCTTTCTGCCAGTTTCGTCTTTCCGATGTCAACTTTGACAATCTCGCCCTCATCGTGAGCTGTTGGTGTTCGGGACGCAATGCACCAATGGCTTCTGATTTCAGCAGTGTTTCGGCGAAGGAATGCTGTACAGGAATGCGAAGTTGTCACGGTGCACAATCAACATAGAAAACCATGGGGAAGCCTTTCACCAAGGGAGACAGGAGCGACGTGGAGTGCACTTGTTTGTTCCAAGCATCAGCAAGAGGGTGGTCATCTCTGTCTTCACATCCAAACTGGCACGGCACACGTCGTGGTCTTTCAGTTGGTATGTCGGCTGGTACGTTTAGATGCTCGTATTTCAGCTGGCATCTCAGTTGGTATGTTTAGTTGCTCGTCTTTCAGCTGGTATCTCGGCTGGTATGTTAAGTTGCTCGCATAAACCTTTTGCCGCTTCTACTGCTGAAGAGAATGAAGTGATTCTTTTACGATAGCTACCGTATTTTCCGGCGTATAAAGACGACTAGGCGTATAAGACAACGCCCTACTTTTCCTGTTAAAATATAGGGTTTGTGCTAAACTCGCCGTAAAAGACTACCCCATGCTGTTCGTTTTCTAAGCTGTCAACCAAACTGGAACTTGAGTGCGCCTGCCCCTGAAGTTTGCGCACGCCGTATACCAGCTTATAAGATGACCCCCGGCGTATAAGACGACCCCCAGACTTTTGAAAAGATTTTCATGGGTGAAAAAATCGTCTTATACGCCGGAAAATACGGTACGGCAAGCACTCGGTGGCCATGTTCACTGTTAAGCTCATGACAACGTCATTTGGAATGTTTTCTTCCTGGGGTATCTTGCTGACATCAACGAGCAGCTCGCTCCATATTATCAAATACAGTAAGAAGTGGAAAGAAGCAGTTTCTTCCTGGAGTATCTTGCTGACATCATGAGCAGATCGCTCCATATTATTAAATACAGTAAGAAGCGGAAAAAAGCAGTTTCTTCTGCTGACGAATTCGCCTCAGAAATTCGCCTCAGAGTTCGCTTTGGAATCTTTGCCTTATGAAGCTTCGCGAATGTTTAAAAGCGCTCTATAGAAGCTACCCTAATGTGTGACCCCAAAAGTCCGACTCTACTTGTTTCAGCCATTTTCAGGAACCCCACAATGTACTCTTTAGTCGCTGTCTTGTCCGCTTGAAGTTCCACAACACGAAATGTGATGGTCATTTGCTCGTGGTGACCTGACGTGCAATCCAGTACAAAATTCTAGAGAAGTCAATTACAATACTCTAGATGCATTCCTTGTACAATACTCTAGGTGCATTCATGTACAATACTCTAGTATTTTGCACCATCCTTTGCACGGCTGGCAATCTCTTACAAAATGCAAGCAGAAATGAAACCGATCAATTCATTTTTGACTTTCATTCCCTAAATAATGGGACAGTTAAGTGATCGAACACTTTCGATCCAATCGATGTACAAAAATATTTGCTCATCTTAAGCCTCTAATTTAAGTTAGATAACAAAGCCTTGGGGGTGGGGAGTGGCATAATTATAAGTCATTGAAGTGAACATTTAAACCTCTGAGGAGATAATTGAACTGAGTCTATCATTAATTAAACTGTACCTACAAGGTCACATTTAAAGTTAGTCTTTCAGAAAGTCTGCTTGTCAACAGCTCAAACTTTCGACAGCTTTCAGTTTTTACCTCTATTATTTCATTTAACTTGTCTTCTTTTTCACCCCTGGATGTTTAGTGGCTCGGCAGCTGGCAAGAACTCGCGCCCCGTCATTTTGGACGCGCCCATCTACTTTTATCTTATGCTAAGTGGCCTACTAGAGTTGGTGTCATCCGGTGCGGTAAACTCATGGTGTCCCCCGGCGCAGGAACCCCATGGTGTCATCCGGTGCGGTAAATTCATGGTGTCACCCGGTGCAGTAAACTTATGTCACCCGGTGCGGTAAACTCATGGTGTCACCCGGTGCGGTAAACTCATGGTATCACCCGGTGCGGTAAACTCATGGTGTCATCCGGTGCGGTAAACTCGTGGTGTCACTCGGTGCGATAAACTCATGGTGTCACCCGGTGCGGTAAACTCATGGTGTCACCCGGTACGGTAAACTCATGGTGTCACCCGGTGCTGTAAACTCATGCCACCCGGTGCGGTAAACTCATGGTGTCACCCGGTGTGGTAAACTCATGGTGTCACCCGGTGCGGTAAACTCATGCCACCCGGTGCGGTAAACTCATGGTGTCACCCAGTGCGGTAAACTCATGGTGTCACCCAGTGCGGTAAACTCATGGTGTCACCCGGTGCGGTAAACTCATGGTGTCACCCAGTGCGGTAAACTCATGGTGTCACCCGGTGCGGTAAACTCATGGTGTCACTCCATCCTGACTTCCATATCGAGCTCCCCCCAGTTTTCCTGCACTGGTGACGCGCTGCTCGGCCACATACTTTTGTATAGAACCAGAACATAGATTGATAGATCAAACAAAGTAAGAAGAGTGGACTGTGCACGCCAGCGTAGTAAGGCAGGAACTGGTGTGGAACCAACGTGGGTAAAGAGGGAGAGGAGGCCAAAGAACGCCCAAAGAGAGGACATTACTAGACTGAGGCGATGGGAGTGACACGCGGGGATCTTGAGAGGGCGGTGACAGACAGAGACATCCTTGACAGGGCGGTGACAGACAGAGACATCCTTGAGAGGGCGGTGACAGACAGAGACATCCTTGACAGGGCGGTGACAGACAGAGACATCCTTGACAGGGCGGTGACAGACAGAGACATCCTTGACAGGGCAGTGACAGACAGAGACATCCTTGACAGGGCGGTGACAGACAGAGACATCCTTGACCGGGCGGTGACAGACAGAGACATCCTTGACAGGGCGGTGACAGACAGAGACATCCTTGACAGGGCGTGACAGACAGAGACATCCTTGACAGGGCGGTGACAGACAGAGACATCCTTGACATAACATCCCCCAAAGGGGACACTGCAGATGATAAAAGATTTCCCATAGGGGTGCTCCATGACGATGGTTATAAGGACGGACCTTGAATCTCATAATGTCATCCTCACAAAATTGTACGCTCTTGGAGATACCATGGGGAATCTAGGGGGCTGTAAAGAAGCATCAATCATCAGCCCAGTTAATAACTATAAGTGATGTATGTCCAACATCAACCCAGTTAACTAAGAGTGTTGTATGTCCAACATCAACCCAGTTAACTAAGAGTGGTGTATGTCCAACATCAACCCAGTTAACTAAGAGTGTTGTATGTCCAACATCAACCCAGTTAACTAAGAGTGGTGTATGTCCAACATCAACCCAGTTAACTAAGAGTGGTGTATGTCCAACATCAAACCAGTTAACTAAAAGTGTTGTATGTCCAACATCAATCCAGTTAACTAAAAGTGTTGTATGTCCAACAACAACCTAGTTAATATTTCTATGATTTTCTAGATCCCCTGATTAACACCCCCCCCCCCCCCCACACTTCCCAAAAACACCACCTAATAAATACTAAATCATTACAAATTCTTTGTTGACTTTGCCTCATAAATTAAGCATGAATCATTTGTAATATTTAAGATGACCCCTTTTCATCAAGTGTTTATTGCCTTTCTTTTGGATATCTCTCATAGGGGCCTTAAAAAAAGAGTCCACTAAGGTTGGAATCACTAAACCAGTTTTTGTCCCCCACACATGATTTACAACATTTGGTGTTTTAAAACAACAACAACAACAAAAAACTTACTTTCACAAGAGAAATAATATAAAAAAATTAAGTTTTTTTTAGTATACAAGAACATACTTAAGTATCAACAAGATCTTTAGTATCAAGATGTACTTTAGTATACAAAATATGTTTCTTCAAATATAAATATAGCAATGAGGATGTAAAGTTTTAGCTATACAATCTTACATACAGGGCATGCATAGATAAGGGCAGTGTTTACAAAAGTGATTTCACAGCAGCTTTTAGTGCTTTGAGGTCACAGATCAATTGTGTCCAACACACTGAGGTATTACTCTCATTGCTCGTGTCCAACACACTGAGGTATTGCACTCATTGCTCTGCAGTTAACTTTTAACTAGCCTGACTTTTGGCAAAAATTAATAACACAATTTTTAAGGTTTAACAGTCTTGTAAATTAACAAAGAAATTTAGGTTTGATAGTTTTGTAAATAGCAAAGAAATTTAGGTTTAATAGTTTTGTAAATAGCAAAGAAATTTAGAAGTATCAGTACTTCTAAAATAAAATGACCAACATTAAGTATTAGATCTAGTTTTTTATGAATTTTTAAAAAAAAGTTTTTAAAAAGTTCTTGTAGTGTAGGCACTCAATTTATGAGTTTATGAATGTCCATGTCGACCATGTAGTCACTATGTAAGGTTAGAAATGTAAGGTTAGAAATGTAATGTTAGAAATGTAAGGTTAGAAACAATGTGTCAGTATTAAAATCAATGTGTAAGAGTTGGAAACAATGTGTAGAGTTGGAAACAATTTTCAATGTTTAAGAGTTAAACCAATGTGTAAGAATTAGAACCAATGTCAATGTGTAAGAAATGGCAGCAATCTGTAAGAGTTCAAAACAATGTGTAAGTGTAAGAGTTGGAGCCAACGTGTTAGAATCAATGTGCCAGGTTAGAATCAGAGTTCAGACATTTAAAAAACAGGAGTAGATAACAAAATTACTTAGTGGGTATAGTTAAGTGTCTGTTAAATCTGAGTTAAGTGTCCTTAAATCTGGACATTTGGTTTCATTATCGACAGTCACAGATATGTACAGTGTTCAGTGTACATAGTACACACTACAGTTTAAGTGGATGGAATTGGAGTGGAGAGATTGCTTCATTTTTTTTTAATTCAGAAGATATTCAAATGGCATAATTTTTTTTATCTTTGTTACAAATGTTAAATTTATTTTGACATAATTCTAATTTTATTTAATCATTCATACTAATAAAGTAAAATCTAGAGTTAAAAAAATGACAATCATAACAATCAATAACATTATTTAATTATTTGTTTTACTTCTCTTCAATTTTCTTTAAAGTTTAAAGTATTTTTTAATTTTTTTGTTAAATGTCAAGCTTTAAGACTAAGAAGAAAGAACTTCCCTATACTTATTGTTACTGTAACTTAGTTTAACTGTAAGTGTAGTATGTCAAATTTGAATAATAGGGCTGACTTAAAATAGGAGAAGCATACTTCAATAGTCAACAATGACACTTCGACTTAGATTAGAAAGTCTAAGAAAAGAAACGTCATCCCACTTAACGTGTTTATAAAAAGAAGACGTATTCTAATAATTTATATTTATACTCTTAGGATCATCATTGTATTCATAGTAGTCGTCATAGTCATATATCATAAAGGGCTACTCATAAAACATGATGACGATGACAAATTAATTAGTAATTTAATTTACTGACCTTGAGTTGAGTGATATTTATAACTCCACTTGATTTGAATAATATGATACTTCAGTTGTTAATATAACTATTCACTATTCTAATTCTATATAATATTATACTTATAATATACTATTCCATACACTACTGTAGTGAAGTATTTACTACACTACACTACAGCAGGAGGATTATCCTCCTTATCTTTTGTCAAATAATTCAAATATAAATCACTTCTGAAAAAGATAGCGTAGCCTCGCTTAGTCTATCCATATCACCAATCTTTCGTTTAAACTAAAATTAATGTCTAACTCAACAAGAAGTAACAGCTGCTATTTTATACAACACTCAACACACCCGTGGCTGAAATCTACACAGCAGGTCGAGGCGCTTACTTTCTCAATCGACTAAATTAAATATAATTAGCTTTTCGCTACAAATTCTATGAGTCGGGTGACGGCTGATCTTCTCAATCACCGTGGCCGTGGTGTAGTGTGTATCGAGATTGAACACAGAACTGGCCTGAGCCGACAACAGAGAAAGATAAAAAGCCAACACAAACACTACAACACTTGCAATAATCGAAATTTGATTCAAAATGACTTGTTTGAACTAATTTGGCTATGGAATAGTCTATCAAGTTGCTGTCTGTTTTACAACACGCCATAATAATGTTCCAAATGCCTGGAAAAGCGAAAGGACTACTGAGAAACATTCATAATGATCAAGTTCGGTAGGAGTGTCCAGAGTTGTGTGTGTGTGTGTCACTGATAGTAGTAGTGTTAGTGCTCAGCCTGCAGTGTAGTTATAGCCTGACCTTTCACCTTTCACCCATAGAAATCTAGGTCAAATACTTAACGGAGATTACAGCATGATGGAAAAAAAAAAAGTATATCGCAAGCGATGAGTCATAACATAAATAAAGATAGCGACATAACCAAGTTCGTTTTTTTTATTTTTAATGTGGGAGATCTGATTAATATTTATAATTCATTTCCATCCCATTTAATACTTGACTTAAAAGGGCTTATTTATATACCAATACCGTTTAAAATGTAAATTTAATGTAATTTGTTGTTTTACCGTTAAGAGAGTACATGACATAGTCATAGTAAAATGTAAAGTAAAAAAAAAGTTGAATGTTTGGCTCATCATTAAGAACCATCAAAGCAAGAATGTTAGGGTACCGAGACTGGTCAGAGCAGATCATTAGCTTTAAAAGTCTTATAACTTAATAGTCATGTGCGTCATTGTTCCTTTTATTTGATTCTCCAATATTTAAGTTACGAAATTCCTATTTATTGTCTTTGGGGTCGTCCATTAATTACAAATTACGTCAACTATTTTTACGCAATTATTGACCCCCTCCCCTCCCCTTGTTAACAACTGTCAAACTTTCAATGACCCCCCCCCCCCCGAATGAATTATAATATAAATAAATTTATAAATGCATTTTACTTTGTGTGGATCTATTTTAATGAAAAAAAAAAAATTTGTAGGAAAAACATTTTCTTACATCTTTAGCTTGTTAATCAACAAGTTAAAAATGTTTACACTTAAATTTTACAATGCAGAATCGATTAAAATGTTGTTAGATATTAAATATCATTGTTTGTGGTATAAATTTGATTATTGTCAGTAAAGCTGACAATTATAGTATAGTTTCTAGCTGCTATCATCGTTCTATGTAGTCGTCAGATGTTGCAGGGGCCATTTGACCCCACCCCCTGAATTTGCAGGTTTTATTTAAATTGCTATGTACTGTGGCGCCTCCAGTAATAAACACCTTAACAAGCCGACCAAGTTTTGGTTTCGCCCCCCCCCCTCCTGAAAAAACTCTGAAATGACGCCCCTGATGGGCATATATGGTCTATAGTAGCTGATTCATCTTTTTCATCTTGCGGAACTGATATACTAGACAAGTCAACATCATCCTCATCTAACCATTAAGCACTTATTGGTGTGAGCAATAATTGCCATAAGCTCTCTCTATCTCCTTGCAGCTACTCGCATCGGTCGAATCCTTTTCTTTCTTGAGGAGCAGGTGCTAATTTCTTATGCTCAAGAGGGCGTTGTCGGTGCGGTTGAACATGCTTTTTCAACATGACTTGTGGATCAAAATAGATGTTACTGATTTTGTAAATCCGTTCAAGCAGCCTTGTCAACAACTGTCAAACATTTCCAACACCCCACCTTCCACTATTTTGTTGACATAATTAATGGAAGCCCCCTTTAAAGAAAATATGTTCGATATAATATAATATTGTATTACCATTTCTGTGAATTCAGTTTTAAAAAAATTGATTTTATACTAAGGTTCTTAATAAAAATTAAAATTAAAGATGATTCAATGTATTAAACCTATATTCATGAAGCCTACATTTTCAATACTGTCAATACATTTACCAGTGGCGTAGCGAGCTTAACTCGCGCCCGGGGTACAATACCTTTTTAGCGCCTCCCCCCATTCGAAAACCATACAATATTATATGTAAAATATACCATTTGGCGCCCCTTTGTGAGTAGCGCCCGGGGCATGGTGCCCCCTTGCCCCCCTCGCTACACCACTGACATTTACAGATTTTACACAGATAAACAAACTTTATAGTTTTTAGTGGTCTAAACTGAGCAAATCTCAAGCTGATGGTCTTGAGTTTAATCCCCGCCAAAGCCCAGTCAAGCAAAAACATCACCAGCACCTCGGGTGTATGGGACTCGTTAACCTTGGATGGCAACTCTGAAACTCTGAATTCAAACCCGGAGATGGAGTCCCGAAAGGGTGGATTACATTGACACAATGAAACATTCCGACAACTCCTGCGACGCCACTGGTGCCAAGCTGTATCATCCCCATGATGTTCTCTTGGGGTCATCCAGCGGCGTGGAGAGAGGCGATTTGCTGAACAAGATTTATAAAATAAAAATCAAATTAAAAAAAAAAGTACTAGACCTATACAGATTTAAATGCCCAGATTAATTTCACACTTACAATTTAAGTTAAAGCTGAACCGTCACAATGGATTATTTTCTCCGTCTTAGATTACCTCTTTGTTTGAATTATTCAAGGGAACCTATCCTTTAATTAAAAAAAGCTTTTGAATAAACATGGTTATTTCTCTTATTAAAAGAAAAACGACTATAGACGGACCTAAAGGGGACTTCACTTCGGAGGCCTGTCATGGTTGACGGAAATTTGAACGAAAGAATTTAGCTCAAAGTAAAAATTGTATTACGGACCGTTATAAATTGAGAATTTAATCTCTTAATTTTAGACTATGGCTCGTTCTAGAAACAGTCCATAATAAAGGACGATACCAACGTTTAAAAATAATAACAAATAAAACGACAATCAAGGCCAGAGCTAATTACAATTAATAACTTTTTAATTTGTGAACTTCAATTAAATAATAACAGCAAGAGAAATATGATTAAAATGATAAACTTACAGATTTGCTGGTACCGGTACTGTATATAAAAATACAATGAGCACAAAATTGTATGAGGAAATAGAAAACTCTACACACAACAAAGTATTAAATCATGACACAGCACATCTCGTGATCAAAAGAAAAATCTCTGCCCCTCTCTATCGGTCAGCCCTTTTTATAGGCATTTCCTACTAAGGTCTCTCGAACCACCTAACACATTGTTTTGCCTTCCCGTTTTATCCAGAATCTTCTATTATTTTCTACAGTTCTCCTGACTAGAATAAATGTTGTAAATAAGGCTTTTCTAGCCACACTTCAAAGGCGGTCACGAGAGTTCACGAGGGGTCATGCACGTGGGACGCTAGATAGGCGTGCTAAAAACACGTCATCCTTCATAAAAAACTGTTTGAAGGAAATCCTATATGTCAGCTATGATTTTTTTTGCATTTGAATGGCAGTGTATTAAATATTCAATGTGTATGTATAATTTCAACGACATGAAAGTTGCGAACGTATAGTAAAGTTGAAACAACCTTAGGATGAAAAAAAAAACTACAATGAGATAGCAGCAAAATTTATTGCGATTAAATAACATTAAAAAAATTAGTGCACCTGGAGATCCAGAAAATATTGGGTCACTTGTGCACCTGGAGATCCAGAAAAGCGTGGGCCACTAGTGCACATGTAGATCAAAGATAGCATGGTCACTAGAGCAGCTGGAGTTGTCCCATCAACCGTTGGGCTATAGCAAAAGAAACGTTTGAAAATATCTGAAGAAATGATGGAAATAAAAATTTTGAAATACTTATAAGAAGACTAAACGTTGTTTCGTTAATTTCTCTCTAACATTGCACATAATAGGCCCCAAGCTCATTCAAATCATTCAATCTTCAGTGGTCACTTTCAATGCTGACAAATGCTCAGTGCAGATAACATCTTTTCACACATTGATAAACTCAATTCTTGTCTTTCTACTGAGTTCTGACAAAATCTGTATCCGCAGAAGTTATCGACCATCAAAACAAGAAACAGTTGCAATATTTCTTCCACACTTTCCTAGGTGATATGATCGTTTTCTTTTTATAAATAAATAAATAAATATATATATATATATGTGATAATGATATAATTGAGGCAACATGATCTCCACTGTGAGGTGTGAGCTCTTGTAAAACCCCAAACTAGACCACTAACCCCCCCCCCCCACACACACACACACTATCGCCCGGGAGTTTTCGGTTTATTTGTTTTATTGATGCATACAACAGCAGCGTGCAAGGTCTTCTGAGGTGCTCAAAGAAAATACAGGTGAAACACATTGAGCCTCAATATAAAACGTAAACAAACGTCAATAAACGCAAATAAAGAGTTTTTACAAAGGTGTAATCACGTTTACCTTTATTTATTTATTTATTTTAAAACCAATATTTATGTATCAAGTGTTCTCCCAGAAATACTGCAATCCTGAGGTAGTCACTCTTCAAAGTCTGCCCTTGCGGTTCTCCTGGCCTTGCGGCACTCTCATGTGTTCTGACCAGTAGTCCCGAGCCAGGCTGAAAACCAAGCGAGATAACAATGTTCCTCCTACGGGTTTGATCACCCTGCGGGATAACAGACACTACATCTTTTGATCTTACACAATAGGCCGAGAAGCGATAGGATTTTTGTCTCGGTTGTTTCAGCCAACATCCAAGCCGAACTCCATCGGCATGTGTACCACCATTTACGTAATAACAGTTCTTTGCAAACAAAAGTATAGGCTATTATTTGTCCTTTTGTTTAAAACTCGTTTTTTTTTTTCTTTAAATTATTACATTTTTAAAAAAATTTTAAACGGCTGATTGGTTATCCTAATGGGACGTAGGCTGCCTACTCAATTAAATGAGAAGCAGACCTCTCATCCTTAATCCAACGATTTTCAAGATTTAATTTCTAAACGAAGCCGACAGTCGTCACACTGCTTATACTAAAATGCAAGAAAGTTTGCTAGTGCATTCAGGTAGAGTTGACGTCCTTAAAATTGGGTTGCTGTTATTGATTGAAAGTGTGAGCACAAACTATGGACTACTTTTTTTTTAGCATAAAGTCTTTATTATATGTCAGTAGCAGCAGATGACCGTGCACATATTTTATAACGCGAAGGGGGCGGCGGGTGGGTGTTTATCATTTTGTTATATTGTGTTATAATGGCGTAAGGTGATAGAGAGCAATGTTATATAACAATTATTTTCATTAAAAAAAAACAACTTAATTATTATGTTTGCTACATTTCTTTTCGTCAAATTTACGAAATTAGCCAAGATTAAAAAGTAAAATGCATTTGGTTACATTGATTAACACATTATTGTAAAAATAATTTCTGACTTCTGGCTTGAAAGTTGCTTGTTTCGGCTTTTTTAAAAATGTTGTTATTTTCTTGGATCTATTTCAGGTTTTATGTTTATCCGGGGGCGTGGGGGGTGCGGGGCGTGTGTGTTGTTAGAAAATCATATATCATTTAGTGGGGTGGTCCATGGAATGTTATATAACGCTATAATGCCTAGAGGGTGGTTCAAAATGCCATAGTTCTGTGTCACATGATATGTGCCCGGCCCCTGAGTGGGTCTAGCTGAAACAACGATGCTCCAAGCATTTTTCGTATAAATAGACAGCACAATCTGAGAGCCATTTCTAATATAATCCAATGTAGCCTTTAAAAATTGTACACACTTTTTTATATTTTACGCATGAATCAAGATAAATGAATGAGTAATAAATCACCGAATCTGAAGTCTATAAATACATCGGTATTTTTGTCGTAGAAACGTGTCTCAAACAATTTAGAATTCGTTCGTTTACAATTTTAAAAAAAAAACTGTTAATGATATTAAATCATATAACCGGCGGAAAGAAGCGACACTTGTTAAACTAGAAAATTAAAGTGTCCGATTTATTTATACAATAATGTAATGCTGTGTCCACCGACTATTTACTTAAAAGTCGAAGCTACAAGGGATGAGAAACATTTTACTAAATAATGCTGAGATATGTGAGAACTAATTTCCTTAATAATGGTAAGATATGCGAGAAATAATTTACATAATGATGATTTCATAGCATGTGTGTTGACCTAATTTTCCTTCAACGTAGAGCTGAAGCATCCACCACTCATCTCACCCCTTCTTTGTTTGGATACTGACGTCACCGATTACACATGTAGCATTCTACTAACACTCACACCTCCCGTGATTGGGAAAAGGTTGTTTACGTTCGAATATGATCTAAATGGAAGGAAAAGAAATCGGCTCGACTTTGCAATTTCTAGATTTCCTTTTATGAGGGTTCCAGCTCCATCCCTATAAATATGCTGACAGTTTACCCAGCCGGCAGAGAGAGAGAGAGAGAGAGAGAAAGGGAGAGAGAAAAGGAGAGAAAGAGAGATAGAGAAAGGGAGAGAGAAAAGGAGAGAAAGAGAGAGAGAGAAAGAGAGAGAGAGAGAGAAAGGGAGAGAAGCGGAGAGAAAGAGAGAGAGAGAAGGAGAGAGAGAGAAGGGGAGAGAGAGACATATTGCGAGACTGATCACCTTTAATAGGAGCCTTACAAGATCTTACTATTTGTGTGTTAAGATTGGGAAAAACATTTAACCATTAATTATTGATAAAGGCTCCCATGCGCCCCCCCCCCAACACACACACTTCACCAGTGGCGTAGCGAGCTTAACTCGCGCCCGGGGCACAATACATTTTCAGCGAACCCCCAATACCGTTTTAGCGCCCTCCCCCATTCGAAAACCATACAATATTATAGTAAAATATACCATTTGGCGCCCCTTTGTGAGTAGCGCCCGGGGCATAATGCCCCCTTGCCCCCCTCACTACGCCACTGCACTTCACGCTTAGATTTCCTTTGAGATCCCTGAGCATTCAACACCATGTATTTATCGGATTGTACCCGACAGTTGTAGACTGGAGTATCGGTATATCGGATTGTACCCTGCAGTTGTAGACTGGAGTAGCGGTATACCTGGAAATGGTAGTCTGGAGTACCAGTGTATTGGATTTTTCCCGGCAGTGGTGTGCTGGAGTACCTGTATAATGGATTGTACCAGGCAGTGTTAGAGTGTGACAGCGGTATAATCATATACAATGGATTGTACTCAATGTTTGTTGGTGCAAATGATCAACTTAATTCACTGAATTATAGACTACATAATATAATGGACGTTTAGGTGACCAATAGTTTTTTAAGAACAAAACCAAGACATTTTAAGATGTTCAAATTAAAAACCAGGACATTTTAACATTTTCAAATTAAGAACCAGGACATTTTAACATTTTCAAATTAAGAACCAGGACATTTTAACATGTTCAAATTAAAAACCAGGACATTTTAACATGTTCAAATTAAAAACCAGGTCATATAAATCGTTTTGCGTTATGGGTGTCCTAAATAAATAACCATTTGTGAAAACACGGAGAGCTCTTCTGTCAATGAGGCGTTCTTTTGAAAAAATAAAATCCTAACGCCAATTTGTATTTATTTCTTTTAGTTGTGTCATTTATGTATGTATAGTTATCTGATGTATCCAATGCTATCTTTTAATAAATTGTATATATATATACAGTGGCGTAGCGAGCTTAACTCGCGCCCGGGGCACAATACCTTTTTAGCGCCCTCCGCTATTCGAAAACCATACAATATTATATTTAAAATATATCATTTGGCGCCCCTTTGTGAGTAGCGCCCGGGGCATGATGCCCCCCTTGCCCACCCCTCGCTACGCCACTGTATATATACTAGATATAACCCGCCAAACATTGGTGGCAGCAAATGCGTGAACTTCCCATCTACTAAAGTTACTTGACAAAACATGAACTCAAGTAACGCACATTTAAGAATCACAATTTTTGCTACACCCCTCCCACCCCACAAACCAATCCCATGATACGTCACTGCACACTTTTTAATTCACGACCATGAACTATATTAAATATTCTGATGTCCCAACCACTCCAAAAACGAACATTTTTACACCATACTTAATTGAGACTATTTCATTTTCCGAAAAGAAAATATTACAATTTTAGCGTAGTTATCGGGAATTATATTTTACAAGCTATTTTTTCCAACATTTAGAATTATTTATAATACATTCTCAATACCGAATTCGCTGATTAAGAAGCAGTCCAAGAGTCACACCAGAAGCGTAATATTAAAAATTGGTAGATATAGGAGTACGTGACTCGAGTTCAAGGATGTAGCTAGCGAAATGTTTCAAACGGTAATGGGATGTAAGAGGTGCAGATGAAGAAGAAAAAAGAGTGGGGGCCAGAGGCAATAGAGCTGGGTGGCGTGGGGGCTAGAGGCAACAGTGCTGGGTGGAGTGGGGGGGGGGCTAGAGGCAATAGCTCTTGGTGGAGTGGGGACTAGAGGCAATAGTGCTGGGTAGATGTATGTGGTAAAAATAAAAAGACCAAAAAACCTTGTACGGCAATTTTCACTCGTTATAAAATAGGTAAGCCTATATGTTTTAAACCACGCCTGCACAACTCAATATGTAACGCGGACCGTGATTCTTTATGAAAAACTTGTGTGGGCCGAAAGATAATAGGACAGGGAGGAAAGCTATTCAGAAAATAATAATTATAAAGAATATTTCGTTACTTCGCAAAGTGGGTGCTGGCGGGTCGCATGCAACCTGCGGGCCGTATGTTGTGCAGGCTTGTTTTAAACGAATATTTTTTTAATATGTCAACACACAGAGACGTTGTTTCACGAATTCAGTTAATAAAACTTAGTCTATACTTACACACTTTAGCTAAAGTTTTTAAATTTATATTTTAAAAAAAAGCACTGAAACGAATAAAAGACGGAAAAGAGAAAATGTTTTTTGTGTACACAAATTTAAAAAACAACAACTTTATTAATGTAATGTATATTGAATCTTAAAATGGGAAATATTACAACACATTTCTATACGTTCTTATGAAATAATGAATGAGTTCACTTCCGCCAACTCGCGCACTGAGCAGAAGTAGGTCATGTGCGTGTTGTGCTGAGTACACTTGCACGGAGCACGGCCAACGATCGATAAACAATGTGTGAGCGTCAAACGGCCAATACTCAGCTATTTAATAGTAGTAATAGGCTGTGTGGCAGGGATATTCAAACGTAACAAATTAATTTACAGTCGAACATCTGATTGAGATATTGTTTACTTCTTAAAATAGTAAGTATGAAAAATTACAGCATTTTCTAGTACTAGAATTGCTTAAAAGTTAAAAGTTATGTAATTTCTCCCCCCTTGAGCCCTTGTTCAATAGTTGGCATATTATCAAACTGCGTTATGTCAGAGTCTTTCAACTGTGTCTATCAGTGTTTCCCAAACTTTTATGTGGTCTGCTCCTGTAATATTTTATTTATACTAACCTGGTATACCAAAAAATTGTTTGACTAAGTCTTGCACCCTGAAAATTTGAAGAAAAAAAAATAATTTCAATTTGTTTAGATTTAGAATGCTCATCAATTATTCCAATGACTTAAGTTTTTACATAAATAAAAATGATATTAAAGAAAGAATTTATAAACATTTATATTGTAACTTAAAAGTCAAATGCTCTTCTGTTCTTAAATCCATATTTTCGCACCCCCTGAACTGCTACTGAGCACCCCAGGCTGGGGAGCCCTGTTGTATAATTTATGTACACAATAATATTCAGCCTAACCAACATAAGCTAATGCAGTATTTCCCGACGTGGGGTAATTTGGAGATTATGGGGACCTTTAATCTATGAGATAAAATGATTTATGTTTCCAAGAAAAATGGAGGTGAGATGATGTTAGACACGACTATTGAGACACGACTATTGAGAAACGACTATTGAGACATGACTATTGAGACACGACTATTAGGACACGACTATTGAGACACGACTATTGAGACACGACTATTGAGACATGACTATTAAGACACGACTATTTAGACAGACTATTGAGACATGACTATTGAGAAACGACTAGTGAGACATGACTATTGAGACACGACTATTGAGACACGACTATTGAGACACGACTATTGAGACATGACTATTGAGACACGACTATTGAAACACGACAAAATTGTAAGCTAACCAATGATTGTCTGTTATATTATGTCATTGATTGCACATGTAAAATATTTCTATATTACTTAAAGTTGTGACCTGCGCCTTACAATGTTGAATCTGGATTACTTAAAGTTGGGACCTACACCTTACAATGTTGAATCTGGATTACTTAAAGTTGGGACCTACACCTTACAATGTTGAATCTGGATTACTTAAAGTTGTGACCTACACCTTACAATGTTGAATCTCTAATACTTAAAGTTGTGACCTACACCTTACAATGTTGAATCTCTATTACTTAAAGTTGTGACCTACACCTTACAATGTTGAATCTCTAATACTTAAAGTTGTGACCTACACCTTACGATGTTGAATCTCTAATACTTAAAGTTGTGACCTACACCTTACAATGTTGAATCTGGATTACTTAAAGTTGTGACCTACACCTTACGATGTTGAATCTCTATTACTTAAAGTTGTGACCTACACCTTACAATGTTGAATCTGGATTACTTAAAGTTGTGACCTACAACTTACAATGTTGAATCTCTATTACTTAAAGTTGTGACCTACAACTTGCAATGTTGAATCTCTATTACTTAAAGTTGTGACCTACACCTTACAATGTTGAATCTCTAATACTTAAAGTTGTGACCTACAACTTACGATCTTGAATCTCGAGGCCTATAGGGCTGTGACCTTGACATTCGTTCATCATGACAGCAACATTCCCTCCTTGGATACGCCTTTTTGAAAATCTTTCATTAAAAGAAAGTGTGTGTGTGTGTGTGTGTGGGGGGGGGGGGTTATTTAACCTTTTAAGTTTCTCAAGTGGGGGTGTGACGCAAAAGAATGTTTGGGGAAAACTGGCCAAAACATACAGTTAGAGTTTTTAGCGTAGAGAGACGTTATTCAACGCACTTGGCATGAGTCCCCCCCCCCCCCCCCCCCATAATTCAAAATATTATAGGTTATCCCGCTTTTTTCACTGCTGAATAACATTTCCAATGCATTGCCTTTTATAGACGTGTGACGAGTTAACAAATGAACAGGGAGTAATCATTAAGTTGTTGAACAGTCTGTGGATCATATGGTGCCACTTAGGGGCCAGCTATAAATAACATCAGGTTATTTTGGCCCACTTTGTTTGTCCCACAAATTTACACCCTTACAATACATGGCAACAAATTAGAGAAATCACACCCCCCACCCAGAGGCGTAACTGGGTTTTTGGCGCCCTTGACTAATTGATTTTTTAAATAATTTTTTAAAAAAAATTAGAGATTTAGCGGCGCCCTTTTGAACAGGCGCAGGCCGGCGCCCTTGGCAACTGCCCCGATGCCAAGCCGTTGTTACCCCTCTGCCCCCACGTCCTTTTAGATACATACTTCGCTCTATCTATTTACGTATGTCCCTTTACACGTGATATTTCTATGTACACTTTATGGAAAATTTAGTTGAAATTATGAGAGTGCAACAAACTTAATAACTTGGTCTAAATTAAATACTCTGTTACACATCCAGTCAAAGGTACAATGCTCTCTATTGTAGACCAGTCAGCGGTACAATGCTCTCTATTGTAGACCAGTCAGAGGTACAATGCTCTCTATTGTAGACCAGTCAGCGGTACAATGCTCTCTATTGTAGACCAGTCAGAGGTACAATGATCTCTATTGTAGACCAGTCAGAGGTACAATGCTCTCTATTGTAGACCAGTCAGAGGTACAATGCTCTCTATTGTAGACCAGTCAGCGGTACAATGATCTCTATTGTAGACCAGTCAGAGGTACAATGATCTCTATTGTAGACCAGTCAGAGGTACAATGATCTCTATTGTAGACCAGTCAGCGGTACAATACTCTCTATTGTAGACCAGTCAGAGGTACAATGCTCTCTATTGTAGACCAGTCAGCGGTACAATGCTCTCTATTGTAGACCAGTCAGAGGTACAATGATCTCTATTGTAGACCAGTCAGAGGTACAATGCTCTCTATTGTAGACCAGTCAGAGGTACAATGCTCTCTATTGTAGACCAGTCAGCGGTACAATGATCTCTATTGTAGACCAGTCAGAGGTACAATGATCTCTATTGTAGACCAGTCAGAGGTACAATGCTCTCTATTGTAGACCAGTCAGAGGTACAATGATCTCTATTGTAGACCAGTCAGAGGTACAATGATCTCTATTGTAGACCAGTCAGAGGTACAATGATCTCTATTGTAGACCAGTCAGAGGTACAATGATCTCTATTGTAGACCAGTCAGTGGTACAATGATCTCTATTGTAGACCAGTCAGAGGTACAATGATCTCTATTGTAGACCAGTCAGAGGTACAATGATCTTTATTGTAGACCAGTCAAAGGTACAATGCTCTCTATTGTAGACCAGTCAGATGTACAATGATCTCTATTGTAGACCAGTCAGAGGTACAATGATCTCTATTGTAGACCAGTCAGAGGTACAATGATCTCTATTGTAGACCAGTCAGAGGTACAATGATCTCTATTGTAGACCAGTCAGAGGTACAATGATCTCTATTGTAGAACAGTCAGAGGTACAATGATCTCTATTGTAGACCAGTCAGAGGTACAATGATCTCTATTGTAGACCAGTCAGAGGTACAATGATCTCTTTTGTAGACCAGTCAGAGGTACAATGATCTCTATTGTAGACCAGTCAGAGGTACAATGATCTCGGAGATATACAAGGATCTCTATTGTAGACCAGACGGAGATATACAAGGATCTAAACTGTAGGCCTAAACTTGGAGAGATACAAGGATCTGTACTGTAGGCCTAGACTTGGAGAGATACAAGGATCTATACTGTAGGCCTAGACTTGGAGAGATACAAGGATCTGTACTGTAGGCCTAGACTTGGAGAGATACAAGGATCTGCACTGTAGGCCTAGACTTGGAGAGATACAAGGATCTATACTGTAGGCCTAGACTTGGAGAGATACAAGGATCTGCACTGTAGGCCTAGACTTGGAGAGATACAAGGATCTATACTGTAGGCCTAGACTTGGAGAGATACAAGGATCTATACTGTAGGCCTAGACTTGGAGAGATACAAGGATCTATACTGTAGGCCTAGACTTGGAGAGATACAAGGATCTGTACTGTAGGCCTAGACGTTACCTACAACCTCACGCAATGCCCAATATCAGTTCAACGTTTATTACTAGTGTCTATTTCTAGTAGCTCACGTGTCACCGGTGAAACTGTCAAGTCATGCCCTCATATACCTGCCACTCGATACATGGCGGCCATCTTCAACAGTTTCGTTTTGTATCTGGAGGCTCTCTGTCTTCATTTAGATGATATGGAAGGGTAGAACATGAAAAAAAGAAGAAAAAACAACAGCGATTGCCTTCGTCAACGTACAATACAAACAAAGAGTAAACAATGTCAAATAAAAAGTAAACTTTTTAAAAACAAATTGTTTAGATAGTGTGTGGGGGAAATGCAAGAGGACGATAGATTTAATGTGTTTGGCTTGAGTAGATGTTGCTACATATATAATATACTAATTGGGATGGTACAAATAAAACATCACAGAGCTGGGGGTCTCTGAGTCTTAACAGCTGGGGGTCTCTGAGTCTTAACAGCTGGGGGTCTCTGAGTCTTAACAGCTGGGGGTCTCTGAGTCTTAACAAATGATGACCTCATTAGAGGTGGCAAGGACTTTTCTGTGTGTGTTTGAAATTTGAAGTGTTTGAACAGAATAAGTCTTCTTGATCTTGGTTTCTACAACAGAGTGCTGGGCGTGGTTGGCAGTTAACATCAGTGGTCTAGTCTAAATGAATGTGTACCAGAGAGCTGGGTGTGGTTGGCAAGTTAACATCAGTGGTCTAGTCTAAATTAATGTGTACCAGAGAGCTGGGTGGGGTTGGCAAGTTAACATCAGTGGTCTAGTCTAAATGAATGTGTACCAGAGAGCTGGGTGTGGTTGGCAGTTAACTTCAGCGAACCCACATCCGATCTCTGATACAGATTCATTTAGACTTGACCACTGATGTTAAACTGGCCACCATGGATGTTAACTGACCACCACTTATGTCAGCTGACTATAGCCTACTGGGCATTGTTTCATTCAATTATAGTACAAAGCTCAGTAGACTTAAGATGTGCCCATTATTTGAAACAAAGCTCAGTAGACTTACCATTTGCCCTATATTTGAAACAAAGCTCAGTAGACTTATCATTTGCCCTATATTTGAAACAAAGCTCAGTAGACTTGAGATGTGTCCCATTTACCACCTGACGTTATTATGGTCGGAGAATGATTGGTGATATAATAAATGAATAAACCAGACGATGGCATTTGGCATGACACCCCATACGCCCACCCCACCCACCTTTTTTTCGTCTCACATTTCTATTTCGCGCTCTAAACAAATTGTCACCTCTGAATACCCGATAGATTATTTCAGTTTCGACATCTATTAGGCACAAATGTGAATCATATTTGTATCACATCTGTATCCAACTTCTCCACATCAAATGTTATTTCTATGGTCTAGATCCCTCATTGTATATTACAATGGTATTTAAATCTTTTAGGGCAGTCCAAGCAATGAGATTTACTCTGGTCGATATGTATGAAAACACATACAACTCATTATGTTTGCTATGAAGTCAGTCAATGTGAACACGCAATAACCAGCAGAGGCGTAGAGAAAAGGTGGCACCAGCTAGTTAGGGGCGCCAAAATGTGCTTTGATATTATTTTATTGATGAAAATAATGGGTTTGATGGTTGAACAAAGAAAAGGTGGCGCTTTAAAATGAATATTGCCACCGGGTGCGAATCTTGTCGCCGGGCGCCACACATTCTAGCTACGCCTCTGATAGCCAGTCATGGGGGTTATTGCATGAGTGCGCTCATGGCTAGTGCTGTTTCAGTCTTGTATCCATGGCAGTGCAAGATTTGGGGATACGTGCGCCAGTCCCGAGTGGATAAGTGCGTCTGTACCGGGTGGATAAGTGCGTCTGTAACGGGTAGATAAGTGCGTTAGTACCGGGTGGATAAGTGCGTCAGTACCGGGTGGATAAGTGCGTCAGTTCCGGGTGGATAAATGCGTTAGTACCGGGTGGATAAGTGCGTCAGTACCGGGTGGATAAGTGCGTCTGTACCAGGTGGATAAGTGCGTCTTTACAGGGTGGATAAGTGCGTCTGTACCGGGTGGATAAGTGCACCAGTCCCGAGTGGATAAGTGCGTCTGTACCGGGTGGATAAGTGCGTTAGTACCGGGTGGATAAGTGCGTCTTTAACGGGTGGATAAGTGCGTTAGTACCGGGTGGATAAGTGCGTCAGTACCGGGTGGATAAGTGCGTCAGTTCCGGGTGGATAAATGCGTTAGTACCGGGTGGATAAGTGCGTCTTTGCAGGGTGGATAAGTGCGTCTGTACCGGGTGGATAAGTGCGCCAGTCCCGAGTGGATAAGTGCGTCTGTACCGGGTGGATAAGTGCGCCAGTCCCGAGTGGATAAGTGCGTCTGTACCGGGTGGATAAGTGCGTTAGTACCGGGTGGATAAGTGCGTCAGTATTGGGTGGATAAGTGCGTCAGTTCCGGGTGGATAAATGCGTTAGTACCGGGTGGATAAGTGCGTCAGTTCCGGGTGGATAAGTGGGTTAGTACCGGGTGGATAAGTGCGTCAGTTCCGGGTGGATAAGTGGGTTAGTACCGGGTGGATAAGTGCGTCTTTACCGGGTGGATAAGTGGGTTAGTACCAGGTGGATAAGTGCGTCAGTACCGGGTGGATAAGTGCATCAGTACCGGGTGGATAAGTGGGTTAGTACCGGGTGGATAAGTGCGTCTTTACAGGGTGGATAAGTGGGTTAGTACCGGGTGGATACGTGCGTCAGTACCGGGTGGATAAGTGCGTTAGTACCGGGTGGATAAGTGCTTCAGTACCATGTGGATAAGTGCATCAGTACCGGGTGGATAAGTGGGTTAGTACCGGGTGGATAAGTGCGTCTTTACCGAGTGGATAAGTGGGTTAGTACCGGGTGGATAAATGCGTCAGTACCGGGTGGATAAGTGCGTCAGTACCGGGTAGATAAGTGGGTTAGTACCGGGTGGATAAGTGCGTCTTCACCGGGTGGATAAGTGGGATAGTACCGGGTGGATAAGTGGGATAGTACCGGGTGGATAAGTGGGTTAGTACCGGGTGGATAAGTGCGTCAGTACCGGGTGGATAAGTGCGTCAGTACCGGGTGGATAAGTGCTTCAGTACCGGGTGGATAAGTGCGTCAGTACCGGGTGGATAAGTGCGTCAGTACCGGGTGGATAAGTGCTTCAGCCCTGGTGACCAACATCAACGTCCTTAGCCTTGGAAAGATGTTATTTAAATTTTTTAATTATTATTATTTATTAATTTGTTTTTTAGGTGGGGGTGTAAATCATGCTTTTTCCCGCGCATATTTTTCTTGGCACGCCCCTAATTGTATCAACTGTCACTAAGATAAGTCAATATCCGTGAAGTCTATCCAGCGCAGCGGTATCTAAGTTGCTCATAAATAATTTAACGGATATCCGGATTTAACCTTCCGGCTCATATATTCTGGGGAAGCTTCTGGTGAACCCTATACCGGTACTAGACATTTATGTAACATTTTCTCTGAGTAGATTTCAACGCCCTCTAGATCACATTTTGTCAACCATTTGGGTAACGCTGGCCGAGATCACATTTTGTCCACCATTTGGATCACGCTGGCCGAGATCACATTTTATCCACCATTTGGGTAACGCTGGCCGAGATCACATTTTGTCCACCATTTGGGTAACGCTGGCCGAGATCACATTTTGTCCACCATTTGGGTAACGCTGGCCGAGATCACATTTTGTCCACCATTTGGGTAACGCTGGCCGAGATCACATTTTGTCCACCATTTGGGTAACGCTGGCCGAGATCACATTTTGTCCACGGGTTACCATTTGGGTAGCGCTGGTCGAGATCAGAGTTGCGTAACTTTTGTTGTGAGCTTCCCTGCCCCCCGACACAGACACTTTGTCATGTCACCACCTGACAGCCTGACTAAAACAAAGGTTATTCCATGGGATTGCAAAAACTAGTTTAAAATTAATCTATTTGTGAATCTTTGAATTGATCTATTTGTGAATCTTTGAATTCATCCATTTGTGAATCTTTGAAGTCATTAATTTGTGAATCTTTGAAGTCATCCATTTGTGAATCTTTGAATTCATCCGTTTGTTGATCTTAGAATTAACCTATTTGTGAATCTTTGAGTTAATCCATTTACGGATCTTTGAATTCATCTATTTCTGGATATTTGAATTCATCTATTTATGGATATTATTTGAATTCATCTATTTCTAGATCTTTGAATTCACCTATTTGTGGATATTTGGATTTATAACTTTCTGGATTTTTAAATTTAGGCGTTCCGACTAAACCTCAGTGATAGAAATCACTATTTGTTCCTTTCATCCGCGGTTTGAGAACTACTGAGGCCCGCCGCTTGTGTAGTGGGTCGACACCAGACGTCACACAGCTCAGTTGGACACATTGATGGGTCCAAAATAGCGCATTGTCACCGGCCAGGGGTGACTGAGTACAGACTTGATTAAAACAAGGAGTCACTAATGAAATAGTGGAAACACTGACCTGGTCCCGTGTCATCCCAAATGAAGGCGGTCAGTCTCACTTTGTTTAACCTGAGTTAGAAAACGTGTGTATGGGTAATGTTATTGACCGTTTATTTTAAACCATGTTTGGGCTAAATAGTAAACAACCGTCTGCTACTTGTTAAACACACAGATAAGTAGGTCACACCAGTGAACGTGTCTACAGAGTTGGTATAACACTTATTTGGGCAACCACCCCAACCCAACCCCCCCCCCCCCCAACCCCGTGTGGATAGCACACGTTTCTAAATTTAAGCTCTACATTTACGCTCTAAATTATTCATTCTGAAAATAGTTTCGTGACGTAGACTAAGGATTGACAAGGATTACGCAATTATTTTCAGGATATAATAAATGTAATTATTAAGTAACATTTTTGTCACGTCATCCATTGAACATTGGTCTTGGTGCCAGTCATTGAGGCGTGACCAGGTCACTGGCTATAAGGGGTGGAAGGATAAGGGAAACTTTGCGCACTGGGGACCACGACAGAGGTCCTAAAACTAAATATCCCTCAGGCACAGGGGCCATGATAAAGGTTCCAAAACTAAATATCCCTCAAGCACTGGGGCCATGACAAAGTCCCAAAACTAAATAACCCGCAGGCTGAGGTGTTCAATTCGCCAGCGTCTCAGTGTCGCATCTGATAGTGTAATCATAATATGCCACATCTGATAGTGTAATGTGCTATCTTATCTCACGCTACAAAAACTATGATGAGCTATCCCAACGCCCGTATCGTTATGATCTGACTTAGGCTGAGGAAACGTTGTTCGGTTGGTTAACTGTAACTGTAGGAACCTCTACGACAATTTTGGGGGATTCTCTGCCGATTTGAGAGTCCTTGCTGTCACCAGTATTTTATAACAACTGACGAGTTCGCAAGTCCTTGGTAAGCACCAACACAAACGTGTTCAGCTCTAAATGGCGGACGGCCTGTTCATTTTCTACCACAAACTGTAAGTCAAGTCAGTGTGGACGACATTTCCGTATAGTTCTGGAATATGTGTATTGTTGAAAAGACGTTTTTATAACAATAAACTTCTAGCGCTTCACTACGCGACACGTTAGTACAATGAAAAACTAGTTTAACTAGTTATTGACATGTGTGTGTGAGCGTTTAATTACTACAATGAATTGTATGAGTTATTGTGTCATGAAATGTTTGCGACCGTGGACGTGTCATCGCGTGGTGGTGATCTTAATCAAATGTTTAAATGATGTACAACACAGTAGACACTGTTTCAGCGAGCTGTCATCCCATAAGTGTGTAGCGTTTGTGTGTAGCGGTTTTTTGTTTTACGTAGCGGTGCAATGTGTTGCGGTGTGTTGGTGTGTAGTGGCGTGTGTTGTATCGTGTTGTGCTTCAGCGTATATTATAGTGTAGCGGTGTGTTGGCACAACATTAACATCCCATTGGGGCTAATGTGCTTCTGTGGTCCCTCATTGGGAGTCACTGCCCTTTGTTTATGATAGATTTAGGGTTCGGGTTAGGGTGAGCGATAGAGGTACCAGTAGCGTGCAATTGCCCCCATTGGCAACAGTGAACAATAATATGTGGTAATACATGTAAATGTATGTATTTTGTGTAACGGTTTGTTTTATGTAGCGGTGTATTGTGCTGTGTTGATGTATTAAATGTGTTTGTTTTTTTGTTTGTATATATATCATATGTATAAATCTATAACTGTCAGTTGTATACTAAGAAATATATACATGTAATTATAGAACAGTAATAATAATGAATAATGTACGTCAGCAGCAACTCGACCATGAACACCAATTGTCCTCGTATTTGTGCTAATTCAGAGTTCACCGGAGCTTTACTTGAATGCCGCGTGTCTTTTGTGCTCTGCAGACGTTGTTCTGTTGGCTTTGTGTTGTACAGAGCATTTGTGTTGTACAGAGCATGTGTGTACATAGCATTTGTGTTGTACAGAGCATTTGTGTACATAGGAGCGCCACGATGCTCGGTCCTTTGCCGATTCCTCCCATGTGTCCGTGTCCATGCCGAACTCTTTCAGTGAGGATTTAAGGGTGTCTTTAAAGGGTTTCTTCTGTCTACCAGCAAACCGCTTTCCATGCTCGAGATCACCATAGAATATTCTTTCGGGCAAGCGGTCGTCTGACATTCGCACAATATGTCCCGCATTAAAAAGGTAAAGAGCATGTATTTCAGTATCTGGGACCCTGTCCTGTCATTTGATTCCGGAGTCGTGAATAAAATTGGTTCCCTATTCTTGCATGGCGGTGATAGACCGTCCACGTTTCACATGCTTAGAGAAGCGTCTGGAGCACAGCTGCCTTGAACGCGTTCATTTTGTTTTGATCGCTGAAACCTCTCCTTTTCCACGCACTCTTGGACAATTTTGCCATAGGTTGGAATGGCTTATGCAATACGAAGGTTGACATCCTCATCAAAGGTTGCGCTTTTGTGACAGTGCAGTGTTTCTTTTAGGCATCTATCCGGGGGGTGGGGTTCCCCCTCTGGAGAAAGTCAAGTGCTCCCACGGACCCCCCCCCCCAAAAAAAAATTGTCATTTTTATAATATTTATAAAAAGAATAGCAACTTGTTCCTTTCACGGATTACAATGTTTCTTGGTAGAACCAATGAAATACCGCTGTGCTCTATACTCTATATCTCATTAGGAAATGGCGTCAGCGGGCCGTCGAGCTCGCGCTCCTTATGCCCTCCCTGGCGCCCACCCACACCGTCGGGCCGTGCGGGGGGGGGGGGGTCAGAGACCTCCCCGGGCGTGAAACGTCCCCACCAGCAACCGCTCGATCGGGTTTGCCGGCGGGGACCCTCCCCGCCCGGAGACATCTGGTCGACCGAAGACGCTGCGTTTAAAGCGTCCGCAGTCCACTTTCCTAGGGGCCGGGACGGTAAATTAACGTCCTAATATCTCCCCCCACCCGTCCCGGGGAAGCATCGGACGCCCTCTAAGAGGGATTCTACAGTGGGCTTCCACCTCGCAACTAATTCGCGAAGTAGCTGGGACGAAACGGTTGCCTAGGAGCTATACTCTATATATTTGATGATCCGTATATTTAATGTTAATCTGCTAATCTCGTAACAGGCCTACAGTGTTCCAAAGTCTCGTACAGTTTGGAAAATTGGCGGCTCCTCATTATAAACAAAAGTCTTCCTTCTCGCCGTTCACATATTTTGATACCTTGATGAATTTATTTGTGGTGGCAAATTCATAAGTGTAAAGACACAGTATTAATAATCAAACGACCCTTTACATCATTATAAAGGTCTATAATTTCAGTAGAGTTCTTGCTATAAAGTATCCTACATCGTCAGTCAGTTTTCCAAGTATATTGTATCATGACTTTTAAAGTTAGGTAGCCTGTTAATTATACATTGGGTGAAGGCATCACGTCCTTAAAAATATAGTTATTAGTATAAATTTAAACGTAATCGATTCTTTTGATGTTGAGATATAAGATCAAATGAAAACTTTAGGGAATTGATACTTAAAAAAAAATATAATACAGAAATTAAGAATTTAAAGGTCGCGCACACAAACAGTGCAAGTGTCATCATTTGCTATTAAAGAAAATACCAACGATTTCGATTTCAACGTGCTAATTTTGTGGCACGGTTCCCCGAAAAGCAGATAAGAAATTTGAATACTTATAGTTTATGCTTAGTGAGTACCCAAGTGTTTTTCTCTTGTTAATATCAGCACTGGACATCAAAATGCCTAATTGACATGCTGATAGTCTTAGATGCCTTCCCCTATGGCACACCCTAAAATACAGCTTTGAATTTTTTTCCGTGTAAGGCTACCCAGACCACCCCCCCCCCCCCCCCAAGTCGCTCAGGTCCATCGGTGCCCTTGATTTCTGCCCCACTTCCCAATATAGCTGACAGTATGGTTGGCACTGCCCATCTGAAATGCCCCCCCCCCCCTTTCCTAACACACTGGCACTGCCCATCTGAAATGCCCCCCCCCCCCTTTTTTTCCTACCACACTGGCACTGCCAATCTGAAAATTACCCCCCCCCCCTTTTTTTTTCCTTTCCGGACACTGTCTGAAAGAAAACAGGAACGACCACAGTGTCCCGCCAAGGTGTGCAAAGCTATTTACCAATTTAAGCCTTTCACACTCCTCTCACCGTATGCTAGATGGTTGGGCTCAACATAAAGGCTATGAGGAGCTGGCTGCTACAGTACCTCAAGTCTTTGTTGTATTGTTTTAATGGTGAGATCGAAGTTAACGCAGGCACTGGAGACGTAAGTAACAATGCGTTGCATATCGGCTTCTGATCCAGCCAGCGTTTAGAACACAATCGTCAGCTTACAGGAAGCCTCTGATGGCGTCTGTCAGGGGCTTTGATGTGGCGTGTAGCCTCTTGAGGTTCAGTAGCTTACCATCAGTTCGTTATCTGCGGCATTTGGTCATGATCTTCCAAAGACCCTTTGATAACAAAACAGTGATCTCCTTGTTGGCCTCCCAAGAACAGCGGTCTCGAAGTTGTCCTCATTAACGCTCTAAATTCTCCTATAGAAAGTTCTAAAGAAAGTGGTCCCCATGTTGGTCTCATTAACGCACTATATTCTCCTATGTGGCTGTCCATTATGTCAACAAATTTTTGGCGATTTTTACCTCCCCTTGTCAACAACTTGTCAAACTTCCAGAGACCCCCCTATAAAATTACGTCAACATTTGATTACCCCCCCCCCCCCCCCCCAACCAAAATAAAGATAAAATGGGGAAAAAAGCAATATTTTATACTAGTTCACAAGTAAAATGTTTAGAAAAAAAAGTTTAAAAAATTTTAAATTATGAAATTAAATTTATTTTTAAAAAGTAACATTGTTGACGTTAACTTTTCTTGACCCCCCCTCCCCCTTGACAACAATTGTCAAAAATTGTCAGACCCCCCCTCCCCCCTATTTTGTTGACACAATTAATGGACAGCCCCTATAGAAAGTTCTAAAGAAAGTGGTCCCCATGTTGGTCTCATTAATGCACTAAATTCTCAAAAGAATATGGTTGTCCGTGTTAGTCACGGTCTCCTTGTTGGTCCAGCCCCTTGTATTATGATACACTAGGACTAGGTCAATCACTAGTATATAGACTTTGGACTAGTAGTTCGCTGGGAGGGGGGTGGCGTTGGAAGGCCTGGGAAAATTTAAGGGGCGCTGGTACTCCTAAATGGGGGAGCGGGTGATTTAATATATACAGTCAATCCGTTTTTTTAATTTCAATTAGAGTTTTGACAAAAAACAAAACAAACTAAGCGGTCATCCATAAATGACGTCACGCAAATTTTTTACCCTCTCCCCCCCATCGTCACAAAAAGTTAGACCCCCCCCCTAAAATATAACGTCACAAATCTCTACACCCCCCCCCCCCCCATAAAAGTCCCTGTGTCCACTACTGTGCTTTACAAACCCTCAAGAAATTCACCTCCCATGGATATCAAATTACTGCGCATGTGTCAGAAACATTTCACTAGTCACTAGAACAGTGGTTCTTAACCATGGATAAAAGTACCTCCCCAGCCCTGAGGTGTGGAAGACAAGTAAATTGTATTCAATTGTGTAGCTAGGGGGATGCGGATCGCACCGGTCGACACCATCTCAGGGGGTGACACCAAATTGAAAAATTGCGTAATTACAGAGCACACACTGCTCTGTCTAACCAAAATTCATAAAAGGTCAGAAACACACCGTTTTGACCATGTTTCAATGCCAAATGAAGTGTTCGGTAACTTTTGTAAGTGACAGGAAGCTATTGTCACGGTCAGATCATGTGTTTACCTTTTCTGTGTGTGTGTTTGGATGACGGTAAGAGAGCGCTCGTGGTATTGCCGGTATTTCCCACGAGTTTTCTCAGGCATGGATGACCGTCTTGGGTTTGGGGGGGGGGGGGGGAGTGTGTGTTGTGAGCTGGGCCAAAATGAGAGTGGTGAACGAATGTGAACTATTTTTTGATATCACGAGTACATGGTCTGTGAGGATATAAGAGAGAGAGAGAGAGATTATTATTAGAGAAGAGAGGTTTTAATGACGAGTGGAGTCGACCAGAGTGTGGGGTTTTTTTTCTTTGTGAAAGAAGATGTGAGTTTTAAATGTGGAGACAGTAGTTGTTGTTGTGAACATGATTTGTATGAGAACCACTGTTGTTGGTGTGAACACTTTTTGGGTGCATGAGTTGTGTTATGAATTGTGTTATTGTGGCTGAATGGTCATTGGTTGAGAGGGAAATATGAATAAACAAGTGCCTGTATAAAAGGTCAGTGTGTTGATTAGTCGGTAGTTGTATAGAGAGATTTTGTTTTAGGAAGATCAGAGATTTGTTAGGGAGGACAAGAGATCTATTAAGAGAGACCGAGAGATTTGTTGAGGACTTTATGTGTGTATAGTGACCCTGGATGGGACGACGTTTTGTATAAAGTAAATAAAGAACTGATTTATGAAATATGTGGACTTAATTGTGTCATTGAATGGACCTAGAGAAGAGACCCTAGACAACGAGAGTAGGCCGTGACGAGAGAAGGCTGTAACATTGATTGAAGAAGGTTGTAACATTTGGAAGTAGACCGTCACGTTGGAAAGGTCATAACAGTTGTGTTTTCTGATGCTTTTGAACGCGTATACCTCCAAAAATGAATGAAATATATTTTGATGAATTGTTGGACTGCGTTGTGTTTTGCATTCAACCCATCGGCTTTGTAGGAGCCAGGAGAATTTACAAATATACAAAAAAATAGCTGGAGGACAGAAGTTTTTTTGACTCTGAAAAACTTGTCTGTGGCTATAGAAGGGACCTAACTCTGAGACACACGTGCCTCCGGTCACAACTCTATTTATCTAAATTATGAGAAATAAAACTATCCTTTGATAACAATGGGCTGAGTGGGCGATTCTAAGTAGGCCTACATGTCACTGTTCTTAAATACATTTACCTCCCGACCTTCAATTAATTTGTTTTTGTTCTTGTCATTGCTATACTGTGTACTAAGTTTAACGAGAAGCATTTCATCGTGGGGGAAAAAAAAGGGGGGGGGGGGGGTTGACACCACAAGTTTACCGGATGGGGTGACACTAACCCCAGCTACTTTGATTAGCAGCAGTAAATGTTTTTCTGATCAATTTTGTTGGCGCATTGCGTGTACTGGTAATTTTTTCCCTTGTTTACAAAAAGTTAAGTAAAGAAATAAAAATAAGATAACTAAATTATTTAATTATATTAAATTTTATTACAAAATACTTTATAGGCCTACGGTAAAAGGGGGGGGGGGGTAAAGGGGAGTGGACCTGCAGCGCTGCCCTAGAGCATTTACTAAGATACCCCCCCCCCACGCAGCGATCAACCATTTTTTTTCCACCCCATTCATGTGATAGGCCCCTAGTTCTAATTCTATGACTCCCGTGTCCACATGTAGCCATAAATTCTCACGACAGCCACTGTAACTAGATTCCGATTGTCCTCCTACTTGGCTTCCTGTAACTTGATCAGATGCCATTATTTCAACCTTGCATACCTGCACTGATTCTCTCAGTGATCGGTATTTTAAAAATAAAATAATTATAATTGTTTTATCAAAGAATAATGTTAAAAATGTCTGTCATTTAGGGTTATTAAGTGCACTACTGTACTACAAAATTCCGCTTTTCATGTGACGTCACATTGCTTGAGGCCCCCCCTCCCCCTCGTCACACATCGTCACAAAAATCTGACCCCCCTCACCCCCCCTTTTTTTTTTTAGACGCGTGACGTCATTTATGGATGGCCCCTAAGTAAAAACTGTATTGATTGTTGTCGCCGGAATAAGAGTCGACAATAGAGGTCACAGAAAGTTTTGTGTCAAACGCAACATAGAGAGAAAAGACCTTTGATCTTACTTTGGTACATTTTCTATCGGTGATTAAAACCCAAACCTTTGACTGAGCAGCTGAGCGTTATGATCTGACAACACTTAATTGTGTTAACGTTAGGCTAGTGTTTTAATGTTGGGCTAGTGTTAACGTTGGGCTAGTGTTAACGTTGGGCTAGTGTTAACGTTGGGCTAGTGTTAACGTTGGGCTAGTGTTAACGTTGGGCTAGTGTTAACGTTGGGCTAGTGTTAACGTTGGGCTAGTGTTAACGTTGGGCTAGTGTTAACGTTGGGCTAGTGTTAACGTTGGGCTAGTGTTAACGTTGGGCTAGTGTTAACGTTGGGCTAGTGTTAACGTTGGGCTAGTGTTAACGTTGGGCTAGTGTTAACGTTGGGCTAGTGTTAACGTTGGGCTAGTGTTAACGTTGGGCTAGTGTTAACGTTGGGCTAGTGTTAACGTTGGGCTAGTGTTAACGTTGGGCTAGTGTTAACGTTGGGCTAGTGTTAACGTTGGGCTAGTGTTAACGTTGGGCTAGTGTTAACGTTGGGCTAGTGTTAACGTTGGGCTAGTGTTAACGTTGGGCTAGTGTTAACGTTGCGCTAGTGTTAACGTTGGGCTAGTGTTAACGTTGGGCTAGTGTTAACGTTGGGCTAGACTTTGTAAATGGAAATTATGTTTGTGTGTACATCGTTTGTTATAACATTGCATTGTTGATGGCTAGGCTTGCGTACATCTTACCAACTATTGATGATCTTCTAATTTCACAGACACAAGGCTGAGATTATAGATTAGTTGTATAATGACAGCAGAATCAACAGTGCCTAACATCTGGATGAACTGACTACTGTCTTGCCTAACATCTGGATGGTCTGGATGAACTGACTACTGTCTTTCCAGACAACGATAACCTTTAAAAAGTCTTTGGAATGTCTCAAGAAAAGAAACCCCAGTTCGGAAACACGGGGGTGGGTTTGGGGGGGGGGGGGGGGGAAGTGTGGAAGTTCACTATTTTGATTACTAGAGCAGTTCTTCAACGAGACGAAAATTCTGAATGAATATCATGCTGTTGAAAATCGATGGAGCATCAACTACCCCCAGTCACTCCCAACTACCACCAGTCACTCCAGACTCCCAAATACCCCATTTATTTTCCATATAAATTCTATCCGGTGTATTACTTGCATATAATATACCAGTACCAGGGTGGTGGTCAGAATTTTTTTGTTGAGAATCACTGCCTTAGACAAATGGAAGCACTATGGGTTTTAGTTAATTAGTCCAACGTACATGAGAAACGTGGAAAAAATTGGGGGGTGGGACAAGATTGGTATACTTTACGTAAATGTTATTTCCCATAATACAGCCATAAAACCCGAGGATTGATTTATGCAAACATATATTATGCTTGCCCGGGTTATACTACAGTATGTCAAAATGATGAAAGGATATTGATCTGTGCTTAATTTAGCATGGTCCAAATTCAATACATGATCTGTGGACACAGTTGACCCGTCGGGAAAAGTGGGCCAGAGACTTCGTAGGGACTCATTGACCCATGTAAGATTTGAACCCAAACAGTTGTGGCGCAAGACAAGTCACGAAGTCTTTATGCCAATTGATTGATTGGGTTGACTGCCTCTCACGTGAGCATGATTGATTGATTGGGTTGACTGCCTCTCACGTGAGCATGACTGGGCAACTTTCAATCTGTCTGCACTAGTGAGCCGGGTGCAGAAAAAACTCGCATATGCTGGGGTGGGTGGGTGGGCTTGTAGTTGCTTTATTATTTTAATTATGATTCCAATATTTTTTTTCTTCTTTCACAGTCACACAATGCCAAACTGAAGACACATACTCACAGTCACAGATGTCCACACGAAGACACATTTTCAAATAAGTTCATCCTGCTGATTGTCACCAAGAGATTAAACAAGTCATAAGATAGACCTGCTCAGGTAGAATAGGCCTGCTCAGATAGAATAGGCCTGCTCAGATAGAATAGGCCTGCTCAGATAGAATAGGCCTGCTCAGATAGAATAGGCCTGCTCAGATAGAATAGGCCTGCTCAGGTAGAATAGGCCTGCTCAGATAGAATAGGCCTGCTCAGATAGAATAGACCTGCTCAGATAGAATAGGCCTGCTCAGATAGAATAGGCCTGCTCAGATAGAATAGGCCTGCTCAGATAGAATAGGCCTGCTCAGATAGAATAGGCCTGCTCAGATAGAATAGGCCTGCTCAGATAGAATAGGCCTGCTCAGGTAGAATAGGCCTGCTCAGATAGAATAGGCCTGCTCAGATAGAATAGGCCTGCTCAGATAGAATAGACCTGCTCAGATAGAATAGGCCTGCTCAGATAGAATAGGCCTGCTCAGATAGAATAGACCTGCTCAGATAGAATAGGCCTGCTCAGATAGAATAGGCCTGCTCAGATAGAATAGGCCTGCTCAGGTAGAATAGGCCTGCTCAGATAGAATAGGCCTGCTCAGGTAGAATAGACCTGCTCAGATAGGATACTTGCATTAAACAATTCAGTATCACACGACAGACCTGCTCAGATAGAATAGACCTGCTCAGGTAGAATAGGCCTGCTCAGATAGAATAGGCCTGCTCAGATAGAATAGGCCTGCTCAGATAGAATAGGCCTGCTCAGATAGAATAGGCCTGCTCAGGTAGAATAGACCTGCTCAGATAGGATACTTGCATTAAACAATTCAGTATCACACGACAGACCTGCTCAGATAGAATACTTGCATTAAACAATTCAGTATCACACGACAGACCTGCTCAGATAGAATAGACCTGCTCAGATAGAATAGACCTGCTCAGATAGAATAGACCTGCTCAGATAGAATAGACCTGCTCAGATAGAATAGACCTGCTCAGGTAGAATAGACCTGCTCAGATAGAATAGACCTGCTCAGATAGAATAGACCTGCTCAGATAGAATAGACCTGCTCAGGTAGAATAGACCTGCTCAGATAGAATAGACCTGCTCAGATAGAATAGACCTGCTCAGATAGAACAGGCCTGCTCAGATAGAATAGACCTGCTCAGATAGAATAGACCTGCTCAGGTAGAATAGGCCTGCTCAGATAGAATAGACCTGCTCAGATAGAATAGGCCTCCTCAGATGGGATTCTGATTACATTATATAAAACAATGCAGTATTAGAACACTGACCTGCTCAGATGGGTTTCTGGTTACAGCTCAGTCTCTTGTTATGGAAGAATTTCACTCTTCGAAAACGACAACCAGTAAGTTCAAGGAGTTTGTGCCTTTGTATTCCATACTCCCCCAAGCTCCCCTTACCCCCATCTCTCCCATACCCCTCTCCCCATTCCCTGCTCCCTCATCCCCAAAAACCTCATCCCCAACTCCTTCATTCCAAGCTCCCCCATTCCCAGCTCCCTCATCCTCAGCTCCCTCATCCTCAGTTCCCTCATATACTGCTCCCCATCACCAGCTACCTCATCCCCAGCTACTTCATCCCCAGCTCCCTCATCCCTAGCTCCCTCATCCTCAGTTCCCTCATATCCTGCTCCCCATCCCCAGCTACCTCATCCCCAGCTACTTCATCCCCAGCTCCCTCATCCCTAGCTCCCTCATCCTCAGTTCCCTCATATCCTGCTCCCCATCCCAGCTACCTCATCCCCAGCTACTTCATCCCCAGCTCCCTCATCCCTAGCTCCCTCATCCTCAGTTCCCTCATATCCTGCTCCCCATCCCCAGCTACCTCATCCCCAGCTACTTCATCCCCAGCTCCCTCATCCCTAGCTCCCTCATTCTCAGTTCCCTCATATCCTGCTCCCCATCCCCAGCTACCTCATCCCCAGCTACCTCATCCCCAGCTACTTCATCCCCAGCTACCTCATCCCCAGCTACTTCATCCCCAGCTACCTCATCCCCAGCTACTTCATCCCCAGCTACCTCATCCCCAGCTACTTCATCCCCTGCTCCCTCATGCCCAAATCCTCTTCCCCAGCCCCCTCGTCCCTAATGCCCTCATCCCCAGAAATCTCATCTCCAGACCCCCCATCCCTAGCTCCCTACCCCAATCTCCCCCATTCCCAGCTCCCTCATCCCAATCTCCCCCATCCCCAGCACCTTCATCCCCAGCGCCCTCTGTTACTTGTTCTACTTCTATTTGTCTTGTTTGCTGATGAAGGCTCTAAGCCCAAACGTCCAAATCTTGTGTCCTGTCTATTAATTCAAGTTTAACATACCTTGTTCTTATATTTCCCTCATCCCATCTCCTTCATCTCAATCTCCCCTGTCCTCAGCACCCTCATCCCCCTAAATGAATGATAAAATAAAGGACTCTAAATTTTCAAATGTAACTCAATAGTCTATGTATTGGTTCCTCTAACTGAAGTCTTATAAATGACTCTTTGTGTCTTGTTCCATCCAGGCTCGTGTGGTTGTTGAGATAGTCTGGCCATTGACCCTCTTTTTGATCCTAGTGGCCGTTAGGTTCAGACCTGATGTCAGGGAATACAATACAGAATGTAAGTAACCAGGGCATACAATGCATAATGTATGTAACTAGGGAATACAATACAGAATGTAAGTAACCAGGGAATACAATACATAATGTAAGTAACCAGGGAATACAATACATAATGTATGTAGCTAGGGAATACAATACATAATGTAAGTAACCAGGGAATACAATAAAGAATGTAAGTAACCAGGGAATACAATAATGAATGTAAGTAACCAGGGAATACAATACAGAATTTAAGTAACCAGGGAATACAATAATGAATGTAAGTAACCAGGGAATACAATACAGAATTTAAGTAACCAGGGAATACAATAATGAATGTAAGTAACCAGGGAATACAATAATGCATGTAAGTAACCAGGAAATACAATACATAATGTAAGTAACCAGGAAATACAATACAGAATGTAAGTAACCAGGAAATACAATACAGAATTTAAGTAACCAGGGAATACAATACAGAATTTAAGTAACCAGGGAATACAATAATGAATGTAAGTAACCAGGGAATACAATACAGAATTTAAGTAACCAGGGAATACAATAATGAATGTAAGTAACCAGGGAATACAATAATGCATGTAAGTAACCAGGAAATACAATACATAATTTAAGTAACCAGGAAATACAATACAGAATGTAAGTAACCAGGAAATACAATACAGAATTTAAGTAACCAGGGAATACAATACTGAATGTAAGTAACCAGGGAATACAATACATAATGTATGTAGCTGGGGAATACAATACAGAATGTAAGTAACCAGGGAATACAATAAAGAATGTAAGTAACCAGGGAATACAATACATAATGTATGTAGCTAGGGAATACAATACAGAATGTAAGTAACCAGGGAATACAATAAAGAATGTAAGTAACCAGGGAATACAATAATGAATGTAAGTAACCAGGGAATACAATAATGAATGTAAGTAACCAGGGAATACAATACAGAATTTAAGTAACCAGGGAATACAATACTGAATGTAAGTAACCAGTGGACTACTCAAAAGTTTTGTTTTGCGTGAACTGTTGGTGAACTATAATACATTCTTCCATTTATAATCCATACTTCCAATTCCAATTATAGTTCATGTTCCATTTTTAATACATTTTTCCAATTACAATAACCCTATTTGTATGTTTGGAATATAACTTAATATTTGTAAATAAAGTAAATAAAAAATAAAGTTGAAAACCCAAGTGACTTAATTTTATTGGGGTGTAATATGTTAAGATGGTTAAAATGATGAACTGTTTTGTTATGATAGGTCACTATGCCGCCAGAGCCATGCCCTCGGCTGGTACTCTGGCTTTCCTATCCTCATATATTTGTAACTTCAACAATGACTGCTACAACAATGCTACAACATCAGATGAGATTGGTGCCATCAACAATTTCAATAACTCACAGTAAGTTTCCCAAATGGTTTACGTTAATTAATTTGTTTATGACCTATACAGTTACAATTTGTTTATTGATGTTCTTTAAAGTTACATTTTGTTTATTGATGACCTATACAGTTAAAATTGGTTTATTGAAGACCTATACAGTTATAAATTTGTTTATTGATGACCTATATGTTACAATTTGTTTATTGATGACCTATACCGTTATAAATTTGTTTATTGATGACCTATGCAGTTACAATTTGTTTATTGAAGACCTATACAGTTACAATTTGTTTATTGAAGACCTATACAGTTACAATTTGTTTATTGATAGGTATATACAGTTACAATTTGTTTATTGATAGGTCTATACAGTTATAAATTTGTTTATTGAAGACCTATACAGTTACAATTTGTTTATTGAAGACCTATACAGTTACAATTTGTTTATTGAAGACCTATACAGTTACAATTTGTTTATTGAAGACCTATACAGTTACAATTTGTTTATTGATAGGTCTATACAGTTACAATTTGTTTATTGAAGACCTATACAGTTACAATTTGTTTATTGATAGACCTATACAGTTACAATTTGTTTATTGATAGACCTATACAGTTACAATTTGTTTATTGAAGACCTATACAGTTACAATTTTTTTATTGATAGGTCTATACAGTTACAATTTGTTTATTGATAGGTCTATACATTTACAATTTGTTTATTGAAGACCTATACAGTTACAATTTGTTTATTGATAGGTCTATACAGTTACAATTTGTTTATTGATAGGTCTATACAGTTACAATTAGTTTATTGATAGGTCTATACAGTTACAATTTGTTTATTGATAGGTCTATACAGTTACAATGTTAGTGTTAGGGTTTGGTTGATCACATTGTTTTGAATTGTTTGTAAACTTGGGACTTGAGATAATTTTACAAACATCGTCAATGAAAGCAGAAGCTTAGTGTATGAAATTTTTTGAAATGTCATTGAAATGTCATTGTTTCAGATTGGGCAAACTGTTAGAAGACATAGAGACGATACTTGCCAGTAATTCTGACCTTGATTTGATAGCCAACCTAGGAAAAGACCTGCAGTTGTTGAGTGAATTAAGCCAAGCAGTGGCCAATGGGACAGCTGACCTTGGTGTGTTAATAACTGTTGACTAGTTGAAGCCATGCAGCTGTTAAAATCCTATGTTAAACTCATTGAAAGTTTAGACGACATTTAAAAAATGCGGAATTATATCCCATTAAACTGATAGAAGTCTTTAAGAATATGGTAAAATATATGTTTAAATGGCTTTAAAAATGTTTAAAATTAAAATGTTTTAAATTTCATTTTCCTCTTGACTTAGTTTTCCGCCTAATATTAGAAACTAATTTGATCATTTCTTGTTCTAGCAAAAATCTCCTTGCAACTTGGCAATGTGCTAGTCAATCAACAAGAACTACGGGACAGCATTTTTAATCAAAGCATCGCCCTGACACCCAAGGCTGTTGACACACTTTTAAATGCTACACTTAACGTACAGAAGGTTCATAAAAAACACTTTTGGCTTAAAACTTCATTAGTTACTGTTGGTAGTTAGTAGTAATATGTAGATGACAGATACTTGTCATTGGTTATAGACTGCTATTGGTAGTTAGTAGTAATATGTAGATGATAGATACTTGTCTTCCAAACTGAATTAAGTGGCAATTACATTTTTAAAGAAGTTTTTAATAATCTGTATGTGTCTTGTCTCCCACTCTCTAAATCTGTATGTGTCTTGTCTCGTATTCTCAAAATATGTATGTGTCTTGTCTCTTATTCTCAAAATATGTATGTGTCTTGTCTCCCATTCTCAAAATCTGTATGTGTCTTGTCTCTTATTCTCAAAATCTGTATGTGTCTTGTCTCATATTCTCAAAATCTGTATGTTTCTTGTCTCGTATTCTCAAAATCTGTATGTGTCTTGTCTCGTATTCTCAAAATCTGTATGTGTCTTGTCTCGTATTCTCAAAATCTGTATGTGTCTTGTCTCTTATTCATTAGGTTTTGTCGGCATTCACTGACACAAACAGGACTAACTTGGAAGACCTGCTCACTGTGGTCAGTGACCTCATGAGGCTGGGAAATGCTTCAACATTTAATTCATCAGCGGTCAGCTCACTACTCAATATAACATGTAGCGACCAGGTGAGATTTTCTTGCAGTGGTACTGTTAGAATCAGTGTAATCCTTGCTATAGAATCAGTGTAATCCTTGCTATAGAAACAGTGTAATCCTTGCTATAGAATCAGTGTACTCCTTGCCATAGAATCAGTGTAATCCTTGCCATAGAATCAGTGTAATCCTTGGTATAGAATCAGTGTAATCCTTGCTGTAGAATCAGTGTAATCCTTGCTATAGAATCAGTGTAGTCCTTGCTATAGAATCAGTGTAATCCTTGCCATAGAATCAGTGTAATCCTTGCTATAGAAACAGTGTAATCCTTGCTATAGAATCAGTGTACTCCTTGCCATAGAATCAGTGTAATCCTTGCCATAGAATCAGTGTAATCCTTGGTATAGAATCAGTGTAATCCTTGCTGTAGAATCAGTGTAATCCTTGCTATAGAATCAGTGTAATCCTTGCTATAGAATCAGTGTAATCCTTGCTATAGAATCAGTGTAATCTTTGCTATAGAATCAGTGTAATCCGTGCAATAAAATCAGTGTAGTACTTGTGGCCTGACTGGAATAGAGACCACTGCGGGGAGTGGTTGAATGCCAGTTGGGGGCGGTGGAGGTGTGCTGGGGAAGACCTTATGAGCCTTGGCTTGATGGTCTGCTGATTTTCTTAAGTTAGTTAGTTAGTTAGTACTTGCTAGAAAGGCAACTGTAAAACAAATGAGTGCATTGTGTGAATGTTGCAGTCCTAACCAGTGAATTAAGGAATCTTGTCACCATAAATGTTCAGTCTCATTCTACAAATTATGAGTATTTTAGTGGACGTCTGTTATCAGAAAGAATAAAAATGTATTGTCATGTAACTGCTGACCTTGACTGTACCGACTGTATTGTCATGTGACTGCTGACCTTGACTGTACCGACTGTATTGTCATGCGACTGCTGACCTTGACTGTACCCACTGTATTATCATGCACCTGCTGACCTTGACTGTACCCACTGTATTGTCATGCACCTGCTGACCTTCACTGTACCCACTGTATTGTCATGTGACTGCTGACCTTGACTGTACCCACTGTATTGTCATGCACCTGCTGACCTTGACTGTACCCACTGTATTGTCATGCACCTGCTGACCTTCACTGTACCCACTGTATTGTCATGTGACTGCTGACCATGTGTACCTAGATGGCTACCAAGTCTAGACACAGTACAGTTAAATGCTAGCAGTTGTACGTGTAGTAACAATACACATTGCTATGTTATAACTGTAGTAACAATACACGCTGTTACATTATAACTCTAGTAAGAATACATAATGTTATGTTATAACTGTAGTAACAATAAACACTGTTATATTGTAACTGTAGTAAAAATACACACTTTCAAGTTATAACTGTACTAACAATACATGTTACGTTATAACTGTGAATTTTTAATTATTGCCTTTGATTCCCTTCTTTGTGATGAGCTGTTGCTGGAGTTCTTTGACTTCAAGAATGACAAAGATGCCAAGGATCTTCAGTCTCAACTGTGTAACATGAGCCTGGCCAACGTCACAGCTTTGGCTGCACAAGTAAATCGGGATCTTAACAGGACTGAGCTTGGCCAAGAGGTAAAAGCAAACAAGTATTTGTGTCGTGTTTAGTGGACAGCCACAGTATATCATGCTACACCAACTCTGCCAGTGGAATGATTTCATCAGAAAATTTGAACTTGCATGCTTCAGTCTAATATACTATTACTATCCTATTTCATCACTATGGCCTAATTTACTATCCTATTTCATCACTCTGACCTACTTTACTATCCTATTTCATCACTCTGACCTACTTTACTATCCTATTTCATCACTATGGCCTAATTTACTATCCTATTTCATCACTCTTACCTACTTAACTATCCTGTTTCATCACTCTGACCTACTTTACTATCCTATTTCATCACTCTTACCTACTTTACTATCCTGTTTCATGTCTCTGACCTACTTTACTGTCTTATTTCATCACTCTAAAACTACTTTAGTATCCTATGAAATTACTCTGACCTATAATATTATCCAATAAAAATACTCTGACTAGTATGTCCATACTTCTACCAGCTAGACATTAGATGGGGGACAAGCTGAAGACATTACCTCTTAGCTGGGAGACTGCTATTTTAGAGCTGAGACCACTGCTCTGTTAGCTCTGAGACCACTGCTCTGTTAGCTCTGAGACCACTGCTCTGTTAGCTCTGATACCACTGTTCTTTATCTCTGAGACCACTGTTCTGTTAGCACTGATACCACTGTTCTGTTAGCTCTGATACCACTGTTCTGTTAGCTCTGATACCACTGTTCTGTTAGCTCTGATACCACTGTTCTTTTAGCTCTGATACCACTATTCTGTTAGCTCTGATACCAACGTTCTGTTAGCTCTGATACCACCGTTCTGTTAGCTCTGACACCACCTTTCTGTTAGCTCTGATACCACTGTTCTGTTAGCACTGATACCACTGTTCTGTTAGCTCTGATACCACTGTTCTGTTAGCTCTGACACCACCTTTCTGTTAGCTCTGATACCACTGTTCTGTTAGCATTGATACCACTGTTCTGTTAGCTCTGAGATCACTGTTCTGCTAGCTATCAAACCTCTGCTAGTTCTCAGACCACTGCTGACTTGCTTGCTGAAAGCACCAAGCTGAACCCTTGCTTGTATATCAATATTTTATTGCATCAAATATGTGCAATTTGACTAGCAATAAAGAATGACAACACCTGTTTAAAATTGGCCTAGAATAACTCACCACACCAGAGCTGTACTAATCAAATACTTACACAAGTGAACATGATCTATTGGACAGGTACAGGATATTGTCCAAGATGTCACAGGTAAAGTCCCCAGTTTGGACCCAAATAATATGGCAGCCATAGCGAGGATTTTACAAGATGTAAGTTACAGTAAAATGTAAGATGTAGCATGTTGTTGATTATTGTCAGGTTTCATGTGAGAATAAGACTATTAGGGTAGTACTGCGGTCAACAGAAATCTACAAGGAGCTGGAAAAATGTATTTGTTGTCGGACTAAATAAACCAAGGAAAAAACTATTGTCAGAAAGTCTTCAGTGGCAAGCAAAAATAGTGTGCGTGTGGGGGGGGGGGGGGGGGGGGTTGTGTGCGCGTGTGGGGGGTGGGGGTTGGGAGGCGGGGTGGGGAAAGAACCCAAGCGTTTAAACTGGAAACGTAACAGTGGGTGGAAACTAACTTTGAGACTTAAATATTTATTTCAAATATATCCCTGAATGTTTGGTTTATCGTTCTCAGCTTTCACGGTTATCAAGTCTGAGATTTCTATTCACCAACCTATCATCTGCTGCAGCAGACATTGCATCTGATGTGTCTGGTACTGTCACAGCCAACAGCAGTATTGAGTCGCGCCTTGGTCGATTCATCTGTGGCGGTGACAAGAAAATATTTAACCTAAATACAGACAGCCAGCAGAAGTTACAGAATCAACTTGACCAGCAAAACCAACAAAGTAACGGAGGGCAGATTCAAACTGAGTTTGAGATGGCCAAAAAAGCAAATGAGGAAGCAGGCTTATGTAAGTCAAGATTATGTTGAAATTCAATGCAAATTGAGCTTGTCTCAAAACTAGCCTGTCTCAAAGATAACTTGTCGCAAGGGCTGCTCTTGGTAGGAGGCGATCCACATGTAAGGTTTAGATTAAAAATTTCAAAGACTTTGTCCTCTAAACTTTAGATTGAACTTGTCAAACACTTGGTCCTCTAAACTTAAGATTGAACTTGTCAGACACTTGGTCCTCTAAACTTTAGATTGAAAATGTCAAACTCTGGGTTTTCTAAACTTTAGATTGAAAATGTCAAACTCTGGGTTTTCTAAACTTTAGATTGAAAATGTCAAACTCTGGGTTTTCTAAACTTAAGATTGAACTTGTCAGACACTTGGTCCCCTAAACTTTAGATTGAAAATGTCAAACACTTGGTCCTCTAAACATAAGATTGAACTTGTCAGACACTTGGTCCCCTACACTTAAGATTGAAACTATTTCAAAGAAAATGAACAAATAAATCCAGTTTTGTCAATTTTACTTTGAAAGTTATTATTTTGATCTACAAAAAAATGGTTTTTATTTTTCAAAGATGTTCAATACATTTTGCCAGTTAAGAAAAATTTTGCAGCTGTGTGTATTTTTTTTAATCTTCAGTTTCTGAAAAGCAATGAAGGAGATGTTTATAATAACTTGTGAGATGAATTAAGTCATGATGCTAGTGTCTCTTGCTTCATATTTGGACTGCTGGCTGTATTTTGTTTTGTTTTTGGATAGCATTCTGTAAAACTATAAACTTATGCCATTAACTTTGTGAAAGGTATTAAAAGTAAATTGATTTTGATTTTAAATTTTAAAGATTATCAACAATTAATTCCTGATTGTTGTCTCCCAGCCCCTCGCTGTGCTGCATTCTACGCCAACTTTGAACTGCAACAATTCACCCGAGTCCTATGGCGGCAGCTGAAACCAATCGTCCTTGGTTACATTCCTTTTGCTCCAGATTCCATAGCTGCACGGAAAATCATTAAAGAGGTAATACTGCCAACTATTTCCTCTTGACTACCAACAGTTCTTTTTTTTTAAATTGTAGATTCTAATGCACAATTTTGGTTTCCCATGTGCACAAAATTGCTCAACTCGTATCATATAATACTTACACTGATATTTACCAAAATTAGCTTTTATTTGAGAAAATTAGGATACCTAGGTCATTGTAAAATATCATCTTTAGAATGATGATTGGCAAAGTTTATGCTTCAAAAAAAAATATCTATTTACACTTGAGCAAACAACTGTCCTAATTTGATGTTTCAGTCGTCTCGAACCTTTGACTCCATCGTGAGCTTCATGAACTTTACCATAGAACTTCAAGCTTTGCTCCCACGGATAGAGGGCTTCCTCAAGGATGACATTCAGCCAATCAGGGTCAGTTGGTGGTAGGGTTTCTCAAACGGAGTTAGCACAATTGTTAGCAAACAAAAGACTTCCCAATGAAATCCTGGGTGCAAAACTTATTGAGTACATTTTCATGTTTTCAAGTCACAACCACATTTATATAGAAGTGAAGTGACCGTTTCCACCGTAGACACACAAAACATAGCATCATTTCTTTCACAGTCTTAGAGAGTTCACAAAAATATGCCTTACAAGCATCATTTCTTTCACAGTCTTAGAGAGTTCACAAAAATATGCCTTACAAGCATCATTTCTTTCACAGTCTTAGAGAGTTCACAAAAATATGCCTTACAAGCATCATTTCTTTCACAGTCTTAGAGAGTTCACAAAAATATGCCTTACAAGAAATAGGATTTATAAATAATGAAACCGTGCTGCCATGACTCAAACTTTAAACATAAAATAATATTTTGAGGGCAATAAAAAAATTGTATCATCAACTGGAAAATCAAGACTTATTTAAGCTAAGCCACAGTAGTTTGAGAGTTCAGCCATACTGGTTCTTGTTAGAGAGTTCAGCCATACTAGTACCAGTTAGAGAGTTCAGCCATACTGGTTCTCGTTAGAGAGTTCAGTCATACTGGTTCTGGTTAGAGAGTTCAGCCATACTGGTACCAGTTAGAGAGTTCAGCCATACTGGTACCAGTTAGAGAGTTCAGCCATACTGGTACCAGTTAGAGAGTTCATCTATACTGATTCTTGTTAGAGAGTTCAGCCATACTGGTACCAGTTAGAGAGTTCAGCCATACTGGTACCAGTTAGAGAGTTCATCCATACTGTTTCTTGTTAGAGAGTTCAGCCATACTAATTCTAGTTGTTAACAAATACCTCTGTGGCTGTACCCCATACCGTTATTAGTAACAACCCAATCGCTTGGGCTGTGTCCTCAGGAGTTGGGTCCCGTTGGAACACGCAGGAAAGGCATTCTTGTACTTTTGTTTTAATTGCAAAGCAATAAATACATAATTATTTTGGGATCTTAGGTGGTTTCTCAAGACTCGACCCCTGGGGCGGGCAAACTACGGCCCGCATGCGGCCCTCAAAGGCATTTAGAAATTTAAAAAATTACTTTCTTATTAAGTTATTTTGTTGAATTTTACAGAATTTCATGTACCGTTATGATTGTTTTAACTTTTTTGATCAAATTTCTTTCTAATTTTCTATTTTTTTAAACAGTCCTTGACTTTTATCATGTAATGCTAAAATGTGAATTTACAAATCTTAATGTAGAGAAATGTTTATTGACATGTAAAAATTGGACATACTATACATGCGGCCCCCCAATAGCTTTACATTTGTCAATGTGGCCCTCCACACAAAAGTTTGCCCATCCCTGTTATACAGTCATTGTCAACAAGCATCACTGTTGCTGTATCCCCTGGTTATTTCTATCAAACAACAGCTGTGTTGGTGTCTGACTTACTAAAACTTACCTTGCCGTCTCTCCAAAAACAGGATTTTGTCAACAGTCCCACATGTAAAAACACAATCTTCTTCCTGAAAAACCTGAGCAGCGTTTCTCCTGATCTGCTGCCTGCCAACATCTCACCGTTCCTTGCAATTGTGAATGAGTCTGTTTGTGACAATGTAGCCAAGTTTATTGCACTGAATGGTCTAAACAACACATATGACTGGGTGGATGCCCTGAACAACACACGTAATCTTCTCAATGACATCATTCCGTATTATGAGGTATGTGGTCAACCAATGCACTTTTTCTTACATCAAAATGCTCTGTATTTTGCTCTCACTTACAGAAATTAGTTACAGATATTAGATATAGATCTTGATTATAGATCTTAGATATAGATCTTATTTACATATTTAATTACAGATCTTAGATATATATCTTAGTTATAGATCTTTTAGATCTTTGTTACAGATATTAGTTACAGATCTCAGTTACAGATCTCAGTTACAGAACTTAGTTACAGATCTTAGTTACAGATCTCAGTTACATAACTTAGTTGCAGATCTTAGTTACAGATTTCAGTTACAGAACTTTGTTACAGATCTTAGTTACAGATCTTAGCTACAGATCTCAGTTACAGAACTTAGTTACAGATCTCAGTTACACTGATCAGATTTGCTCAGTAATATAAATTCATGTCATAAGTCCATCTCATGGAGTATTTCCTGTTCTTCCATTTATCTTGCAGTGTGTTGAATTGGACAAGTTTGTGGGTTACCCGGACGTACAATCCATGGTAGAAGCCAGTCTCTCACATATTGCAAATAACACTTTCTGGTCAGGTATGATAATTTCCTGATCATCTAAGCCAGATTTCTATATTCTCTTACTTCTCCAATTCTTTTTTTTATCTATGTACTCCAGGGACATAAGTGTCTGAATGATTCATCTACTCCCAGAGACATCACATGACCATTTGAAGTCCCCAGACATTTCTCCATTTTGTGACCCTGCATTCAAAATTGATGGTTGAAATTTTTGTTTTTGCACATCACAACTTTGGGACCCTTAAATGTATGAACTAACAGGAAGATATAATCCCTTGTTATTGTACAGCTGTAAATACTGGTAGGAGCACATAATCCCTTGTTATTGTACAGCTGTACAAACTGGTAGGAACACATAATCCCTTGTTATTGTACAGCTGGACAAACTGGTAGGAAGATACAATCCCTTGTTATTTTACAGCTGTTGTTTTTGACAACATTCCCCCTGATGCCAGGGAGGTGCCAAGTCTGGTCAAGTATAAAATACGTATGGATTCAGATTATGTTGATAGCACTAAACGAATCATGAACAAGTGAGTTGGTTTTTTGTGTTTGCCGCATGCCATACAGTTGAAAAACATACGGTTGATACAGGATAAGTCAAAGCATGGGTGTTCATATGGGATACGTCAAAGCATGGGTGTTCATTCTGGATAAGTCGTGTGCTTGAAGACATAGCACCATGTTTGAACTGAAATATCACTAAATTTGGAGACGCCACTCAATCTTAGCTTTTCTTGTCCCACATTTCATTATCTTTATGACTTGACTGCATTGTTACTGATGTTACTGCTGCAGAGCTATTTCTTGATCTAGAAAATAATGAGACAAATGCCCAGTAAGACAGCCGTCCTTAAATTTAATGGCTCTTTTGTTTGAAGAATAAACAGCCCATTTTGACTTATCCTGTTTGGGAACCAAGGAAAATATCCTGTTGGGAACCAAGGAAAATATTCTGTTTGGGAACCAAGGAAAATATCCTGTTGGGAACCAAGGAAAATATCCTTTTGGGAACCATGGAACATGTAGTGTAGTTGCTGCATGTATGTCGGTATAGCTTGAGCTCTTTTTGACTTCTCCTGTGAGAACCATTGAACATGTTATGTTGTTGCTGCATGTATGTCAGTATAGCTTGAGCTCTATGGGACTTCTCCTGTGAGAACCATTGAACATGTTATGTTGTTGCTGCATGTATGTCGGTATAGCTTGAGCTCTATGGGACTTCTCCTGTGAGAACCATTGAACATGTTATGTTGTTGCTGCATGTATGTCGGTATAGCTTGAGCTCTATGGGACTTCTCCTGTGAGAACCATTGAACATGTTATGTTGTTGCTGCATGTATGTCGGTATAGCTTAAGCTCTATTTGACTTGTACTCGTGGGAACCATGGAACATGTTGTGTTGTTGCCGCATGTATGTCGGTATAGCTTGAGCCCTATTGGACTTGTCCTGTTGGGAACCTTGGCGGCATGCCTGTCAGTATAGCTTGAGCTCTATTTGTTGCAGCTATCGTCTTTGACAACATTGACATTAACTCTACGGACGTACCGACGGTGGTCAAGTACAGGATCCGCATGGACACTGATAGAGTGGACAGCACCAAGAGAATCATGGACAAGTAAGACATGAGATGGATTCTGGACATTTTTAGGATTTTTTTTAGTTCTGTTGGAATGTTTGATCTATTAAAAAATTTTGGGGAATATCTTGATTGGACTCTATTTATGTTACTAAATTAATGTGACTTGATTAATATCCCTAGATTAAACTGACTGCATGACTGGATTAGTGTGACTCAATTAATTTGATATATCAATTTAACTAGATTAATTTGACTAGATTAATTTGACTAGATTTATTTGACTACATATATTTGAATAGATTAATTGGACTGGATTAAATTGTCTAGATTACTTTTAATTGATTAAATGACCACATTAATTTGACTAGATTAATTTGACTAGATTAATTTGACTAGATTTATTTGACTAGATTTATTTGACTAGATTTATTTGACTAGATATATTTGAATAGATTAATTGGACTGGATTAAAGTGTCTAGATTAATTTTAATTGATTAATTGACCACATTAATTTGACTAGATTAATTTGACTTGACCCCTTGACCATAATTATTTTGAATTGAATAATTTGAGTAGTCTAGCTGACTCTCTTAGTTTGACTAGATTTATTAGATACATTTTATTCATTTTACTAGATTAATTGACACAATTTTTTTGACTAGATTGACACAATGTTTTTGACTAGATTAATTGACACAATTTTTTTGACTAGATTAATTGACACAATTTTTTTGACTAGATTGACTTAATTTTTTTCACTAGATTAATTGACACAAATTTTTTGACTAGATTAATTGACACAATTTTTTTGACTAGATTAATTTCAATAGTTTAACTTGACTAGTTTTAATTTACTAGCTTACTGATTTATGTTAATTGTTTGAGGTTAATTTTGCACGATGAGGCAAAAAAAAGAAGATTGTGTTGAACATAGAATAAATCATTCACTTTTTTCATCTCCGAGTACATTAAAAGATTTTTTATGCTGGTTTAAAAAAGCTGAACCATAGGTCAGTAAGAATTCTTACTTATTTTAAGGAAATACACTATCTTCTTTGACCCGACTGACAGGCAGATAAAATACACTTTCTTCTTTGACCTGACTGACAGGCAGATAAAATACACTTTCTTCTTTGACCTAACTGACAGGCAGATAAAATACACTTTCTTCTTTGACCTGACTGACTGTCAGATAAAATACACTTTCTTCTTTGACCTGACTGACAGGCAGATAAAATACACTTTCTTCTTTGACCTAACTGACAGGCAGATAAAATACACTTTCTTCTTTGACCTAACTGACAGGCAGATAAAATACACTTTCTTCTTTGACCTGACTGACTGTCAGATAAAATACACTTTCTTCTTTGACCTGACTGACTGTCAGATAAAATACACTTTCTTCTTTGACCTAACTGACAGGCAGATAAAATACACTTTCTTCTTTGACCTAACTGACAGGCAGATAAAATACACTTTCTTCTTTGACCTAACTGACAGGCAGATAAAATACACTTTCTTCTTTGACCTAACTGACAGGCAGATAAAATACACTTTCTTCTTTGACCTGACTGACTGTCAGATAAAATACACTTTCTTCTTTGACCTGACTGACTGTCAGATAAAATACACTTTCTTCTTTGACCTAACTGACAGGCAGATAAAATACACTTTCTTCTTTGACCTGACTGACTGTCAGATAAAATACACTTTCTTCTTTGACCTGACTGGCTGTCAGATAAAATACACTTTCTTCTTTGACCTCACTGACTGTCAGATATAAAACATCAAAAGTGATGCGCATGATGGAAGTGACAAGATTTCATGTTGAGATTTTGCCTATAATTTTTGAGGGAACTGCTTCTCTGAATGCTAATTGTCTTGTAACAGTTGTTGGGCTTGCTTCCCCCCCCCCCCCCCCCCTTGCAAGCTATTTTATTTCTTCAAGCAAAACTTGTATGAAAATAAAGTTAGGACAAAATAATTATCAACATTGAGAGTATAAACTTAAATGGCTTACATTCCAAGTGTCGGTTGATCTTCAACTTTAAATACTACCAGAAAATTGTCTAGCCATTTTTAACTTAAGTATTTAATCATACACGAAATAAGAAGAAAACCAAAGAAGGAATAATGAGGTAATAAATTTAACAAAAGAAATCATTAATTTACTTGAGAAATAAATTGTACTGGTACTTTATAAACAAATTGTACTGGTACTTTAGAAATAAAATGTACTGGTACTTAAGAAACAAATTGTTCTGATACTCATGCTATAATACTTCAGGTACTGGCGACCAGGAAGTCGAGCTTATCTGAATGCCCTGAAGTATTGGGTTTATGGTTTTATTTACATCCAAGACATGGTTGACCACGCCATCATCCGTCTGCACACAAATGTCACACAGGAACCTGGCATCTATACGCACCAGATGCCATATGGCTGCTACATCTATGACAAGTAAGCTCACTGTTTACATTTGTAAAGGGATAAATAACTGATAACGTTGATGACATGTTGGATTTAAGCGGATAAGATTGATGACATTGGATACATGCGTATAATATTGATGACATGTTGGATGTATATGGATTACATTGAGGACTCGTTAGATAAATTAATGGTGCTAGGCTTCAACACCAAATCAGCAACTATAATTCAACTCTTCAGCTATAATACATCTCTTTTGTTATAATACATCTCTTTAGTTATAATACATCTCTTAGTTATAATACATCTCTTTAGTTATAATACATCTCTTTAGTTATAATACATCTCTTTAGCTATAATACATCTCTTTTGTTATAATACATCTCTTTAGCTATAATACATCTCTTTTGTTATAATACATCTCTTTAGCTATAATACATCTCTTAGTTATAATACATCTCTTTAGTTATAATACATCTCTTTAGCCATAATTTAACTCTTGTACTATATTTAATCTCTTTAGCTATAATTCAACTCTTTACCTATAATACATCACTTTAGCTATAATTCAACTCTTCAGCAATAATTCTTAATGAAGCATAATTCACTCTTCAGGTTTGTGTTTGCAATATCTCGCAGTCTACCACTCTTCATGGTAATTTCTTGGATATACACTGTGGCCATGATCATTAAAGGTACATTTCTCCCGTTTACACCTTGACTTTGATCATTAAAGGTACATTTTTTCCCTTTTGTTCATAAATCTTGCAATTTACAAGTTTGCGTTAGTGCCACTCACATTACCGCCGTCTGGTAGCTGGTAATCAATATAGGATAGGTGCTTTCAACATGTAAGCATTGAACTACAACATGATGATATTAAGTACAACTTAAGGAGAGGGGGGGGACTGTGTATATAACTGCTGTCCCTTGTGTTCAGGCAGAGAAGTACCTAAGGGGTTAAAGGCTGGCATCCACCCTGGGATGAACTTTTGGTATTTATATACAACATTAAATTAATGATGTGTGTCTTAGAGGGGCGCAGGTTTGCGAGATTGCACCAGGCGGCATTTTGTCTAGGTTTACCGTTGTAAGCAAATATTGTTTGGACACCAGAGACTTGTCAGACGTTTCTAGTGTCCAGGTATTATGTATGTTAGTGAAGGGAGATTGTGTACATAACTGTCTCTTGTGCCATAAATGTATTGTGTATTTAATTGTGTCTCTTGTGCCTTGGTATTTTCTATATAACTGTCTCTTGTGCCGAGCTATTGTGTATATAACTGTGTCTCTTGTGTCCCGGTATTGTGTATATAATTGTCTGTTGTGCCGATCTATTGTGTATATAACTGTGTATCTTGTGTCCCAGTATTGTGTATATAATTGTGTCTTTTGTGTCCCGGTATTGTGTATATAATTGTGTCTCTTGTGTCCAGGTATTGTGTATATAACTGTGTCTCTTGTGTCCCAGTATTGTGTATATTAGTGTGTCTCTTGTGTCTAGGTATTGTGTATATAAGTGTGTCTCTTGTGTCTAGGTATTGTGTATATAATTGTGTCTCTTGTGTCCCAGTATTGTGTATATTAGTGTGTCTCTTGTGTCTAGGTATTGTGTATATAAGTGTGTCTCTTGTGTCTAGGTATTGTGTATATAACTGTGTCTCTTGTGTCCCAGTATTGTGTATATAAGTGTGTCTCTTGTGTCTAGGTATTGTGTATATAAGTGTGTCTCTTGTGTCTAGGTATTGTGTATATAAGTGTGTCTCTTGTGTCCAGGTATTGTGTATATAAGTGTGTCTCTTGTGTCTAGGTATTGTGTATATAAGTGTGTCTCTTGTGTCTAGGTATTGTGTATATAACTGTGTCTCTTGTGTCCAAGTATTGTGTATATAAGTGTGTCTCTTGTGTCTAGGTATTGTGTATATAAGTGTGTCTCTTGTGTCTAGGTATTGTGTATATAAGTGTGTCTCTTGTGTCCAGGTATTGTGTATATAAGTGTGTCTCTTGTGTCCAGGTATTGTGTATATAAGTGTGTCTCTTGTGTCCAGGTATTGTGTATATAAGTGTGTCTCTTGTGTCCAGGTATTGTGTATATAAGTGTGTCTCTTGTGTCCAGGTATTGTGTATATAAGTGTGTCTCTTGTGTCCAGGTATTGTGTATATAAGTGTGTCTCTTGTGTCCAGGTATTGTGTATATAAGTGTGTCTCTTGTGTCCAGGTATTGTGTATATAAGTGTGTCTCTTGTGTCCAGGTATTGTGTATATAAGTGTGTCTCTTGTGTCCAGGTATTGTGTATATAAGTGTGTCTCTTGTGTCCAGGTATTGTGTATGAAAAGGAAGAGAGACTGAAGGAAGTGATGAAAATCATGGGACTTGGTAATGGTGTCCACTGGTTGGCCTGGTTCATCAACTCCTTTGTCATGATGCTCATCACAATCATTCTCTTTGTCATTGTATTGAAGGTAAGTACTCTTCCCCTTCCGTGCCCCTGGTTACCAGCACCCCCACCCTCAAAGCACTCCCCCTAGCACCCCACTCCTAACACACAACTCAATCATCTCAACTATCACCACCTGACCACCCCACTCCTACCATCCCCACTCCAAACACCCCACTACTTCCACTCGTACTACCACACTTCCAGCACATCACCACCCCATTCCTACCACTCCTACCACTACCAGTCCCACTTTTGCCACCTTCACTCCTACTGCTCTCACTCCTACCACCTTCACTCCTAACACCTCATCACCCCTTCCTATCACTCCCACTCCTACTGCTCCACTTCCACTCTTACCACTCCTACACTTGCACTCCTACCACTCCCACTCCCAATACCTCACCACCCCACTCCTAACATGCTCTCACTCCCAATACCTCACCACACCTTCCTACCAGTCTCACTCCTACCCCTCCCACTCCTACCCCTCCCACTCCTACCACCCCACTCCCTATACCTCACATCCCCACTCCGACCACTCCTACCATGCTCATTCCCAAAACCTTACACCCCTTCCGAACACTCCCATTCCTATCACACCATGCTGTGTAATCCAATGTAATGTAATGTAATCCTTTTTAATCCAATGCAAGGCTAGTTAATCAATGTTGTGTCATATTATGCCTGGCAATGCCATAGAGTAGCCAAGTAATGACATGTTATGTCCTCCTGTCAGGGTGGCAAGGTCCTCGAGTACTCAGACCCATCGGTTGTGTTTGTCTTCATGCTGGGCTTCACAGTGTCCACCATCAGCCAGTGTTTCCTCATCTCCGTATTCTTCAACAAGGCCAATCTGGCAGCCGTGTGTGGTGGGTTCATCTACTTTGTGCTCTATCTGCCCTACACACAGCTGGTTCAGTTTGAAGATGTCATATCCACAAGTGAGAGAATTTTGGCGGTAAGTTTTTTCGATCACTTTGTTGGTCTGTCTGATCGTCACTTTAGTTTAGATGATTTTTTTTCTGTCTGATGAACCTAGTTCATGCATGAATGAGCTGGATGGAAAAATTATTACTATTTTATCATGTCTGACATTGACCTTGGTTTATTTATGGCAGCGGTTCTCAACCTGTGGGTCGCGATTCCTTTGGGGGTTAAACGACCCTTACTCGGGGGTCGCCTAAGACCATCGGAAAACTTACATTTATGAAGTAACAACAAAAATAATTTGATTTGTTGTTGGTCACCTTAACAAGAAGAACTGTATTAAAGGGTCGAAGCATTAGGAAGGTTGAGAACCACTGATTTATGGTGTAATGCTAGTTTTAAGAGTCAAATGTTTCATGTGACCAACTTTTGCGCAGTGTCAAAGTTTTAAGCGAGACCAAATAATGTGTCAAAGTTTTACATTTGAAAAAAAAAATGTTGGGTCTAATGAGTCATGTGATTAACTAATAATGTCAGAATTTTACCTGCACCAGCTTTTGTTGTGTCAAAAGGTTCACTTGTAACCTACAAATGTTAGTTCTAATGTGTCACGTGACAACCATTCATGTCACAACTATTCTTATGATCAACTAACGTTGTGTTTAATGTTTCAAACAATTTTTAATGTGCCCTACTAGTGGTTCAAAAGCTTTAAATGTGACCTACTAATGAGTTAAAAGTTTTTATTGTGACCTACTAATCATATCAGTAATGTGCCAAAAGTTTTAAATGTGACATACTAATGTGTTAAAGGCTAGTTATTTAAAACTATTGCTTGGTCAAAGTCAGACATGTGTAACTTCTAATGTTGTGACAAATTTTTTATGTTAACTACTAATAATTTTGTGTCAAATGTTTTATGTGACCAACTAATTTTGTTAACAAATGTTTTATGTAACCAACTAATTTTGTTAACAAATGTTTTATGTGACCAACTAATTTTGTTAACAAATGTTTTATGTGACCAACTAATTTTGTTAACAAATGTTTTATGTGACAAACTGATTTTGTGTCAAATGTTTTATGTAACCAACTAATTTTGTTAACAAATGTTTTATGTAACCAACTAATTTTGTTAACAAATGTTTTATGTAACCAACTAATTTTGTTAACAAATGTTTTATGTGACCAACTGATATTGTGTCAAATGTTTTATGTGACCAACTGATATTGTGTCAAATGTTTTATGTGACCAACTAATTTTGTTAACAAATGTTTTATGTAACCAACTAATTTTGTGTCAAATGTTTTATGTGACCTACTAATTTTGTTAACAAATGTTTTATGTAACCTACTAATTTTGTTAACAAATGTTTTATGTAACCAACTAATTTTGTTAACAAATGTTTTATGTGACCAACTGATATTGTGTCAAATGTTTTATGTGACCAACTAATTTTGTGTCAAATGTTTTATGTGACCAACTAATTTTGTGTCAAATGTTTTATGTGACCAACTAATTTTGTGTCAAATGTTTTATGTGACCTATGACCTACTAAAGTTGTCACTTATATTTCAGAGTTTATCATCCAACATTGCTATGGGTTACGCCTGTAGTTATTTCTCCCAGTATGAAGAGCAGGCGATAGGTGCACAGTGGGATAACATCGGAGAGAGCCCCACGGTCGACGACACCTTTAACCTGAGGATGTGTATTGGGATGTTATTTCTAGATTCCCTTATTTACCTCTTGATTACCTGGTACATTGAAGCTGTGTTTCCAGGTCAGACTTTTCTATGTTTTCTGTCGACATTTATTCCTATCTTAATTACAGTGATGACTTTACTCTTTTGATGGATGTGAAAGTGAGAAAGTTAAATTAAAATTTTAGCAATAGTTATGTTATAATTTAAATATTTTTATGCTTTAGTGTGATCTATATTTTGATCTAGGTCAATACGGTATCCCACGTAAGTGGTACTTTTTTGTGCAGAAATCTTATTGGTGCGGCACTGCACATAGGAACCATGATGAGAGGATTGATTCAGAAATGACAGTTGATGAAATTAGAAGTGAGTACTCAAAAAGCTCAAGTTTTTATCAGTTTGAATTTTGTTTTTGTGAAGCACTTTTTGTGGTTGTGATGCACTTTTTGTGGTTGTGATGCTTTTTTTGTGGTAGTGATGCACTTTTTGTGGTTGTGATGCATTTTTTGTGGTTGTGATGCACTTTTTGTGGTAGTGATGCACTTTTTGTGGTTGTGATGCATTTTTTGTGGTTGTGATGCACTTTTTGTGGTTGTGATGCATTTTTTGTGGTTGTGATTCACTTTTTGTGGTTGTGATGCATTTTTTGTGGTTGTGACGCACTTTTTGTGGTTGTGATGCACTTTTTGTTGTTGTGATGCACTTTTTGTGGTTGTGATGCATTTTTTGTGGTTGTGATGCACTTTTTGTGGTTGTGATGCACTTTTTGTGGTTTTGATGCACTTTTTGTGGTTTTGATGCACTTTTTGTGGTTGTGATGCACTTTTTGTGGTTGTGATGCACTTTTTGTGGTTGTGATACATTTTTTGTGGTTGTGATGCATTTTTTGTGGTTGTGATGCACTTGGGGAATAGTTTCAGCTTTGTTGGATAACACAATATTATATTTAAAAGTTTTCCCCATATGTTATAGTCAACTAGGAGATCTGAAGAGATGCAGTTATTGGGTACCAGTATCAGATATTCATAGATTTCAATGTTTTGAAATAATTTTAATCGGATTACTTTTTTAAAATCCTAGATCAAAATTTTGAGAAAGATCCGACTGATCGTGTCGTGGGTGTGGCTATCAATAATCTGCGCAAAGTCTACAACAAGGGTGACAAGGTTGCTGTAGATGGTTTGAGCATCAACTTTTACGAGGGCCAGATCACATCTTTCCTAGGTCACAATGGGGCTGGGAAAACTACCACTATGTGAGTGTTGAGAACAACATTTGAATAAAATGAAGGCAATTCAAGGAGATGTTAATATTTTTAGAGTGATTTTGTTATAATGGACAATAGATAATTCTCTGATAACATTTGAAGTTTACAATATATAATTGTTAAGTCTCTAATACCATTAGAAGTTAACAATGTATAATTGTTAAGTCTCAGATACCATTTGAGTTAACAATGTATAATTTTCAGGTCTATTTTGACTGGCCTTTTCCCCCCTACCTCTGGGACAGCCTGTATCTATGGACGCAACATACTGACCGATGTGGATGAGATCAGGAGTGGACTAGGCATGTGTCCACAACACAACGTCCTATTTGATCTGTACGTTAAAAAGATAAGAAATTCATGGACATAATGTGTAGATCTGATACTTTAACTGTTACAAAAAATGTGTTGCAATGATTCTAAGATGTTGTGTTGACATCCTTGAACAAGATGCTGGTGTTGCTGGGATTGTGTAACTATATCCCCTTGTTACTTCTTTTTACAGCCTGACTGTCGAAGAACACATCTGGTTTTACGCTCGGCTCAAAGGGAGGTCAGCACAGGAAGTGAAAAAAGAAATGGATGAAATGATAAAAGACGTTGGGCTCCCTCATAAACGGAAAGAGAAGTCTCAGAACCTGTCAGGTAAAAGCAGAATTATGGTCAAACAAATTTTGTGGATGTTTTTATTCAAGCATAAGCCAGATTTTTCTTCAGTTTAAAAAAAAAAATTGTTCACATTTCTCTTTGTCCTTAAAACGTGTCTGCTAAAATATCAGTCCAAAAAAAAAAAAATTCACATTTCTCATTGTCCTTAAAGCGTGTCTGCTAAAATAATAGTCAATCGACAGGTGAGATAAATACTTTCTAATGTCTATTCACAACCCGGTCATAATAATGAAATAATTTAAAAGGACATGCAGAATGTACAGACATTATTTTTTTACATATAGACAGTACAGAAACATTTTTTTCTTGATCTGAACAAATGGAATGAACAGGTGGAATGAAACGCAAGCTTTCTGTGGCCATAGCTTTCGTTGGAGGCTCACGGACAGTCATACTGGATGAACCGACGGCCGGAGTCGACCCATACGCTCGGCGGGCCATCTGGGAGTTGTTGCTCAAATTCAGAAAAGGTTTGTGCCAAAAATGTAGAACAGCCTGCTTTTAGGGCGATATTTTTAAACAAGTTCTGACCTGAGCATTCAGAATCTTTAGTTGTTTAGAACATGCAAGATAAAATATGCAAAGTGATATGTAATGTTCATGTCTTGAAATTTCAATATTTTCATCAACAAAACCCAGTGCCTGGTGAACTAATGACCTTAGGTTCAAACAGTGCATGTTTATCCAATTAGTCTTTATTTCAGACAATGGATTTTAATCCAATTACTTTATGTTTAAACAATAGATATTTATCCAATTATCTTAGTTAGAAACAATGCATATTTATCCAATTACCTTAGGTTGAAACAAAAGATATTATCCAATTACGTGAAGTCCAAACAATGGATAATTTTTTGATTATGTTAGGCTCAAACAATGGATATTTATCCAATTACCTTAAGTTCAAACAATGGATTTAAAAAAAAATTACCTTAGGTTCAAACAATGGATAATTATCCAAATACCACAGTTTAATCCATGCATATTTATCCAATTACCTTAGATAAGATAATATGCTTTTATTGATCCAAAGATAAAAAGTAAATTTGTTTTGATTGTATCACACATATTGTTAAGTAAATTTGTTCTAATTGTATCACACATATTGTTTTCAGTCTTGAAACTCTTTGTCTCAGTTTTTTGTTTTTCCTGAAACTGGTCTATAGCAAAGCGTTTGGTGAATCACTGTGTGGTCAAAATAGCTGTTTGAGTGAATCACTGTGTGGGCAAAATAGCTGTTTGAGTGAATCACTGTTTGGTCAAAATAGCTGTTTGAGTGAATCACTGTGTGGTCAAAATAGCTGTTTGAGTGAATCACTGTGTGGTCAAATTAGCTGTTTGAGAGAATCACTGTGGGGTCAAAATAGCTGTTTGAGTGAATCACTGTGTGGTCAAAATAGCTGTTTGAGTGTACATTGTCATTTGGAAAAGATTCCAGGCTTTTTTTGTAACAGACTTCCCCTCCTTTTTCCAAGATCATGGATAATTATAATGGATGAGACCACTTATTCTTCTTCTTCTATATATTAAGGGCCCTTGATCAATGTATTGATCTTTCTGGCTCATATGCATGTGGAGGGAATTTGCAATGTTTCTGTGCCTGGTGTTGAAGAGGATATTTCACTGGTTGCAAGAGTAACTTAGTGAGGGTATCATGCACTGGGGATTGTGAGGCCTGACACAATAGACACAAATGTGTCAAGTGTTGTCGCCTCAACTGTTCCTTTTGGAAGCTTGTTCCAGTTCCAGATTGTCTTTGGCAGGGATGAGCAGTTCCTGTACTGGCTTCTTGCTGGTATAAGCCGCAGCTGTCTGTCATACAAGATCCTGCCATCATATAAGATGTTGGATAAGATGGCAGATCCTTTGATTCCAAAATGGTGGATGTGAAATTGTTTGAAGTCTAGGGCATCCTAATGCTGTTAATTACTAGAAAACACAAAATGATCAATCCAAAAGCACATTCTACACATTTACCCCTCCATGATTCAAAGAAAAGACACTCAAAAAAAGCTCTGAAACTCTTACAAAAGCTGAAAAAAAAAGCAGAGATGCAATCGAGTCAACTGCAGGAAGAAAGAGTAGATATTTATCTGATTTCCCTAGGCGTCTTTGCCTTCACTCTCTTTCCACTCAGAGGCAATGGTAAATTAGGCTACTTGAAGTACATTGTTGTTTTATTCCAATCTTTTGATGTTCAATTAAAACTCTTTTTGAAAGGTCGCACAATCATCTTGTCAACACACCACATGGATGAAGCTGATGTCCTGGGGGACAGAATCGCAATCATTTCTCAAGGAAAGCTTTGTGCTATTGGCACAAGTCTGTTCTTGAAAAACAGATTTGGAAGTGGCTACTACCTGACTCTGGTGCGTGAAGAAACTGACGGGGCACAAGGCTTGGCTCGTGAAATGTCTGGAGATTCTGTCACCCAAAGTAGTCGACCTTCAACTGCCTCAAGTATTAGAACCATCGTTGATGTTCACGTGAGTTGTCTGACTCTTACATTGCTTATATGGCAGTTTATATAAACTGACATTTCAGTTTGTATAAACTTAACATTGCAGTTTGTATAAACTTAACATTGCAGTTTGTATAAACTTACATGACAGTTTGTATAAACTTACATGACAGTTGGTATACACTTACATGACAGTTGGTATAAACTTACATGACAGTTTGTATACACTTACATGACAGTTTGTATAAACTTACATGACAGTTTGTATAAACTTACATGACAGTTTGTATAAACTTACATGACAGTTTGTATAAACTTACATGACAGTTTGTATACACTTACATGACAGTTTGTATACACTTACATGACAGTTTGTATAAACTTACATGACAGTTTGTATACACTTACATGACAGTTTGTTTACACTTACATGACAGTTTGTATAAACTCACATGACAGTTTGTATACACTTACATGACAGTTTGTATACACTTACATGACAGTTTGTATACACTTACATGACAGTTTGTTTCAACTTATATCTTATTATTTAATGACATCCAGAATGAACCCACTGCAGCGCATGTAATGAAGACAACTCAACAGTTGATGTTACTGATCATTCATTTCTCTTTATTCTGTCCTCTGCAAGTTAAAGAACCAAATTTGTACAGTTATAAATACCTTATTGAAAATATAAAATATTTTAATATTGAAAATTAGATAAGATGATCAGTTAATAAATACATATGTGCTTCAATGTTTTGCCTGGCATAAGCTGGTGATTTGACCAATGTTTTGCCTGGCATAAGCTGGTGATTTGACCAATGTTTTGCCTGGCATAAGCTGGTGATTTGACCAATGTTTTGCCTGGCATAAGCTGGTGATTTGACCAATGTTTTGCCTGGCATAAGCTGGTGATTTGACCAATGTTTTGCCTGGCATAAGCTGGTGATTTGACCAATGTTTTGCTTGGCATAAGCTGGTGATTTGACCAATGTTTTGCCTGGCATAAGCTGGTGATTTGACCAATGTTTTGCCTGGCATAAGCTGGTGATTTGACCAATGTTTTGCCTGGCATAAGCTGGTGATTTGACCAATGTTTTGCCTGGCATAAGCTGGTGATTTGACCAATGTTTTGCCTGGCATAAGCTGGTGATTTGACCAATGTTTTGCCTGGCATAAGCTGGTGATTTGACCAATGTTTTGCCTGGCATGAGCTGGTGATTTGACCAATGTTTTGCCTGGCATAAGCTGGTGATTTGACCAATGTTTTGCCTGGCATAAGCTGGTGATTTGACCAATGTTTTGCCTGGCATGAGCTGGTGATTTGACCAATGTTTTGCCTGGCATAAGCTGGTGATTTGACCAATGTTTTGCCTGGCATAAGCTGGTGATTTGACCAATGTCTTGCCTGGCATGAGCTGGTGATTTGACCAATGTCTTGCCTGGCACGAGCTGGTGATTTGACCAATGTCTTGCCTGGCATGAGCTGGTGATTTGACCAATGTTTTGCCTGGCACAAGCTGGTGATTTGACCAATGTCTTTTGCTGCAGCCAATCACCGAAGCTCCTGATGTGAACAGCAGGGTAGATATGTTCTCTTCATTTATGTTCATTGTGGCACACTGATGTTTTTCTGTTAGATTTGCTTGACCTGGTATCTCAAGCTGTTGAATTATGGAGACATGACATTATTGTTTTTATTTTATTTATGCCCCCTTAAAGTCCTTTATAATTAAATGCTCTCAGTGGTAACAATATATCAGTAGAATTCTCTAGGTCAGGACCACACGACTCAAAATGTAAGGCGGGCCGTAATACTTTATGAAAAACTTGTGTGGGCTGAAAGATGATAGGCAAGTGAGGAAAGCTATTAAGAAAATAATGATTATAGAGAATATTTCATCATTTCCCGAGCCGCAAAGTGGGTGATTGCTCTGGGTATATATTGTGTAACGGTGATTTCAGTAGTTTGCAAAATAAAATTCCAAATAAAATAAGATTCTTAAAAATACCACAAGTGCGTTTGGTGTGTAAATTTTGTTTGTTTGTTAGAGAAATAGTCTCGGTCTAAATATGAAATAAATCTGTTTTGAAAAGTGGTGTGACATTAGAATATTAATATAGTTCTGGGGCGTGGAAAAAAGTGGTAAATTACCTAGGTGGTGGTGGTGGTGTTTTGGGGGGGGGGGGGGGGGTTAGCATTAATTGGGATTCTTATAAAATGTGTTACTTGAATACATGTGTTACTTGAATACATGTGTTACTTGAATACATGTTTTGTCAAGTAATTTAGGAAGATAGGAAGTTCATACATTGCCGCCACAATTGTTGGCTTGCTATAATTTGTTTAAAAATGAATGATTGATATTTTGTAATTATATGTCATGATACAAATTATTTCTCATAATTTATATTTGAACCATGCAGGTGTTACTGAATATGTTGCTTAGAAAATTATATACAGATCTTTACATTTTTTTGGTTAGTCAGGCAAAAATTATAACATGCTTGTTTGTTCCATTTCTTTTTGTCCAGAGATATGATTTAATTAATGGGGTAGATATGCCCTGGTTTTTTGTTGGTTTTTTGTGAGCATTATAGCACTAATATGTTTTAAATATTTGTTTCGTTTGAGTTTTTTCCCCCAAACACTTAACCTTTTAATGTTGTTTATTTTTTGAGATATTACTGTAATATTGTTTTTTTTTGGCCTCACATTAAATAATTTTTGTTTGATAAACAAGATTTATCAAAATTTATTTTGAAATAATGTTCAGCCTTCCTTTTTAAAAAAGTAGCGACTAGCCGATTGCCAACTCTTTTATATATTTTAGAACAGTAGCTACTAGCTGATTGCCAATTGTTTAAAATATTTTAGAGTAGTAGCTACTAGCCGATTGCCAATTCTTTTAAATATTTTAGAGTAGTAGCTACTAGCCGATTGCCAATTCTTTTAAATATTTTAGAGTAGTAGCTACTGGCCGATTGCCCATTCTTTTAAATATTTTAGAGTAGTAGCTACTAGCCGATTGCCAATTCTTTTAAATATTTTAGAGTAGTAGCTACTAGCCGATTGCCAATTCTTTTAAATATTTTAGAGTAGTAGCTACTAGCCGATTGCCAATTCTTTTAAATATTTTAGAGTAGTAGCTACTAGCCGATTGCCAATTCTTTTAAATATTTTAGAGTAGTAGCTACTAGCTGATTGCCAATTCTTTTAAATATTTTAGAGTAGTAGCTACTAGCCGATTGCCAATTCTTTTAAATATTTTAGAGTAGTAGCTACTAGCCGATTGCCAATTCTTTTAAATATTTTAGAGTAGTAGCTACTGGCCGATTTCCAATTCTTTTAAATATTTTAGAGTAGTAGCTACTGGCCGATTGCCAATTCTTTTAAATATTTTAGAGTAGTAGCTACTAGCCGATTGCCAATTCTTTTAAATATTTTAGAGTAGTAGCTACTAGCCGATTGCCAATTCTTTTAAATATTTTAGAGTAGTAGCTACTGGCCGATTGCCAATTCTTTTAAATATTTTAGAGAAGTAGCTACTGGCCGATTGCCAATTCTTTTAAATATTTTAGAGTAGTAGCTACTAGCCGATTGCCAATTCTTTTAAATATTTTAGAGTAGTAGCTACTAGCCGATTGCCAATTCTTTTAAATATTTTAGACTAGTAGCTACTAGCCGATTGCCAATTCTTTTAAATATTTTAGAGTAGTAGCTACTAGCCGATTGCCAATTCTTTTAAATATTTTAGAGTAGTAGCTACTAGCTGATTGCCAATTCTTTTAAATATTTTAGAGTAGTAGCTACTAGCCGATTGCCAATTTTTTTAAATATTTTAGAGTAGTAGCTACTAGCCGATTGCCAATTCTTTTAAATATTTTAGAGTAGTAGCTACTAGCCGATTGTCAATTCTTTTAAATATTTTAGAGTAGTAGCTACTAGCCGATTGCCAATTCTTTTAAATATTTTAGAGTAGTAACTATCTTTTGGGGTTTGTAATAAGTTTTAGACAATATTGACAGTAAAAATGATAAATAAGGATAGCCACTGCCTGTTACTTCCTATGGTCAATATTGTCTAAAACATATTACAAACACTAGAAGATAAAGTAACAGGCGGTGGCCATCCTTATTTATCATTTCCACTGTCCTCCATCTGACAGCGTGCCTGAGTATACACACATCTGAACCCATGCTTGTGTATCTACTAGCCATCTACTGTATTAACTCATGAAGTTGTTTTTAGATATTTGGTTTGAGGCTGACAGGAAGGTGGGCTAGGAGTCCCCAACAGATGCTCTAAATAAAAAGATCTTACATGTACACATAATGCATACATGCCAAACTGTGGGATCAAAAGATTGTACAATCTACTGGTAAACTTTACAGGTTGGGATGTATGCGTAGTGGTTCTTCCTGATACATCCCAGTCATACTTGGAACTGCTTCTTTACTTAGAAATCTTGCAGTGTTTATCCCAGTCATACTTGGAAGTGCTTCCTTGCTTAGAAATCTTGCAGTGTTTATCCCAGTCATACTTGGAAGTGCTTCCTTGCTTAGAAATCTTGCAGTGTTTATCCCAGTCATACTTGGAAGTGCTTCCTTGCTTAGAAATCTTGCAGTGTTTATCCCAGTCATACTTGGAAGTGCTTCCTTGCTTAGAAATCTTGCAGTGTTTATCCCAGTCATACTTGGAAGTGCTTCCTTGCTTAGAAATCTTGCAGCACTACTCTAATGGGTGAATGAAAGGAGAATTGTATAGCTTTAAAACACTTTTAGTTTTGTGTGCAAGTCTTCTTCTTCTTCTATGCTTTCAGGGCCCACGATCAATGCATTGATCATTATGGCTCCTATGGGGGAAAGGGGGGGGGGGGGGAAAAGCAGAATAGACCTTGACACATGTCCGCACCTTCCTGACCTAAATTATATCAGTATCAAATTTGGTTTTCAAAAATTGTTTTTATAACATAAATGTTGTTTTATTTTTGCTTAATTATGTCCATGTTTGTCTCCAGTGTGACTTAATAAAACATACTGTGATCATCTTTTTATTCATATTGATTTTTCTTCTGTTGAACAAGACAGAAACTAAACTTAGTTTCCATAATTCTGCAACTAGTTACCGTGGGCAGTTCTGTGGACGACCTCACCAAAAAAGTAACTTTGAACGTTGGGTTTGGACATTTCTCCACTTTCTTGTATTATATACATTTGTATTAATGAGAAGACTTTTACTTTATCCTTCTTGTATTATATACATTTGTATTAATGAGAAGACTTTTACTTTATCCTTCTTGTATTATATACATTTGTATTAATGAGAAGACTTTTACTTTATCCTTCTTGTATTATATACATTTGTATTAATGAGAAGACTTTTACTTTATCCTGGCTTTAAATAAAAGGCTCTAATATATTGATTGTATCAGGCTTTAAGAGTATCTATTTATTTTGAAGTTCACTTTTTAAAAAAAACAAAATACTGATGTTGGTTCCCACAAAAAAAACACAAAAAAACTGATGTTGGTTCCCTTAAAAAAACAAAAAACTGATGTTGGTTCCCTTAAAAAAACAAAAAACTGATGCTGGTTCCCTTAAAAAAAACCTGAAACAATTTAAAAAAATAAAATAATAATCACTATTTGAAGAAGTGACATGTTTTTAAAAAAAAATGAAATATCCTAATTTGTTTAGATTTGTCTAGTCCCATAACTTAAATGCACACTTTAATTCTTGCATGGGTAAGATGCCACATCAATTATATATCACAATAAATTAGGTCCTGAAATAATGCTACCTCTTTTCATAATATAAGAGTTTTATCAAATGTGTTCGTTTAAACCAAATTATTAAAATTATACACATAAGCCTAAAAATAAATAATTAAAAAAAGCACCAATACTTTCTTAAAATGATATATTTTTGAACCAATTTGCTGTTTTTATTTTTGTATTACAGTTTGAAGTATTACTAATATGCATGTTTCTTATGGCCAAGTTTTACTGATATGTAACGTATGGCCAAGTATTACTGATATGTAACTTATGGCCAAGTATTACTTATATGTAACGTATGGCCAATTATTACTGATATGTACATATGGCCAAATAATACTGATATTACTTTAGTTTACGTGTATCTTCATTTCCTTTGTTGACATGATAATGTGTGTCCAATGATCTCTGTGCAAATGTGGACAAACTAATATTCTGTGAAATGATCACAGTGCAGTAAGGACAAACTGATATTCTGTGCAATGATCACAGTACAATATGGAAAAACTGATATTCTGTTCAAAGATTACAGTGCAATAGGAACAAATTGATATTCTGTTCAAAGATTACAGTGCAGTAAGGACAAACTGATATTCTGTGCAATGATCACAGTGCAGTAAGGACAAACTGATATTCTGTTCAAAGATTACAGTGCAGTAAGGACAAACTGATATTCTGTGCAATGATCACAGTGCAGTAAGGACAAACTGATATTCTGTGCAATGATCACAGTGCAGTAAGGACAAACTTATATTCTGTTCAAAGATTACAGTGCAGTAAGGACAAACTGATATTCTGTTCAAAGATTACAGTGCAGTAAGGACAAACTGATATTCTGTGCAATGATCACAGTGCAGTAAGGACAAACCGATATTATGTTCAAAGATCACAGTGCAGTAAGGACAAACTGATATTCTGTTCAAAGATTACAGTGCAGTAAGGACAAACTGATATTCTGTGCAATGATCACAGTGCAGTAAGGACAAACTGATATTCTGTGCAATGATCAGAGTGCAGTAAGTACAAACTGATATTATGTGCAATGATCACAGTGCAGTAAGGACAAACTGATATTCTGTGCAATGATCACAGTGCAGTAAGGACAAACTGATATTCTGTTCAAAGATTACAGTGCAGTAAGGACAAACTGATATTCTGTGCAATGATCACAGTGCAGTAAGGACAAACTGATATTCTGTGCAATGATCACAGTGCAGTAAGGACAAACTTATATTCTGTTCAAAGATTACAGTGCAGTAAGGACAAACTGATATTCTGTGCAATGATCACAGTGCAGTAAGGACAAACTGATATTCTGTGCAATGATCACAGTGCAGTAAGGACAAACCGATATTCTGTTCAAAGATTACAGTGCAGTAAGGACAAACTGATATTCTGTTCAAAGATTACAGTGCAGTATGGAAAAATTGATATTCTGTGCAAGGGTCATGGTGCAAAATGGACTGACATAGAAAGAAATGTCGCTGGACGTATTCATGTTTAAATAAATTATTGTATTATTTTTTTTGCTGTTTTGATTTGTTTCCTAATCTAATATGGATTTCTCTTGTTACTTCATGTATGATATAAAACCAATGGACACAATGTTATAGAAAATTTTATATCACTCTAGACTTAAGCCTTGAAAAGTTCCAAATATCTCTATATAAAAAACCTCTGAACCCTAGAATAAAATGTTTCTAATAATCTCTTTGATCACCAGCCGATGATGACTGATGAAGATGAAGGTTATGATGAGAAGAACGGCTTAGATTCCAACAGTGATGATGGACCATCTCCTTTGCCTCTGCCAAAATCAAAACGAATAGTTCCAGGTACTGTAGTATTATTTATATAAGATTACATAAGCAGATTTGAGAGAGAATGAAGTAATGAACATGTTGTATTATTCCTATAACTGGTCAATTTAAACAATTGTTATTCCCATAGCTTGTCAGTTTGAACACATGTGTTTCACATAAGTTGTCAGTTTGAGCACATGTTATTCCCATGAGTTGTATCCTCGTGTCCCTGGCCTTATTACCAGCCAACAGTACAGTGTGGAAAGTCACTCTGATTTGATGTAAACTCAGTTATGCAAGCACTGATCATTAGTTTGTTGGCAGTTACCATTTCAGAAGAATAAATTATTTAAATATACCGATAAATAAATATATCGGGGAAACGGGGCCCCATTGTGAAATGGGATCCCATTGGGAAACGGAATCCGTTTGGAATCCAAGCAAGATCCGATTGGGATCCCGGGCTTACAAAAGTTATTATAAATGTGTTTTTATAGGAGAAAAATTAATTATTTTATTTTATTTACCATAGGGGTGTTCTTTGTTTTTACATAGCGCTTAATTTCAATGTTAATGAAAAGGCAGTAGAAGTTGTTGTTTTCCGAATGCAATGCCGGGAAACGCCGGGTATATTGGCGAGTAAATATACATATATATAAAACTGCATTCCCAAATTTTGATAACTTTCTGTGAGATCCGTCTCTCTTTTCTTTGCCTCCATTTATTTTACTCAGACATTTAATTTAAATAAATCGAGTTGACCCCCTTTTTAAAGCCATTAGTTTGAATAGGAATGCTGGCTTTGTGCTCCATTTTAAAAAAAATGTCTAACTCAAAATGTGAATTTTTATGTCAGGGTTCAACCTGCAGAGGCTGACGGCCTTCATTCAGAAGTTTGTCCCGGGTGCAGTGCTTGTGGAGGACAACAGCATGGAGGTGTGCTACCGTCTGCCCGAAGACGAGGAGCATGCCAAGAAGTACCAGAAACTGTTTGCTGCCCTGGAACTGGCCTACTCTGACATGGGCATATCAAGTTATGGGATTTCTGATACCAATCTAGAGGAGGTTTGTGTTTACTGAAAACCTTTCCAAAAGTCTACAAGACGAGAAAACTAAAAGTATTCACTTTGAATTGGAACCAAATTATCTGTAGTAATCAAATTATTTGTAGTTATCCATTATATAAGTGCTTCTCAACTTTTTACTACTCATGTCCTACGTTACCATTTTATTTAGTTTCAAGTCCCCCAACCAATTATTAACATAAAAGCAACTGAAATTTTATAAATATAAAGTTCTTTTAAAAAAAGTTTTTATGGCCCAAGAAATTTATTATGGACACCTAAAGGGCCATTGGCCCACATTGAGAAGAGCTGCATCAAAGCCAAGATAATTGATTGAGTGAAGGTAAAAATCCGGACCATTTTTGTAAGAAACGATGTTGTTGAAATGCAGCTCAAATGAATGGCAACTGATAATTTATTAGGAATGATAACTTAGACATGGCATTTAGAGTGGAAATTTAATTTGTTCTCTGAACTAAGGGTCAGTTCATGCACTTTGGCCCAGGAGCGATTGGTCAGGTATTTTTTAACGAGCTAATTCTTCAAGATAATTGGAGGCCTCTCAACAATTTAAAAATGACAATTAATATTATTTAAATATAATTTATTCTGGCCAGGTTTTCTTGAAAGTAGCAGAAGAGAACTCTGTCGGTGAAGATGCAAACGAAACAGCCAGATCAAATCTTGTTGAAATGAATGAGCGTAAGTGCTACACCGATTTCATTTCTACATAATCATTCCCAAACGGATTTTAAAAAAATTATCCCATTATGTTTAGCCTTGAACTTGTACATTGTCCTCTAACAATGAGAACTTGATCTGAACTTGTAGATCGTTCTCTAAAGAGAATCTTTAACATAAAAGGAAACAAAAGTATTTCAGCATCACTCTATATATTAGATTGAACCCATTGAACCCTTGGCTCCTAGTCCTAAAAGACCCATACCCCTGGGCTCCTGGGGAAAATTTCCACCAGCAGACACACAAGCAAACTAAATTGAATGATTATAAAATAAAATACATTTGATTTATTTCAATCTAAATTTGTCTCTTGACTCTTAGTAGTCCATTAGTATTGTGCAATGTATCATATGTATTCTTAGTAGTCCATTAGTATTATGCAATGTATCACATGGATTCTTAGTAGTCCATTAGTATTATGCAATGTATCACATGGATTCTTAGTAGTCCATTAGTATTATGCAATGTATCACATGGATTCTTAGTAGTCCATTAGTATTATGCAATGTATCACATGGATTCTTAGTAGTCCATTAGTATTATGCAATGTATCACAGGGATTCTTAGTAGTCCATTAGTATTATGCAATGTATCACATGGATTCTTAGTAGTCCATTAGTATTATGCAATGTATCACATGGATTCTTAGTAGTCCATTAGTATTATGCAATGTATCACATGGATTCTTAGTAGTCCATTAGTATTATGCAATGTATCACATGGATTCTTAGTAGTCCATTAGTATTATGCAATGTATCACATGGATTCTTAGTAGTCCATTAGTATTATGCAATGTATCACATGGATTCTTAGTAGTCCATTAGTATTATGCAATGTATCACATGGATTCTTAGTAGTCCATTAGTATTATGCAATGTATCACAGGGATTCTTAGTAGTCCATTAGTATTATGCAATGTATCACATGGATTCTTAGTAGTCCATTAGTATTATGCAATGTATCACAGGGATTCTTAGTAGTCCATTAGTATTATGCAATGTATCACATGGATTCTTAGTAGTCCATTAGTATTATGCAATGTATCACAGGGATTCTTAGTAGTCCATTAGTATTATGCAATGTATCACAGGGATTCTTAGTAGTCCATTAGTATTATGCAATGTATCACAGGGATTCTTAGTAGTCCATTAGTATTATGCAATGTATCACATGGATTCTTAGTAGTCCATTAGTATTATGCAATGTATCACAGGGATTCTTAGTAGTCCATTAGTATTATGCAATGTATCACAGGGATTCTTAGTAGTCCATTAGTATTATGCAATGTATCACAGGGATTCTTAGTAGTCCATTAGTATTATGCAATGTATCACATGGATTCTTAGTAGTCCATTAGTATTATGCAATGTATCACAGGGATTCTTAGTAGTCCATTAGTATTATGCAATGTATCACATGGATTCTTAGTAGTCCATTAGTATTATGCAATGTATCACAGGGATTCTTAGTAGTCCATTAGTATTATGCAATGTATCACATGGATTCTTAGTAGTCCATTAGTATTATGCAATGTATCACAGGGATTCTTAGTAGTCCATTAGTATTATGCAATGTATCACATGGATTCTTAGTAGTCCATTAGTATTATGCAATGTATCACAGGGATTCTTAGTAGTCCATTAGTATTATGCAATGTATCACATGGATTCTTAGTAGTCCATTAGTATTATGCAATGTATCACATGGATTCTTAGTAGTCCATTAGTATTATGCAATGTATCACATGGATTCTTAGTAGTCCATTAGTATTATGCAATGTATCACATGGATTCTTAGTAGTCCATTAGTATTATGCAATGTATCACATGGATATAATCGTCTTAGTAAAGGTGTAGAATAAGCTTAGTAAAAGGTCATTTAAAGGACCCTGATTTTTCATAAAAGCCAAGGCTAGAACTAGGGGTGGACCTTGTGTTGTTTATTTTATTCTCAAAGTACACATCGATAGCACTAGAAATTGTTGTCAAAAGGTTCAAAGGGTTGAAGTTTACATCAATTTGAAGACGATGGGGTCAGTTTATGCCAACAAATACAATGGGGTCAGTTTATGCTAGCCGTCACTCACTTCATAGAATCAGATAATGCTAACCGTCACTCACTTTCCCAATTGTTTTTAACATCATTCTTTTTGTAACAACCTCTCCAGAAGGCAGATACCCTAGAAGATCATTGAAACGCAGCAGCCTCAAAGGTGTTACCCCAACCAGTGTATTCAAGCTAAGCTACAGAAACCGGGTCAACTCCACTGAGAGACTTACTGCAGACTCTGATGATGCAGGTAGGATTGATAGACTTACTGCAGACTCTGATGATGCAGGTGGGATTGATAGACTTACTGCAGACTCTGATGATGCAGGTGGGATTGATAGACTTACTGCCGACACATATAAGTAGTTCTGATAGACTTATTGTAGACACATGCCGGTAGGGCTAATAAGCTTACTGCATACACTGATATACTGACTGCAGTGACAGATAGACTTACTGCAGTCATTGATAAAATTACTGTAGTGACAGATAGACTTACTGCATTCATTGATAAAATTACTGTAGTGACTGATAGACTTACTGCATTCATTGATAAAATTACTGCAGTGACTGATAGACTTACTGCATTCATTGATAAAATTACTGCAGTGACTGATAGACTTACTGCATTCATTGATAAAATTACTGTAGTGACTGATAGACTTACTGCATTCATTGATAAAATTACTGTAGTGACTGATATACTTACTGCATTCATTGATAAAATTACTGTAGTTACTGATAGACTTACTGCATTCATTGATAAAATTACTGTAGTGACAGATAGACTTACTGCATTCATTGATAAAATTACTGCAGTGACTGATAGACTTACTGCATTCATTGATAAAATTACTGCAGTGACTGATAGACTTACTGCATTCATTGATAAAATTACTGCTGTGACTGATAGACTTACTGCATTCATTGATAAAACTACTGCAGTGACTGATAGACTTATTGCATTCATTGATAAAATTACTGTAGTGACTGATAGACTTACTGCATTCATTGATAAAATTACTGCAGTGACTGATAGACTTACTGCATTCATTGATAAAATTACTGCAGTGACTGATAGACTTACTGCATTCATTGATAAAATGACTGCTGTCACTGATCATGTAGATAGGATTGCTAGACGTAATGATGATTTTATGGTATCTTATAAAGCAGAGAAACTCGTTAATCTTTTATACATCACTAAGAATTATTACCAAACTCTGAATATTTTAGTTATGAACTTAGTTGAGGGTTTATGGAGGGAAAAAAACAACAAGACACTTTTCATTGCATTAAAACTGACCTTGATCTGATCATGTCAATGCTGAGTCCTATTTTACATTAACCACAACAATTTGACCATGATTCATTCTCTGCAACAAAGTTAGGAAAAACTATGGTAACTAATTGATGTCAGACTTCTTTATTTTACATTTCAGTAGCAAAACTAAGTATGCAAAGTGTAACTGTTTTCAGTTGTAGCAGTTTTTTTTCTGTCATTTCTACAGTTTCCATGTTTTTTAACTATTTTTAAACTAAAATTACACTGCATGACTGGAATTTACGTCTATAGTTAAATTACATTTCTATAGTTTAATTACATTTCTATAGTTTAATAACATCAAATGCATGAAGCTTAAAAATTTTTAATGCAAAGTGTTGTTGGCCAATATTTCCATTTACACAATTTAAAAAAAAAAAAAATCTTTTTCCTTTAAGTATTTTCTTTCATTTTTTTCAAAACTGTTTCTGTCAGTTAGATGTAACGTTGTTCCATTTCTATATAAATGTATTGAAAAACAATCTCCCGGCATCGTGAACTAAATAGTACCATCATTTATCAGAACCTCATTCATTTTGAAATTATTAAAAAATTTTGTTTCTTTCACAGTCTTTTTTTCATTTAAAATTTTTAAATCTATCTAGCAACAGCTGACTAAATGATTGGCTAAATGCTTGACTAAATTATTGAGTAAATGATTGGCTAAATGATTGACTAAATGATTGGCTAAATGATTGACTAAAGTATTGAGTAAATGATTGTAAACATCTGAGTGTGACCTTGATTTAAATCTATTCCCACATGAAAATTTTTAAGAACATATTATTAAATTACTTTTCCTTTAACCTCCTCAGACTTCATTAGCTCAGTTGTTATTTAAACTCCTCAGACTCCATTAGCTCAGATGTTATTTAACCTCCTCAGACTTCATTAGCTCAGTTGTTATTTAAACTCCTTAGACTTCTTTAGGTCAGATGTTATTTAACCTCCTCAGACTCCATTAGCTCAGTTGTTATTTAACCTCATCAGACATCATTAGCTCAGTTGTTATTTAAACTCCTCAGACTCCATTAGCTCAGATGTTATTTAACCTCCTCAGACTTCATTAGCTCAGATGTTATTTAACCTCCTCAGACTTCATTAGCTCAGATGTTATGTAAACTCTTTAGACTTCTTTAGGTCAGATGTTATTTAACCTCATCAGACTCCGTTAGCTCAGTTGTTATTTAAACTCCTCAGACTCAGTCACGTCAGATGTACCCGATGCACCAGCAGATGTAAATTTTAGTGGGGCAGGTGAAGTGCAGGTCACTGGTAGGAAGCTGGTACTAAGACAGCTCATTGCATTGTTCCTCAAGCGGTTTCATCATGTCAGACGTAGCAAGAAAGGCTTCATCAGTGAGGTGGGTATTCACTTTAGCGATTTAATGATGATCATGGATTGGTCCAGTGTGGTTTACAATAACTTTAGCCAAGAATCACGTGTCCAGGGCTGAAGAAGATATTAAAATAAATATAAAATAATTAGCCACTGATTTTTCAATGATTCTTGACTATTTAACTAATTAATTGATTAAACTGTTGTACAAAGTAATGAAAATAAACTTTTTTTGTCCTTAATTTTCTTTTTAGAGAAGAGTTGCCTCCTTTATACTTCCTGTGTCTGACTACAGATTATACTTTCTGTAATTTTGTCTAACTACAGATTATACCTGTATTTCTTCTAATGACAGATCATACTTCCTGCTGGATTTGTCTGCTTGGCAATGATATTTTCTTTGATTTTGCCTCCATTTTCTGAACAACCACCTCTTGAACTTCAACCTTGGATGTATGAACCCACCAAGGGAGATCAGCATTTATTTACCTTTTACAGGTAACACAACTTCTAAAGGAGGTTAACTATTGGACATGTGCTTTACTGGGGCACCATTGGGACATGTGCTTGATTGGGGCACCATTTGGACATGTGCTTTACTGGGGCACCATTTGGACATGTGCTTTACTGGGGCACCATTTGGACATGTGCTTTACTGGGGCACCATTTGGACATGTGCTTTACTGGGGCACCATTGGGACATGTGCTTTACTGGGGCACCATTGGGACATGTGCTTTACTGGGGCACCATTGGGACATGTGCTTTACTGGGGCACCATTTGGACATGTGCTTACTTGGGCACCATTGGGACATGTGCTTTACTCGGGCACCATTGGGACATGTGCTTTACTGGGGCACCATTGGGACATGTGCTTTACTGGGGCACCATTTGGACATGTGCTTTACTGGGGCACCATTGGGACATGTGCTTTACTGGGGCACCATTGGGACATGTGCTTTACTGGGGCACCATTGGGACATGTGCTTTACTGGGGCACCATTGGGACATGTGCTTTACTGGGGCACCATTTGTATATGTGCTTTACTGGGGCACCATTTGGACATGTGCTTTGCTGGGGCACCATTGGGACATGTGCTTTACTGGGGCACCATTGGGACATGTGCTTTACTGGGGCACCATTGGGACGTTTGTGTCTGGCCTCACCTAGTCCCACCTCAAGCATTTGTGTCTAGACCTACCTAGACTTATCTCAATAATTTTTTTCTAGACCCACCTGAATCATTTTGTCTAGCTCCACTTAAACCCATCTGAATAATTTTTATCTAGTCCCACTTGAATCATTGTATATAGCCTACCAAAATCATTTGTGTATAGCTTAACCTGAATTATTTGCGTCTAGTCCCACCTAGCCCCACCTGTAACATTTGTGTCTAGCCCCACCTAAATCATTTCTGTCTAGCCCCACCTGAAATATTTGTGTCTAGCCCCACCTTAATCATTTGTGCCTAGCCCCACGGAAACATTTGTGTCTAGTCCCACCTGAATTAATGACATCTAGTCCCACATAGCCCCACCAGAATAATTTGCTTCTAGCCCCACCTATCTTCACCTGAATCATTTGCGTCTAGTCCCACTAGAATCACTTGATGTGTGTCTAGCCCCACCTTTGTTGTGTGTCTAGCCCCACCTTTGTTGTCTGTTTCACAAGTTGAGAAGTTCTAGGAGCAAAACTTCTTTAAACAGTTATTTTTTCCTCATTTTTTGCAGCAATGACAACCCTAACAATTCTATCAATGATGCTCTAGAGAAAAACCTCCAACAAGAACCCTTTTACGGCACACGATGTATGAACAAATCGGTTTACGAGATAAGGTGAGGAAATGTTCATTGTCCACAGCCTATCGGGCAGGATTGGGTTTTAAATGGTACAATACTTAACATAAAAGAAACTGTTTTTTTCATGCCACTCAAAAATAATTGATTTTCCTCCTTGGCCAGTGGCAAAGCTTGTGTTCCACTTGATAAGATGGGTTGGACAGCGAGACCGTCCATGTCAAACATCAATCCACCAAATTGTTCTTGTGACTCGGGCTTCCAAAGATGTCCCAATGGTAAGTTTAAAGGTCACTGAGTGAAAAAATTCCCAAATGGAAAAAACATTGTTCTGACAAGTATTCCCAAGTAAAATTGTGGTCAATATTGTATTTTTGTATTTGGGGACCTAGTTTAAAAAAAAAATTGAGTCATTCAAATGCATTTCAGGTGCTGCAGGTCCAGACCCTCCACTAAGAAAATTGTGGACTAATGACAGGCTCTACAACATGACCTCACGCGACCTTTCTGATTGGCTGCTCAAAACTGACAGCAAATATCAGAAGAGAAGGTATATTTCCTTTATTTGAAATATTCTAATTTAATTGATACAAATATTTTATAATGAAAAAGATCGAACTAAAGAGCTACATCTAACAGTGGCCAACTTAACTAAAGACCTACATCTAACAGTGGACAACTTAACTAAAGGCCTACATCTAACAGTGGATAACTTAACTAAAGGCCTACATCTAACAGTGGACAACTTAACTAAAGGCCTACATCTAACAGTGGACAACTTAACTAAAGACCTACATCTAACAGTGGCCAACTTAACTAAAGACCTACATCTAACAGTGGACAACTTAACTAAAGGCCTACATCTAACAGTGGACAACTTAACTAAAGGCCTACATCTAACAGTGGACAACTTAACTAAAGACCTACATCTAACAGTGGACAACTTAACTAAAGACCTACATCTAACAGTGGACAACTTAACTAAAGACCTACATCAAACTGAGATTTGCTCTGACTGTTCTAAAAACAAATTAACCCCTGCTATGATCTTATAAAATATGACAATTTGACTTTGTTGTGTGGAACATTTGGAATGTATTGTAAATACCGATAACCACTTTAAAAATGGATTTCCTTAAACCAATAACCAATAAATCTAATTTTATGTTATGTTGTAATCATTGGTGGAAGACCATGAATTGAAATGTTATGTTGAAATTAAAACACTATTTTATGTCAAGATGGTATCAAATGAAATAATGATAGAGCAGAGTGCAGATGGTTACATGTAATGTGTTTGATTTTTGTTATAGAGCAGTGGTTCTCAACCTGTGGGTCGTGACCCCTTTCCCAGGGGTCGCCTAAGACGATCGGGAAACACATATACTCTACAGTTATGAAGTAGCAATGAAAGTAATGTTGTGGTTTGGGGTCACCGCAACATGAGGAACTGTATTAAAGGGTCGTGGCTTTAGGAAGGTTGAGAACCGCTGTTATGGAGCCTCACCCAGCCACAATATGATGATTCAGTGTGGGAGCTTTTCTTTGATACTCTTTGAAGTGGTAGCTTGAAAAATTAATGTCGATCTGTAGCGCACTAAATCATGGAGTTAAGCAGTGAATATTTTTCAATAATTAAAAAGAGTCAGTTTCTGTTCAGCTGAATGGTTGTGAAGATCTTTTGAAATTCCCTTGATTCACTAGCTTGTACAAATTGGCACAGCCCTCAGGAAAGTACTGATTACTACAAATCATGTTTGCACAGCCCTTAGGAAAGTACTGATTATTTCACAAATCACTTTTTGGAAACCTGAAATGAAAATGACATACAATTTTGGTGAATTAAAATCAATGTTTATCACAAGGTGTGAAGGTTACGTATTTTTTTATCACAGGTGTGAAGATTCTGTTTTTGTTTATCACCAGATTTGGAGGTTATAGTTTTGGGGAAGAGAATGCCATTGGACGCCTGGATGCCAACCAGATCTCAGCTTCTCTAGATCGTCTGATAAGAGCTGCCAATAGCAATCGCTCCATTTATACTGGTGCTATACCGGCTTTGGAAAGTCTGGAACAGAGTCTCAAGTTTTCACTGACCCCAAACAATGCCAAGGTGAGCAATTCATGTACACAATAATGCCAAGGTGAGCAATCCATGTGCACAATAATGCCAAGGTGAGCAATCCATGTACACAATAATGCCAAAGTGAGCTATTCATGTACACAATAATGCTAAGGTGAACAATTCATGTACACAATAATGCCAAGGTGAGCAATCCATCTACACAATAATGCCAAGGGGAGCAATTCATGTACACAATAATGTCAAGGTGAGCAATCCATGTACACAATAATGCCAAGTTGAGCAATTCATGTACACAATAATACCAAAGTGAGCAATTCATGTACACAATAATGCCAAGGTGAGCAATTCATGTACACAATAATGCCAAAGTGAGCAATTCATGTACACAATAATGCCAAGGTGAGCAATTCATGTACACAATAATGCCAAGGTGAGAGATTAATGTACAAAAAAATGCAAAAGGGAGAAATAATTTTACAATACAAGTTTAATTGCAAAGTTATGATGTCATCAGCTCTACTATGGATTAGACACAATAACTGACCAGCTACTGGAGTAACTGACCAGCTACTGTAGTAACTGACCAGCTACTGGAGTAACTGACCAGCCACTGGAGTAACTGACCAGCCACTGGAGTAACTGACCAGCCACTGTAGTAACTGACCAGCCACTGGAGTAACTGACCAGCCACTGGAGTAAATGACCAGCCACTGGAGTAACTGACCAGCCAGTTGAGTAACTGACCAGCCACTGGAGTAACTGACCAGCCACTGGAGTAACTGACCAGCCCTAGATTTGACCAAATCTAACTTGAGATGCCTAATAAAAATGACGACCACTCAATGCAAACAGAAATGGAGAATGAACCTACATAAAAAAATACATCATGACCTAAAGTTTTTTGACAGTTCTAGAAGGACTGTGGTTACCAAACATGACCCCTGACCTCTGAACTGCTGGTGTTTTAATCATCACATTGAATGAATAAATGATTGAACACTTCTTCTTAAGCTCATGATTTCATGCCTGTCACAGGAACAAGATTTCTATCTATTATTAATAGAATGAAAATAAGGACCGACTGCAGGACTGGTCTGTAACATCGAGTTTTAAAGCCAATATATCTTCATAGATCTTCAAGTTGGCAGAAATTTAGCTTTACATGTGTTCATTCCTTTTACTTTGATTTGTTGTCTCACCACAAGTGTTATACCTGTCAGGTGTGGTCCAATGTTATATGTCATCTCACCACTTCTTCCGTCAGGTGTGGTCCAACATCATATGTCATCTCACCACTTCTTCCATCAGGTGTGGTCCAATGTCATATGTCATCTCACCACTTCTTCCGTCAGGTGTGGTCCAACGTCATATGTCATCTCACCACTTCTTCCATCAGGTGTGGTCCAACATCATATGTCATCTCACCACTTCTTCCGTCAGGTGTGGTCCAACGTCATATGTCATCTCACCACTTCTTCCGTCAGATGTGGTCCAACGTCATATGTCATCTCACCACTTCTTCCATCAGGTGTGGTCCAACGTCATATGTCATCTCACCACTTCTTCCGTCAGGTGTGGTCCAATGTCATATGTCATCTCACCACTTATTCCGTCAGGTGTGGTCCAACATTAAATGTCATCTCACCACTTCTTCCATCAGGTGTGGTTCAACAACAAAGGTTGGGCAGCAGCCGTGTCCTACATGAATGGCTTGAACAACCTGATACTCAGGACCTTGCTGCCTCCAGGCAAACCAGCCAATGACTTTGGGATTGTCACCATCAACCACCCCATGAATCTGACCAAGGAACAGCTGAGTGAGGAGACCCTGTAAGTAATAGATGACACCCTGTAAGTAACAGATGACACCCTGTAAGTAACAGATGACACCCTGTCAGTAATAGGTGACACCCTGTAAGTAACATATGACACACTGTAAGTAACAAATGACAATGGACTTAACAAGAGGGCAAACATATAGATTTTCTATCACTGATGTTGAGCTACTCTTACATTTATACACTCACAATTTAAGTCAATAAATTAATGTCAGAAATTAAAAGATTATTTAAACTTTTGCCCAAACTCTCCGCTGCTCTGATATCTCACTTATTAAGGTGGTATCAGACCACCAGTGACATCTACTGCCACCAAGAAATATGTTAGTTAGTGACATGTACTACCATCAAGAAATACCCTAGTTAGTGACATGTACTACCATCAAGAAATACCCTAGTTAGTGACATGTACTACCATCAAGAAATACCCTAGTTAGTGACATGTACTACCATCAAGAAATACCCTAGTTAGTGACATGTACTACCATCAAGAAATACCCTAGTTAGTGACATGTACAACTATCAAGAAATACCCTAGTTTGTGACATGTACTACCATCAAAAAATACCCTAGTTTGTGACATGTACTACCATCAAGAAATATCTTAGTTAGTGACATGTACTACCATCAAGAAATACCCTAGTTAGTGACATGTACTACCATCAAGAAATACCCTAGTTAGTGACATGTACTACCATCAAGAAATACCCTAGTTAGTGACATGTACAACTATCAAGAAATACCCTAGTTTGTGACATGTACTACCATAAAAAAATACCCTAGTTTGTGACATGTACTACCATCAAGAAATATCTTAGTTAGTGACATGTACTACCATCAAGAAATACCCTAGTTAGTGACATGTACTACCATCAAGAAATACCCTAGTTAGTGACATGTACTACCATCAAGAAATACCCTAGTTAGTGACATGTACTACCATCAAGAAATACCCTAGTTAGTGACATGTACTACCATCAAGAAATACCCTAGTTAGTGACATGTACAACTATCAAGAAATACCCTAGTTTGTGACATGTACTACCATCAAAAAATACCCTAGTTAGTGACATGTACTACCATCAAGAAATACCCTAGTTCGTGACATGTACTACCATCAAGAAATACCCTAGTTTGTGACATGTACTACCATCAAGAAATACCCTAGTTTGTGACATGTACTACCACCAAGAAATATTATAGTTTGTGACATGTACTACCATCAAGAAATACCCTAGTCCATAGTCCTTCTTAAACCCTGAAAGTGTTATCTGATACAGTCTACCAAACAAAAATGTTACTGACACAAATCTGGAACCAAACAGCACAAGTCCAGAGTTGTTGAAAAACACAATGTACAAAATTTAAAAAAAACATTATTTCATTTTATTAAATAACAAATTACAAAGTAAAAGTTTAAGAATTAGAATGTTTACAGATATTTTCAAAATATTGTTCTAATGCTAATCAGTTACATTTGCCATCCCTACATTGTTTACAACACATTAATGTTTTATCATGTTAAATTCTTCTCTTTGCCTTAGAACTATAACGTTAAATTCTTCTCTTTGCCTTCGAACTATAACATTAAATTATTTTCTTTGCCTTCCAACTATAACGTTAAATTCTTTTCTTTGCCTTCCAGCTATAATAGTGCAGTAGATGTCGTTGTTGCCATCTGTGTCATATTCGCCTTGTCCTTTGTGCCTGCCAGTTTTGTTCTTTTCCTCATTGAAGAGCGTGTGTCCAACAGCAAACACCTGCAGTTTGTGTCAGGCATCAACCCAACAGTGTACTGGCTGGCCAACTGGGCCTGGGATATGGCAAGTTTCAACATGTTTTATTTGATTCAGCCTCGAAGAGATCAACTCCCAAGGCATAAACTGTTTTATTGATAGCACTTTAAATATTAGTTGCATAAGTTGATTATTATTCGGGTTGCACCGACCATCTGATTGGCTGATGAAACAGCCTGCCTTAATTGGCCGCCAATTATTTATAATGTATTTAGCTTGGAAATGCCTATTGTAACCAATAGTCTTAGTTAATTCAATATACTATTTCATTATGTATCGCTATTATTAGCATTATAGAACTATACTTTCGGTTACATGATAAGGCTGATACTTTTCTTTTTTTTAAGATTTGGAATTTTCATTCCACTTGCATAAACTAATTATAGCTGATTTACTGCATGCATTCTTATGTCTCATGGCTTCATGAGTGAGAGGCGGCATTCATCATAATAAATATTTGGTTTAAAAATTCAGAGATAACAAAAATCTCTGTCAATCAAATTTATTGCACAATCTATTTTTAAGTCATGTCAGCTATTTAAAGGAACATGCAAATAACAAGTCCAACTAATAGTGTAAACAAACTAATCATGTGGTTAGGAAAACAAAGAGAACCATGCGACTTAGTACAGTTGTTAGGGCTTGGCAATGACCAAATCAAAACATCCAAGAGTTGGTTACATATTAAGCTCTTATGAGGTCATGAAAGTCTTGGCAGCTTGGAAAACAAGAGTAACATCATTTGCTGTTTGTCATAAGTCATTGTGTAAACATTGATGCCCTCATTAATATATGTCATGGTGTAAACATTGATGCCCTCATTAATATATGTCATGGTGCAAACATTGATGCCCTCATTAATGTCATGGTGTAAATGTTGATGCCCTCATTAATATATGTCATTGTTTAAACATTGATGCCCTCATTAATTCATGGTGTAAACGTTGATGCCCTCATTAATATATGTCATGGTGTAAACATTGATGCCCTCATTAATATATGTCATGGTGTAAACGTTGATGCCCTCATTAATATATGTCATTGTGTAAACATTGATGACCTCATTAATATGTGTCATGGTGTAAACATTGATGCCCTCACAGGAATAAAAAAAATAATAGGCAGTGAATGGGGAGATGGGGAGGGGAGACATATGATAGGACACTTAGAACCTTGGACATGCACACTTTGCTAATAAGTATAATATCACATAAAATATGGGATTTTTTAAAGTTAAACTATCAAATCAATGTTTACAAATATTTTCAGTAGGCAGATTAGCAGATGAATCAATAACAAATATTCTGATTACCAATTAATCTACGAAAGGGTAAATTAGGCTGATTACAGATTATCTGCAGATTAAGCGGTGCAACCCTAATTATTAAGAAATGTAGTTTGCAAATGATAAAAATTTACAAGTCATAAAAATGGGCAAAAGTATAGGAGCATCTTATTCTCAAATATCAAAGTAATTTTTTTTAATAAACTTTTTAAAATAAAGTTGGTAAACTTTTCTTAATTTTTGTAATCAATTTTTTTTCCTTTCAATAATAAAATTATATATAAATCTCTAATAATGAAAGCATATAATATATATAAAATATATATGATGATGAAATGGTATAACATATAAATATATAATGAATTGGTTTAATGTAAATAAATGCATATAATGATGAAACAGTATAATATATTTAGATGCATATAATGATGAAATGATTATCTACAGATCAATTACGCCATTCCTTCCCTGTTGTGTATCTTCATCTTCTTGGCATTTGGTAAAGAGGCTTATGTCTCATCTAAAAACTTCCCATGTCTGCTAGCTCTGCTCTTCCTCTATGGGTAAGTAGTATACGTTTTATATCAAATACTTAAAAAATATGTGCCCTTAAATTATGCCAAAAGGCATAACAGCCCCAAGGGATATTTTATGCAGTTTTTCACATTAAATATCATTCAAATATGACTTATTTAGACTTAGAACAATCATAAATTTAACAATATTCTGCAAGTGAGACAATCCTACGTTTAAAAAGAAATTGCATGCCTAAATTATGCAAATCAGGCAAAATCTCATTTGCACAAATCTTGAGATCTAAGCAGTTAGATTCGTGAAGTAAGTGCAGGTCTTTTGTAAAGGGGGCCGACTTTTGGACAAAGACCGTCCATAAAGGCTCCATCTAAAGGGGGGTAGATTTTATGTTTGTTTAATAGTTTAATACAGTTCAAATTTACAAACTTTAATTGTATCACTTTTTGAGACTCGCATTAACCTTTTTAGCTTTGATTAACATTATTTGTGTCGGATTTTATCAATGACATTATTTGTGTCGGATTTTATCAATGACATTATTTGTGTCGGATTTTATCAATGACATTATTTGTGTCGGATTTTATCAATGACATTATTTGTGTCGGATTTTATCAATGACATTATTTGTGTCGGATTTTATCAATGACATTATTTGTGTCGGATTTTATCAATGACATTATTTGTGTCGGATTTTATCAATGACATTATTTGTGTCGGATTTTATCAATGACATTATTTGTGTCGGATTTTATCAATGACATTATTTGTGTCGGATTTTATCAATGACATTATTTGTGTCGGATTTTATCAATGACATTATTTGTGTCGGATTTTATCAATGACATTATTTGTGTCGGATTTTATCAATGACATTATTTGTGTCGGATTTTATCAATGACATTATTTGTGTCGGATTTTATCAATGACATTATTTGTGTCGGATTTTATCAATGACATTATTTGTGTCGGATTTTATCAATGACATTATTTGTGTCGGATTTTATCAATGACATTATTTGTGTCGGATTTTATCAATGACATTATTTGTGTCGGATTTTATCAATGACATTATTTGTGTCGGATTTTATCAATGACATTATTTGTGTCGGATTTTATCAATGACATTATTTGTGTCGGATTTTATCAATGACATTATTTGTGTCGGATTTTATCAATGACATTATTTGTGTCGGATTTTATCAATGACATTATTTGTGTCGGATTTTATCAATGACATTATTTGTGTCGGATTTTATCAATGACATTATTTGTGTCGGATTTTATCAATGACATTATTTGTGTCGGATTTTATCAATGACATTATTTGTGTCGGATTTTATCAATGACATTATTTGTGTCGGATTTTATCAATGACATTATTTGTGTCGGATTTTATCAATGACATTATTTGTGTCGGATTTTATCAATGACATTATTTGTGTCGGATTTTATCAATGACATTATTTGTGTCGGATTTTATCAATGACATTATTTGTGTCGGATTTTATCAATGACATTATTTGTGTCGGATTTTATCAATGACATTATTTGTGTCGGATTTTATCAATGACATTATTTGTGTCGGATTTTATCAATGACATTATTTGTGTCGGATTTTATCAATGACATTATTTGTGTCGGATTTTATCAATGACATTATTTGTGTCGGATTTTATCAATGACATTATTTGTGTCGGATTTTATCAATGACATTATTTGTGTCGGATTTTATCAATGACATTATTTGTGTCGGATTTTATCAATGACATTATTTGTGTCGGATTTTATCAATGACATTATTTGTGTCGGATTTTATCAATGACATTATTTGTGTCGGATTTTATCAATGACATTATTTGTGTCGGATTTTATCAATGACATTATTTGTGTCGGATTTTATCAATGACATTATTTGTGTCGGATTTTATCAATGACATTATTTGTGTCGGATTTTATCAATGACATTATTTGTGTCGGATTTTATCAATGACATTATTTGTGTCTGATTTTATCAATGACATTATTTGTGTCTGATTTTATCAATGACATTATTTGTGTCTGATTTTATCAATGACATTATTTGTGTCTGATTTTATCAATGACATTATTTGTGTCTGATTTTATCAATGACATTATTTGTGTCTGATTTTATCAATGACATTATTTGTGTCGGATTTTATCAATGACATTATTTGTGTCGGATTTTATCAATGACATTATTTGTGTCGGATTTTATCAATGACATTATTTGTGTCGGATTTTATCAATGACATTATTTGTGTCGGATTTTATCAATGACATTATTTGTGTCTGATTTTATCAATGACATTATTTGTGTCTGATTTTATCAATGACATTATTTGTGTCTGATTTTATCAATGACATTATTTGTGTCGGATTTTATCAATGACATTATTTGTGTCGGATTTTATCAATGACATTATTTGTGTCTGATTTTATCAATGACATTATTTGTGTCGGATTTTATCAATGACATTATTTGTGTCTGATTTTATCAATGACATTATTTGTGTCTGATTTTATCAATGACATTATTTGTGTCGGATTTTATCAATGACATTATTTGTGTCGGATTTTATCAATGACATTATGTGTATCTGATTTCATCAATGACATTATATCTGATTTCATCAATGACTTGTTTGTATCGGATTTCATCAATGACATTATGTGTATCTGATTTCATCAATGACATTATATCTGATTTCATCAATGACTTGTTTGTATCGGATTTCATCAATGACATTATGTGTATCTGATTTCATCAATGACATTATATCTGATTTCATCAATGACTTGTTTGTATCGGATTTCATCAATGACATTATGTGTATCTGATTTCATCAATGACATTATATCTGATTTCATCAATGACTTGTTTGTATCGGATTTCATCAATGACATTATGTGTATCTGATTTCATCAATGACATTATATCTGATTTCATCAATGACTTGTTTGTATCGGATTTCATCAATGACATTATGTGTATCTGATTTCATCAATGACATTATTTGTATCTGATTTCATCAATGACATTATATCTGATTTCATCAATGACTTGTTTGTATCGGATTTCATCAATGACATTATGTGTATCTGATTTCATCAATGATATTATTTGTATCTGATTTCATCAGTGACATTATTTGTATCTGGTTTCATCAATGTAGTTGGGCCATCACACCTATGATGTACCCGTTCTCTCGACTGTTTACTGTGCCTAGTTCTGCATTCGTTGCCTTGTCTTGTGTCAATGTCTTCCTGGGAACAGTGTCCACACTGGCAACATTTATACTGGAACTACTTTCTCAGGATGACCCGGTGAGTTCTCAATACTAATACACTGCCCAGTGGCACTGCATTGTACCTTGATTGACTCTTTCATCACTTCCTAAAATCAATTTTGCAATATTCTTTGATTTTACAGCTGTCTTGGGATTTCTTGTTTATTTTCAAATATTCTTTCAATACTTAACATAAATTTAATATAATGTTCCCTATAGTTGTGGTTGACACATGGGAACATTTTGATATAAACTTAACATAACGTTCCCTATAGTTGTGGTTGACACATGGGAACATTTTGATATAAACTTAACATAATGTTCCCTATAGTTGTGGTTGACACATGGGAACATTTTGATATAACTTATCATAATGTTCCCTATAGCTGTGGTTGACACATGGGAACATTTTGATATAAACTTAACATAATGTTCCCTATAGTTGTGGTTGACACATGGGAACATTTTGACATAAACTTAACATAATGTTCCCTATAGTTGTGGTTGACACATGGGAACATTTTGACATAAACTCAACATAATGTTCCCTATAGTTGTGGTTGACACATGGGAACAAATTGCTGGAAAGAGTTGTCAATTTTTGAACATGTTTGCCATCACAGCCCTACAATTCACCTTGATACCATTGTGCAACCAAAAGAAATAGAAAATATAACTATACAAATGGAGTCTGTGCTATCAAGCTGTGCTGCAGGAATCCTGAGCTACTGTGTTTTGAGAAAAAAATTGAAGTAAATGATTGCACCAGAGATAATGAAACATGCTCAAAACTAAGAGTTTAAATAATTCTAACACAGGATCTGAAAAATATCAATGATATCCTGAAGCAAGTGTTTCTCCTCCTGCCTCACTACTGCCTCGGCCGTGGCCTCATTGACATGGCCTCGTTCCAGACTCAGTCAGATCTGACTGCCAGATTTGGTAACTATCCGCTTAGGAAAACAATTCTCAGCCATCGGTAGCTCAACATATTAAATAATGAATTGAAATGCACGTTGATTAAAATATTCTGATCAGTATTGCATGTTCGTCACCATATGATTCTAACGTGACACTGTATTTTACCAAGTCAACTAGAATATTTAATAAATGACGTTTATCGATTTGTTTTAGTTATTTATACATATAAATCTCTTTCTCTCTCTTCATCCCTTTCTTTTAGTTGTTCTATCATAGAAATATCTCTCTCTCTCTCTCTTCATCCCTCTTTTAGTTGTTTGAACATAGAAATCTCTCTCTCTTCATACCTTTGTTTTCCCTACCACAGGTGAGACTTTGAACTATGACCTGTTCAGTTGGAAACTAGTTGGCAGAAATTTGTTTGCCATGATAATGTTGGGCATAGGCTTCAACATCCTCAATCTGCTGATTGAGTACAAGTTTTTCTTGACCTGGTCGTAAGTCAGATTTCGTCTCTGATGATAATTATAAAAGTTCAGCAGTTTGAAATTTAATATGTTATGTTCATTTTTCATTTAATGCCAGACAGTATGTAAAAAAAAAAAGCATATTTAGGCTACTTAAGGTTATAATTTTGTATGAAAAGACATAAGTTCTCTAGTGCTGGAGAGATCAATTCTAAAGTAATAAATAAGATAACAATGTTCAATTCAACTCTGTCAAATGTCTATTATAATGGGTGTATATTATCTTTAGTTGGTTGTCAAAAAGTGCGGCATGCAAGGCGAAAACTGAAGACATTGATGTGGCCAAGGAAAAACAGAGAGTTATGTCTGGTGCAGCAGCTGACGATATTATGAGGCTGGAAGGACTTACAAAGGTAACATCTTTAGATGAGTTGCAGAGGTAACATCTTTAGTTGACTTAAAAAAGTAACATCTTTAGTTGATTTTTGAAGGTAACATCTTTAGTTGACTTACAAAGGTAACATCTTTAGTTGATTTATGAAGGTAACATCTTTAGTTGACTTACAAAGGTAACATCTTTAGTTGACTTATGAAGGTAACATCTTTAGTTGACTTACGAAGGTAACATCTTTAGTTGATTTACAAAGGTAAAATCTTTAGTTGACTTACAAAGGTAACATCTTAAGTTGACTTAAAAAGGTAACATCTTTAGTTGACTTACAAAGGTACCATCTTTAGTTGACTTACCAAAGGTAACATCCTTAGTTGACTCAAGAAGTTAACATCTTTAGTTGACTTAAAAAGGTAACATCTTTAGTTGACTTACGAAGGTAACATCTTTAGTTGACTTACGAAGGTAACATCTTCAGTTGATTTGGGTCATGGCATTTGTTTTGCTGCATAATGTTTCCATATACATCAACATCACTGCACTGAATGGCAATGATTACCTTATTAATAGTTTTATTCCACTTGACACCACGGTTTTTTATTTCATGGTTTATCTTTTATATCTCTTTAGTCCTCCTTATTTCTGTAACTTCTTTTACAACTTATTTTTCAGCTGAAAGGTTTTTTGGAAAATGTAAAATCTGCAATTGACCTGTTTGAACCTGAAAAACGTAAATGTTGTAATTTCAGGTTTACTGGACGCCAGGCAAGAAAGGTAAAATGACAGCAGTGGACCACTTGTATGTTGGAGTGCCCAAAGGGCAGTGTTTTGGTCTCCTAGGTGTTAATGGTGCTGGCAAGACGACAACTTTCAAAATGTTAACTGGGGATGTGAGTGTAACAGATGGAGATGCCTTTATAAACTCTTACAGGTAAGTTAGGGACAGATGCCTTTATAACCTTGTACAGGTAAGTTAGGGAGATGCCTTTATAAACTCTTACAGGTACATTAGGGACAGATGCCTTTATAACCTTGTACAGGTAAGTTAAGGAGATGCCTTTATAAACTCTTACAGGTAAGTTAGGGACAGATGCCTTTATAACCTTGTACAGGTAAGTTAGGGAGATAACTTTAGAAGCTCTTACAGGTTGGTTATGATAAAAGATGTCTTTATAAAATCATACAGGTAAGTTAGAGACAGAAATGCTATCTTGAGTTATATTTATTTACACTCTAAGAAAAGAAGACATGCCAAAGAATCTGCCTCTCATTCAAGGTTGCTGTTATTCACATTATCCCTTCTTTGACTTTGTTTCATTTATTTATGGTGCATCATTGTTTAGAGTTGTTTCACAACATAACTGTGTGAACTTGACAATGGTGAGTTAACTAAGTCTCTCTATTTTCTCTGCAGCATTCGTAAAGACATGGTCAATGTCAGGAGGTTCATGGGCTACTGCCCACAGTTTGATGCCCTTGACCCACTTCTGACAGGAAGAGAACATCTGGAATTTTATGCCAGAATTAGAGGAATATCTGGCAAGCACGTTAAATCTGTGAGTTTGTTAGTGTTTTAACATACAGTCTGTCTTTTTTACTGTTATAATAAAGATTCTGCTTTGTTACCATTTGAACACACAGTCTGTCTTTGTTACTGTTTGAACACATGGTCTGTCCTTGTTACTGTTTGAACACATGGTCTGTCCTTGTTACTGTTTGAACACATGGTCTGTCCTTGTTACTGTTTGAACACATGGTCTGTCCTTGTTACTGTTTGAACACAAAGTCTGTCCTTGTTACTGTTTGAACACACAGTCTGTCTTTGTTACTGTTTGAACACATGGTCTGTCTTTGTTACTGTTTGAACACAAAGTCTGTCCTTGTTACTGTTTGAACACACAGTCTGTCTTTGTTACTGTTTGAACACAAAGTCTGTCTTTGTTACTGTTTGAACACACGGTCTGTCCTTGTTACTGTTTGAACACACAGACTGTCTCCTAAAGTAAGTTACACAAATTTCATACAGATGACTTGGTGTGATTGCTGTCTGATCTGTTCATTAAATAACTGTCTGTTCTTCTTCCCACCAGGTGGCTGACTGGGCCATCAAGAGGCTGGGCCTCATCCGCTATGCTGACAAGATTTCCAGTAGCTACAGCGGGGGAAACAAGCGCAAGCTGTCAACTGCTATAGCTCTCATTGGAAATCCCCCCATCATATTCCTGGTAATCATTTGATGGTTTTCCCCGTCCCTTTTTAAGAAAATTATTGATGAATTTGACGGTCAGAGAGAAATGCTAAGGTGTAACACATGGATACAATCCGCATTTTAACACATGGATACAATCTGCATTTTAACACATGGATACAATCTGCATTTTAACACATGGATACAATCTGAATTTTAACATTATTTCCCCGTAAGTAACCGAACACAACAATTTTAGTCGATGAGCTTGGAAAATTTTTAATTCCCCAATTGCCCCCGTAGACATGATTAGACACAGAAATAAAATATAAATAATGTTACACATTGTCCATGAAGCTTTATTGAACGCAGCGTTAGATGAACATGGGCAGATCATATTTGTTTGATGGGAGCAAAATTAAGCTGGATAAATATGTCTTAGGTCACCAGTGCCCTCACACGTCAATAGAAAATATAGTGTTAAATATGTTGGTAAAAATAATCGCCGTGGCACATTTCCTTGTGATTTTGTATAAACGCGTCATCTCATTGTAACATTTTAAAAACACAGGATGAGCCGACCACAGGCATGGACCCAGGGGCCAGGAGATTTCTATGGAACTGTATCAATAACATTGTCAAATCTGGCCGATCTGTTATATTAACAACACACAGGTAACTCAAATCTCGGGGAGGGGGGTTATCTTATATAACTACACTCAGGTAGCATTCTGAAATATGGGATACCTGTTAGAGCAGGCCTGCACAACATATGGCCCGCCAGCACCCACTTTGCGGCCCGCCAGCACCCACTTTGCGGCCCGCCAGCACCCACTTTGCGGCCCGCCAGCACCCACTTTGCGGCCCGCCAGCACCCACTTTGCAGCCCGCCAGCACCCACTTTGCGGCCCGCCAGCACCCACTTTGCGGCCCGCCAGCACCCACTTTGCGGCCCGCCAGCACCCACTTTGCGGCCCGCCAGCACCCACTTTGCGGCCCGCCAGCACCCACTTTGCGGCCCGCGAAGTAACAAAATATTCTTATTATTTTCTTAATAGCTGTTCTATTATCTTTTGGCCCGCACATGTTTACCATTAAGTGTTACGACCCGCACATGTTTACCATTAAGTATTACGACCCGCACATGTTTACCATTAAGTGTTACGACCCGCACATGTTTACCATTAAGTGTTACGACCCGCACATGTTTACCATTTAGTATTACGGCCCGCACATGTTTACCATTAAGTATTACGGCCCGCACATGTTTACCATTAAGTATTACTGCCCGCACATGTTTATCATTAAGTGTTACGGCCCACACATGTTTACCATTAAGTATTACGGCCCGCACAAGTTTACCATTAAGTATTACGGCCCGCACATGTTTACCATTAAGTATTACGGCCCACACATGTTTACCATTAAGTATTACGGCCCGCACATGTTTATCATTAAGTATTACGGCCCGCACATGTTTATCATTAAGTATTACGGCCCGCACATGTTTACCATTAAGTATTACGGCCCGCACATGTTTACCATTAAGTATTATAGCCCGCACATGTTTACCATTAAGTATTACGGCCCGCACATGTTTACCATTAAGTATTACGGCCCGCACAAGTTTACCATTAAGTGTTACGGCCCGCACATGTTTACCATTAAGTATTACGGCCCGCACAAGTTTACCATTAAGTATTACGGCCCGCACATGTTTACCATTAAGTGTTACGGCCCGCACATGTTTACCATTAAGTGTTACGGCCCGCACATGTTTACCATTAAGTATTACGGCCCGCACAAGTTTACCATTAAGTATTACGGCCCGCACATGTTTACCATTAAGTATTACGGCCCGCACATGTTTACCATTAAGTATTACGGCCCGCACATGTTTACCATTAAGTATTACGGCCCGCACATGTTTACCATTAAGTATTACGGCCCGCACATGTTTACCATTAAGTATTACGGCCCGCACATGTTTACCATTAAGTATTACGGCCCGCACAAGTTTACCATTAAGTATTACGGCCCGCACATGTTTACCATTAAGTATTACGGCCCGCACATGTTTACCATTAAGTATTACGGCCCGCACAAGTTTACCATTAAGTGTTACGGCCCGCACATGTTTACCATTAAGTATTACGGCCCGCACATGTTTACCATTAAGTGTTACGGCCCGCACATGTTTACCATTAAGTGTTACGGCCCGCACATGTTTACCATTAAGTATTACGGCCCGCACATGTTTACCATTAAGTATTACGGCCCGCACATGTTTACCATTAAGTGTTACGGCCCGCACATGTTTACCATTAAGTATTACGGCACGCACATGTTTACCATTAAGTATTACGGCCCGCACATGTTTACCATTAAGTATTACGGCCCGCACATGTTTACCATTAAGTATTACGGCCCGCACATGTTTACCATTAAGTATTACGGCCCGCACATGTTTACCATTAAGTATTACGGCCCGCACATGTTTACCATTAAGTATTACGGCCCACACATGTTTACCATTAAGTATTACGGCCCGCACATGTTTACCATTAAGTATTACGGCCCGCACATGTTTACCATTAAGTATTACGGCCCACCTTACATTTTGAGTTGTGCAGGTATGGGTCAGAGTAACATCTCACAGGTGACTTTGTCAGATCTGGCAGATCTGTCATATTTACCTGGTAACATAAGATTGGTGACTTTTTCAGATCTGGGAGATCTGTCATATTAACCTGGTAACATAAGATTGGTGACTTTGTCAGATCTGGCAGATCTGTCATATTTACCTGGTAACATAAGATTGGTGACTTTGTCAAATCTGGGAGATCTGTCATATTAACCTGGTAACATAAGATTGGTGACATCCCCAAAAGAATGATAATATAACATTAGATAATTGAGCACTAAACAAATGTGACTCAACATTGTGCTCTCTTATGTAGTTTATTTTATCATTTGGTTAGAGAGGAAAATAAATAAGTTATTGGAGGCACTATGTTTTAGGATGGAGGCACTATGTTTTAGGATGGAGGCACTATGTTTTAGGATGGAGGCACTATGTTTTAGGATGGAGGCACTATGTTTTAGGATGGAGGCACTATGTTTTAGGATGGAGGCACTATGTTTTAGGATGGAGGCACTATGTTTTAGGATGGAGGCATTATGTTTTAGGATGGAGGCATTATGTTTTAGGATGGGGGCACTATGTTTTAGGATGGAGGCATTATGTTTTAGGATGGAGGCATTATGTTTTAGGATGGAGGCATTATGTTTTAGGATGGAGGCACTATGTTTTAGGATGGAGGCACTATGTTTTAGGATTGAGGCACTATGTTTTAGGATGGAGGCACTATGTTTTAGGATGGAGGCACTATGTTTTAGGATGGAGGCACTATGTTTTAGGATACATAATTTACAGGATTGTAAATGAACAAAATTACAGAAGGCATTGAGAGTAGTTTTACATGTAAAAATGTTTGAATTTGAATATAAAATAATGCTCATTGTTTAACACTTGACTTCTCAGCATGGAGGAATGTGAAGCTTTGTGTAACCGCCTGGCCATCATGGTCAATGGAACATTCCAGTGCATAGGCAGTATACAACATTTGAAAAATAGGTGACCTACATTATTTATCACTTCAACCAAATGAGATATTAAAAATATATTAGTTTTGAACGGAAATGGATCCGCAGGCTTACATCTTTTGAAATGGTTTTTTCCTTTTTTAAGTACTCAAAAGGAAAAATGTATTGGATGTGGATTTTTAAAATAAATAAAATGATCACTGACATAAATTTGACAGCCACTTTTATACAAGGAAATGTCTTCTAAATTAAAATTTAAGTCTTATTTGCCATTCTTAATTTTTTTAAAAAGATTTGGAGATGGCTACACCATTATATTACGTGTCAGTGGACAGAGTCCAGATATGAATCCGATCAAGGAATTTATTACATCATCATTTCCAACAGCCAAACTTATGGAACAACATCACAACATGTTGCAAGTAAGTAGTTAAAATGATGGAACAACATCACAACATATTGAAAGTTACATAGTATGAGAGCTGAAAATTTTGCCTCGTCCCCCCCGTCAAAATCCTGTGTCTTCTAGATTGGTTTACTCCATCAGGTTCTTTTACCTGTTTTAATACGTCATACTAGCACAGAATCAACACAAGTCCAATTCCATAAAACATGCAACTTTAATACGTAATTCATTTTCCGCAGACTATTAAGTCCATATACACATGTATAGCACAAAAATATGTCACGAAGTAAGCGCAGGAAGAGCGTTCAAAAACTAATTAATATCTCAAAAACACATTGTGCGTAATCAAACATAATATTCAGTGTGCAACAATTATTAGTGAACTCCCATGCTTCACACTCCCCAACACACACACCTTCCCCCTCAACTTTACATCTAAAATTATTGGACAATGTCTTTCAGTGTCAACTTTACATCTCAAGTTATTGAACAAAGTCTTGCAGTGTCAACTTTACATCTAAAGTTATCGAACAACGTCTTGCAGTGTCAACTTTACATCTAAAGTTATTAAACAAAGTCTTGTAGTGTCAACTTTACATTTAAAGTTATTGAACAACGTCTTGCAGTGCCAACTTTACATTTAAAGTTATTGAACAACGTCTTGCAGTGTCAACTTTACATCTAAAGTTATTAAACAAAGTCTTGCAGTGTCAACTTTACATCTAAAGTATTTGAACAAAGTCTTGCCATGTCAACTTTACATCTAAAGTTATCAAACAATGTCTTGCAGTGTCAACTTTACATCTAAAGTTATTGAACAACATCTTGCAGTGTCAACTTTACATCTAAAGTTATTGAACAAAGTCTTGCAGTGTCAACTTTACATCCAAAGTTATTGAACAAAGTCTTGCAGTGTCAGCTTAACATCTAAATTTATTGAAGATAGTCTTGCAGTGTCAACTTTACATCTAAATTTATTGAACAACGTCTTGCAGTGTCAACTTTACATCTAAAGTTATTGAACAAAGTCTTGCAGTGTCAACTTTACATCTAAAGTTATTGAACAAAGTCTTGCAGTGTCAACTTTACATCTAAAGTTATTGAACAAAGTCTTGCAGTGTCAACTTGACATCTAAAGTTATTGAACAAAGTCTGGCGGTGTCAACTTTACATCTAAAGTTATTGAACAACGTCTTGCAGTGTCAACTTTACATCTAAAGTTATTGAACAAAGTCTTGCAGTGTCAACTTTACATCTAAAGTTATTGAACAAAGTCTTGCAGTGTCAACTTTACATCTAAAGTTATTGAACAAAGTCTTGCAGTGTCAACTCTACATCTAATTTTAAAATAGAAATAAGCTGCATGTAAGCATTGACACTATCTTTTAACCCAGTTTTTAATCCAGGTTTTTAAAATCCAGAATGCTTCTAACCAAAATGTGATTTTTTGTTTCAGTACCAACTGGGAACCAACCAACTGTCTCTCAGTAAACTTTTCCAAGCCATGGAGGTGGCCAAAAAGGATTATAATGTAGAGGACTACAGTGTGTCCCAGACCACTTTAGATCAAGTTAGTCATTTAACAAATCAATCCACTGACATTTTACCTCAACATTTATTTAATTATATCAATTGTTTCTTTTCATAATCCAATCCAGCATTTCACTTTATTGTCTAGTTTTAAAGTGTTACATGTAATTTACAGTGATTTCTGTGGTAACATACAGGGGCAGATCTAGGCATTAAATCGGTCCAGTTGATTTGGATGAATCAGCCTGGGCCCCCAGGATACTTTTTAAAAATCATTTATGTGGAATTTTTTAATAGGCCCAGGTCTCTGGTATAAATAAAAGCCAAAGTATATTGGAATAAATTTATTTAGTTTACTTTTATGTCTAAAATAAAAAAAATTCTCTAAAATAATGATTAAAAAAAAAAAAAAGGTTAATTGAGAGATCACTTAATCAATATCCTAGTAGGTATTTGAGGATTCCATATATCTTGCTAACATTAGCCAGGCCATCAATTATTTATTGCACTGACAAGTTTGCTGAAACGACTGGTTCACATGCCACACTGTTGCCTCTGTCTTGCTGTCTACTTTGAAAACCTTTGATGAAACTATCATCATTTAAAAACCTTTGATGAAACTATCATCATTTGAAAAGCTGATTATTGACTTCCACAAGAAAAGTTTGAATTGGCTGTCTCATTGGGGCAAATAGCTATCTGCCCACTGGAGTGGATGATGCCTGAGAGGTGGATCTACCCATGGTAATATGTCATAACATATGACAAGGAACTATATGTGATCACCATTAAACAAATGGAACACACAAATATAAGACCAGAAGTTGTAAATACTAGATATATTTGTTGGGGTAACCAGACAAAACGACAAAAGACAAATCGACAAGTGACAAAACGACAAGTGACAAAACGACAAGTGACAAAACGACAAGTGACAAAACGACAAGATGACAAAACAACAAGGTGACAAAACGACAAGTGACAAAATGACAAAGTGACAAAACGACAAGGTGACAAAACGACAAGTTTTCAACGCCAACTCATCCAACGTCTTTTATGCCTTACATACAATAAAGTAAGGTCCACTTTTTAAGATATTTTACATGCCTTATCGTTGGAGAAACACGGTATTCGGTTATCAGACTTGCGCATAATTACATTAAAATGTGATTAATTACCATTAGAATTACATGACCTATATTTGTAATTATCTACAATTTACATTACTTCATTCAAAAGTGTACTTTATTACCATTACAAATTTCTCCACTATTGACCTGTATTACTTTTTTTTAAATGAAAATAAATTTTATTTTGGGAAAAAAAATGTTCATTTGTTTCAATAACTTAAACATCAACATTGTTTTAGTAAGACATATTTCCTTTTACACTGCAGTACATGCACATTTTTAGGAACCCGATTTTGGATTTTATTGTTATACAAGAAAGTCAGAGAAGTTCATTAAATGATTTTACTGTATATTTGAATACACAATCATATTTTGTAGCAGACCCTTAAACATTTCAGTGATTGTCTGTGTGTATGAGCAACCAAGACATAATTTAAATTATAATGTTCAGCTTGCTCATTCCTTGGAGACAAAATGTATGTCATATTGGGTCAAAGTACTATATGAGTATGTTGTATACCATGACACTATATTCATAAGGATGTAATCTGCTATTTAGTATTTTCACTTTTGCTCTGCAAATAACATTTACTGAGCAATTAAAAAAGGACAATTACATGGATAGTAATTAATTACAATTACTAATTACAGTAATTAAATATAAAATGTGTAAATGTGTAAAATGTGTAATTAATTACACCAACTCCAGCTTCTAGAGCACATGTGTCAAACTCAAGTTATTTTTCATCACAACTAACACAGAATTAGGCGGACGACTCCACTAAGAAAGTAACAATATTTCAAACCCATCGCTACGAACATCAAAGTTCTTTGATGTGACCGCCGCACGATTTTATCATGTTTGCAACGGTAACCAAATAACATTTACTGAGCAATTAAAAAAGGACAATTACATGGATAGTAATTAATTACAATTACTAATTACAGTAATTAAATATAAACTCCAGCTTCTAGAGCACATGTGTCAAACTCAAGTTATTTTTCATCACAACTAACACAGAATTAGGCGGACGACTCCACTAAGAAAGTAACAATATTTCAAACCCATCGCTACGAACATCAAAGTTCTTTGATGTGACCGCCGCACGATTTTATCATGTTTGCAACGGTAACCAGACAAAACGACAAGTGACAAAACAACAAGGTGACAAAATGACAAGTGACAAAACAACAAGGTGACAAAACGACAAGTGACAAAACGACAAAGTGACAAAATGACAAGGTTTGAGGTTAGGGTTAGTCTGATAATCCAATACCTTGTTTCCCCAACTATAAGGCATGTTAAATATAAAAAAAAAGTTGACCATACTTTATTGTATGCTAGGCAGTGTTTCCTAACCTTTTTCGTGCCATGCCCCACCTAAGCCAGTGTTTCCCAACCTTTTTCGAGCCATGCCCCAACTAAGCCTTTCTAAAATTCTTATGCCCCCCATGTAACTCATACATAATTTTTAATATTCAAAAATACGGTTGTTCACTGAAGAAGCTTTAATGATAGGTTTTAGGAAGAAATCACTAGGAAATTGGTGAGGAAACATAGCAAGTAAATTTTCAAAACATATATGGAGAACTGACATTCAAGTATGAAATAATTTTAATGAAATATTTTTCTATATTATTTTAATTATTAATAATAATTTATTGTTTAACGTTATTGAGATATTTGTGTTTTTAAGTTCTAGATAGCTCATTTTCTAATTGGCCCCCCCCCCCCCATGGGGCGTGGGCCCCACGTTTGGAAACACCGACGTAAGGCAAAAAAGACGGTGGAGGCTTTGAAGACTTGTCGTTTTGTCACTTGTCGTTTTGTCACCTTGTCGTTTTGTCACCTTGTCGTTTTGTCACCTTGTCGTTTTGTCGCCTTGTCGTTTTGTCACCTTGTCATTTTGTCACCTTGTCGTTTTGTCACTTGTTGTTTTGTCACTTGTCGTTTTGTCCCTTGTCATTTTTTCACTTGTCGTTTTGTCATGGAACCATTTGTTGGATGTAGTCTGGACCAGCATTATCCAAATGGTAATCCGTAGAAAGGCTCCGGTCTGTGAGCCTTGACTTGCCGGTCTGAAAGCCTTGACTTGCCAGTCTGTGAGCCTTGACTTGCCGGTCTGTGAGCCTTGACTTGCCAGTCTGTGAGCCTTGACTTGCCAGTCTGTGAGCCTTGACTTGCCGGTCTGTGAGCCTTGACTTGCCGGTCTGAGAGCCTTGACTTGCCTGTCTGTGAGCCTTGACTTGCCAGTCTGTGAGCCTTGACTTGCCGGTCTGTGAGCCTTGACTTGCCGGTCTGTGAGCCTTGACTTGCCTGTCGGTACAACATGAATACTTATTGTCTAATAAAAAGAAAAAACCATAAACAAATCTGGCACCGGCCCCTGGTGCAATTTTGAAACTTGTCCGCCGGTCCCCTAAACCTGAAAGTTTGACAAACAGTCTAGATAAGCCCTAGATAAATTGATTGGATGTAGAATTTTCTATTAAGGATTGCAAAACTATTTTTCTTTGATCACACAGGTTTTTATTAACTTTGCAAAGAAGCAAACAGATCTTCTGGATGAAGAGCTTGAAGATCAGCCAAAAGATCCTGACATTGATGATCTGAATGACAATTATGGAGATGATATCAATAGTTTCTATCATTCAGGTAATTGTCCCATCCCTGGGTTTACAGTATCATATGTGTGTAAGATGTAATTTCATCTTGCTTACACTTTTAATTTTTACTAGATTTTATATGTTATGAATAATGAGTGTTGATAAATAATTATATCAGTACTCTGGCACCGGATGTGTCTCATGATGCTATAACTCAGGGGTCACCAAACTTTTTTCACCGCGGGCTGGTAGAGGACAAAATGACAAGCGCTGGCCGTATAATCATTCTGCATAATACTTGCAAGCGAGAACGAAAGCTCGGGGAGGGGGGGGGGTTAAAAAGTCAAAACTCTAAGTTTAGTATTCCATGTTAATCATGGGTGAGTGGGGTGCAATGTACAAAAAAAAAAAAAAGAAAAGACAACCAATATATTGATTTACTAAAAAAGTTATCAGAGAAGGCGATGTTAGCAAAAAGATACCGGTAGTTAAATCAGACCTAGTGCGCACATATGTGAATCTCAGAAACTAAGCAGCACTAAAGGTTAGTGAGGTTTGTGAAACTGACGTTTGGCTGTGAAGAAATCACTGCTTGGTTTGGAATCGCTGCAGCCAGTCAAGAGAATTGTCTTTCAAATGTTTGTCAGTCACTCTCTTTCGATGTGTTGACTTCACATTCTTCATTTTTGAAAAGGTTTGCTCACAGACATAAGTTACACCAAATATTACGTTGGCCTTGAGAGGGGAAGGCAGTGGTGTTGATTAGGGAGATTTTGTGTATGTGTGAAACGGGTAGGGGGGGTGGTCTAAATATTTAAGTCTATAAAATTAACACCACAACATTTTCTTAATGATAACGATGATGGTAATATTCTTGCTTTTTGTTTTCATAATTAACTTGCTAGACTTGGCAACTGCAAAGTCACCTTAGTGATAACTTTAGTCAATCCTCGCTTTTGTTTTCTTCGTATGACGTAATTTTGTGACATAATTATTTCTTTCTGCAAACAGCGGCGAGTATGATTTTTAATGCCCCCATAAGTTTCCAACACTCCGCTTCCTTTCACCCATATACAGTTTGTGGTACCGTAGTTATCAGGCTATAATATATTCGCGAGAATAGGCTTAATGGATACCGGTATTGATTCTTATTTTTTTTTACCAGCTTCTCCTAAAAAATAAATCTCAATTTACCTTGAAGGTTTTTAAAATGATGTCATCATTTGTGTATTATTATTGAAATACATCTTGTTTTATGCTGATCTGAGCTCGAGTTTGAACCACGTTAAATTTCCCCAGTAACTTTATTTTTACCACTGATAGACTGGGATAATGTGATCTGTGCATCCACTCAATATAAATTAATATCTATAGCAAATACACGTCTGCAAAACAAAGTGACCATAGACTGCAATATACTGGTCGGTCTTCTACTTTAAGAAGTTACCTTTTTTTACGCGAACTTAATTCGATCACGCTAGGCACTACAATGCCAGTAGTTATTGTATTCATTATATATCATGTATGTTTATTTATTTACTATTAAAATCCTGTATTGTACGATTTTGAGACGATATTGTACGATTTTATGAGTCGAGGGTAAGCAGGTCTGCAATAAACAAGAAAATCTATATACAGTAATTTAAAATTGAAAAATTTAAGTAACATAGAAATCAGAAAGTCTCCGCACGTGTGAAGATTTCCCTGTATTCTAAACATAATATTTAAATTTCAATTGAATCGAAATGTCTCGAGTTGCATATGTTTTAACAAGCAAATTCAAGTACCTTTGGCGGGCCAGCTGAACTGACGTCGCGGGCAGGATCCACGGGCCGTAGTTTGGTGACCCCTGCTAGAACTTATTGTATCAATACCCTGGCAGTGGAGGTGTCTCCTAATGCTAGAACTTATTGTATCAATACAATGGCAGTGGATGTGTCTCCTAATGTTAGAACTTATTGTATCAATTCCCTGGCATGGTGTCACACCACATTAACAAATATATATTATAAAGATTATAAAGAAATTCTTCATACAGCAATGATTAAAGATGGTTTCTCTGATGCCTTCCATTGTTGATACAAACTTTGTGGTATAGAATCACCTTTAGACAAGGTATCAAGATACAAACTTTGTGGTAGAGAATCACCTTTAGACAAGGTATCAAGATACAAACTTTGTTGTATAGAATCACCTTTAGTCAAACTTCTTGTTGACATTGGCTATAAAACAAGATTGTCTACTTTTGTAAATGTTAAAGGTTCCCTTTTTTATATGGTGTTGACCCTTTATGATGTTGTGTTGAGAACGTATGGGGTCGTTGGCAAATTACGTAAGGCAAAAAATAAACCTTTTCAGACCCCCCTCCCTCTTTCACAAAGTGCCACAAATTCTTTACACCCCCTTCCCCCCCACCTCCACCCTTAGTGTCACATCACACCTAAAAAAAAAACCAATCTAAAATTTTATTTTATTCTTAACATTTTCCCATAATGGATTAAGATGTAGTATTATTAGAAAACTGTGACGCAAAACAACTAAGTCCCCCCCACGAGCCGAATTTAAAATGGCCACAACAGTTTTTGCGCAACTTTTCGATATGCGCAAAAGGTGTGCGCGACTGAGGTTCATGTTGCCTATAATACCTGAGGCAATTTGGACCTCAAATTAATGTTTTTAAAATTAATTGAATAAAGATTTTTAAAAATTAGAAAATTGTATATAAAAAAAAAAAAAATAAATGGGATGTCACAAATTTTTTTGACCCCCCCCCCATTCCTCGGTTACAAATTTTCAAACACCCCCCCCCCCCCCCGAGCGTGACGTAATCTGCGAACAACCCCTATCTTCAATGTAGATTCAATGACCACCATTAAAGAGAAGCTTACTCTGTCACTGTTTTCTCCCTACTATCTAGACCATACTTTGGATCCACTTGTGTAACATTTGAACCTAAGAACGTAACCAATGGAAAGGTTTGAACATTTCTGCTCTTTTACTTCTAATTGACTTTAGTTATGCCTCACCTGGTCAGCATGATAGCTGTCATTGTGCTTGATCAGACTAATCATGTTAGTGCATGTGAATTTTTTTACCAATTATCGTTAGAGAACTATTGTAGGAAGCTGATTTTGTCATTCCGGTTAAGATAGCAAATTAATGCACTTAGTTGGCATGGTAACTATTTCTTTGCCTTAGACGACATTTGATAATGTGGCACCTTTGTATTGTTTTATAAGTGACTCATAAACTCTATAGTCACATGCTGCTCTATAAGTATAGCACAAAATCAATGTAAAATACTGTAGCACAATTTAACTTTCACTTTATTAATAGGCAAAAGATCTATGAAAGGGAAAACCTTTTTAGACTCAGTTTAAATTAATTTTTTGAATTCTATTATTTTTTTCTATTTGGATTGATGACCTATTATTTATTGTTCATTTATTAATTTGTTTGTACAACCTTAAGTACAATGAAATCTTCTATAAGACTTACCAACATTTTTTAAATCACGGCACCATTCTGCATCTGGGTTTTCAAAAGGCGCCCTATGTTATCTTTAAAAAAAAAAACTTACCGTAATTATTATAGAGCGCAATCTAGTTACCATGTATTTTTTAAAAGTTTTTGCTAACAGTTACAACTAAGTGAGTGGCTGGTTTGCGCCAAGTTGGCTAGTTGTTGTGAAATATTACATTTACATTATGAAAATTTTGTAACAGTTCGCGGTGCTCCTGTGAGGAAGCCGTGGCTCCTTAGAGGAAGCCGTGGCTCCTTAGAGGAAGCCGTGGCTCCTTAGAGGAAGCCGTGGCTCCTTAGAGGAAGCCGTGGCTCCTTAGAGGAAGCCGTGGCTCCTTAGAGGAAGCCGTGGCTCCTTAGAGGAAGCCGTGGCTCCTTAGAGGAAGCCGTGGCTCCTTAGAGGAAGCCGTGGCTCCTCAGGATGCCACATTGAACAGTTTAGGAGCCTCTACTTTTAGGGATAACTTTAATTGTGACAACTCTATGTCTTCAGTAAATAAAACTCATAAAGTAAACAACAGAAGTTTTTAAAAAAATAGGTTGATAAATCATGTGATAATTTGTTTCTAGAAAACTCTGGTGCTTTTTTGTGAAACACCAGTGACTTAGTGCTTTTTGTGTCCATTACCTTTATAATAGCATGTATGTGTAACTGTATGTGTCTACACTGTTGTATGTAGTCAACAAGGGCTATACTTTGAGGTTTTTCTAGCTAGATAGTTTCGGATATAGAAAAGATTATTTATAGTAGATAGTAGCAGTTGGCACTTTTACAATAATTAATAATACTCACTTGAAATAATATTTCTGGAATTGATGACATTTTAGCCTTCGCACTGAGGGAACCCATTCAAAGGGGGAAATAATTTATAGACTTGTATCTAGGATTAATCACATTGAATTATTTTCTATTGCTGAAGTAAACAGATCTTCTGCAGTGGCCTCCTATTATACTGTTGTTTGTTGTCATGATTTCAGTTGTTTTCAATAGGGAACAACTGGAAATCGCCTCATACATTGGCCCCGGCCAAATACATTATTTTCCAGTATTTGCCTCAGCAAAAAATAATATTTCCATGTGGATCTGGATATTTCTTCTACCCATGTGAATCTGGATATTTCTTCTACCCATGTGGATCTGGATATTTCTTGAACAAATAACATTTTAAAGATATTCAATAAACTTGCGCACTAAGATGGGTGGCTGGATGGCTTTGTGTTCTGAATTATATAAACTTCAACCCACCTGTTGATTGGAGCTCAACATACCTGTTGATTGTAGCTCAACCTACTTGTTGATTAGACCCACCTGTTGATTGGAGCTCAACCCACCTGTTGATTTGAGCTCAATCCACCTGTTGATTCGAGCTCAACCCACCTGTTGATAGGAGCTCAACCTACTTGTTGATTGGAGTGTAACCTACCTGTTCAATGGAGTTAAACCGATTTGTTGATTGGTGTTTAAACCCTCCTTTTGATTGGAGCTCAACCCCTAGGATAACCCAGAAGAAAACTAATACATTAGTAGCAGCCTGTAGTAACCTTAACTCTAACTTAAAAGATTATAACATAGCCATGACAAAAGTTCATGAATGATCTCCCCCTTGTAGCACAAGCATTCTAACATCTTTAACATCCTTCCCAAATGAGCGAAACAAAGTATGGGAAAACCTACTCTCATCATCAGTAATTTTATCAAAGATGGACTCATATGATGACTTTGATTGCAAATATAGATAATTCATTGTATAAAAATGCTAGCTGTAGTAATATGGACTCCTGGATTGAAATGAACAAATTGAACTCAATTTATTGTTGGCCTTGACATAGATATTGAGTTTACTGTCTTGTCAACTTATTTTTCACCATAGGGGTAGGGGGTGGGAAACTTAACTGCTTAAGTTTTTTAACTTTTAAAATGATACTATGACTATTGCTAGTGTAGTTACTACAACTTTCTTTTAGCCCACTGCTACTTCTAGCTACCGGTACTAAGCTTAGTTACTCCAAGTTTCTTTTAGCCCGCTGCTACTTCTAGGTACCGTACTAAGCTTAGTTAAGTCCAAGTTTCTTTTAGCCCGCTTCCACTTCTAGGTACCGGAACTAACAATACTAACATATCTGAATTCTGGTAATTTTTAGATAAATTAGTTTTATATTATTTGTACCGGTACTTGATGGATATTTTAATGTTCTAAATGAAGTTGAACACTGTAAAAGAGTCGATGGAACGCTTGTTACCTATGTCTCTCCCTGACTTCAGAGGTTCATGCTATAGATCAAGATAAAAAAAGTTGAGTAATATTAAATTACGATGTTAAATTAAAATGTAAAAAATGCATTACACCATAAATCAATTAACATAAGTAACAAGTATAAATAATTTACTAGTGAAATAGATTGGATGCTGACAATTCAATACTTTAATAGTTCTCTTGTCCATGCTATTTTAGCATGCTCACAGCGCTTGGATGTCCTAAAATCTTTTTTAAAAAAAAACCGTCTTTAAATGTTTCTTAAATGACTTTTAAAAAAATCATTTTTAATGTCCCTCAAAGATTGAGGCAAACTGTTTCCTAATTTAGGTGCAATAGCTTCAAAAGAGCCCAACCCGTATGACTTCTTTCCGTGTCCATCCACACTGGGAACTCTCAGTAAGGACTGTGTTGAAGAGCGCAGGTTCTTTAAGGATGTTCAGAAATCAGTTTTTGAAGATATTTTTGGATGGGTCAAAGTCCTTACGTTAATATCTTATACAACAGCAAAATTATTGCAGGAAAAAAGACAAGAATACTGTGTATATGGAACAACTAGTGCTCGGATTCTTACCCATAGTTGGCGAATAGCAGTCCCAAAAAACTCGGACTCAGTATCCGCTGAAAATGTCTACCCTTTGGTTCCCTCTTTTTTAAGCTTTTATGTTTGTTCTTATAACTAAATGCTCGATCTCTCTCTCAATCTGACATTCCAGCATGATCTCTCTCTGACATTCCAGCATGATCCCTCTCTGACATTCCAGCATGATCTCTCTCTGACATTCCAGCATGCTCTCTCTCTGTTTAATATATATTTTTTTCAGTCTCTTTAATTTATTTATGATCTAACATTTTTTATCCAAATTATTTCTGTGAAGTTCTCTTGGCCTGAGGTCAGCACTCTTGGGCAGGGGTCAGTACTCTTGGGCAGGGGTCAGCACTCTTGGCCCAGGGTCAGCACTCATGGGTAGGGGTCAGCACTCTTGGCCAGGTGTCAGCACTCTTGGGAAGGGGTCAGTACTCTTGGGCAGGGGTCAGCACTCTTGTGCAGGGGTCAGCACTCTTGGCCCAGGGTCAGCACTCATGGGCAGGGGGTTGCAGCTCTTTTTGAGTGAAGAGATATTTTTATAAATTACATCTGTTTAGAAAATATTCTTGGAGCTATATCAGAGACAGATTGTCGTTTTTAAATACCGGTATTAATAAAGAGAAAAAAAATAAAGTCATTTATTGATTTAAAGAGTAGGAGGTTGCCAATCACTGCTCTAGCCAGGGATCATGTTAGGTCATTGATTTGTATAGATAGCATGACATAACACTGAATTGAATTTAATCTTTGTTGCAGAAACGGCTTCTTCTGGTCTCCCATCTGAATTCGACGAGGAGAGCGTGACAGGAAGTACAGTTGAACTGGTGCGATCAGGAAGCAACAGGAGTGCGGGCAGTTACAATGTCAACGGTGCTGGCCGTGGGGCATCCAACGGTGCTGGCCGTGGGGCATTCAACGGAATCTCAGATGTATCAATCATTTAATATTTTGTTCCCAGCTTCTTTTGTTGTATATGCTGACCTCACAGTCTTTCATGGATTGCTTGATCCTGCTGTGTTTTCTCATGCTGTGTTTTCTTATGCTATGTTTTCTCATGCTTGTTTAGTCATACTTATTTTGATATAGAATTCCAGATGAATCTCAAAGATCCCATTCTTACACAGATCTAATGCTTTTATCTTTGTGATATAAAACTTGAAAGTTACATGAAAAGTCAGAGCATGATCAATACTGGTAATGGTCTTGTGTCTGGGGAATATTTTTTATATTTTTAAATATATAATTAATTTTATACAGAACAAACACAATTTGTATTTTCAATGATATAGGTCAAAACTATAAAGTTATGCTCATGTTGTATGTAAATAGATTTGTTAAAGCAGACAAATAATTGCAGTGCTTGAACACACCGGACGGACGATTTGTGTGATTCACAAGATCACACAATCATTGTTATACTATTCAACAATGTAAATAGTTTTTACTACCGGGTAGTTTGGAATATTTAGTATTCATTACACATGCTGTCTATGAACTTAAACTGTAACTAACAAAATATTTAAAAATTAAGTTGTTCTTGAAACACTGATAATAAGAAAAGTTAAGAAAAATAATTTTTCTTTGTTAAAAAATATCCATTCAATAGCGGTGTTAATATTATTTTTAGATAGAGCATTGCCTTCCAATATGTTTTTTTAAATATGTAGCTTTAGTATTCATTTCACTCTATACGATACTGCAGTTGTATTCATGTGATGCTCTACTGTCATGTGGAGTACTTCTGCACAAGACAAATGTTAAGTCTAAAAATCCATCATAAGTATAGATTTTATATACTGAAATTCAGCAGTTAACACCGGTAGCTGAATTATTTGATATTATCCAAGTATTCTATTTATCAATGGATTAATAATCAAGGGGTATATTCTTATTGATCAACCTGGCCAGAGCTGGATAAGAATGTTTCAAATCATACTTAATTTTGGTAAAAATAATTAACAGAGTGATCCACGGGTCATCCCATAGTTTCTGCTTTGAAATGTTAAGTAATTGTTGTAAGCCTAGTTAGAGCTCAACTGCATTTTACAGTGAACAAGTTTAGAAGTGTGCAGCAAACTTAGAGCTTAGAGATTTAAGGTTTTTTTTCAATGCACTTGAAATATTGATTTAAAAACGTGATTACATCAATCAGTTTCATTTCCATATGGCTCCATATGGCTTCTGTTTTAAAAGCATTGTCAAGATGTTGTCAAATATTATGTACATTTCCGGTGATGAATTAATGAACTATGATACTTTTTTGTTACCATATTTAAGTTATTTTAAGTACAGTATAAATTACACAAATATTGTCATGAAATTAATGTGGTGTTACCAATGGGGGGAATAAGTCAACTGAATCACATTATAATTACAACTTTGTTAGCAGAGCCATTGTGTGAGTCTTGAAATCTATGCAGTTTCATGGGTGGGGATCAGGGGCGTAGCGTAGGGGGGCAGAGGGTACAGATGTACCCGGGTGGCAGCTAGTTAGGGGCGCCAAAATGTGCTTTGCTATTATTTTATTGATGAAAATAATGGGTTTGAGAGTTGAAAAAAGAAAAAGAGGGCGCTTAAAAATGAATCTTGTCCCCGGGCGCCAAACACTTTAGCTACGCCTCTGGTGGGGATGTGAAAAAAATTAAACTTTCAACTTGAACGCAATGGGCAAAAACAGAAAAGGGGCCAGAGACCTTAAAAGTCACGCGACGTCTCTGTAAGGCCAAAATAGACTTTTTAAAAATAAATGAGTAAATATTTATGTTTACAATTGAGCCAAATATGAACAAATTTTCATTGTGATATTTATATTTAGAATGCTTGCTGTGACAGTGAGGGCAGTTGACTTTGTTGCTCTGTTAGAATGCTTGCTGTGACAGTGAGGGCAGTTGACTTTGTTGCTCTGTTGAATTTAAAGCTTGTCAAACTTGTAATGAGTAATATTACAAAAAACCAATTTGGCACCAATGTTTTCAAGCCAATTTTATGCTATGAATAATAACTAAACTTTTATACAAATGACAATAAACTGTAAACTAGATCAACTATTCAAATGCAATTGAAACATTTCCTTGTTATGACAGTATGACATAAAAATTAACCCTGTTAACATTTTGGGTCTAATATAAATAACATGAATGAACAATATTTAAGTTCATTTCTTTTCTGTTGAAAGTGAAGTTATGATATAAGCTAAGTTGAAAGGCCAGGCTATTAAATTGTCATAATTGTGTGCAAATTGTTGTCTTAGCTATGTTACAACGCCAGGCTGTTAAATTGTAAAATTGTGTGCAAATTGTTGTCAACCCACACTGCAATCATTTGTTGGCTCATTAGCCTTTGTTCTGTCACCTTTAAATGGGTCAACTAGTCATGACTTACCAGTTAGCTGGAATGATATACTATTCAATTCTACACTATAACATGATTTCAAGTTGAAATTGTTAGGGATCCTCTGAAATTTTTAACATTAGATGGTAAGGGAATCTCTGAGATTGAGGTCAGATGCGACTATACTAGATTGATAGGTTAAGGTCAGATGTGATTATATTAGATTGATAGGTTAAGGTCAGATGTGATTACATTAGATTGATGAGTCAAGGTCAGATATGGCTATGCTAAGACTGAGAGGATTATAGTAGCCATCATCCATATTTGATTACCATTTCCTGCAACGGGGAGGGCAGCATTCAACACTTGATGTGTCAGAATATAAACTATAGAGCAATAAAACTATTGAACTAAATAACTACAGAATTTATCACCTCATCAATCCTCAACCTTCCCTGCATATGGCTTTAAACATCTGCGATGATTCCTGTGAAGTAAAACTAAATATAGTTTCTATTGGCTTGAACGCACTGCCTCATATATTTTCTTCCATTGGCTTGCAGTCCCTCATATACTATCTTCTATTTTCCAAGGTGCTCTGCAAATATCTAATTAAACTATGTGAAAAGAAAATACTCAAAAACTAGACCTTCTCTAAAACATATTCTGCCTTAGTCAGGATGTAGATTTCTCATAAATTGGGCTGTGGTGCTTGTATAATTCAATATTTAGCTAACGTATCTGGCACATCTATGGCACGCTTTAAATTATGCATTTTTTTACTTGTAAAATTTAATCCAAGATTTCATTGAAGCTGAAAACAGTCTTTGAGCTCCATCTGTGAAAAATTTCTCTTTTGAAGATAGTCACGTAACAAGTGGACACTAGTGTTCCTGGCATAAATTCTTTCAAAAGTTTATGTTCTAAGATCTTTAAAATTAAAAATGGTTTATATCAAAACCATAAAAATTCTTCAATTATCTACGTAAAGTTAAAAAAAACTAAAGCTTAAATAAAATGAAGCATCTTTCCTGCACTCACATTTTTGTATATAATTTTAACTTTTCTAATAATTTTTTGTTGTGTGCTCTTTTTTTAAATAAATTTTTTTTGAAAATTTCCCATTTAATGTCACAAAATATGTACCGTATTCAGAACTTTTATTTTTTAAAATCCGTTATTTGATAAATGAGTTTACTTATACGTATTTATATTTCAGGGAGTTTTGTTTTCTGAGGACTTCACATCAATAAGGTTATAGCGTGAATGAAACTGCAAACAATGAAAAATGAAAGTACCCGGTACCTTTTGACTTGATATATTTGTCCATTAAAAATAAGAATAGAATCTATAGACTGCCTTCATTTCTGACCCTCGCTCATGGATGAATGTTGAAAACGTGCTGGGTAGCCGAGCGGTCTAAACCAAAGAGCTGGTGGTCTGGAGTTCAATCCCAACCAAAGCCAACATCCCAAGCAACTCATCTAAGAGAAGGCAAACTCTGAATTCAAACCGGTTATCAGAATGATCAATAAATTGATCGTGGGCCCTCAAACTCAAATATAAGAAGAAGAATAATTAAGAATAGAATCTATAGACTCATACATGCCAACCTGTTGGGAAATAAACTTTTTTAGTAAAGTCCCCATAACAACATGAAAAAACATACCAAAAAAAGGAACATTCCAAAAAGATTAATGTAAAACGTTTTCATTAGTTATATCTCAATGTTTTGGATGCATGCGAATTTTGCCTTCTTGTTAAGACTAATTTTCAACAATAATCCACCCTTCGCTGCACTCACATTTTTTTTTACCTCAGGTCAGAATCAATTTAAAAATAAATAAATTGACAGATGATGAATTTCATAGCAAAATAAGATGAAATTATTTATATTCTTCAGTTAATTATAATAGCTAACGTAATATTATAGGTTCATTCAGGTTTGTGCTTTAAATAAATGAAGAGAACTACAATTAGTCCATCTTGACACAGTTATTAAGTTGACCCTCTAAATTATAATAGTATTTTTCTCCATACTGGGATTAAAGTCATGTGGATAGATTTAAAGTTCAAAAAACCTTACAGGTTGACAGGTATGAGACTGCCTGTATTTCTGAATGACAGCAATGGATTGTGTCCACACCATATGTGATATATTAAACAATATGTTTTTTAATAATTGTATTGTAGACCAGATCACTGTGTTACACTACACTACACATGTTTTCTCTGGTTATTGTACTTGTGTCTTGGACAAGCCACGATCAACATTCAATCTTTTAATGAGAAGGAAATAAATAAAACCAATAAAGCTTGGTCTTCTGAATAGCTGAAGTTTGGAATTATTTAGAAGTGGCGTGGACCTTTGTTTGCTTTATTTAAATTGATAATAAGATGGAGAGACTGCAATCGGGATAGGTAGCAGGAAATAAGTGAAAAAAGGAATGGGAAAACTTGAAAAAAAAGGACACAACAAAACAACTCTAATCAGTGTAAAAGTAAAACAGTGTTGTTTTGTTGCATACTTTGTTTTCAGGCTTTCCCATAGGGTACCGTTTTTTCTTTCAGTCATTTCCTTTATTTTATCTTTGGAGAGATTCTCCTCAGCTCTTTGATATTCTATTTGTTCACAAATTATCAACCAGTGACTTCCATTTGAGTATTTTGACAATGTGAGAAGACTGTCTCACAATTACAATTGTCTGGTCTCAGTGTCATTTTTTCGGGTCATGTAGGAACTAAAACATTTTTTGTTGTCTACCATTACCATCCAATTAAAAAAACAAACAACAACCCATTATATTTGTGGCTCATGGGATTACAGCTGTGGTCTGTTAACCATGGGATTACAGCTGTGGTCTGTTAACCATGGGATTACAGCTGTGGTCTGTTAACTTCTGAATTATTCTAAGTTGGCATCACAAGCAATTCAAGATTTGTTAACCCTATAAAATCCTAGTTGCTGTAGTTAGGATATAATTAGATTTAAAATTAATGTGTAAATATATTACATGAATAACTTGTGTAAATTTGTTTCCACTATTCAACATGACATGTGATTACACTCTATTTATGTTGATTTGAAGCAACATCATTATTTAGCTAAATGTTGTATTGATAAAACTATTTTTACTCCATGTCACATGACAAGATGCTTACAGAACAAATCTAATAAAGTAAATGTAAAAAAAATAATTTTCTTTGTTAAGTGCAACATTTTCGTTATTATATTCCCTTAGTGTTCTTTTTATTTATTTAATTAATTTCTATTTTGTTACAACATACTGATTAGGACTGCACCCTAGTGCACCCCTTGTTCAAACACTTACATTGCAGGATAAATTTGCATTCTATACTTGGAAAAATATTATTGTTTACTAGGCCGATCCGCATGCGAAGATGACCAAGGCTACATTCCATTGTTAGGTGAGTAAGCAGGCGGTGTGCCCACAGACGTATTACAGCAGTGGAGGCTCTGGGCACAGCAATGGAGGCTCTGGGCACAGCAATGGAGGCTCTGGGCACAGCAATGCACTGAGGCCCTTAACCTGTACTCAGGGCAGTGCAAAGAAGGGGGCGAGAATGCCAATCACCCCTGGTGCCAATATCAGGGGCAGCAAAATTTCTTTGCTTTTACCCCAGCTTAGTTTCATCCCTAGAATCTTTATAGTCCAACTACACATACTAAACTTAAGCAAAATCATAATTTTGTCATTTCAAAAAAAAATCATTGTAATTACGTACATCCAGCATTGTTTTTTTTTAGATTAAAATGTGTCGGTACTGTCACATTAATTGGGGAGGGAGAAGAGATCGAGGGCACCGAATGAAACTAGGGGTAATGTTTGGAAATTAAAAAAAATGAAAATTCCATTCAAAACAGTTGTTATTTTAAAAAATGGCATTATATAATAATAGTAATTATTATTTTGGATTTAATTTAAAACTTAAAGAGGTTTTCTCAAAGGTAAAATTTTTGAAAAAAAAAAAAAAGAGAAAAACACTGTATATATATATATATATAAGAATGAGCTATGCTGACATAACGCCAAAGAACCGAAAATATTTTGATACGTTCGGACTCTTAAAAACAATCATAGTTATTTTCTATTATTTTAAAAAAATCGAATAAATTTACATGCGCAAAAAAATAATATTATATTTCCGCTTTTATTTTAGCAAAAGTTTAAGTATTATTATTATAAATTACAAATATATTTAAAGTAACAACTAAGGAACTATTTTAAGCATTTTATCCGAATGTAAAAGTTTTTATTAAAAAATTATTAATCAAATACTTTATATATATTATATTAATTAAAATATTTTTGATATAGTTCAATGCGAAGTATCAAACACAGACAACCTGAGTAAAAATTCATTTTTTTCATTCAATAAGGCAAAGAATGGTATGGTGTTAATTATTAAACTATTATTATTGGTAATGTTAAAAAAATATAATTAACTAATGATAAAAGTGTTGGACTGCCATAAGGTGATAACGCTTTCAAGCAGAGTCACGAGACACAACGAATTTATATAAATGAAATAATATAAGTTGAGCTTTAATTATGTTTACCCAAAATACAAATTGTGAGTGCCTTCATCAGTATAACGAAGAGCATTCATTTAATTTAAGTATAAATTAAATTTACATAATATACATATGAATGAATATACATGTACTTATATATATATATATATATATATATTATATATATATAAAGACCACACAAAAAGTGTCACCCCCTCCGCACCCACCCTTCTACACTACTTGGCCCAAACACTTACCCTTCTCATACACAACTGGACCCAAATCCATGATGTGGGAATAAAACAACCTGCCAAATAAATACAGGGGCGCAGAATCGAAAAGTGGCAGGGGGCAGGGGTCTCCAAGAGTAACGGAACTGCTCTGATCCCATTCATATAGAAATTGAAGAAAAAAGTTAAATCTAAAATAGCAATAAAATATCTTCAGACATTTCAACGGAATAGTTTTTTTTTCTCTTTCTCGCTCCTTATCTGGTAAAGTTTGGAATTATTTACATTTAAAAAAAAAAAAAAGAAAAGGTAAAGGGCACAACAGCTTATGTAAGGTTCTGGTCTGCATCACCAAGGGCATAATAAACCACGCGGGGCTATGGGCAACAAGGAAACCTTAGCCCAAGTAGGGCTCTTGTGACAACAGCCCATGTAAGGCTCTGGACACAAAAGTCTATTTAGGGCTCTATGCTGAATGGCCCTTCCAGGGCTGTAATAGTAAAGTATGATGCCAACTCGTCGTGTTTTGTGTAGCAACTGATATTTATTTATCATTCTCCATTCACACCTTTAAGTTTAAGTTTAAACATTCATGAAAACAAATCACCACGTCCAGTCATAACACATGATAACAACACATGGCAATCAGATCACAAAGGTTCACTCAATGCACACAACAATCATCAGTCATACATACTATCACAAGGGCTCTTGGCACACCAGCACAAACAGCACATGACGGGCTGCAAATTAATTAAATTTTTATTTCCTCAAATTTAATTTTTTTTTATATTTTATAAAAACTTAATAGTAAAGTTAAATTCAATATTATTAATATTACTAGCTTTGATATAATTTTTCTTCGTATAGAGGACCTACTGGTTTTCAGTCATTTGTTGCGTATTGTTAAATCCAAAAACAGATTAAATTTACAAAACCTTATAACAGTAGTTAACATAGTGTAAAGCTTGGACTATAGATAATTATCTACAAGTCTATAGGCTTTGGTGTCCTCGTGCCCTCATCAGAGTTCCCCGCCCCCTCCCCGTTCTTTCGCTTCTTTGCCGTTACTTAAAACATGTACTAGATTTATTTGTACCATCTTCATGTGTTGGATTTTCTTGTCACAACTCCGTTTGCCAGAGATAGCCACGAACTAACTCCATGTTCTAGTTTGCCTTGTACCAACTCCATATCCTTCATGTTAAATTAGTGTCTGGTCGAAATGTGACTTTTGCAAGCAGAAATGAAAGACTGCTTCAACCTCAGTACACCATGATTTACGTGACGAGGACTCGGTTCACGTCAGGTGAGCAGGTCATTGACCCCAGGTCGCAGGGACTGGGTTTAAGACCAGGCTGGGAGTCAAGCAACCGTCACGCGATGCACTGACATTACTCATCCCGTTACATGTTTCAAGCTGAGTTACACGTGTAAGGAAGATAACTGAACTTACCTGAGTTTTCTCTCAGAGTTCATGTCCTGTTAAAAACGATTAAAGCAAAGGTTAACACAGAAACAACGGAATAAAACAAAAACACAAGCAGCTGCGTTGGTGCATATAGTGTAAGTAAACCTTTGGGATTTTCTTGACGTAGGCGTAAGGAAATAAGCATATGGGGGATAATGTTGATGTAAGTATAGAAGAGTGTGAAATTGAGAACACAACAAAAAAAAAAACAAAGAATTGAATATTGGAACAACAGAACGAGTCTTTGGAAAGAAGTAAAACAACTTCATTCGTTTCAGTACAGCACGGCCATATATGGAATTATATTTATTTTTTGGGGGGCGGGGGGAAGGGAGGAAGAGGCATTCGCCCCTCTGAAGTGTGATTGAATCAAAATTTGAATTAAGCAACCAATTATGCTATACGAAAAGATTTCCGCTACTTGCTGCGATGCAGAGTTTGAACATCATTTGTGTATCTTTTTGTTACATGCAAAATGTATCTTAAAAACAGAGGTTCTCAAACTTTTACGATTTATCACCTATGTGCACCCATGTTTTTCCAAGGCACCTATGGTGCACCTATATGATTTCCCAAAGCACCTATGTGCACTCATGTTTTCCCAGGGCACCTATTGTTCACCCATGTTTTTCCCAAGGCACCTATGTGCACCCATTTTTTCCCAAGGTACCTATGTGCACCCATGATTTCCCAACGCACCTTTGTGCGCCCATGATTTCCCAAGACAAATGTGCACCCATTTATTCTCTTAATTCTGGCGAGTTCACTACAAAATAGTGAAACTTTAATTACATTTTTCCACTTGACTCTGAGGAAACCGAGGGACTTTGGCCAGTGTTTCGCACTTTGTCCGTGGGCAAGCACTTCGTCCGTGAGCGGAAACTTTAACGTGGGTGGGCACTTTGACGTGGGCGGGCACTTTGTCTAGTTTTGTGCAGTTTGTCGTGGGTGGGCACTTTGACGCGGATGGGCACTTTGTCCGTGGGTGGGCACTTTGTCTATTGTTGGAAACTTTGACCATTATTAGTAGCTTTGGTGCATTGTTGGGCATTTGTCAATAGTTGGGCATTTGTCAATAGTTGGGCAATTGTCAATAGCTGGGTAGGTTTTTCCCATTGTATTGTATGGTATTTTGTATAATGTTAGGAACTTTGTCCTGTGTTGAGCATTGTGTCCTGTGTTTAACATTTTGCCCCTTTGTTGGTATTTTCTTTAGTCTTACCAGTGAATGAGTGGAAATGCGCGGCTGATATATAAGGTGGTAGTTGTTCATCAGACCTGTCTTCTAAAGACCGACAATAGTTCGGCGCCGAAAGTTGCCACTTGATCACTTTCGGCGTAGTTTCGGCCGAAAGCGATTGAGGCTTTCGGTCGTCTACCAAAAGTGAGACTGTCACTCTGTCTTTCTGTCGGCCGGCAATCCGATAGTCAATATTGCCTCACGTCTTGTTGTCCTCGCATGCTACATGACTAATCCTCTGCGAACACTGCTCACAGCTGTATGACGACCTACTTGTCCAATATTTCCGCACACAAAATTTCAATTAGGTTTAGGCAAAGGTAAACAGTTTTGTGGAAAAATAACCACGGGAATGATACGATTTGTATGATTATTTTTGTTTTTAATTGTTTCAAAAATTAAAATTTAGTAAAGCTAGTTCTTTTTCAATCCATTCATTTGTGACAATCATTTTGATTTATCATGTTATGCTCATAAATCTTATCAAAGACGAATAATATTGTGAACAAAATCCCCAGGGAATGGTAACACTTTCCTTATTATTTTTGTTATAATTTTTAAAAATATAAAAATTAGGAAACCGTAGTCTTATTCAATTCATTCGTTCATTGAATTTTCATCATCATGCTGATTAAACATTGTTATAGAAAATAACACACGCGTGTTTGTAATCACTGGTTCGCATAATAATTATGTAGTGGGCCTACTGGTGATTGTATGATCGTACTAAGCGTAGCTCAACATTTGCTCAACTTTGGTCAAATCTGGGTCAAATATTAAATAAGCCGATAACTATTAATTGTGAATGAACCAATAAACTGTTACCTGTCGACCAATAAGAAAGCGTGTTTCAACGAAAATTTATGGACTAGTGGGACAAAGAATTCCTTCAAGACTTGTGTCTGGATATCTTAGTAAGCCATACCATTGAACAATGGATGAGCTAAGCTTTCGATCGATACCAAATATGTCTAGGTAGCGTTGTAATTATATTATAAGAGCCAAGGGTGCCCAAGGGTCTATTTTGCATGAATTATCCCCCCTCCCCCAAGTCAAAATGTTCTCTTACCATATTACTTTAGAACACACAATTTTGTTCAAAGCCAAAGTAGTCATTAGAAGTTTATCTTTTCAAACGTGCTATTGCGCGTCGCACTGGGTGACACCGCACCCTATGGCGCCTCTGAGCTGACCGAATCTTTTCCACGAAATCCGAATGTTTTATATCACATTTTCTTGAGAAGGTTGTAGAGTTCAAAGTTCAGCATGGTCTTTTAAGGTCAATGTCATTATGGCTCCTGGACGTGGTCTCCGTCTATTTATTAAACACGCTGTAGGGCACACACCATGTGATGTGGTGCCGTCTCTTTGCCTCACACGTTTGAGGACACATACATTGTGGACGCATAGTTCGGTTCTATCTGTGACGTTTGTGTCAAGGGTGTGAGAATCACTGTTGTTAGTATGAACGCTGTTTGGGGCCGTGAGTTGTGTCATGAGTGTCATTATTGTGTCTGAATGATCATTGGGTGACAGAAATAGAAGAATAAACAAGTGTGTGGATATGAGGCATGAGATATATGAGAGAGAGTGGAGGGAGAGCGAGAGTTGATTAAGGAAATACTCATGAGAAGTTAGTTAGTGAGTGATCGCTCCTTTGTTTTTGGGTAGACTGTGTAGTTATAAGGAGATACTGTAACCAGGTGATAGACTGTGTAGTTATAAGGAGATACTGAAACCAGGTGATAGACTGTGTAGTTATAAGGAGATACTGTAACCAGGTGATAGACTGTGTAGTTATAAGGAGGTACTGTAACCCGGTGATAGACTGTGTAGTTATAAGGAGATACTGTAACCAGGTGATAGACTGTGTAGTTATAAGGAGGTACTGTAACCAGGTGAATCTGAGTGACAGATACAAGGAATAAAGAAGAACTCTGGTCTTTCATATAGTGTCTGTGTTCCAAGATTCGGTGTGCCTGGGTATTCGTTGACAGGCAGAATTGTAGAGTACCATCCACAAACGTTACCGGAAAATACTCGAAGATGCTGGACTAGACTATTCGAGTATTTTAACAGTTGGAGATGTTCCAGACACTCTTATCCACAATTTCTGATCTTGTCCTTCAAATCGTCCTCAATGGAGATTAGGTATGTGAAACTAAATAAACATATTTCATGAAAAGTTTAAATAAAAGAATATTTAAAAGGTTTAGTACTCTTAGCAAAGTTTTGAATTGAAAAATAACACCTGTTTTTATTAAATTAGAACTTTATTTACATCACATTTGATTGAACAATGAATTGGTAATAATAAATGTAGTTAAGAGTTAAAAATATATCAATATCTCTACGCCGTTTGAGCTATAGTCCTACTGTTCACCACAGCGGCTCTCAACTCCGTGGGTCGCGACATTAGTAACGTTGAGAACCACTGATCTACTACAATGAATATTCTAATACACAGCATGAATCTCTTATTCATTAAATATACAGCTCGTCTGCTAATCTTGTTTTATATTTAGCCGTAATAAACATCACCATCTCACAGCAAACTCTCTAACATCACCTTCCTCAGACCGCCCTTCTATACATTTTGTCTAGTTTTAAAGAATTGTAAATTGGCATTTCTTTGCTCAATCTGGGCAAAGTTAACACAAAATGTTTAAAAAAATTGGGGACAGCTCACATATTATATGTAATCGCCTGGTAAGTATCTTACATCATCATAATGACGTAGGTTCTTCGCGAGACCCTGTAGAACAGCGGTTCTCAACATGTGGGTCGCCACCCCTTTTGTGGACGAACGACCCTTGCACAGGGGTCACCCGAGACCATCGGTAAATACACATATTTATGAAGTAGCAACGAAAATAATTTTATGATTGTCGGGGTCACCACAACACGAGGAACTGTATTAAAGGGTCGCGGCATTACGAAGGCTGAGAACCGCTGCTGTAGACAGAAGTCTGTTTACTACTGAGACTTTACATTAAAAAAAGGGGTTTGCCCATAGAGTAAAAACACGTAAACGTTATCCAATTGGCCACTCAATAAAAGGATACCGCTGATTTTGACGAGCGTACCCGTGACGTCATTTGCGATGTCAAAACCCTGTTAGGGAGAGGGTCAAAACCCTGTTAGGGAGAGGGTCAAAACCGGGTTAGGGAGGAATTTAGGGTTCAGGTTAGGGTGAGGGATAGATTTAGATCATTTTTTCATTTTTAAAAACTTTTTATTCGTCATTATATCAAAAACAACGACCAAGATGGCGGCCATGGTAAAAATCGCGGGTATCTTTCTAAAAATTTACCAAGGATACTTATCTGCAAGATTACGAAAGTATCACAGACTTGTGTCCATGGCGCTAATGATGGATGTCAAGGTCATGGAATCAGTGGCAGAGTGTGTGCGTTGATTTGGGAGAAATGAGGTATGTGAGCGAGGTGAGTGATTGTCATGTGACGGACGGGTGAATGACTTGTGAGATGTTTAAGCTATACAAGGGGGGTTAACTGTTATGTTCGGAGAGAGAGATTATTATGTCGAGAGCGGGGCTGTATTTTATGTTCACGAACTTGGAGGGTGAACGATATTGGCTGCGAGAGATAACTTGTTTCGAGAGCTGATGTACTTTAGTTCGTTCTCAAATGGATTGTCGTTATATAACTGTGTTTGGAGTGCAAGCTGTGAATATCTACTTGTACATTGATTGATGCTATGTTTGAGGACTACTATGAATTGTTATCACATCTGGAATAAAATATCTTAGTATACCTTGAACCGTGTGGTTCTTTTCTTATCAAAGAGTGAGAGACAGTTATTGTGAAGACCTAGACAACGAGAGTATTCTTATGGACCAAAGAATATTTGACATTGGATAACTCTTTGACACAACGCGTTATAATAAAGAAACATTCAATAGGTAACAGTGAATAATATTCTGAGGTAAACTGTGGCAATGAGGTATCTTGAATAGTACGTGGCTACATCACAGAGACAGCAGTGCTACATCATCACATGAACAGCAGTGCTACATCAGACAGTAGGGCTACATCACAGAGACAGGAGGGCTACATCACGGGAACAGCAGTGCTACAACACAGAGACATAAGTGCTACATCACAGAGACAGAAGTACTACATCACAGAGACAGCAGTGCTACATCGCAGAGACGTAGTGCTACATCACAGAGACAGCAAAGCTACACCACAAAGACAGCAGTGCTATATCACAGCGACAGCAGTGCTTTTATACAGAGACAGCCCTGTTACATCACAGAGACAGAAGCGCTACAGCACAGAGACACTAGTTATGCATCTAACATATAGTAGTGCTACATCACAGAGACAGTAGTGCTACAGGTAACATTTAGTAGTGCTACATCTAACAGACAGCAATGCTTTAAGACAGAGACTTTCTGACGTTAATAAATAAATATGAGCATTCACGCTAATTATTTTTTATAACAACATTGCTAAAAGTGCTAACAGGACTGACAGTGCTAACATTGCTAACAGTGTTAACAGTGCTGACAGTGATGACAGTGCTGACAGTGATGACAGTGCTGACAGTGCTGACAGTGCTAACAGTGGTGACAGTGCTAACAGTGCTGACAGTGTTAACAATGCTGATATTGCTAACAGTGCTGACAGTGCTAACAGTGCTGACAGTGTTAACATTGCTGATATTGCTAACAGTGCTAACATTTCTAACATTGCTAACAGTGCTAACATTGCTAACAGTGCTAACATTGCTAACATTGCTAACATTGCCAACAGTGCTAACATTGCTAGCATTGCTAACAGTGCTAACATTGCTAACAGTGCTAACATTGCTAACATTGCTAACAGTGCTAACATTGCTAACTGTGCTAACATTTCTAACATTTCTAACATTGCTAACAGTGCTAACATTTCTAACATTTCTAACATTTCTAACATTGCTAACAGTGCTAACATTTCTAACATTGCTAACATTGCTAACATTGATCGAGAAGTACAAATACACCCGACTTTACAGGTGGCCACAGATAGAAACAACCCATCTTGTCATTTTGGCAAGCTTCATAACAATTTTAAAACACGGGTGGGGACCCCCTTTTTTCTGCCAAGGGCCATCTGGATATTTATAGCGTCATTTGCGAGCCCTTAAAAAAATCAGGACCGGCTCTCCAGGCACAAATAAAATTTGTTTACGCACCACCTCTCTCATATGTTAGCCATCCATTACACATAAAACATTAACTGAAAAAAATGATGCAAGTTTAATGTAAATTACAAATTAATTCAGCATCACATTTTTGTTTCGATTAGTAACTATTATGAGATTTACACATATTACTAGAAAAATATATCAAATAATTGGTTCCGTTAGCGATAAATTGTTATTGGATTCAAATAAATTTGCTGCGCAACTTATTATTATGATTCACTTAATATAAATTTACGTTGGTATGAAAAAAAAAAACCAACTATATTTATTGGATTTTGAATTCCGCTACCAGGCTGTTACGACCTGGATCGTTAATTAATTCTGGTCTGGCGGATGGCGACTGTGAGATGTTGTGTTAGGGCAAGATTGTGGGGTCAGAGGTGAAATTGGTTCGTGTTGAGCAATTAGTGTAGCTGGGTGGGGGGTGAACAGACGGAGGGGATAAGAGCTGTGAGCTGGGTAGTGGGGTTAGTTAACAAGAGGTAGACCCAGGAGGTAGTTGACAAGAGTAGAGCCAGGGCCAGTAGTAGAGACAGCAGTAGTAGAGCCAGGAGTAGTAGAGCCAGTAGTAGAGCCAGGAGTAGTAGAGCCAGAGTAGATCGTTAGAGTTAGTCTAGTCGAGAGTAGTTAGAGAGAATAGAGTTATTATTATCTACATTGATAAATTGACATTGGCTGCGATTAAATCATATAATAAAAGTACTATCATTTTATCTTCATTGGATGCTGTTGTATTGTTCTTTATTGTGAACCTTTGAGTATATTCGTTAACCCTAGACAGCAACGGATTAAACAGTAACAGTAACAGATATGAAGTTGTAACATTTGGGGGCTCGTCTAAAACTGATGTGTTTGATGTAAAAACCTGTTGGATTAATTATACAGTGCTGTGTTGAACCGAAGTTTCAAGCCTGCATTCAAGTACGCCAGAACATGTGTCATTGCTACGTAGTATTCCGATAGGACTGTGTACGTTCCTGTACGTTGTTGCTGATATGTCACCGTACCCTATTGAGTGCTGTACCCTGCTGCTGACGTCTCGTTGTTGATGTACTCCACTGCGATGTAATTCACTACTTTTCAGGTATCCGAATACTGTGAGATGTTTCACTGCTGTCCCCGTATTCGATTCCTGTGACATGTTTCTCTGCTGCTGTACCCCCGTTGCCTTGTCGTGAAGTCCTCGAAGTAGACATTATTCAAATTGTCGTGCTGTGACCTTTTACATACTGATGTTCTTGTACCCGAATCCTGTGTTGTATCCCGTTGTTGCCGTACCCTGCTGGTTGCTGTACCCGGCTGCGGATGTCTCGCTGTTGGTGTACCCCGCTGCTGATGTGTTCCACTGCTACTGTACCCGTGTCTCGCTGTTGCTGTACCCCGCTGCTGATGTGTTCCACTGCTGCTGTACCCGTGATAAGTGTACCTCACTGCTGATGTGTCCTCTTATTGCTGTGCCCGCTGCTGCTGGACACAACCACTACTGTCTTGCTGTCCATTGCAAGCTGGTGCCAGAGACCAAGAACAAGACCGGGTAATTAGTACGAATTATATATAATGTTGTATGGTACCTATTAGTTCTTTTGAATTGGTTAGAATTCTTTTATAGGTACGAGTAATAATTTATATTTATAGCTCTATTATGGAACAGTATTCATCCAATTTTATATTCATTTAATTACATTATTTCATCAATAATGGAAACAAGGAGTGGAAAAAATCTATCAGTTCTAGAGTTCAGGGAGGAGGCAGTGGCGATAGGTTTAAAAGATGAAGCTATCGGTCAGTGGGTAGTAAAAAGACTAAGAGAGAGAGAAGAACGGGAACGCGAGAGAGAGAAAGAGGAGAGAGAAGAACGGGAACGGGAACGTGATAGACAGCGAGCCCAAGAACTAGAACAGGTAATGAGAGCGAGGGAAGAACGGGAACGCGTTAGAGAGATGGAAGAACGGGAAATGCTATATAAGTGGAAAAGGGATCTAATAAAAAAACAAGAGGATGATGTTGCGAGATTGAGAATGGAGGAACAAAGAAGTAAGAGTCGGGAGGTTCGGGAAAGGGGGTATAACGTTGTTAAGGAAAAGGGGAGACCATTAGTGGAAGTAAAGGGGAATAGACTTAAATGGTGCCGAAATAGCAAGTCATGGGTAAAGCTGTCAGAGAACAAAAATCACACTGAAAAAGGGGACGAAACTAGGATGAGGAATGATGAATGTAAATCTTTTCAGTTAGGTATAAGTGAGGATTATTTTAAAGACACAAGGGCAGATAAGCAGGATTTTGTTCAGTTGGATCAATTAGAAACTGGGGAATTGGTTAATGAACCTGGGGAATTGGTTAATGAACCTGGGAGTGTAGTAATAGAAGTTGAGAAGCGTAAAGTTATTTTGTCAGCCAGGGAAAATGAGGAGAATGGGGAAATTACAGAGTTTGTGGAGGAGATCAGTTGTCCCGCGAAATCTCATGCAAACATAACTGAGTGTAGGGACGATGAGTTGTTCGTAGCATCGAGGGAGGAGGTAATATTAGTGGAAGCAGGTGATACACAATTTGAACATGTACAAGTGAATCTTGATAATGTACCAGATATCAATTTTGATGTACAAGATGATGCTTATGATGTAAAGTTTATTAATGAAAATATTATTTGTGATTGTGTACACCTTACTATTTTTGGTGGAGTACAAAATGATGTACAAACTGTAGGTTTTGTTGATGTACAACAGGGATATGTGAATTTTTTACTGGAGAACAATTTTGATTATGTGCAAGAGTCACATTTTGATTTTGTGCGGGATGAAGATTTGGATTTTCTTCATGAATATTTTGTGGAAGAGGAAAATTGGAGTTTAGTGGAGGAGGAAAATGCGTGTTTTGATTTTGAAGGTGTTAGAACCTGGGAAAGCCACGGTTGTCACGATGTAGAGATCGTAAACTTGTCAGGTGCAGTCCCACGACTGGGACGTAATGTCAACAAAGTGGAAGTCAATGGGGACGACTTCACATGGAGCTACGAGGGTAGTAGTCCACGCGCTGAATTGAGTAGTGATTTGGAAGTCACGGGTTGCTCAAGGCTTGAGAACCGTGTTTGTGTAGGGTCTGGTTTGGACTCAGTCGGTCTGGGTGAGAACAAAGGGGTTGGCTTTTATGGAGTCTCCGTGGAGGAGGTGAGTTTTTTCCCTGACGTGGGGTTAGGTGAAAACAGAGGGGTTGGCTTTTATGGAGTCTCCGTGGAGGAGGTGAGCTTTTTCCCTGACGTGGGGTTAGGTGAGAGCAGTTTTGGTTTGTTTATGATGTGTAATGATTTGTTTTGTAATGTATTATTATGGTATGCATATGACAAAGTACTTTTAGGAGTTGTTTTGGTGTTAAGCCTTGGAAAAGTATTGTTGTTTGAGCAGGAAATGTTTAGATGGATGAAAGATTTGCACGCTTTTTGGAAAGCGACTGACAAGAGAGATATCCCGCCCTCTTACAATCATATGAACAGACTGGACAGTTCAAGGCTGTCCACATGACTCCACGGATGATGACATTTTTTTTTCTCTCTAGCAGTCAAGAGTTTGTTTGTTTTTTTTCCTCCCTGTTTCATTTGTTAATTTTTGAATGTGTCCTGTTTTGAATATTATTAAAATCACCTGGACTTGTTGGTAATATCGATGGTGATTATGTACATTTAGTGAGATGTTATGTTAGGGTTATAGTTCTACATTAACTAATAATAGTATTGTAATGTTGTGAACTGGATTGTTTACATTTGGCATTTGAACTTAGATTTGAGGAGTGAGGCTGATGTTTATAATTGTGTATTGCAATTTTGTCATGCCATTTGATTGATATTGATATGACTTTGTTCATTTACTGTAATATGATTTGACCAGGGAATGTTAGGAACGGGATTTACATATGATACTTGATCTTAGATTTTAGTGGTAAGACTATTGTTGTGAATTGTGTTTTGCAATGTTCTGATGTCATTTTTGTGTGACATCACTATTGTAAGTGATGTCAACGAAAGGGGGGAGGAATGTTACGACCTGGATCGTTAATTAATTCTGGTCTGGCGGATGGCGACTGTGAGATGTTGTGTTAGGGCAAGATTGTGGGGTCAGAGGTGAAATTGGTTCGTGTTGAGCAATTAGTGTAGCTGGGTGGGGGGTGAACAGACGGAGGGGATAAGAGCTGTGAGCTGGGTAGTGGGGTTAGTTAACAAGAGGTAGACCCAGGAGGTAGTTGACAAGAGTAGAGCCAGGGCCAGTAGTAGAGACAGCAGTAGTAGAGCCAGGAGTAGTAGAGCCAGTAGTAGAGCCAGGAGTAGTAGAGCCAGAGTAGATCGTTAGAGTTAGTCTAGTCGAGAGTAGTTAGAGAGAATAGAGTTATTATTATCTACATTGATAAATTGACATTGGCTGCGATTAAATCATATAATAAAAGTACTATCATTTTATCTTCATTGGATGCTGTTGTATTGTTCTTTATTGTGAACCTTTGAGTATATTCGTTAACCCTAGACAGCAACGGATTAAACAGTAACAGTAACAGATATGAAGTTGTAACACAGGCCAGATCAAGTTATCTGGCGGGCCGTATTTGGCCCGCGGGCCGTACGTTCCACCAGTGAATTAAAGACGTGTTGAAATAAATTAAAGTTAATTAAACTTGGTTTCAAACTTGCTTCATTTACTTCTGACAAGTTCGGCTTATACCGGCGTATATCACACTAGGACAATGATTGATATAAGCCAGCTTACACCGGCGTATATCACACTAGGACAATGATTGATATAAGCCAGCTTACACCGGCGTATATCACACTAGGACAATGATTGATATAAGCCAGCTTACACCGGCGTATATCACACTAGGACAATGATTGATGTAAACCAGCTTTGATATCAAGGCTTAAGGTAAACAAGGTGTTGATGTCAAAGCGTGTAAGATAATCTAAGCTTGATACCAGGGCGTGTAAGATAAACTAGGCTTTGATAACAAGGCGTGTAAGATAAACTAGGATTTAATACCTGGGCGTGTAAGATAAACTAGGCTTTGATAACAAGGCGTGTAAGACAATTTTTTTTTTTTACAGTTGATACAACAAACTAGAAAGAGTTGCTATTAAGATGCCATCCTGTTATAAATGAAACTGTTCCTGGAGGTAGAATTGATATCTTCACATATTAGCTGGCGTCACCTATAACCTGGCGTCACATGTGACCCGGCGTCCCTGCTACCTGGTCTCACATGTTTCCTGGCGTCTCTGACGTAAAGACATATTTTCTGTGACGTTTTTGTTGGCAATCGGTGGTAAAACATACATGCCATTTGGTGAACTATTCATTTATCATTATGTAAACCATATAAATATGGTAAAACATAAAATTTGTATTGATCTTTTGACGGTCACGTATAGCACTCCAAGGAAAGTTAATTTGACGTGCACAGTTTTGTCCAACGTTATTTTAAATGACGTTAATGAGACACCAAGCAAAGAATTTTTGTACTATGACTCCAAGGGCGGGTGATTTGTCTTGGTCTCAATAGGAAGAAATCAAATAACGGTTTGTTCTCGCAGTAAATCATGCTAATTATGAAACGAAATTTTTGGGGTATAGTCACGTGCCAGAAGACAGACCAATCAGTGACAAAGGTCGTGTTGATCTGCTGCATCTGTCCCCACTGAAGCCGTCTGCGCATGCGCAACGGTACACGGCTTGAGACTCGGGAAGTGAGATTGATTCAACAGCCTCCACCTCGTTAGTCGTCTTGCGCAGTCGCAGACACATCCCGCCATTGAGGCACGGCTTCGGGCAGGAGTATTGGCAGAAGTTTCCGGTTTGTCTGCTGACGTTGCACTGGCATCTGTGAATGGCGTTAAGTTTTTGAGAGATTGTGTTAAGACAAGTTACATTACAGCAATACCCTGAATGGAAACAGAAGTACTATAACTGTGATAATAATCCACAAAACTATCAAAGAAATGCTATTACAGACATGATATATAACCAAAAGCTAAAAGAAAAGCGATAAAACTGAAATGCTCTTTCGACAGAGACGGCGTAAATCAGCATTCCCAAAGCACCACTAAAAAAACTACTTACATCCACAACTTCTTAATCTCCTCCCACAACAAATCCTGTAAGAACTCTAATCCACTGTTTTAACGACTACAAATGCGTCGACTTAGCCGGTCGTAGGAAGACTTTTTGGACAAAGCACTCAAGAAGATCGGCTTTTGTAGGTCCTACCCGGAAACAGCCTTTCATCAGCCTTCCAACGGATTAAAAATATCCGTCGTGCTGACGCTTACAAGTCTCAAATGAGTGACAGTGAATCCAAAACGTGAATCCAAAACGTGAATCCAAAACTAAAGTTACTCCATCCTATAATCCCCAATAATCTCTCAACCAAACAGATTTTCTCGAAAAAAGCATACCATTCTCCTTGCTGACCCTGACACCCGAGACATTTACACCATCCACCCCATCTCGTTATGTTGAAACGAGAAAAACAAAACGACGCGATCCCATTGCTCGTAGACACCTCCATGCTACCCCCTCACACCTCTATGCTACCCCCTCACACCCACACCTCCATGCTTTCCCCTCCCAACACACCTCCATGCTACCCCCTCCCTCCCACACCCCCATGCTACCCCCTACCACCACACCTCCATGCTACCCCCTTCCACCACACCTCCATGCTAACCCCTCCCACCCACACCTCCATGCTACCCCCTCCCACCCACACCTCCATGCTACCCCCTCCCACCCACACCTCCATGCTACCCCCTCCCACCACACCTCCATGCTACCCCCTCACACCTCCATGCTACCCCCTTCCACTACACCTCCATGCTACCCCTCCCACCACACCTCCATGCTACCCCCTCCCACCCACACCTCCATGCTACCCCCTCCAACCCACACCTCCATGCTACCCCCTCACACCTCCATGCTACCCCCTCCCACCCACACCTCCATGCTACCCCTCCAACCCACACCTCCATGCTACCCCCTCACACCTCCATGCTACCCCCTCCCACCCACACATCCATGCTACCCCCTCCCACCCACACCTCCATGCTACCCCCTCACACACACACCTCCATGCTACCCCCTCCCACCACACCTCCATGCTACACCCCTCCCACCACACCTCCATGCTACCCGCTCCCACCACACCTCCAAGCTACCCCCTCCCACCCACACCTCCATGCTACCCCCTCCCCCACAGACCAAGCCATAGAATGCAGCCGTTGCAAGAATTGCCTTTTGTCATCCAAACTCACCCATCCCCTTTCCCACGGGTAGATTTAAGATACGAGACGATCTCTTCTGCCCAAGCCCAAATGTTGTCTACGCCATTTGTTCCATCCAAGCCCAAACGTTGTCTACGCCATTTGTTCCACCCAAACCCAAACGTTGTCTACGCCATTTGTTCCATCCAAGCCCAAACGTTGTCTACGCCATTTGTTCCACCCAAGCCCAAACGTTGTCTACGTCATTTGTTCCATCCAAGCCCAAACGTTGTCTGCGCCATTTGTTCCATCTAAGCCCAAACATTGTCTTCGCCATTTTTTCCATCCAAGCCCAAACGTTGTCTACGCCATTTTTTCCATCCATCCCTGTGGCGTTCCACCCATGTAGGGCTTCGGCCTGCCACACTACTTCATTCCACTCAGACCTAACTAATGCTTTTCTTTTCCCCCAGCTTTTGTAGATCTTATTCCACATCATCCATCCATCTAAGCCTAGGTCTGCCTTTGAGCCGTTTTCCTCTGGGGTTTTGGTAATACACCCTCTTCACTCCTCTGTCATTTGGCATTGTCTCTAAGTGTGATCCTGATATAGACTGCACAATTCATGGTTGGTTCGTATTCTCCATTCATATTCATCCTTTGTTGGTCCATATATTTTACTGAGAACTTTCCTCTCCCATGTGTTTAATATGTTTTCTGCCGTTTGTAGGGTCCAAATTTCACTTGCGCATGTTACCTGGTCTGCAACTGGTCTGATTACAGTTTTGTAAATAGATTTCTTTGTTTCTCTTGTAATGTTTTTACTTTTGAGTATTTTCTGACTACTGAAGTATGCCCTGTTTCCGGCTGATATTCTTTCTTTTATTTCTGTTAGTAATTCGTTTCTTCCAATTAATAAAAATCCTAGGTATTTGAATTGATTTACTTTTTCAAAACGATTGTTTCTAATTTTAAGGGCTTCATCTGTCTGTTCTATTCTTATCATAGTCATGTATTTTTTTGTTTGTTGTTAACTTCGAGCCCTGCTTGTACTGATGCGTCTTCTAATTCAATATAGGATTTTGATATGTCTTTAATACGTTTCCCTAGCAGTGCTATGTCATCAGCATATGCAAGATACTGAAGGGTTGATTGTAGAGAGTGCCCATTGGTTGTGGGTCTTGGGTTAACCTCAGAAAGTATCCTGTTATTGTTCCTTGGGTGTCAATATGTACGTTTCTCATAACTCTCTCTAATGTTAGGTTAAAAAACACACAAGACAGTGAGTCTCCTGTATTAGGCCTCGTCTAATTTGTAATTCCCTTGAATATTCTCCTTGAACCTTGATTTTGCTTTTTGAGTTGTTCAAAGCTGCATGAATCAGTCTTGTCAGTTTGTTGGGTATGCCAAACTCCTGCAGAGTCTCATATAGATATTGTCTTTTGATGCTGTCATAGGCCATTTTATAGTCCACATAGAGTTGATGTACTGGGATAATATTAATAGCAATTCTCTAATGGGCATCTGATGGTGAAAATTTGATCAGTTGTTGATCTGTTTTGCCTGAATCCACATTGGTAGTCACCTAGTATTTCTTCAGTGTACGGCTGTAGTCTTTTGGCAATTAGCTTTGTCAGTATTTTGTAAGAAACATTTAATAGGGAGATTCCTCTGTAGTTTGTGCACTGAAGTTTGGAGCCTTTCTTGTGTATTGGGGTTATTAATGCTGTTTCCCATTCTGTTGGAATTTTCTCTTATTTTAGTTTTACGTTTATGTACCGGTATCTGAGTGTGTAGTTCTTTTCCTTCATATTCAATTAGCTCTGCTGTGATGAGGTCTTCTCCAGGGGCTTTGTGGGTTTTCATATAATTAATTACTTCTTTAGTTTCTTCTAGAGTTGGGGAGTTTATAAAAGGGTCTGGTCCTCCCTGTGGTGGTTGGTAATCTTCATCTTGTCTATTGTCTGCATTCAGTAGTATGTCCTCAAAATATTCAGCCCACCTCTCCAGCACTTTACTATTTTCCATGACTAATTCTCCATCCTGGCTCTCACACATTTTCTGTCTGGCTTGGTATCCATTCTTTTCATCTTTTTATCTTCATGCACATTCCTCTGATGTTTCCCTCCCTTGAAAAATCTCCTATTTCTTTTAGTTTAGCTGTTCCTCGAGTGTTGGTTTTGTTACCACTATAAAATAGGGTGTATTCTTTTGTTCTGAGAATGTCTGAATTTTTCAATCGAATTTCTTGCAATGCGGCAATAAGCAGTTTATTATTAACCAGTTGATTTACAAGGTTGGCTAACGCTCTTGCTCTAAACAGACTTAGTACATTCCAAGTCGCAATCTAAAAATCATGTCCATATCCAGGCATAGGTCGATTTCCAATGGAAATCATTCCGGGTTTTATTCTGTTGATTGGCTTTCGTAACGTTAATTTTTTACAGGGCCCGGTTGTTAATCCTGCACACAACTGTCTGGGGGACTGCCCTTACAGCTTTCCAGGTAGTTGCCTTAGTTTTTGGGTAAAGGTCCCTAGCCTTTGTGGATCCCTCCACTTCCTACAAGCAGTATGTTCTGATCTTGGTCCGGTCCAGGTATTTTATTTCTCCGATACCCTCCATATCTGGTAGGCTTTCCCATAACCGCCACCTGTGGAGGCGCTCGATGGGAAGAACAATATCTATTTTTAACCTCTTGCAAATAGTGTTATGTTGGCGAAACTGGTCGGCAACTTTCAGACAGATTCACAAAAAAAAAAAGGATTTTTGCAACACGACCGTTGTTTTATTTTATCTTTTCTCGGGTTTTCTCCTATCACGTGCTACTTATTTCATGTACGTGATATGCTATAACAGAAATGCTATAACAGAAATGCTATAACAGAAATGATAGAAAACATATAATCGAAAATGAAATTAATGACGTAAAATTATAGAAAAGAGAAACCAGAAAAGTCGAGTTGCTACATTTTCAGGCAAGTAGTTACATTTACAGGCGAGTAGCTACATTATCAGGCGAGTAGCTACATTATCAGGCGAGTAGCTAAATTTTCAGGCGAGTAGCTTCATGTTTATGCGAGTAGCTAAATTTTCAGGCGAGTAGCTTCATGTTTATGGGAGTAGCTACACTTTCAGGCGAGTAGCTACATTTTTAGGCGAGTAGCTAAATTATCAGGCAAGTAGCTTCATTTTTAGGCGAGTAGCTACATTTTCAGGCGAGTAACTACATTTCCAGGCGAGTAGCTACACTTTCAGGCGAGTAGCTATATTTTCAGGTGAGTAGCTGCATTTTCAGGCGAGAAGCTACATTTTCGAGCAAAAGGCTACATTTTCAGGCTCTACAGTTTCAGAATTGTATGGGAATTCAGTTTGATGAATATAAAATTGCACGCGAATTCATTTCTGCCAAGTTGACTTAACTGGTTAAGCTATAATCATATGTTCGTGGCGTAACAAGGGCTAATTGTGTTTCTACAATTGTGACGTAACAAGGGCTAATTGTGTTTCTACAATTGTGACCTAAAGTTAATACGTTACAGAAGCTAAATGCCAGTCTCTAATGGTGACGTAACAAGAGCTAATTGTCTGACTCTAATTGTCATGCAAGCTTGTCATCTTTAGACGTACCTGTACCCGCCCACCTGTAAATGTGACGTAACATTGCTATCTTTAGACGTACCTTTACCCGCCCACCTGTACATGTGACGTAACATTGCTATCTTTAGACGTACCTGTACCCGCCCACCTGTAAATGTGACGTAACATTGCTATATTTAGACGTACCTGTACCCGCCCATCTGGCCATTGACACACCTGCCCTCGTTCTGGCACACAAAATTCCCCATGCACGTGTTTGAACCTCTCTTGATATTTGCCTGGACCTCAATTCTTGGATCCTGGGGAAAGTGCATTCATTAAGATTCACGAGAAAAACAAACTATGACCTTTGACCCCTTGACATTTACCAAATGTGCAGTGGTGCGTCTACTGATATTCAGTTTAAAAAATAAACATTTTTTGGTCCACACAAGCATTCAACCACATTCTGCGCCTACACGAGCATTCAAGTAAACCACATGCAGTACTTAAAAACGAATGAAATTTAAAAAAAACAAACTACAAATTTAATTTAGCAGTGTTAAAAAATCGAAAATTCCTTGTATTTTTTACATTTTACTATTCATTAAAAAAACCTATATAAGTGTGTGGCATTTTTGTGATAATAGTTTGTACTGCAAAGTAATGAATGTCAATATATTAACATTGGCCTATCAACGCATACTTTAAAAGGCTAGACCAGTAAAAAGAGCCAAAAATCAGCAGCAGGACCATGAACATTTTTTTGAGAGCCAAATTTCTTTTCAAGAACCTGTCAAGAAACATGTTTTTCGGAGTCAAACCTGATTTTTGGCCGACTGGCCAAGCCACACTCAGGTCGCTGAAGAGTCGCGATTTGCCGACCACTGGGCTAGACAATGACAGGGATCAGACCCGGCATTGGAGCCTGGTCCCAGAAACTCTAGCGCATCTGTTGGCCGAATGCCCATCCCTAGATGTTTCAGGTGAGGCCAGGGCGGCGGGAGAGTCCTACGGGACGACAAATTTATATGGCAGAGCCCAGCAGATGGGGCTGGTAGTTCATGTTATAGCCGGAGCTTTAAGAGCGTAAGCTCAAGCCTTCATCAGAATATGTGTGTTAGCTAGAAGAAAAAATAATTAGAAGCAACGATGTATGTGGACTACCTTACCTGCACAAAAGCTCCCAGGACGGTAGACGATGCTGAAATGACCTTGGCCAGGTTGAGCAGGGCCCCCATATCGTAGCCGGGCTCAGAGCAGGTTTCGCCCTTGAAGCCAAGTGAGCATAGACAGAGCTGTTGGTCACCAGCAAAGAAACACTCCCCGTGTAGACATGGTCTGCAAGAAAACAGTAGAAACATAAGAAGGGATGTCAACATGAGATGTCAACATGAAATGCGCAACATGTGGTGTCAACGTGATATGTCAAAATGAGATGGGCAATATCAGATGTCAACATGACATCTGCACCAGTTTATGTCAACATGAGATGTCAACACCAGATGTTAAAATGAGATGCACACAATGTGATGTCAGCATGAGGTGTCAACAAGAGATCAACATGTGATGTCAACATGAGATTAGTGTAATAAGTATTTGTAGGGTGTAAAATGTCAATTGGAAGTATTGAAACTGATGAAGGCTGAAGAATATTTTAAAAACAAAATTCATATAAATCCTTTATAAAATGTAAAATCGAGCAAGGGGGCTGATCATTTGACAAAACATACATACAAGTAAAGCACTTTCTAAGAATACCAATTAGTGCTCCCCTCCCAAGACTGGCAATCGTACATTTTTTCTCACCCCTGAACTATATTAATATTCTTATGACCCACCCGCTTTTACACCGCAGATTTATTTCACCAACTATTTCAGAAAAAGAGAAAAAAAGTACACTCCAAACGCACTTGCGATATATTTCATCTAGCGCAGTTAGCAGGAATTTTTCCTTCCTGTTACCTTTGAAAAACAGGACAAAATGATTCTCTAGGGTTGGGGTTGAAACTTTGAAAGAATGTGTTGTCATCGGCAATGATTCGATGTGCCAAGTTTCAGCTCGATAGTGTCACAGAATGAGATCTTCTAAGGTATGGCCCTTCGCTTACCAAGTAATATTGGTGTTGATTAATACGGGGCTGTACCTCTCTGTCAAAGTTCAGTATCCAGACGTTGAGGGTTTTTAACGAAGACAACACAGACGTTAATGAATAACCAAGGAATTCCTTATTAACTGTTGTAAACAAAAGAATGTATTGATAGATTAATATAGTCTAGTAATGTTTCTTCAACTTTCAAACGCAACGTTAACCTCCATTAATCTCAACCTCCATAAGCTCTCACCCAAAACATTCCTCACTTCCCCCGGAAATCGCACCCCAGCACGTTTTTCATCAAATAAATGTGGTGCTACATGTCGGAAAGTCCCTAACAAAACACATCATAAGTTACATGTGTAATTAATGGTGCGCCGTTGTTCAATCACAACCCATTCATTTGTGACAGATAGCTGAACGGAAGTCTGTCAATTCGCCGTCCGTAGATTTTGCCACCCAGCCAGCCACAAACAAAAATCTGTTTCTTGTGTTTTTTTTTTAAAGATCAGGGATTAGGGGGATTAGTAGTTTTCACAAACCTATTTGTTGACACCGATGTCACGCCCTTAGTTTGAATGACATCAAATCAAATACTATTTAAATTAAAAAAGTTAATTGGTGTCCATTTACGCATACATTACAGTAATTATGAAAAAAGTAAAAAAAGATAAATGCGAATACATTACACGACAGTAGTAAAAACATGGGTGGATGAGTGGAGCTGTCACGTGTGACAGATCTACTGGAAACGACGGGGACACATTTTCACGCCTTGTCACGCCTTGTCACACAACGAAAGCCAGATTTTAACCTCGTTGCACTGACTTGCAAAACACAAAAGGGCATTGTACATTCCATCTCTCCTGTCCCAAGCCGACTGGTACTCCACATTTTTTTGACCTATCACCTAGGGCAAAAAGCTGTGTCGGTGTTTCTTCGGTATGCACCCAACCCGTCATAAATGCGAGGGCAGAGCTCCTACCCAACTACTCATAACTGTAGGGCTAGAGGTCGTACCTAGCCACCAGTGACATAGAGCTACATTGTGCCGCCTGGGGTGGTCTTTGAGTTTGTCGCCCCCCCCCCACTCCGCATTGTGTTTTTTTGTGCACAGTGAAACCTTGAAATAAAGGATATTGAAGTAGCTCATTTCCAGGCATATGTGCTAATAAAGGAACGTAAGAATTTTACACACCAGCTGAACCTGCAAATAGCACCACCGAACCTGCAAATAGCACAATTTTTACTTAGGTCCATATAGCCTTAATGTCCCTCCAGCAATGGACAATGAAAGCTTCCCTATTCTCCTTGCAGAAGTAGAAGCAGCAGTCCAAGCTCTCCAAATAGGAAAGGCCGCAGGGGTGGATAATATCCCTGCCGAATTGTTGAAACAAGGAGGAGAAGCAATGATAAATGCCCTAACCAATATTTGTAACAAAATATGTCTGACAGGGGAATGGCCCAAATCATGGACCCAATCTCTCATCATCACCCTCCCCAAGAAAGGTAACCTACAGCTATGCCAAAACTATCGCACCATTAGCCTAATAAGCCACCCAAGCAAGGTAACCTACAGCTATGCCAAAACTATCGCACCATTAGCCTAATAAGCCACCCAAGCAAGGTAACCTACAGCTATGCCAAAACTATCGCACCATTAGCCTAATAAGCCACCCAAGAAAGGTAACCTACAGCTATGCCAAAACTATCGCACCATTAGCCTAATAAGCCACCCAAGAAAGGTAACCTACAGCTATGCCAAAACTATCGCACCATTAGCCTAATAAGCCACCCAAGAAAGGTAACCTACAGCTATGCCAAAACTATCGCACCATTAGCCTAATAAGCCACCCAAGAAAGGTAACCTACAGCTATGCCAAAACTATCGCACCATTAGCCTAATAAGCCACCCAAGAAAGGTAACCTACAGCTATGCCAAAACTATCGCACCATTAGCCTAATAAGCCACCCAAGAAAGGTAACCTACAGCTTTGCCAAAACTATCGCACCATTAGCCTAATAAGCCACCCAAGAAAGGTAACCTACAGCTATGCCAAAACTATCGCACCATTAGCCTAATAAGCCAACCAAGCAAGGTAACCTACAGCTATGCCAAAACTATCGCACCATTAGCCTAATAAGCCACACAAGCAAGGTAACCTACAGCTTTGCCAAAACTATCGCACCATTAGCCTAATAAGCCACCCAAGAAAGGTAACCTACAGCTATGCCAAAACTATCGCACCATTAGCCTAATAAGCCACCCAAGCAAGGTCATGCTCAAGGTCATACTGAACCGACTAAGACCATATGCCGACAGAATCATTGCTGAAGAACAGGCGGGCTTTAGGCAAGGCCGTGGCACTACTGAGCAGATCTTAAATCTCCGAATACTATGTGAGAAATATGCTCAACACGAACAAAACCTATACCACGTCTTTGTGGATTTCAAGAAGGCATTCGACAGGGTCTGGCATGCTGCTTTATGGGCCACCATGGAGTACTACAACATCAATACAAACATAACCAGAATGATATGCAGCCTCTATGATAAGGCCACCAGTGCAGTCTTCTTCAACAATAACATCGGAGAATGGTTCAGGACCACGGTTGGAGTACGACAAGGGTGCTTGCTCTCCCCCACCCTGTTCAACATCTTCTTAGAAAGAATTATGTCAGATGCACTGGAAACGCATGCAGGAACAGTCAGCATTGGTGGCAGAACAATCACCAACCTACGCTTTGCGGATGATATAGACGGACTGGCTGGAAGCGAAGAAGAAATGACCAACCTTGTAAAGCGTCTCGACAAGACTTCATCGTCCTTTGGCATGCAAATCAGTGCAGAAAAGACAAAAATGAGGACGAACAGCACCACTGGCATCGCCACTGAAATTAAGGTCGGGGAGGAAAGACTAGAGACAGTTGGCAGTTTCAAATACCTAGGAACAATTGTTTCGGAAGAAGGTTCCAAGCCCGAATTGATGGCCAGAATTGCGCAGACCACCACAGGGATGAAAGGTTTAAGCTGTATTCAGTTTTCACTGCTTATAGAAAAATGCCGGTAAATCCCTGTGATTTTTATTTGGGGGTGGGGGGATAAAGTAATCAGGGGTACCGACTGCCTCCGCGCTCTCTTTGAGTGTACCAGCACCCCCTCCTCTAAAATCTTCAAAGCTTTTTAGTATCCCCTCAGAGCAAGGCCCACTTTGAGAAGCAGTGACGTAGATGTAGAGGTCTCTAAGAACGCCTGAACTTGTGCATTAGTCCAGTTCTGCCCGTTCAGACTTTGGTCATTTTATCTGTGTTTCATCGAGTTTATTTTTTTCCAGATGGCTGGTTCCAGATGGTAGGTTCCAGATGGTAAGTTCCAGATGGTTGGTTCCAGATGGTAGGTTCCAGATGCTAGGTTCCAGATGGTAGGTTCCAGATGGTAGGTTCCAGATGGTAGGTTCCAGATTTTAGGTTCCAGATGGTAGGTTCCTGATAGTAGGTTCCAGATGGTAGGTTCCAGATGGTAGGCTTCAGACGGTAGGTTCAAAATTGCTGAATAAAGATGATTGGTTCCAGATGGTGTAGATTCCAAATGTTTGGTTCCAGATTGTTGAATGCAGATATTTTGTTCCAAATGGTTGATTTCCAGATTGTTGAATAAAGATGGTTGGTTTCCAAAAGTTTGAATACAGAATTTTGGTTTCCAGATGGTTGGTTCCTTTGAGGCATTGAAAACGAGGCTTGTCTAGTGATTCGTGTTCTAGCTGTAACACGAGATTCTAACACTGTTCATAATCTTGAACTCAGATCATAGAATACAACAAAAACAAAACTGTCAAAGATTGAAGAGTCTCCAGAACAGTTTTATGGTGACATATTCCAGATTGTCGTATACAAATGCCTATAATCAAATTTTATTGATTGTTCCCTGGAATTGCCCCTCCAAAAAGCAAAACTTTCTTTGTGTTTCCAATGCTGCTTAAAAACATGTCAATTTGTTCCGTAACAAAGTTACGCCAAGTCTTATCCATCACGTCCTTAGAGTAATGTTTATTTACATACAACACATGTCGACCGCATTTTTACCTGCACCATGCATCATACATCATGACACGTCTTTTTTAATGGGGATTTGGGGGCGGGGGGGGGGGGCTGCAGGAAGGGTGAAGTTTTAGACAATTGGTACGTATATTTGTTTCTCAGACTTAAAAAGTCCACCCCAATTAAAAAACAACAACAAAACAATTCCCCACCCTTAAAAAAAAAAAACGAAAAGACAACAACAACCTAACTATAAAAAAAAACCAGCATAAACATCTTAAAAACAAGAAACAAACAACAACAAAAAATATTTCGAAACGAGGAAGTCGTTAAAAGTGTTAGACAACAGCAAGCGAGAATGTCAACACGAAGGTATTTTAAGATGTGTGCACACATTGGAGACAGAGAGAGAGAGAGAGTGCAAAACTCCTGCTACTTTTGTCTTCTGATCTCAAACATAAAAGTTTGAAACTGTTAAATGGTTGAAATTTAAAAAAAAATAACGATATCGTTGCCAAGATAAAGAAACTATTTTTGAGACGGTTTCGGGGTCGGCATCAGCGTTTGAAGCACGGGGAAAAGATTGATTACATTTGGAATGCTCGGAGGGGTGACAGAGCGCATTAATCTCATTCTCAAAACGCCTGGCAGATCCTGGAAAAATAGTTCCGCCTTATGGAAAATCTGTCGTACCTGGCCATTTGTTCAGACAGACGTGAAGCAGGTGGGACGAAAATAACAGGAACACACTTCTTGTAACACCATTTAACCTTTCATTTAACTATGTAACATTATAAACTTATATTTTATATATTGAATGAGACAAGAAATCTGAATTGTGTCAGTGTGATGTCACAGAAATTGAATGGGATAAGTAATCTGACTTGTGTCAGTGTGACGTCACAGAAATTGAATGGGATAAGTAATCTGACTTGTGTCAGTGTGACGTCACAGAAATTGAATGGGATAAGTAATCTGACTTGTGTCAGTGTGATGTGACAGATAGTGATTTGGACAAATGAGAAGTTTCATTTACAAAGTGCTCATAATGACGCCATCAGGCACCTTGCCCTGTTAACAAAGATGGAGCTCGGCTACTGAAAAAACAAAATGTAGATTATTGAAAGATGGGTCGAGCACTATCGTCAAGTCCTCAACTGTCCTACAAGTCCCCAACTGTCCTACAAGTCCTCAACTGTCCTACAAGTCCTCAACTGTCCTACAAGTCCTCAACTGTCCTACAAGTCCTCAACTGTCCTACTACAAGTCCACAACCGTCCAACAGTTAACAAAAACTAAATAATTTTTTCAGTACAGTTAATTTATAAAAGACAATTCAGTACCCATCCTTAAATAAACGCCAAGACAAGATACAATGCCTACAAAAGTCCCAGGTCAAGATGCAATCACTGCCAAAGTCCCAGGTCAAGATGCAATTTCTACCAAAGTCTCAGGACAAGATGCAATCACTGCCAAATCTCAGGACAAGATGCAATCACTGCCAAATCTCAGGACAAGACGCAATCATTCCCAGGTCAAGATGCAATCACTGCCAAAAGGAGATCATCCCTCCCCAAGAAGGAAGCCTGGTCGTGACACTACTTTCTTTCCAAATGAAAGAACTTGTTAGTCGTAATGTGCAGCAAAACTTTAAGTATGCAAATATAGTTTGAGCATTCAAAGACTACTAGCAAGCTCCAAAAGTGTGACATACATAGATCGTTTCCTATAGTGGCATTACATGGTAACGACGTGGACCATGAATGAGAAACTCTGAATAACGACACAAGACAACATCATCGATCATGGCATGATGACTTGATGGCCAGGGTGCTGGATGCTGGATGCTGGACATGACGTGGAGGCAGCAGTGTATTGCCAAATTTGTAACAAAGGGTTCGCAGTTAGTATGTCCCCTTATGCCATATCGGTCACCGCCACAGTCAGTCAAATTACGATTAGGGGATCTGGCGTCTGGGCCCACGAAGCTCCTTCAGCGGAGTTTCGGGTCCAGTTATAAACAAAGATTTTCTATAATAAAGATGAGAAACTCTGGTAATCAACAAAATTCCTACTAGCGCGACATCTAGCCTGTGACTTGTTGTTCTGAGTTTCACTTTTTTGCTTAGAGCTGAATTTCGCTATATTTTTGCCGACAGGCTAAACTGTAAAGTAATATTTATGCAATTTATATAAAAAAATTTAGAAACGGACATTTTTTTCAATTAAATTTTTTTTATTTTTTTAAAATTAGTACTTTATTTTAGGCATATTTATAATTTTGAACTAACGGTTCGCACGAACCAGACCGAACCGGCTCCAAACCACCGCTGCGTGGAGGTCTTCAAGTTTCGGATGGCGTAAAATATGGCTGAGTTCTTGCCGCGACGATTTATCATGGAATTCTCAGCCATAATGCTGACTTGTGATGTAATACTCCTATAATCTATAGCAAAGATGGAGGGCGACTCAATCTTAGGAGACTGCAGGCAATTAGAAAAAAAAAGCTGTCGTTAATGTTTCCCATTCGCTGATTACTTCATCATTAATGCCAGCTCAGAAATGAAGATGTAAAAAAAAGACTACAACATACTAGACGTCTTGGCTAAAACACAGTCACAGCTCAGGTTTCCTGACTTCGTGCCTACCTGCTGCTTGTGTACGATAACACTGGCGCTCATTGAAACAGTTTCCAGACCCTTTCCCCCCACATTCGCTCGCGAGCCTTTGTTGCGTTACCCCTCCACGCCGATCAGTCTGACGGTACGGGGGGGGGGGGGGGGGGGGGGGAACTAAGTTGTAGCCAAAACAATACCGTGGCGTGTGTCACAACGGGCTGAAATTCGTGTCTATGTATGGCACGGGGGCCATAATGTCTAATTTGCGCTTTAACAGATGCCCTGCCACTCTACCCTTGAATTGTACCCTACTTAGGTAAAAAAAAAATTAAAGAAACATTAAATTCATGTATACGACAAACAACAGCACACTTGATTTCAATTTATCAAAATGTTCCAGACCCACCCCCCCCCTTGCCAAATATCGCTCTGTAGCCATCAGTGCATTCCTTTATCTTCCCACCGGTTAGTTCGTCTATACAAAATCTATCATGACCATTTTAAAAAATCGGCTTGTTGCCGGGTTGAATCTGTATGTGGGCGCCCAGATTGCTGATCGGCCGATTTCGACACGAAATGCTCTGGTGCAGGATGGGTGGGAAAACTCCACCAGGAGCATATAACGTTTCTTCTGTCCCGTCAGCAAACCGCTTTCCGTGCTTGAGTTTACCATAACATATTCTTTTGGGCAAGCCGTCGTCAGACATTCTCACAACATGGCCCACGTAGCGAGGCCAGGACTGCATTAATTAGGTGTGCATGCTGGGGAGACCTGCTGGTGCGTGAGATCTTGTCCTGTCAGACCTGCTTGTGCGTGAGATCTTGTCCTGTCAGACCTGCTTGTGCGTGTTCCTCAGTGTCTGAGATCTTGTCCTGCCATTTGATGTTGACGATTTTTGGGAGGCTCATCGCGTGAAAGGGGTTTAGTGTCCTAGCATGGCGTTGATGGACTGTCCATGTTTCCCGTGCATATAGTAGCGTTAAGAGCACAGCCGCCTTGTACACCTTATTATGGTTTGGGTGCTGATGCCTCTCCATACATTCTTAGACATTTTTTTCCGAATGTTGCGCTGGCTCTTGCGATTCAAAGTTTCACTTGATCCTCGTGGGTTTCGCTTTAAGCAGTGTGCTCCCAAGATAAGAAAAGGCTGTTTACAACTTTGAACCTTTAGCCATTAACTAGGATTTGCCCGATGTAATATGGTTGCAACAGAATCTCAGTTTTTCATTGCGACCAAAGTTTCTGCAGGTGTCCGAGAAGTTTGCAACACTGCGTTGCGTATCGACCCGATATTCAGCGTTTAGGTCACAGTCACCGCGCTGCCCTAATCAAAATGACAGGATCGGCACCTTTAAACACTGGATGTTGCATGGTAGTTAAGATGATTTTCATAAAAACTGACGAATAACTTATTTTCTGTAAATATTTTATATATGGTTGGGCTACATGCATGATTCCAATAGCGATACTTAGTTTGGACAAAAAGCAGAACCTCAACTTAAATGAGTTTTGTTTCTGTTGGGCGAATTGTTTGGTGTAATAGCTGATCCTGGTCGCAGATATACCTACTTTTGGCACTTTCCAGTAGCGTAGCCAGGGGTAGGTGCTATCCAGGGCGGGCCAGGACTTTTGACCATACCTCTACGATAAAACTGTGTAGCCGGTCGAAATTTCCGCCCCTATAAAATAAAAGGCCCCCCCCCGGGACGGAATGCGCACTCCCTCCACCCTTGCTACACCCCCGGCACTTTCAACCCGAACATCAAAAACGCCCCCCCCCCCCCCGACCTCAAACACTCTCCTGGAAGAAATGGTCTGAAACAAACACTGACACAGATCTATTTTTAGACATGACGTCAGTTATTCACCAGTGCTCACGAACCTTTAATACTTTTATTTAACAATACAATTTAGCGGAGACAGTAAACGTAAAGTTTGGAACGGTAACCATTTACTTAGGTTGTCTCCCCATGCGATGCCGTTTAGCCCGTGCTCCTCAAACCTTTCAGTGACGGACACACATTGCAGCATCTACCGTCGTACCGCTGCACAATGTATAACTATGTTATTTTCTGTAAAAATTGTTCACCCTCTGCGATCAGGGGATTGAAATTTTGTTGTTCAAAACCAATCCTCAAGCAATACACTTTAATTATAGCATTAATTCCTTATTGGGTTTAGGGCAGGGCAGGGGATGCCAGCCATCCCTGTTTTAAGGGAACTTAGGGTTCCTATCATTATGCTTTGGACGTGTCCTGTTTAGTTATTATTTTTGTTATGCCTTTTTCCAAACACCCTTGAACAATTTTTTTGTATGGTTGTAAGCCTCAAAGGTATCTGAAGGTTTAGACCTGACCCCCCCCCCCCCCCACAGGGGTCACACTGTGACGACAACTGCAGCACACGTCCTATCAGTTATTCTACACGAGACGTTATGACGTCACACGTGTTAGTGGTAAAAAAAAAAGAAAAGTCCAGTAAAACGCTGAACAAGACCAAAAAGTGCACGGATGTCAGATGACATGGACGGATGACAAAATTAACAGACGACAACATTGTAGGAGAAGGCCTTATAACATAAGAAATAAAGGGCTTCAGTGGACAAGGTGTTCAGCCAGCAGTAATCAATCCAACTCTCTGAACCAAATGTCTATCAAGCACACACACAAAAAAATATATAAAAAGGCGAAGTAAAAAAAAGAAAAATAAGTCACCTTGATTTGATGACGTCTCAGCTGCTGACGTCACCGCACATGTACTAATGAAGGTGAATTGTTGTGTCAAGTTAGCTATTATAATGTATTTTTAGGTAACTGTCAATAGACACTTGAGACTGAAAAGGCTGAAAATTCAACCAATTTTTTATTTTAAATAAAAAATATATGACAATAATAGCAGCGCTCGCCTTAGTTCAGATCTTGTTACATTCTGTGTTTATTGGGGGGTGGGGGGGGGGGGGGGAGGGATTGACAAGTCGGTTAAGAAAAAATTTCAGATTGACTCTACTTGAGATTTATACATCCAGACGTTGGCATTTCTACAGATTAAACACTACTAGAAATGTTCTTATGTTCATTGGAGTAAATTTGACGGTGGAGTACACGTGACAGTGGGTACAAATGACAGTGGAGTAGACATGACAGCGGGGTACAAGTGACAGTGGAGTACAAATGATAGTGGGGTACAAATGACAGCGGGGTACATGTGACAGTCGAGTACACATGACAGTGGGGTACAAGTGACAGTGGGGTACACGTGACAGTGCGGTACAGGTGACTGTGGAGAACAGGTGACAATGGGGTACAGGTGACAGTGGGGTGCACGTGACAGTCGAGTACACGTGACAGTGGGATGCACGTGACAGTCGAGTAAACGTGAAATTCGAGTGCAAATAACAGTGGAGAACTTTACAAATCGAGTGCATTTGATAACGGAGTACAAGTGACAGTGGATTAAAAGTGACAACGGAGTACACATGCTAGTGGAGTACAGGTGAAAGTGGAGTACATGAGATAGTAGAGTACACTTGAACGTCGAGTACACATGACTGTCGAGTACAAGGGACAGTCGAGTACACATGACAGTTGGGTACTAATAACAGTGGAGAACAAATAACAGTGGAGAACTTTACAAATCGAGTGCATTTGACAACGGAGTACAGGTGACAGTGGATTGAGAGTAACAACTGAGTACAGGTAACACTGGATTAAAAAGTGACAAGGGAGTAAAGGTGACCGTGGATTAAAAAGTGACAACGGTGTACAGGTGACATTGACAGTTTCTAGCATTATTAATAAGATGATTCTTTCCTTTTGACCTAAGAGGCAGATGTACGTTTGTCTTGTCCAGCGGTTCTCAACAAGAGAGTTGCGAGCCTTTCAGAACCCTGTGGGTGTCACATGACCACAAGTCACGAGTCTCTTGGCTGCTTCCTAAATGTGACTGTTTAAAAAATCTCACTTTAAAAATAAATGTGACTTTAATGTTATTTTTTTTACAATCTTCCAGTAGTTGTCTCGTAGACACTACAGTAATAGGGCTAGTATCTTATTGTTACTATGGCGTGACTAGACTATAGTTATTTTAAAAAAAACACTCTGATTTATTCAGTAGAATATAATTTCCTGCAAACATTTCTTTTAACGTTTAGAAATTATAATTAATTTAATTAATTATACAATTGTTGATTAAATAATGATTTCGCCCAGATAATCTTTTGAAATCAATTCTTAATTTCGAGGGGGGGGGGGGGGGGAAACTTGATTTGGGAGTCATAATAACTTTGCAAATGTTATCAAATGGTCTAGACTCTAAAAGAGGTTGAGAACTGCTGGTGCAGTCTGCGAGACCAATGGGCAATTAAATGTGCAGTAATGTTTAGTAACTCGATTGTGGCATGTGACAATAATTGCCAAAGGTGAGGATTTAACATCATCAGAAAAACGAAAGCTCCTCTAATTACAATATTTACGTCCATTCGTTTGACGGTCAGAGGAGTCTCCAAAGTGGATATGTAACTAGGAAAATTGGATTTCATCTCCTTAACAACTTTGTACTTTGACAGTGTCTAGAGTTCCGCTCTGAGTCAAACAAATAGGAATTAATGAATCATTAGGGCACCTACCTTATGCACGGTGTGTCACAGGTGTCACCTCCCCACCCCATGTGACAACTGCAGGCCACCGCCGAGCCGCTGGACGACATGACGCAGTCACCGTGCTGGTGACAGCCGTGAGGACAGACGCCGTCGATGACGTTGGTGATGGCCGCCTGCTGGCTGGGGCGTACCAGAAGCCACAAGCAGATGGACACGATCAGATCCGTCTCGCGCGGCGACGACACGGTGGTCAGCGTCAACAACTTCAGGCTCATGCTGGAAGCGATCAGCGGGGGTCGGTACATCTGTCACAAGCAAGTTCTCAGAAATATAACCGTGCCAGCAAAATTTGAGTCAATAGAAATAACAGGGAGCGTAACCATATCTAGTTGACAGGAAAACAAATGACAAAGCCGGGCGTGAGTTACATCCCCTCTCTTGAACAGCTCACGTCTTAGGTACCACGGCGCGCAGTTTGTTGACAAGCGGTAACCACTGATTTGATCTCGTTAATTCCACTAGAAATAAATACAATTAAAACAGATGTGTTCTTCTACGTTAGAATGTGTCCTTCTTTATTAGAATCTATCCTTATGTATTAGAAAGTGTCCTTTTATAATATATTTTGTCTCTTATATTGTAATGTGGTCTCCTATATAAGAATCTGACCTTCTATATTAGAATGTGGCCCTCTATGGTGGAATGTGTCATTTGCTAAAAAATTCTTCTTCTTCTATTCTAGATTCCGTCCTTGTATGTGGAAAAAAACAACTATTAGAAAAACTTTAGAACGGACCATAAAAAATCCTTTCAGTGAAATGTAGCAGAGAGGAAACAAAAATGAAGAAACCCCGGTCGTGATTGGCCGACTTTCGGCTCTGAGATGAGACCAACCACGGACTACAGCTTGACTTATTTGAAAGGCATTTGCCGCAGACGACCGGAGATTTCCGGTTCAGTTAGAGGCGAAGGACGATGGGATACATTGTCGTCTGTCAAAATGAGTCGCATGTCGTTTCCATCTCGCACCGTCCATAAGAGTGTAGTTAGTTCAGACCGTTATAGAGAAGTGGTGGGCTACTCTCACCGTCCATAAGAGTGTAGTTAGTTCAGACCGTTATAGAGAAGTGGTGGGCTACTCTCACCGTCCATAAGAGTGTAGTTAGTTCAGACCGTTATGGAGAAGTGGTGGACTACTCTCACCTTCCATAAGAGTGTAGTTAGTTCAGACCGTTATAGAGAAGTGGTGGGCTACTCTCACCGTCCGCAACACTGCAGTTAGTTCTTTATTCGCGAGTTAAACAGGGAAGTGCCAGAATTTATTCTCCTGACTGAAGAGCACTGTAAATAATAGAAATATTCTAGTAGCTAGTGCCCGCGTATATTTGACGACAAACAACACTCACTTTGAAAGTACTATGTAACAAACGTACCGGAGAGTGCATTATATTCTCAGCTAATCAATATCTGTGCGTAAGGTTAACAGTCGCGATAAGTTGTTTAGTTCTGGAGACCAATCAACTGCGCATCTCAGACGCGCAAGTCGTACAGAAATCATTTAACTTTGCCCAACTCTGAAAGTTGACTCTGCCCAACTCTGACTTTACTCAATCCTGAAAGTTGACTTTGACCAACTCTGACTTTACTCAATCCTGAAAGTTGACTTTGCCCAACTGTGAAGGTTGACATGACGTTTGTGTTTTGTTTGTTGTTTATTTTTCCAAAATGTGACAATTAACATCGTAACTGAATCATTTCATTCAAACCATTTTTAAAACCCTTTATATTAACATCACCTTTGTTCGTGGCTGGCTGGCAAAATCTTCGGATGGCCAATTGACCCACTTGCCGTCAACTATCGAGCTGAAACTTGGAAAAAATCGATTCGTTGCCTGTAACAACACATTCAATCAAATTTTCAGCCCCACCTCCAAACCTACAACTAAAAATAAGTTTTTTCCTGTTTTTTCAAGGGGAATGTTTAGGAAATGTGATGTCACCGATTTCACGAACTAAAACTCCCGATAACTGCGCTAAATGAGATTAACCGCCAGTGCGTTTGGTATGTCATTTTTTGTGTTTTCTGAAATAGTCGGTGAAATAAATCTGCGGTGTAAAAGCGGGTGGGACGAAAATGTTTTACGCACATTTTTTTTTAAATTAATTTTTTTTTAGAGGTTGCTAAATTAAGCGTTATCCAGTTCTGTGTTTGAAAAACATCTCTGTTTCATGACGCACTTTATATAGTTTTTTCATCCAAGTGTTGGACACGAGCTGCGTACTAGGCAAACGATAAGAAAAACAAACAAAGGCATGTATTTATATGTTGCAAGCGTCTGTTGAGGCTGAGTAACGTGGGGGAGTAATCTTAACGAACAGTGTTTTTATTCGATCTTGGAGTAATCTCAACGAACAGTGTTTATATTCGATCTTGGAGTAATCTCAACGAACAGTGTTTATATTCGATCTTGAAGTAATCTTAACGAACAGTGTTTATATTTCATCTCGGAATAATCTTCATGCGATTGAAGATCTGATAAATAGCAATGTGTATTGTCAACATATAGCTCCGTAATTATATGTAGTGAAATTATTGCGAATCTGATGAAAAACAGAGGAGCAGTATTTTACTTTAAATTTGAAAGCGTTCAACAACACTACGTCTGACTGTGCAGATTTGATCTCTACTCTCTATCTTGAAGTATATTTCAAAGTGACAAATTTGGGCATTCTATCGATAGAAGAAACAATATATTCTTATTGTCTATTTATTATGGAAGATGTACCTTTAGTACAGGTGACCTTTATATAAATAGTTTTAATGTAGGGGATTATGGATTATAAAGCACGGGAGACAGTCAACATAAAATTTAGCAGAGAAGAGTTTTCATTCGCACCTCTTAGCCCAGTGGTCGGCACACCGTCGAAAGAGCCAAAAATATGCAGCAGCATCATTAAATTTTGTTTGAGAGCCAAATTGCTTTTCAAGAACCATGTTTTTCTGAGCCAAAACCGATTTTTGGCCGCCTGGCCGAGCCGCACTCAATGTCGCTAAAGAGCCGCATATATATATATATATATATATATATATATATATATATATATATATATATATATATATATAACAATAAAATATTTTTTTAAAATTTAATAAATTTTTTTTTAATAAACTAGAAAACATTTCCGCTTGACAATCTTTCGTTCGACCAAATTTCCGTTCGACCGGACTTCCATCGCTCAACTTTCCCTAGACCGAATTTCTTTCAAACAAATTTCCGGATACGAAATACAAGGCGTGCCAATCATAGACGGGGAATCCCCATTGACGTCACACGTCTTGTTGATTTCTGGTTAAATAAAGATATCAACTTCAAATTTTAACTTTACAAGTTTCACGTAAAAATTGAGCTAAGGACTTCAAATAACAACAAGATGACGTCACCCAAAGCTATGTGATTTACATCCTATTTTCGCCCTAACAACCAAATATTGAATTGGACGTAAATCATTTAGCTCATGATAATATTGAAAGATTTTGTTGAAAGTAAAAGTGGGTGCCCAAAATATGGAGTTTTTAAATGAAATTTATTTAATGAAACAAGAAATCTTCACCAACACAGAACTAAGAATTAATTTAACAAATTAATCCACCTAAAAAGTTTGAAAATTGCCGCTGACTTAAGATTTTGAGTTTAAAAGACTGATTTAAGCGCCCCCACCCCTTTATTTTGTTAAACCCCCACCCTGTCCCGCCTCCATGCCCAGCCCTTTTCCCCACTACATTTTTCTCTCTTCTTCCCCCATCTGTACCCCCTCCCCGCGCCCCCCCCCCCAAATAAAAATAAAGACTACTTTTGTAACGTTTCTTCTATTTGAGGAAAACTGACTTCAATCCTCACCTAATATATCTTTAAATAGACACTAACTTACGGATACAAAATGTCAGCCATGTCGGAAATAAGTCCGGTCAGATTTATTGTCTGAATTTTCATATTCATAGAAGAATTGTCATCGCGTAGACTTCATGTGTTCACCGTGTCATCTACGTATCCGACCTTACTCACCAACCCACCTTTTTAGGTTGTTTTTTTCACGCAGCCCAAACCCGAAACTCAACTAAGATATGTAAGGCATGTAAGATATTTAAGTTAGGTAATGTATGTAAGATATGTAAGGCATGTAAGATATTTAAGTTAGGTAATGTATGTAAGATATGTAACGCATGTAAGATATTTAAGTTAGGTAATGTATGTAAGATATGTAACGCATGTAAGGCATGTAAGATATGTAAGGCATGTAAGATATGTAAGACATGTAAGATATGTAACATATGTAAGGCATGTGTACTTTGAGTCAGATTTGATTTAGAAACAATATTCCACTTAGTAAACACCTCAGCTGCCCATCTGCCAGCTAAACACGAATTGGACACCACACTAAAACTGGACACCACCCTAACTGGACACCACACTAACTGGACACCACACTAACTGGACACCACACTAACTGGACACCACACAAAAACTGGACACCACACAAAAACTGGATACCAACCTAAATGGACACATCAATCAACTGGACACACCAATCAACATGACACATCAATCAACTGGACACATCAATCAACAGGACACATCAATCAACTGGACACACCAATCAACAGGACACATCAATCAACAGGACACATAAATCAACTGGACACATCAATCAACAGGACACATCAATCAACTGGACACACCAATCAACTGGACACACCAATCAACTGGACACACCAATCAACAGGACACACCAATCAACAGGACACATCAATCAACAGGACACATCAATCAATAGGACACATCAAGCAACAGGACAGACCAATCAACTTGACACACCAATCAACTGGACACACCAATCAACAGGACACATCAATCAACAGGACACACCAATCAACAGGACACACCAATCAACAGGACACATCAATCAACTGGACACACCAATCAACAGGACACACCAATCAACTGGACACACCAATCAACTGGACACACCAATCAACAGGACACACCAATTAACTGGACACACCAATCAACTGGACACACCAATCAACTGGACACATCAATCAACTGGACACATCAATCAACAGGACACACTAATCAACTGGACACATCAATCAACACGACACATCAATCAACAGGACACATCAATCAACAGGACAGTGACTGAGTGGGTCATGTACTATAAGAGTCTACGACAGTAACAGATTGGGTCATGCACTATAATTTCTTTAAATTTGCTACTTTAAATACAATGTTTTTCAAAAATTAAAATTGTTTTCCTTATTCAATGTAACAGAAAAAAATGTGACTAAACGGGGTTTGGGAGGGGGGGGCAGTTGACTGGATCTGGGGGTGGGGATGAGTGGGGGTGGAGATGTGGAAAAAGAAGCAATGCACACCACACCAGGTTTCGGAGCATCAACTCTTGGTTAACGCGCCAAAGTTAGTAGAAGATAACAAGTTGTTTCGTGTCAATGACCTGCTGTCCAACAAACAGTTAGCTCCTCCCTCTTTCTCATCACCTTTCATCAAAACAAGCTGTGAGAGAGAGCCACGCCGACATGCCGTAGTTGACATATTACTACAAACATGGGCCCAGAATGGCATCAGACAAACATGGCATCAGACAAACATGGCATCAGACAAACATGGCATAAGAAAAACATTGGCTCAGACAGACATGGCATAAGACAAACATGGCATCAGACAAACATGGCATCAGACAAACATTGGCCCAGACAGACATGGCACCAGACAAACATTGGCATCAGACAAATATGGCATCAGACAAACATTAGCACAGACAAACATGGCACCAGACAAACGTGGCATCAGACAAACATTGGCTCAGAAAAACATTGGCCCAAACAGACAGAGCATCAGACAAACATCGGTTTCGATGCACATGAATCAGACGACTTAATTATTCCATACAACATGAATCAGACGACTGAATAATTCCATACAACATGAATCAAACGACTGAATTATTCCATACAACATGAACCAGACGACTAACTAACTCTCTTAAGACAAACAGCAAACTATCGAGCCAGAGCTCATTAAGTTTTCCCCAACATACTCCCTCTTCCCCAAAATACCTCTATTCCCTAACATACCCCCTCTTCCCGAACATATCCCCTCTTCCCCAAAATACTCCATCTTCCCCAAAATACCCCCTTCCCCAAAATACTCTTCTTCCCCCACATACCCGTCTTCCCCAACAAACCCCTCTTCCCCAACATACCCCGTCTTCCCCAACATACCCCGTCTTCCCCAACATACTCCTCTTCCCCAACATACCCCGTCTTCCCCAACATACTCCTCTTCCCCAACATACCCCTCTTCCCAAACATACCCCGTCTTCCCCAACACACCCCTCTTCCCCAACATACCCCTCTTCCCCAACACACCCCCTCTTCCCCAACATACCCTTTTCCCCCATACCGCAACATTCTAGTCGAGCTGCGAGGCAGCAAGTCGGGGGCATTCAGCCACACCCGTCTTAAACTCAATTGTCCATGACCGCGTGCATCAGCGAAGGAACACCTGGTCGGCTGGTGGTGCTGCTGTCACAGAACCTGCAGTCAAACTTTCTAGGTGTTGGGCTGGTAATATTTTAACCTCCCTAAAAACACCCCATCCCCATCCCTGGGGGGCGTCAGACGCCCTCTATCAGGGATTTCTACATATGGTTTTCACTTTGTGAATACCAGACGACTGAATAATTCCATACACAGTAATGAGAAGACTGATTGTTTCAATTTGCGGATGATTGGAGCTCTTCTTTGGTGAATAATTAAAAATGTTTAATGAAAGCAAGTAGTCAGTGTTACACTGATCACCTTAACATCCCACAAGGAAGAAAACAATGCTCAGTAGGTGTCCATAACAGTCGTCCATGGCCGCATGGCCGTCCATAACCTTCAATCTGACATTCATGGCCGTCCATAACCTTCAAGCTGACATTCATGGCCGTCCATAACAACAAGCTGTCATCCATGGCCGTCCATAACAGCACGATGTCACCCATGGCTGTCCATAACTACAAGCTGACGTACATGGCTGTCCATAACAACAAGCTGACATACATGGCCGTCCATAACAACAAGCTGTCGTACACGGCTGTCCATTTCAACCCCATCAACTGATGACTAGCACCAGGCGCTGTCATAAATTTAACAATTGGAGAGGGGGGGGGAAAGGTGAGGAATGCCAAGAACGCGGTAGTGTGGCCGGCGTGGTGATGACAAGGCGTAGGGGAGGGCTGGCGTGCCAGCATTAATAGCCCCGCAGCTCAGGTCACCGGTCACAACTAGAGCTAAACTAAGACCAGGTGATAGACAACACCTTACGTTTTATCAAGGGCGTTTACCCTTCCTCCCCCTTGGACCTAGGTCAATTCTGGCAAGGTGTTTGTATTTAATTCGAGAATTCCCCACGCACATAAGAAATACAAAAAATTACAAGTACAAAATTGTTAGAACATTGTTGTTGACCTATTCAATAAACACGAGCGATTAAAATTTCGCCGATATCTCCATAATTCTTCCAATTTTTCCATAAAATACAATTTTCAAATCAAATTTAGTAGGTTATAATAACTTAAAAAAAAAGGTTTAATTCTTTACATTCAAAGCTCGGTGGTCGGCTGCATGGATGGTTGGGTGGATGGTTGGGTGGATGGCTGGGTGGCTTTGCGGTTAAAAATGTGTCAATTCCAATTTGTGGATTGGAGTTCAATGGAGGTATGACACCGGAGATGACGTGCCGTAAGTGATATGACACCGGAGATGGCGTGCCTTAAGACATATGACACCGGAGATGGCGTGCCTTAAGACATATGACAGCGGAGATGCCGTGCCGTAAGACATATGACACCGGAGATGGTTTGCCGTAAGAGGTATGACGAAATACAAGTACAAATATATTGTTTCTTTATAAAGGCTATATAAATATAAGTACAAATATTTTGTACCTAGGTATAAACTCATTAATTCAAGTACAAAAAGATTTCTAGGTGATTGATGGAGCTAGCCACAACTTAATATAAGCATACACCTCATTATCCAGAATGGAATTTTGCCGGATTTTACACTAATAACATTCATTCTATTTCACCGTAGCAACAATTTTAATACTTGAAAATGCGATATCCCTGGAGCTTACTGACAAATCTTACTGACACAGCTTACTGAGACAGCTTACTGACACAGCTCACTGACACAGCTCACTGGCACGGCTCACTGGCACGGCTCACTGGCACGGCTCACTGGCACGGCTCACTGACACGGCTCACTGACACGGCTCACTGGCACGGCTCACTGACACGGCTCACTGGCACGACTCACTGACACGGCTCACTGACACGGCTCACTGAGACAGCTCACTGACACAGCACACTTACACAGCACACTGACACATTTTAAAGGGACACTTTTAAGAGATGGAGACTAATATTTTCAGTAGGATTTCAATACGGCTCTTAAATTTTCGTGATTGTTTAAAAGCACCATCCTTCTGTGACGGACCCCGTCCTAAGCTGTGAACCCGTACTAAGCTGTGACCCCGTCCTAAGATGTGACCCCGTCCTAAGATGTGACCCCCGTCCTCAGCTGTAAACCCGTCTTAAGCTGTGACCCGGTACTAAGCTGTGACCCCCCTCTTTCAATTAACAGCAGGACTCCAGAAACGATTAAAGATGCGCTATGATCAGAATACTGTGATATTTTCAATGACAGACGACTGCGAGCGCAACCCTTTGGACTAAACCACGATATAGAGACCGCTGTAGAACTTGTCCCTACGTTCTCGAAACTAAGCACATTGGCTTCCCCAAGGAGAAACTTAACCATCAAAGAGAGCTTCACGCGTATCAGTCGAAATCGGATATCTGCATTTGTTGCCGTCGATGCCGCCTCTTCTATATCGGTGAGACGGGATGACGGCTGGCTGATAGGTTCCGTGAACAGCTTCGGCACGTTGAGAAAAAAAAAAACCACCCGCCTTTAAATACCACTTCAACGGAAGTGAACACAGGCGTACATCAGATGTATCCATCAAGGTTCTGATTTCTTGTAACAATAGACTAGCGAGAGTGAAGAATGAAAACAAATTAATTCAGATTTTCGGATTCATATTTCCAGATGGAATCAATCAAAAACTCATTCACTAGTGATCCTACAATTCCCCTTCCACCCCACCCCGCCAACCTGATCTAATGTGGGAGGCGCTTTATGGTTTTGAGCAATTCGACTACCGTTTACGATAGCAACGTAGAGCATTTCCTGTTCTGAACATAGAATACATTGTCTCGATTATATAGAGCAGCGGTTCTCAACCTGTGGGTCGCGACCCCTTGTGGGGTCGCTCGACTCTTACACAGGGGTCGCCTAGGACCATAGGAAAGCACATATTTATGAAGTGGCAACGAAAATAATTTTATGGTTGGGGGGTCACCAAAACATGAGGAGCTTTATTAAAGGGTTACGCCATTAGGAAGGTTGAGAACCACTGATAAAGGGCATCATAAAGACAATTTATTTAGTGGGTCAAACCCCGTGTCTGCCAATGGATTACCTCGTTTATCATTCAGGGAAAGTATGAATGACGTCAAGTAAGCAGTAGGACAGCAAGGGGAAGTATGAATGACGTCAAGTAAGCAGTAGGACAGCAAGGGAAAGCATGAATGACGTCAAGTAAGCAGTAGGACAGCAAGGGAAAGTATGAATGACGTCAAGTAAGCAGTAGGACAGCAAGGGAAAGTATGAATGACGTCAAGTAAGCAGTAGGACAGCAAGGGAAAGTATGAATGACGTCAAGTAGAAGTAGTAGGACAGCAAGGGAATGTATGAATGACGTCAAGTAGAAGTAGTTGGACAGCAAGGGAAAATATTAATGATGTCAAGTAGAAGTAGTAGGACAACAAGGGAAAGTATGAATGACGTCAAGTAGAAGTAGTTGGACACAAATGAAAAGTATGAGTGACGTCAAGTAGAAGTAGTAGGACAACAAGGGAAAGTATGAATGACGTCAAGTAGAAGTAGTTGGACACAAATGAAAAGTATGAATGACGTCAAGTAGAAGTAGTAGGACAGCAAGGGAATGTATGAATGACGTCAAGTAGAAGTAGTAGGACAGCAAGGGAAAGTATGAATGACGTCAAGTAGAAGTAGTACAATGCAATTCACATAAAGCCAAGGAAGTCCAAACCTGGAACAAGCAACAAAACATAAATAATAAAATAATAATTATTTAAAAATTCATAAATAAAGACGACAGAAACATTTAAGAGGCGACAATTAATACCTGCACTTTAATGTTGGATGTCCTACTTATGAATGGTAACACAAATGCCCCTTGCCACACACACAAATGTCCCTTGTCACACACACACAAATGTCCCTTGTCACACACACAAATGCCCCTTGCTACACCCACACAACATTTCCGTTGATCAGAAGACAGTGAACACCATCATCTGGCACTGCTAGATCAACTCTAGATTTGTGTATTAATGTATTACTTTTTCTGTAGTTTGATCAAACTCAGTGTTATATACCTTCAATATTATAAAATATACCTTCAATATTAGAATGTATACCATAAATAAAAAAAAAATACTTCAATATTAGAATATATTCCTTCAATATTAGAATATATACCTTCAAAGTTAAAATGTTTACCTTCAACATTAGAATGTACACATTAAATATTAGAATATATGCATTCAATTTTAGAAAATATACCTTTAATTTTAAAATATATACCTTCATTATTACAAAATATACCTTCATTATTAGAATGCTAGGGCTTAACCAGGTGCAGTTATTTTACACCGGGCCCGGGAAATTCGAGAAAAAACACGGTGTCTAAATGTTACAAAAAACTTATTAACTTCTCATTAAATTAAAATAGAAGCCGGCCTTTAAACAAAAGTCATACAGACAGTCCCACACCTTACTCATGGCTCTTTATTGACTAATATAATGGCCACCTCCCCTTAAAGATAATAAAACCCATTTACATGAGTTCAACCGTCACGTTTGACGCTCGCTGCGGGACATACTTATTTCACTCAAAACTATTGATGTAAACTCGTGGAGTAAGGGGGAAAATCGGTTTTAAAGAGGAAGCAGGACACAACAGGATCTACGAGATCTCCACTGGGTTCCTAAAAGTGAGCGCATTGACTACAAGATTATGTCCTAGGCGTACGGCTGCACCTCCCCTTAAAGATAATAAAACCCATTTACATGAGTTAAACCGTCACGTTTGACGCTCGCTGCGGGACATAGAAGGCTCTGCACTGGAATATCTGAAAGAACTGCATTATAAACATGTAACCTTAAAGAACCTGTGGTCCTCAACTCAGTCCTTACTGAAAATTCCCAGTGTGGATGAACACAGAAAAAAGTCGTACGGAGTGCGCTCTTTTGAAGCGATAGCGCCAAAGTTATGGAATATTTTACCTCCATCTTTGAGGAGTATTGACAAGGACAGAAAATCATTTAGCAAACATTTAAAGACTTGTTTGTTTAATAGATTTGATGAAACCAGAGCGCAGTGAGCATGCTAAAGTAGCATGGATACCAGCGCCAGAGGCGTAACAACGGCTTGGCATTGGGGCAGTTGTCTAAAATTCATGATGTTATTATATATATATATATAGCCCCCCACCCCTGAATATATATATATATATATATATGGGGAAATGAAGGAGATTTCTAAAAATGTTGGTTTTCAAACATATAGTGTCAACCAAACATATAGTGTCAACCAAACATATAATGTTAACCAAACATATAGTGTCAACCAAAAATGTAGTGACAAACAAACATATAGTGTCAACCAAAAATATAGTGTGAACCAAACATATAGTGTCAACCGAACATATAGTGTCAACACTTAGAAGTTGTGGAAAAAATAATGCATAATGTTTTTTATAAAAAAGTGTAAAAAAAATAATTGGCGATCAGATGCGAAGAAGGAAAGAAAACAAACTACCTGAAATAATTTGATAAAATCTGTTTATTTAGAAAGCAAATTCATTTTTGTAACAGTATAACTTTGTGCTAGCTAATTTGATGTTGGATAGAATCAATTGAGACACACAATTGTATCGATACAAGGCTCCCATGTTGGAAAGGTCTTGTTATGATTCTTGGATATTATAATAAATTGTGTAATAACTGTGAGGACGGTAGTAAATATATCGAATCAAAAATATATCGAATCAAAAATATATCGAATCAAAAATATATCGAATCAAAAATATATCGAATCAATACAGAAGTGAGCATAGAGGCTAATTCAGATAGATCGTACCTCTTCATTAGGTTTAGGGATAGACTTAGGCAGGGCTCATGTTAGGTTTAGGGGTAGATTTAGGGTTCAGGTTAGGTTTAGGGATAGATTTAGGGTTCAGGTTAGGTTTAGGGGTAAATTTAGGATTCAGGCAACCGAGATGGCGGCCATGGTAAAAAACGCGGTACGATCTATCTGAATTTACCAACATAGATCTATGCTACATCCAGTACTATAGGTGAGGATATTAATTTATTATGTCTCGTTGAAATAAAGTGCCTCTTTAATCATCAAGTGCTTTGACACTTCACTTTACTTACGTTGATGATGTAGCAGTGACAGCTGTCACTTCACAGACTTTGCTAACTATCATCTCTGTATCACAAACAACAGACTGAATACGTTGCACTCTCATCACAGTATATATATATATATGTGAAAAAGAATTAACGAATAATAAATGTATGTTTTAATAAAGTATGAAACTCCTTAATTAAAAAAACAAAAAGACGCTGCATCATGCATACGATTGATAGGTGTCTGACTCATGCTTCCGCGTCTGATCAAATCACATTCCTTACCCTATCAGCAGACCGATGTTAAAAACCGGTTGTGACTGGGTGTTTTTTTTTTCAGGGATGAGAAAGGGGGGGGGCGCCCTATTTTTGCAGGCGTTCATTATGCGATAGATGTTAAGAAGTTGGCAGATCGCATTGTCCGATACCCCCCCCCCCCCAAACCACACTTTCCAGTTAACAAAAACTACAATGTACGGTGAATGCATAGAGAATAAAAGCGCGTTTTAAAATATGTGAAGTGGACCAAGAACGCTGCCCCACCCCACAAAATAGCCTGTCGGGGGCGGACAGCCTCTCCGTCTCTCTTCCCTACTCCTGTGGATGGTACTGTCTTATAAAACATCATGTCGATCTGACGTGGCTGTGACTGGTACTGTCTTAGAAAACGTCATGTCTATCTGACTTGACTGTGACTGGTACAGTCTTAGAAAACATCATGTCTATCTGACTTGACTGTGACTGGTAAAGTCTTAGAAAACATCATGTCTATCTGACTTGTCTGTGAGTGGTACAGTCTTAGAAAACATCATGTCTATCTGACTTGACTGTGAGTGGTACTGTCTTAGAAAACGTCATGTCTATCTGACTTGACTGTGACTGGTACAGTCTTAGAAAACATCATGTCTATCTGACTTGACTGTGAGGAAAGTAATGCAGAGCAAATAAGGGACACATCCTAATACTTAAAGGGTGGGAATTCATTCAAGAGGCTTTAAAATAAAGATTGATTTATTCCTTAGCAAAAAGTACAAGAACACCGTTCCCACGCGTTCCTGCAGAACTCACAACCAGGCTGTAAACCGATATCCGGTTTAAGACATGATTTATATAACTATAAACCGGATTGCCCCCCCCCCCCCCCGGGCCAAAGAAAAATACTTTTAAAAAGTTTAAAGACCCTTCCTATTAAATGGACTTAGGATATTAGAAATATATTAAAAAATTCATGATAACATGATTTACGTTGTAATTATCTAAAGGAGGGTTGTGCTGTAAGTGTATTCTATCTAAAGGAGGGTTGTGCTGTAAGTGTGTTCTATCTAAAGGAGGGTTGTGCTGTAAGTGTATTCTATCTAAAGGAGGGTTGTGCTGTAAGTGTGTTCTATCTAAAGGAGGGCTGTGCTGTAAGTGTGTTCTATCAAAAGGAGGGTTGTGCTGTAAGTGTGTTCTATCAAAAGGAGGGCTGTGCTGTAAATGTATTCTATCAAAAGGAGGGCTGTGCTGTAAGTGTATTCTATCTAAAGGAGGGCTGTGCTGTAAGTGTATTCTATCAAAAGGAGGGCTGTGCTGTAAATGTATTCTATCAAAAGGAGGGCTGTGCTGTAAGTGTATTCTATCAAAAGGAGGGCTGTGCTGTAAATGTATTCTATCAAAAGGAGGGCTGAGCTGTAAATGTATTCTATCAAAAGGAGGGCTGTGCTGTAAATGTATTCTATCTAAAGGAGGGTTGTGCTGTAAATGTATTCTATCTAAAGGAGGGTTGTGCTGTAAATGTATTCTATCTAAAGGAGGGTTGTGCTGTAAATGTATTCTATCTAAAGGAGGGTTGTGCTGTAAATGTATTCTATCAAAAGGAGGGTTGTGCTGTAAATGTATTCTATCAAAAGGAGGGTTGTGCTGTAAGTGTGTTCTATCAAAAGGAGGGTTGTGCTGTAAGTGTGTTCTATCAAAAGGAGGGTTGTGCTGTAAATGTATTCTATCAAAAGGAGGGCTGTGCTGTAAGTGTATTCGTTTTCTGGCCCAATAAAACATAAACATTTTAAAAAAGACCACCTCCATCCATTGTTCAAATCTAAGATTTAACAAAACACAACTCAAACAGATTTCCTGCCTGTCAACAAATGTGATCGAGCCAATGACCCATAACAACATATGCTGCCGGAAGTGAGCGTTGACAAGGTCACGATAAAGATTCATCAAAGTCTTATTAGATTATTTGGTGAGGGAAAAGCCCAAACCGACATCAGAGTTCTTCCTGTTGAAGTCTATTAAAATTCAAATATATTCCTTGTCAAATCTCTTCAACTTTGGCCCAAATCTGGAGGTGAAAGAGTTGATGATGTGTTGGCTTTTAGTCCTTGCGTCTCGCTGACTTAAACTCGAGAACTACGGTTTTATATCTTTTGCGTCATCATAAGTGTCGGATTAAGACGCCCGTAGGCGGTCAACATCTAGCCCCCCCACCCCTGAAAATGATATTTGAAAGTCATAAGTCATATGTCATGAGTGACTTTGAGTTTAAATAACACTTCGTGATCATTAAATATGTTGACTCACGAACACTCGTGATGCTACACCAAGGGATTCTCAAAAAGGACGTCCATGCACAAATACGCAGCTTTTCCGCCCCTTGACCTTTGTTTGCACTTGTCCGCATATGTCTACCCCACTAAGCCCGGGTTACGGACGTCCACATCCGGCTTTTTACAGTGCGAGATGCCAGAAAGTGTCATCTACTTCATAAAGCTAAGCTCAGCTATGCCTATGCTGTTTCTTTTGTAAATAGGGTGATGATGATGATGATGATTGAATACTTTTGTAGTGCTTGTATCCATGCTATTTTAGCATGCTCTCAACGCTCTGATATCCTAAAATCTATATAAGAAAAACGAAGTAAAGGCCGCCGGCAGGATATTGAATGTTTTAAAATGGTTGTAATAATTTCGAAACCTTAGTGGGCGGGCGCATGTCAATTCACCAAAGTTTTATCGCAATCGGATGAATGGTATAAGAACGCATACGGAAATTATATTTATATAGTTAATATGAGGAGGAAAACGAATTTAGGGCCCACGGCCACAACGGAATATTGTAGAATGGTTGTATTACTTCAAAAACGTCTTATTAGGCGCTACTCATTAAAGTTCTATCTACCCATGCATTTGCTCTGTTTCAAATTATAATTTTAAAGCTCGTATAAGAAAAAACGACTTTAGGGACCCCTGGATCAAAACGGAATATTTTAAATGGTTGTAATAATTCTGAAAACTTTTCGGGCGTGCGCACGACAACTCTACAACATTTTTTCGCAATCGTATAGATGGTATAGGAGCGCATACGGAAATTATTTTTACATAGCTAATATAAGGAAAAAAAACGAATTTAGATCCAAAGACCCAAAGACCCAAAACGAAATATTTTAAAAGGGTTTCATTGACTTAGAAAATGCGCGGGCAGGTCGACAACAAATCCCCAAAGTTTTATCGCAATTGCATGAAGGGTATAGGCGCGCGTTCGCTTTGAAATTATATTTATCTATCTCTATAAGAAAAAACGCACGAGTGCCCTGGCTCAAAACGGAATATTTTAAAGTGGCTGTAATAATTTAAAAACATTTGCGGGCGTACGCACAACATATGACCAAAATATTATCGCATTCGGATAAATGGTATAGAAACGCATACGGAAATTACTTTTCACAAAGCTGATATAAGAAAAAAACCGAATTTAGGGCGAGTGGCCCGAAACGAAACATTTTAAAATGGTCGCAATGTCTAAGAAAAATGCGCGGTCTTGTGTGTGTGTTTAATTAATAATTTAAAAAAAAAACAATCAAATATATTTATTAATTCTTCTTTTAAGAAGGGTAAAATTCATTATAAGTTTTGTCACGCTCGGTTATTAAATTAAAGTAACTTAAAGCTTCGACTAAAATGAAATATTTTCTTTCTCAATATTAACAACGCACTAAAAAACGCAAGAAAAAACAACAGATGTTTCGGTTAATCCGATAAATGTGATTCTCAGATCATATTTTTGAAATTAAAAATTATGTTTATAACTTTCAAACTCGCAAAAAAAAAATGATTAAAATTGTTCATATATAGTTATTGTAAATGTATTTGTAATTTATAATAATAATACACGTATTTAATCTTTTACTAAAAGAAAAGCGGATACATTCTTTTTTGCGCATGTAAATGTATTTAATTTCCGTAAAATAATCTAAAATCACTATCAATTTTTTTAACTATCCGAATGTATTTAAATCGCTTCGTTGCTATGGCGTTACGGTCAGCCTAGCTCATTCTCTTTCTCTCTCTCTCTTTATATATATATATATATATATATATATATATATATATATATATATATAAAGTGTGTGTGTGTGTGTGTGTGTGCGTTCTGCAATTATAAGATACTACAGTGCATTGCGTGGTATAAGCGGTTGAAAATCAGATTAGAATTACGACATAATTCAGGGGCGTGCATAAAGGGTGCTTTGGCGTAGCTAGAGGTTTACAGTCATGTTTTTTTTTTAAATAAAATTATTTTTTTAGTACCAACTCTATAGAGTAGATGTGGAGAAGGGACACTCGCAAGTTTGTGTTTAACCCATAGCAGCATATACGTCACTGAATCGGTGGGTTGATTTGGTGAGAAAAGCAGCGTCTTAAAGAACAATCTGTTTCTCACGGAACCATTTCAGTCCATTAGTAGTGATACCTGTCTTAGTAGTGATACCTGTCTTAGTAGTGATACCTGTCTTAGTAGTGATACCTGTCTTATTAGTGATACTTGTCATAGCAGTGATACATGTCTTAGTAGTGATACCTGTCTTAGTAGTGATACCTGTCTTAGTAGTGATACCTGTCTTAGTAGTGAGACCTGTCTTAGTAGTGAGACCTGTCTTAGTAGTGAGATCTGTCATAGCAGTGATACCTGTCATGGCAGTGATACCTGTCTTAGTAGTAATACTTGTCATAGCAGTGATACATATCTTAGTAGTGATACCTGTCATAGCAGCGATATATGTCTTGGTAGTGATACCTGTCATAGCAGGGATACCTGTTTTAGTAGTAATACCTGTCATAGAAGTGATACCTGTCTTAGTTATTATACCTGTCTTAGTGATGATACATGTCTTAGTGATGATACCAGTCTTAGTGATACCTGTCTTATTTATACCTTTCTTAGTGATACCTGTATAAGTGATGATACCTGGCTAAGTGATACCTCTCTTAGTTATACCTGTTTTAGCGAACCTGTCTAAATGTTATTACCTGTCTAAGTGATGGTACCTGTCTTAGTGATACCTGTCTTAATGAGACCTGTCTTAAGGATATATGTATTAGTGATAACTGTCTATGTTATGATACCTGTCTTAGTGATAACTGTCTAAGTGATGATACCTGGATGGTGATACCTGTCTTAGTGATGATACCTGTCTAAATGATGGTACGCGTCTAAATCATGACACCTGTCTTAGTGATGCATGTCTTATTGATACCTGTCTTAGTGACACCTGTCCAAGTGATGGTACCTGTCTTAGTGATATCTGTCTTAGTGATACCTCTCTTAGTAATGATACCTTTCTAAATGATGGTACATGTCTAAGTGATGGTACATGTCTTAGTGATTCCTTTCTTAGTGATACCTGTCTTAGCGATACCTGTCTTAGTGATACCTGTCTTAGCGATACCTGTCTTAGTGAAACCTGTCTTAGCGATACCTGTCTTAGTGATAATTCAAATTTCAACTTATGCCATTGTCTTAACTTAAATTGAAAAAAAAAAGGCATGGGTTACGACACTTTGGTTTTAGCCATTTTTTAATTTTGAAATAATGAATACATTAAAGATTCATTATTTTACACGTTATTAGCTTTACACAGTATTATTTTACACGTTATTAGCTTTACACATTATTATTTTACACATTATTATTTTACACGTTATTAGCTTTACACATTATTATTTTACACGTTATTTGAAGAATTTTAGCTTTAAAAAAACAAATTTTCCAGCAAGTTCGTTATTGCTCAACATAGAAATAAAGTTATGAAAATTTTTAGCTTCGAATTATCTCTTTAAAAAGTTGTTATATTTTCTAGCTTTCGCTAGAACCGTTTTTTTTTTTTTTACTATATGGGTAGATTTAGGTTACAAAGGGAAATTCTACGCAATAATTTGTATAATTTTAACATTTCCGTTCGACCAGACTTCTGTCGAAAAATTTTCCGTCGACCTAATTTCTTTTAAGGAAAATTCCGGAATACGATTATAACCGATTTTCATGGGACACGTTAAAAATAAATGTTCATTGTTCAACCTAAAATAATAACTGCTGTAAAATATTGAAGCTTAAATTCTTTTGGCACCGGGGAACTGGGGCACCGGGGCACCATGGTAAAAATGTAAAAGACAACATCTTTGCAAATTCCTTCCGAATTTAATGTGATAAATTAGAACCCCCCCCCCTTCCTAAAAAAACAAAAACAAAAAAACATCAAATTTTATCTGAATGTTTTGTATAGTGCCCTAATGTTAGGGCCCAGCTATTTGGAAATTATTTTATTTTCATTGATTAAAGGCTATCGATTTGGTATTGATAAATACCACTGTGTTAATGAGATATCCTTTAAAATTTAGATTTGACTTTTAATCATGGATTTTGAAATGTGCCTAGCTTGAATATTAACGAAACAGGGTGGATCCGAAATGCAGAGTTTACAATAGTTATTATAAATTTGGATTTTCAAATGGCAAAATTAAAAAAAAAAAGATACTTTAGCGAAGTGTCTTTGAAAGGGCCCTAAAATTTACTTGTACGCTTATAACGTTTTTAAAGGTTTTGTTTCAAATAAAGACTCGAGAAAAGCCGGCGGGTATTTTGGCTAGTAACTATTACAAAGATCAAAAAGTCACATGATTGAGCATTTGAATTAAGTCATATGACAAAAACATCATACGATTAAAGTCAAGCAGAAATGAGACTTTGAGAAAATTTGAAGAAGAAAAAAGCCAAAACTTATTTTGTTGACATAATTTGGTGATACATAATAGGGGATCAACCTTATAAAATGTTTATTTACTTTTTATTAAATTTTTATTAACTTTTTATTAACTTTTTATTAACTATTTATTAACTTTTCGGTGGTTTTAAGTTTATAATTATTTCCCGAGGCTATCATATACTGAGGGATTAAAGGCCTTTGGCAACATACGCAATCGTGTCAAGTTTTGTCGCCTCTATTTTTCCTTATGGAAACTTATTCCAGTCCCTGATAGTCTTTGGCAGGAATTAACAGTTCATGTACTGTGTTCTTGATGTTATGAGCCGGAACGGACTGTCAGGGCCTTGTCACTGTCTAGTGGAAAGAGGGACGAGTTTCTGTTTAACTAACCTGATCCTGGTCAGGACAGTTGCGATCGTCCTAAGCAACTCGTGTCGTCTACGAACTTTCTTGCTTGGGATGTCAGTTTCTCGGCCAGGTCATTGATGTATGCTCGGAAAAAACAAGGGTCTAGCACAGAGCCCTGGGACACCCCTGACTTAAACACCGAGCCCGGGGGACCCTTAACTTAACACCGACAAAGGAGGAGCTTGTACCATTCACCACTACTGCCTGGCATCGGTTGCTGAGAAAGCTAGAGATGCATGTTTTAGTAGTGCCTTGGATCCCATATCTCTGAAGTTTGTGCAAAAGCAAACTATGATTGACAGGGTCAAATGCCTTTGAGAAGTCCATCACCAGCACGTTAGTATGTTTGCTGTTCTCCATATTTGTCATCAAGTCTTCTACAAATTCAAGGAGCTAGGTCTCAAATGATCTATTGGCTCGGAAGCCATGTTGACAGTCATTGAGTATATTCTGGCTTTCAAGATGATGCATGACTGCGCTGACGATTATGTGCTCCAAAAGTTTGCATACCACGCCGGTGAGTGATACCGGACAATATTTGGCAGGGTCGGAGTGCTCTCCTTTTTTGTAGATTGGAATGACTTGCGCAATGCGATTGGATGAGAATTGTCAGTGCAAGAGCGATTTCATTGGCTAATTCTCTGAGCACTTCTGGTTTGGTGTTGGCCGGGCCACTTGCTTTGCCCACAGTTGCTCGTAGTTGTTCACTTTTAAACACCCGTCACCCCTCTTTTCGACCCCCGCTTCCGAACGACCCCTAAATATTAAAGTTATAATCTGGCATATACAGTATTTCTCCCGATTAGAGTTGCTAATTGCCCGTATATTTACGGGCCAGTCCGTAAAATGATTTGTTATGCAGGGAGATCTGGGAGATGCTTTTACACATTGTACATTTGGTCATTACAAATATGTTCAAGACCGCCCCACCCTTGAAAATAATATTAAAAAATTGAAACTTTTGTCGCTGGACGCCTAGAAACGTGCTTCGTTTGGCTTTCGGTCAATCTGGAACTGTTCTCTAATGGACTGACGTCTTGAAGTGACTTTGATTACTTTATTTTATTTAGTACTGCGTCAGACTCTAGTAAGTTTTTATTTAAAAAAAAAAAATATCTTGTCGTTCTTCAAAGTTTGTTACGAAGCCGCTGTTACTTGTCAGGGCAATCCTCCGCGGCTCAACCAATGGCGTTCTAATCTTTTACTTGGCCAACATTTACTTTCTGTTTGCATTGTCACGATGTTCGTTTTTAACGGAATGTAACATCCCTGAATTTCACACAATACGCTATCGGGTTAAGTAATTGCCAATTATTGTAATGACAAAAATCAGAGTAAAGCAACGGTACTGTTTGTATCCCTACACATTATTTAATGATTTTTTATGAAGTATGAAAGATAATCAATGCTATTAAAATAAATTATTTAGTATTTATTGGATAATTTCCCATGCGCAGGTATTCTAGTTAAAATGTCTGAAACTTGTGTTTCCTTACAAAATGCTTTGAAGCATTGTTCAAATGAAAAACATAAACAATCTTTAGAAAGAAACAGCTTGGTATTATCAACAACTCATTTTCATCAGATTAAGCTTTGTTACTTGGTCAACTGTTTGCCAGTGTGAGTTATAATAAAAACAATGGATCTAAACCTCTTTCCTGCTTTCTTTTCCGTCTCTTATTCAGATATTAGTTATAGGGTTTGTTATTTAATGGCGGAAATCTATTAATGGAACATCCGGGCATAAAGCCTGGCCAATCTCATAAAGATATTAATAAAACAACCGGGTTTTCCTCATCCCTTGAAAATCAGGAAAAAATATTTTTGGGGATGGTGGTCGGGGCTGAAAATGTGAAAGAATGTTGTCATCGGTAACTAGTCTATGTGCCAAGTTTCAGCTCGATAGGATGACGGGCAGTGGGTCAATTAAACATCCGTAGATTTTACCAGCCAGATACACACGAATAAAAGCGAAGTAAATATAAAGGATTAAAAAATGTCCAGATTGAAATCGACTTTTTTGTCACATGTAGACTGGAATGAAATTGTATAGATCTAAAAGGAAAACATCCAATTTGGCAACATACAAACGGAAGTGACGTCACAAACAATTGTAAACAATTTAAATAATAATATATTCTAAACGTTTATTAATCAATACAATTACAATGCTTGAAAGTGTGTCAACCTGGGAATTGGGCCAACCACCTAATGTACCTTTTTTAAAAACATTTATTCTTTTGTCTTAAATCACGTTATGACTTGGCACAGCTCAGTCATCCTTTATAATAGAGGGTTATGAAATGTTCATTCCTTGCCATCTGATCAAAACTGAAGGCATAAGTCGAATTTAGAAGCATTACAACTTCATAAGAAATACATTTCATAATAATCAGCTTCATAAAAATACAACGTCATAAAGATACATCTTCATAAAGATACAACATCATAAAAATAAATCTTCATAAAAATACAACTTCATAAAATACAACTTCATAAAAATACAACTCCATAAAAATACATCTTTAAAATAATACAATTTCGTAAAAATACAAATTCTTAAAAATACAACTTCATAAAAATACACATTCATGGCAAATTAATTTAAAAGAAAAAAACACAGCAAAAAATCACTTTCTTTACCTGTGACCAATACTGTGTCAACGGCCAATACTGTGTCAACGGCGAATACTGTGTCAACGACCAATACTGTGTCAACGACCAATACTGTGTCAACGACCAATACTGTGTCAACGGCCAATACTGTGTCAACGGCCAATACTGTGTCAATGACCAAAACTGTGTCACCGACCAATACTGTGTCAGTAGCCAATACTGTGTCAACGGCCAATACTGTGTCAACGGCCAATACTGTGTCAACGGCAAATACTGTGTCAACGGCCAATACTGTGTCAACGGCCAATACTGTGTCAACGGCCAATACTGTGTCAACGACCAATACTGTGTCAACGGCCAATACTGTGTCAACGGCCAATACTGTGTCAACGGCCAATACTGTGTCAACGACCAATACTGTGTAAACGGACAATATTGTGTCAATAGCCAATACTGTGTCAATGGCCAATACTGTGTCAACGGCCATACTGTGTCAAAGGCCAATACTGTGTCAACGGCCAATACTGTGTCAACGGCCAATACTGTGTCAATGACCAAAACTGTGTCAACGACCAATACTGTGTCAGTAGCCATACTGTGTCAACGGCCAATACTGTGTCAACGGCCAATACTGTGTCAACGGCAAATACTGTGTCAACGGCCAATACTGTGTCAACGGCCAATACTGTGTCAACGGCCAATACTGTGTCAACGACCAATACTGTGTCAACGGCCAATACTGTGTCAACGGCCAATACGGTGTCAACGGCCAATACTGTGTCAACGACCAATACTGTGTAAACGGACAATATTGTGTCAATAGCCAATACTGTGTTAATGGCCAATACTGTGTCAACGGCCATACTGTGTCAACGGCCAATACTGTGTCAACGGCCAATACTGTGTCAACGACCAAAACTGTGTCAACGGCCAATACTGTGTCAACGACCAATACTGTGTAAACGGACAATATTGTGTCAATAGCCAATACTGTGTCAATGGCCAATACTGTGTCAACGGCCATACTGTGTCAAAGGCCAATACTGTGTCAACGGCCAATACTGTGTCAACGGCCAATACTGTGTCAATGACCAAAACTGTGTCAACGACCAATACTGTGTCAGTAGCCATACTGTGTCAACGGCCAATACTGTGTCAACGGCCAATACTGTGTCAACGGCAAATACTGTGTCAACGGCCAATACTGTGTCAACGGCCAATACTGTGTCAACGGCCAATACTGTGTCAACGACCAATACTGTGTCAACGGCCAATACTGTGTCAACGGCCAATACGGTGTCAACGGCCAATACTGTGTCAACGACCAATACTGTGTAAACGGACAATATTGTGTCAATAGCCAATACTGTGTTAATGGCCAATACTGTGTCAACGGCCATACTGTGTCAACGGCCAATACTGTGTCAACGGCCAATACTGTGTCAACGACCAAAACTGTGTCAACGACCAATACTGTGTCAGTAGCAAATACTGTGTAAACGGCCAATACTGTGTCAACGGCCAATACTGTTTCATTGGCCAATACTGTATCAATGGCCAATACTGTGTCAATGGCCAATACTGTATCAATGGCCAATATTGTGTCAACGACCAATACTGTGTCAAAGGCCAATACTGTGTCAATGGCCGATACTGTGTCAACGGCCAATACTGTGTCAACTGCCAATACTGTGTCAACGGCCAATACTGTGTCAATTGCCAAAACTGTGTCAATGGCCAAAACTGTGTCGACGGCCAATACTGTGTCAATGGCCAATACTGTGTCAAAGGCCAATACTGTGTCAACGGCCAATACTGTGTCAACGGCCAATATTGTGTCAATGGCCAATATTGTGTCAACGGCCGAAACTGTGTCAACGACCAATACTGTGTTAGTGGCCAATACTGTGTCAATACCCAATACTGTGCAACGGCCAATACTGTGTCAACGACCAATACTGTGTTAGTGGCCAATACTGTGTCAATGGCCAATACTGTGTCAACGACCAATACTGTGTTAGTGGCCAATACTGTGTCAATACCCAATACTGTGTCAACGGCCAATACTGTGTCAACGACCAATACTGTGTTAGTGGCCAATACTGTGTCAATGGCCAATACTGTGTCAACGGCCAATACTGTGTCAACGACCAATACTGTGTCAACGACCAATACTGTGTCAGTGGCCAGTACTGTGTCAACGGCCAATACTATATCAATGGCCAATATTGTGTCAATGGCCAATACTGTGTCAACGGCCAATATTGTGTCAACGACCAATACTGTGTCAGTGGCCAGTACTGTGTCAACGGCCAATACTGTATCAATGGCCAATATTGTGTCAATGGCCAAAACTGTGTCAACGGCCAATATTGTGTCAATGGCAAATACTGTGTCAACGGCCAATACTGTGTCAATGACCAATACTGTGTCAACGGCCAATACTGTGTCAGTGGCCAATACTGTGTCAACGGCCAATACTGTATCAATGGCCAATAGTGTGTCAATGGCCAATACAGTGTCAAAGGCCAATACTGTGTCAATGGCCAATACTGTGTCAACGGTCAATACTGTGTCAACGGCCAATACTGTGTCAACGGCCAAAACTGTGTCAACGGCCAATACTGTGTAAACGGCTAATACCGTGTCAATACCCAATACTGTGTTAACGGCCAATACTGTGTCAATGCCCAATACTGTGTCAATGCACAAAACTGTGTAAATGCCCAATACTGTGTCAATGCCCAATACTGAGTCAATGACAAATACTGAGTCAATGACAAATACTGTGTCAATGCCCAATACTGTGTCAATGCCCAATACTGAGTTAATGACAAATACTGAGTCAATGACAAATACTGAGTCAATGGCCAATACTGTGTCAATGCTCAATACTGAGTCAATGACAAATACTGAGTCAATGACAAATACTGTGGCAATGGCCAATACTGTGTCAATGCTTAATACTGAGTCAATGACAAATACTGAGTCAATGACATGTCAATCTGATTTTTAGATTGAGATACCATGATATCACCATGATACCACCATGATATCACCATGATACCACCATGATACCACCATGATACCACCATCGTTTAAGTATATGCCTCGTTCTAAAACAGTACACAACAAAAGACGACACCATAAATTAAGTGCAATAACAAATAAAACGATACCCAAACAAGAGCTAATTACAATTAAGAAATTTTATTTATTGAGTATGTTAATGGTAAATTACAAAATAAAAAATTAAAGATATTGACTTACAGTATAATGATTGGCTTGTACCGGTACAATGTTGAAGAAGATACAATGTTGTAAAAAAAGTTACAATGATGAAAAGGAATCTACACACACACACCGTAAACAAGACTCTGTCTCGTACAGTGATAGCAAAAAAAAATCTTTCTCCCTTCCTGTCGCTCAAAAGATATATAGCCTGTTTCAAAGATATTTCTCGAATGAGCTTATTACACATTGTTTTCCTTTCATGATTGTCTGGATTATTGCACTGAATTCTAATAATACAGACGATAGATTTTATTTAGTTGTAAACAAGGTCAAGAGGGACAATATTTAATTAGCCACACCCTAAATGCGGTTCCGAGCTTTTGGTCAGCTAGCGTTCGTTCACGTGGCAAGATGGCGTAAATACGTTGTCTACATAACAGTATCACATTTACCCCGACGTCGTACCGTACAGGAAATTATGTTTCAAGTATTGGATATGGCTTATCCACCCCACCCTCAAATCCCCACGTCGTTGTAATAAAACGTGCAGAGAAGTGAGTGGGTGCAGTTCTTGAATAGGATTCAAAGGCACGTCTTAACGTCCAAGGGAATTAATCTATGAAATGTTAACATTTAATATAACTCTCTGGTTACCGGTACTGCTTCTCAGAATGAAATGCTTAAATTTACTTGATTGGCTAATGTATTGTAAGGGGGAGTCATTCACTGAGACTTCGAATACAGAAAAAAAAGTGCAAGAATTCTTTTAAAAATAAAATTGTGTTATTGAAAACAGTTTAATTGGGCAATCGGGGTTAAACCCGGACTCCTGTGCCATTAGGGTAATAATTGTGTCCTGAATTAATGGGGTAAAACAAAGTTCCTAGTAATTATGACTTTACTTTATAAGTGTAATATCGAAACCTCTTGTTGAATATTTACCCACTTAAAAAAGATGTCTGGCTGCATCAAATCAATATTTTTTTCCCTAGATAAAATATAGAAGAAAAGTTCTAATTAATCGTTGTACTGAACAAACAGCCCCACCGTGGTGCATTGGTCAACATTTCAGTTAGCACAAGTGTGGTGCATTGGTCAACATTTCAGTTAGCACAAGTATGGTGCATTGGTCAACATTTCAGTTAGCACAAGTGTGGTGCATTGGTCAACATTTCTGTTAGCACAAGTGTGGTGCATTGGTCAACATTTCAGTTAGCACAAGTGTGGTGCATTGGTCAACATTTCAGTTAGCACAAGTGTGGTGCATTGGTCAACATTTCAGTTAGCACAAGTGTGGTGCATTGATCAACAATTCAGTAAACATTACTGTGGTGCAGTGGTTAATATTTCAGTTAGCACCACTCTGTTGTCCTCAGTTACACCAAGCACATGCACCACAACTGGTTTCCTTGGGTTTATGTTGCATGCGAGACGAGCAGACGGCAGCCAAAGATCAAGAGGAGCTCAGTGGAATTTTGGTGCCCAGGTCACGGATCGCCTAGTCTGCTCAAAGAATGGGAGTTCTTCTGTAACCCAAGTCAGAGACTCACATGGTGTGATGATAATGTGAGTTATTTTTTTAGCCCTAGTCAGTGGCTCACATGGTGTGCTAATAATGTGAGCTATTTTTTTAGCCCAAATCAGTGACTCACATGGTGTGATGAAAATGTGAGTTATTTTTAGCCCAAGTCAGTGACTCACATGGTGTGATTATAATGTGAGTTATTTTTTTAGCTCAAGTCAGTGACTCACATGGTGTGCTGATAATGTGAGTTATCTTTTTTAGCCCTAGTCAGTGACTCACATGGTGTGCTGATAATGTGAGTTATCTTTTTTAGCTCTTATTCAGTGACTCATCACATCTGCTCAGATAATGTGAGTTATGCGAGTTATTATTTAGCCACATAGATCTTGTGCTATTCACGTTTCAAAGAAAAAGTAAATACATTCTAACAGCAACGCGAAAAGTTACAGCCAATTAAATATCACTCTTCTGTTTTTCTGTTGATGATTAAACCACAGATATGATAGTTCTTCAATTTATTAGAAACATAAATCAAATTGAAATGTGCAGCAACTATCAACCACATTGAAATTTAAAACTTAAAATCATTTGAACGTTTTTGAAGAGTGCAGATATTTCTTCCGGTGAGCTCTTGTTCATTCTAATGCTGGCATGAAGACAGTCAAATCATTTTATTTGGATAACCCCGACTACATCATAAGGTCATACTGCACTCAGGTCAGTTAATTAAATATATTCAAGCGGTGTGAAGGAAATAGTAGAAAAGGGTGGAAGCTTGAATCGAAAGACGGGGCGACAAGAGAAGAACGTTTCGGCCAAGCGCCTTCCTCAGCAGACAGGACAAATGATAATACGACAAAAAAATAGAAACCAGACAAAACCCTTAATTGTTCGCTATTTTTATTTCCGGAAGTTGGATTTTCCAAAACAAAGATTACAGGACGTGAAAGAATTTATGTATTATTACTGTTAAATATAAGATCTTACAAGGGTTCTTTTTTTGGAGATATGCACATCTTAACAATAAAGTTTTAAAAAAAAATAGTTTCTATTTCTTGTCGTAATTTAGTTTGGAAATTACAAAATACAACTTTCATTTTATGTTGGAAAATACAAAACACAGTTTTGAGTTTTGGGGGGATAATACGTGATACAACTTTAACCATACATGGACATAACAAGATAAAACCTCGAAATTTGTTGGACATAACAAGATACAACCTTGACATTTCTTTGGACTAACAAGATACAACCTTGACATTTGTTGGACATAACAAGATACAACCTTGACATTTGTTGGACATAACAAGATACAACCTTGACATTTGTTGGACATAACAAGATACAACCTTGACATTTGTTGGACATAACATGATACAACCTTGACATTTGTTGGACATAACAAGATACAACCTTGACATTTGTTTGACATAACAAGATAAAACCTCGAAATTTGTTGGACATAACAAGATACAACCTTGACATTTGTTTGACATAACAAGATACAACCTTGAAATTTGTTTGACATAACAAGATACAACCTTGACATTTGTTGGACATAACAAGATACAACCTTGACATTTGTTGGACATAACAAGATACAACCTTGACATTTGTTGGACATAACAAGATACAACCTTGACATTTGTTGGACATAACAAGATACAACCTTGACATTTGTTGGACATAACAAGATACAACCTTGACATTTGTTGGACATTGCAAGCAATTCGTTTTAGATAACAAGTCCGCGAACCACGCCATACTAACACATGACACCACATTGAAGAAACACATTATTTAATCAAACATGTTATGCGTAATTTAGTATTGGACTCAAGACAAGAAATAATTTTTTTAACACGCTTTCAACATGTGACAATTCACGTGACAATCAAGAAATGACTATTCATCTACTTACTTTCATTATATTATTTAACTAGGAACCATTGACGACAAATAAGTTATTGTTTGTCTGTGAAAAGAGTGAAATATGTAGAATCTAGATTGTACGTGTTGAATAAAGTGACATTTGTAGAATCTAGAATAGTCTGTGTTAAATAGAGGGACAAGTTTCCGAATCGAGAACTGTCTGTGCTGAATAGAGTGACTGTCAGGTGTCCTACTGTCAGATGTCCTACTGTCAGATGCACTAATGTCAGATGCCCTACGGTCAGATGCCCTACCGCCAGATGCCCTACTGTCGGATATCATACTGGGTGAGAGTTTAAAGGAGCCGATCAATGCAAGTAATATTCTTAGTTCAAACGAATACTGGCCATCAAGGTAATTAGTGTTTTGTATATTTTGTCCCGTGCATTCTAAACTTTGGGACACACACCATAACAATTGGATATGCAGAATGGATCTTCCAGCACAAATTGGGAAACCATTCCTTTTGATCGTTTATAGCCCATTTCAGAGTGGTCAGATGTTTCATATTATTTTGCATAGTGGCTAATATTAAATTAGTATCTAATGATAAAATAGTGGCGAATAATAAAATAGTTGCTAATAATAAAATAGTTAATAAAATAGTTGCTAATAATAAAATAGTTGCTAAAATTAAATTAGTTTCTAATGATAAAATAGTTGCTAATAATAAAATAATTGCTAATAATAAAATAGTTGCTAATAATAAAATAGTTGCTAATAATAAAATAGTGGCTAATAATAAAATAGTGGCTAAAAATAAAATAGTGGCTAATATTAAATTAGTGGCTAATAATAAAATAGTGGCTAATATTAAATTAGTGGCTAATATTAAAATAGTGGCTAATATTAAATTAGTGGCTAATAATAAAATAGTGGCTAATAATAAAATAGTGGCTAATAATAAAATAGTGGCTAATAATAAAATAGTGTCTAAAAATAAAATAGTGGCTAATATTAAATTAGTGGCTAATAATAAAATAGTGGCTAATATTAAATTAGTGGCTAATAATAAAATAGTGGCTAATATTAAATTAGTGGCTAATAATAAAATAGTGGCTAATATTAAATTAGTGGCTAATAATAAAATAGTGGCTAATATTAAATTAGTGGCTAATAATAAAATAGTGGCTAATATTAAATTAGTGGCTAATAATAAAATAGTGGATAATAATAAAATAGTGGCTAATAAAAAAATCGCGGCTGATATTACTGATAATACCGTGCCGTGCGGCAGCGTTCCTGTGGCAACTTGGGGGCGTCTACATGGGGTTTGCCTCTTCGTGGCGTGTCGGACTAGAAGAGCGGACTTGTCCACCCGAAGCCAAAAACCCCCGGACGACCGCATGACTCCCAATGCAACGGAAGCAGCAGTGTCTAAAATGATTACTTGTTGCCGTTGATGGATATGAGGTAGGGGTGGCGAATGCCTATACCTATGATTTTTAACTACACAGCCGTGAGAAAGCCGCTCCTAGGCAACCGTTTCGTCCCACCTTAATGTCCCGACCGGAAGACTCCCTGGGCCGTGGGGGATGGTAACGCAACACCCTCCCTCCGGAGTGGAAGCAAAGACGTCCTGACTCTTAGGAGAGTGGACCGCGAACGCTTTAAACGCAGCGTTATTGGTCGGCCGGACGTCCCCCAGGCCGTGGGGGAGGTTTCCGGCGCGCAGCCGCACGGTCTGTCGGTGGGGAAACCTGGCGGCTCGCCCGTGTGCTTGGGGGGGGGGGGCATTAAGAGCTCGTGCTCGACGGCCCACAGACGCCATCTCCTATGTGACGTTATTACTGATAATAAATTTGATGCTCATAAAAATGGAAAAAAGGGTCAACAGCAGTTGGGAATCCAAGCATGGAAAAGAAAAATATCAGTTAGGTGTGAATGGAAGGAAGTGGTGAGGCTGACCAAAGTCCTACATGGGCTGTTGGGATACATTAATGGATGGATGGATTTAACCATTTTCCAAAATGAAAAAAAAAATTGCGTTGCGATGAAAAATGATGGGTACATTTTTCTGTTGAATACACTAATCTTTATGCTACAGACGTGACAATTGGGATTTTGATTTCATCAAAAATAAAATACGACGTGTTTGACCAATACCTTGAAAGGCATTTCAAGAGCTTGAACACTTTGGGTGCATTAACGCATGGAAACCTTTATCTCGAACCTGCGTGTTGTTGGAAAATGGGAAAACATGGAAACCTTTATCTATAACCTGCGTGTTGTTGGAAAATGGGAAAATACGAGTTGGTCATTTTCTCTAATAAAAGATAATTCATGATTTTCAGTTTTCTTTGCCGAAATTACAGTTCAGGGGAGTGGACATTCTGCAGTTGTATTTGATTAAAGAGATAATAATTTTCCAAAACCCATTAACGTTGGATTATGTTTTTGCTATGAAAACAAGCGCTATGTAAATATGTCTTTTGGTGTTTCCCAAAGTATAAGCCCAGAGCGATGAGGAGGTGCATACATATTACTATGAGGATAACAATATTTATAAAAAACAACATAAGCAGTTACAGCCGTGTAGGGCATAACATATTCTTATTTAGATACAAGGCATAACATATTCTTATTTAGATTCAAGGCATAACATATTCTTATTTAGATTCAAGGCATAACATATTCTTATTTAGATTCAAGGCATAACATATTCTTATTTAGATTCAAGGCATAACATATTCTTATTTAGATTCAAGGCATAACATATTCTTATTTAGATTCAAGGCATAACATATTCTTATTTAGATTCAAGGCATAACATATTCTTATTTAGATTCAAGGCATAACATATTCTTATTTAGATTCAAGGCATAACATATTCTTATTTAGATTCAAGGCATAACATATTCTTATTTAGATTCAAGGCATAACATATTCTTATTTAGATTCAAGGCATAACATATTCTTATTTAGATTCAAGGCATAACATATTCTTATTTAGATTCAAGGCATAACATATTCTTATTTAGATTCAAGGCATAACATATTCTTATTTAGATTCAAGGCATAACATATTCTTATTAAGATTCAAGGCATAACATATTCTTATTTAGATTCAAGGCATAACATATTCTTATTTAGATTCAAGGCATAACATATTCTTATTTAGATTCAAGGCATAACATATTCTTATTTAGATTCAAGGCATAACATATTCTTATTTAGATTCAAGGCATAACATATTCTTATTTAGATTCAAGGCATAACATATTCTTATTTAGATTCAAGGCATAACATATTCTTATTTAGATTCAAGGCATAACATATTCTTATTTAGATTCAAGGCATAACATATTCTTATTTAGATTCAAGGCATAACATATTCTTATTTAGATTCAAGGCATAACATATTCTTATTTAGATTCAATGCATAACATATTCTTATTTAGATTCAAGGCATAACATATTCTTATTTAGATTCAAGGCATAATATATTCTTATTTAGATTCAAGGCATAATATATTCTTATTTAGATAAAAAAAATGTTTGTTTTCTCCACTTTTCCGAAATGTATCCTTTTCGGGGTAACCAGATAAACGATAAGTGACAAAACGACAAGGTGACAAAACGACAAGGAACACAACGACAGGCGACAAAACGACAAGTGACAAAACGACAAGCGAAAAACGAATAGTTACCAAACGACAAGTGACAAAACGACAAGTGACAAAACGACTAGTGACAAAACGACTTGTGACAAAACGATTAGTGACAAAACGAATACATTCTACAGATTCGTAAATTTTATTTTTTTAAATGAAATAATTTCATTTTACCCTTTGAATGTGTTATTTTAAAACTCAGGAGCTACCTATTTCTCAAAACCCAATTATGTTTAGGATTAATTAAACACCGGAGCGAACACACGCAAGGCTTGGCTAAAGAAGTTGGACGGTATCCCAAAAGACGCTGGACGGTATCCCAAAAGACGCTGGACGTTATCCCAAGAGACTCTGGACGGTATCCCAAAAGACGCTGGACGGTATCCCAAACGACACTGGGCGGTATCCCAAACGACACTGGGCGGTATCCCAAAAGACGCTGGACGGTATCCCAAAATGCTTTCCATTACCACCCCGGTAACACCGGATCGTACCTTCTAGTTCAGCGTTTCTAGCCGATGATTCCAAATATGCAGTCTTTGAGGGTACTGCTCCTAGGCAACCTCTTTTTCTCATTTCCCAGCTGCGGCGTGAATTAGTCACGCCGCAGAAAACCACGTACACCCTATTAGAGGGCGTCTGTAAAACACCTACGCGTCCCCCGGGGTGGAAAGGGGGGGTATTAGAGACGTAAAATATATCCTCCCCAGCCCAAGAAAGTCCGGCCCGGTTGCTGTGTTAAAGCAGCACCCCGGCCGGCCAGGTGTTCCTTCTCTGATGCCGCCTCACTCGCATAGTCAATCGAGTGGAAGGTTGGGTGAGGCTGTCTCAGGGGCGGAGGGCCCCCGGCATGCCGCTTCGTGGCCTGACTGGACTAAAGACCACTGGGGGAGTGGTTGAATGCCGGTTGGGAGCGGCGGTGGTGCGCTGGGGAAGACTTCATGAGCTTCGGCTCGATCGTTTTTCTGACTTTCTTAAGTAGTAGTAGTAGTTCAGCGTTTCTCAGTTTTTTTTTTTTTTGTTTTCGTGACCCGGCTATTTACACTTCTCCTTCGTGACCGACTGACATTAATATTGTATCGCCTATGACGGTATATAGTAATATATAACATATATGAATGTCCACACGGCTTTCCTTTATCATCATAAAGCATTTACTTATGCAAGACTGTCCAGAAATCAAACTTAACAAACATTTATCAATGAATACGTCACGTTTATCCAGCCTAGATTTTCAAACGTTGTTTCTTTTCTTCTTTCGGTGACCCGGTGATTTCACTTTTGTGGGACGGTACCGGGTCGCCGCCCGTCATTTGGGAAACGCTGTTCTAGATGACATTAATGTTATATTTACAAAAAGAATTTAAAAATCTCATCATCTCTTATCAACAGAAACTCCTCTAAGTTCTACATATTTGGCCTCAATATATATTTCAACGTTGGCTACAGCAAATACTTCATGTTTGGCTTCGATAAAAACTTCAAGTTAGACCTCGATAAATGCTTAAACTTTGACAACGATGACGTCTACACGTTTGATCATCGTAAAGTCTGGTTTGAAAAAGTCAACAGACGCAGTGCAAGGTCTGGTCACAATTGGTCATCTTGACACAGCTACAATGCTAACTTCGACTGCCAGTGTTGTTCTCCTTATGTCGTAATATTCTGTGAATAGGAATTAGATGTCTTCTTTAGAATTAGATGTCTTCTTTTCCTGGCCTTATGTAAATATAATAATATATTTGAAGACACCATCACAACTTGGTGGATTATAGCGTAGTGAACTAGTTGACGAGCGGTTTTTCTTTTAGACAATGCCTCCGGTCGGGGAGGGGAGAAAATTTCGAGTGGGCATCCCAGTGGTGTAGGGAGATAGGGTGGGGGGAGGGGTTTGTCTGCCAGTTTTCACTTTTCCCTTTATGTGGAGCAGCAACATTTTCGGACAGCTGAGAAGTTTTTATTGTGGAAGGGAGCGGGGAAAAACTCCTGGCCATCCCAGGGCAGCACAATACCAGCCACGCCACTAGGCAGTGCATCCATCAGCGCAAACATTGGTGACCAGTGCCAATTATGCCGTAAATTTGATAAGGAATGGGGGCAGAAATCAAGGGCGCCGATGGATCCTGGGGTAAATGAGGTGCATTTTGCGCATACTTGTAGTAAGTGTTTCTTTTAGAAAATTTGAGCGGGTTAAAGGGTGGAGTGGAAGGGCATCAGCAAGCTAAGTCGGTATTGTAGCTCCCAGTATCACAAGGTGAATGTAATCCGGTTGATGCGCGCCCCAGGGTACTCTGTAGGCACAAGCTTACTTAGATACAAAACAGGACTTGATTAGCGTGTGGAAAGTGGAATAGAAATTAAGCGTGCAGAAGACTCCCGAGTAAAAGCAGGCGCATGAAGTAAAGGTAGTTCAGTTCCCTGTTATCGAAAGCCTTTCAACTAGACAGGTTGCAAAAAATTAATTTTAAAAAATATCATAAATAACGATACCAGTATATGCGAATAACATTTGAAGTAAACATTTTCAATGGGGGGGGGGGGAGTAGACGTTTTTCGAGGAGGGTTAGGGCACTGCCCCCTCACCCCGGGAGAGTTGCCTGAGAGAAACACCGATAATAAAACCAAAACTAGAGGAAGATTTAAAATATTTTCAAATCAATTTTAGTTGTTCATTAATACTTTTTTTTCTCCATTAATTTTCCTCAACATGTTTTTTTTTTTTTTTTTTTAAATCCCAAAATGCAGATTTACAAGTAAGCAGCGTTCATCAACATGGAAGAAATCTGGAGGAGTTACACTGGGAACTAAATTCGAAATTAAATGCCGTGTAAAAAAAAAATAAAAAAATAAAATAAAATAAAACAAGTCGTTAAAATAACTTCTTTTTTAAAACGTTCTCATATAGAATAACTTTTGTCAACATTTCATTCCCCGATGAGGTCCCTTTCCCGATGAGATTTTCTTTCCAAATAGAATCCAATGTCATTGGCATCCTGTTCCTGGTAGGATCCCGACCCCATTAGGATCCCGATGATGGGATCTCCATTGGATCCCTTTTCAGGTCGAATCCTGAGCCCGTTTCCGGTAGGATAACGTTTCTTACTGGGAACCCATTCCCTCGAGACCTCATTCATGTTGAGATCTATTCTTTATTACTAAGGTGGGATCACGTTTTCTTAGTTGGATCTCGTTCCACGTTGGGAACCTATTTCTAGGGGGATCACTTTCCAGGTGGAATCCGATGGCATTATGAAGTGTATGTTTACCAAAATTGGCCAAAATCCCATCACTAATACGTAACAGTCTGTACCGTAATCCAAGCCTTCAACTTCACGTATGTGTATGGCTCATGCCATAATAATGGACCATAAATTTGGAACTTTCTGGAAACTTCCAAAAGTATCTTTAATTCTTGTTCCAATAAACTTCGAGGAAACTTATTGAAAGTTTTTGAACCATAATAAAAATGACAAGGTCATCTATGCAGTCTAAAAATATTATTACAAAAACAACGAAATAATCTAGAAAAAATCTAGAAACTTCATGGGACTTATAAAAAGATGACTCGGTGATACTGAGGAACTCCCCAGGGAAGTATAGAAATCAATAGAAATAAACTAACAGTTCAATAAGCTTTTAGATTCCCTTATACATCCCCGTAGTACAATATATAACCTTTTGGAACATTCTAGGTAGAACGTTTTGGCACATTCTAGGTAGAACGTTTTGGAACGTTCCAGGTTAAATTTAATAACCTCATCGAAACGTGTGAAAAATGCCTTTTTTTAATTTTTTGAAGACAAACAAATTCTACAATTTTTCATTTAAGTTAAAAGAGGGGCCCGGGCAGTGCCGTCTTAAGGCATGGGCCCAGTGGGCACTTGCCCAGGGCCCCGCGATTGTAGGGGCCCCACGTTTCTCGGAGACTCACTCTTATAGAGGCATCATGCTTTACATATTTTAAATGAATATTGAAAGATTTAGACAATTTTATTGGATTTAATATTCCTAATTTCACGATTTTAACCCACGATATATATCAGCACATTCCAAAATTAACATTATAAATGCTTCTTTATCTTTGTATTTTACCACAAAAACGTGTGACCGACTTACCAAATTTCTGACTTATTTGCCCAAAACTTTTTTATTTTACAAGATAATGCTACCATATTTTCAGTAAACATTCTCAATGCAATATTAAACACAATGAACAACAAAGCTTTTAAATAACATCAAGACTTTGTATTTTGAAACAAATTATTTGAGGGTATGTTAAGCAAAATGTGAACAGAAAAATTGGAAAAATCATTGCTCAAAAAAAAATAATTACCGGTACTTGTTTGTTGAATTTGAACGAATTATATGCTTGTGTTCAATTTTAAATCACTTCTTATATTTATAAAAAGGTAAGTAGTCTTTTTTCTCTAAAATCAAATGTAATTATAAATAAAAATTAATCAAAATAATTTTTTCTCTACATTCAAACGGGCCTCCTTGGAAGAAATTCCGAGTTCTACAATAGAAAATTTTCTCTTGTATCTGAAATTAGCCTAGAAAAACATCTTATCATATTAAATCATAATCCTGAATTTACACTACACAATTTCTTATTTCTTTTAAATAATTTAAATTTTCTATTAATTAAAACTTGTTTCTTTTTTATTTTATTATTATTATTAATTATAATTAGACATTTTTTTTTCTAATTCTATGTCATGTCATTACAAGTACTTAAGAATAATTTAAAATTTATGATTAAATACCTTATTTAATTTTAAAATATTACTTAAATTTCTCCTTTAAGTGCATTTGTAGTAACAGAATAGTATTGGTTCATTAAGTGTAATAATAATTAAGCTTAAATAAGCAAGTAGACTTAGACTACGACACCGACACCGGTAGTTCTCGCATTTCTATTATTTTAATTAAAAAGCAAGTTCCCATCAGTTTAATATTCATAATTTCAATTTATTTGTATTATCTTATCCAATTCTATGATTTTTTAAAGTATGTTTTATATATTTACTTAGATTTATTCAGATGTTTAAAGATTACAAAAGGATTTAACTATTATTAAATGTTATTTAGAGCCGCGTCTATCAGCCCGGTGAAGACAAAAAATCGGTCGCCATTTTTTTTTCTCCCGGTGATGAAGGTTGACCATTTTCTGTGGAGTGCTGTACATTCAATTGAGCTAGGATAATTGACTATTTCAAAGTTATTAGCAATCCAAATTAGATGATACACATGAGTCTTTGGGTTTCAATCATGTATGAATGCTCCAAAGAAGTATTTAAGACATTTATAGCTTACCGAGAGTCAAAAAGTGACTCAGAAAAAAAAACGGGGGTTCCCCTCATTGGGTAAATTGTATGAGCGTCACCGGAAGACAAACAGTAAACGTAATCGATGACAAAATGAAGTTATAATTAGTAAACTGTGACGTAAAACACATAAATCCGAGGTCACCGTAAAGGCGACTATTAAATGGCCACAAAAGTTTTTCCGTAATTTTTCGAGTGCGCAGAAGCGATGCGCGAGTGACTTTCAAAATACCTATTTATGTCTCTGAAAAACATATTTAGATGATAAATAGAACCCAACAGTCACCGTAGGTCTGGGCCGGAGGCAGAAATATATAGTTATAGGTATTTAGGTATAGTATAATTAATAATAATAATTTTTTGTCACTGACACTGTTAAATGTTAAAATGTCAAAGTCACGTTCATCTTACAAAGCTCAAACACAGAGATTGATTGGATTAATTCCTCCATAACAATCATTTCCTAATGTTCGTTTTTATAGTGGGGCACTTGTGAGTTTGAAAGGAAATATACTTTGTTAAAAATAATAACTTTTATTTTTTTAAATTATCTTTTGAACGGATCGCAGCTATAACAATAAAAATATTTATAATAAATTTATATGCTTCTAGGTGACAACCGTTTAAGCGGAAATGAAACGTAGTTATAGGAGTGGAGCACAGAAGAGAAAAAGAGCTGCAGAGGAGACAAGGAAAGCGTGTAAACTTGCAAAATGAACATCTTGGTTAAATCCAAGCGCAATAGAAGTTACTAGTTCTGCTCCTCAAAATACAGTAGCGTCATCTACATCCACTATTGTATCCAGCAGTCCAGTTCCAGACATACCATTACCTATTTCACCTGCTGGGGAATTATAAAAGATGAAACACGCAAAGATGTGTCAGAAAACGAGAGTGTCATTCACGACACAGATCCCGGGCTATGGAATATTAAGAATACTTGTACAGTTGAGTACTGGATTCGTAGTGGACCAGCATTGTGTCAGAATCATGACTGCAACCTTTCAAACTCAGGCAGAGTGTACCCTCGAGCTGGAGAAGAAAGAACTAAGACAACGTATTTATCAAGGAATATGTTCAAACGTGAACTACGGAATGACGAGTGTGTAAAACGTGAATGGCTCCTCTACTCACCATCCCAGGGCTGTTTGCATTGTTTTGCTTGCCGTCTATTGTCCAAGAAAGAATCTCCCTTTGCTACATCAGGATTCAATGACTGGAAACACAACAATCGTATTGTAGAACATGAAAATGGAGAAGAGCATCGCAAAAATATGACTGCATATTTGCTTCGACGCAAAGAAACTGGGTGTTTAGTTCCTTTATTAATCAATCATCATAGGTCAGAACAGAATTACTGGCATAAAGTTCATTGGTCAGAACAGAATTACTGGCATAAAGTTCATTGGTCAGAACAGAATTACTGGCATAAAGTTCTAACACGTGTGGTTTCTGTCGTTCGCTTTCTTGCCTACAGGGGTTTGGTATATGGTGGGGAGAATCAAACTATTGGGTCAGTAAACAATGGAAATTTTTAGGTATTTTAGAGCTGTTGAGTGAATTTGACCCTTTTTTGGAAGAGCATCTCAAACTGTATGGAAATGCTGGAAAGGGGAACGCATCATATCTGTCGGCAAATATGTGTGAAGAATTTATCGATCTAATGGGTCAACATGACATTTGTGCTTTTTTGGAATAAATTAAAGAGTCAAAGTATTATTCAATAAGAGTGGCTTCCCCTTCAGACATTTCACACATTGATCAACTGACATTTACGGTCCGGTACATTCGAGGATGTAAGTCTGTGGAGCGTTTCATCAAGTTCATTCCCATATTTTCCCATGGAACAAAGGATCTAGCAGACACTGTTGTGGGTTTCCTAAATGAGAACACAATTCCGCTATCAAATTGCCGTGGTCAATCGTATGACAATGCTTCAAATATGTCCGGGCGCTACACTGGATTGCAAGCACGGATACGTGAACTGAACGAGTTTGCCGTGTATATCCCTTGTGCTGGACACAGCCTGAACTTAGTGGGCTTAAAAGCAGCAGAGTGTTGTCTACAAGTTGGAAAATTCTTTGACTTTTTTCAGCGCCTATATACCTTTTTCTCAGCTTCTACACATCGATAGAATGTTCTGGTATCTTCCTTAGGAAAATCTCTCGTTGTAGTAAATCGTCTGTCTGACACAAGATGGTCAGCACATTTTGATGCCGTCCATGCTCTGCATGAAGGTTTCGAAAAAATTCAAGATGCGCTAGATTCCATATCAGCTGACACTGATCAAGAGGTGAATACGAGGCGTGAGGCAGAAGGACTAAGCAAGAAAATGGAGAACCTGGAAACAATCTTTCTGACAATTCTTTGGAACGACATTCTAGACAGAGTGGACAAAACAAGTAAAGTCATGCAGGCAAAAGATGTCGATTTACTTGTAGCCATAAAAACTTCTGGAATCTCTGAAATCCTATCTTCAAGAAATTAGAGAAAAATTTAGTAACTATGAACGTAATGCCAAGAGAAGGTGTCCAGAACTAGAGTATAGTGATTGTAAGAAACGGAAACGAAATCGAAGTGTACTTCGTAGTAGATATGATGGACCAGAACAAGTGATAGATCTATCGAAATATGATAAAAGTAAAAAGTTCAAGATCGAAACTTTTCTCCCTATTTTGGACTCCCTGACCGCTGGCCTGACACAACGTACAGACTCCCTGACCGCTGACCTGACACAACGTACAGACTCCCTGACCGTTGACCTGACACAACGTACACACTCCCTGACCTCTGACCTGACACAACGTACACACTCCATGCCCTCTGACCTGACACAACGTACACACTCCATGACCTCTGACCTGACACAACGTACACACTCCCTGAACTCTGACCTGACACAACGTACACACTCTCTGACCTCTGACCTGACACAACGTACACACTCCATGACCTCTGACCTGACACAACGTACACACTCCATGACCTCTGACCTGACACAACGTACACACTCCATGCCCTCTGACCTGACACAACGTACACACTCCATGACCTCTGACCTGACACAACGTACATACTCCCTGACCTCTGACCTGACACAACGTATACACTCCCTGACCTCTGACCTGACACAACGTACACACCCCATGACCTCTGACCTGACACAACGTACACACGATTATTCTTGCATTGGAAATCTATTTTCTTTCTTTACGAAATTAAAAATAATTGATTCAGATGAGCTAAAAAAAAGTGTGAAGATCTAGCTCAGGGGTGGGCAAACTACGGCCCGCGGGCCAAATGCGGCCCGGCAACTGATATTATGTGGCCCTCGAAGGCATTAAGACATTTTTTTTTAAAATTACTTAGTTTTTAAGTTATTTTGTTGAATTTTACAGAATTTCATGTACCGTACCGTTATGATTGTTTTAACAATGTTTGATCAACTTTCTAATTCTCTATTTTTTAAAAACAGTCCTTGACTTTTGTCATGTAAGGCTAAAAAGCGAATTTACCGATTTTAACATAGAGAAATGTTTATCGGCATAAATTTGGACATAATATACATCCGCCCCCCCCCCCCCCACAATAGCCATTACATTTGTCAATGTGGCCCGCCGCACAAAAAGTTTGCCCACCCCTGATCTAGTTAATATGTATCACAAAGACCTAAATAAGGATGACCTATTAAATGACCTGTTTCTTGATAAAAATTGTGGCACTATCGCTGCTTTGTATGAACAAATAATTGCAGACAACTTGAAGTCTGTATTTCCTATTGTTGAAATTGCACTCAGAGTGTTCATGTCCATGATGATAACCAACTGTACAGGGGAACGTTCATTTTCAAGATTGAAGCTCATAAAGAATCAGCTTCGCAGTACAATGAGACAAAAACGTTTGAACTGGCTTTCACTTATGTGCATGGAAAATGACATCCTTAAGACCATTGACTTTAAACCAATAATAAAACAATTCTCTTCACAAAAATTACGCAAACGATTATGTTGATTTGTATGAAATCATTTATTCTATTTATCTGTCAATAATGATAATTTATCGTCCTCTGTGATTATTTATAGTTTATTTCTGACAATATTTTAAAACTATTATTGATTTCGAATGATTTGGTTTTTTGTATCAATAAATTGAAGCCATCGAAGTTTAACAATATTGTGTTTATTTTTATTTTACATTTTTATTCCTTTTGGTGCGCTGGTAGGGAGCAGGAACTGTTTGCCCCCCCCCCCCCCCCATGTTTGGGCATGGGGCGAGTGCCCCCTTCGCCCCCTTCTCACGGCCCAGGTGTGTTGTGTTGCTAGGGGGCCCCAGTGCATTGCTGTGCCCAGGGCCCCCTATGTTAAGACGGCCCTGGGCCCGGGTGAGGGCCCATTCCATAAATGTACCATAAATGTACCGTTTACGTTATACCTGAGATAAAGATCTCTATAAAAATCACTCAGATTTATAATTGAATTTACAATTCAAAAGTTTTCCCATTAAAATCGGTTTAAAATGCCATCGATCAAGCTTTTTTAAATTATCGAATTTTCTGAAACATTTTAGACCAACCCTGAATTGATTGGATATTATTACTTTTAAATATTTCAATTTTAACTTTGAAAGGTATTTCTTCTAAGCTAGGCCTAGAACCTTCAATTCATAACAACAGTGTATATATATATATATATATATATATATATATATATATATATATATATATATATATGTAGATACTCAATCGTGTTTGTTGTCTAAGTCTGTTGATATGTACATAGCTTATGTAAAGAAAAATGAAATGAGGCCCCCGGCCGGAAAGGGGTGGATATTATGTGTTCAGTATCCTTCGGTATTTGAATATGGATAATCCAGCGTATGTCTACTAAGTTTGATCAAGATCCATCTATTCATGTAGGAGTATTTTTGGGTCATATTTTAACAAGAGAAAAAAACGGATTTAGGGCCACCGGCCCAGATTGGAAAGTTTTTAAAGTTTACAACCTCCAGTATTTCATTCTGGACAACGATGGATATGTGTGTCAAGTTTGTCCAAGATCCATCAATCCAATCCATGTAAAAATTTTGCAAAACAAATCCATTAACTGAAGCAATCCCAACCTAGTGGACCATCGATAGTTCTTCTGTGTTTGTTTGCCTGTCTGTTTGTCTGAGAGAGACAGGGAGAGAGAAAAAAAAGGGGGAGAAGAGGGAGAGGGGAGGAAGAGATGAGGGAGTGAGGAGAAAGAGAGAAAGAAAGAGAGAGAGAAAGAAAGAGAGAGAGAGAGAAAGAGAGAGTGAGAGAGAGCGAGCTCTTATGACAAGAAGCGTGCGAGGGTCTCCCTGCTATTTAGATTTTCCTTAAATCAACATCACTAGTCATTAAATCAACATCACTAGTCATTAAATCAACATCACTAGTCATTAAAACAACATCACTAGTCATTAAAACAACAGTTTGGTTTCTCGTAGTACAAAAAATGACAATGACACAAACATATAATTAAACATTGTTAAAAACATCTGTATTTTCGGTTTGTGACACCAGTCCAATGCCCGCTACCCACTTGTTGGACAGATCATACTAGGAGATGGCGTCGGTGGGCCGTCGAGCGCGAGCTCTTAATGCCCTCCGGCACACTACCACACGGGCAAGCCGCCGGGTTTCCACACCGACAGACCGTGCGGCGGCACACCGGGAATCCCCCCCCCCCTGGCCTGGGGGACGTCCAGTCGACCGAGAACGCTACGTTTAAAGCGTTCGCAGTCCACTCTCCCAAGGGTCAGGGCGGGTTTGCTTCCACTCTGGAGGGAAGGTGTTGCGTTACCACCCCACACCGCCCAGGGAGTCTTTCGGTCGGGACAGAAGGTTGGGACGAACGGTTGCCTAGGAGCGGCTTTCTCACGGCCGAGTAGCTAAAATCATCGGCATGGGTTTTGGCCGCCACCCAAGCTTCATATCCATCAACGGCAACAAGTAATCATGTTAGTCGCTGCTCCCGTTGTGTTGAGAGTCATGCGGTCGGTCGGGATTTATGCTTCGGGTGGCGCGTCCTAGTTACTTTCTTATCAATCGTGCAGCCCTGCATTCTTTGTACCGGTACTTTGGATTATGAATTCATATTTTTCTACCGTTGAAATTAATTTTCTAGGTGAGCGGTTCTCAAACGTTTCGAAAGTAGCACCACTAAAAAAAATAGCTAAAGCTGTCGGGTGTGAATTTTTTTCAAAAGAAGAGTTGGACATCAAGAGCACAGTTTGAGAATCACTAGCTTAGATAATGCACATGTGAGGAAAGATTGCTGATATTGGAACAAACTGTTATGTGCAAGAAAACAATTCAAATTGGTAATAGTGTATAGAGTTCAGGTAAAAAGGCCTCGGTTAATGGGAACTACCTCTGTCAGCTTGACAGTTTCCACACATTTACTTAATGTTCTCAAATATAGTATTACACAATTACAGTATCCACACATGTACATAACCTCCACATTTACATTATCTTTACAAATAAAGCATATACACATTTACATCATCTCCTAAAATACAGTATTTACACAATTACAGTATCCACACATTTACACTGGCTTAGAAAGGAGGGTGACGGTCCGCCCCCGGGCAAGAGAGGCGCCACTAACCCTAGCTACTTAGGGGTGTCACTAAATATCCCTGGCTACAGAAGGATGGCACTAAACCTAGCTACATAGGTGTAGTATTAAACCTAGTAAATAGGGGTGGCACTATCCATTGCTACAGAGAGGTCATACTAAACCTAGCTACAGAGGGGTAGTACTAAACCTAGTTTTAAAGAGGGGTGGCACTATCCCTGGATACAGAAGGATGGCACTAAACCTAGCTACAGAGCGGTGTCACTAAACCTAGTAAAGAGGGCTGCCACTAAGCACAACTACAGAAGGATGCCACTAAACATAACTACAGAGGGGAAGCATATCCTTGGCTACAGAGGGGTGTCACTAATCCTAGTAAAGAGGGGTGGCACTATCCATGGCTAAAGATGGGTGGTACTAAACCTAGGTAAACATTTTGATATTTGGATTTGTGGAGTTCAGAAATATATTTTTTTATTATGGGTCGGGTACTAAATGATATAACAAAGTTAAATTCTAGACACTACTGTCTGGGGTTCGTTTTCAGACAATTCTAGCTCCGTGACTGAAATAAGATAACTCAAGTCACGATTTCATTATACGTGCGTGTAAGTGAAGTGTGAAGAAAAAAAAAAGGCCTTAGTCACGGGACCAAGGAAATAACTGGTTCGGAAAACCCGTTTACTGTGAAGTCAGCACGAACGTGAGGCTCATTGTGTCGACAGTAAAACATGTTACAGTTATGGGACACGACGTGTCAGGTCAAGGTCAGATCAATGTGGCTCTTGGATGCAGTCACGGGTGACGATATTCTTGGGATAGCTGTTTATTTAGGTTGGCTGAAGAATAAAACATTAACTAGACTTGGGATTTTTTTTTTTTAAAGGTGCGGATCAAATATTGTTAGAGCTCGTTTTTTGTATAATTCCCATCCAAATAAAATTGTATGTGTCAGACATTGTGTTGAGTGTGTCAGACACTGTGTTGAGTGTGCCAGACACTGTGTTGGGTGTGTCAGACATTGTGTTGAGTGTGTCAGACATTGTGTTGAGTGTGTAAGACATTGTGTTAAGAGTGTCAGACATTGTGTTGAGAGTGTCAGACATTGTGTTGGGTGTGTCAGACACTGTGTTAAGTGTGTCAGCCAATTTGTTGAGTGTGTCAGCCATTGTGTTGAGTGTGCGTGACATTGTGTTGAGAGTGTCAGACATTATGTTGAGAGTGTCAGACATTGTGTTGAGTGTGTCAGACATTGTGTTGGGTGTGTAAGACATTGTGTTGAGAGTGCCAAACATTATGTTGAGAGTGTCAGACATTGTGTTGAGTGTGTCAGACATTGTGTTGGGTGTGTAAGACATTGTGTTAAGAGTGTCAGACATTGTGTTGAGAGTGTCAGACATTGTGTTGGGTGTGTCAGACACTGTGTTAAGTGTGTCAGCCAATTTGTTGAGTGTGTCAGCCATTGTGTTGAGTGTGCGTGACATTGTGTTGAGAGTGTCAGACATTATGTTGAGAGTGTCAGACATTGTGTTGAGTGTGTCAGACATTGTGTTGGGTGTGTAAGACATTGTGTTGGGTGTGTCAGACATTGTGTTGAGTGTGTCAGATATTGTGTTGGGAGTGTCAGACATTGTGTTGAGTGTGCCAGACATTGTGTTGCGTGTATCAGACATTGTGTTGTGTGTGTCAGACATTGTGTTGAGTGTGTCAGACATTGTGTTGAGTGTGTCAGACATTGTGTTAGGTGTGCCTGATATTGTGTTAGGTGTGCCTGAAATTGTATTGAGTGTGTCAGCCATTGTGTTGTGTGTGTCAGACATTGTGTTGAGTGAGTCAGCTATTGTGTTGTGTGTGTCAGACATTGTGTTGAGTGTGTCAAAATGTGTGTTGTGTGTGTCAGACATTGTGTTGAGTGTGTCAGACATTGTCTTGTGTGTGCTAGACATTGTGGTGAGCTTGCCAGACATTGTGTTGGGTGAGTAGGACATTGTTTGAGAGTGCCAGACATTGTGTTGAGTGTGCCAGACATTGTGTTGAAAGTGTCAGACATTGTCTTGAGTGTTTCAGACATTGTGTTGAGAGAGCCAAAGATTGTATTGAGAGTGCCAGACATTGTGTTGAGTGTGCCAGACATTGTGTTGAGAGTGTCAGACATTGTGTTGGGTGTGTCAGACATTGTGTTGAGTGTCAGACATTGTGTTGGGTGTGTCAGACATTGTGTTGGGTGTGTCAGACATTGTATTGAGAGTGCTAGACATTGTGTTGAGAGTGTCAGACATTGTATTGAGAGTGCCAGACATTGTGTTGAGAGTGTCAGACATTGTGTAGAGTGTGCCAGACATTGAGTTGAGAGTGTCAGACATTATGTTGGGTGTGTCAGACATTGTGTTGGGTGTGTCAGACATTGTATTGAGAGTGCCAGACATTGTGTTCAGTGTGCCAGACATTTTTTTGAGAGTGTCAGACTTTGTGTTGGGTGTGTCAGACATTGGGTTGGATGTGTCAGACATTGTATTGAGAGTGCCAGACATTGTGTTCAGAGTGTCCGACATTGTGTTGAGAGTGCCAGACATTGTGTTGAGTGTGCCAGACATTGTGTTGAGAGTGCCAGACATTGTGTTGAGTGTGCCAGACATTGTGTTGAGAGTGCCAGACATTGTTTTGAGAGCGTCAGACATTGTGTTGGGTGTGTCAGACATTGTGTTGAGTGTGCCAGACATTGTTTTGGGTGTGTCAGACATTGTATTGAGAGTGTCAGACATTTTGTTGAGTGTACCAGACATTGTGTTTGGTGTGTCAGACATTGTATTGAGAGTATCAGACATTGTGTTGAGAGTACCAGACATTGTATTGAGCGTGCCAGACATTGTGTTGGGTGTGTCAGACATTGTATTGAGAGTGTCAGACATTGTGTTGAGAGTACCAGACATTGTGTTGGGTGTGTCAGACATAGTGTTGGGTGTGTCAGACATTGTGTTGGGTGTGTCAGACATTGTGTTGAGTGTGTCAGACATTGTGTTGGGTGTGTCAGACATTGTGTTGGGTGTCTCAGACATTGTGTTGGGTGTGTCAGACATTGTGTTTGGTGTGTCAGACATTGTGTTAAGTGTGTCCGACATTGTGTTGCGAGCGTCAGACATTGTGTTGAGAGTGCCAGACATTGTGTTGCGTGTATCAGACATTGTGTTGAGAGTGTCAGACATTGTGTTGAGAGTGTCAGACATTGTGTTGAGAGTGTCAGACATTGTGTTGCGTGTGTCAGACATTGTGTTGAGAGTGTCAGACATTGTGTTGAGTGTGTCAGACATTGTGTTAGTTGTGTCAGACATTGTATTGGGTGTGTCAGACATTGTGTTGGTTGTGTCAGACATTATGTTGAGTGTGTCAGACATTGTGTTGAGTGTGTCAGACATTGTGTTGGGTGTGTCAGACATTGTGTTTCGTCTGGTCACAATTTTAATTCAGTTACAGCTTAGTTGTTGTTGAATATTTTCTAATGCTAATCGAAACGACCCATTCTCTTGTGGAGTCGACCCATTCTCTTGTAGGGTCGACCCACTGCTACGAAATCTTCCACTTCAAAATAAAACTCAACGTTTGTTTGTCATTGGCCGTCTGACTTACTTGACCACTAGTCTACAAGTGCAGCATGCTGACCACTAGTCTACAAGTGCAACATGCTGACCACTAGTCTACAAGTGCAACATGCTGACCACTAGTCTACAAGTGCAACATGCTGACCACTAGTCTACAAGTGCAACATGCTGACAACTAGTCTACAAGTGCAACATGCTGACCACTAGTCTACAAGTGCAACATGCTGACCACTAGTCTACAAGTGCACAAAATCACGATGTTTTTCGCCAAGTCAAGTACAACCCTGCTATAAAGGGAACCCTGCTATAAAACGAACCCTGCTATAAAGCGAAACCTGCTATAAAGCGAAGTCTTATACAAAGCAGACGTGGCATTACTTCACAAATTTAGTACGTGTCCAACGAAAAGATCAAGTCTAAGAATAGCGATCACACCGTCTTCCTTATGAGTCGCCTACCGCTTAGTGGGAGGGATGGGGAGGGGGGGGGGGGGGTTGGGTGGTAGAAAGGGGCCATTAAAGCACCCGTCTGTTCGATAAGGACGATCACGGGGCGGGGGTGTGTGGAGGAAGTGGGGTGGAGGTAATGGGGTAGCGGGCTTTATGTATTTTTAAGAGAAGCCTTTGACGACAATGCAAATATTATAATTTATGCATCATCTCAACGTGGTATGGTAAAATGCGTGACTGGTCGTGTAAGCTATTTAAATCAGCCAACCGAAGTCCGTGTGGCGCCAGGCGGCAGGACTGTGTGGATCTATAAAGTAATGTCATGTCAAGTTTATACCCATCGTCCCTGACAGCGTGGCATTGATTGGCATGTCGAATTAAGGAAACAAATTCGTCAAATAACGGTACTTCTAGAATTTCATAACTTCAGAGTGATCAATATTTAAAGGTAAGTTTTAGCATAAAAATCCCCCCACCCACCCACCCACCCACCCACACGCACACCGTGAAAGATAAATAGTTACATATCCCCCACTGTGCGTCACTACGGCAACCTTGCTAGTAATTTGTAGTGTAGGTCAAGGTGTAATTTGTAGTGTAGGTCAGGGTGTAATTTGTAGTGTAGGTCAGGGTGTAATTTGTAGTGTAGGTCAGGGTGTAATTTGTAGTGTAGGTCAGGGTGTAATTTGTAGTGTAGGTCAGGGTGTAATTTGTAGTGTAGGTCAGGGTGTAATTTGTAGTGTAGGTCAGGGTGTAATTTGTAGTGTAGGTCAGGGTGTAATTTGTAGTGTAGGTCAGGGTGTAATTTGTAGTGTAGGTCAGGGTGTAATTTGTAGTGTAGGTCAGGGTGTAATTTGTAGTGTAGGTCAGGGTGTAATTTGTAGTGTAGGTCAGGGTGTAATTTGTAGTGTAGGTCAGGGTGTAATTTGTAGTGTGGGTCAGGGTGTAATTTGTAGTGTAGGTCAGGGTGTAATTTGTAGTGTAGGTCAAGGTGTAATTTGTAGTGTAGGTCAGGTGTAATTTGTAGTGTAGGTCAGGGTGTAATTTGTAGTGTAGGTCAGGGTGTAATTTGTAGTGTAGGTCAGGGTGTAATTTGTAGTGTAGGTCAGGGTGTAATTTGTAGTGTAGGTCAGGGTGTAATTTGTAGTGTAGGTCAGGGTGTAATTTGTAGTGTAGGTCAGGGTGTAATTTGTAGTGTAGGTCAGGGTGTAATTTGTAGTGTAGGTCAAGGTGTAATTTGTAGTGTAGGTCAGGGTGTAATTTGTAGTGTAGGTCAGGGTGTAATTTGTAGTGTAGGTCAGGGTGTAATTTGTAGTGTAGGTCAGGGTGTAATTTGTAGTGTAGGTCAGGGTGTAATTTGTAGTGTAGGTCAAGGTGTAATTTGTAGTGTAGGTCAGGGTGTAATTTGTAGTGTAGGTCAAGGTGTAATTTGTAGTGTAGGTCAGGGTGTAATTTGTAGTGTAGGTCAGGGTGTAATTTGTAGTGTAGGTCAGGGTGTAATTTGTAGTGTAGGTCAGGGTGTAATTTGTAGTGTAGGTCAAGGTGTAATTTGTAGTGTAGGTCAGGGTGTAATTTGTAGTGTAGGTCAGGGTGTAATTTGTAGTGTAGGTCAAGGTGTAATTTGTAGTGTAGTCAAGGTGTAATTTGTAGTGTAGATCGGCTGAACCCAATCTTTCCATTTTTCCGACCGGTGGACAAGTTTTGTTCAATGTGTGTGCGTAGATTTCTTTTCACCCCTGTACCACTTTCTCATTGTATTTTTATTAACATCGTATCCGTGCCAAAATGCGATTCAATAGTCTTAATCATATTCTTTTAATTAATACATTACAACTTTATTAATTGTAACTAGACCTGGTTTGAGTATCGTATTCTTTGTTTATTGCATTTATCATTTGGTATCGTCTTTTGTTATGTAACGTTTTAGAACGAGCCACGCACTTAAATAAGAGATTAATTCTCCATACGGATAACAGTACGTAATAATGGGTTGACATTGGCAACGAGTATATGTGCCATGTTTCAGCTCAACATATTAAACGGGAAGTGGTCCAATTATCCTGTCCGAAGATTCTGCCAGCCGGCCACGAACAAAGGCGAAGTTAATATATAGGATTAAAATAAAAAAAACATTTTATAATCTTTTTATTTTTTAAAATAGTTTTCTTTAAAAAGAGTTTTTATAACAGACGAGTTTTGACCACTAAAACCCAATGTTTACTCACTTTCTACTTTTAGGTCGTTCTAATTTGTCTTTGATTGAGAGTCTTGTAATTTTTTTCGTTTTAATGTTAAAATTAATCTTGAAAAAAAAAAAAAAAAAAAACTCTATACATAGGCATAAAACTGAAAAGTAGATCTGAGCTCACCCACCCGCCCATCCACTCAACCACGAAGCAGACGCGATCAAACGCAATAATTTGAAGGACAGTGTCAATCCGCCTCCGTCGACCAAGGAGAAGACGCGACGTTGACGCAACTTAGTTACAACGAGACCATAAACACATTTGAGGTGACAACTTCGCGAGATTTGATCCTATCAGCGAAAATGTCACAAGGGTAAACAAAAAAAACCGCTTCATCCATCCACACATACACACATCCACAAGATGGAAATGCAAGCTAGAAACAAACACGAGGAGACATCTGTAACAAGGAAAAGAAACATGTTCATTATTTCTTGTCGCCAGGTAAACGTTGAGAATGTGGCCACAGAGATTCATTGAAGTTTTCATAGTGTTGGTCACGGTGTTTGGGAACGCTCATTGTTACCCCAATGGTATAGGGGTCGACCCTTCATGTTCCAGTCTCATACCCCAGCATGGCTCGGCATCAAGAACATCTGCACCCCCATATAACATAACCTTCACCCCAACGACATATACAGCTGGAGGGACCGTACAAGGTATGTGAGACAATATTAACACAGGCACTAAATGGGGACCTATTTTTGAAGCAATATTAACCCATGTACTATAAGGGACCTATCTTTGAGACAATAGTAACCCCGGTACTATAAAAAAGGGGGGGGGCTGTTTGTGAAGCAATATTAACCCAGGTAATATAGGAGACCTATCTGTAAGACAATGTTAACTCAGGTACTATACGGGGCCTATCTGTCAGACAACATTTACAGGTACTATAAGGGACATATCTGTGGGACAATATTAAATCAGGTACTATTGGGAATCCATCTGTGGAACAATATAACCCATCAGCTCATGTTCAAACATCACATTCTTCCTCTCTTTCAGTCACAATCACGTTCAAACATCAAATTGTTCCTCTCTTTCAGTCACAATCACGTTCAAACATCAAATTGTTCATCTCTTCCAGTCACCATCATGTTTAAACATCAAATTGTTCATCTCTTCCAGTCACCATCATGTTCAAACATCAAATTGTTCATCTCTTCCATTCACCATCATGTTCAAACATCAAATTGTTCATCTCTTCCAGTCACCATCATGTTCAAACATCAAATTGTTCATCTCTTCCATTCACCATCATGTTCAAACATCAAATTGTTCATCTCTTCCATTCACCATCATGTTTAAACATCACATTGTTCATCTCTTCCAGTCACCATCATGTTCAAACATCAAATTGTTCATCTCTTCCAGTCACCATCAGTTCATGTTCCAACACCAATTTCATGGGCTTCATGTTACAAGCCAGACGAGCGGACACGTCTTTAGATCAAAATTCTCTGATGGGAAGTTTTACGACTGTGTCAGGCACTAGGCCAGCATGTGATGGAGTAAGTTATTTCCTTCTGTGTTACTAGGTCAGTATTTGATGGAGTAAGTTATTTCCCTCTGTGTTACTAGGTCAGTATTTGATGGAGTAAGTTATTTCCCTCTGTGTTACTAGGTCAGTTTGATCTTGAACACAATATAAATTGAATGCCCCAAATATCTTGAACACAATATAAATTGAATGCCCCAAATATCTTGAACACAATATAAATTGAATGCCCCAAATATCTTGAACACAATATAAATTGAATGCCCCAAATATCTTGAACACAATATAAATTGAATGCCCCAAATATCTTGAACACAATATAAATTGAATGCCCCAAATATCTTGAACACAATATAAATTGAATGCCCCAAATATCTTGAACACAATATAAATTGAATGCCCCAAATATCTTGAACACAATATAAATTGAATGCCCCAAATATCTTGAACACAATATAAATTGAATGCCCCAAATATCTTGAACACAATATAAATTGAATGCCCCAAATATCTTGAACACAATATAAATTGAATGCCCCAAATATCTTGAACACAATATTGGATCCATCAAACAGGGTTATGCAATAATTGCTCACAATAACACTTCGCTAAGTGTAAACAATAATTCCTTTTGTTTGCTTATTCTTGAGAGGTTCCCTACCACTGAACTGAACTTGTCATTCGAAGGACTAATTCTATAATGGGACATGTTTTAAAAAGTTCAATGCTATCACTGTAAAGGTCATCAAAGGTCCAATGCTATCATTGTACATGTCATCAAAAGTCCTATGCTATCACTGTACATGTCATCAAAAGTCCTTTGCTATCACTGTACAAGTTATCAAAAGTCCCTTGCTATCACTGTACAAGTTATCAAAAGTCCTTTGCTATCACTGTACATGTCATCAAAAGGCCAATGCTATCATTGTCCATGTTATCAGAAGTCCAATGAATTATTTCAGAAAGCTCTCGTGCACGCAGACGACTCAGGAAAATATTCAAAAACTCTGACATGGACGGCTCCAGATTCTGCAGTTGGTCACATAGCTTTCAGGTAAACAATATAATAACAGTAAAAAAAAACTCTGACCCTTATGATTTGACCTGTTTTCAAGTCTCTTATTTAACCCTCACCCCCATTAAAAAAATAATAATAATATGGGGTTAACTGGGGGCAATTTTTACAGAGGGTCCCGGTATTTTGTGTCGATACCCCGATGTGTGCAAGTGTTTACAAAAAAATATTTATCATTTTCTATAATATATTATGTCGGCCTATAAACAATAGACCTACGTATAGTCCTACACCCTACCTGCCGGCCTTTAAACAATAGACCTACATTAAAATACCACACCCTACCTGCCGGCCTTTAAACAATAGACCTACATACAGTCCTACACCCTACCTGCCGGCCCTTACACAATAGGCCTAGAGAAATTCCTACACCATACTCGTGGCTTTTTATTGATTAAATGTGATGCTCTGCCTATAGTGCTATAAAACATGTGTCTACGATATAGTTTCACCATATTCTGTTACACCTGTCCTGCGATGTTGTACTACATAGTTTCCAACAGCGGCAACTCCGAGCATACATTTTAAATATATATTAACATAGACATTGGATATACCGTGAGTCAAAGTCGAAATGACAAGATGCAATGTCACGGAGGAGTGACACAGCCATTACCATGTCATCAACACGTTTCATCTGCTGCTAATGGTGTTCAAACGGTTCCCAAACCATGTATCTTTAAATGGCTCTAACATTGTTTACATTGACGTATTAGTAGATGGGATGGATTGCCTCTGTAATCTCCGACTGGATTTTAGGTTTAGCTGTTAACTTTCATCTGTCACTCATCATCTTCGGTCCACTTTATTAGACTTCTCTCCTCTTTCTGAGTCTGCTTACTCATAGATTTCCGTTAAAACGGAAGAATGAATATTTGCATAGAGCTGCACTGGCGGAATTTCGGTTGGAGCCATTGTGGGGGTCGAAAAAGTGAGGGCCTCAAAATGAATGATAAATTTATCAGAGCCGTAGGGCACCATGCGGCCTCTGACTAGGGCACTTAAGAGGCCTTAATCTGGACTTAAATTATTGCAATGAAAAAATGCAAGGGGGAAGGGGGGGTGACTTTTTCCCCCTTCAAAAGTCACAGCTACAATGGCGAATATTCTTTTCTAATTCCAAATCTAATCATTTCTTTGAAAGGGTCACTTTCGTACAGTCAGAACATACCTACTGGACCAATATTGTGTCAGACGTCCTGCATGATGGCAGTCTGAATGCGACCACAGGCAATCTCATCAGTCCCACAGTACTGGACGTCAACTGTACGTCAGGTACGGCGATCTTAAGTTTGGGACAAGATAAGGACATGCGTGATTAGATGCAAAGTATTGAGAAGCTTGACTTGACCTTTAAACTTTAGATGCACATTTAAGGTGACAAAATTTGTCACTGAACAGAAATTATAAGACTATATATTTTAAACTATTTATAGATATAACGCATTTTGAGCATTCCACTTGACTTTGTCATTTTACACAAATATGAAAATAAAGTGTGGGTGTTTGTTTGGTGCCATTTGCTTTTCCCAACATCAGACAGGGAAACATCAGACAGGGAAATATCTGGCAGGGAAATATCAGACAGGGAAATATCTGGCAGGGAAATATCTGGCAGGGAAATATCTGGCAGGGAATAATCAAACAGGGAATAATCAGACAGGGAAACATTTATTTCTCGATTTCAATAATTTTGTGAGCGGTAGAAACGATCCGTTAAAAAAAACTATTGAAATGGAGGGATGGGGAGAGAGGAGGCAAGATTGAATGTAGGGCAAGATTGAATGGAGGGAAAGATTGAATGCAGGGCAAGATTGAATGGAGGACAAGATTGAATGTAGGGCAAGATTGAATGAATGGCAAGGTTGAATGAAGGGCAAGATTTAAAATAGGGCAAGATTTAATGTAGGACGAGATTGAATGTAGGGCAAGATTGAATGAAGGGCAAGATTTAATGTAGGGCTAGATTGAATGAAGGGCAAGATTGAATGAAGGGCAAGATGTAATGTAGGGCGAGATTGAATGAATGGCAAGATTGAATGTAGTGCAAGATTTACTGTAGAGTGAGATTAAATGAAGTGCAAGATTGAATGAAGGGCAAGATTTAAATGTAAGGCGAGATCGAATGAAGGGCAAGTTTGAAAAAAGGGCGAGATTTAATGTAGGGCAAGATTGAATGGAGGGCCTACTTCTAGACAACGCCCTATTCTCCATAAAATGTACTTTGTTCATAAATAACACCAACGTCAATCTACTTTCATATCCACGGCTCTATCTACAGCTGCCATGGACCTCAAGGCAAAGCTTCCTGCCTGGAGCACAGTTATGGCCCTTTGTCTGTATTCGTTTATATTCTTATGGCAATAAAGAGCTACTTCGGATAAACGGAAGAATATATGAAAACAAGCAAGAAAGGTAATGGATACACAGTAATGGATGCAGTTATGGATACACAGTTATGGATGCAGTTATGGATACACAGTTATGGATGAAGTTATGGATACAGTTATGGATACACAGTTATGGATACACAGTTATGGATACACAGTTATGGATGCAGTTATGGATACACATTTATGGATGCAGTTATGGATACACAGTTATGGATGCAGATACGGATGCACAGTTATAGATACAAGGTTTTAGATACAAGGATTTAAATGCAGTGTTATAGATATAAGGTTATAGATATACGGTTTTAGATATAATGTTATACATACAAAGTTATAGATACACATATAAAGATACACGCTTATAGATAAACAGATAAAGATACAAGGGTATAGATAACACAGATAAAGATGCAAGGGTATAGATACACAGATATAAATACAAGGGTAAAGATACACAGATACAGATACAAGTGTAAAGATACAAGGGTAAAGATACAAGGGAAAAGATACAAGGGTAAAGATACAAAGGAAAATGATTACCGTTACTTAAAATATGTTGAGAGCATCGAAACCCAGTGGTCAGTAGAATGTATTGACCTTTATGGTGGTCCCTCATGGAGAAGACGTCAATCGGTTTAAGCCTAGCCAGTATGCACAGAGTTGGTTAAAACCAACCTTTCATTGTCACATTATAATGCATATTAACCTACCACTGTGCGGGTGTTTCATGAGTGTTGATATATTGCTCTGGAGATGCTAGCAGGGGCGTAACTGGGCTTTTGGCGCCCTTGGCAAATTTATTTTTTAAATAATAAAAATTTAAAAATTAGAGATTTAGCGGCGCCCTTTTTAACAGGCGTAGGCCGGCGCCCTTGGCAAATTTATTTTTTAAATAATAAAAATTTAAAAATTAGAGAATTAGCGGCGCCCTTTTGAACAGGCGTAGGCCGGCGCCCTTGGCAACTGCCCCAATGCCAAGCCGTTCCTACGCCTCTAGATGCTAGTAAAGTTCTTTGTGAAACGGTTGACATAATACCTTGTAGGATAATAACTGTGGAACACTGGACATTCAAATATTGGTCACAAAGACACAGCAGTACGAATTGTTCCTATTATTTTACGTTTTTTGCATTCCTTAACATGAAAATACGATTTAAAATTAAATATAAATAAAGGTTACATCCCAAAAATTTATTTTTTATAATGTCAGATTCATAAGTTGATATTTTTAAATTAAAATTTCATAAGATGACATTGTTTACTGCATGTCATAATTTGAGATCGTTTACTAAATGCCATAAGATGACATTGTTTACTGAATGTCATAAGTTGACATTGCTGAATGCTGCCATAAGTTGACATTGTTTACTGAATGTCATAAGTTGACATTGTTTACTGAATGTCATAAGTTGACATTGTTTACTGAATGTCATAAGTTGACATTGTTTACTGAATGTCATAAGTTGACATTGTTTACTGAATGTCTTAAGTAGACATTGCTGAATGCTGCCATAAGTTGACATTGTTTACTGAATGTCATAAGTTGACATTGTTTACTGAATGTCTTAAGTAGACATTGCTGAATGCTGTCATAAGTTGACATTGTTTACTGAATGTCATAAGTTGACATTGTTTACTGAATGTCATAAGTTGACATTGTTTACTGAATGTCATAAGTTGACATTGTTTACTGAATGTCATAAGTTGACATTGTTTACTGAATTTCTTATAAATTGTTTTATTAACTAAATGTCTTACATTACTTTGTAGTACTTTAATAACAAACATAATAAAAGTCTAACTTTTTAAATGTCAAACCGCGTTGCTACTTTTTTCTGGGAGTTTGAGTCTTATTTTAGGGTCGGTTCACACGATCAAATTTTCCTTCAAGCATTTGATGCAATTCGTGTATGAAGCCTTGTCGCAGCTTTCAAATTACTATTTGATCAAATTCCCCAAAAAGAAACCACGCACAAAATAGTGCGCACACACAACAATTTGACGCGAAATTTGATCGTGTGAACTGACGCTAATTGGTATGGAAGGAGAATGCAGAAAGATTTGGGCAACCCTGTAGCAACCGTGTAGCAACCCCCGTAGCGATGCATTTTGTGTGTTGTGTTAAGGTAGACATTTAGTTGCTTTGTATTCAGTCCTAGCTAAATACTATCTCACAACTTGAAATACGATTGTGTTGGGGGTGGGTTGGGGGGGGGGTCGACATCAATTAAAACCACACAAAAAAATCCCTATATATGAAGGTATAACAGCAAATTATGAATGACAGATAAAAATGTATTAAGTTCAGGTTTTTTTCCCCAGAGCATTCAATATTTTCTTCTTAATTTCCAAATTTCCCAGGATATCATTTAAAGAAAATTACATTTTTTTAAATAAATGAGCGATAGCCCATTGTGGTTCTTTCAGGCATTTCAATTTTTATTGCACGTGTTCTTTGAGTGATTGAGTAGTGTTTGATTACATGTTCTTTGAGTGATTGTACTGTGATGCACGGTATTGTGAAAAAAAATTATTCAGTAAGATTTATTTTAATTTTAGCTAGTGTAAGGTCAATGATTACTGGTATATTAGAATTTTTAAAAAAAACAAACTTGTATCTAGTTTGAAGTAATAGTAGTGTCATCAAAATGAACTCAGTTCTATTTATACCAAAAAGTTTAAAGAAGAATAATCATTCACATCTAAATCTAAAATGCTTTATATACAAATAATATTCATATCCGTCACTTTTATAACAATAATATGTGCATGTGGAATTTTTAGCATAACTTATAAAATTATACCCCAAAAAAAAGTAAAATACATACCAAAAAAAAAAAAACACAAAAAAAAAAAAACAAACCACAAAACACATTTTTAAAAAACCTGTTTTTTTTTTTTAAATAGATTGTTTGTCTGTGGTTTGTTTCGGTATCTGGAATTACTTCGATATGGTTAATGGACCATTTTGGACCTTGAGTGCTAGCCACATCATCAAAGTGATACTATTTTTACTATGACGTAGAAATACAGTTTACGTAAACAAATATTTAATGTGTCTGATAAAATAATTGAAAAAGAGAAATCAGTTCAATACATACAAAACGCAAGTAATATTTAAACAAGAAGACCTAATATTACAGACTGTTATTAATGTGGAATTTTATCTCTTATTCAAGTCTATGGCTCGTTCCAAAACAGTCCAAAACAAAAGACGATACCAAAGTTAAAATACAATAACAAATAATACGATACTAAAAAACCAGGGCTAATTACAGTTAATAAGCTTTTAATGTGTTAATTACAATTGCAGAGAATATGATTAAAACTATTGGCTTGTACCGGTACTGTGTTAATAAAAATACAATGAGCAAAAATTAATTGTATAATGGGGAAAAAGAAAATCTACACACAACAAAGCACTGTCTAGTGGTACAATAATAACACACGCTCCAAGACTCGTGATAAAAGATCTCTCTCGTCATTCAATCTTCTTCCTTTTTTACTCAGTTTCAAACGATTCCAGAAACGCCGTATGCATTGTTTTGCTTTCCAGTTTAATATAGATTATTCTATAGTTTTCTAACTGGAACGGACTATACTAAGCTTGTTGTAAACAAGGTTAAATTTCGCTAGCAACACCTCAAAACGGCCTCGAGTGTGTTGACTACAAGAGGTCATGCACGGGGAAAGCGGGGAAAGCGTGCATCAAAACACGTCACCTACATAACACTTAACGAATAGATCACTGGGCGTCGGTTGATATAATAATAATAACGTTTATTTGAAAATCACGCTTCATCCCAAGACGCTCGAAGCGCAGTACAATTACAACGATCCATCCATCCATGTGCCGCTACATCCCATGTAGGGCTATGGCCTGCCTTACCACATCCTTCCACTCAGACCTACACTGATGCTTTTCTTTTCCATGATTGTATTCCCACATGCTGTAGATCCATCCTTGGTCTTCCTGTGAGCAATTTTCCTCTGGGGTTTTGGTGGTGCACCCTCTTCGCTCATCTACCAATTAGCATTCTTTCTAAGTGTCCTGCCAATCACAGCCTGCCCTTTTTTTTATTGCTGCTGCTAGTGTGGGATCCAGGTTGGTTTGTATTCTCGGTCCAGATTCATCCTTTGTTGGTCCGCTAATTTTCCGGAAAACCGTTCTCTCCCATATGTTTCTGTCCTTTTTGTTAGGGTCAATTTATATTTGGTATCGATCGAAAACTTTGCTTATCTATTGTATAATTATATCGCCAAATAACATATCCAGACATAGGCGTACGCCTTGAAAGGACTCTGTTACCCAAACTCATAAAGTTTCGATAAAACATGCGCTTATTTGTTGTTCAATATTTAAATTTTTTTTGTATCCACTTTTTTCATTGGTTGGCTAATTTTAGATTTTAGCTTGCTCTAATTTCATTATTTTTAAGGAAAATTTGGGAATAATAACGCAGTTGTGAGCAAAGTTCGCAGAGGATTAGTCATATAACATACCATGACAGAAAGACGTCAAGCCATAAATAAAATGTTAGACAATGTTAAAAAATAATTTATGTTAGCCTTTGTTACAACAATTTTAGCCTTTGTTACAGCAATGTTAGACATTGTTACACCAATTTTAGCAAGTGTTACAGCGATGAAAGCCTTTGCTACAGTGATGTTAGTCTTGTTACAGCGATGTTAACCTTTGTTAAAGCGACGTTAACCTTTGTTACAGCGATTTTTATTTTTGTTACAGCGATGTTTACCTTTGTTACAGCGATGTTTACCTTTGTTACAGCCATGCTAACCTTTGTTACAGCGATGTTAACCTTTGTTACAGTCATGCTAACCTTTGTTACAGCGATGTTAACCTTTGTTACAGCGATGTTAACCTTTGTTACAGTCATGCTAACCTTTGTTACAGCAACGTTAACCTTTGTTACAGCGATGTTAACCTTTGTTACAGTCATGCTAACCTTTGTTACAGCGATGTTAACCTTTGTTACAGCGATGTTAACCTTTGTTACAGCGATGTTTACCTTTGTTACAGTCATGCTAACCTTTGTTACAGCGATGTTAACTTTGTTACAGCGATGTTAACTTTTGTTACAGTCATGCTAACCTTTGTTACAGCGATGTTAACCTTTGTTACAGCGATGTTAACCTTTGTTACAGTCATGCTAACCTTTGTTACAGCGATGTTAACCTTTGTTACAGCGATGTTAACCTTTGTTACAGTCATGCTAACCTTTGTTACAGCGATGTTAACCTTTGTTACAGCGATGTTAACCTTTGTGACAGCGATGTTTACCCTTTGCTAGGAAGTATAAATCATTCTTGAAAGTAGAACATTGTTACGGTGATACAAGCTTGTTACGGTGATACAAGCTTGTTACGGTGACACAAGCTTGTTACGGTGACACAAGCATGTTACGGTGACACAAGATTGTTACGGTGACACAAGCTTGTTACGGTGACACAAGATTGTTACGGTGACACAAGATTGTTACGGTGACACAAGCTTGTTACGGTGACACAAATTTGTTACGGTGACACAAGCTTGTTACGGTGACACAAGCATGTTACGGTGACACAAGATTGTTACGGTGACACATGCTTGTTACGGTGACACAAGATTGTTACGGTGACACACGCTTGTTACGGTGACACAAGATTGTTACGGTGACACAAGCTTGTTACGGTGACACAAATTTGTTACGGTGACACAAGCTTGTTACGGTGACACAAGCATGTTACGGTGACACAAGATTGTTACGGTGACACACGCATGTTACGGTGACACAAGATTGTTACGGTGACACACGCTTGTTACGGTGACACAAGATTGTTACGGTGACACAAGATTGTTACGGTGACACAAGATTGTTATGATGACACAAGATTGTTACGGTGACACAAGATTGTTACGGTGACACACGCTTTTCTCTTGAAAAGTAACACCTGAGTGCGGTAACTTACGTCTTTGTTTGTCTAGAGCAGTGGTTCTCAACCTTCCCAATGCCGCGAACCTTTAAAACGGTTCCTCATGTTGTGGCGACCCCAAGCTATAAAATTATTGTCGTTTCTTACTCCATAAATATGTGTTTTCCAATGGTCTTAGCCGACCCCTGTGTAAGGGTTGCTCGACCCCCTAAAGGGGTCGCGACCCACTGGCTGAGAACCGCTGTTCTAGAACATCAAAAGTTGAGAATGGTAAAAAAAATTTCTCTTCTCGATCGTTAAAATGTAATATTTTTAAAACAAAATCTAATTTACTGTGTTCATTGAACAACGCAGAATGGAGTTTACAATACAAGTCAATATAATAAACACAATTATATCGTTCAACGCTTTCCAACCGTTTCTTGTTTGTGAATGAAATATAAGAACAAAGTATGACAAGACAAAAAGGTTTTGACGTTTCGGCTTAGATAGAGCCTTCATCAGAAAACATACTCTGAGACATCAATTTTGTGACACAGTACCGGTCCATGGGGTGTTAAACCAACCCAGTTTAAGACATACGATCACAAACAATGGATACTTATTTCATCGATTGCAGGTAGCATTATAATAATTGAATTGAGTCTTGAAAATGAAAAAAATATATATATTTTATTCAACATTCAATTTTAAATAGGCCTATAATCGATAGTCAGAGTTACAAGTATAAATGGAATAGATATTCACAAGGCCAAGTATAAAATGCTTAAAGGGAGAAAATCAGTACACTCAATATAATCGATTTTCCCTGCACAACACAAATACAACAGAGAACAACAGTGTGGTGGCAAGATCGTATGTTGCTCTAGTGAGAATGTGCGTTGCTCTAGATAGAATATCTAATGAGGCTAGGCCTAAAACTAGGGTGATATTTAGCAAGAGTAGGACGAATACTAGGGTGATAACTAGAGAGACTGGGTCGAGTACTAGGGCCATTTCTAGCGAGACTAGGCAGAATACAAGGGTGATATCTAGCGAAACTGGGTCGAATACTAGGTGATATCTAGCGAAACTGGGACGAATACAATTGTGATATCTAGCGAGTTCACACGTGAAAACACAAGGCAACATTATAAACATAGTTCTTATAAAACATTGAGTGATATTTTGAAGCAATATATACATCTATATGTGCCCTATCTATGTCATATGATCGAAATATGTGTGCCTTACCTGTGCCACAGCTATCACCTATCTCTGTCCTAGATAAGACCCATCCGGACCCTAGCTTTGACCAGTATGTGACCTATCTGTGCTCTGTGCCATATCCGTGCCCTAACTTTGTCATATCATTATTTAAGATAATGTAAAATTTTAAAAGTAATCTAGGTGATTGCTTTTTGTTTTATTTGGTCAGTTGTGCAAATGACATTATCTGGACAACAGTAAGTGACATTCATTATCTGGACAACAATGTGTGACATTATCTGGACAACAATATGTGACATTATCTGGACAACAATAATAGGCATTATCCGGGCAACAATATGTGACATTATCTGGACAACAATATGTGACATTATCTGGACAACAATATGTGACATTACCTGGACAACAATATTTGACATTATCTAGACAACAATATATGACATTATGAGGAGAACAATATTTCACACAGACTAAGGGATTAAGGTACTTTTTAATTGTTCAAGTACAAGAAGATAACAATAGATTATCTGTCAAGTATTTTGTTAGGAGATATGAGCAATTTTTTAAAACTTCAAACATTTGTAAACATTGGAAGCCAACACTTATCAGTTGAGTTCTAAAAATGTGTGCTCACATCTCGACAGTCCACCGTCACACACACACACACATCAGTTACGGGTTACAGTCTGTCCTTCAACGCAATGGTAGCTTACATTCAGTAGAGTATCGAGTTTCCGAACTTCAATTATCCGAAACGTTGGTTATCCGAATATGCCCCCCCCCCCCGCCATCTTTAAGACTACTATTTTTATTAACGAGATGTACAGGGCGAGTTAACGTTGGTGTACAAAGACCGGAAATAGATTCAAACCTTTCACACAATGGACTACGATGAGTCGATTGTTTTGTCACCTGATAAGAGTAAGTACGAGTAAGACTTCCGGTACGCTGTCTGCAACACACTAGTCGCTCACAAATTTTTCTTCAAACAACTTCCTTCCTTTAATCATAACTGAATTATAATTATTGTCACATTTATGAATGTCATTTTAAAAAAACACGTGTATTCAAGAATATTTTGAAAAAGTAAAATTTTTAATGAACATTGGGGAAGCGCTGATGGAGACAAACATTTTGCTTTAAAATTAATGATAATGGCTGATCAGCTGTTATCTGTTGTTATTTGTTGCTATGTGTAGCATAGGATACCGAAGGCTTTTACTCATATCACGTGACAAAACAAGGAAGTGACTCATCGAAGTCCATTCAGTTTACATATGGATGCGTGCTTCACATGCGGCCACCGGACTGAGATAACGTGATCTACTTACTTGTTCAGTAACATCTAACGCAGAATACACGCCTGAACGTACAAAGTAACCCAGGATCATCTATTTTTGGAACGTGCTCTTTTTTTCAAAATTGTTTTTTTTTTTTTAAATCCAGTCCTCATCGCTTTTGACATCAATCAGATGATCTTGAAATTAGTGCGTTATTGTTAATGCGCTGAACACTGGCGTAGTTTTTCTAACACCTTCATTCTAACACCTTCATTCTAACACCTTCATTCTAACACCTTCATTCTAACACCTTCATTCTAACATCTACATTCTAACACCTTCATTCTAACACCTTCATTCTAACACCTTCATTCTAACACCTTCATTCTAACACCTACATGTGGTGGCAGGTGACTCAATTAACACTTTTTATACACATCACTGCGACTCCAGCCAATGCAATATAAGATTATCATCACAGTTTCTTCTTCATAAGACCCGTGTGACATGTCAAAAAATGTTAGCATTTGAAGTAATGACAGTAACAACGTGTCATTTCAAGAAATGACAGTGATAATCAAGTGAAATGTCAAACAATGACAGTAATCAAGTAGCGTGTCAAGTAATGGCAGCAGTCACGTTCCATGTCAAGTAATGACAGTAACCAAGTGTCATTTCAAGCAATGACAGTAATCAAGTGTCATGTCAAGAAATTTCAGTAATCAAGCGTCATGTCAAGAAATGTCAGTGATCAAATGTCATGCCAAGAAATGTCAGTAATCAAATGTCATGCCAAGAAATGTCAGTAATCAAGTGTCATGTCAAGAAATGTCGGTAATCAAGTGTCATGTCAAGAAATGTCAGTAATTAAGTGTCATGTCAAGAAATGTCAGTAATCAAGTGTCGTGTCAAGAAATGTCAGTAATTAAGTGTCGTGTCAAGAAATGTCAGTAATCAAGTGTCATGTCAAGCAACAGCACAACGTGTGCATTCTTTTTTTCAGACCACCCGTGTACTCTTCAGTCTCGTGCACTAGTTATGACATCAACAAAGGCCATTATGTTGTGATCACGATCTGAAATGCAAGTTAACAACTCATCGGAACCAGGAATCGTGGATAAGGTCACGTTTTGAACCCGAGGTGAATGGAGCTCTTGACGCTGTCACGCCACAAAGAAAAGACAGAGACCCCTAGCGCCCTGAATGACAGCCATTCAACCACGTGACTGCACTGTTTAAAGGACATGCCTGCTGAAGGTCAGGACAACCGATCGATGCCTGCGGTGCACCTTCTCAAAGGGGGGAATGAAAATAATGGTTAAACTGTAGTACAAGTACAGTGCTTCCCACGCCTTTTTAGCTTGGAGGTCCGGTGGGACACGTACCCCACAGCGACACGGTCCTGTGGACACTTATCCCACGGCAACAGGGACCGGTGGACACTTATCCCACGGCAACAGGGACCGGTGGACACTTATCCCACGGCAACAGGGACCGGTGGACACTTATCCCACGGCAACAGGGACCGGTGGACACTTATCCCACGGCAACAGGGACCGGTGGACACTTATCCCACGGCAACAGGGACCGGTGGACACTTATCCCACGGCAACAGGGACCGGTGCGTGATTTTTCAACTAGTGTTCACGTTACGTAAAATAAAATGTCATAGCATATGTTTAATCCGCGATCATTCAGTTTGATAGGAGTAAATTTAATGCCACGATGAACGCTATCTGTTGTTAATGTCTTTGATATGGATGTCTTACAATTTAAAAAAAAACAGCAACCCACCAACAACATTACTACTAGTTTATTTGAACATATTTCTATCTTAAGTAGCAGTTTTTTAAAACATATTTATAAATCTGATCATTCTAGGGCGGTGGTTCTCAACCTTCTTAATGCCGCGACCCTTTAATATAGTTATTCTTGTTTGACCCCCAAAGGGGTCGCGACCCACAGTTTGAGAACGGCTGTCCTAGGGTATTGAAACACAAGTGACCAAAAAAATCTTGTTACGTATAGTGAATAATCAATGGTAATAATCACCTACTGAATTGTGAACGGATATTATTGAGAAACAAATTGTGGTTCAGTTGTGGACATTATTTTCGTATAGATTGTCCCAATCCTTGTGGATAAAATTCCAGAATCACAGAGATAAAATTCCAGAATCACAGAGATAAAATTCCAGAATCACAGAGATAAAATTCCAGAATCACAGAGATAAAATTCCATAATCACAGATATAAAATTCCAGAATCACAGAGATAAAATTCCAGAATCACAGAGATAAAATTCCAGAATCACATAGATAAAATTCCAGAATCACAGAGATAAAATTCCAGAATCAGAGAGATAAAATTCCAGAATCACAGAGATAAAATTCCAGAATCACAGAGATAAAATTCCAGAATCACAGAGATAAAAATCCAGTGTCACAGAGATAACTGTCGTGTTTTGTTATTTTCGAAAGGATGTGTATCATGTTTTATGTCTGTGGAAGGAATGGTGTTATGTTTTGTGACAATAAAACGGTCGATGTCATGTTATTGTATCTTTGCTTGTTTTTGGTTTTTTTTTTGTTTTTTTTGCACAAGACAATCTCGTTTTTTATAAAGTAAACTAGACTTAACGAGGGAAATATTTGAACAGTGCACTCCACACATCACGTGACCCCTCGCTCCAGTTGTCCAACCAATATGCACACATTAAAGTGTCAACATTCACGGAAACAAATCACCGCGTCCAGTCACAGACAACAACACAGGACAATCAGGTCACAACATCCAGTCACAAACAACAACACAGGACAATCAGGTCACAACGTTCAGTCACAGACAACAACACAGGACAATCAGGTCACAACATCCAGTCACAAACAACACAGGACAATCAGGTCACAACATCCAGTCACAAACAACACAGGACAATCAGGTCACAACATCCAGTCACAAACAACAACACAGGACAATCAGGTCACAATGTTCAGTCAATACACACGAAATTTCTAATGGCCAGTCACTCATACTGTCACACATGCGACCGTCGTATTTATAGTGTGGGAGTCAGAACCCCCCAGAACAGAAAGTCTAGAAATTCCTTAGGCAGAGAGTATTTCTCCCCTTATTTAGACCCTTCTGAAAACGTAAACAAACTTTCCCAAACAAGGGGGTTGGGGTGGGAGGTAGGAAGCAGTGTCAGCATCAGTCAGTTAATTGGTGACGTCAGTCACCAAAAATTGGAGGTAATGGATGCATGCCACGGATCGACATGACGCAGTGTGAACAAAACCAGGTATTTTTGCATTTTGATATCAATCAAACTTTAAGATTCAATTTAAAATGAAAATGCTTTAAAATGAATCCAGGCCCGTCTTCTATGCTAGTGGGACACGGTGCTGTCCTACATTCCTGCTAGCCGCAAAAGATCTACTATAAGCGGAACCAGATTCCAAACAGTGGCACACGATCTCCTACTGGGGGCACTAGAGCTCTTAACAGTGGCACACGATCTTCTTCTGGGGGCACTACAGCTCTTAACAGTGGCACCAGAACACCGAATAGTGGCAACAGATGTCCTAACAGCGTAACTAGATCTCCTACCAGTTCTGTTAATACAGAAATCAGAATCCTTGACTGAGTGCAGAGCTATAGGAGCCAGTATGATCAATACATTGACAGTGGGCCCTCAAAATATAGAAGAAGAAGAAGTTATTTTATAAAAATATGTAGTAAGATAATATGCGCACCTGTCCTAGACAAGTCATCGATGACAACATACATCACCCTCACGTTCCTGGCCACCAATGGTATGTTTATGTGTGACATAGAGAGACTATATTTAAAAGTGACTCATAAAATCATTTGGTCAATGAAGGGGGGAATCCTCTTTTGAAGCTCTTTCTCCTTTAAGTCACGATTTATATGTAACATTGTGAGAGGACTGATCTAAAATTAGACTCCTTATTTATACATGAATCACACTTCGTGATATACGACTTCTCCGGCAGTTCCCGTTGTTGGAGAAGGTCGATAGCCTTGTAGATCCTGTCGATACGCAAGAGTGAACATTCAGGCATGCGCAACAACCACCGTTTTTTCGAGTTGGTGTAAGGGAAATGCGTCAGGTGAACACTATTGACTTAGAGGATAAAATGCCTCTTGTTCTCAGTGAACTTGAAACTCACATGTAGCGCGTCAGTCAATGGTGATAGCGCGTCAGTCAATGGTGATAGCGCGTCAGTCAATGGTGATAGCGCGCCAGTCAATGGTGATAGCGCGTCAGTCAATGGTGATAGCGCCTCAGTCAATGGTGATAGCGCACTCGTAGTTCACTTCTATGTATTATTACGGACCGTTATAGATGGAGAATTTAATCTCTTAATTTTAGTCTATGGCTCGTTCAGAAACAGTCCATAATAAAGAACGATACCAACGTTTAAAAACAATACCAAATACGACAATCAAGGCCAGAGCTAATTACAATTAATAACCTTTTAATTTGTGAACTTCAATTAAATAATAACAGCAAGTGAAATATGATTGAAATTATAAACTTACAGATTTGCTGGTACCGGTACTGTATATCAAAATACAATGAGCACAAAATTGTACGAGGAAATAAGAATCTCTACACACAACAAAGTATAATGACACATAGCATGCCTCGTAATCAAGGAAAGGAAAATCTCCCCCTCTCTATCGGTCAGCCCTTTTTATAGGCAGTTTCAGATGATCATTCTGGAAATGGAACACATAGTCTTACTGCTTCCCACATTTTCTAGATTGTTCTATCATGTTCCACAGAAACGGATGATAGTAAACAAAAGTATCATCAAAGGGATATTTTTTCTAGCCGCCCCAACACAGGACCGACTTGAAAGAGGTCATGCACGTGGAAGGCGGGCAAAGCGTCTTAAAATACGTCATCCCTTATAACACCTCCCCTCTTAAAAGAAAAAAAATCATTTTTCGAAAAATGGAATTCTTTTCCATTAAACAAGTACAAGAAAATAAACTTCTTACTTTAAAAAAAATATTAAACAAGCTTCTTAATAGCTTATAATCAACTACATAATTTTTGTGCAGAGAAAATTAATTTCTGGACAAAGTATCAGCAATCACATTATCTTTGCCTTTGATATGTTTTATGTCCAAATTATATTCTTGTAAAAATAGACTCCATCTTAACAATCTTTGATTTTTGGAGACCATCTTATTCAAAAATGTTAAAGGATTGTGATCAGTAAAAACAAGTACTGAATGTAAGGAACAACTGACATAATAATCAAATTGTTGTAGAGCAAGAATTAAACCTAAACATTCTTTTTCTACAGAGGAATAATTTTTCTGATGGGAGTTAAATTTCTTTGAGAAATAACAAACAGCATGATCCACACTGTTGTCATCTTCTTGAAAAAGAACTGCACCAATGCCAACATCACTGGCATCTACAGCTAATTTAAACTGTTTGTTAAAGTCTGGCGCAATGAGAACAGGAGCATTAGCTAGTATTCTTTTAATGTTTTCGAATGCTTCAATTTTCAATGAAAATGTGCATTTTTCTTTAACATATTACTTAGGGGAGAAGCAATAACTGAGAAATTTTTGCAAAATTTTCTATAGTAACCTGCCATTCCCAAAAATCTCATTAACTGTTTTCTAGTAGTGGGTGGTGGAAGTGACATAATAGCATTTATCTTAGCTTGAACAGGCTTTACATGACCTTGACCCACTATGTGACCTAAATATTCCACAGTTGCATGACAAATTTCACACTTATTTAAATTTACAGTTACATTTGCCTGCAAGAATTTTTTAAACAGAGATCTTAATTGATTTACATGTTTGGAAAAATCTTGACTGTAAATAATTACATCATCAATGTAGGCGCTGCAATTTTCCTGGTCAGCAATAATGTTGTTAACTAGACGTTGGAATGTAGCTGGGGCATTTTTCATTCCAAACGGCATTACTTTATATTGGTATAAACCATCTGGAGTACAAAAAGCAGAGACTTCTTTTGCTCTGTCAGTTAGAGGAACCTGCCAATAACCTGATAGTAGGTCTATCTTGGTTACATATTTTGCATCGCCTATTCGATCTATAAGATCGTCTATCCTTGGAATCGGAAAGGAATCAGACTTTGTAACTGAATTCACTTTCCTGAAATCAGTGCAAAACCTGTAACTTTTGTCAGGCTTTGGGACTAAAATACATGGAGAACTCCAGTTACTAGAGCTTGGTTCAATTATATCATTTTCAAGCATGTATTTTATTTCAGATCGGATTACTTCAAGTTTTTCCGGATTGACCCTATAGGGGTGTTGCTTGACCGGAACTGCATTGCCAATGTCATCATCATGTACAGCAATGTTGGTTTTATTAGGGACATCAGGAAAAAGTGAAACAAAATCTGCAATAACAGACTTGATAACATTTTTTTCCGACAATGACAAATGTCCAAGTTTCTGATCAATATTGGCCAGTATTTCTGAATTTTTAAGTTTGTAATGACCAACTTTTTCTGGGACACTGTCAAATATTTCAGTAACATTTACTTTAGGTACTGAAGTTACAGTTGAGATTGTGTTAACATTAGTTTCTGAGGATGGACAATTGTCATCACATTTTCTTTCTACATATTCTTTTAACATGTTAATGTGACATAACTGTTTCTTTCTTTTACGATCTGGTGTTAACACAATGTAATTTAAGTCATTAAGTTTGGACTCAACTACATAAGGACCAAAATATCTAGCTTGTAGTGCCTGTCCTGGTATTGGCAAAAGTACAAGCACTTTGTCCCCTGAAGCAAACTGTCTGAATTTGGACTTTTTGTCATACCAAACTTTCATTTTGGATTGAGAATCCTTCAAATGTGACTTAGCCAAATTAACGGCGTTAAAAAGTTTAGTTTTAAACTTTAGGATATAGTCCAAAAGTCCTTCAGTGGGTGTCGATGACATCCACGTGTCTTTTAAAAGTTTAAGGAGGCCTCGAACCGTATGGCCAAACACCAGTTCGAAGGGGCTGAATCCAAGTGATTCTTGAACTGCTTCTCTTGCGGCGAACAGTAGCATGTTGATCCCTTCATCCCAGTCTTTCTCTTGTTCTAGGCAGTACGTTCTCATCATGTTCTTTAATGTCTGATGGAATCGCTCAAGTGCTCCCTGCGACTCAGGATGATACGCACTCGACAAGCAGTGTTCTATACCCAATTGGTTCATCACTTGTTTGAATAGTCCAGCCTTGAAGTTGGTTCCTTGGTCAGACTGTACAGACTTCGGAAGACCAAACAATGTAAAAAACTTCGTCAGTGCTTTGACGATGTTCGGAGTCTTGATATTTCGAAGAGGAATAGCTTCTGGGAACCTTGTTGATGCACACATGATTGTCAGCAAGTATTGGTGACCTGATTTTGTCTTTGGCAGGGGCCCAACGCAGTCTATTATGACGCGACTGAAAGGTTCTTCAAACGCTGGAATGGGTTGAAGAGGAGCCGCTGGTATCTTCTGATTTGGTTTCCCTACCACTTGACAAGTATGACATGATCTGCAGTAGTCCACCACATCTTTCTTTATTTTGGGCCAAAAGAAGTGTGACGTGATTTTATGATATGTTTTGTTCACTCCCAAATGGCCTGAAAGTGGTGAATCATGGCCTAAGTTGAGGACTTCGTTCCTGAAAAGTGCAGGAACTACAATCTGGTGAACAATCCTCCATTCTTCATCAGCCTTGGCATCTGGAGGTCGCCATTTCCTCATAAGCATGTCATTTTGTAAAAAATAACAAACAGGGAATTGCTCAGCTTCTTCTTCGGTCATAGCGTTCTCTCGAAGTTTAATGATTTCTGGATCATTCTTCTGCTCTTCAATGAGCTGTGTTCGAGTTGGTGTTTTGTGATCCTTTGATTCTTCATTCAGTTGGGCAAAAAAGGTCGTTCCCAGATCAATTTCAGATTGAATTTTATTAATTTTTGGTGAACTCTCTTCTTTGGAGATCTTCAAACTCATTGCCCTGGTAACAGCGCATGCTGTATATATTTCTGGATCTTCTTCTGGAGATTCAATGAGACAGGGTTCTTGAGTTACGATGGGTTCGGCTATCACCTTCCCACCAGCTAAGTCGTTGCCTAGCAACAACGAGATGCCGTCCAATGGTAATGTTGGTCGGACACCTACAACCACAGGTCCGGACACTAGGTCTGATTTGAGTTGGATGAGATGTAGAGGTACATCAATACATCCTAGTTCTACGCCTCTTAACAGTATGTTGCTTCCGGTAGCAGTTGATGCAGATAAGGGAAGTATACCCTCTAGTAATAAGGACTGTGAAGCACCTGTATCTCTTAGGATTTTGATTGGTCGTAGACTGGAAAAATCACCTGGCAGTGATACAAATCCTTCCGATATGAAAGGCATGAAGTCTTGTATGACATCAGTGTTTTCTGATGTGGAATTTTGGACCTTGGTAGAAAAACTCTTGTTGGAGTCTTGAGAACATTCGGCTAGGGTAGAGGAAGTAAAACTCTGTGTAAAGTCGTCAAAACTTGCACTCAAGTCCTCGGTAAGACGCCCTCTGGAGGTAGACCACTTCTTGGAGCAAAAGGATCTTGGCGACAAGCTCATAAAACTCGCAGTCGAAGCAGGAACTTGGCTGGAGTCGGTAAAACTAGCCTTATTGTTCATATTGAAACTCTTTGATGAGTTGTGACAAACCTCTTTGAAGTTTGTATGGACATCTGGAGAGCCAAAACTTTTGACTTTTGAAAATGTGTTTCCAGATGTATGACGAGACGTACAAGCGGAGACTTTGTGTGGTGTACCAGGATGTGTGGTCTTCTCAGTTTTCTTCTTGAGTTTCCAACACTCATCCCTCGTATGTCCTTCTTTTTTACAGTAGGCACATGTTTCTTTTGCACTCATTTCTTTTGTACCGGCCTTATATGGTTTTTGTGGAGGTTTACTGTAAGTCGATGTTGTTGCCTTATTTTGCCTGTCTTTTCTGGTGTCAAATGGGTTCTTTGAGAGTTGATGTGAGATGGTGAAGTCATCAGCTAACACTGCTGCCGTATGTGCGTCACCTTCGCCACGGTCTGCAATATGTGTCCGTACCTCTTCACGAACACAATTCTTAAACTCTTCCATCAGAATTAGGTTCTTGAACTTTTTGAAGTCTGTGTCAGTGTTCGTTGCGTGCAGCCATTTATCCAGGAGTCGTTCCTTTTCCCGGAGGAACTCAACGTGAGTTTGGCCATCCCGTTTCCACAGCTCCCTAAACTTTTTACGGTATGCTTCGGGGACACATTCATAAGCCTTAAGTATTAAGGATTTAACAATGTTATAATCCCAACGCTGTTCTGCGTTCAAGGACACAAAAACTTCGGCTGCCTTGCCAGTCAGTGCCGGTTGCAGTAAGGTAGACCACATATTTTCAGGAATTTTAAAATTTTGGGCAGTTATTTCAAACTGTGCAAAATATCGATCCACCTCTTTTTCTGCAAATTTCGGTATTACTTTTGCAAATTTAATTGCATCGCAACCCTGACCGGCTGGAGCCGTGAGTCTATTTTCCATCGCTCCCAAATGGGCCTTAATTTCCATTTCTTTTAATTTTATTTGTAGTTCTCTATCTTTTTCTTCTTGCTCTCTTTTTAGCTCTAGCTCCATTTGCTTAAGCTCTCGTTCTTTTTCTTCTTTCTCTCTCTGAGCATCTAGCTCCATTTGTTTAAGCTTCAGTTGGAGCTCCATACTAGGATCTTGAGGTTGTGCGACTGAGGCCAGCTCGTCCTCAGACAACATATCCTCATCCACGAAGTGGACAATGATCATATCTCTTACAGTCTTTTTTATTGCTGAATGAGCTACACTTATTCCTAACTCTTTAGCAATGGAAAATAGCTCCCTTCTAGAACACTGGTCTAATGCCTCTACTGATGGATTATTAATATCAAAATCCATTTTGACACAGGCAAAATACAACACTAAGTTTTATAAAAGTTTAAACTTAATAAAAACACTTATAAAATATACTTTCTTTAAAAATTGAAACTAGCTCTGTTGTTGGTATCGTTAACAATATGGTATCGTATACTAAATTTTAATCTTAGTAAATTAAAGAAAACAGTGGGTCAAAAATCCACAAACACTCAATTTATAATTGGTGATTAATAAAAAGTTATGGATTCAAATATATCTCAGAACAAGCAAACCAATTTTGTTATTGGTGCTAATGAGAAATACAAATATGGATTCAAAGATCCAAAAACAAACCCACAATTGTTACTTTGGGGCTTCTATCCCGGACGATGCCCACAATTTATTACGGACCGTTATAGATGGAGAATTTAATCTCTTAATTTTAGTCTATGGCTCGTTCAGAAACAGTCCATAATAAAGAACGATACCAACGTTTAAAAACAATACCAAATACGACAATCAAGGCCAGAGCTAATTACAATTAATAACCTTTTAATTTGTGAACTTCAATTAAATAATAACAGCAAGTGAAATATGATTGAAATTATAAACTTACAGATTTGCTGGTACCGGTACTGTATATCAAAATACAATGAGCACAAAATTGTACGAGGAAATAAGAATCTCTACACACAACAAAGTATAATGACACATAGCATGCCTCGTAATCAAGGAAAGGAAAATCTCCCCCTCTCTATCGGTCAGCCCTTTTTATAGGCAGTTTCAGATGATCATTCTGGAAATGGAACACATAGTCTTACTGCTTCCCACATTTTCTAGATTGTTCTATCATGTTCCACAGAAACGGATGATAGTAAACAAAAGTATCATCAAAGGGATATTTTTTCTAGCCGCCCCAACACAGGACCGACTTGAAAGAGGTCATGCACGTGGAAGGCGGGCAAAGCGTCTTAAAATACGTCATCCCTTATAACAGTATACTTTCATATCTACGCTGGGTTTCATCATCAGCAAAATATCTACTAATAAAAGTAGCTAAAACTAAAAAATCATTGAATAAAAATAGCTTTTTGTGAGATCAAGGGACGACGCTTTTGAAAAAAAATCCTTTACAGTAACTTCGCCTTTGTGTGTTTCTTTGTAGCGGGAAAATCTTCGGAAGGCTAACTGACTCACTTCCCCCAATCTTATCGAGCTGAAACTTGGCACATAAACTCATTACCGATGACAAAACACTCTGTCAAATTTACTGCCTCACCACCACACCAACCTTAAAAAATCAGTTTTTCCTGTTTTTAAAGAAGAAGTTGAATGGAATATAATTTGTTCCATGGGTCTTGGTTTGGGTCCAGAGATTAACTGTGTAGCTGTAACTATGTGCTTTGTATTTGTGACGTATTTTGAGTTTAAGTATATCTTTAGTCTGCTAGGTTTGACATGCACTAAGTTTGATAAAAACCATTCACATACCAAAAATGTGTTGCTACAATCACATAAATGATAAATCACATGTATCACATGAGTACACAGTTGAACAATGAGTACACAGTTGTACAATGAGTACACAGTTGAACACTGAGTACACATTTGAACAATGAGTCCACAGTTGAACAATGAGTACATAGTCGAACAATGAGTACACAGTTGAAGAATGAGTACATATTTGAACAATAAGTACACAGTTGAACAATGAGTAAACAGTTGAACAATGAGTTCACAGTTGAACAATGAGTACACAGTTGAACAATGAGTACACAGTTGAACAATGAGTACAAATTTGAACAATGTGTACACAGTTAAACAATGAGTACACATTTTAACAATGAGTACACAGTCGACCAATGGGTACATCTGATTTCAGGTACACTCTTTTATGACGTCACACAGACTTCGTTGATATATATTATACTTTGGCATATATATATATATATATATATATATCAGTTCTCCTGGTAAAATACACTGATACAATTTGTTTTATCAAGAGACGGGATAATGTTACCCTATCCCTATCCCATCAAAATATTCAATGTTCTGTTCAAAGAATCCTAGAACAATCGATTTTTCTATCTTAAACTCAAACATTTGACATTAAAATTTGGATGCCGTAAAAATTCGTCGCGAAGTCCCGCAGTCACGTAAATAGCTGAAGTCATCGAGGCGTGTCCTAGAATTTGTCCACTGAAGTGCAATGGTCCATGGCGGTTTTACGTGAACCCAATGGGAGGGAGAATAAGCCAGTCAACAGAAAACTAAAAAATATCGGTATTTAAAAAAAAAACAAAAAAAAAACCTTGTTCTCATTCTTGGACTCAAGGGAGGACCTCAAACTCTGGGTATTTTCCTGGCTATTTATTTTATTATTTAAAACATTAGAATGTAACGCTAATACAAATGACAAACAATAAAATCTCATTTATGACATGTATAGGAGCAAACTCATTATCTTAAATATTGTACATCAAATGTGACTTGCATCATCGTGTATAGAGAAAAAAAATGTGTATAGAGATGTGACTTGTGATCGTGTGTATGTGTGACTTGTTTCCATTGTGTAATAATATGTGACTTGTATCATTATGTAACGATATGTGACTTGTATCGACTGTTCACTAGAAGCAGTGAATTGACTAAGAATGGGTTTTAGAGGCGAAAGTCGAATGAAGCTATTTATAGCGTCCAATCACACGGCGCTCCAGTAGATTGACGCGGGTCCACCTTGCACAAAGTTACACATACAACCTGCTGTGCGTGATCGTTGGGGCCAGTTCAACATTGCATCGCGTGTGTGAATGACCCTTTACGCCAAGCTGTTTGATACGACCATTGGGCTGCACATGCGTCAACATTTTTTTGTGCGACATCTCACTGTCCAGCATTTTAACCTCAAAACATTTCTAGTGTTGGATTACAGTCTGAAATCAACGTGTTTTGACCCACAGCCATTCCCAGTTGTTACTGAGTAAGTAAGTCTTAGTTCACATTATTTACTTAGTGAGTCATTGTTCAGAGTTTTTTTTTTACTGAGTAGGTCATTGTTCACACTAATTACTGAGTTAGTATTTGTTCATAGTATTTTCTGAGTATTTGTTCATAGTATTTACTGAGTAAGTATTTGTTCATAGTATTTACTGAGTAAGTATTTTTTCATAGTATTTACTGAGTAAGTATTTGTTCATGGTATTTACTGAGTAAGTATTTTTTCATAGTATTTACTGAGTAAGTATTTGTTCATGGTATTTAATGAGTATTTGTTCATGGTATTTACTGAGTAAGTATTTGTTTATGGTATTTACTGAGTAAGTATTTGTTCATGGTATTTACTGAGTAAGTATTTTTTCATAGTATTTACTGAGTAAGTATATTTTCATAGTATTTACCGAGTAAGTATTTGTTCATGGTATTTACTGAGTAAGTATTTGTTCATAGTATTTACTGAATTATTTAAGGAGTAAATCTTTGTTTACAGCATTTACCAAGTAAGTCTAAGTTCACACTATTTACCGAGTAAGTCTTTCTTTACAGCCACTCTGTAACTTCTCTATTCACTCATCTCTGCCAAGAGTGATGTTCTATATCGAACTCACTAAACAGACTTTGTGCGCACTTCAGAGTTGCAATTGTAGAGTTGAGGGAAAACATATAGAAAGATACGTGCTGTGTCGTCATGACAATATAAATACAAAAATAAATACACGTTAAATAAATTCATACAATCTATAAATATTTAGTTTGTACACGCTTTACATTTAAGTTTATTGATAACATTATGACAGTAAAAGATCCAACCTGTTTATGTAAAAGGCCTAACCGTTTAAGTAAAAGGCCTAATCTGTTTAAAAGGCCTAAGCTGTTTATGTAAAAGGCCTAAGCTGTTTATGTAAAAGACTAAACAAATTTTACGTAAATGACCCAACCTATTTAATATAAAGGGACCAACACATTTACTGTAATTTTTTTGTTGGGAAACACATGATCTAAACACCGACTGTTGTTCTAATAGATCAAGGGTCCTAAAACCCTGTAATCAGGGGGTCGGTTCATTGTCCCACAGACACTTGGGGAATGGCTCCCTGTACCTGAGATACTGTTGAGGCCCGGACTATAGCTTCAATGAAATATGAATGGCCTTCTGTGCACACTGCACGCAGCTAATACGCCAAGAGGAAGAAAAAAATAACATATTTTAATTCAGCGGTTCTCAACCTGTGGGTCGCGATCCCTTTGGGGGTCGAAGGACCCCTTCCCAGGGGTCGCCTAGGACCATCGGAAAACACATATACTCTTCTACAGCTATGAAGTAGCAACAAACCTAATTTCGTGGCTGGGGGTCGTCATAGCATTAGGAACTGTATTAAAGGGTCGCGGCATTAGGAAGGTTGAGAACCACTGTTTTAATTGAAGACGTGATTTTTATGCTCATGAAGCTAATGGTAATTACAGGATTACATTGGGAAGTAGGGGTCTGTAATTTAAAGAAAACATCAACGCGTTCGATAATATAATAATTGATTCAATTCAATGTGCACATTCTGTATCCGCCCGTTAAAGTCTTACTTTATAAAAAAAAGCTCATTTTAAAAAAAAAAATATTTTTTTTTATTTAACTCAACTTACATGGATTCGATAAAATTGTGTAGTTATGCTAATAACTACATTTAATTTTTTTAAGCCTAATGCCATCATACAATTTATAATTAATAACTGTCCGTACTTTTAAAGTCATAGTTTTTTTTAAATAATTTTAAAAAGATAGCCCATGTTTGATATTTAACAAAAACTATTATTAAAATGGTAGACCTTTATATTGATGTAACAGTAATTTAAGACAGTGTTATTTAAGTTTTTAAAATTGTGAAGTAGCAAAAAATAAATGAATTAAAATACCGATATGTGCGAACAAAGTGAAGTAAGACTTCGGCATATAATCTGGTGCGCCGAGTGCGATATTTATAATCTGATACTGTACGCCTTTAACAAGATTAACCTTAAATATACGGATCATCAAAAAATATATCGAGCGTAGCGGTATTTCATAGACTAAGACCACTAATTGTAATGGGTTAAAGTCACCAGTTACTATTCTTTTTAAAACTGGTTAAAAATGACAATTTAGTCGTTTTTAATTAAAAAAATATAATCTAATCGTTATATTGTTTTACACATTTTTCTTCCGGGGGGGGGGGCACTTGACTTTCCCCCGGGGGGCACTTGACTCTCCCCCGGGGGGGGGGCACTTGACTTTCCCACGGGGGCAATGTCCCCAGAGATGTGCCTGAAAAAAAACCCTACTCCACATTGTACAAAATAGACTTCTAATATTCTAAATGTACGACCTCTAGGCTGTATTAAACAAACGTTATATCAGTGATTCCCAAAGTGGTCTATATCGACTCACCGTGGTCGACGACAACTTGCAAGGGGTCCATGTCTGCGAAAAAAAAAATTTGGGGGTCCATGAAATGAAAATGGGGGTCGACGATAGTGGATCTCGTGTAAGCAGGTGGTGACTTTTATTTTGGCATTCCATGAATGGAATAATTCACATACACAGATAGTACCTTATTTACCTACATAATATTACCTTATAATGTAAAGACATATATCTTCCTACATAAATTATAAAATTACCGGTGAAGTGAAACATTTTAAAAACATACATGTTCATGAAACGTGATGAAGAATCATATTAAAATTTAAGATATTAGGTATATTTTCTCATATATGAAACTGTTTTTATTTATTATTATAAACTGGCAGTTTCCCGCAGATCCGCCCGCGTACGGTTTTATTTTCTCTGCGTGTAAGGTTTTATTTTGTAAAAAAAAAAATATCTTTCCGCAGTAAATTGTAGCCTGTGTCAACTCTTTAGCTAGCTAGACCTCCAACTAGAAATAAGCTCATTTCTCAAATTAGCTAGCTAGACCTCCAACTAGAAATAAGCTCATTTCTCAAATTAGCTAGCTAGACCTCCAACTAGAAATAAGCTCATTTCTCAAATTAGCTAGCTAGACCTCCAACTAGAAATAAGCTCATTTCTCAAATTAGCTAGCTAGACCTCCAACTAGAAATAAGCTCATTGCTCAATGTAATTTATGCCCCTTGGTCTACCCAGCGCGCTATCTCTACTTATTTAAAACTTTAATAATTTATAGCAAATTGAAAAATTAATGATAATATTTCATCATTTTAATGTTTATTTTCATTTTATTATTTATTTGGCATCATGCACGTGCACAGTGTAGACCTAATGGATTTGTACTTACCTTAGTTAGATAGAGCACATAATGTATACCTAATGGCGTTGCATGTATTGCTGTAGTTAGAAAGAACACATATTGTTAATTGTAGACCGAGTGGCGTTGTATTTGCCTTAGATCAGGTAGTAGGCAATCTTTTAAATGAACCAACATTCACTTGGGGTGTCAATCATTATCTCAATTAGTTCAGCAATAGGAAGCTTATTTTGAACACAGCTTTTCACATGATGTTGGTGCAACAATTGGGCATTTTATTTTGAGTGCCTATTGAACTCCATGATGAAATTGGCGTATTCTTGTATATTAAAAGATATGACCCGATGTTACCCGGATAATAATGCTAGGCAGCTTGCGATACTTTCAACCTGCTCTTGCGAAGTCTACACATCTAAAACTCAATTTTGTACGCTCATAACTAAAATCCGGTTATCATGGTTTCTGTCCTTTAAAAAACACAAAGTATGACATTATTCCACGCCTTTGAGAGTTATATTTAGAACTATTTAATCACATTGTCCTATTTTTAAAAGAAGCATCTATGCAATAATGTTTACATTTCTTACATCATTTATTTTTATAGAAATAATTGTCTGCTTTAATATAAGCTTTATATCCCCCCCCCCTTTTTTTTCGCGCCCCTGAACTACACTAATCACGTCCTTAATAGTCCTTATACATATATAAACAAACGAAAAAAAAAATAATTAGATCATTTTGAATATCTTTAATGTTAACGTCGTTTACTGTATTGCTACCTTACTTTAAAATGTAACCAAGCGTTTGCCTGCCTTCTACCTTACTTTAAAATGTAACCAAGCGTTTGCCTGCCTTCTACCTTACTTTAAAATGTAACCAAGCGTTTGCCTGCCTTCTACCTTACTTTAAAATGTAACCAAACGTTTGCCTGCCTTCTACCTTACTTTAAAATGTAACCAAGTGTTTGCCTGCCTTCTCTACTATAATAGAAGAAAATCGTAACACACAGAAGCTTTGGAGCTAAAGAAGAATCTCTTCTCGTAACCAATTTTCACATCTGTAACAGTCTTGATGTGTGTGATTTAAAAAAAAAAAAGTTTAAAAGAATTATTATTGATTTCATAAAATTGACCCTTACCTTTGTATGAAATTTACTTTTTGCAAAGTTGAAACCAAAAAAAAATATTTTTTTTTATTGTTTTGAAAGGAAATCTTAACCTATCTTTGTTAACGCGGCATCAACTACAAATGAAAAAAAAACAACGAAACAACTCTTTTTATCATTTGCACTCGTCCATTCTGACGCATATCTCGTGCTGCCTGGTACCAAATAAATAATCGTATCCCCACAAAAAACATCAACAAAATGGTGACCCCTTTTGGTACCAAACGGCACTTTTTTTCCAAGCCCTGGAAATATATTACTTATGTAATGTCCCGCCGCCTTTTACCGAGCATTTTTTAATTAATCTTTTTCTAACAACAAAAATAGTTCAACACATAATTCCGTATATTTAAAATAAAGGTTACTTACTTTAACATTAAAATCCATACCAAAGTTCAAATTTGTATTGAAATCGGCGTTTGGGATCTTGCTATGAACATGAACCAATTGATATAGTTTGTTTTAATTTAGATGAAGTAAAAGTGCGAGCTAGTGAATGGGTTTGGCTAGAACTTTTCGTTGCACTTCACGGCTTGAATATAGACTAGATCAATTTGACAAATGAAAATTTGTGCAATAAAAGTTAAGTAAAGCTTATTAAATGTTAAGACGCAAAATAAATTTTGGTGTGGTGTATTAACAATTTAAAAAGCAATCAACTATATTTATATTTTTTAAAAAGGTTTTTTTTTTGGTGGGGGGGGGGGGGGGGCATTATCAGTTTTGTCACACGCGGTGAATATGAAGGAGAAAAATAATAATTAAAAAATAAATTCGTGCAAATAGGTGGGGAATAATAAATATAAAATATAGGCTATGTATTTTTTAACCTCTGTTCTGCAGGAAAAATTGTTACAAAAGTAGCACATTAAAAGAAAACACAAACGCTTTCAATATAATAATTGATGACATGTGCACTTGTTGTGCGCCCGTTAAATTCTTAATTTAAAAAAAAAATGATCTCATTTTTTAAAGTTTCCATTTTCTATAACTCAACACAAATGAAATCGATTAAAATGTATTTATTTTTTAAAGACTAATGCCATGATACAATTTATAATTAGCACCTATCCCTACTTTAAATGTGATGCTTTTATGATGAAATATAATTTGAAATCAGATTGCGCATGATTGAGACTTAGCAAGAACTATTAATATTGTAGACCTTTTTATTGATGTAGGCCTATAGGTAATTTAATATAGTGTTATTAAAATCTTCAAAAATACCGATATATTATGCGAACTACAGGAAGTAAGACATCAGCTTATAATCTGGAGCGGCCAGTACGATATTATTAATCGAATACTGTAAGCCTTTAACAAGCTCGCTTTATATACGGATCAACAAATATATCTAACGTAGCGATATTTCATAGATTCCATTAATTGTAATCGGTTAAAAGCACCAGATACTCGTCTTTTAAAACTTTAAAAAAATATAATGTCGTCGTTTTTAATACAAATATATAATTGTTATATTGTTGTCCCCATTTTGCTCCGGGGGGGGGGGGCACTTGTCTTTCCCCGGGGGGGGGGGGGGCAGTACAGGAAAGGGCAGTGTGTTAATTTTATTACTTCATAAATGCTTTTAAAATATTTATTAGTATAATAATTAATATTTGCAGTGCCGTAACGAGGGGGGCAAGTGGGGCATCATGCCCCGAGCGCTACTCACAAAGGGGCACCAAATGGTATATTTTACATATAATATGGTATGGTTTTCGAATAGGGGGGGCGCTAAAAAGGTATTGTGCCCCGGGCGCGAGTTAAGCTCGCTACGCCACTGAATATTTGCCATTTATAAACAATGGATAAAAGTTGTCATTGAGACCTTTCTACACAACAGTATTTTTCTCTTTTCAAATCTGGTATGACTTGGAAATATTTAGGAAGGTAATTAGTATACTTGAATTATGTGACGGACACCTTTTTTGTATAGCGAAAACTTTCATTAATCAACGTAGTTTAACGAAAGAAACAATTGAATTAAAATATATATAAATAATCAATATTACTACGTCATAACAACTAAAATATAGTATTTGTATAAAGACAACAAGGTCAAGAGACATCTCGATTATGTTGCTCTTCTAACAATTGAAGAATGATGCAAAACAAAATTTAGGTATGCGCCAAAATGAAGTTTGAATTTGTCTGAAATATTCTGCAGAAGGCTCTATTACACTCTCTCCAAGCATTAGCTGGGGAGAGATCGATTGCTGACTTAACCCCACCCCCCCCACCCCCACGGTCCCCATCGCCTTTCAATCTGACAGTAAGGGTGAAACTAAGTTGGGCCCAAAAGAATACACTGGTGTGCCACAACCACAATTTATTCAGGCCACATATGCACGCTGATAGATGCACGCCGCCCCACCCCCGCCTGTAATTTACCCTCCCTGGATCACATTTTATTATACCCGTCCACAATTTTCGCTCGCTGATCCTGGTCGACCAGGGCATATCTAGGCCACCATTCGCGGCTGGCCAAGATTTTTGTCGCCCCCTTCCATGATAAAAATTCTGCGGTCAGTCCAAAAGCTTTCCCTTTATAAATGAAAAGCCTCCTACACCAAAGGCATTGCCCACCCAAATATTTCCCTACACCAAAGGCATTTCCCACCCGAATATTGCCCTACACCAAAGGCAATGCCCACCTGAATATTGCCCTACACCAAAGGCATTGCCCATCCGAACATCCGAAACACCCCACCCCTGAAGTAATCGTCTGAAAGAAACACTGCCCCCAGTGCCGGTTTTGGGTATTGGCGGATTCCTAGAGGGACACTATAAAAGGGCGGCATATACCAGAAATGGGAAAAAAAAGGGGGAATAAATATTGAGGGAGAAAAAATGAAAAAAAATAAACAAACTCTGTATTTGTCTGAAAATGCCGCCCTTGGGTATAAAGAAAATGTGCCGCCCAAGGTGGTACTTATTTCTATATATGGAAGGGCCATCTTTTTTTGGACCACCGGCAGAGTTCTTTTCGTGGAAGCTAATACTAACATCTTCTTCTCTTCTTTATTTTGAGGGCCCACGATCAATGTATCGATCATTCTGGCTCCTACGTTTCAGAGTGGTTCACGGTGTAACTGAGAAGGGGTTACCCTGGGAGGAACTCCTACCTTTGCTATGACATTGGATTTATGCACACATATTACATTAATTATCTTTTAATTCTGACAGTCGATATAAAGATCTATGTACATCTTTTAATAAAGTCAACTTAATTTTTTAAAAAACCAACAACAAATTATTGGGACAAAAGTATTTCTTTGAAAAACAAACTCACGTCAAATTTTGTAGAAATTATGTTAATACAATGACGTCATCAAAATTGGGGCTTTTTAAAAATCAGTGATAAAAATTCTAACACTCCAAATCACTGTTAGGAGGGTTGAAAAAAAACTTTTCGAAGCTCAAACTCACAAAAAAAAAATAATTAAAAAAAAATCGTTTAGTGGTTTAGCTACACTATTAACAGAAAGTGTCTAGACATATGTTTAGAAAATGTTTGAAATAATTCAGGATTTTGTTTCTGCGAAAGCAGGAAAAGCATTTTTTTAAAATAATAAAATGTTTTTGATAAGAGTTTCGTAACACTTTTATAGCAGTCGCCATTCATTAAATTATGTTTGTTTTTTCTTTTGCTGAATAATACTAATAATTTAAAAAAAAAAAAAAAAAACCATATCCAGAAGCTGGGAAACCATATTTATCTTGAGATCAACTATTAGATTTCTTCTTCTTCTTCTATATATTAAGGGTCCACGATCAATTTATTGATCATTATGGCTCCTATGAATGATGATGGGATTTGCAATGACGATATTTCACTGGTTACAAGAGTTACTTAGTGAGGGTATCATGCAATGGGGGTTGGAAGGCGTGGGGCAATAGACGCAAATGAGTCAAGTGTTGTCGCCTCAACTGTTCCTTTTGAAAGCTTGTTCCAGTCCCTGATTGTCTTTGGCAGGAATGAGCAGTTCCTTACTGGCTTTTCGCTGGTATGAGCCGGAACTGCCTGTCATGGCCTCGTCGCTGCCTATGGGGGAGAGGGACGAGTTTAAAATAAATAAATAATGATAATAATAAACCCTTTATTTCACGCTGTTACAAATTTGACAATAACTAATCCAAGCTTTAGTAGTTAGGCTATTTGTAAATTATCATAAAACTATTAATTACCATTTTCATCATTCGGATTTATACTTTAAAAAAAAAATAATACAAAATGTAGTTGTTTTTTTAAACTAGTAAAAATGGATGACTGAGCAACATTTATGGCTAAAGGGGATGAGGGTATTTGTCTATAGCACAAAACCTGCTAAGGTCAGCACTGTCCCTCTCCTCCCCCCATCTCCCTACGCTCCTGGATGCACGGTCATATCAATTATCATGATATGATGTCGACTCCTAATTGGCTGTGAGGAAAAGCTTAGAATGTATCGCAAATAGTTGTCAAGTCCTGGGGAAAAATATTGGAAACTCACCCAAGGATCCCCCCACCCCCGAAATAAATAAATTCATATTTATTTATATAAATATGAATTTATTTCTTAGAAGAAAAAAAAAGTTAAGCCGTTCCCATGCGTTCCCCCTCCCAGGTATTCGAGCTTTAACTTTAATACTAGAAACCAAAAACCAGTTTGACCAAAAAGTGTTTAACCTCCCCACTTTGGAACTCAAAGAAAGTTAAGGATAAACAAACTTAGAATGTTGAACTCAAGTATTTACTCTGATCTGTTGCATGCGTCGAAAGTTGTCGACCAACAAAAAGAGAGTGGTAACGACTTCAAAACATCGTGAATAATTTCCTTGGGGATATTCCTAAACATCAGGTCATTCTTCAAAGTGCCGAATACAGGCGCATTATTTGCTTAGGAAATTAGTAAAACACAGTTAAGTTAAACCTGAAAAAAAGAACGCAACAAAACAACGAACGTGTCGCCAGGAAGCCTTCATCAGCGAACAAACAGAAATAACGAATAAAATTTTAAAATATCAAAAAATTAATATAGCACTTAGCTGAGAAGTAGTGTCCAAGAGGGCAGCAAAAGATTTGTGTATTATTTCCTTTGAGTCTAAATGTTAGTTGTGTTGTTATTGTACGTACTCAAGAAGCAGCACGCTTGCAGAAGACGCTTGACGTTATTGGGTGGACAGTTGTTGAAGTCAATACGTCAAAAGATATTTGTTTAAACTCTTTTCATAAAGGCAAAAAATATAAATAATTGCATCTTCTTTTCAGAAAACATGTACGCACATCCTGGTGTCAGCATCCTCTTAGTCATCGTCACGGTGACAGTTCAAATCCACTGTTATCCAGGTGGTCAAAATGTTGATAGCGCTTGTAGTAATCTTACACCTGATCATAAAGGCACAGCTCCGAGAACATCAGCTCCAAGTTACCAAGTTACGTTCAGTCCTTCGACGTATGCTCCTGGCAAGCCTGTTAAAGGTAAACTTGTTTATTTTTATCCCCTTGCGTATTCCACTAATTATTAAACTTGTTCATCGTGACTTGGTAATCTTTTGTCAAATAATTTTAGCCGTCACGTGACTTTTGGAGGCTGTCAAATATTCTCTGGCCCGTTATAATATTCTCGTTGTCTAGGTCTTTCACAATAACTGTCTCTCACTCTTATTAACATATTTTATTCCAGATGTGATAACAATTCATAGTAGTCCTCTGACATAGCATCGATGTACAAGTAGATATTTACAGCTTGCACTCAAAAAACAGCTATATAACGACAATCCATTTGAGAGCGAACTAAAGTACATCAGCTCTCGAAAACCAGTTATCTCTCTCTAACATAATAATCTCTCCCAGTCACGATCGTTCACTCTCTAAGTTCGTGAACATAATACAGCCTCGCTCTCGAACATAATAATCTCTCTCTCGAACATAACAGTTAACCCCACTTTTATACTTAAAACATCTCACAAGTCATTCACCCGTCCGTCACATGACAATCGCTCACATACCTCATTTCTCCCAAATCCCCCACACACACTCTGCCACTGATTCCATGACCTTGACAGAGGCCAGCTGCCATTTTTGAGTTTTGTGTCTCCTGCATTCAAACTTGGACGTCACCACTCCCCTCCCCAAATATTAAAAAAAAATAACATCACAAGTTTTTGACTCCTTTAATATCCAAGATCCCTTGCAGCCCCAAGGGATGTCAATTACAAACTATTGTTGTGATATCACTGTTGTTGTAATGTTACAGTTGCGTCCCTTTGTGTCAATGCGTGTGTCCGTCTTTTTTAAGCTGAGAAGTCACGTGAGCTTGCTGGTATTAAATTCACTAAACTTATAGACACGCAGCTGAACAGACGTATTAGACTTCATTGAGTATTAGACATAATAACGCTAATATAAAAACGATCACGTAAAATAGTGACATAAAAGGACTATAAAATTAGTCTAGGGGTCGTTCGCAAATTACGTCACGCAAAACGTCTGACCTTTTCAGACCCCCTCGTCACAAAGTTTCATAAATTCTATACCCCCCCCCCACCTATAGTGTCACGTCACACCTAAAAAAATCAAACCATACATAAAATTTTCAAAAGTAAACTAAGATTTTATTTTATTCTTTAACATTTTCTCATATGGATTAAGATGTAGTATTATTAGAAAACTGTTACATAAAACGAAAAACAACGAGCCGAATGTAAAATGGCCACAACCGTTTTTGCGTCATTTGTCGATATGCACAAAAGGTGTGCGCGACTGAGTTTCACGGTACTTAAAACACATGAGGAAATTTCTACCTCAAATTAATTGAATAAAGATTTTTCAAAATATTATTTTTAGAATCGTGACATCACAAATTCTCGACCCCCCTCCCCCCTGAGGATGACGTAATTTGCAAATGACCCTTTAGACCAATGCGCCATCCTGCCATGTCGTACACTGGATAGATATTATAGAATTATGGAGGAAAAAAATTGAAGTTTGTAAGGTTTATTTTAAAATCCACTGGTTTCTTCCGAAAGAGGAAAAATTTTAGCCTTGGAAAACCTGCAATGTTTCAGTCATGTAAACTTCGGTGCAGATTATACTGTTCTGTAGGTGAATGCCGGGGTAAAAAATAAGTGTATGGTTTGAGGTAGTCTTTTCTAAATGGATTCGTAATCGGTCAAGAGCAGTGAGACCACTACCCAAAATATGGTTGGTCAAGAGCGGTTACCAGGACATACATACAACGACAATATATATGGAGGTCATGCCCAGTAGTCGGTATGGGAAATTGGCAGTTCGACATATTAAACACTGGGAGTATTTTGATTTTCTTTAAGCAACACCTTACTAAGACCAGGGCCGGATTAACCTCTAGGCAAACAAGGCACGTGCCTTGGGCACCAAGCGTTTGGGGGCACCACAAGTCCTCAAGAAATTTTTTTTTGAACAAATTTAAGCCCAGAAACAACTGAAAATTGAACATGTGCTATGAAAATGAAGAAATACATTATAATAAAAATTCACATTCAAGTTTGGTACAATCTTGAATGCTTACAAATTAAGCGCATAAAAAATATAAAAAAACCTCCTGTCCACTCTGTATCTGCCTCTGTCCACCCCTCTGTAGGCCTACTTCTCTCAGTCGACTCTGTACATCCCTCTGTCCAATCCACATCTGCTTTTGTCCACGTCGTATCTGTCTTTGTCCACTCCGTATCCGTCTCTGTCCACTCCGTATTTGCGCAAGGAGAGCAGCATCAGACGTTTTTATCAAATAATTTTTGTGTTCAGACTCTTCAAACCAAATTGTGAAAGTTGAAACGTTCAATACAATGTTAACTGGTTTACCTGTTAACTAGCTCAAATGCCAATACAATTATTAAATAGTTCGTCTTTGCTAGAGTTAAACTTGTCAAGTTCTTCCAATGTATTTGTTAGACTTTGTTAGTGTAAACTTGTCAAGGTCTTCCAATGTATTTCTTCCAGTGACAATCAGCTCATGCACCACAGCTGGCTACTTGGGGTTCATGCTACAGGCCAGAAGGGCTGATAAGAGTATTAAGAGTCAAGATCAAACAGCGCTCATTGGTAGCTTTACAACAGCCACAAATACTAGACAAGCCTGCTCTAGTGTAAGCCATTCAACCATCATTACATTAGTCTAAAACCTTATGCAAAGGTGGCACTCGCCCCAGTTGCCAACACCAGGGGAAAAAAAGGGGGGAGGGCTTAACAAATCTTCTTTTAGCTAGCATCTTATATTAAATTAAATGATAAAATCCAAGTATTTCGGAAAGAAAAGAGGCACCAAAGTAATATTTTAACTGGTCTGCCCTCTTTATTGAGGGTAGGCATGGCTGGCTTCACCCCGGGAGACGCTTTTCCTATGTACGGCCCTGATGACCATGAAAAATAGGTTCAGTATATTTTGTAATGATTCATCTTGTAGTAAAAGGTAAAACAATATGACATCTGTCCTATGTTGTAAATTATTCGCATGAACTCAATATGAAAGTCATCCTATTCCCTCTGGGCCAGTGTTTCCCAACGTGGGGCCCACGCCCCACAGGGGAGGAGGGGGTAATTTGATTGTTAGGCTGTCTATAATTTGAAAACCCAGTGTACTACGTTTTAACTTGTATTTTAAAAGGAGAATCGCTATACTCTCAATTTAAAATAAGCTTTTATTTTTATTTGAAGTTTTGAAAACAATTCAAATTTTGAATATTAAAAATTATGTCTATACTACATAAGGGGCATACGAATTTCAGAAAAACTTTCAATTATCCTTAAATTTTTAATTAATTTCAGCAAGCTTTGGTCCACTCCAACAGTGCCACCAAAATAACCCAGACGTTCACCTGGAATCCCCCTGTTTCTGCAGTCGGTCATCTTCAATTCAGGTAAAAATAAAAAAATAAAAACACAATAATTTTGCATATCAGAAAGAGAAACTTCATTAAAGCAAAAAATGAACAACAAGTGATACTATCAAAGGAACGGAACCATAATTGTTATAGTTATTGTTTTAACAAGATTCCAATAATTGTTTAGGCTACTACATAGTCAAATGTCTAAAATAATACTTATTAAAATTCTATGTGTTGGTAGAGTGACATTTGTACAGTCTGAATTTACCTTCTGGACCAACATTGTTTCTGATGTATTATACGATGAGAGTTTGAATGTATCAACCACCACAAATAACCTCTCTCCTATGACAACAATTTCCGCTGCATGTGATTTAGGTATGAATTTTTTCTATATTTATCTTAATATAAATTAAAACAAAGGAAATAAATATATAAATTGTTGTCTGCTTTTTTAAAAAAACAATTGGAGAGATCTGAACAACAACAGATTTAATCTGAACAAAATATATGCAGGTCTCTTTAAGTCTTATAAAAAATAGCAGACAAAAGCAGATTTGATCTGACCAATCATAAGCAAGACTCAAGACTCTAGACATATTTCCAGCAAGAAAGTTGTATATAATGGTTTTATTAGCTTTAGTTGTTGTATATCTTAGCATCATGTGTATTAGGTTGTTGGTCATCACGACATCCTATGTATTTGATTTCAGCATATCATGATGTTTTATGTATTTGGTTACTGGTTACAGCTTATCATGGCATTCTATGTATTTTGTTATAGTATATCATGGTTTCCTATGTATTTGGACATTGGTTACATCATATCACAGTATCCTATGCTATGTTTTAGTTTGTTGCATATTATGGCATCCTAGGCAGATATATCTTTTTTTAATCTATGTCATTATAATTATTGAATTACTTCTCATTCTCATACGTTTTAGTTTAGAAAAAATTATTGTAGGAATATGGTACTGTAGCATCCGCTTATTTGACAACTTTTTTTGTTTCGTAATTATAGCGTATAATACTTCCATAATTATTCTGAAAATAAATTGTTAGTCAGGTGCCCAATATAATTATTTTTTTCTGAAAAGCATCACAAATTTTGTAAGTCCCAGTAGATTATTTAGAAAACAAAATTTGCTAAGTATTCTAGGAAAGTTATATTGACGCCATATTGCTACAATTACATAGGAATTTCCATTTAATAGAGTTTGACCGTGACCCTAAAATTGCAAATTTTGTGGAAGGCTGGGCACAGAAAAAGCTTTAGTAATGCACCTCCATTGTGACTTCTGGATTATGTTCAGCTTATAGAAGGCAATAAATTAAATTTCAATTCAATTTGATATTTCTGGAAAGACATTTCATTGGAGAATTCCCACGTCACATAATGAGATTAGTAGTAGGATGAAGCTATTGTGATATATCTCAATGGATGAACTTATTTGCAAGTAACTTACATGTGAAATCTGGTTAATAGTTATTGGATTTGTTATAATTATTATATTTGTTATAGTTATTTAACTTATTATAGTTATTGGATTTCAATATTGTTGGGTTTCTAAGTTTATAATTCTTATTTGAAAGTCTAAATAACTTTTTTAAAAATTAGCATATCAGACTTCCCAGGATTATCTAATGCAGTGGTTTCATCCTTCCTAATGACTCGACCCTTTAATAAAGTTCTTCATGTTGTGGTGACCCCAAACATAAAATTATTTTCACTGCTACTTCATAAATATGTGTTTTCCAATGGTCTAAGGCGATCCCTGTGTAAGGGTCATTCAACCCATAGGTTGAGAGCTGCTGATCTAATGTTAACAAATATTTGATATAACCTTTCTTCTTTGATCTGCGATGATTAATGTTAACAATAATAAACAGTAATGCTTCTTCTTATGGCAGTGTCAACAACAACTACAACAACAACAAAGGCTATTGTTGTAACTGTGTCAACTGCTTTTCCCACAATAACAACAAAATCTTCTGCATCAGCTTCAACAAGCTCATCAACCAGTTTAAAAACAACCACAAAATCTGCCATCATAACATTTAAGACGGATTCCTCCACACCTTCTGAGACATCCTTCAACAAAAACCGTTCATCTTGTCATGAAATGACATCTATTATAATTTGGTGCTTGTGCTTGGTCTGTGTGATTTATTTATTGTAGAAATGAAAACAAAAAGAACCTTCTAATATTAAAAATAATCTAAATAGGATAATTTCCAAAATATATATTATGGAATGTAGTAGATGCTCAATTATCTGAAAACTTAATTTATGGATTGTCACTTTTCATTAAACAATTGCCACTATAGTGTATTTTTAAAGTCACATTTTTTGTAGATGACTAGGAGGGTTGCAGAGTGTGCAAACTTCAGCATGTGACACTCTCCCAGGGGTGTTGCTAATTGGAAAATTGAAGTTGAAAGAGGTCAATTGAGGCAGTTTTATAAAAGATCTAGGTTAAATAGAGTAGGGTAACCAGAGTAGGGTCACCAGAGCAGGGTCACCAGAGCAGGGGTCACCAGAGCAGGTTGCCACCAAATCAGTCAGACTTAAGAAAGAGTTTCATGGGGAAGTCTGGATGGATGACCCCCATGAGTTTACTGCACTGAGTGACACCAACCCTAGTTATGCCAATGCAGTTTTTCCATGTTTGTATAATTTGTTTCATTTTTCTAGTTGATCAAGTATAACAAGGATTCCTTTAAATTGTTTTTTTACAACACTTGGGTGAGAAAATGATGGAGATTTTTATATCTAAAATATTGAGTATTATTTCTTTTATACACAGGCCCCATATATAAATGCAAACATAATTTTTTAAGGAGAGCATTTTAAAAAGAAATTTACATGTTACTAACATTGAAAAAATAAACATTTGTTTCCCCTTCTTATCACTGATATCACATATCTTAAACATTATCTCCACTGGTAAATTTTGTATCCCTTTCTGTTTGAATAATCCTATAAAGCAGCAATGTAGTAATAATAATTTGTGTCCAATTTCTTGTTTGATTTGCTAAAATTTTATTATGTTTTAATCTAATTAGTCTTTATTTTATTCTGTTACATTGCAAATGAAGATCTTCATAAAAAACATTTTGGTATGCACTTTTGACATCTGGTTGTCTTTCATATAACCTTGTTTATTAGAATAATTCTGTTATATACTTCAACACACTTTTGAACTAAAGGCAGATGTATCATTTATATAATTTATACTTATAAAGCTCTAGTCATTAACATAAAATACAAAATAAAATTAAGCCAAATAAAAAATATAAAATAATCAACCCTACTCCACAAATGAAAAATGGACATATAAAAATTATAAAGGAAGGTGGTTAACAATTACTGACACAATAAAGTATCAACAAAGGCAAATATTTAAAAATATATCATGTCACTTAACTATACATCAATTATTTTTCTGTTTACCATCTATCTGAAGGATCAGGACAATTTATAACCATCAGTCTATATTAACTTATTTTTTAATTTGAATGTAAAGCATATTTTAAAGATAAAGTAATTGGTAAGCAATTTTTGTGAGATAGTTTTGAGGTTTGGATCTGCATAAAGAAGGTTTAAATTACATGGATAAATTTCAAATTATAAAACAAGAAGCTGCACCTATGAGTTGTATATTTTTATTTGTTTATATTTTAAAATTGTAGAATAAAACTCTGTATGGTAAATCTCCAGATAGGATTTTTTAAAAGAAGTTTATCAATGCCCTGTCAGCATGTATTAACTTCTTTTCAGGAAAATTAAAAGTTAAATTATATGCAAGTCTACCTTTCGGACTAATCTGTCCACACAGCTGTTATCCATATTTTCACTTTATCTATCCAAACACTTACCAACAATTTGTATTGAAGAATAATTTGTATTAATAACGTGTTATATTTATGAAAATATTTAACTTTAAAATCTCATCATTGTCTATATATATTGTTGACTGTTGATATTTCATCATCTATTCCATTGTAGATTAAAATCAGACAAAAAAAAATTCCTTATATTTTTCAACTAATTTAGTATTGAAATATATACATTTTATTTTGTATCATCAAGTTTCAATCTTACACATGTTGAGAACAGATTTACAAACATTTTTTTAACATAATGACAGCCTATCAAGTTTAAATAATTTCAGCTTATCAGAGTTTACAATACACAATGTCAGCTTATTAAAGTTTTTTCCTATATTCAAACAATTTTAATTTTCAGTAAAAACCTTATTTTGACTGTTAGTTATGTTAGGGTGGACTCCTGATCCCACTCATAAACAATTCAAACTGATAATTGAATAAATGTGTTTCATAAATAATACATTTAAAAAATGCTGTATTGTGTCTGTTTTATTGATCTGACATATATGTATTTATATATTAAGGAATAACAACAAAGCACTTAAAGACTAATTTATTAATTTCAAATTATAGAGAAAATTCATTCATATAATGCAGTGGTTCTCAACCTTCCTAATGCAGCGACCCTTTAATACAGTTCCTCATGTTGTGGCGACCCCCAAACGACAAAATTAGTTTCGTTCCTATTTCCTAACTGTAAGACATATGTGTTTTCCGTTGGTCTTAGGCGATCCCTGTGAAAGGGTCATGTGACCCCCAAAGGGGTTGCGACCCACAGGTTGAGAACCGTTGATATAATGAATAATGATTACTAAATCAACTTCAAATAGTGACATGTTGGTCAAAATGTGAAAATAAAATTATGATGGATGTACTAATATTTAAATCGAAAGAAAATTACAAAATCAGTTTATTTTTTTATGAATTGCTTATCTTGCATACAATACTTTCAATTGAAAAAAAATAATAATAAGATGAGACTAATATAAATAAAAAGAAGGTATTTTAAAATTTTCTAGAATATTTGTCTTACCTTGTACAACTGATTACAAGGTCCAAAACCTTTGCCTCCATCTCTAGGGCCAGCCTTTGGTACAGGAAAAGTACTCAACTGCCTAGAGCGCCAAATTCTAGCCGCCATTTTGATATAAAACAAAATATTTTTGTAAATACTCAATTTCACAGAAAATGCCTACTTGGTGTGATATTACTTTTTACAGTCAATGTGGCTCAGGGGTGGAACAGGTTTTGGATAGAAATAATTTGACATCACAAAATAAATTAGTTTCAACATTTTAACTGCTTAAAAATATTAGTGGCTTTCTTTTATAATAAAGATGTTTACAGGCAGCAAGCCTTTTGTATAGTTCTTTTTATAGATATTGAGTTTTAAATAATTTCTTTTTTTTCATTTAAAGGTTATTTTCAGTTCTAAATTGTTTGACAAACATGAAATTATTTTTATTAAGAACTAATTATATTGTGTGTGTGTTGGAAAAGTTAGGGTAAATTATTACATTGAAAGAGGTACTTATATTCAAAGCGAATTAGAAAATGTGAGGAGTGATAGAGAGAGAGAGAGAGAGAGAAAGAGAGAGAGAAAGAGAGAGAAAGAGAGAGAGAAAGAGAGAGAGAAAGAGAGAGAAAATGAGAAAGAGAGAGAGAAAGAGAGAGAGAAAGAGAGAGAGAAAGAGAGAGAAAGAGAGAGAGAAAGAGAGAGAGAAAGAGAGAGAGAAAATGAGAGAGAAAGAGAGAGAGAGAGAAAGAGAGAGAGATAGAGAGAGAGAAAGAGAGAGAGATAGAAAGTGCTAATATTTTTTTTCTTGTGGTTAATACATTACGATTTAAAAACGACAAAATTATAAGTTAATTTTTAAAACAATTTTTTCCATCTCAATTTTTAAGTACCGGTATGTATATTTTCTTTTAACATTTATAAGCTATACATAATGATACATTTTTAGATTACACACTATACATTTTTTGTTTCATTGAATTCATTTCTTTAAGTTATAATTAAGATAAACTTAACTTTTGTTTCATTTACATAGATGTTAACTATTTTCTTTTTAAAAAGTTGCTTCATTTTATCTTTTGTGAACACTTTGTATAATTTTTAATAAAATATATAACACTTTGTTAAAATGTGATGAATTCTTTACTAAGAATTTTTAGTAGAACAGATCATTGCTAGCATTCAAGTAGGGTAGAAAACTTTAGGCTGAGAACCTGCTCAAGACTCAATTTTTTAGCCTGTTCATTATTGTCTTGATCACATTGTAAGGTTTCAACTCCATATTGAAACCAGGTTCCATCCTGTTGTAAGACTAGTTAGTCTCTTTTGTATAATACAGACCTGTTTACCCACAAACTCTCAAAATCGTAAAATATCATCACAAAATCGTTCAATGCATTATCTTAATAGTAAAAAATAAACATACAGGATATCTACTAACTACACCTCAAAATCGTACATTGTACGCCAAAATCGTATGAGTAAACAGGTCTGATAATATATAACTCAAATTCTGATATTAAGAAGGTTGTAGCAACCATTTTTTAATATTACTTGCCGACTGGCTTGGTACGGCTTAAAGCACTTCAGCCATGAACAAGTGAATAGGTTCCTTATCTGTTATCCTTAAAAAAAACAACTTATATCTAAAGTAAACCCATTCTACACATTGCATCTTAAGAGAAAATGTTGTGTTTGTGCTAGCAAGTAATGTTTTCTAGGTAAATAAAAAACAACATTAGCCCTAAACAACTTAAGTGCATCTCTAGAGCCAAAAGAATAACTTTATAAATATATGAAGTTATCATAAAAACACCATACTACAAAGTGTGTACACACAAAGTAATCAACTAATTTTGAATGCAAATTTGTTACAAAAAAAAATAATATAAAATAATTATCCTTTTATATTCTCTAAGAAATTATAGTTTTTCTTCAAAATTGACTTAAATCATTGTCCTGCAAAATCTCTTTGAAATATTATGAATGCAAGGTTAAAAACTTATCAAAGTACATGTTTTCACTATAAAAAAAGCAAAAATTAAGCCATGTGTTGAATTTTATAATGATGTCCAATTGTTACATTTTGTATCTTTTCATTCTCATAGTAACTCCTCAAGCGGCAGCCGATACAGCTGTTTCAGTTGCTAAAGACCCTGAATGTGGAAAAACAAAGGGTTGCTTCTCATCTTGTGATAACACTGACTGCAGTTTTAGTGTTTCATGGCAAGTAATAAACAATGACACTGGTGTCTACACCTTGACAACTGGAATTGGTTCTTACAGCTATGCTGCTCTTGGATTTTCAAGTGACAATTCAATGGTAAGAATTTATTTTAACAATATTTTAACTAAACTTAAATCAAAATTAATAAAATAATCACAATTCCATCCCGGTATTTTGAAGAATAACTAAAAGTAATTAACCCCTAAAAATCAAAGTTTTTCATGTAAATCCTTTATAAAATGTAATATCCAGCAATGGGGGTAGGGCTGAAAATTTGACAAAACATGCATGCCAGAAAAGCACTTTATAAGAATCCCAATGAGTGCTCCCCTGAACTATATTAATATTCCAATGACTCACCTGCTTTTACTCTTTAGATTTATGTCACCAACTATTTCAGAAAAGCCAAAGAAAATTATTTCGAACAAAACACACTTGTGATATTTTTTAAAAATAGAATCTCATTTAGCGCAGTTATCAGGAATTTTATTTCATGAAATCAGTGTTATCATATTTCCTTCATCTTCCCTTTGAAAAAGTGGGAATTAGCCATCTGAACCTTTTGCCGGTCCTCCTCACCCCCAGCCACGACCAAAAACAAAGTTAATATAAAGGATTCTTTTTAAAAAGCTGTCTTGGGGCACATTTGCAAAATTTCCAAATGATGCAATCTATTAAAGACAAAAATTATTTTCTATAAATACCTTGCACATGAAAAAGTTAAAACACTTTGCAAAGCCAATTCTTTGCTTGTTTTCTGTGTTCGATTTTCTTAAGTTTTTCAAGACCTATGATTTCTAAACACTTCCAAATTATAGCAATTATAAAAATTTGTGTAATTATATGTGTTAAATAGTTTCCTTTCTGTGGCTAGTGGGCTATCCGTATACCTTGAAAAACATGCATACCTTGTCAAACATGCATACCCTGTAAAATCTGTATACCTTGTAAATTAGTAAAACTTACGTGAGAGTCAAGGGTATGAGAATCACTGTTGTTAGTGTGATCACTTTTTTCTCCGTGAGTTCTGTCATGAGTTGTGTCATGAGTTGTATTACTGTGGCTAAAGGGTCACTGTATGACAGGGAAAGTATAATAAACAAGTGTGTGAATATAAGTCGTGAGGGTCGAGAGAGTTCACCGCAGCTGATTACTGAGTGTTTTATCTTTCAAAGGGATCAGATGATGTGATGGGCTGTGCTGTTGGAACCAATGGTACAGTTGCTATGTTCACTGCACTGAATAATGGTAAAGATCCTAAACCATACACTGACAGCGTGAGTTTCAATTTTAAACTCTAACTATGTCCAATGTGAATGCAATTTATTAAGTATTAAAAGAGAAAGAAAACTACTTCTGCATTTAAAAACTGATTTTGATTAGAATAAAAAATGATTTCATTTTATGGCCAATGATTTTCATTGAATTTCAGACCATTTTCTTTTACTATTATTTTGTTTGTTTGTAGTTTTTGACAATAGAATAAAATAGTTTTATTCATTTTAACATTTACAAATAAAGAACATTATAGCATGGTCAGTAAATTATTATAGTCAATGTCTGGGATATGTCAGTCTTTTGTACAATTTTTATTAAAATTTATAAATAACTAATATCTATAGAACTAAAATTTAAAGAAATTGATCTCTACCTCAATTTTGAAAATACAGAAGAAAATTAAACCAGCTTATATTTTTACCTTTAGCAAATCGTAATGACAAGTGGCAAGTATGAAGATGGTGTACTCACATGTGTAATAACAAGACCTCTAACAGCAGGAGCAAAGCGTTACAATATACAAAATGCATGGACACTATTCTTTGTGAGGGGCCCAGCAACAATTTGTAAGAAAAAATCTTTACAATATTAATTATAAGTCTCCATACAGATAAGATCTTTTTAAAGTGTCATTTAAAACATAATGAAATAACAACTGAAAGCCAAAAGATTGTTATTGTTTGATCAGTGTAAATTTGTAATTAATTTTTTTTTTGTCTTCAGCTAATGGAGCAGTTGATATTCAATACCACGATCAAGATTACTACATTTCTGAGCTTGCTGTGACTGTGTACTCTTTAGTGGATATGGCACCTATAGCAATTGCAGAACCACTGGTGAAAGCTCATGGTAACCTAAAAACGTACAAGTTTTGGCTTTATTTAACACAAGACTGCTATTGTACAACTATAGCCTGCATTTAAAAAGTTTTAGAAAAATAAACATTTCTCGAAAGAGTAGGGTAACTTTCTTTACTTTAATGAATCAAACATAAATAAATGATGCCAAGTTGTATCATTTTATTAAGTTACTAAACAGATCATCATTCATTCTTTCCCTTTTAACTTCAGCTGAGCTAAATGATGTAATTTTTTGTTTCAAAGTTATTGAATCATTTTCAACTGGTTTGTTGAGTTAAAGAGATGCACTATGGACCATAGCAGCTTGCCAGTTTGGGTTTTCAGTCCCTGATGAGAAGACGTACAATTTACTGTCATTGACATCCATAACATTCACCTTCAGTACCTTTAGTGACTGGCATAGCTCAGTGGTCTCAAATAAATACTGTGCACCTTGCTATATTATCCTCATCACTGTGAGTGGACATGCTCATGAAGAATCATAAATTGAAAAAATCCCCCAAATTTTTAATACTATTTAAATTTTCTTAACTTCTGTGCTTGACATGCATTCTGTCTTTAATCTTCATGTCCTTGTCATGTTTTCTGTCTTTTATTGTTCTATGATGTAAATATAATATCTATTGATAAGTGCTCCATTTTTTTTTGTCATTTTCACTAGCCTTTCATAATATCTCTCACAAACCATCTCCATCCTTAGGTTGCCTAATGGTAGCAGCGTGGATTTTCCTAGCCAGTATTGGCATTGTAATGGCCAGACATTACAAACCTGTGTGGACAGAAACAATGTGCTCTCAGAAGGTTTGGTTTCAAGTGAGTACCACTACAGCTAATCGTAAATAATCTCATTCTGTTGGTTGGCAACATCATTATCAGTGGCATATAAAATAGGTGACAGTCTTACCCTGGCAGCACTTTCTCTCTCCCTATATTGAGGGGCTAAATTTCAGCCAACTGCACAGTTTTCTGAGGTGGAGGTGGCACTGACCCTAGCTATACCAATGGTCATTATTTACTCTTTTTATAAAAGGATCTTTCAGGTTTCGTCAATTCACATGTTCTAGCTTACAGGAAATATGCTAAAAATGATATCAGTGAATTAATTGGTCTTAATTTCAATTATTTATTGTTACCCATATAAAAAAGACAGAATAAAATGTGAAGGTTGCCTATTCCAGGGGCGTCTAATGGGGGTGGGGGTGGTCAATGTATATTTTTCTATAAAAAATGGACTGCTTCAAAGTAATGTCCATGATTACAAATATTGACTTAGCTGCTGTTTAGACCAGCCATTGTAAAACATTTTTTAATAGTTAGGAGTCATAAAATATATATGTTAAGAAATTATTTTGGGAGCAGCAGACATTATAAATTAGTATTAATAAAAAGATGAGCTGCATCTGTTATTTCAAAGAGCAACCGGCTGGTCCAGAGCCATTTAGGCAGACCAAAGGCTCAACTTAAGTCATTTGGTGCTAATGTTATTTCTGCTCAATATTTTGAGTGCCTATGTAGGATTATCTATCTCCCTTTTGATTATGCTTGGTTTGTTACTAGAGTTCACTCTTCTTTAAAAAAAATTTATTAATATGCCAATGGAATGTTGTAAGCTAACAATTTATTGGGCGGTTATTTTATGATATTTAAAAGAGATTGAAAACGAGACTTATTTTTTCCCTGCATCATGGAATATTTAGTCCTCTGACAACTTTTGGTTTTTATTATTGGTGGACCCTGCAATAAAGTGTGTAGTAAAAGTGTCTTTTTGTGAAATTAAGTTGGGTTCTCATTATATAGAAAACATTTTATTTAGTTTTTTTTCACTTTTGCACCTTTCTCACAACAGTTTGTCATTGTAGCACAAATGTTGTAGTTGTGGGAAGGGGATGACCGCAGGTCGTTGACACTTCCAGCCACATATCTAGAGGGATACAACAAAGTGGCTGTGTTCACCACAAAATTATGCCAGTACAGGCTGCAATTATGCCAGGAAAGGGTGTGACTGTTATATTTAACGTTTTGTTCCTTTTTTTCGTTTCTCTCAGTATGGAGCTAAAACAGCATATGCTCTCTTTTTTCCCTTTTCCCATTTTAGCAGACTTGTTTTGCACTAATTTTTTTTCTTCACACGGCCATGTCTGCCATCATGGAAACTAAGATGGCAGCCATGGGAAATGAATAGCACCCCGAAACAATATTTACCAAACTTTAAGAAAAGTAAAAATATAGGTCTATATTGACTAATCCTAAACATTTATCTACAGGTGCACAGAATAACAATGGTCCTTGTGCTGCTGGTTACAGCTGCAGGATTTATCATCATTTTTGTGAATGAAAAAGGAGAATGGAGTGTTGTAAGCCATTACACATCTTTTTATTGAGTACTTTTAATATATGAATGATAATAAGGGGGAGGAACTGCAATCAGGTTAGGTAAAAGGAAATTAGCGAAACAACGTTAGTTAAAACCTGAAAAAAAAAGTACCAAACAAAACAAAGAACAGGTTGGTAAGAAGCCTTCTTCAGCGAACAAACAATAGTAAAAAACAAAATAAATGTTTTTATTGTTGTTTGTACGCTTAAGAAGGCTTTGTGCCAACTCGTTCATTTTTTCGTTGCGACCCTTTTTTTTCAAGTTTTCCAATACTTTGTTTTACTCATTTCCTTTTAAATATTTAAAAATTTTTTAAAGAGGATATTTTCAATGTGACTGTGACTAGCAAAAATTTGCAAATATTATTTATAAGGGAATCTCCAAAATATTTCAAACTCTTTACAAATTTATTTAAAAACTTGTCAATTTTTTTATGAGGTAGATGCTACATACATTCATAAACATAAGAGATGGTAGATGCTACAAACATTCATAAACATAAGAGAGGGTAGATGCTAAAAACATTCATAAACATAAGAGAGGGTAGATGCTAAAAACATTCATAAACATAAGAGATGGTAGATACTAAAAACATTCATAAACATAAGAGATGCTTCTTACATTTTACTGATTCCCCCCAAAAGCTTAAAATAAATATCCCAGACCTGTTTACTCTTACGATTTAGGCGTACAATGTACAATTTTGAGGTGTATAATTTATATATACTGTATGTTTATTATTTACTATTAAGATAATGTATTGAATGTTTTGTGATGGTATTGTAAGATTTTAAGACGTTGAGGGTAAACATGTCTGATATCCTGTCACTCTTTTATTACTATATAACACTTTCATGTTTGAATTCATATTAAATTATTTTACTAACCAGAAATGTCTACAAATTTCAGATTGAAGATGAGGATAAATATCTGTCAGGTCATCCCATCATGGGCGTCATTGTTATGATTCTTACAATTCTAAATGTAAGTGTGTCTTGTTACAAGGACAGTTATTGTTGTGAACTCTTGGACAAAATTGAAACAAAAAACAATTACATGAACATTAAATCATCAATCTCTTTAAATAATTATACAAACTATAAAAGTTTTGTTCCCAGACTGTTATTTTTTAGAATTAAAAAAAAAATAAAGTTTTATTCTGGAATATTGTTATTTATACCGATTGATGTTATTCTATTTATTTCAGCCTGTTATGGCTCTCTTCCGCCCAAAACCAGGAACATCAAAGCGGTTCATTTTTAACTGGGCTCACATGCTGGTTGGCTTGGCTACACACACTTTGGGAGGTAAACAGCTTAACATTGGTCTAGTGTTTTCTTATTGTTTAGTATTCATTGATTGTTCATCTAATTTAAAACTATAAAAGGTAAAAAATGCACAAACAGTGATACCCCCCCCCCCCCTTTCCCCCCTACCCCCAAAAGATGCACTGTGGATCTTGTAAACAATAAGTGTTACTTATGATATAATTTAGTTTTGAGTACATCTTTTATTGTTCTTTTTGAAACCTTAAATGCATGAAATAATTGGCTACCGGTGATCAGTACTTTAAAAAAAAAAAAAACCACTATAAATGTCATTGGGCCAGGAAAAGAGTTGTTGAATCATTGTTTAATTGTATCACTTTACTCATCGGAATCATTCTAATCATTAAGTTTCGATCAAAACAAATATATTTCAAATTTTGTGAAAACTATCCTTGATTATATCAACATAATTGTAAAGGGGTATATTTTATTTCTAAAATTGAAACCCTGACTCTGGGTATTATGTCCTCATCAGTGGCTACCATTTTCTTTGGGGTCAGACTTCAAAGTTCTGCTACCCCTTATTACGCCATCTACATATTAGGTGCTTATGTAGCATGGCAGTTATTTGTGGAGCTGCTTCTGGGATTGATAAATTACTGTGGCAAAAAGAAAGGTAAGAATAAATCTAATTGTGACTTGATTAATTTAGCAGATATGAATAAATCTAATTGTGACTAGATGTGTTTAGTAGATATTTGTATAAATCTAATAGTGACCCCAATGTTGGAATGTGACCCCAATGTTGGAATGTGACCCCAATGTAGGAATGTGACCCCAATGTAGGAATGTGACCCCAATGTTGGAATGTGACCCCAATGTTGGAATGTGATCCCAAGACAGCTGAAGTGAACAAAATAGATGACCTTAACAATGTCACTGTGCTTCACTACTTCAGCAGCCGCATGAAAATGAGAGAAAAGCAATTTATCCTGAATAGATTATTTGAGTAAATAGAAGAGCAAGGTATGTGGAAGCTTGAAATAGAAAGACAGGACGTAAAAAAAAGAAAATTCCGGCTAAGAGCCTTCCACAGCAGACAGGACAAATGAAAAAATAACAAGAAATAGAAAGTAATTAAACTTAAGTGGCCACCATTGATGACAGGACAAATGAAAAAATAGCAGGAAATAGAAAGTAGTTAAACTTAAGTGGCCGCCATTGATGATAATGCCAGAAGATTATTTGAGGCATTTTAAATGGTGTCCATCCTTGTAAAGGGTCTGCAAGCAATAACTTCACGTTCCATATAACTAACACTGGTCTCACAATAAAAATTGTTGATTGTTTATTTCAAAATTAAAACATTGATTTGTTTATCAGAATAATTTCTTCGTGAAAAAAAAAATCAATTATGCCAAAATTGATGCATAAAAATCAAAGGGATAACCGGCTATGATGTCACAGCAATTTAATCAAGTAAATTGAATCAGTAAGACCAGTTTTATCATTGAAAATTTCATTTGAGTTGATTTCCTCATTTCAGAAGAAAGAGAAGTTTATGAGATGAACAATAAACCCCCTGAGCCACAAAATAGCACAGTGGAGAGTCATAAGGTATTTACTACACAAAAGATAATTAATATTGATTGTCCTATGTCAGCCTATGTCCAAAACTGCATTATGTATGTTGAAGTAGATTTAAATTTATGCAAATATTTTGTTTCATTGATGCTTTCTTTGTCTTAATTTTTCTTTTTTGTTGATGATTTTAAAAAATTGTCTTATTTATTTTCAGATATCAACTATCAAAAAGATAGTTTTGTTATTTCACTGTGTTATTGTTGCTGGACTGGCTGCAGCAGTGATTGGTGTCATAAGTGTTGGGTTTCTAGGTGGTGATTAGTGCTAAAGTTTGATGTCACAAGTGTTGGATTTGAAGTTGGTTGTTGGGAATAAAAGTGATTATCATTTTGACGTAATCATAAGAGTAATGAGTTAGTTTGAGCATCATTGATGTTTTTTTGTGTTGTTTATACCTGTACCTGTTATAAATGAGTTTATCAGAGAAAAACAGCATCCTGTGTTCAACTACCTTTTTAAATTAAGAAAAAAAATTGCAAATACTGCTGACGCACCGTGAAGAATCTATTTTAATTCTTTTTATTATTTTACTTTCGAAGATAGGAAAAATGGTTTTACATTCTATTTCTCCATCATTAATTACTGTACAAGATATGGAATCATTTTTATAACAAAGAAGTAACAGTTTAGGCCTACCTTAAATTTGATGTTTCCTGTTTAAATCCTTTTATCAGCAACTTCTTTTATATTTAAGATTTATATATTTATGGCTCTTTTTAGGGTCTTTTTAGTGTTTTTTTTTAAACTATAATTTAATAAGCTGCAATAAATTATAATTTAGAGAAACAATATTTGAGATCTGTGATATCTTTCTCTGTGTATATAATCATACCTTTTCAAATCAGTTTTTGAAAAGTTCAATTTTTAGGTTTGTGATCCTCCCAGTTTTCCCCTAATCTGTATGTTATAATGTCATGTATCAGTTTTACCAATCTTTCCTTCACACATCATTAAAAAAAATATATTTTACTCCTCACATATAGGAATAAAATAAATATTTTTGATAACTTTATTTTTGAAATAATTTAATTAATTTTTTTATTGTCATCCGTCCACCACAATGGTGTGAACTTCGCAGGATGAAATAATTACAATTTAGTTTTTATGATTGTGGCATCCCTAATTATGTTGTCCTTTATGCAAACCTTATAAATGACAATGTTACAACTATGACAAGGGCAGTGAACTGATGATTGTTTGCTGCTAAAATGCATGAATTGTTACATAATTTTCCCAAAATTTCATGTAGAATTTTGTGTATAAAAGAAGAAAATATTAACCAACACTTGAATGCATTCTTTGTATTTGTTGGCATGCATGTCTTGAATTGTTTTCTTATTTGTTCCACTTTTGAGGACTTTATTTTTAATTGAACTTAGTTAAAAATTAGCTTGTTATATTATTTTATTTTAATACACTTCATTATTATAATTGAGCTTAGTTAAAAATGAGCTTGTTATATTATTTTATTTTAATACACTTCATTATTGTAATTGAACTTAGTTAAAAATGAGCTTGTTATATTATTTTATTTTAATACACTTCATTATTAAAATTTCATATTAAATTAATTAAAAGATGTCAAATCAGGGTCTATTTCCCGTTGGGTGAATATGAATAACTGTTGCACTCACATATCTAGCAAATATCTACCTTAGTTTAACTATAAGCAAATGCAATGTTTATGGTCTCGCAAAATTAGAATTCAAATAATATTTCATCAATCATAAAAGATATTACTCAAACATGTGGAAAAGGGGATTATTTTTATACAAAAATATAATTGGAGTAAGTTTAAGTAAGATCTTTTCCCCCATCCTACACCACTATTAGCATTCTTGATATTAATGATACGGCAATATTTATAAAGGTCAGTTTTTTTTAGCATTCTAGATGTATCAGTATTCATCATGGCCAGATACAAGTCCCATTTACTTGCCAACGAGCAGATTGATGACGTTGGTTGAAGTCAAACAAGTCAATATTGCTGGTCACTTTTCTATTTTGAGAGCAACTTTATTTTAAGACGAGTTTATTTCTTCGCTTTCTTTTCTTTGTGCAACTCTCTAAACAAAACATTTGTACTATATTTCAAGCTTTCCCATAAATTTTTCTTAATAAGTCATATAATACAGCGTGCTTCAGTCTTCACAAAATTATCTACAAATTTTTTAAGGCTTAATCACCAAGCTGGATATTTGATTTAACTGAAATAATTCCCAGTTTTTTATCCTGTGCCAGCATTCATTAAAAATATATATTTAAAAAATCCATTATATTTGAAACATTATCATACAATTTTCAAAACCCAATCAAGTTTTTTCTTCAATTTTGTTGTTGTGTGTGTCAGCGAACATGTAAATATATTTTTTAATCTCTTTACATTCTATTTTCACAAGCGCCTGATATCGCTTTGACTCTTAAGTGAGTTTGTTTTCTATCTTAATTGTGATTACCTAGTTTGACATAATGCCTGTAGCGATTTTTATTTTCCTTTGACAACAAAAACTCTATTACCATTACAGTTCCGATTTTTTTAAAAGTAATTGTTTCCAAGTCGTGTGAGAACTATTTCATTCAGTTACTAAGAACAAGTTATGAATTTGTTATGAAAATAATTAGCTTACGTATATGTTAAGCTTTTATTTCAATTAAAGTCTGCATTATTGAATGATTTTGTTTATAAACATGTTATTTTGTGAAACGTAACATTAAAATATGATTTTAAATTGATGTTTTGGTTAATTTTTATATTCTGACAAAAATCGGCATTCCAATGTTATGAATATATGTGTGTTGAGGTCAAATGTTATGAATATATGTGTGTTGAGGTCCAATGTTATGAATATATGTGTGTTGAGGTCCAATGTTATGAATATATGTGTTGAGGTCCAATGTTATGAACATATGTGTGTTGAGGTCCAATGTTATGAATATATGTGTGTTGAGGTCCAATGTTATGAATATATGTGTGTTGAGGTCCAATGTTATGAATATATGTGTGTTGAGGTCCAATGTTATGAATATATGTGTGTTGAGGTCCAATGTTATGAATATATGTGTGTTGAGGTCCAATGTTATGAATATATGTGTGTTGAGGTCCAATGTTATGAATATATGTGTGTTGAAGTTGAGGTCCAATGTTATGAATATATGTGTGTTGAGGTCCAATGTTATGAATATATGTGTGTTGAGGTCTGAAAAAATCCCTGTCATATAATTTGTGTCCCTAGAATCAAATTTGATTTAAATAACAGCCATTCCATTCATAAATCCAGAAGCTACATCAAGACGTTTGTAAACGAACATCTCTATTCTAACGATGTTATTAAACAAAATGGGATACACTCATTATTTATAAATGGTAAAAATGAAGTTTTCCTGACAAAAATAGAATTGTTTAAAGACGCAAAACGTTCATCATTCAATAACATCTCCATATTTCTTAATCTTTCACTTTAGAACAAGGGTATAAAAACTACGGCCCGCGCGGGCCGACTCGCGAGGGAGTTCTTCCGGCCCGCCGACGGTATTTGAACTTGCTTGATAAAACCAGTGTTTCTTTCAGAAATTTCCCCCCGAGGGGGCACTTTCGGGGGGGGGGGGAGTGCCAGTTTTTCAGTGGCCAGAGGCGTAGCTAAGGGGTGGCAGATGGGACATATGTCCCCGGGCGCCAGACTAGCGGGGGCATCTAATGGGCTATAGTGTTAATGGATGAAAATAATAGGTTTCAGAGTTTAGCGGGGGGGGGGGGGGGGGGGGGGGTGGTGTAAAAATGCTTGTCCCCTGTCATCAAAGACTCACGTCAGTGACGTAGAAGTGGGGGGGAGGGGCGAACATTTGGTCTTCCCAGGTGTAATTTTTTCTTTAGATAGAGCGGCGGGATTTTCGGACATCTGCAGAGTTTCTATCGAGAAAGGTAGCGTGGCAAAAAAGTTAACCCACCTAGGGTGGCGATAACACTAGGCACGCCACTGGGCAGTGTATATATCAGCACCAAATTTGGCTGTCATGGTAAGTAATTTTTATCGGGAAGTAGGGCAGCAGAAAATGTGTGATTGTTTAACAATCAAAAGGTGCATTTTGGAGTATACATGATTCGAATGTTTTGATAAGACTTTCATTTGATCGGGGGAAATAATTTTTCAAGCGTCGGGGGAGGCATTATGGCGACCAGTGCCAGACACAAACTAAATAAATTCTGGTTGTGGTGTGCCGAAGAAAATCATTTGACACAAGATTAGCTTCAACCCGGTAGTCACATTGATCGACATCAAGGGAAAAAAAAAAGGGGGGGGGGGTAGCAGAAATTGAGGAATCCGAAGAGTTTGAGCAAAAGTGAGGGCAGGGGTCACCTTAATTTAAAAATAATAAATTCAAAATGCAGTGATGCATTGTGGTGCAAATTTTTCCTCTTCTTTTTCTGTCAATTAAGGGCCCACGATCAATTTATTGATCTTTATGGCTCCTATGAATGTAGATGGCATTTGCAATGTTTCTGTGCCTGGTGTTGATGCGGATATTTCACTGGTAACAAGAGTTACCTAGTGAGGGTATCATGCACTGTATTCAATGTATCTTTAAGACAATGTGTGAAGGGGCATTTCAAACGTTCATATATTTACTGTTAGATGTCTCGTAGAAAAATGCTAAGAATACATCAACATACACCAACTATATGTGGACTACAAATCAGGTTATGATAGCATAGACAGGAAATACATGAACGATGCTGTGCTGGAACTTGGAGTCCTTAACAAACTTACCCGACTCATACATATGACGATGGATAACTACAAAAGTAGAATCAAAGTACAGAGGGAGTACTTGAGGGAGTTCCCAATCAATCTGGGCCTCAGACAAGGAAATCCGTGTATCATTTTCAACATCACATTCAAGATCAGGAGCGGCCAATTTTCAAAACAATACCATAATATTATTTATAATCGATTTCTGCGAGCCTGTAACAAGATTAACCTGAACGCTATGGATCATCAATATATATCGAACAAAGCGATATTTTATTTGTTCCAATAATTGTAATCGATTGAAGGCACACATTTCAATAACTTTTAAAAATTTTATAAAAATTAAATTTAGAGTAATTTTTTTTTTTTAAATTATTTTTTCTTACACATTTTCCCCCGGGGGGGCACTTGACTTGCTCCGGGGGGGCAGTGCCCCCCCCCGGAGGTATGCCTGAAAGAAACACTGGATAAAACGTATGAAACACAAGATGTTGTGACACAATTTAAATTTCAATATTATGTTTAGAATACTAGGAGATCTTCACACGTGCGGAGAGACTTCCTGGCTGCTATGGCTATGGTCCTTAATTTGCCATTTTAAATTATAGTTTAAATATTATAGATTTTCTTGTTTATTGCAGACCTCTTAAAATCGTACAACATCCTCTCAAAATCTTACAAGACGGTATCTTAATAGTAAATTTTTAAAAAATATATTCATTATATATATATATATATATATATATATGTTTATTTATTGTATTAATTAATTATACTATTATATGAACTACTCACATCACAGTGCCTAGTTGGCGGATAAATTTAAATTGGCGTTTAAAAAAGTTAACTACTAAAAGTAGATGACCAACGTTTATAATACAATCTGCTGTCACTTTGTTTTGTAGACGTGTATTTGCTATATATATATTAATTCATATTTGAGTGGACGTACAGGTAACAGTCTGTCACTGGTAAAAATAAGGGTTACTGGTGAAATTTGACGTGGTTCAAAGTCCAACTCAGATCAGCATAAAACAAGATAGTATTTAAATGAATTTATTAAGAAATGATGACATCATTTACAAAACCTACTAAGTAACTTGACTTTGTTTTTTTAGGAGAAGCTGTTTAAACAAAATTATAAAATAATCAATATCCGGTAAGCCTATTCCCGCTAATATATTATAGTCTGATAACTACCACAAACTGTAAATGGATGAAAGAAAGAGGAGTGTTGGAAACATACGGGGACATTAAAAATCGTATTCACCGCGGTTGAAACTATTAGCCTTTCGGCAAGTTCAGTTGTGCGGAGAACTTGGAGAAAACATAGTGCTACAGATACGTAAGATAGAAAGGAATTTGCTGTGGTATTCTCTGGCGCTGTATGAGTCTACAACTTCTCGTGTTTATTTGTGGTGCCAATTTTGGACTTTCATGTAACGGAACATTTGTCATCCGTTGGCAGCATGCATGGAATAACAACTGGAAAAGACATTTTCACGGAAGTCAAAAAAATTGTTGCACACTAACCTTTAGTGGAATCAGCTTCGAGGTGTTACAGTTGATGGAGGCTAAATCATGGCTGGAGTGAGGAAAGGTCTTGTGGGGCAGGTCAGGACTCCCACATTAATGAACTTAACTTGAAACTTCAGGGAAAGGATAACCTCATACAGGGCCGACCCTAACAATTGCGGGGCCCTATCCGGATAGAGGATAAGGATAATATGTGAAAATTAAGATTTTGTATTAGAAAATACATTCGGGGCGGGGCCTATGAAAGTGCGGGGCCCATTGCGGCCGCATAGGTTGCAGTGGCCTAAGGCCGGCCCTGACCTCATCTGTGATTTCTACAGAATCATCAAAGGATTTTGGAGAAAGCTGTCATTGATGAAGCACAACTGGAAGGAGATTTTTTTTTATCTGTTTCAAATAATTTTACGCTACAATGGACGAGGATGTGAACCTCGATGTTCCGAAAAAATAATTATTGGTGACTTGAAGAAGCATTCTTTAGAGAGATTTTCATATCTTGACAGAATTGAGGGTGACATTTATCTGTTCCAGAATCCGTTTGATTGTAACCTTGATGACGTGCCGCGCCAATTGAACTACAGTTGGAGCTCAGCGATTGGCAAGCAAATGACTTGTTGATAGAGAAGCAGAGAGAAAGAAAACTTGTTAAATTGTACCGCTGCTAACCTGATGTTGAGTTTCTGAAACCGAATGACTTTGCCGCTGGTATGGCATCAGTGTTTGGAACAACTTATGTCTGTGAGACAAACATTTTCAAAAATGAAGTATGTCTTCACATCGAACGAGAGTGACTGATAAACATTTGAAAACAATTCTCTTGATTGGATGCAGCAATTCCAAGCCAAACATTGATGATATCTTGAAAGCCAAACGTCAGTTTCACAAATCTCAATAAACCTTTAGTGCTGCTTAGTTTGTGAGATTCGAATATATGCTCACTAGGTCTGATGTAACTATCTTTTGGCTAGGTCTGATGTAACTATCTTTTGGCTAGGTCTGATGTAACTATCTTTTGGCTAGGTCTGATGTAACTAACTTTTGGCCAGGTCTGATGTAACTATCTTTTGGCTAGGTCTGATGTAACTATCTTTTGGCTAGGTCTGATGTAACTATCTTTTGGCTAGGTCTGATGTAACTATCTTTTGGCTAGGTCTGATGTAACTATCTTTTGGCTAGGTCTGATGTAACTAACTTTTGGCTAGGTCTGATGTAACTAACTTTTGGCTAGGTCTGATGTAACTAACTTTTGGCTAGGTCTGATGTAACTATCTTTTGGCTAGGTCTGATGTAACTAACTTTTGGCTAGGTCTGATGTAACTATCTTTTGGCTAGGTCTGATTTAACTAACATTTGCCTAGGTCTGATGTAACTATCTTTTGGCTAGGTCTGATGTAACTAACTTTTGGCTAGTTCTGATGTAACTATCTTTTGGCTAGGTCTGATGTAACTATCTTTTGGCTAGGTCTGATGTAACTAACTTTTGGCTAGGTCTGATGTAACTAACTTTTGGCTAGGTCTGATGTAACTATCTTTTGGCTAGGTCTGATGTAACTATCTTTTGGCTAGGTCTGATGTAACTATCTTTTGGCTAGGTCTGATGTAACTAACTTTTGGCTAGGTCTGATGTAACTAACTTTTGGCTAGGTCTGATGTAACTATCTTTTGGCTAGGTCTGATGTAACTATCTTTTGGCTAGGTCTGATGTAACTATCTTTTGGCTAGGTCTGATGTAACTATCTTTTGGCTAGGTCTGATGTAACTATCTTTTGGCTAGGTCTGATGTAACTATCTTTTGGCTAGGTCTGATGTAACTATCTTTTGGCTAGGTCTGATGTAACTATCTTTTGGCTAGGTCTGATGTAACTATCTTTTTGCTAGGTCTGATGTAACTAACTTTTGGCAAGGTCTGATGTAACTAACTTTTGGCTAGGTCTGATGTAACTATCTTTTGGCTAGGTCTGATGTAACTATCTTTTGGCTAGGTCTGATGTAACTACCTTTTGGCTAGGTCTGATGTAACTACCTTTTGGCTAGGTCTGATGTAACTATCTTTTGGCTAGGTCTGATGTAACTACCTTTTGACTAGGTCTGATGTAACTATCTTTTGGCTAGGTCTGATGTAACTATCTTTTGGCTAGGTCTGATGTAACTATCTTTTTGCTAGGTCTGATGTAACTAACTTTTGGCTAGGTCTGATGTAACTAACTTTTGGCTAGGTCTGATGTAACTATCTTTTGGCTAGGTCTGATGTAACTATCTTTTGGCTAGGTCTGATGTAACTACCTTTTAACTAGGTCTGATGTGACTATCTTTTGGCTAGGTCTGATGTAACTATCTTTTGGCTAGGTCTGATGTAACTATCCTTTGGCTAGGTCTGATGTAACTATCTTTTGGCTAGGTCTGATGTAACTATCTTTTGGCTAGGTCTGATGTAACTATCTTTTGGCTAGGTCTGATGTAACTAACTTTTGGCTAGGTCTGATGTAACTAAATTTTGGCTAGGTCTGATGTAACTATCTTTTGGCTAGGTCTGATGTAACTATCTTTTGGCTAGGTCTGATGTAACTATCTTTTGGCTAGGTCTGATGTAACTATCTTTTGGCTAGGTCTGATGTAACTATCTTTTGGCTAGGTCTGATGTAACTATCTTTTTGCTAGGTCTGATGTAACTAACTTTTGGCTAGGTCTGATGTAACTAACTTTTGGCTAGGTCTGATGTAACTATCTTTTGGCTAGGTCTGATGTAACTATCTTTTGGCTAGGTCTGATGTAACTATCTTTTGGCTAGGTCTGATGTAACTATCTTTTGGCTAGGTCTGATGTAACTATCTTTTGGCTAGGTCTGATGTAACTAACTTTTGGCTAGGTCTGATGTAACTAAATTTTGGCTAGGTCTGATGTAACTATCTTTTTGCTAGGTCTGATTTAACTATCTTTTGGCTAACGTCGCCCTTCTTTGATAACTTTTTTTTTTAGTAAATAAATATGTTGGCTGTCTTTGCTTTTTTTTTTGCATTGCACGCCACTCACCCATGATTAACATGGAATACTAAACTTAGTTTTTCATCTTTTTTTCCCCCAGAGCTTTCGTTCTGGCTTGCAATTATTGTATAGCATGATTATCCGGCCAGCGCTCGTCATTTTGTCCGTTATCCGGCTCGTCGTGAAAAAAGTTTGGTGACCCCTGCTTTAGAACATTGGCCAATAAATTTGGTGTTCTTACCTTGATCTACCTACAGCGCTCCACCTTAAGCCAGGAGAAATGATCTGCACACACATTTTTTCAGCTCCTTTGTGTGAACTACATCAGCGCTACGGAACTCAGGATAAATCGTGCATGTCTTTTGTTATACAGGGCAAAGGCATTAGTGGCAGTGATAGTAATGTAACCATTCCCAATAGTGGGAGTGGATGTTTTGATCAGATTCAGTGGAAAATTCTAATCAGGAAATAAATCTTTCCAAGAACTCTCCTGAATTGCTTGCCTCCAGACTTATGATAAGAATGTGATTCAGCCTGGAACAACAACTGTCTTAGCATTTCTTAGTGTCTTAACTGTTCTAGCATATATCTTTGACCATATCTCCCTGTCTTAACATAAATTCACTGTTCTAGCATATATCATTGTCCTAGTATATCTCACTGTCTTAACATAAATTCACTGTTCTAGCAAATATCATTTTCCTAGTATATCTCACTGTCTTAACATAAATTCACTGTTCTAGCATATATATCATTGTCCTAGTATATCTCCCTGTCTTAACATAATTTCACTGTTCTAGCATATATCATTGTATGGTATATCTCCCTGTCTTAACATAAATTCACTGTCCTAGCATATCTCCCTGTCTTAACATAAATTCACTGTTCTAGTTCTAGCATATATCATTGTCGTTATATCTCACACTCACACGGTGTACACAAAATTTTTTTTCTTCTATGTGGAATAGCTGGAAAATTTGTTTAATAAATTGGTACTTTTGGTGTGATGTAACTATTTGTATAAGCAAATTTCCATACAGCACAATTTAGTATTGATTTAATATTATACTGCATGTTTGGAAAATGGCACATGTTCATGATCTCAAAAAGTGGTACAGATAAAAGAAAACTGTTGCCATTTTTGAAATTAGTGGATCAAGTACACACAGATTTTGTGTTGGTCTGTGAAATTGACTAAATGTTTGTTTCATTAATGCATTCAAAATAATGACTTCATTCATATTGTTTTTGAAATACACTTATCAAGACAGAACAAAAAATGGAACAATTTCAAAATATAAAATCTTTCAATAGCAATAATGAAAGAAATAAATAAACCTATTTTGGTATTCATTGAAAATGTATTTTTCAGTACTTTTTCTGTTTTGAAATGCATTAAACATTCTAAATACATATCATCCCTGTTTCCATGGTGATGGTACCAAAAGTTGATTATTTACAAACATTAGTATTACCGTATGTACATAGATGTTAAGAACAGAAAATCTTTTTTTCAAAGTTTGGATTTTAAAAACTATATTTTATGTAATCACCCCTAAATCAAACTGGTAAATTTAATCTGATTATACTTGTACTTTTAATATGCACTGAAACATTGTGACCAATGAAAGCTCATGTATAATTTATCGCCTCAGTTCATACAAGTATACAAGTCTATGTGAGAATGGTTAGTAATAATCATCTAAAGAAGTCTATGTCTTATTTCCTTCATTTTGCAAGCCACAACTGGATAAATTTAAATGACCATATAGGCCTATATCTAAAATATCGCCCATTTTATTTGAAATTAATATCTTTAGTCCATTGTCAATATTTCTTGCATGAAACGAAAATTGTTTTCTAGTTCATGTCCTCGGAGAAAGAAAATAAAATCAGAAATATCCTGGACTTAAATTATTAGTTCTACCTGTGAGTTTTAAGTACTTGCTTGAACTTAGTATGTGTTTGATTTGCTCTACATATTTATTGAACAAGCCTAAAATGAGGGTGTTTTATACAAGCTTGTCATTTCAACATTGAATTTAACTATTAAATTTTTTTTTTCTTAAATACAACAGTCCAATAAATATTATTATATTTTTAACAATAGGACAACTATAATTAAACCTGTCTTTAAGAGTTCATAGAAAGGAACAACAGGACAGCTATATTTGACTTGTTGTGAAAAGAGTTTATAGAGGGGAGCAGTAGGACAGCTATATTACACATGTAGAATTTATAGAAGAGATTTACAAGCTAATAAAAATTATCTTTAAAATAGAGTAGACATAAATCTTAAGTAAATTCTTTTTAAAAAAAATGTTTTAAACCTATTATAATTGAATGAGATGGTTGTCACTGACACATAAAGACACTGTGTTGATTTAACAATGACATGGTAGGCCAGTGTGTTGATTTAACAATGACATGGTAGGCCAGTGTGTTGATTTAACAATGACATGGTAGGCCAGTGTGTTGATTTAACAATGACATGGTAGGCCAGTGTGTTGATTTAACAATGACATGGTAGGCCAGTGTGTTGATTTAACAATGACATGGTAGGCCAGTGTGTTGATTTAACAATGACATGGTAGGGCAGTGTGTTCACTTAACAATGACATGGTAGGGCAGTGTGTTCACTTAACAATGACATGGTAGGGCAGTGTGTTCACTTAACAATGACATGGTAGGGCAGTGTGTTGATTTAACAATGACATGGTAGGGCAGTGTGTTCACTTAACAATGACATGGTAGGGCAGTGTGTTCACTTAACAATGACATGGTAGGGCAGTGTGTTCACTTAACAATGACATGGTAGGCCAGTGTGTTTATTTAACAATGACATGGTAGGCCAGTGTGTTCACTTAACAATGACATGGTAGGCCAGTGTGTTCACTTAACAATGACATGGTAGGCCAGTGTGTTCACTTAACAATGACATGGTAAGGCAGTGTGTTCATTTTCTCCTTGAAATGGGTCAAATTTGTAATGTAGTTCTCCCCAAAGCTGATCAACTCTAACAGATTGTTGGTCTTTGATGGAAGTTCACTCAATGTTTTACTTGGGTTATGGGACTTGTTGCTTCTCAAGTCCTGGAGCAAAGACCTGATGCCTTTCAGTGGGCCTTCCAGGACAGACGGTGACGGGGTAGCATCACATTTTGCCTTAGTGCAACCTTCAATCTGTTCAAAGCAGACAAACATTAATACCAGGACAGATGGTGACGTTGTAGCATCACATATTGCCTTAGTGCAATCTTCAATCTGTTCAAAGCAGACAAACATTAATACCAGGACAGATGGTGACGTTGTAGCATCACATATTGCCTTAGTGCAATCTGTTCATAGCAGACAAACATTAATACCAGGACAGATGGTGACGTTGTAGCATCACATATTGCCATAGTGCAATCTGTTCATAGCAGACAAACATTAATACCAGGACAGATGGTGACGTTGTAGCATCACATATTGCCTTAGTGCAATCTGTTCATAGCAGACAAACATTAATACCAGGACAGATGGTGACGTTGTAGCATCACATATTGCCTTAGTGCAATCTGTTCATAACAGACAAACATTAATACCAGGACAGATGGTGACGTTGTAGCATCACATATTGCCTTAGTGCAATCTGTTCATAGCAGACAAACATTAATACCAGGACAGATGGTGACGTTGTAGCATCACATATTGCCTTAGTGCAATCTGTTCATAGCAGACAAACATTAATACCAGGACAGATGGTGACGTTGTAACATCACATATTGCCTTAGTGCAATCTGTTCATAACAGACAAACATTAATACAAATAGCCATTTCTAGGAGTGCTGTGATTTAGTTGGATATGCCACAATGTGCTGGTAGCTCCATATTGAGTGGATAACAGAACAGCTTGGAATAAATAGCATTGGAATTCACGGTGAGTTAAGCTAACTTTTCAAAAGACATGAAGTGCTTGCTTCAGGCTCTCATGATCTTAAATCTAATTTTAAAAAAGACTTTGGCAAATGACAACAAAGGGTCTATTAATAATGATGAAATAATATCATCAATATAACCTAAACACCATACATGAAAACCTGCTGAAACAAAAACTGTAGAAAGACCCCCCCCCCCTTTCACATATACCGTACTGCAGCATCAAAACAGTACAGAGAAAAGTGGAAAAAATGATAATTTATGTAACTCTTTCATTTAGTTGTCAATTTTTTGAATGCACGCAATCCTGAATTGCCCTTGTTTAAAAACTGTTTGTATTTATTTGAACACTCAAAAGCTGTCATTGTGAATAATTTGGCATTTTGAACACTCAAAAGCTGTCATTGTGAATAATTTGGCATTGTAAAACAGATGTGTTTATTTGAACACTCAAAAGCTGTCATTGTGAATAATGTGGCATTGTGAAATAGATGTATTTGTTTCCACATTAAGCTAATTGGTTTGCATAATGTCTATACATTATCTACAAGATGGGGGCTGAGAAAAGAAAGTCTTGAGATAGAATTTCCTTTCACTGGCTTAAAGTTTTGTTTCCTGAAACTTTGTTTAAAAATATGTTTTTATGAATAAGTCATAAGAGGCAGAAGCAAGCCCTTTATTTTCTTTGTTTGCAAAATGCCTGAAAAAGATATGACTGCTTAAGGCTCAAGAAATTCAGGCTATTTGGTCAGCCACAAACTAAGAAACTTGCCCCAGGTGAGAACTATTTGTTTGTTTAATATAAGCCTAAAATAAAAAAAATTATTGTTGTCAAGAGGCAGACACCTTGGCAAGTTTCTCAGTGAGTGGCTGACCATGTAGCATGGATTGATTGAGGCTTGTTAACTTCACTCATTTCATTGGAACTTTAACTTGGCCAGGAGTGGGTCTCATGAGAACTTTCTTTGATTGAATTAACTTCATTCATCCCATAGCAACTTTTCAGCTGGAGTAAGATCATGAATAGAATAGAAAGAAAAATGCGCATTTCTCACTGATTTAAATAACATATCCAGCAAAGAAGGTGGCAAAGACTTTTGCTTTAGAAACTGCCTGGCCTCAAAGATGAAAGTAACTATTGTGGAAGTAATGACTGTTCATTGTTAGTGATGCTAAATATATTGAATTATTAAATCAAAATTAATATATTGAGGCATTGTTTCAAGGTAGCTAGTAGAGGCTTGCTAAGCATATTATGTAGATACTGATCAACACACTCAGATTCTATCCAGCCTGCCTGCCAATTCCAAACTTTGGGCCAACAGATCTATTAACATGCACTAGCTGCTGGTCAACACACTCAGACTCTCTATACAGCCTGCCTGCCAATTCCAAACTTTGGGCCAACTGATCTATTAACATGCACTAGCAGCTGGTCAACACACTCAGACTCTCTATCCAGCCTGCCTGCCAATTCCAAACTTTGGGCCAACTGATCTATTAACATGCACTAGCAGCTGGTCAACACACTCAGACTCTCTATCCAGCCTGCCTGCCAATTCCAAACTTTGGGCCAACTGATCTATTAACATGCACTAGCTGCTGGTCAACACACTCAGACTCTCTATCCAGCCTGCCTGCCAATTCCAAACTTTGGGCCAACTGATCTATTAACATGCACTAGCAGCTGGTCAACACACTCAGACTCTCTATCCAGCCTGCCTGCCAATTCCAAACTTTGGGCCAACTGATCTATTAACATGCACTAGCAGCTGGTCAACACACTCAGACTCTCTATCCAGCCTGCCTGCCAATTCCAAACTTTGGGCCAACTGATCTATTAACATGCACTAGCAGCTGGTCAACACACTCAGACTCTCTATCCAGCCTGCCTGCCAATTCCAAACTTTGGGCCAACTGATCTATTAACATGCACTAGCTGCTGGTCAACACACTCAGACTCTCTATCCAGCCTGCCTGCCAATTCCAAACTTTGGGCCAACTGATCTATTAACATGCACTAGCAGCTGGTCAACACACTCAGACTCTCTATCCAGCCTGCCTGCCAATTCCAAACTTTGGGCCAACTGATCTATTAACATGCACTAGCAGCTGGTCAACACACTCAGACTCTCTATCCAGCCTGCCTGCCAATTCCAAACTTTGGGCCAACTGATCTATTAACATGCACTAGCAGCTGGTCAACACACTCAGACTCTCTATCCAGCCTGCCTGCCAATTCCAAACTTTGGGCCAACTGATCTATTAACATGCACTAGCTGGCCAAAGTTCAGGTGGTTCAACTTACCATTATAGATAGCTGCCTTCTGTTGTTAGACACAAGCTTATTGTACCATTCAATCACATTCTCTTTAGCAATTTTTTGTAGAGCTTCATACTAAAAGAAAATTAAAATCAGACATTTTATCATCAAATTATCATTGATGATATTTTTATTTTTAGGGATAAAATTGATTGCAATGGTAAATTTTAATTATCCAATAAAAAATGCACGATAAAAAAGAATGATTTGATTTGGACAAAAAATGAACATGACTAAAACAATTCATTGCTAATACAATCCATGGCTGAAACAATTCATTGCTAATACAATCCATGGCTAAAACAATTCATTGCTAATACAATCCATGGCTGAAACAATTCATTGCTAATACAATCCATGGCTGAAACAATTCATTGCTAATACAATCCATGGCTGAAACAATTCATTGCTAATACAATCCATGGCTGAAACAATTCATTGCTAATACAATCAATGGCTGAAACAATTCATTGCTAATACAATCCATGGCTAAAACAATTCATTGCTAATACAATCCATGGCTAAAACAATTCATTGCTAAAACAATCCATGGCTAAAACAATTCATTGCTAATACAATCCATGGCTAAAACAATTCATTGCTAATACAATCCATGGCTAAAACAATTCATTGCTAATACAATCCATGACTAAAACAATTCAATGCTAATACAATCCATGGCTAAAACAATTCATTGCTAATACAATCCATGGCTGAAAAATCCCAATTGCAACAATAGCCTATGACTAAAATAACAGTTGGCTACAACCACTGATGATGAAAACAAGACATGGCTAAAACCACTCATGGTTAAATCAAGACATGGCTAAAACCACTCATGGTTAAATCAGGACATGGCTAAAACCACTCATGGTTAAATCAAGACATGGCTAAAACCACTCATGGTTAAATCAAGACATGGCTAAAACCACTCATGGTTAAATCAAGACATGGCTAAAACCACTCATGGTTAAATCAAGACATGGCTAAAACCACTCATGGTTAAATCAAGACATGGCTAAAACCACTCATGGTTAAATCAAGGCATGGCTAAAACCACTCATGGTTAAATCAAGACATGGCTAAAACCACTCATGGTTAAATCAAGACATGGCTAAAACCACTCATGGTTAAATCAAGACATGGCTAAAACCACTCATGGTTAAATCAAGACATGGCTAAAACCACTCATGGTTAAATCAAGACATGGCTAAAACCACTCATGGTTAAATCAAGGCATGGCTAAAACCACTCATAGTTAAATCAAGACATGGCTAAAACCACTCATGGTTAAATCAAGACATGGCTAAAACCACTCATGGTTAAATCAAGGCATGGCTAAAACAACTCATGGTTAAATCAAGACATGGCTAAAACCACACATAGTTAAATCAAGGCATCGCTAAAACAACTCAATGCTAAAACAAATCTTTGTTAAAACAACTCAGTGCTAAAAGGCTAACACCCATGGCTAAAACAATTCATTGCTAATACAATCCATGGCTAAAACAATTCATTGCTAATACAATCCATGGCTAAAACAATTCATTGCTAATACAATCCATGACTAAAACAATTCATTGCTAATACAATCCATGACTAAAACAATTCATTCCTAATACAATCCATGGCTGAAAAATCCCAATTGCAACAATAGCCTATGACTAAAATAACAGTTGGCTACAACCACTGATGATGAAAACAAGACATGGCTAAAACCACTCATGGTTAAATCAAGACATGGCTAAAACCACTCATGGTTAAATCAGGACATGGCTAAAACCACTCATGGTTAAATCAAGACATGGCTAAAACCACTCATGGTTAAATCAAGACATGGCTAAAACCACTCATGGTTAAATCAAGACATGGCTAAAACCACTCATGGTTAAATCAAGACATGGCTAAAACCACTCATGGTTAAATCAAGACATGGCTAAAACCACTCATGGTTAAATCAAGGCATGGCTAAAACCACTCATGGTTAAATCAAGGCATGGCTAAAACCACTCATGGTTAAATCAAGACATGGCTAAAACCACTCATGGTTAAATCAAGACATGGCTAAAACCACTCATGGTTAAATCAAGACATGGCTAAAACCACTCATGGTTAAATCAAGACATGGCTAAAACCACTCATGGTTAAATCAAGGCATGGCTAAAACCACTCATAGTTAAATCAAGACATGGCTAAAACCACTCATGGTTAAATCAAGACATGGCTAAAACCACTCATGGTTAAATCAAGGCATGGCTAAAACAACTCATGGTTAAATCAAGACATGGCTAAAACCACACATAGTTAAATCAAGGCATCGCTAAAACAACTCAATGCTAAAACAAATCTTTGTTAAAACAACTCAGTGCTAAAAGGCTAACACCCATGGCTAAAACATCTCATGACAAAATCAAATCATGGCTAAGACTACTCAAGACCAATGAGCCCAACTAACCTCCAGATTTACTCTCTCAAAGCAATAACTTTGTTTGACAATTTCCTGCCAATAGTTGCTGGATTCATCGTACAGGTCTGCGTCTTCTGCTGATCGTATAGTGCTCTGGTTTTCTATCTGTCATTGGATGGGATAAGCAACAAGGTTGGGATAAGCAACAGCTACTAAAAATGTCTCCCACATTTACAATGTTGATAACGATATCTATCAACAGTAAAAAGGAACCTACACGATTTATAAAAAATAACATGAAGAAACATTTTGAGGAAACAATCTGTTTCAAACAAAATCCACAAAAGCCATCTTCTATTATTAACATTAAATGACAATGGGATTAACCTAGACACAGTGTAATGTAGACCAATAAGCAATGTAATGTAGACCCATAAGCAATGTAATGTAGACCCATAGACAGTGTAATGTAGACCAATAAGCAATGTAATGTCGACCAATACACAGTGTAATGTAGACCCATAAGCAATGTAATGTAGACCCATAGACAGTGTAATGTAGACCAATAAGCAATGTAATGTAGACCCATACACAGTGTAATGTAGACCAAAAAGCAATGTAATGTAGACCCATGCACAGTGTAATGTAGACCAATAAGCAATGTAATGTAGACCCATACACAGTGTAATGTAGACCAATAAGCAATGTAATGTAGACCCATACACAGTGTAATGTAGACCAATAAGCAATGTAATGTAGACCCATACACAGTGTAATGTAGACCAATAAGCAATGTAATGTAGACCCATACACAGTGTAATGTAGACCAATAAGCAATGTAATGTAGACCCATACACAGTGTAATGTAGACCAATAAGCAATGTAATGTAGACCCATACACAGTGTAATGTAGACCAATAAGCAATGTAATGTAGACCCATACACAGTGTAATGTAGACCCATAAGCAATGTAATGTAGACCCATACACAGTGTAATGTAGACCAATAAGCAATGTAATGTAGACCCACACAGTTTAATGTAGACCAAAAAGCAATGTAATGTAGACCCATACACAGTGTAATGTAGACCAATAAGCAATGTAATGTAGACCCATACACAGTGTAATGTAGACCCATATGCAGTGCAATGTAGACCCACATGGTGTGTACAGTAGACCAATATGCAATGTAATGTAGACCCATACAAATGTAGACCCATACACAGTGTAATGTAGACACATATGCAGTGTAATGTAGACCCATATGCTGTGTACTGTAGACCAATATGCAATGTAATCTAGACCCATACACAATGTAATATAGACCCATACACAGTGTAATATAGACCCATACACAGTGTAATATAGACCCAGACACAGTGTAATATAGACCCATACACAGTGTAATGTAGACCCATACACAGTGTAATATAGACCCATACACAGTTTAATGTAGACCCATACACAGTGAAATGTAGACCAATACACAGTGTAATGTAGACCCATACACAGTGTAATGTAGAGGCATACACAGTGTAATGTAGACCCATACATAGTGTAATGTAGACACATACATAGTGTAATGTAGACCCATACACAGTGTAATGTGTATGAAGAAAACACAATCAATCTGTATAACCACACGTTTGAAAAACTTCCAGGATCAACCATCTCAGTGGTGCTACAGCCCATGTACAGCTTTGGCCTGAATCACAACATCCTCTCATTGAGATCTAACTGATGCTTTTCTTTTCCATGCTTGGATCCAAGCTGCTGTAGACCCACATCATCCATCCATCTAAGGATAGGTCTGCCTTTGAGCTGATTTCCTTTGGGATTTTGGTGGTGCACCCTCTTCACTCTCTGTCATTTGGCATTATTTTTAAGTGTCCCGCCCAGCACAGCCTGCCCTTTTTATTTTCTATTACTTTTTGGGCTCCTGATACAGACTATACAATTCTGGTTGGTTTGTTTTCTCCATTCATATTGTTACAACTGGTCTGATTACAGTTTTATAAATAGTTTTCTTTGTTTTTTCTTTTAATGTTTTTACGTTTGGGTATTTTCTGACTACTGAAGTGTGCCCTGTTTCCAGCTGATATTCTTTCTTTTATTTCTGTTAGTAATTCATTTCTTTCATTTAATTAAGATCCTAGGTATTTGAATGTATTAATCTATTCAAAAGTGTTGTTTCTAATTTTAATGGTTTCATCCGTCTGTTCTTCGCTTCTCATAGTCATGTAATGTAGTCATGAAAGTATTTTGTTTTTTGGTTGTTAACTTTCAGCCGTGCTGGTAGTGATGCGTCTTCTTATTCAATAAAGACTTTTGATATGTCTATGATACATTTCCCTAACAGTGCTATGTCATCAGCATATGCAAGATACTGAAGGGGTTGGTTGTAGAGGGTGCCTATTGGTTGTGGGTCCTTGGTTTCCTTCAGAAAGTATATTGTTATAGTTAGGTCCTGTAAATGTCTAGTAAAAACAGCAAATGTCTCAACTCCGGCTAGGAACACTGCCTGCTTATTTATAGAGAGAAAGCTGGAACCCTCCAGAATAGAAATTCTAGAAATTGCAAAGTCAATATCAAAACAAAAAAGGGGATGGGGGGTAAAGTTAAATGCCTGTGCTGATTAAAAACTAGGTCAACATACAGGCTATAATACAAACATATTGTTTTACACAATACATAGAAGAAAGAGTTTCAGCAACAATTTAACAAGCATTGCTGATTATAGGACTAAGGCCTTATTGAGAGTGCTGTACTCACCATGTCTTTGAATTTTTCATTGGGGATTTCATTCAGTGTTTTCTCAAAATCTTTTAGAAATTTGGTGATTATCTCATCAATAGTTTTCATGCTGAAATGTAAACCAACATTTGTTTAGGTCTGTGCACCAAGAGAATCTGTTGTGTGATGAAATCAACAGTTCATACATGCACCAAACAGGTATTTATACAGATGACATGTCGTGCATGAATCAAAGTATTAATTATATTAGTGGATACTTTTAAAGTTCTTGATGTCATTTATGCCAACACCTCCCACCAAATAGTTGATGCCATTTATGCCAATACCTCAGTCCAAATTATTGATGTCATTTATGCCAAAACTTCAGTCCAAATTATTGATGTCATTTATGCCGACACCTCACTCCAAATTATTGATGTCATTTATGCCAACACTTCAGTCCAAATTATTGATGTCAGTTATGCCAACACTTCAGTCCAAATTATTGATGTCATTTATGCCAATACCTCACTCCAAATTCTTGATGTTATTTATGCCAACACTTCAGTCCAAATTATTGATGTCAGTTATGCCAACACTTCAGTCCAAATTAATGATGTCATTTATGCCAATACCTCACTCTAAATTATTGATGTCATTTATGCCAATACCTCACTCCAAATTATTGATGTCATTTATGTCAATACCTCAGTCCAAATTATTGATGTCATTTATGCCAACACTTCAGTCCAAATAGTTGATGTCATTTATGCCAATACCTCACTCTAAATTATTGATGTCATTTATGTCAATACCTCAGTCCGAATTATTGATGTCATTTATGCCAACACTTCATTCCAAATTATTGATGTCATTTATGCCAATACCTCACTCTAAATTATTGATGTCATTTATGCCAATACCTCACTCCAAATTATTGATGTCATTTATGTCAATACCTCAGTCCGAATTATTGATGTCATTTATGCCAACACTTCATTCCAAATTATTGATGTCATTTATGCCAACACTTCAGTCCAAATTATTGATGTAATTTATGCCAATACCTCACTCCAAATTCTTGATGTCATTTATGCCAATATCTCACTCCAAATTATTGATGTCATTTATGCCAATACCTCACTCCAAATTATTGATGTCATTTATGCCAATACCTCACTCCAAATTCTTGATGTCATTTATGCCAATATCTCACTCCAAATTTTTGATGTCATTTATGCCAACACTTCAGTCCAAATTCTTGAAGTCATTTATGCCAACACCTCACACCAAATAGTTGCCCTTCAGCTAAATGTTTAAGTGCTGATCTTAGTTTCTCTTCTGCACTAGATTTATGTCATTTGACTCAGTATTGTGTATTTTGTCCTGGTGTTGTGCATTGTGTCCTGGTGTTGTGCATTGTGTCCTGGTGTTGTGCATTATGTCTTGGTGTTGTGCAGTGTGTCCTGGTGTTGTGCAATGTGTCCTGGTGTTGTGCAATGTGTCCTGGTGTGGTGCATTGTACCCTGGTGTTGTGCATTGTACCCTGATGTTGTGCATTGTGTCCTGGTGTGTGCATTGTGTCCTGGTCTTGTGCATTGTACCCTGGTGTTGTGCATTGTGTACTGGTGTTGCACATTGTATCCTGGTGTTGTACAATGTATCCATTTTGTGCTGGGAATGAGCCCAAACATTTGTATAGCAACATTGAACTCACCTAAATTTATTGGCCTGACTCTCCACCACCAGCATAAAGCCAAGAACTCCGTGTGTTATTGTGGGTTGACAATATAAACTGTAGCCAAGTTGAAATTCTGTCCTTAAAACATTGAACATTGGCTCATTCATGGCAGCCTGAGGAAATACACAGACATAGAACATTGGCTCATACATAGCAGCCTCAAAATATACACAGACATAGACATTGGCTCATACATAGCAGCCTCAGAATATACACAGACATATAACATTGGCTCATTCATGGCAGCCTGAGGAAATACACAGACATAGAACATTGGCTCATACATAGCAGCCTCAGAATATACACAGACATAGAACATTGGCTCATACATAGCAGCCTCAGAATATACACAGACATAGAACATTGGCTCATACATGGCAGCCTGAGAAAATACACAGATATTGAACATTGGCTCATTCATGGCAGCCTGAGAAAATACACAGATATTGAACATTGGCTCATTCATGGCAGCCTGAGAAAATACACAGATATTGAACATTGGCTCATTCATGGCAGCCTGAGAAAATACACAGATATTGAACATTGGCTCATACATAGAAGTCTCAGAATATACACAGACATAGAACATTGGCTCATACATAGCAGCCTGAGAATGTACACAGACATTGAACATTGGCTAATTCATTGGCAGTCTGATAAAATATACAGATATTGAGTATTGGCTCATACATTGCAGACTGAACAATTAAACAGACATTGGCTCACACATTGCAGCCTGAAAATTACACAGACATTGAACATTGGCTCTTATGGCAGCCTGAGAAAATAAACAGACATTAGCTCATACATAGCTGCCTGAGAAAAATAAACAGACATTAGCTCATACATAGCTGCCTGAGAAAAATAAAAAGACATTTAACTTTTAAGTTTTGATATAAATGATTATAAATTTTAATTTTTTTTTCATTATATCACTTTCTATTTATATAGAATACCACAAGTTTATTTTCTAATTTCTAAAGTTCCCATTAAAATTCAAATACATAAAAAAATATTTTTAAAACTTAAAAAAAAGACTATAAAATGCATCACAAAGTGGCAAATAATTTAAACTTAAACTGATTAAATTGCACAAGGCAAAGAAGTTTTAGAAAGACAGTGCTGAGGTGTAGATGAGCATTCTATGAGACAGACAGTACAGAGGTGTAGATGGAAAGACAGTGCAGAGGTGTAGAGGGAAAGACAGTGCAGAGGTGTAGAGGGAAAGACAGTGCAGAGGTGTAAATGAGTATTCTATGAGAAAGACTGCAGATGTGTAGAGGGAAAGACAATGCAGAGGTGTAGAGGGAAAACAGTGCAGAGGTGTAGAGGGAAAGACAGTGCAGAGGTGTAGAGGGAAAGACAGTGCAGAGGTGTAGAGGGAAAGACAGTGCAGAGGTGTAGAGGGAAAGACAGTGCAGATGTGTAGAGGGAAAGACAATGCAGAGGTGTATAGGGAAAGACAGTGCAGAGGTGTAGAGGGAAAGACAGTGCAGAGGTGTAGAGGGAAAGACAGTGCAGATGTGTAGAGGGAAAGACAATGCAGAGGTGTATAGGGAAAGACAGTGCAGAGGTGTAGAGGGAAAGACAGTGCAGAGGTGTAGAGGGAAAGACAGTGCAGAGGTGTAGAGGGAAAGACAGTGCAGAGGTGTAGAGGAAAAGAAAGTGCAGAGGTGTAGAGGGAAAGACAGTGCAGAGGTGTATAGGGAAAGATAGTGCATAGGTGTAGAGGGAAAGATAGTGCATAGGTGTAGATGAGTATTATACAAAGCCAAAAGATTCCAACTGAATGTAGACAAAGCTTACATTTAAATATGTTATTTTTATTAGTTTGTGAAAATATTTTCTACTTTTTAGTATTAAAATTGTAATCTTTTAATTATGGACTAAAGTAGCATTCTTTACTTTTTTAAAAACATGGAATGCTTAAAAAATACCAGTTAAAGTAGCTTGACTCTTTACCAAGGCATAAAACTAAAAAGTAGATCTGATCTCTCCCACCCACCCACACGGTTAGCTCAAAGAAACAGATGTGGTCAACCATGATAATTTGAGCAACAGGGTCAACTGGTCAACCATGATAATTTGAGCAACAGGGTCAACTGGTCAACCATGATAATTTGAGCACCAGGGTCAACACACCTCCATCGACTCAGTGCTCTGCACGAGAAAGACTCAAATCTTAAAATGTCACTTGTGTAAGCAAAAAAATCATGCTACACACAAAAGATTAAATGCAAGTAGAGAGAACGTCTATAAAAATTAGAAGTAGTAGTAGTACTTTTTGTAGGGTGTGGGAAAACTTATGCAAATAATTTTTAGGGGTGCAGAGTATAGAAAAGGTTGAGAAGCCCTATTTTAGATACATCTTACACCCAATAAGTCATGCAGAAATGTGTTCTAGACACACCCAATGAGTCATTAAATGTGTTCTAGACACACCCAATGAGTCATTAAATGTGTTCTAGACACACCCAATAAGTCATTAAATGTGTTCTAGACACACCCAATGAGTCATTAAATGTGTTCTAGACACACCCAATAAGTCATTAAATGTGTTCTAGACACACCCAATGGGTCATTAAATGTGTTCTAGACACACCCAATGAGTCATTAATTGTGTTCTAGACACACCCAATAAGTCATTAAATGTGTTCTAGACACACCCAATGAGTCATTAAATGTGTTCTAGACACACCCAATGAGTCATTAAATGTGTTCTAGACACACCCAATAAGTCATTAAATGTGTTCTAGACACACCCAATGAGTCATTAAATGTGTTCTAGACACACCCAATAAGTCATGCAACAATGTGTTCAAGATGCTTACACCCAATAGGTCATTGAGACATGTGTTGTGGACGGTCCCGAGTCCAAGCTGGTAGTACTGTGCCACACAAGAGTTTGTGTCATCTCTATTAATAGCGGGCAAAAAACATTTGAAATCTCCCTCAGGCAACTCCATCATGTTGGGCTGAAAGTAAGGTATTGTGTCAATAGCTTCACGGCAAAGTTATTGTGTCAATATCTTCATGGCAAAGTTATTGTGTCAATATCTTCATGGCAAAGTTATTGTGTCAATATCTTCATGGCAAAGTTATTGTGTCAATATCTTCATGGCAAAGTTATTGTGTCAATAGTCATATTTATTGTGTCAATATTCATAACAAAGTTATTGTGCCAATATTTTCATGAAATCTAACAACAAAAATATTATTGTAATTAATAAAGAAAAGACAAATACTTTGTCAACTAAATGCAGAGAATAACAATTATTTTAGAATTAAACTAATGTAATCGGATCATTTTTAATTTGTGCTCCATTAGACTTTGTTGAAGTGGGACCTTAATTTATGTTCAGTAAACATTCTCTTAGCCAGACTGCCCTCTCCTGCCTTGGACGGTTGACCTAGTGGTCATTAAACATTCTCTTAGCCAGACTGAACTGTCTCATCTTCTCCTATCCCTACAGAACAGCACTAATTGGGCAGGATATCAAGTATAAATGTTCCTAGACAGACTGAACTGTCTCATCTTCTCCTATCCCTACAGAACAGCACTAATTGGGCAGGATATCAAGTATAAATGTTCCTAGACAGACTGAACTGTCTTATCTTCTCCTATCCCTACAGAACAGCACTAATTGGGCAGGATATCTAGTATAGACTCTCCTGGACAGACTGAGCTGTCTTACCTTGGGTAGTTTGTCTTCATCTAGGGGATGCTTGATTATCTGAAGGGCCATTTCACCGATGTCAAGGGCATCCTTTAGATTAGAAGTATGTGAATTTGATGAGCTTACATATTGTAGTGTCTTAGACTAGTTAACAATGTCTTTGTCTTGGACACAGGATGTCAATATCTTGGACTAGCTAACAAAGTCAATATGTTGGACTAGTTAACAGTGTCAATATCTTGGACCATTTAACAATGTCAATATCTTGGCCTAACTACCATATTTTATGGACTATAAGACGATATGGACTATATGACGCTACGGACTATAAGACGCACCTTAATTTTTAAGCAATTTTTTTAAAAAATAACATTTTTACCATTTATATATTAATTTTGAGTATAAGAAGCACCTGAATTTTGTTGGCAATTTTTTGAAGAAATAGTGCATCTTATTGTCCATAAAATAGGGTAACATGACAATATCTTTGACCAGCTATCAATGTTTATATCTTGGACTAGTTATCAATGTCTATATCTAAATGATTAAATGTCTTTTAAAAAATAATTCCATGAAAATGAAAGATATAAATATATCATGCCAATGTGATCAGTTGGTCTGTTTAATAAAATAATTTCTCCTATTTTGGGTGACATATTATCGTTTAACACTCTTAGTAGTTGACTTCACTGTAAAAGGACTGTTTCGGCAGTCCCCCCAAGAGTTTTGCCTCTACGTGGCGGGACAGACTAGTACGGTAGAGCAGACTACCCGAAGCTAAAAAACTCACGTCGTTATGTCAGTTCCCCAGGGCGAAGGTGAGAGATTACCACGGTAGTCCTTCACCGGGGAAAGGTAAGAGAAGAAAGTCCAGCCTTTATTCATTTTATATGGCTAGTACGAACAACATTGACAACACTGGGGGGACCTCGAATCCCCTCCTCCCTTGCAGGTCGGTGACGGGGCTCAGGCCGACTGCAGGCGCTAGTGCTACTGGGGGCACTAGGCAAGGTGCCGCTGGTCACCTCCCCGCTACCTTAGTAGTTATGCAGCTTAACTGCAACGGGGTCAGGGGGAAAATCCCAGAAATCACCAACCTACTCCACATCCGGGAAGTGGACGTAGCTCTATTACAGGAAACCTTACTGAAAAAACACCCATTGCACATTACGGGCTTTTCGGTATACCGCTGCAATTGCGTAAATTGCCGAGGGCTGGTAACACTTGTGCGAAACCCCCTCACAGCGGAGCTGGTAGAGAGCAGAAACGTTGGTGGCACTGATACCCTGACCCTGAGAGTAGGTTTAGGAGGTAAGTTCTTTACCATTAGTAATATTTATAATACTCCTAGAAACACTTTATGCCTTCCACTACAAGGCAATACTCACTTCCAGAATAGAATTATAGCTGGGGATTTCAATGCCCATATGGGGGATATGGGCTATCCCGACACTAACGCCTCAGGGCGATATTTAGAGGAGGTCGAGCTCACAACCAACCTCATCAGATTGCAAAACAGTGACAGTGTTCCTACACTGCTCCACACAGGCAACAGTGCCATGTCACGGCCCGACATAACACTGGTCTCTGCCGAGCTCGAGGCAAAGATCCAGTGGGAAGTATTAGATAAGGTTGGCAGTGACCATCGACCGACCCTCATTACTTTAGATCTTGTGCTGACAAAGCCAAGGTTTGCTAGAAGCACTGGTTGTTTGGCAAAGCCAAATGGACCCTGTTCCGAGAAAGAACAGAAAGCACGATCGAGGAGTCAGCTGGGACTCCCGATGCCTCTGAAAGCACCGACGCTGCATACAGCAACTTTGTGAGTGCAATACTCGCAGTGGCAAGAAAAACAGTCCCTAGAACAAACGGGACCCGCAAGTTCCGCCCCTTTTGGAATAAGAGGTTGGCTGAAATGGTTCGTGAACGGAAGAAAGCACGGGCCAAAGCTGGAAAGTTGAAGACGGCTGCTGCTCGTGCAGCTTACAACAAACTGACAGCCGAGGTCCGTAAGGAGGTTGACAGGGCAAAGAAAGAAAAATGGGTTGGTACATGTGGAAAACTCGACCTGAAAGACGGAAAAAAGGTCTGGCGATTGATGGACTCTCTATCCTGCATGGGAAAGGTACGTAACCTGCGTCCTCTGCAAACGACTACTGGCACGGCTACCACAGATGCCAAGAGTGCCGAGGCTTTGAATAAGCATTTTGCAAGGATTAACAGGAAGCAGAAAGAGACCAGAGAGAGCCGGAACCTTAACCGTCTTCGGAAACATGGAGAAGAGGCCCAACGGTGGGGATCGCATGACGAGATATTCACAGCCCCTTACACTATGGTTGAGTTGCAAACCGCCATTGACAAGTGCGACGCCGCCAAGGCACCAGGTCCGGATAAGATCTGTAATGAAATGATAAAAAACCTTGGCCCGATAGCGAAGACAAAGCTATTGTCAATCATAAACAGATCATGGGTAACTGGAATCCTACCCAGAGCTTGGCTTAGCGCTACCATCGTCCCTATTCCCAAAGAAGGGAAAAATCTCAATCACCCTAACGGCTATCGTCCGATCTCCCTAACATCGTGTCTAGGGAAGGTAGCCGAGAGAATGGTTAACCAAAGGCTGTACTGGTACCTGGAGAGTACCGACAGCCTGAGTCCAATACAGGCGGGCTTCCGCAAGGGGATGCAGCCGGTAGATCAAGTGCTCCGTCTTCTCCAGTCCATAACAGATGGGCTCCAGAAAAAATCACATACAGTGGCTGTATTTTTCGACCTCCGGCAAGCATACGACCGAGTCTGGAGGTCCGGTCTATTATTGAAATTGCAAAAGATGGGAGTAACTGCCAATATGTACAGGTGAATTGCCGGTTTCCTCACAAACCGGACAATAAGCACGAAATTCGGCAGTGAAACCTCCAGGAAAAGAACCCTTGAGGAAGGGCTCCCACAAGGGTCAGCCCTCAGTTGCACACTTTTCCTGGCATACATTAATGACTTGCCACAAAATTTGGTAACCAATGCCGCGATGTATGTTGATGATTTGGTTATCTGGAGCACCGGTAAGGATGTCCACCGCCTGCAAACGCTATTACAGCAAGACCTTTCGTCTATCAACAGGTTCATGCAGCGGTGGCATCTGGAAATCAACACCGAGAAGACGGTCTATTCGCTATTTACCAATGGGCGAACCATTCTCAAACAGGAGATTGAGCTGAAGGTGGGGGATGTAGCGCTCAAATGGGACAAGCAACCGGTTTACCTGGGAGTCAAATTGGATCAAAAGGTGCAAATGCATAACTTTGCGCAAGACCTCTGCTCCCAGGCGACCGCCAAGCTCAATCTGGTGAAAAAATTGGCTTGCACAAGTTGGGGCGCGGGCGCAAGTACGCTTAGAGCACTACTCCTAAGCAGTGTAAGGTCGGTAATGGATTACAGCATGCCGGTCCAATCCTTTGCAAGCAAAACTGCACTGGAGAAGTTGGGTCGAATCCAGAATCAGGCTCTGAGATTCATCTGTGGTGCATTCAGGACCACACCCACAGCTGCTGTAGAAGTCTTGGCCAATGTCGAACCGCTGGAAATTAGGAGGGAGAAGGCTATTTTAAGTACCGTAGAGAGGTACCGACGGCTGACAGAAAGAGAACCGTCGTTTCAGATGCAGAATAATTGGGTTGCGGGCAGAAGACTAAAAAGATCCTCATTCATGCACCAAGTCGTGGAGCTTGAAAGGACCGTCGATCTGCCCCAGAATAGAGAGCGGCTGACCCGAATCCCAGTTAATCCGCCGTACGCGGAACCCTCACGTCCTTCCATACATTTGGCCTTGACCGACACGGCAGTGACAAAACGGAGCCCTGAGCATGTTCAGAGAGCGGCCGCCCTTGAGACCATGGATTTGTACTCCGAAGTACCTGTAAAAGTGTTCACGGACGGATCTTCCAACCTGAGAGAAAGTACTGCTGGGTACGGTGCGCTCATAATATACCCAGCGGGGGGGGGGGGGGGGGGGCCAGAAAGCCAAGAACTCTCCGGACCCTGTGGGACTACAGCATCAAACTTTGATGCGGAGCTGGATGCTATACACAGGGCACTGGAGAGCGTGTATCACACACTGAAAGAAAATGAGCTTGCGGGACTCGATGTAGTCGTGTTCTCGGACTCAAGATCTGCTCTCGAGATCTTGGGAAAGAGACAGGGTAGCACACACATGGTTGACGTCATCTTAGATGACGTATGCAAACTCGGCGAACTAGGAGGCACGGTGACAGTGCAATGGATCCCTGGCCACGTCAACATCAGTGGCAACGAGAAAGCGGACACTCTTGCGAAGACCGGGGCCGCCCAGCCTCAGCCAGAAACACCAATGACTGGATTGGGAGTAAAGAACTGGCTGGCGGACCATTTTAGGAAAAAGTGGTACAGGCAGTGGGCGGACAATACGACTGCAAGAGGCGTCTATTCGAAATGCAAACTCCTAGCAGACAAGACCCATGGTGGGGGTTAGGCCGAAAGCAGCAGAGTTTAGTGCGCACCGAGCATTGCCCCATAGGCACGTATTTCTGGCGTCTAGACAACAATCGGGATCCCACCTGCCGGCATTGCAACCTGGTCCCGGAAACGCTGGCGCATCTGTTGACCGAATGTCCCTCACTGGAGCTTCCGGGGGAGCCCAGGTCGGAGGGGGAACACTATGTGAGGAAAATGTTGTATGGCACAGCTCAGCAGATGGAGCTGATTGCCAATTTACTAGCCGGGGCCTTAAGAGAGTGATCTCAGGCCCTCACCAGAATATGTGTGTTAGTTAGTAGATGACTTCAAGAAATAGCTCATATCTGGAAATACATTTAAGGTACACCTGATTGGTACAGGGGTTCCCAAAGAGTGGGGTAAGATGCCACAGAATTCAGGGCTTCCTCCGTTATTACACATTACGCTATAAATTTTTACTAGATGTCACTGTAATCTTCATTAATGTTTTATCTTATATTAGCCTAACACATTATTTAAAAAGAATTTTCACTTTTTTGTTTGTTTGAATATTATAAAAGGTGTTTTTGGAAAACTTGGATTCAGCAAGGTTTCAGAGAAATGAAAAAGTTTGGGAACCACTGGATTAGTGGTTTTAATTTAATACTCTAAAGTAGTGAAAATAAAATGTGTCTGTATGTTAATTATAATTTTTTGGACATGCCGTTTAAATTAATTGGTTTGTAAATATTTCATTTGATTCACGTATGTTTATTTTATTTTTCAGGAGCCACACTTCAACTAAATAGGACTAATTTTTAATAAATCATAAGGGCCAGGATAGGGGATAGGGTGTCTAGGGGAAAGGGTATCTAGGAGATAGAGTATCTAGGGAAGTGGTCGGCAAACTCATTAGTTAAAAGAGCCAAAAATCAGCAGGACAATTAAAAAATTATTGAGAGCCAATTTCTTTACAAGAAACTGTCAAGAAACTTGTTTTTCGGGGGTCAAAACTGATTTGTGGCTGACTGGCCGAGCAGGATGCAACTGGTAAGACACGATTTGCTGACCACTGGTCTAGTAGGGCAGGCCTGCACAACACAAAATATAAGATAGGCCGCAATACTTTATGAAAACTTGTGCGGGCAGAAAGATAATAGGACAGGGGGGAAAGCTATTAAGAAAATAATAATAATAAAGAATATTTCATTAATTCCTGGGCCGCAAAGTGGGTGCTAGAGAGCCGCATGCGGTCCACAGGCTGTATGTTGTGCAGGCCTGGTCTAGGGGATAGGTTGTCTAGGGGATAGGGTGTCTAGGGGAGAAGTGGTCTAGGGGGTGATGGATGGGTTGCGATATTGGAGGAGGTCAGAGGTTCTAAGAATGGTTTGAGGTAGATGTATGCCTCATCCAAACACATCCTTTGACAAAACAATGACCCACCTGTGGTACAAGATGCCCAGTAACAAAACAATGACCCACCTGAGGTACAAGATTCCCAGTCACAAAACAATGACCCACCTGTGGTACAAGATGCCCAGTAACAAAACAATGACCCACCTGTGGTACAAGATGCCCAGTAACAAAACAATGACCCACCTGAGGTACAAGATGCCCAGTAACAAAACAATGACCCACCTGAGGTACAAGATTCCCAGTAACAAAACAATGACCCACCTGAGGTACAAGATGCCCAGTAACAAAACAATGACCCACCTGAGGTACAAGATTCCCAGTAACAAAACAATGACCCACCTGAGGTACAAGATGCCCAGTAACAAAACAATGACCCACCTGAGGTACAAGATTCCCAGTAACAAAACAATGACCCACCTGAGGTACAAGATTCCCAGTAACAAAGCCTTCAATAAATAATGATGAGTAAAACTCTTTGATGAAGGTCACCAGCATGTCAAAAGTGATGCTGTCCATTTGTTCATATCTTTGAGGTAAGGATGGGTCTTTCAGTTCAAGTAAAGAGTACCTGACAGCTCTGGAAACAAAGAAATGTTTGAGCCTGATTAGTAGCCATTGCATAGATGAAAAGAATGAATACCTGAGATTGATAGGTCCAACATGGTTCATACAGACTTCAAGGTCCAAAATTCATTATTTTTTTCCAAACCCTCAAAGAACTTTAAAAAAAAAAAAAATTAAAATTAAAGACCTATTTAGTATCTTATTCAAACTATTGTGCTATAGACTTCCTATCAGCAAATGCAAACATGCTATTGTAATAGCGGACAATACCTTATGGATAGACAACAGTGGTATGCTTTTGCACATAACTGGCTTTTCGACTGAGTGCGTACTGTGTGTAACCAAGGAGAGCCGCCCCAAGAAATAAAGTTACTTATAGTATATTGCGCATATGTTATTACCTTATTGTTTAAAATAAAACATAAAACATAACAGCTATAGACTTCTTATCAGCAAATTCAAAGTGTTGCACTATTTTACAAATAGGACATATGGTCTTGAAACAATCTGAAGTGTCTGTAAAGGCTATAAAGACATCCCTGTCCATGAGAGGTCCTTGATAGTGATGGAACTGATCCCTGTCCATGAGAGGTCCTTGATAGTGATGGAACTGATCCCTGTCCATGAGAGGTCCTTGATAGTGATGGAACTGATCCCTGTCCATGAGAGGTCCTTGATAGTGATGGTACTGATCCCTGTCCATGAGAGGTCCTTGATAGTGATGGTACTGATCCCTGTCCATGTTGGGTTCTTGATGGTGATGTTACTGATCCCTGTCCATGAGAGGTCCTTGATAGTGATGGTACTGATCCCTGTCCATGTTGGGTTCTTGATGGTGATGTTACTGATCCCTGTCCATGAGAGGTCCTTGATAGTGATGGTACTGATCCCTGTCCATGTTGGGTTCTTGATGGTGATGTTACTGATCCCTGTCCATGAGAGGTCCTTGATAGTGATGGTACTGATCCCTGTCCATGAGAGGTCCTTGATAGTGATGGAACTGATCCCTGTCGATGAGAGGTCCTTGATAGTGATGCTACTGATCCCTGTCCATGAGAGGTCCTTGATAGTGATGGAACTGATCCCTGTCCATGAGAGGTCCTTGATAGTGATGGAACTGATCCCTGTCCATGAGAGGTCCTTGATAGTGATGCTACTGATCCCTGTCCATGTTGGGTTCTTGATGGTGATGGTACTGATCCCTGTCCATGAGAGGTCTTTGATAGTGATGCTACTGATCCCTGTCCATGTTGGGTTCTTGATGGTGATGTTACTGATCCCTGTCCATGAGAGGTCCTTGATGGTGATGGTACTGATCCTGTCCATGTAGAGTGCTTACCTGGCCAGCTCTACTGGTTTGATGGGTTCGTTGGTGTAGAATGCTTACCTGGCCAGCTCTACTGGTTTGATGAGCTCGTTGATGTAGACTTGTTTCAGGTGAGTTATCACAGAATTAAAGCTACTCTCCTCAGGCTCAAAGTCCATGAAAACTCTCATTGTATCTGCTGCCACCAACTAATGACAGGGAACAAAGCAATGACAGAATATCATTATTGTAACTTTAAGGATATATCATTATTGTAACTGTAAGGATATATCATTATTGTAACTGTAAGGATATATCATTATTGTAACTGTAAGGATATATCATTATTGTAACTGTAAGGATATATCATTATTGTAACTGTAAGGATATATCTTTATTGTAACTGTAAGGATATATCATTATTGTAACTGTAAGGATATATCATTATTGTAACTGTAAGGATATATCATTATTGTAACTGTAAGGATATATCATTATTGTAACTGTAAGGATATATCATTATTGTAACTGTAAGGATATATCATTATTGTAACTGTAAGGATATATCATTATTGTAACTGTAAGGATATATCATTATTGTAACTGTAAGGATATATCATTATTGTAACTGTAAGGATATATCATTATTGTAACTGTAAGGATATATCATTATTGTAACTGTAAGGATATATCATTATTGTAACTTTAAGGATATATCATTATTGTAACTTTAAGGATATATCATTATTGTAACTTTAAGGATATATCATTATTGTAACTTTAAGGATATATCCTTATTGTAACTGTAAGGATATATCCTTATTGTAACTGTAAGGATATATCCTTATTGTAACTGTAAGGATATATCCTTATTGTAACTGTAAGGATATATCATTATTGTAACTGTAAGGATATATCATTATTGTGACTGTAAGGATATATCATTATTGTGACTGTAAGGATATATCCTTATTGTAACTGTAAGGATATATCCTTATTGTAACTTTAAGGATATATCCTTATTGTAACTGTAAGGATATATCATTATTGTAACTGTAAGGATATATCCTTATTGTAACTGTAAGGATATATCATTATTGTAACTGTAAGGATATATCATTATTGTAACTGTAAGGATATATCATTATTGTAGCTGTAAGGATATATCATTATTGTAGCTGTAAGGATATATCATTATTGTAGCTGTAAGGATATATCATTATTGTAGCTGTAAGGATATATCATTATTGTAGCTGTAAGGATATATCATTATTGTAACTGTAAGGATATATAATTATTGTAACTGTAAGGATATATCATTATTGTAACTGTAAGGATATATCATTATTGTAACTGTAAGGATATATCATTATTGTAACTGTAAGGATATATCATTATTGTAACTGTAAGGATATATCATTATTGTAACTGTAAGGATATATCATTATTGTAACTGTAAGGATATATCATTATTGTAACTGTAAGGATATATCATTATTGTAACTGTAAGGATATATCATTATTGTAACTGTAAGGATATATCATTATTGTAACTGTAAGGATATATCATTATTGTAACTGTAAGGATATATCATTATTGTAACTGTAAGGATATATCATTATTGTAACTGTAAGGATATATCATTATTGTAACTGTAAGGATATATCATTATTGTAACTGTAAGGATATATCATTATTGTAACTGTAAGGATATATCATTATTGTAACTGTAAGGATATATCATTATTGTAACTGTAAGGATATATCATTATTGTAACTGTAAGGATATATCATTATTGTAACTGTAAGGATATATCATTATTGTAACTGTAAGGATATATCATTATTGTAACTGTAAGGATATATCATTATTGTAACTGTAAGGATATATCATTATTGTAACTGTAAGGATATATCATTATTGTAACTGTAAGGATATATCATTATTGTAACTGTAAGGATATATCATTATTGTAACTGTAAGGATATATCATTATTGTAACTGTAAGGATATATCATTTTTGTAACTGTAAGGATATATCATTATTGTAACTGTAAGGATATATCATTATTGTAACTGTAAGGATATATCATTATTGTAACTGTAAGGATATATCATTATTGTAACTGTAAGGATATATCATTTTTGTAACTGTAAGGATATATCATTATTGTAACTGTAAGGATATATCATTATTGTAACTGTAAGGATATATCATTATTGTAACTGTAAGGATATATCATTTTTGTAACTGTAAGGATATATCATTATTGTAACTGTAAGGATATATCATTTTTGTAACTGTAAGGATATATCATTATTGTAACTGTAAGGATATATCATTATTGTAACTTTAAGGATATATCATTTTTGTAACTGTAAGGATATATCATTATTGTAACTGTAAGGATATATCATTATTGTAACTGTAAGGATATATCATTTTTGTAACTGTAAGGATATATCATTTTTGTAACTGTAAGGATATATCATTATTGTAACTGTAAGGATATATCATTATTGTAACTGTAAGGATATATCATTATTGTAACTTTAAGGACATATCATTTTTGTAACTGTAAGGACATATCATTATTGTAACTGTAAGGATATATCATTATTGTAACTGTAAGGATATATCATTATTGTAACTGTAAGGATATATCATTATTGTAACTGTAAGGATATATCATTATTGTAACTGTAAGGATATATCATTATTGTAACTGTAAGGATATATCATTATTGTAACTGTAAGGATATATCATTATTGTAACTGTAAGGATATATCATTATTGTAACTGTAAGGATATATCATTTTCTTAAAGAAAGAACAAAACTTTGAAAGTGTTAATTCAATTTAAATTTTAATGTATATAAAACGGAAGGCAACTAGAACAAAATGCATCACAAGCCCCTTGTATCCTGCGACAGAAAGCTATGTTGGTCATTTTAGATAGCTTTCTTTGCCAGCTACAGGGGAGAATGTGATGAAAGTATTTGACATAAATTGATATAACTATGATGAACCAGTATTGTGCTATGACAAACCAGTATTGTGCTATGACAGACCAGTATTGTGCGATGACAGACTAGTATTGTGCTATGACAGACCAGTATTGTGCTATGACAGACTAGTATTGTGCTATGACAGACTAGTATTGTGCTATGACAGACCAGTATTGTGCTATGACAAACTAGCATTGTGCTATGACAGACCAGTATTGTGCTATGACAAACTAGTATTGTGCTATGACAGACCAGTATTGTGCTATGACAGACTAGTATTGTGCTATGACAGACCAGTATTGTGCGATGACAGACTAGTATTGTGCTATGACAGACTAGTATTGTGCTATGACAGACCAGTATTGTGCTATGACAAACTAGCATTGTGCTATGACAAACCAGTATTGTGCTATGACAAACTAGTATTGTGCTATGACAGACCAGTATTGTGCTATGACAGACTAGTATTGTGCTATGACAGACTAGTATTGTGCGATGACAGACTAGTATTGTGCTATGACAAACTAGTATTGTGCTATGACAGACCAGTATTGTGCTATGACAGACTAGTATTGTGCTATGATGAAACAGTATAGTGCTATGGCAAACTGATATTTTGTTATGACAAAACAGTGACACACTTTGTGACTTCTGATATATCCTGACATTAAGAAGTGAAATAATCACCTTGATTTTTTCACTATAACCTCCTATGATGAAAATAACTCCTTCTGGAGTGCCTTCAATAGAATACCTGCATTATGTAGAAGGAAGGGAAATAATTATAACAATCAAGAAATTAATATGACTGGCAAATTGTAAAAACAAACTGGCAAGTCTAATGCACTACTTCAGTTGCTGACTGGAGGGGGCTATCGATCTCTATCAAACAGAAACAAGAGAATGACAGAAGTAAAAGGAAGTAATCAGACCTTAAACATAAGGAATAGAAGAAAGAAAGCAACAATCGTAAAGTTAGAGGATAATGACCGATAGAAGTAAAGACAACATAAATAACTAGATTAGATTATTTGTTCTTGATGTCATGTACACTACTCATAACCTGCTAATGTAGCATTGTATTTACTCATAACCTGCTAATGTAGCATTGTACTTACTCATAACCTGCTAATGTAGCATTGTACTTACTCATAACCTGCTAATGTAGCATTGTACTTACTCACAACCTGCTAATGTAGCATTGTACTTACTCATAACCTGCTAATGTAGCATTGTACTTACTCATAACCTGCTAATGTAGCATTGTACTTACTCATAACCTGCTAATGTAGCATTGTACTTACTCATAACCTGCTAATGTAGCATTGTACTTACTCATAACCTGCTAATGTAGCATTGTACTTACTCATAACCTGCTAATGTAGCATTGTACTTACTCATAACCTGCTAATGTAGCATTGTACTTACTCATAACCTGCTAATGTAGCATTGTACTTACTCATAACCTGCTAATGTAGCATTGTACTTACTCATAACCTGCTAATGTAGCATTGTACAATGTTTCAGTCAGTTTGTGCAACAAAATAGTCAAATAAACATCACCCAGGGCCACACTGGGAAAGATACAATTAACAAGTACACATGAATGTCAGGATGTTGAGTGCACATGAATGACAGGATGTTGAGTGCACATAAATGACAGGGTGTTGAGTGCACATAAATGACAGGGTGTTGAGTGCACATAAATGACAGGATGTTGAGTGCACATGAATGACAGGATGTTGAGTGCACATAAATGACAGGGTGTTGAGTGCACATAAATGACAGGGTGTTGAGTGCACATAAATGACAGGATGTTGAGTGCACATAAATGACAGGGTGTTGAGTGCACATAAATGACAGGGTGTTGAGTGCACATAAATGACAGGATGTTGAGTGCACATGAATGACAGGATGTTGAGTGCACATGAATGACAGGATGTTGAGTGCACATTAATGACAGGGTGTTGTGTTAACATGAATAGCAAGATGTTGAGTAATAAAGATACAATTCATTGAATATATGACAAGAGTCAATGTTGATTTGTTGAAGCTATGATGCTAGCATTGTTGAAGCTATGATGCTAGCATTTGTTGAAGCTATGATGCTGGTATTTGTTGAAGCTATGATGCTAGTATTTAATTTGTTGAAGCTATGATGCTAGGATTTGTTGAAGCTATGATTTGTTGAAGCTATGATGCTAGTATTTGTTGAAGCTAAAAAGCTAGTATTTGTTGAAGCTATAAAGCTAGTATTTGTTGAACTTTGATGCTAGCATTTGTTGTTTGAACAAAAGTTGGAAATCTAAAATCTGTGTAAAAATCTAAAAAAAAAGTGAAATAATAAATAAATGTTAAGACTATATTTGATTTACTATTAATGCTGAGGATGCGAACCTTGTCAACACTTTCCCAAACTTAATGACTGAGCTAACAAAGTCAAAGTAGATGTAAGAATTGGTTGCCAACACTTTCCCAAGCTTAATGACTGAGCTAACAAAGTCAAAGTAGATGAAAGAATTGGTTTCCAACACTTTCCCACACTTTATGACTGAGCTAACAAAGTCAAAGTAGATGTAAGAATTGGTTTCCAACACTTTCCCACACTTTATGACTGAGCTAACAAAGTCAAAGTAGATGAAAGAATTGGTTTCCAACACTTTCCCACACTTTATGACTGAGCTAACAAAGTCAAAGTAGATGTAAGAATTGGTTTCCAACACTTTCCCACACTTTATGACTGAGCTAACAAAGTCAAAGTAGATGTAAGAATTGGTTTCCAACACTTTATGACTAAGCTAACAAATTCAAAGTAGATGTAAGAATTGGTTTTCAACACTTTCCCCCCCCCCCCCCCCCCACTTACTTTTGTGGACTTCTGGATATAGCGGAGCTAATAAAGTGAAAGTATATATAAGAAGTGGGCATGTGATATTTGTTGTCCTTCTTGAACCACATTCTGATGCCGGCTTGGCTCATCACCACAACTGGGTACTGACAATATAAAAGGATATAATGTAACTGTTAAACATAGGATATTATGTAACTCTCAAACAAAGGATATTATGTAACTCTCAAACAGAGGATATTATGTTGGTTGTTAAACATAGCATTTTGAGTCCCGTTAAACATAGGATATTATGAGATGGTTGCAAAAAATGGTAAATATTGACACAACAGACCCTAAACCATTTGAAAGAATACTGAAGAATATGAGAGCAGGATGGGTGGAACTACATTCGTTGCCCAAAATATGTTTATCAAAATCTGTTTATCAAAATTCTGTCATGGAAATGATTCAAATCTTAGAAACAATTGGTCAAAATAATGTTAAATATTTATATTGAGAATATTTTTTTAATTAACAACAAATATTACCTTTGTTGACTTCTTAAATTTCACAAGACTGAAATCGGTGGCTGAAATTTGATAATAAATCATTAATTAAGACAGAATAAGAAAAAGGATGATTTTCAGTCTCAAAAACTCTTTAACTGAAATTTATCATCATAAAAAATAATTCTCCCAGTTTGCATGTATGTATGGCATAATAGTGAGTTCAAAAGCAGGCTAGATAAAATTCTAAAATTCCTAATAACATGTATGACCTAATGCTGAGTTCAAAAGCAGGCTAGATCAAATTCCTAATAACGGTCCTAATGAAATTCTAAAAAAATACAGCAAATGCATTTGGTGAGTAGTCTAATATTTTCTTTTGTTTTTAAGAAATGGTCTCAATTCAATATAATGTAATAAAATGGCTTTGTGAAAGTAGGTCAGACATTAGTATATTAATATAGTTGAGGGACATGAAAGAAGTGAGCGATGGCATACCCAGGGCTAAGAATCTAATTAGTACTAATTGGGATTCTTATATACAGTGCATTTTTATAATGCCTTTTTTGTCAAATAACTTGAGTGGATGAAAAATTCACACATTGCCACTGTCTTTTTTTGGCGGGTTATTTTTAGTAATACAATAAATCATGGGTGTAAAATGGAGCAGGATTTAGAATATTAATAAGGGGTAGGAAAAAAATTGTGCGGCCGAGTACATGGGGCGGTGTACCATTGGGAAGAGAGAGAGATTCTCAAAAAGTTACTTGGATGCATGTCTTTTTTAAAGTAACTTTGGTAGATGGGAAGTTCATGCATTGCCTCCGCCATTATTTGGCAGGTTATTTCTAGTAAAAATATATTTTATTCTGCTGGGTACATTTTAGTTATAGAATCCTTATATTTACTAGTTTAGGAAACTTTTCTTCATTTATATTATGTATTTAAGGATGACTTGTGTCTACATTATATATCTCATCTATGACAGTGGATATGTCAAATGAGTCTGCCTTGTCAGCTTTTGCTATCCATATCAAGCGTTTCTGATGAATTTGGGTCCATGTCCATGGATTTGAGAGAAACTTTTGGACAATCTTGAAAGCATTTTATCTGCCCACCAAATGTGTTTCCCTCTTGAAAGATCATGGTGAAAAGAGAGCGAGCAGTAATGAAATTAGAATCAACTCTAATCCTTCGATGACCGTGTTCCCTACATGCGGGCATGCTTTCCAGGCACACGTGAGACTGTCAATCCACCTGCGTACTCACCAGCCAACATCGTCTTGATCATCTGTGCATGCAATATGTCAAATATGTGTATGAATGTGGAAAAATGTATGAAAAGTTTACCTATGTAAGGGTTAGGATCGGGTAACTGAAGGTCTGGATTAGGACTGAGAGCTGCAAAATAATCAAGAAATTACACAGTCAAATCTGGAGTGAATCATATACCTTGAGATGATTAACATGAACTTAACATCAGTGACGGACATGAACTTAACATCAGTGACGGACATGAACTTAACATCAGTGACGGACATGAACTTAACATCAGTGACGGACATGAACTTAACATCAGTGACGGACATGAACTTAACATCAGTGATGGACATGAACTTAACATCAGTGACGGACATGAACTTAACATCAGTGATGGACATGAACTTAACATCAGTGACGGACATGAACTTAACATCAGTGACGGACATGAACTTAACATCAGTGACGGACATGAACTTAACATCAGTGACGGACATGAACTTAACATCAGTGACGGACATGAACTGGTGATGTAAGTGCCATTCATATTTTTGTGATACACATCACATTGAGAATAAAGTATCACCTATCTGTCTCCTGCTTATTTCTAAATTTGACTTATTAACATTAAAAAAGTTAATAAAAGTTTTAACATTTATTTATTTGTATAAATTTAAAGCTTGTCTGTCATTCACATGTGAGCTTGACATTCAACTGAAACAACTAATGGTACACTTACTGAGTAGTCTTGAGATCAAGCTATCGTTGACGTCTGCAACAGATTGAGGTTAACAGCATTATTTAATGGCTTCACTACAACTGTTGTACAACACACAAAAACTACTGTCATCTGATAAACAAATAACTCTGATCCAAAAAAAAACAAATCTGTAATTTAATTATCATAATTGTTAACTTAAATTTTAGAAATGTAAAAATATCCTCAATATATTGTTATAGCCTGTGTGATGACCTGGTTTCAGCTGGGGCATGCAACACTTACCTCCCCCTTACCTTGTTTTGCTACTGATGTCACCATTAAACTAGATGACATGAGCTATCAATCCATTTACCAACCCCCCCACCCGCGCCACTGCCCTTGATTGGGAAAGTTTTTTCCAGAAGGGTCTACACAGAGGAATCTCTGGCGAATGAATTTCTAGACTTTCTTCTCTGGAGGGTTCTGACTCGCTCCCTATAAATATGATGATCGACTGTGACCGGCTGACTTACTTATGAGACTTACCAGACTTCAAGGATCCCTACAAGACATACTAGATTGTTCACTGTGTGCATTGAACTTTGAACCTTTCTAGCACTATATTTGTTTGACTTGCTGTGCTGTAGGTTAATAGGGCTTTGGTTTCTGTATGTTTTATTTTGCATTTTTATATCAACTTAGCATAATTAAATTGATTATTTCTAATTTCACTAGCTTTGGTTTAGTTTTCCTTTGTACACTGGTTTTCAATCCTTTGTAATGTATTGTTAATGTAACGAGCCAAATCATAAAACAGATTAAATTTGTAAAACCAAAAACGGTACATAACAAATTGGCAACATTTACCCCATTTTTTTCATTGCCACCAATGACAATTTTTTTTCCTTTCTTTTTGTCTGTGGATTTTATCCATCCTTTTAAATTTAACAACTATCCAATTCTTTTCACCATTCAATGATACCAATACTAAAGCAAATTATACTTTACTTTTTCTAGTGTGCTCATTCATTAAGCTTGCATATTTATCAAATATATTCTCACAATTTACATGTGTCAAAATGGTCTTGTATGTAAACAACCCACCAGTAGAGACATTAGACAAATGTTCTTGAAAATATTTTTTTTCCTATTGCAACAGATTTAGGTAGGAAAGTAACTCATTCTCATTTTAAAATACTGTTAGAGATTTAATCACCGTCCACTCGGTGGATAAAGAAGTCTGTGGTCTGAGGATGACCTGGCCACCATGAAAATAATGATCCTAGAATGGAGCGCCAACAAAAAATTATTGCAAATAGAGTTAGATGCTCAAAGAGAGAAAGATGACAAAAGATAGAGAGCTACAAATAAAATTAAAAGAAATGGAGATTATTATTATTATTATATGTTGTCTTATATAGCGCGGTACCCCAGCCTAGGGCTAGGCTCACCGCGCTGTACATAAAAATAAAGTGCATTTATGTGATACAAAAAACAGCTGTATAGAGACAAAACAAAAACAAATTCATATTCACCCCACCCACCCCAGAACTTTTACATGACATACCATGGACGGCAGCTAGCAGCATCATTTATCGGTCAGATGTGGGGAATCATGATGTGGGATTATGAGGAACCACAATGCAATGAAAAATAGGGAGATAATGAGGAACCACAATGCAATGAAAAATAGAACTTTGGCTGTCACCTGTAAGGGTTCTGTTGCAATTAAATTTTTAAAAAAGAGATTGACTGGTATTTTTCAGTTTGAAAGCACAAAATTTAAACATACCAGAAAAATCTTTGGTCTTCCTTATTGCAGCCAAACTAACTTACGCAGAGCCAAATACTTGGTTCCTAACCACAGTTCCTCAGAGAGATTTGTTGAATAACATAACTTACACAGAGCCAAATACTTGGTTCCTAACCACAGTTCCTCAGAGAGATTTGTTGAATAAACTAACTTACGCAGAGCCAAATACTTGGTTCCTAGCCACGGTTCTTCAGTGAGATTCGGAATGTTTAAGTACTCCTTGTTAAACAGCATGATCATCATCCCTTGCGGTCGCAAGAAGTCCAGGCAGTCAAGGATCAACTGAAATTATTTTTAGAATGCAATGCAACAAGCTGTTTAGTAAGTTGAATTAGTTTTCATTCTGCATACAAACCTTTGTTGACCACTTTGCCTGCATACAAACTTTTGCTGACCACTTTCATTCTGCATACAAACCTTTACTAACCACTTTCATTCTGCATACAATCCTCTGCTGACCACTTTCATTCTGCATACAAACCTTTGCTGACCACTTTGCAAATGTGCAAGAGTTTCGTATCACTGTTCCATAAATAAACTGCCGTAACTAAACACAATACGCTTAAGCCCCACCCTCCACTCGCCTGTTCATTGTACTCAAAGAAAAGTGTCCTGCCACACAAATAATGTTCAGGTGGATACAGGTGCATGTTTTCAGCCAGTTCTTCTACGTAGCTGTAGATGGATTCCTAGAAGGGGAGACGACATTAAAATCTGTAACTTTACTGAGTTATCGTTCAATTAAACTATACATGTATTTTGAAGAAAAATAAGACAGTACAAACAGAGCTCACATATTAGTAAGAGATTGAAAAACTTGTCCCTTTAAACATTTTAGTACAACTGAGGTAGAACATGGCAATCATGGCTGTCACTGTGTTCAATTTTTTTGTTTGTTTGTTGGACATTATTTCCGTAACTGAAGTTAAACTGGATGGCTTGTATGCAAAAACTTCTGGAGACATGTACAAATGTAATGTAAAAATAACATATGTAATGTAAAAATAACATATGTAATGTAAAAATAACATATGTAATGTAAAAATAACATATGTAATGTAAAAATAACATATGTAATGTAAAAATAACATATGTAATATAAAAATAACAAATGTAATGTAAAAAATATGATGTAAAACAGAGGATGCAGATACTCAACAAAGCTCTCAGGATAAGGTCCTCAACACAGCTCTCAGGATAAGGTCATGTATCAAATCTATCATTTTATTTGATCAAGAAAAAGCATCATTGTAAGCCCTGATCAAAGTCTGACCTAAAGTACCAGCCTCTTGACCTTTAACCTGTTGACCTATAAAACAATGTGTACCCATTGACCTATAAACAATCCTCACCTGTTCTTTGAAAATATATTTAGTTTCTTGGATATGCTTTTGTTCCTCAAATACATGAGCTGGTAGATTCCCCTTGAGAAGTTTAATGTACTGAAATATCACATCCAGGACCTGGTGTAGGTACAATAGCATTGGTTAAATCATGATACAAGTACATTACAAACTGTAGGTACAATAGCATTGGTTAAATCATGATACAAGTACATTACAAACTGTTGGTACAATAGCATTGGTTAAATCATGATACATTTACATTACAAACTGTTGGTACAATAGCATTGGTTAAATCATGATACATTTACATTACAAACTGTTGGTACAATAGCATTGGTTAAATCATGATACAAGTACATTACAAACTGTTGGTACAATAGCATTGGTTAAATCATGATACATTTACATTACAAACTGTTGGTACAATAGCATTGGTTAAATCATGATACATTTACATTACAAACTGTTGGTACAATAGCATTGGTTAAATCTTAGTTTCAAGTACACTACAAACTGTTGGTACAAAAGCATTGGTTAAATCATGGTATAAGTACATTACAAAATGTTGGTACAATAGCATTGGTTAAATCTCGGTATCAAACACATTACAAACTTTAGGTACAATAGCATTGGTTAAATCATGATATTAAGTACAATACAAACTGTTGGTACAATAGCATTGGTTAAATCATGGTATAAGTACATTACAATCTGCAATGCTCCTTCAAAGCATGGATAGCAAACAGATGGAAACTCTGGATTAAAATATTAGAACATAACATGTCATAACATATTCATTCAAAATGGCCACTAGTCAGACAGATGGTAAGTTATAGTCACTTGAAAAAACATTTGTGCTGTACTTCTCAAAATACAACACTCACACAACAACGGGCCAAAAGAAGATATATTAGAGTCAATGAATAACAATGGTGGCTAACAAATGAGGAACATTATATAAGATATAAGAAATGAAATTCTGCAAACAATATTCTGAACCTTGGTTTAGATGCAAAAAAAAAAATATTAAGCATCTCTCTAATTGATGACCTATTGACCCCTAATTGGAATGGACATTTATTGGACTTTGATAAAAAATACTTTTTTTAAAAATATATTAACCAACAACTACATTTCCAGTGTTATTTGGTAACAACTGCAAGTCCAGTGTTATTTGGTAACAACTGCAAGTCCAGTGTTATTTGGTAACAACTGCAAGTCCAGTGTTATTTGGTAACAACTGCAAGTCCATTGTTATTTGGTAACAACTGCAAGTCCAGTGTTATTTGGTAACAACTGCAAGTCCAGTGTTATTTGGTAACAACTGCAAGTCCAGTGTTATTTGGTAACAACTGCAAGTCCAGTGTTATTTGGTAACAACTGCAACTCCAGTGTTATTTTGCAGCAGCTGCAAAAAAAAAACCACACAAAAAAACAGAATCAAGAGATGATAAATTTAAAGCAAGAGAGAAAGTCATCAGTAAATGAAACACTAAATGCTACCTCCTCATATTGGTTAACTCCCAGTTCAGTGAGTTTGACAGACAAAACAAAAGCTGACCATGTAGAGTTGTGTGTGTAGCCTGTCATGTCATTGCCACCAGCAATCTCTAAAGCCAAGTTCCTGGGAACAATTCAAACACAAGATACAAAGCAATTACCACTCAAAACATAACAAATTGTGTTCATTCGATCAAAGAGGACAATTTGTAGTGTTATTTTATAAAGGATTATGTGGAAAAAAAAATAAGAAGAAGCATTTAGTAATTTAAAGTGTTGATTTCTAGTGGTTTTGGAATCAATTTTTCATTAGGTTTATATTCAACTGTTAAATGCTAAATTGTTGGTGTGATGTGTAAGATGTTTTATTGATGTCCCTATCAACTCATTTTAATGAAATGTTAGTAGAGTACAGTGTAGAGTACAGTGTAGAGTACAGTGTAGGGTACAGTGTGGGGTACAGTGTGGGGTACAGTGTGGGGTACAGTGTGGGGTACAGTGTGGGGTACAGTGTGGGGTACAGTGTGGGGTACAGTGTGGGGTACAGTGTGGGGTACAGTGTGGGGTACAGTGTGGGGTACAGTGTGGGGTACAGTGTGGGGTACAGTGTGGGGTACAGTGTGGGGTACAGTGTGGAGTACAGTGTGGAGTACAGTGTGGAGTACAGTGTGGAGCACAGTGTGGAGCACAGTGTAGAGTACAGTGTAGAGGACAGTGTAGAGCACAGTGTAGAGCACAGTGTAGAGCACAGTGTAGAGCACAGTGTAGAGCACAGTGTAGAGCACAGTGTAGAGCACAGTGTTGAGCACATTGTGGAGCACAGTGTGGAGTACAGTGTGGAGTACAGTGTGGAGTACAGTGTGGAGTACAGTGTGGAGCACAGTGTAGAGCACAGTGTAGAGCACAGTGTAGAGCACAGTGTAGAGTACAGTGTAGAGCACAGTGTAGAGTACAGTGTAGAGTACAGTGTAGAGTACAGTGTAGAGCACAGTGTAGAGTACAGTGTAGAGCACAGTGTAGAGTACAGTGTAGAGTACAGTGTAGAGTACAGTGTAGAGTACAGTGTAGAGTACAGTGTAGAGTACAGTGTAGAGTACAGTGTAGAGCACAGTGTAGAGCACAGTGTAGAGTACAGTGTAGAGTACAGTGTAGAGTACAGTGTATAGTACAGTGTAGAGTACAGTGTAGAGCACAGTGTAGAGCACAGTGTAGAGCACAGTGTAGAGTACAGTGTAGAGTACAGTGTAGAGTACAGTGTAGAGTACAGTGTAGAGTACAGTGTAGAGTACAGTGTAGAGTACAGTGTATTTGATGATCAACTAAAAAAAGAAAGAGCCCAGTTAAGTTCTCATTGAACAATAAAACACTGAAATATATTTTATTAAAATTTTTAATATTAACTAAACAAATATTAATGTCTTAATTAAATTTAAACCCTTTATATTTATATACCAAGTCCTCAAACCCTCTACAAAACCCTTTATATTTATATACCAAGTCCTTAAACCCCCTACAAAACCCTTTATATTTATATACCAAACCCTCTACAAAACCCTTTATATTTATATACCAAGTCCTTAAACCCCCTACAAAACCCTTTATATTTATATACCAAGTCCTTAAACAATCTACAAAACCCTTTATATTTATATACCAAGTCCTTAAACCCTCTACAAAACCCTTTATATTTATATACCAAGTCCTTAAAACCTCTACAAAACCCTTTATATTTATATACCAAGTCCTTAAACCCCCTACAAAACCCTTTATATTTATATACCAAGTCCTTAAAACCTCTACAAAACCCTTTATATTTATATACCAAGTCCTTAAAACCTCTACAAAACCCTTTATATTTATATACCAAGTCCTTAAACCCCCTACAAAACCCTTTATATTTATATACCAAGTCCTTAAAACCTCTACAAAACCCTTTATATTTATATACCAAGTCCTTAAAACCTCTACAAAACCCTTTATATTTATATACCAAGTCCTTAAACCCCCTACAAAACCCTTTATATTTATATACCAAGTCCTTAAAACCTCTACAAAACCCTTTATATTTATATACCAAGTCCTTAAAACCTCTACAAAACCCTTTATATTTATATACCAAGTCCTTAAACCCCCTACAAAACCCTTTATATTTATATACCAAACCCTCTACAAAACCCTTTATATTTATATACCAAGTCCTCAAAGTCTCAACAAAACAATGAAGTAAATTGCAGCCAACTTTAAAAATTCAGATAAATTAAAAGATTTCTTATCCAACTATAGCAATCATTTCATACTACATTCTGGATATTGCCAGCTGACGGTCAACATTTTGATGTTGTGCTAATAACTAGCACAGCAAAGCACAGCTCTCCTTTGACAGTCAACATTTTGATGTTGTGCTAATAACTAGCACAGCAAAGTACAGCTCTCTGCTGACAGTCAACATTTTGATATTTTGCTTACACCTAGCTGAGCTCAGCTGTCAGTCAACATTCTGATACTGTGCTTGTACCTAGGTCAGCTGTCAGTCAACATTCTGATACTGTGCTTGTACCTAGGTCAGCTGTCAGTCAACATTCTGATACTGTGCTTGTACCTAGGTCAGCTGTCAGTCAACATTCTGATACTGTGCTTGTACCTAGGTCAGCTGTCGGCAGTAAAATGTGTTACCTTTTATGTAAAACGGATAGAATGCTTCCCTTGGCCTCATGGCCTAACAGTAATGATAAAAACTCAATCACTCTGGCTCTGGATGGGGGAAAGAGACATTTTAAAATGAAAAAAATAAATATATCAGTTTTGCTAATACTTATAAAAACATGGTGATGATCTATTGTCTGACTGGTTCAAACCTTCATTTCTATATCAAGTCTTCATTTCTATATCAAGTCTTCATTTCTATATCAAGTCTTCATTTCTATATCAAGTTTTCATTTCTATATCAAGCCTACATTTCTATATCAAGCCTCCCTTTCTATATCAATTCTTCCTTTCTATATCAAGTCTTCCTTTCTATATCAAGTCTTCATTTCTATATCAAGTCTTCATTTCTATATCAAGTCTTCATTTCTATATCAAGTCTTCATTTCTATATCAAGTCTTCCTTTCTATATCAAACCATTTCTATATCACACCTTCATTTCTATATCAAACCTTCATTTCTATATCAACCTTTCATTTCTATATCAAATGTTCATTTCTACATCAAACCATTTCTATATCAACCTTTCATTTCTATATCAAATGTTCATTTCTATATCAACCTTTCATTTCTATATCAAATGTTCATTTCTATATCAAATGTTCATTTCTACACCAACCTTTCATTTCTATATCATATGTTCATTTCTACATCAAACCATTCCTATATCAACCTTTCATTTCTATATCAAACCATTTCTATATCAACCTTTCATTTCTACATCAAATCATTTCTATATCAACCTTTCAATTCTATATCAAACCATTTCTATATCAACCTTTCATTTCTACATCAAACCATTTCTATATCAACCTTTCATTTCTACATCAAACCATTTCTATATCAACCTTTCATTTCTATATCAAACCATTTCTATATCAACCTTTCATTTCTATATCAACTTTTCATTTCTATATCAAGTCTTCATTTCTATATCAAGTCTTCATTTCTATATCAAGTCTTCATTTCTATATCAAGTCATGATTTCTATATCAAGCCTTCATTTCTATATCAAGCCTTCATTTCTATATCAAACCATTTCTATATCACACCTTCATTTCTATATCAAACCATTTCTTTATCATCAAGCATTCCTTTCTATATCAAAACTTCATTTCTAAATCAAACCTTCATTTCTATATCAAACCTTCATTTCTGTATCAAACCTTCATTTCTATATGATTTAGGAATGTATTAGGGAAAAGATGAAAGAGTAGTTGATGTATTATCTATAATATCTGTATCCAAATAAATGTGGTACCTATAGTGTTCCATCAGTGGTGGTAGGGCCCAGACAATTTCCATCTTGTGCACATCACCAACAGGTACCACTGAAATAATAAATTGGCTGAAATATAAGGCTACTCAAATTGATGGTTTACAAATGTAATTCATTGACCTGTACACTTGATCTTTTGTTTCATGACAGACAGATCTAATATTATGTGATTTATATTTTTATTAAACTTCATGGAGGATTTGAAAGTTATGTATTTATAAATGACAACTGCGGCCTAGATTTGTAAAATTTTGAATAACTGTTAAATTGAAATCTGCCTACCAATTTGACATCTCATAAAGACAAGACAATTTTCTAAATATAAATTAAATTAACTTGCTAAAGTTTAAATGATTGAAAATAAATTGAAATTACATTCTGTACAGTATTTAATTATACATTTTTTTTTAGAAATCAAGTTTGTGAAGTGAAATAGTTTATTGAGTTTACTTACAAAATCTACACAAAAATCCCTATCCAAATTAATCAACCACCTATTGTGTGTCTTATAATTACATCTTATAAAATTGCTTCAAATGTTTGAGTAGTTAAATAGGTGACTGCAATATATTCTTCTCTTTCTCTTAACCTTTCATCTTTTAAAGCACAATTAATTTGTCACCATCAATGGAAAAAGCACCCCTGCCAGGCAAAAGCAGATCTTTCAGTTTGGACAGATCTTTCAGTTTGGACAGATCTTTTGGTTTGGACAGATATTTTGGTTTGGACAGATCGTTTGGTTTGGACAGATCTTTTGGTTTAGACAGATCTTTTGGTTTGGACAGATATTTTGGTTTGGACAGATCGTTTGGTTTGGACAGATCTTTTGGTTTGGACAGATCTTTTGGTTTTGACAGATCTTTTGGTTTTGACAGATCTTTTGGTTTGGACAGATCTTTTGGTTTGGACAGATATTTTGGTTTGGACAGATCGTTTGGTTTGGACAGATCTTTTGGTTTAGACAGATCTTTAGGTTTGGACAGATCTTTTGGTTTGGACAGATCTTTTGGTTTTGACAGATCTTTTGGTTTTGACAGATATTTTTGTTTGGACAGATATTTTGGTTTGGACAGATCTTTTGGTTTAGACAGATCTTTTGGTTTGGACAGATATTTTGGTTTTGACAGATCTTTTGGTTTGGACAGATCTTTTGGTTTAGACAGATCTTTTGGTTTGGACAGATCTTTTGGTTTAGACAGATCTTTTGGTTTTGACAGATCTTTTGGTTTTGACAGATATTTTGGTTTGGACAGATCTTTTGGTTTAGACAGATCTTTTGGTTTGGACAGATATTTTGGTTTTGACAGATCTTTTGGTTTAGACAGATCTTTTGGTTTGGACAGATCTTTTGGTTTAGACAGATCTTTTGGTTTGGACAGATCTTTTGGTTTAGACAGATCTTTTGGTTTGGACAGATATTTTGGTTGGGACAGATCTTTTGGTTTGGACAGATATTTTGGTTTGCAATCATATTTAGTCAAGTGGCCGGCCAAGGGAGGGTGTGCCATGTGTGTTTGTACTGGTAATGAACAATGGTGTACTTTATGGATGTGATTAAAACTTTGAATAAAAAGCTCTACGCGCACACTATAAATCGGCAAGAGCAGGCAGACTACAGGACATGTACGTCACACATTCACCAAGAGGGTCTATTAGTTGCCAGATTTCTTGTGATAAAATGACAATCCCTAGAGACTACAACCTGATTAAAAGTCAAAATCCCAGACCAAAACCCTAAAGACTTAAATTTGTACGTTTCTGTTTTGTCTCGGCCATCTAAGCTACACATTTATATAAGTTAAATGGTTTTTGAGATATTAAAAAAAAGGGTTGGGATGACTGTGAAAACTATAATTATTATCATTATTATTATTGGTAGTTTTCTTTAGCGTGGTACCCCAGCCCAGGGCTGAACACGCTGTACATACAATTTAACAAACATAATAATGAACTTAAAAATTAAATTACATTAATTAAAAAAACAAAACAAATGTGTATTCGCCCAAGCATTCCATAACAATTACACGTGAAGCCATGAACGGCACCAAGCAGCATCGTTTAACGGTCAGAGGGGGAATCAGTCAGGGTAATAGAGTTTAAAGAGATGTGTTTTGAATTCAGTTTTGAAGGCTGTGATGGTGGATATATGTTTGATGTGTAGTGGAAGAGAATTCCATTGTTTGGGGGCACAGTAAGAGAAATATTAAAATACCCTCTAAAGATGTAAAATTGCAAATATACTAAGGTATAGTGAATAAAATCCCCTTTCTGACAAGATATAATTCATAGCATAATGCATTAGGGTTCCAGAGAATTAAATTATTTAACTCAAACCAAAAGTGGTTCCAACATTGAAGTATTCTAAGCAATGGGGGAGAAGCCGTTTATGCCGCATGTTGTGATAGCCTTGCCCTGAGGTCAAATTTCATGATAGTGTTGGGTGCTGTGGCCTAAATTGCCACACATTCAATAGGATATCCTCGGTAAAGCTCTCAGAAATAGCCACACATTCAATAGAATATCCTTGGTAAAGCTCTCATAAATAGCCACACATTTAATAGGATATCCTCGGTAAAGCTCTCAGGAATAAACACAAAAGAAGAAGTCAACACTTCAAATTAAACTTACCTTTCACAAGTTTATTTAAATTTTTTTCTTGGAAAGGTGGCTAAAATAAGAATATTTCAAGCAGGTCACCAACCACATTTTATGAGTACAAGGTGAGAGTTGTAACATGACTAGGAAATAACAGTTTTAGATAAGATTTTAAAAAGAAAATAAATCAGTTCAATTATTTTTTGCATGTGCACAAACACTAACTAACTGATTCCATAAATTTCCAAACATACTTTTTTCCAACGTGGATATGATTTATATTGTGAGATTTATACATGCACACTATCATTTCTATGTGCACACTATTAAAACTGCACAGTATTAAAATTGCATACTATCATTTATAGTGCCCTGGGTGGCCCTTATATTTCAGCTTTCTAAAAATTGAGTTCCTGCTTCCCATCAACAAAAAAATGATCTGAGCAAAATTTTTGCTCAATGGGACAACTGTGAGGCGACCCCCATCAACAAAAAAATGATCTGAGCAAAAATTTTTCTCAATGGGACAACTGTGAGGCGACCCCCATCAACAAAAAAATGATCTGAGCAAAATTTTTGCTCAATGGGACAACTGTGAGGCGACCCCCATCAACCATGACAATGGGACAACTGTGAGGCGACCCCCATCAACCATGACAATGGGACAACTGTGAGGCGACCCCCATCAACCAGGAATTTTTGAATGCTTGCCCTGTGTATTATGTTATGCAATTTTTCATTATTATTTTTAGATAAACTAATTTTTAACCTACCTGTTTTTATAATCTTAATCATTATAAGATATAATTATGTTAACAATAATAAATTATAGTATAAAATTAATTAAACCATTCGCTACTATTGCGACACAACCCCCACCTCCTTTTTCAATGCGACCCAGTGACTAAAACAGGACTAGGGACTATTACCTATTAGGCCACCCTAATGTGCACAGTATGATACATGTATATACACTATGATTTATATTAGTATCGTATGATTTATAGTTATACTATGATTTATATTAATACATTATGATTTATTTATGCACACTTTGACTTATATATGCAGGCTACACTCACCTTAATAAACTTGGGCCGAGGAATCTGGCTGTGAAAATATGTTCAATAAATGAGCACCAAATGATGTAAGGGTGTACAAATAAAAGATCATCTCAAAAAAAAAGAACCACAATAAAACAAAAGAAAAGCAATTATGTTGTGATGTTTATAAAAAGGGTTTTATAATGTTATAAATGCAGTACTATAAAGTTATAATAAATACAGTACTGTCATGTTTATATATAGAGTACAATCATTTTTCTAGTACAGTACTATCATGTCTATAAATACAGTACTTTCATGTTTATATCTACAGCACTATTATGTTTATAAATACAGTACTTTCATGTTTATAAATACAGTAGGGTTGACTAAGAAATAAAAAGTTAGATCTTCACTATTCTGGTTCACCTGTTATACCTTAAAAAGATACACACAAACTACTACTTTAAATGAAGACAAGTTGCTTATGTCTTTTGACAATACAGTTGTAAGCACTGGATGTCATTGAACAAATAACAATGCTTAGCACCTACACATTTCTTGACTTACTTATTAGGAATGTTAGTAAAAATTTTAATGATCTGATTTTCCATGGTGTCAAGATCCTCTGTGGAAAAACAAGAATAAAATGGTAATAAACCAAACAGAGCTGTCAATCTAAGATAATAGTGATGCGTTTTACAATTGTGCCGCCACAGAGCAGGCCTGCACAACATACGGCCCGCGGGCCACATGCGGCCTGCCAGCACCCACTTTGCAGCCTGCCAGCACCCACTTTGCGGCCCGCGAAGTAACGAAATATTATTATTTATTATTTTCTTAATAGCCTTCCACCCTGTCCTATTTTCTTTCGGCCCGCACAAGTTTTTCATAAAGTATTATGGCCCGCCTTACATTTTCAGTTGTGCAGGCCTGCCACAGAGGCGTGAGGATAAGCCAAAGAAATCTATAAAATACAATTTGAAAATAGAGATAAGTAAGATAAGATTTTTTAATTGATCCTAATAAATGAAAATGTGTTTGATCCACAATTTACCATTGATCCTAAGCGTCAGTTCACACAATCAAATTTTGCGTCAAAATGTTGTATGAATGCACTATTTTGTGCGTGGTTTCTTTTTTGGGGAATTTGATCAAATAGTAATTTGAAAGCTGTGACAAGGCTTCACACAAGAATTGCATCAAATGCTTGAAGGAAAATTTGATCGTGTGAACAGACCCTATTAAATGAAAATGTGTTTGATCCACTATTTACCATTGATCCTAATAAATGAAAATGTGTTTTATCCACTATTTACCATTGATCCTAATAAATGAAAATGTGTTTGATCCACAATTTACCATTGATCCTAATAAATGAAAATTTGTTTTATCCACTATTTACCCCTTTCCAACTTCATCAAGTTTTGAGGAATGGTTATAATTATGTGAATGTGTCCAGGACCAAGAACTGCAATTTCCAACATTACTGAAAACTTATTTATTTAATTTTGAAAGAAAATCTGATTTAAATAGATCATTATTCCCTATTTACTGAAATGTGTTCGAGGTAGAAAGTTCAATACATTTTTAAAAATATTTTATTAAGTTTTTACTAAACATTAATAAAAGCACCCTGGGGATGGTAACCACCTTAGTTGCGTCATTTTATTTGCCCATCCCTGAACTATACTAATATTCTCATTTCCCAACCCTCTGTTACCACGCTCTGAACTATACTAATATTCTCATTTCCCAACCCTCTGTTAACACGCTCTGAACTATACTAATATTCTCATTTCCCAACCCTCTGTTACCACGCTCTGAACTATACTAATATTCTCATTTCCCAACCCTCTGTTACCAAGCTCTGAACTATACTAATATTCTCATTTCCCAACCCTCTGTTACCACGCTCTGAACTATACTAATATTCTCATTTCCCAACCCTCTGTTACCACGCTCTGAACTATACTAATATTCTCATTTCCCAACCCTCTGTTACCAAGCTCTGAACTATACTAATATTCTCATTTCCCAACCCTCTGTTACCACGCTCTGAACTATACTAATATTCTCATTTCCCAACCCTCTGTTACCACGCTCTGAACTATACTAATATTCTCATGTCTCAATCCTCTGTTACCACGCTCTGAACTATACAAATATTCTCATTTCCCAACCCTCTGTTACCAATCAATCTACTTCACTTTCTTTTTCCAATTTTAAGTTCATCACTTATTTCAGTCAAATTAAAGAATTTTATTTTATGTTTATCTATTTTTAACTTAAAATCCATCAGAAGATCAATCTGTAAAATAATTGGGATTGTCAATCTGTAACATAATTTGGGATGGTCAATCTTTAACATAATTGGGATTGTCAATCTGTAACATAATTATGATTGTCAATCTGTAACATAATTGGGATTGTCAAACTGTAACATAATTTGGGATTGTCAATCTTTAACATAATTGGGATTGTCAATCTGTAACATAATTGGGATTTTCAATCTTTAAAATAATTGGGATTTTCAATCTGTAAAATAATTGGGATTGGAGATACTAGTTGTCAAAGGTACCCCTTCACCAAATTGTCCTCACCCTTAAATCTTCTCATTTTTTCCAAATAGCAGTTTCCTATTTACAATTTTGTTAACGTTAATTTCCAACCTTTTCAATTATAAATTAAATAAATTGAATAATTTTTTTGAGTGGAATAGGACAACTTTTGCAGATACAATGCTAAATTTTTGTTGGGTGTGTTAAAACACTAATTCTTTCATCGGAATTAAATTGATTTGATTTGGTATACTGTGATTTTAGAAATCCCTTTAGTCCAGGAATTTTAGTTTTCGCTGCTATTGAACATAAATTTACATGCTGTTTGGTGCAGTTGTAGGAAATTTTATATTGTGTGCAATTGAAATCAGTGTTACATAGTTAGCTCAGCTCCTTCTTTTATAATAGGTATTTGACATTCCTTCTTTTATTATATGTATTTGACATTTCTTCTTTTATATATGTATTTGACATTCCTTCTTTTATATATATATTTGACATTCCTTCTTTTGTATACGAATTTGACGTTCCTTCTTTTATATATAAATTTAAAATTCCTACTTTTATATATGAATTTGACAATCCGTCTTTTATATATGTATTGACATTCCTTCTTTTATATATGTATTTGACATTCCTTCTTTTATATATGAATTTGACATTCCTTCTTTTATATATGTATTTGACATTCCTTATTTTATAATTTTATATATGTATTTGACATTCCTTCTTTTATATATGTATTTGACATTCCTTCTTTTATATATGTATTTGACATTCCTTCTTTTATATATGAATTTGACATTCCTTCTTTTATATATGTATTTGACATTCCTTCTTTTATAATTTTATATATGTATTTGACATTCCTTCTTTTATAATTTTATATATGTATTTTACATTCCTTCTTTTATATATGTATTTGACATTCCTTCTTTTATAATTTTATATATGTATTTGACATTCCTTCTTTTATATATGAATTTGACATTCCTTCTTTTATATATGTATTTGACATTCCTTCTTTTATATATGTATTTGACATTCCTTCTTTTATATATGTATTTGACATTCCTTCTTTTATATATGTATTTGACATTCCTTCTTTTATATATGTATTTGACATTCCTTCTTTTATATATGTATTTGACATTCCTTCTTTTATAATTTTATATATGTATTTGGCATTCTTTCTTTTATATATGAATTTGACATTCCTTCTTTTATATATGTATTTGACATTCCTTCTTTTATATATGTATTTGACATTCCTTCTTTTATATATGTATTTGACATTCCTTCTTTTATAATTTTATATATGTATTTGACATTCCTTCTTTTATAATTTTATATATGTATTTGACATTCCTTCTTTTATATATGAATTTGACATTCCTTCTTTTATATATGAATTTGACATTCCTTCTTTTATATATGTATTTGACATTCCTTCTTTTATATATGAATTTGACATTCCTTCTTTTATATATGTATTTGACATTCCTTATTTTATAATTTTATATATGTATTTGACATTCCTTCTTTTATATATGTATTTGACATTCCTTTTTTTATAATTTTATATATGTATTTGACATTCCTTCTTTTATATATGTATTTGACATTCCTTCTTTTATATATGTATTTGACATTCCTTCTTTTATATATGAATTTGACATTCCTTCTTTTATATATGTATTTGACATTCCTTCTTTTATAATTTTATATATGTATTTGACATTCCTTCTTTTATAATTTTATATATGTATTTGACATTCCTTCTTTTATATATGTATTTGACATTCCTTCTTTTATAATTTTATATATGTATTTGACATTCCTTCTTTTATATATGAATTTGACATTCCTTCTTTTATATATGTATTTGACATTCCTTCTTTTATATATGTATTTGACATTCCTTCTTTTATATATGTATTTGACATTCCTTCTTTTATATATGTATTTGACATTCCTTCTTTTATATATGTATTTGACATTCCTTCTTTTATATATGTATTTGACATTCCTTCTTTTATAATTTTATATATGTATTTGACATTCTTTCTTTTATATATGAATTTGACATTCCTTCTTTTATATATGTATTTGACATTCCTTCTTTTATATATGTATTTGACATTCCTTCTTTTATATATGTATTTGACATTCCTTCTTTTATATATGTATTTGACAATCTCAGCTTGTTGAGGGAACAATAAGAAAAGTATAGTAAAAACTGAAAACCGATGTAAGACTGGATTCCTAAAACCAATAATGGAATTTTTGTTTGATGTCATGTTGTAGTCGCTGGCCAAAGTGTGTGAGTATAAAAATGGTTTCCTAAAAAGTTTGCCTAAGTCAAAACTTTATTTAATTTGAAGATAATTAAGTGCAGGTATTAATTAATTTTTAAAGCTTCTGCCGATTGTCAGGTAGCATTATGGAATCTTGCAGAGCACAGGGTAGACTAACAAGACTTCTACCATCTACAATAACAATTTCATTATTCAATGTAGGCACTTGGATACTCTCTAAGCCCAGCCAACCACAGCGGTGGCAAAATGAAGACAAAACACGTGACCCACTTTGCACATGGCTTAATGGTGACTTTGGTTAAATACATTATACATCATTGTTTTATAATCATTGAATAAATGTACCTGGAGAAAACTATAACAATCTGCCATGGCTAGCTCACTTAATCCCCACTAATCAGTCGGTTTGACTATAACAATCTGCCATGGCTAGCTCACTTAATCCCCACTAATCAGTCGGTTTGACTATAACAATCTGCCATGGCTAGCTCACTTAATCCTCACTAATCAGTCGGTTTGACTATAACAATCTGCCATGGCTAGCTCACTTAATCCCCACTAATCAGTCGGTTTGAGAGAAGGTATGGTAAACATGATTTGCTCCTATTATCCAAGTGTTTATTTATTTATATTTTTGTAAAATTGTCCCTCATATTTCTGCCCTGTCAGCTCCACAGGGAGAGCCACTGGTTAGCATTGCATGTCATGCTAGAGAAACTTTTATACTGCTGTTTTTGTAATAAAACCTTTGCATTATTTAAGAATTTAAACTATGGTATATTTTCTTTGTCTTGAGCAAGACTTTTGGGGAAAAGCAAGAATATTTTTCACTAGTAAAGTTAAACATTAAGTCACACAAATCATACTCTGCTGTAAGAAGCCATTGCTCACCCATTGAATGCACCACTAAAGTCATATAATGGGCCGAATACATTTTGTTGTAAAACACGTGCAGCTGTTCATACACATTTATGCTGTTTTTCTCTGGGTCATCTTTCAGGGATTTCTTGTTTCCTACAGAGTAATAGACAATTGAAATCAAGATTGTATTACAGGATTTCTTGTTTCCTACAGAGTAATAGACAATTGAAATCAAGATTGTATTACAGGATTTCTTGTTTCCTACAGAGTAATAGACAATTGAAATCAAGATTGTATTACAGGATTTCTTGTTTCCTACAGAGTAATAGACAATTGAAATCAAGATTGTATTACAGGATTTCTTGTTTCCTACAGAGTAATAGACAATTGAGATCATGGCTATCTTTAAAAGCTTTCTTGTTTCGTAAAGACAATAGGACATTTAGAATCAAATGACTTTATTTGTGCTTACATACTATATGGATGGCCCCTAAGACATACCTGCCATAAACTTAGCCATTGGATGACCAGTTTCAACAAGCTCATAGGACATAACACTTCTCATCCTCTCATTGTCATTACTGGCAACCATCTGACATTCTAAAAGAGGACAAAATAATGATTGCTAACCAGGTCCTTCATTGTGGCTTGGTTTGAGTTTGAAGATCTTTGTTAGTGGACTGGTCAGCATGCTTTAACTGTTGCAGTGCTTGTAGTGTTATTGTTAGTGGACTGGTCAGCACGCTTTAACTGTTGCAGTGCTCCTAGTATTATTGTTAGTGGACTGGTCTTGTTAGTATAAATTAATTCAAAAATTGTACTTTTTTCATTTTGTGTTTTCTCTAAATATTTACATCATGTTAAAAAACTATTTTTTTTTCTAAATACTTTTCAGTTTATAGAAGTGCCAGTCAATTAAGTATTTTATAATTGTTCTTAATGATCCAGTAGAGAATTGCCAGTCTCTGGCTAAATGTGACACTGGAAAAAGTACAACTTTCATCAACATGTGTGACCTGGTCAAAGCTCTTAAGGTGATATACTCATTTTTAATATGTAGGAATACACTGGTTGTTTTTGTTTATGATGGAAGAACACATTGTTTTTTATGACTTAAGAATTTTCTACATTTTCCTCTTTAAATTTGTCCTTAGAGGCAAAAAGATTTCAAATGTTACAATAATTTTTTAAAAAATTTTTAGAGCAACATACTGAGATGTTAAACTAGACAGACTGCACATTGAATCCTACCATTATCCAACATACTGAGATGTTAAACTAGGCAGACTGCACATTGAATCCTACCATTATCCAACATACTGAGATGTTAAACTAGGCAGACTGCACATTGAATCCTACCATTATCCAACATACTGATATGTTAAACTAGACAGACTGCACATTGAATCCTACCATTATCCACTGCCATGATTTCTTTATCGACAGACTGTTTATTGAAGAGTGGACCAATGAAGAACTGTGCAAATATGTCAAGTGCTTTCAGAAAGGAGCTTTGGTGACACACAAAGAAGAAGCAGGTCTGAGGATACAATGGTAGCATCGATTAAAACAATTTCATTGGATTGTTTACATTTCTAAAATTTCAATAGCTGAGCAATTTAGGTCTCATGAATACATTTTAAATATATGTTTAATGAAACTGACTTTTAGCTTTAGATGACACTTTTCAACTCATCTAATGGCTTTAAAATATTTTGGGGTTTTTTACGTGTCCATGTCAGTTTCTACATGCCCATGTCAGTTTCTGATGTCCATGTTAGTTTCTGATGTAAAATGTCAGTTTCTGATGTCAATGTCAGTTTCTAGATGCCCATGTCAGGTTCTGATGCCCCTGTCAGTTTCTGATGTCCATGTCCGTTCCTACATACCCATGTCAGTTTCTTATGTCCATGTTAGTTTCTGATGTAAAATGTCAGTTTCTGATGTCAATGTCAGTTTCTAGATGCCCATGTCAGTTTCTGATGTCCATGTCATTTCCTACATGCCCATGTCAGTTTCTGATGTCCATGTTAGTTTCTGATGTAAAATGTCAGTTTCTGATGTCAATGTCAGTTTCTAGATGCCCATGTCAGTTTCTGATGCCCGTCAGTTTCTGATGTCCATGTCAGTTCCTACATGCCAATGTCAGTTTCTGATGTCCATGTTAGTTTCTGATGTAAAATGTCTTTTTCTGATGTCAATGTCAGTTTCTAGATGCCCATGTCAGTTTCTGATGCCCCTGTCAGTTTCGGATGTCCATGTCAGTTCTACATGCCCATGTCAGTTTCTGATGTCCATGTTAGTTTCTGATGTAAAATGTCAGTTTCTGATGTCAATGTCAGTTTCTAGATGCCCATGTCAGTTTCTGATGTCCATGTCAGTTTCATGTCATTCTAAATGTCTATGTCAGTTTATAGAAATCAATTGTTTCCCCAGTGGCAGGAGATAAATTTGACCCAAATAACAAACTAATATCAATAAAAATGTAATAAAATTATCTAGCAATAAAAATGTCCAAGTAATCACTGCAGACTCTCAAACACACCAAGCATATTTGTAATTATGCATGCTCTTCTAAAAATTATTCCTGTAAAACTTTGTGATGCACTCAAAAGTTAACATCAGCACAAATATGACTGACCCTCTCACAGTCTGTCCAAGCGTTGGATTCCCCTCCATTCTGTGCTAAGAAATCATCCCAGTAATTCTCCTTTGGAAACTTATCACTTCCCATAAACACCACTGGAAGGAAACATAGTTCTTTAGTTGCAGTAAACATCACATGCCAGCATTACTTAAAGAGATAACAACACAAAAATATATTAAAATTTTTACAAAAATAACTGCTTGGAATTTTAAAGAAAATGAAATGATTAAAAACCAAAAATATTAGTCAATGAATTTTTCAGGACTCGATGAGGGATGCAGCACAAGAATATGAAAAAAATGGCACAAGTTTGAAAAGTATTTTGGGCCTTACTGTGCTCCATAAAATGTGCAAAGCCAGGGATCTCTGGCAAATCTGAGAAACTGCCAACACCAATGCACAAGGCAGCAGCAGCCTGAAGGAGTTTTTAAAGAGAAAAATATCTTAAGAAACACAACTGTCAACAAGTTTTTTCTAAATATCACTTTGATGTTTCATTAATTAATCAGTGACTTATTTCAATAAATGTTACAACACAAGCTATTGGAATAAAAGTTACAACAAAAGCTATTGAAATAAAAGTTACAACAACAGCTATGGAAAGAGAAGTTACAACACAAGCTATTGATGTAAAAGTTACAACACACAAGCTATTGAAATTACCTCTCCATCTTCAAGTTTTTCTAACTCCTTGACGCGTAAACTTTTACCAAATTCTTTCTTAAAACCCCCAGATGCCTCGGAGATGAGCATTGCCGTAATTCCATTTGGCAGAATGACAACTCTTTTGAATAGATAAAAATGTACAGTAATAATTCTTCTCCTCCTGTGAAAACTTATGTCCTAAAGTTTTAGCTTTGTAATGCTAGCCTCTAAAATACTGCTTTACCATTGTCATCCTGGCCTCTAAAATATTGCTTTACCATTGTCATGCTAGCATCACAAATATAGCTTTAACATTTTTTAAACAAAATTCTCCCAGTTAAAGATCTACTATTATTGTTATCACAGGGGTGTACCAAGAAAATCTGTGCCCTTTCCTCTGCGACTGGGGAAATATAATAATATATTTGATAAAGTGACATGTCAGGTAATAGCTTCTGATTACATATCAAAAAATTATATAGGACTGTTTTGTTCATAAATTTAAACAACAGCAGTATAAATAGCACCTTAATCGTTCAACATATTCAATATTAGCAATAATCATAATAGAAGTATGTTATTAATCAAGCCATTAACTAAAATTAAACCATAAGACATCATAATGAAACCATAAGACATCATAATGAAACCATAAGACATCATAATGAAACCATAAGACATCATAATGAAACCATAAGACATCATAATGAAACTATAAGACATCATTATTGTTGCAAAGAATCATTTGTTTACAAAATGTCAGTTGATTGTTTAACAAGTTCTTAGCTATAATACTATCTGTCTGAACAATCTGTCGCATTAAAAGTTGTAGGAAATTCTTCTCAAGTAAGCCCTTATTCTGGTGACCTTATTGATGGGGCCCATTTGTCTGGGCTTTATTAACGGGGGCCCTTTTGAACCAACAGGAATAACCATGAATAGGCTCCTTTTAGTTGCACACGCAGTCTTATATGTTTACTTCCTTCTCAAATAGATAAATCACAACTTTTTAAGAAGTCAAATTTTGTCAAATTTTGAGTTTTTGACACCAATTAATTGTGTTTCTTTAACTTTAAATGGACTCGATTAATAAATTTAATAGCCCTTTAAATGCAATTATAGATAATTCATTGGTTAATTTTGCTAGTTTAAGTCATACAGATTTCTATATTTAAATTAATGAAGTGCCGTAGTACATCAATATCATGAGAATTTACTAAGTTATTGACTTCACTGTCCTACAACATTATTTTTGTACCATACCAGGAGAAAAAAGTCCTGCGGATAGAATTTTTTTTTTTTTCCGCTAATCCCTATGTCGATATAAAGTGTTAAAAGTAAGAGTTCGCATTTAAATAATTATAAGCACATGTAAGAAATTTTTCATTAATGGTAAACGATTTATACTAATGCCTATGAAACCATTCTGCAACTCAGTGCACATTGTATCTGGACAGATGACCAGTTATGTTAGCAGCGCCCCTTTGAAGGGACATTGGCATATTTGTATCAGTATGAATAGTTAATTTTAATTATAATAAATTTAAAGGATTTTTCTCATTTTGGGGGAGTGGTTGAATGCCGGTTGAGAGTGGAGGGGGGTGTGTGTTGGGGAAGACTTCATGAGCTTCGGCTCAACAGTTTGCTGATTTTCTTAATTAGATAAGCATTTATTACTTTTAACCTCTGGAATATAGGAAACAACAGCTTTTGAATTCTACTGTGACCGCAAAATTATAACAAGCAACAGCTTTTTGATCCTTACCTGTACCCTCTTGAATCTGCCGGAGGTTTGATGATTTCTATCATTGTGGTTGACCTTGTCCGCCTCAGCCGACCTCTCTTATCTCTATCTCTACTAATAAATTAGTCGATTCATGAGGTGAAAAAATAACAGCAAATTGAGACACCAGGAAAATACAAGATTCAGTAGATACAAAATTCAGTAAAACATTTTGAGACGTCATGAATAACTTATAAAAACGTATTTTTTAAATCAAGAGAGGTAAAAAAAATTATTTCTTCCTAGGCAAGGAGGTATGCAACAGGGGAAAGATTATCATTTATTCAACAAAAACACTTTATATACTAAGTAATGATTCATTAAAGTTGATATTTATAATAATTGATCACAACACAATTCAATGTTATAATGAATAATGCCATGATCATATTTCAATTCTGTAAATTCTACTGTTAATTACATTTTGATGAGTGTTGACATTCCATAATGGAGAATATTATTTTCCAACAAAATAATTAAGTTCTTTACATTTAATCCACCATGGTTATTTGGATTGAAAATATGTATACACATTTTTGGCAAGTAATCTATGAGTGCTACTATGTACAAGAATACAGACCTGCTAGACTTCATTGTGATGGTAAATAGGATAAAAAACACAGTGAAAGCCTAATTATTTGTGCTCAGTGAGTGCTGCAACTGTATCATATAGATATGAAGCATTCAAATCATAACAGTTCACAGTTGGCTTGATTTCTCTTGACACGACAGTTGACTGATTTAATTGTCAAAATGTAAATTGACTTCTGAAAAATAATGTTTTAAGTTTATTTTTTTAAAATTTAAAAGTCTAAAGAAAATCTAGAAATTATTCATTGGTGGATATTGACATATCCATTTGGTGCGATCCATACATGATGAAACTGCATTAAGGGTGGGGAATTAACAAATATGGGATGTGTTATAAAGGTGTCTAAATTGTGTAACAAATTTGTGACGGATGGTGCAAGGACTTGGGTGGTGGGTGGGGTTGGGTGGTAGTGTGTGTAAAACAATCTGCCACAATAGCGTGACATCATTTATTTTTAAAAAAAAAGGAAATGAGTTAAACAAAGTATGGTCAAATCTGAAAAAATGAACGCAACAAAACAAAACATCATTTATAAAATTTCAAAAGTCTTAAAACATTTAAACATTTATCATGAGGTATTTCAAACAAAAAAAAAGAACATTAAGTTCCGGTCAATAGGAAACAGTTCTATGGTAACTTTGGGTGTCCTCCTAACATCTGAATCAGGCTTATATCATAGGGGTGCCAAATAAATGACACACTATATTTGTGCACCCCCCCCCCCAATACACATTGTAAAAATTTTAACCCCACCCCCACCTCCCCCATGTCTATATGGAAGCCCCTTTGTACGCCAGGAAAACAAGCCTTTCCAGGTCATACAAGGCAAATTTAGGTTCAGGAATAATATTCAAGGGAATTTCAGATTGGACAAGGCCTAAGACAAGGAAACTCACTGTCTTGTATGCTACTTAACCTAACATTAGAGAGATTTATGAGAAACATACATATTACACCAGACGAACAATAACAAGATACTTTCTGAGGGAAACCCAAGACCCACAACCAATGCACACTCTCTACAACCAACTCCTTCAGTATCTTGCGTACACTGATGACATAGCATTGTTAGGGAAAAGTAGTAAAGACATATTACTATTATTATTATTATACGAAGTTTTATAAAGCGTAGTACCCCAACCTAGGGCTGGGCTCACCACGCTGTACATATAATTTAGTAAACATGATCATGATGACAAAGGCTAGATAACGGCACAACAGCCTTTATTGAATTAGAAGATGATTCACTACAAGCAGGGCTGGAAGGTAACAACCAAAAAAAAAACTTTCATGACTACATTACATGACTATGATAAGAGAAGAACAGACATATGAAACCATTAAAATTAGAAACCAGACTTTTAAATACATTAATCAATTCAAATACCTAGGATCTTAATTAAATGAAGGAAATGAATTGCTAACAGAAATAAAAGAAAGAATATAAGCTGGAAACAGGGCACACTTCAGTAGTCAGAAAATACTCAAACGTAAAAACATTAAAAGAAAAACAAAGAAAACTATTTATAAAACTGTAATCAGACCAGTTGTAAGAATATGGATGGAGAAAACAAACCAACCAGAATTGTATAGTCTGTATCAGGAGCCCAAAAAGTAATAGAAAATAAAAAGGGCAGGCTGTGCTGGGCGGGACACTTAAAAATAATGCCAAATGACAGAGGAGTGAAGAGGGTGCACCACCAAAATCAGCAGAAAATCTATTAAACACATGGGAGAGAAAAGTTATCTGGAAATTAAATGGACCAACAAAAGATGAATATTGATGGAGAGTATGAACCATTCATTAACTGATTAGTGTTCCACGCCCTGGAATTTTAAAGATGAATAATGAAAATATCTTTATAATAATAATTTGTATTAAACTGATATGAAGAGCCATTTCCGACAACCCAATTTTTTTATATGGAGTGAGATGACTGGTGAAAACTGACATTTTCATTTTCTTACACCTTCCACAGTAAAATGTATAACATTTTTTGAAATTACTATTATTAACCAATTAAAGTTTTTCCCCTTTGTGAATGAATGAAGCTGTAATACAATAAACTAATATGAATATGTGTTATAATTTTACACCAAAAATTTTTTAACTTTTAAGTATTTAGCGACTTAAAACTCTGAATAAATATATTGCCAGTCACAAAATGCACCATCCATGTTGCAAAATGATATCACAGTCTTTACAAAAATATGTACTCTACGTAACTGATGACAAAATAATTTATTATATGAAACTGTGGCGTAAAACACACAAACACGAGTTCACCGCCCATCCAAATGACATACTGCCACAAAAGTTTTTACATCATTTTTTTTGAGAATATGTGTGTGAGTATTGCAGTACCTGGTCTTAATTATTAAGTTAATAGTAATAATACTATGAAATCGAATTTAAGGTTCTTCCTTGTCTTTTGTATTAACTATTAAGTAGGCCTATTAAGACTTTATCAATCCCTGAGGTGCTACAGCGCCCATGAGGGCGAAGGGCTTATTCAAACGAACACTGCGTTCTCAAAAGCACAGACCAATGCACTCTGCGTTTGTTTCAATATCATGTTTTTTTATGTGCTATTTCTCGGTTAAACTTTTTAAGAGCTATTTTTAAATTATACTTTCACATAGAGAGTGGTACTTCATTGTTTATAAGCGAAGGTTTATTTGTTGTCATTTGAAGCATTATTTTAATGATTTTCTTCACGATTTTTTCTACTGTTGCTATGGCTACCCTAAGCCCTAGTGGGTGAGTAAGTTTCCTAGACGATTAACAGCTCAAAAAGCTTTGGAATTGTTTTATACTATTTCTTTTGATAGTGAAGATGATTTATATTTAGATCCATGGCATAATTCCAATAGTAGTAGTTTTAAGGATTTGAGTTATAGAAGTGAAGATTATTATTATTATTATGGGTAGTTTTCTATAGCGTGGTACCCCAGCCTAGGGCTGGGCTCACCACGCTGTACATGCAAATTAAAATGAACTTAAAAAATATAAATTAAAAACCAACCATTCCATATCAATTTACATGTGAAGCCATGGACGGCACTCAGCAGCATCGTTTAACTTTCAGAGGGGGAATCAGTCAGGATAGTAAAGTTTAAAGAGGTGTGTTTTGAGTGCAGTTTTGAAGGCTGTGATGGTTGATATATTTCTGATGTGTAGTGGAAGAGAATTCCATTGTTTGGGGGCACAGTAAGAGAAAGATCTTTCACCGTATGTTTTTGTGCGAGTCTTAGGGACAGAAAGAATACGATCGTCTGCGGAGGAGCGAAGCTGTCGAAGGGGTGAATAGACAGAGAGAATTTCGGTTAGATAGGAAGGGCAGGAATTCGAGAAAAAGTGATGGCACAGATGAGGTAGGCCTATAAGTACATCATAGGGTTTGGGAAAAAATGGTTTAGCACATAATGTTTTCACATTTTATGGTTCTTTTCTGTAACTTATTTTTTTTAAACTGAAGAAATAAGTTTTAAAAGATATAGTCCTTTCAATTATCTTTCATTTGATACTAAGTTTAGTCTTATAAACCAAACAATAATATTTTAAATATTTTTAATAAACCCAACCTCTCACTCTAATTTGCTCTTCAAAATAAATGTACATTTTTTCAATAACAATATTCCACAGCGAAAGAGTTAAGACTACAATAAGTATGAGTGTGACTGAAAGTTTAAATCACTGATACTAGTGACTAGTGATATTATATTATTATACTTTATACTGTAACTTGTATACTAACTACTAACTAACTAGCACTACTAATTACTAATTAATAATACACTAACTCAGCGATGCTTAACCTTTCTAATGCTGTGACCCTTTAATACAGTTCCTACTGTTGCGGCGACCCCCAACCACAAATATTTTTTTGTTGCTACTTCATAACTGTAGCAGTGTAGCGTATATATAAGTATATGTGTTTTTTGGATGGTCTTAGGCAACCCCTGAGAAAGGGTCGTTCGACCCCCTAAGGGGTCGCGACCCACAGGTTGATAACCGCTGCACTAACTGAACTGAGTCATAATTAAAATTAAAAGGAACAATACCAAAAAACAACAAAAACAACACTGACAACAGCAAGTGAAAATGGTGAGGCAAGACGGAGAAGAGTATAAAAGATATTTCACTAAATTCACTGCTTAACACCAACTGTTATCTTAGTCACGAATAATGATAAAATATGTTAGTGTCAGTGTCAGCGATCAGACAATCGGAATAATATCCGATTCAATGATTGGCTTGACCTCATGCATAATTTATTGTGATTCAAGTTGTTTATGACTACATTTTTAAAATTATAGCATAAAAGATTAGAGAATTTGGAGGAGTGAAAAATGCAGCGGCATTTTGTTACCATGGTTAAAAGTTCGTATTCAATAAATCTTCTCTGTACAAACTTTGGGCAAGTTAAATGATGACAGTAACATTGCAAATTTAATCTAATTTGTAATTCTTGCGCATGTTTAGTTTATTACTTCCTTTTTCTGTAAGAGTGATTTCCCTCATAACGTTAGACAACCAACGTGAATTTTTAAAGGGTTGTAACCTTTGTTTCCTGGTAATGGCATTTTATTTATCAGTTCCTTCCCGTAGAATGATATCTTTTAAGATTTGGAGCTTACGTAGCTCATTGCAGTGTTTCTTTCAGGCATCGCTCCGGGGGAGGGGGGGGGGGCCTCCCAGTTTCCCCCCTCCCCGAGCAAAAGATGTACAAAAATTAAACGAAAATATATTTTTTATTGAAAATGGCTCGTTATATATGATGATCGGTATTATGCTGTATATTTAAAGCTTATCTTGTTAGACACTTACAATATTGGGTTCTAATTAATGTCTCACCGGCAGTTCCAGTCTTACTTCTTGTTGTTCGCATAAATCGATTTGTATATTCATTTAATTTTGCAACTTGCAACTTCACACATTTAAAGACTTTAATAACACGGTATTAAAATACATTTAAATCAATATAAAGGTCTACAATTTTAAAATGGTTTAAAGTATATCGAAGAGCCAATTCTGAAGAACGTTATAGTAGTTTGAAATTTCAATTAAATATTTAATGAACGGAATATATTATTATGGAAATTCATACTTTATTTATTGATACGATTTCCCTTAGATAAAATCACACATTGATAACGATGTCTTTTGTAAACATCTCATGTCTTTTTAAAATTGTTATGCCGTTCTGATACCATTTTTAAAAGTGACCTCCGTCCAAAACCCATACAAATGTAGGCCTATAGACCTTGATACTTAACTTTTTTTATTCTCTTTGACTCTGGTACTACTTGCAAATATTTAGAAAAGGTCGATATAATAAGTGATTTTTTTTTTCATTTGCTATCAACATGTCAAATGATGTTAGCAGTGCTTTTTAGTGTTGAAAACGTTTTGTTTTAATTATTAGTATTATTTAAATAGTTACCCCCCCCCCCAATTAAATATTAAAAGCCACATTACTATTTAGTAATATAAAAAATTCACCACTGTCAACCGGGGGGGGGGGGGGGGGGGGGGCTTTGTTTAAAAAAAGGTGAATGGGGGGCTGGTGTGTGGTTATTGTCGGACATCCGTCAGATTTTGATGCTGGAATATTGCTGGTGGTCCAATCAATTTTGAGAAGTTAACTTGACCAGTAAAAGAAAACTTAAGACATTAAAACAAAATGGACGCGAAAATAATATAGAGAAACACGAGCTCGTCGCCGAGAAAAAAAACGAACAACCAGACAAAAGCAATGTTAAAAAAGTGAGGAAAACATGAAGAAACCCCAGGTTGCAACGCTCAACATGACAAAATGTTCTGAGAAATTTCGAGGATTAAATTGGAAAAGCCAAAAAAACCCAAAAGGGAAAACAAGAAATATAATATAATTATTTCCAAAAGTAATATTTTTTTTAACTTTAAAAGAAGATCGCCCTTACGAAGAAATTTGTTTCCCAAACAAAGAACACACAATGTACACACAAAGTAACACAAAGGTAAAAAAAACAAAAAAAAAACAAAAAAACTTTAAAATAATACGAGTTATGCCCATGATTCCCACGTCGCCGTGTCTAAATATATCTCTTGGGACGAGACAACTCACGAACCGCATTGAATGGAAAAATACATGGTCGTTAAAACGTGGGGAATATAAATAAGTCTTTTAACATGGCAATTGTTTGTTTTCCGAAACTTTCTTAACGTCACTGACTAAGTTGTGTGAGCTGACGTGGTCTAGTAACGTTTGTAAACAAACAAAAAAAATGAACACATTCCGCTGACAAAGGTGGCTGGTGTTCATGAGTTGTCCAACAATGTGCTCCGTCTGTCCCAGGCAGAGCAAGCCACCTATATCTCGTGGCGAGTCACGGCCCCTGGTGCGTGTGGCAGGCTCGTAAATTACCTGCTATCCACGAGCTGCCTAACTCTATAGACGCGCCCACACTTACCCCCCCCCCCAACCCGGTGCTGGAGGCCTCTGAGTTATACCTCACCGCACCCTGCTCAAGTACATTGCTCGGACATATCTATAAGTAAAGTATACCCTAACCCTGTTAAAGTACGTTGCTTGGACATATCTCTGAGTGAAATATACGCTTCCCTATCCTGCTCTAGCACATTGCTTGGACATATCTCTGAGTGAGGTATACCCTAACCCTGCTCAAGTTCATTGTTTGGACATATCTCTGAGTGAGGTATACCCTAATCATGCTCTAGTACATTGCTTGGACATACCTGGGAGTAAAATCAATCACAAACACCGATTAATGACAGGAACCCATCAATCAGGACCGACGCTGGTAGGTGGCGAATGAGGCGACCTCCCATGGTCCCGCTCTTTTGGGTGCCTCGCAATTTTGGAAGCACCGTGCGTAGTCCTTATAATAATATTATTAATAATATAGCCCGGCCGTGCCTAGTCATAGTTCACAGGTTCTAGTTTGGTTGGGGTAGGGGTGCCAGCCCAAATTTCGGGTCCCACACAAATTCAAAATAATAAAATAAAATTCAGTTGTACCAAAAGAACGCCGCCCTTGGGGGTTCCCCCCCCCCTCCCGCGGTCAGGGCCTATAGTGATTTACTAGGTGACATCAGCCTCAGCACGGCCCTGGGTGCGGGGCCAGAGGCGCTTATGAAATCTCTAAGCAACGAGTCTTTCAATAACGGAATGATTTTTAGACGCTAATAATTACTCAATTGTTTAAGACGGCAATTAAAGAGTATGTTCACCAAACAGTACGGCGTGATCAAAGTTTATGTTATTCCACATGGGAGGTGCTGAATTTAGTCGATGTGGTTAGAGTGGTCCATATAGGAGAATGTGATCAAAGTGGTCCATGAAGGGCAGTGGTTCTCAACCTTCCTAATGCCGCGACCCTTTAATAAAGTTCCACATGTTGTGGTGCCCAGCAACCATAAAATTATTTTCGTCGATACCTCTTAAATGTGTGTTTTCCGATGGTCTCGTGCGACCCCTGTTAAGGGTCGTTCGGATATCTAAAGGGGCCGCGACCCGAAGTTGAGAACCGCTGATGCAGGGGAATGTGATTAGGGAGGGCCGTGCAGAGAATGTGGATAAGGTTGTCCATGCAGGGGAATGTGGTTAGGGAGGGCCGTGCAGAGAATGTGGATAAGGTTGTCCATGCAGGGGAATGTGGTTAAGCCTACACAACAAGTCAACAGCGGGAAATGAATGAACAATTGTATGAATGAACAAGTGCATGAATGAACTCTTCTGGGTGAGGTGTCCTGAGAAGGTCGGCTCTAAAAATATGTGCGCGCGGTACTATTTTTACACCAAGAGAAAGTGTGAGTCGTTGGCTTAAATTAGCAACAAGGGGGGACGACCCGCTGCTCCAAGATAACCCCTGCCCCGAGATTGCTCAGTGTAAGGAGAGGATCGGCTTTTTGCGTTATTTCGTGAGTTCTGTTTGTTTCCCATCCCCGCACAAACCAACCACAGACCAACCACAAACCCCTGCATTCCATTACGTCGTCGCAGAGTGCGCTCAGCAATGTTGAGATAACTCAAGCATTTAAAAGGGGGAACACAAAAAAAAAAAAAAAAAAAAAAAAAAAAAGTAGGAGGGTAATGTTACAAAAGCGGAAATAAGATATAGCTTCTATATAAATGTAGCTATAATTATCTTATTTTGGAATCCAACACGATGGAATATGTTAAAGCCAGTGGGTAAAAAAAAAAAAAATAATTCCATGACCAAAAAAAAAAAAAAAAAAAATATTGGTATACAAATGAATGTCAATTTTGTTGTTTTATGAACGAATAGCTACTAGAATTGTTGTATAATGAGTCGCTACTCACTTTTGATGTTTCATGGATTTTATGATCTCATTTGTGTATTACTTGACTTTTCTGTCGTGGGGGGGCAGTGGCGTAGTGAGGGGGGCAAGGGGGCATCATGCCCCGGGCGCTACTCACAAAGGGGCGCCAAATGGTATATTTTACTATAATATTGTATGGTTTTTGGAATAGGGGGGGGGGCGTTAAAAGGGTATTGGGGGGCGCTAAAAAGGTATTGTGCCTCGGGCGCGAGTTAAGCTCGCTACGCTACTGGGAGGGGGGGCAGGAGGGTATGGTAAGAGGGGGGAGGGAGTGGGGGAGGAAATGAAAGGTTATTTCGATTGTCTGATATTTATAAACTGTCAGCTCACCAGGGAAATGTAGATACAATAATAATCTATATTAAACAATTGGGATGGACCCTTGTCGTGGCATTTATTTTAGCTTATAATGATATTCAAGTGGAATGATTGTGTCAAATTATAACATGGATTGAAATGATTGTGTCAACTTATAATACTGAATGGAATGATTTTTGTCAAATAATAATAGTTGGATGATTTTAATTTAAAAAATTTTTAATCGATGATTGTCTCAACTAATAAAATTAAATGAAATAATATTGACATCAGATGATATCAAATGGAATGATTGTATCTTCAGATGATTGTGTGTTTTTTGTGAAATTACAAGGAATGATTGTGTTGTCTCGTGATATTACATGGAATGATTGTGTTTTCTCATGTAAATTATATTCAATGATTGTGATTTAACATGATATTACATGGAATGATTGTTTTTTCTTGGGATATGACATGGAATGATTGAGTTTTCTCATGTTATTACATGGAATGATGGTAAGCGTAACATTATTCATTTCCGAAAAAAGAATTCAATTAATGAGTTTTTGACTGAGGCCTTAAGCTTTTTGCTGTATGCAAGTCGTGTCCCCTTGCTAAGCCAATATTGAAATCATAGTTGTGTTCATATGCTAAGTCAATATTGAGATCAGGTCTTGTCCTTATGCTCATTCAATAACGACGTCAGGCCTTGTCCTTATGCTAAGTCAATATTGAGATAAGGTCTTGTCCTTATGCTAAGTCAATATTGAGATAAGGTCTTGTCCTTATGCTAAGTCAATATTGAGATAAGGTCTTGCCTAATCACTTCACAGAAGAGTTAATTTTTATTTGATTCATGGCAAAGTGATTCATAATGGCATAATTACATCATGACTTTGTGACATTACGACATGATTAATGTTGCTTTGGTCTCCTGTAAAATTTAATCTCTTCATTTGTATTTATAATATCCAAGCCTCAGACCAGGGACATCACCAGTGTGCTAGAGATCTTTGTCCTGGGGAAGCACCAGTGCTAGAGATCTTTGTCCTGGGGAAGCACCAGTGTAAGAGATCCACATCGTACCGTTAGTGATGTCACATCACCAGTGTTACAGATTCCTGCCCTACCGTTAGTACTGGGACGTCACCAGCGTTACAGATTCCTGTCCTACCGTTAGTACTGGGACATCACCAGTGTTACAGATTCCAGTCCTACCGTTAGTACTGGGACATCACCAGCGCTACAGATTCCTCTCGTTAGTACTGGGACATCACCAGCGCTACAGATTCCTCTCGTTAGTACTGGGACATCACCAGCGTTTCAGATTCCTCTCTTTAGTACTGGGACATCACCAGCGCTACAGATTCCTCTCGTTAGTACTGGGACATCACCAGGGTTACAGATTCCTCTCGTTAGTACTGGGACATCACCAGCGCTACAGATTCCTCTCGTTAGCACTGGGACATCAACAGTGTTACAGATTCCTGTCCTACCGTTAGTACTGGGACATCACCAGCGCTACAGATTCCTGCCCTACCGTTAGTACTGCGGGACATCACCAGCGCTACAGATTCCTCTCGTTAGTACTGGGTCATCACCAGCGCTACAGATTCCTCTCGTTAGTACTGGGACATCACCAGCGTAACAGATTCCTCTCGTTAGTACTGGGACATCACCAGCGCTACAGATTCCTCTCGTTAGTACTGGGACATCAACAGTGTTACAGATTCCTCTCCTATCGTTAGTACTGGGACATCACCAGCGTTACAGATTCCTCTCGTTATTACTGGGACATCACCAGCGCTACAGATTCCTCTCGTTAGTACTGGGACATCACCAGCGTTACAGACCACACTCCTACTCTTAGTACTGGGACATCGTAACGCAGTGTTAGAAATACATGATCTGCTTCTTAGGGATTGCAAAATTTACATTGCGAAACCCGCCTGCGGTCGTCTCGACAACTTGGCCGCCTCTCACTTTCAATGTCGGTTCAATTTATCATCGATTGAGAATAATGGTTTGTTTGTTGCCACTCACACAGTTAACCAACAAGGACCACACGTTTTGGTTATGCACATGAAAGGAATTTCCAATTCACGAATCCTTTATCTCCCCCCCCCTCCACCCCGGTGTTGTGCTTGCATGGGAGCACGTGGGCTAACTCACTTGATAAGCCTGACTTCGTTTAACGATTTCTCTGCTCGCCCCCGCCCCTGGAGAATAGCGTTCATAACGTTAATTTCCCTGAATACAAATTATGCGATAATTTTTAAGTGCACACATCTTCTTTTTTTTGTTTTGTTTTGTTACGGTTGGCCAACAACTCCAACGAATGGGCAATAGCATTGTCCGGTTGGCTCCCATGTCAAGTAAGGGAAAAAAAACAACAGGTGATTGTGAATAAAGTGAAGGTTGGAGACAGAGGCGTAGCTCGAGAGTTTTGCACCCGGGGACAAGATTCATTGTTACGCCCCCGTTTAAACGTGAAAACCATTATTTTCATCAATTAATAACCCCATTAAAACCCATTTCGGTGCCCCTAACTTTTCTTGCTCTGGTGGACATATGTCCCCCTTTGCACTACCACAGCTTGCTTCTGTTTGGAGAGTATACAAACGTTGTCATGGAAACTTCAAAATTTAAAATAAAATAGAAACATTCGGACTTAAAATATGTGAATGTAGAGATCTTTAGATAGGCCTTCAATATGTAAGGAGAAACGCCTTTGTCTTTACGACTGAGCGCCATTTCTTTTCCCATGAGTATAAATTATGCGGCAGTGTTGGATCCTATCGTAGCGAGGTGCCACCTGAAAGTCATGCCAATTAAAATTTCGCAAAATTGGAAGAAATTTGAATTGTGAACTCTTTCACCTGCCCACCAATGCTTACCCGCCCACCAGTGCCGACATTCGCCCACCAGTGCCGACATTCGCCCACCAGTGCTTGCGCTCACCCACCAGCTTGTAGCTAATGATGTTACCCTTGTTGCATGGTTTGCAGCTGATGGTTCCCTTGTTTCATGACTGGTAGCGATGTTCCCCTTGTTTCATTGCTTTTTGCTCATGATGTTCCCCTTTTTATGGCTTATAGCTAATGTTACTCTTGTGTCATGGCTTGTAGCTAATGTTAGTCTTGTATTTCATGGCTTGTAGCTAATGTTCCCCTTGTTTCATGACTGGTAGAGGATGTTCCCCTTGTTTTATAGCTTATAACTGATGCTACTCTTGTGTCATGGCTTGTAGCTGATGTTCCCCTTGTTTCATGGCTTGTAGCTGATGTTCCCTTGTTTCATGGCTTGTAGCTGATGTTCCCATTGTTTCATGGCTTGTAGCTGATGTTCCCCTTGTTTCATGGCTTGTAGCTAATTTTGCCCTAATGAAACATAAATTCTGCATCTTGAGATCATGTCACTTTACCAAATAAATGGCCTCAATAAAAAAATATTTCTGCGATACTAAAATAATACTTGAATCCCCAAATGTCCAGCCCCCGCGCTGGACAAATCGAGTGACTATCAAACTTGATTACACTGACGTCACAACGTGACCCCCCCCCCCCCCCCCCGGCGCCCCCTCAATCAACATAGTCTCTAACACATGTTTGATAACTTCTGTTCCTGAACGCATCATTCATTAATTGGGCCATGAAAGTTACCAATCAAATGAGTGGTTTATTTTTAGTCAACTTATAGTGGCCAATCAAATTGTTTACAGGCAGTATAGTTATTAGTCTGGGGGTGCTCTTATCACAGGGGCTCTAGGTCTGTGACACGGAGCGTTTTAAACAATTTTTTTTTAAAGTGACTGCTACGAAATATGTAAAAACTGGAAGAGATAATAATTTGTTTTGAAACGTAGTATCTTTTGTTTGAACTCTTATGGTACAATAAAGCTTAGGAGAATTTAACCAATTCCAATGCTTGGTTTTATGGCTTAGATGGCGGAAAATATTATAATTTTATGGTGTAGGGCTTAGGATAAGCTAATCTTATGATTTTTTTCGGTACACATGAACTTCTAATCAACAATATCTGAAGTACAGACGTATTAAAAAGCCAAGCTACGAATCCTGTGAACCTGAATGTCTAACTAACTAAAAAAAAAGTTAACACAACAACAGCAAGAACAACAAAACAAAAACGTTAACTCCTTAACAAACTGATTTCAGTCCACAATTTGACAACGCTAATTTCATAAGTATCCTCGTACCGCCTGGTAAGACCGCTAGTTATTCCCTTAAAACGAATATAATATCTAATTTTGAAAACATTTTTGTTTCCTGCTAAAAATCAAATTCTAAGTTTCATCAATAGTTGTCAAACCTAAACGGTTCCTCATCTGATATTGTAGCCTCATAGACAGGGACGGATTTAAATTTTTAGGGGCCCTAGGCCAACAAAAATTTGAGGCCCCATTTTGAAAAATTAAAAAAATATTGCTATGTTTTTTAATTCAAAAATATATTATTTTTTTATATACTGCTCCCAATTTTGGGGCCCCTTATTTCGCGGGGCCCCTAGGCCACGGCCTAATCGGCCTGCCTGTAAATCTGGCCCTGCTCATAGACTCGGAAACGGACAATACGATAATTTTAACATTCAATAGAAATCCAGGGTCTGCTGTTTACTAATTAGAATATCTCTAAATAGAATGTGTCGGTTGGAAGGCACCACAGACGGGTGGAAGCGAAAGCCACGGGGAAAACCCGAAGTCTATGGGTTTTTAAATGCTCTCGTGGGGATTGCCTGCAGCATCAAAAAGTGCGCGCTTGGAGATCCTTCCCTCTATAAAACTGTTGTTATGGTTGCATGTGTGTGTGCGCGCGCGCGCGCGTAAATATATGTGCAGTGTGTGAGTTTATGTATATGCGCATGTGTATATATATATGTGTGTGTGTTTGTTTGTGTGTGTGTGTGCGTGTATATGTGCATGCGTGTCAGGACTGATAGGAATAAAAGTACTCTACATTCATTGGTGGACTGGCTTACTCATGTGATGGGCTGGTTCTGCCGGAAACAATTTGGTCACCTGTGGTTCTGCCGGAAACAATTTGGTCACCTGGGACACTTCTGCCGGTGATATTTGGGCCGTCTAGTTCAATTCTGCCGGTGATATTTGACCGCCTAGTTCAATTCTGCCAATGATATTTGACTGCCTAGTTCAATTCTGCCGATGATATTTGGGCCGTCTAGTTCAATTCTGCCGATGATATTTGGGCCGTCTAGTTCAATTCTGCCGGTGATATTTGGGCCGTCTAGTTCAATTCTGCCGGTGATATTTGACCGCCTAGTTCAATTCTGCCGATGATATTTGACCGCCTAGTTCAATTCTGCCGATGATATTTGGGCCGTCTAGTTCAATTCTGCCGGTGATATTTGACCGCCTAGTTCAATTCTGCCGATGATATTTGGGCCGTCTAGTTCAATTCTGCCGGTGATATTTGACCGCCTAGTTCAATTCTGCCGGTGATATTTGACCGCCTAGTTCAATTCTGCCGGTGATATTTGACCGCCTAGTTCAATTCTGCCGGCGATTTTCAATTCTCTCACATTTGTCGTTCTGCATACACCGCTATCCGTCAGATCAGCTCCATCCGCCACTACCTCACAGTTAGCGCAATAAAAACACTAGTCTGTGCTGTTGTTCTCTCTCGTCTTAACTATTGCAACTCTCTTCTGTCAGGTTCACCAAAACACTTCATAGAAAAACTACAAAAGGTTCAAAATTCAACTGCTAGGCTAGTTCTAAAGGCAAAAAAAAAAACGTGATCATGTCACTCCACTACTCCACTCACTTCATTGGCTTCCTATAAAGGCACGCATTGATTACAAACTGTCTGTTCTATGTCATAACTTTTTCTCAGATTCCTGCCCTTCCTATCTAACCGAACTTCTTTCTGTCTATTCACCCCTTCGACAGCTTCGCTCCTCCGCAGACACGCGTATTATGTCCGTGGTAAAGACACGTACTAAAACTTATGGTGAACGATCTTTCTCTTTCTGCGCCCCCAAACAATGGAATTCTCTTCCACTATACATCAGCAATATACCAACCACACAGGCCTTCAAAACTGCACTCAAAACACATCTCTTTAAACTCTATTACCACGACGGATTCCCCAAATCTGACCGATAAACGATGCTGCTGGCCGATGTCAATGGCTTCACATGTAAAAGTTCTGGGGTGGGTGGGGCAAATATGCATTTGTTTTTGTTTTGTATCTATACAGCTGTTCTTTATTACATAAAAGTATTTTATTGTCACGATTGTGTTTCTTTTGCTAATATTTTTATGTACAGCGCGGTGAGCCTAGCCCTAGGCTGGGGTACCGCGCAATATAAGACAACATATAATAATAACAATTCTGCCGGTGATATTTGACCGCCTAGTTCAATTCTGCCTGTGATATTTGACCGCCTAGTTCAATTCTACAGATGATATTTGACCGTCTAGTTCAATTCTGCGGGTGATATTTGGGCCGTCTAGTTCAATTCTGCCGATGATATTTGACCGCCTAGTTCAATTCTGTCGGCGATAATTGATCGCCTAGTTCAATTCTGCCGGTGATATTTGGCCGCCTTGTTCCGTTCTGCCTAGGCTGGTTCTTCTAGTGATATTTGGGCCACCTCGGTCACTTCTATTGGTGACATTTGGGCCACAAGGGCCGCTTCCGCATTTCATTAATACTTGGGAATTAAATCGTCAATTTCAATTTATGCTCAACGATAATAAGATATTTCACATACTAAATCTTCACTTACTATGCATGCACAACGATAATAAGATATTTCACAAATAAATTTCACGCGCGACTATTATGCGATAGAGGCTAATGTTTTAAGTCAAGGGTCAGCAACCGTCTTTATTATATAAAAAAAAATCATTTAGCGTTGTTATGGTGAATTATATTTTGCGCGCTAGAATTATTCAATTTGTTATATACTCTCAATACCAAATATGCTGATTAGGAAGCAGCCCATTAGGAAGCAGTCCATTAGGAAGCATTCCATTAGGAAGCAGTCCATTAGGAAGCAGTCCATTAGGAAACAGTTCATTAGGAAGCAGTCCATTAGGAAGAAGTCCATTAGGAAGAAGTCCATTAGGAAGAAGTCCATTAGGAAGCAGTCCATTAGGAAGCAGTCCATTAGGAAGCAGTCCATTAGGAAGCAGTCCATTAGGAAGCAGTCCATTAGGAAGAAGTCCATTAGGAAGAAGTCCATTAGGAAGAAGTCCATTAGGAAGAAGTCCATTAGGAAGCAGTCCATTAGGAAGCAGTTCATTAGGAAGCAGTCCATTAGGAAGCAGTCCATTAGGAAACAGTTCATTAGGAAGCAGTCCATTAGGAAGAAGTCCATTAGGAAGAAGTCCATTAGGAAGAAGTCCATTAGGAAGAAGTCCATTAGGAAGAAGTCCATTAGGAAGCAGTCCATTAGGAAGCAGTCCATTAGGAAGCAGTCCATTAGGAAGCATTCCATTAGGAAGCAGTCCATTAGGAAGCAGTCCATTAGGAAGCAGTCCATTAGGAAGCAGTCCATTAGGAAGCAGTCCATTAGGAAGAAGTCCATTAGGAAGTAGTCCACGAGTCATACCAGAAGCGTAATATATATATGAAATTCAAGGAATCCATTGGGACATCTAGCGTTTTCATTGCCAAGAGGCAACGAAACGTAGTTTCCTTGGTTTCGAGTTAAATAAACATCAGATATAGTTGCTAATACAATACCTGTCATGTGTTCGGGCTCCTCGTGTTTGTGATCAATCGATGTATAACTCTAAAGATATATCTGATGTATATTTGGCTTCTGGTGTGGATGCTTCCTTTTATCTTAATAGTACCGAGTGAGAAGGGGGAAAAAAGTTGTCAAGCAGCGAGCGTCATGCGTGACGTCATGTGCGACGGTTGAACTCGGGTAAAAAAGGTTGAATTTGTTCGGAAGAGGCTATTATATTGATCAATAAAGAGCCACGGGTATGGTGTAGGACAGTCTGTATGATCGTCTGTAGGACTGTCTGTAGGACTGTCTGTAGTACTGTCTGTAGGACTGTCTGTAGTACTGACTGTAGGACAGTCTGTAGGAATGTCTGTAGGACTGACTGTAGGACTGTCTGTACGATCGTCTGTAGGACTGTCTGTAGGACTGTCTGTATGACTGTCTGTAGGACTATTGTTTATAGAAAATGAGAAGTTAACTTTTTTTTTGTGTCAAACTTGCGTACACTTGGTATTTTCTCAAAATACCCGGACCCGGTGTAAAAAAACAACTGCACCCGGTTGTTCTTAATATTTTGTTTAAAAGTAAATTTTATTTTAAGCTTATCGTTCACAACATACATTTGCCATATAACTAATATATCACAACATACATTGACCATATAACTAATATATCACAACATACATTTGCCATATAACTAATATATCACAACATACATTTTCCATATAACTAGTATATCACAACATGCATTTGCCATATAACTAAAATTATCACAACATGCATTCGCCATATAACTTATGTATCTCAAAAGGGAAAAAATCTGAGAAGCTCATTATGCCCGGGGGCACTGCAAAGCTAGGGTTGGAACGGACCAACAAGACACGACAAGCAACTATCGGAAGATTTGGTCATGGAGAGTATAGCATCAACAGTCTACTGCTCTCCCAAAATTGTACCCTAAAAATGACTACAACGTCACCAACACTCTCTACCACGTCCCACTTGAAAAAAAATTAGACCTCCTGGATACATCTGCGTTCAAGACACGGGCACACGATTGACTCAGCCATCACTAGAAAGTAGCCATCAAGGCAATGGGTGGTGCTGAATGTGACCTTGACCTTCGACTCATAATGTCCAAATTAAAGTTTCATGTCAATCCCACGAGAACACCCCAAAGCCAGACCTTTAAAACGAAGTTAAATGTCGTAAAACTTAAGGGCACAAACAAGTCTGGCAGACTTAAGGGTATAAACATTGCTGACAGACTTGAAGGGCACAAATATGGCTGGCAGACTTAAGGGTACAAACTTAAGCGCACAAACTTAAGGGCACAGACATGGCCGACAGGCTTGAAGGGCACAAACATGGCTGACAGACTTAAGGGCACAAGCATGGCTGACAGACTTAAGGGCACAAGCATGGCTGACAATTGTTCCATTGAACTCAAACGCAGACTGAGCGATGATCCCGCGTAGGAAAATGAAAGTATTGATTCCAAATGGTCTAAATTGAGAAATAATTATCTACTCGACTGCTCTAGACCCTTTTCTACCAACAACGCGCATAAAGATTGGCACTGCCCCCCACAGGGGAAAGTCAAGTGCCCCCCTCCCAGGAGCAAAAATGTGTACAACAATATAACGACAAAATATATTTATAAATTAAAAATTACTTGTCATTTTTAAACAGTTTTAAGCAGCAAAGTAACTGGTGCCTTAATGAAGACCTTAGTGCTAAAAGTACTTAAGTCACATTTTTGTCAAAATCAATCTAAACTGTCATCTTTTCTTACCCAGTTTAGCCAAGTGTACTGCAGAAATTTGAACACATTAAAATGTGCGTTAGGTCCTTAATTGAACAAGACAAAAAATGAAAATAGTCATATTTTATAGACGAAAAGTATATTTGAGCTTGATTATCTCAAAATGTGCATTTTGTGACTTAAGTACTTTTAGCACTAAGGTCTTCTATTGTATGATGGTGTCCTGCTTTTTATTTGTTCTAATTTAGAATTTAAAGGGCGAAACAAAAGGTGCACGTTTCTTAAATCGCAAGTCTTTTTTTCTTTTTTTTTTTCTTTCAAATTAAATGTGATAATTTTGTCACAAAGTCTCCAGAATAAGACAATTTTTTTGGTGCTAATTTTAAAAAAAAAATAGTTAGCCTATATTTATTATGATTAACTTTCCAACTTCTTTTGTCTTTTTCAAATAATACTAATTTAAAAAAACGCCCCATCTATATGCAATCAATTTTTTAAATATTATTAATTTTATTTTAGATGAGAATCCAGTAGAAAGCTAATAAAACAGTTTTTGTGAACTAGCATTTCGATTATCATAAAACAGTTTTTGTGAACTAGCATTTCGATTATCATAAAACAGTTTTTGTGAACTAGCATTTCGATTATCATAAAACAGTTTTTGTGAACTAGCATTTCAATTATCATAAAACAGTTTTTGTGAACTAGCATTTCAAATATCATAAAACAGTTTTTGTGAACTAGCATTTCGATTATCATAAAACAGTTTTGTGAACTAGCATTTCGATTATCATGCCCATTTCACTTTTTGGCTAGTAGTTTTAGAAAAAAAATCTTATTCCTAACTCTTCAATTTAAAATAGATTCTGCCGATTTAGTTTAAAATACATTGGAACCTCTCATAACGAGCACCTCTCATAACGAGCACCTCTCATAACGAGCACCTCTCATAACGAGCACCTCTCATAACGAGCACCTCTCATAATGAGCACCTCTCATAACGAGCACCTCTCATAACGAGCACCTCTCATAACGAGCACCTCTCATAACGAGCACCTCTCATAACGAGCACCTCTCATAACGAGCACCTCTCATAACGAGTAATTCGCATAACGAGGAAAAAAAAAGTGTGAAGAAGTTGCTCCCTTAACGAGCGACATTTCGCATAACGAGTTACGCAGAAAGGGGAAGTCCTTTTTTCCCGACATTCACTTCTGCTTGGAAAAAACTTTGGCCAGAGAGTGTTGTTGAATGTGATTTTGAAAAAGTTCCTGTGGAGTCTACAGTTAACGAGATTGTGTCATTGGCCAATATCACGGGACTCGAGGTGGACAACAACGATATTGAAGAGCTTGTGAAAGAGCACAGTCAAGAGTTGACCACCGAAGAGCTTATGGAGTTGCATCGTGTTTCACAGCAAGAAATTATGGAGGAGAGCTCACTAATGGAGGAGGAAGTAACAGAGCAACAATCTTCTAGCGCAATAAGAGAAATGCTGAAGGCATGGGAAACTGTTACATCGTACATTGAGAAGCATCACCCTAATAAGGAGGTGGCTATTCGTGCTACAAATTTATTCAATTATAATGCTGTGACACATTTTCGTCAAATTTTGAAGCGTCGGCAAAAACAAATTATGTCTTTAGACAGTTTTCTAGTTAAAAGGATTAATTATTTGTCATAAATTCATATTTTTATTTACGTTATTTGTTTCAAATCTAAATTGTATTCCAAGTTGTTACACTCCTTAACAATTCATAAGTAATTTTATTTGAATGAATGTTAATAAAAAAATTTGAAAAATTAGAATTTTTCAGCATTGAACGCATAATCGTATTTTACATTGATTTGTGTGGGAAAAATTGTTTCGTTTAACGAGTGTTTCGCTTAACGAGTAAGATTCTGGAACGAATTATGCTCGTTATGAGAGGTTCAACTGTATTTTTTAAAATATAGCGAAGAGGTCATTTGTAATTATCTGAAAAAAGTTATAGTGATTTGAAATTCCAAAAAAAAATTTCATTCTTCTGAATATTAGAAAATTGTATACTGTACTTGCATATAATTGTCCTTAGATAAAATCACACATTAGTAAATATATAATGTTTTTTGTAAATAATTCCTGTCTTCTTAATATAATTATGCCGTTGATACACGATTTATAAAAAATATCAATTTTCAAAACTCATTAAAATGTAAAGACCTTTCTAATTAACATTTTTTTTCTTTCGTTTTTTGACTCTGGTAAAATTTGGAAATGTTTAGAAAAAAGTAGTCAAATTATTATTAAATGTAAATACAAAATAAATTTTTTTTCTTTTATTTGAATTAATAAATATCTAGTCGTATCTTATCTTTTAGAACTAATGTTATCAAAACTCTAGTTTTCCATTGAATTAATATTAAATTAATATAATCACACCATAGAACTATTATTAACGCCACAGTTCAAATCTTCACGATCAGTAGATCACCAGTGACCCAATCATTCATCTAAATTTGGCCCGTGTTCTGATTGCCAATTGAGATGAATCTTCGTTTCACTTACCCATGTCATGGATGTCATTACAACACTTAATGCTCAGTAGGTCACCACAGACCTGCAATGACCCCTGGGTGTCCTCTGTTCTGATTGCCAATTGAGATGAATCTTCGTTTCACTTACCCATGTCATGGATGTCATTACAACACTTAATGCTCAGTAGGTCACCACAGACCTGCAATGACCCCTGGGTGTCCTCTGTTCTGATTGCCAATTGAGATGAAACTTCGTTTCACTTACCCATGTCATGGATGTCATTACAACACTTAATGTTCAGTAGGTCACCACTGACCTCCAATGACCCCTGGGTGCCCTCTGCGGGTCAAATCTTGCATCTCAATTTGGACCCACTTCCTGATCTCCAATTGAGGTCAAAGCAAAGAACTCAGGGTTGATATTTGTGTGTGGTAATCTTACTCTAACACTTAAGCCATTTTGGGAAACATTAATTTGATACTTTTTGGTCCATTTTTCGAAAATCTGGTCTTTTAAAGCATATTTTATTTTTGTTTTTATTTATTTTTTATATAAATCGAAATATATCATAAATAGCCTCTAAAAGTCATATCATAAATAGCCTCTAAAAGTCATTGAAGCAGTGACGTAGCGAACTTAACTCGCGCCCGGGGCACAATACCTTTTTAGCGCCCCAAATACCTTTTTAGCGCCCCCCATTCGAAAACCATACAATATTATAGTAAAATATACCATTTGGCGCCCCTTTGTGAGTAGCGCCCGGGGCATGATGCCCCCCTTGCTCCTCCTCACTACGCCACTGCATTGAAGTCATATCATAAATAGCCTCTAAAATTCATAGAAGTCATATCATAAATAGCCTCTAAAAGTCATATCATAAATAGCCTCTAAAAGTCATACCCCAAGAACTTATGTTATCTTGTAGTAGAACGACCGCCTCATTGTGGTTACCCCCCTGTTTGGACCAATGAAAATTGGTGAAATAATTATAATAATAGAACTAAGGAATATCCCACACACATTACGCTTGTGGTCCAATTATTTGAGGCAATTATAGTTACTGACTACAATATTAAATTATTAAAAAAAACTGCTTGAATTTACCTTAACGTTGATATATTTAATAATAGCAAATTATGATTTTTAAAAATAGTTTTTTGAGGTCCAAAACATGGGATATGTATGAATTTTATTTTCTTTCTAAAATAAGGTCAATTTTTAAAGTGAGGTGGGGTGTTAAATATCAGTTGTTTCACAACAAACCTTTTAAAAAGTGGTATACATTTATGTGTAATCAGGGCCGGATTTACAACTTTAGGGGCCCTAGGCCAAAAAAAATTTTGAGGCCCTATTTTGAAAAATAAAAAATATTGCTAAGTTGTTTTAATTCAAAAATTTAGATTTTTTATAATTACTCCCACATTTTGGGGCCCCTTATTTCGCGGGGCCCCTCGGCCACGGCCTAGTCGGCCTGTCTGTAAATCTGGCCCTGTGTGTAATCGAATCTAAGAATTTTCATCTTCGTAAAAATGAAAACAAAAAAAAATTGGATAATTTTTGAAAAATTAAGATATTTTCAGGCGCCTACCCCCTTAAAAATGATTGTAGTACAAATATTTCTTAGTACAGTACATAATTCCTTGTAGTGGTACAAAAACTGTTTATGGCAAAACCTCATAAACCTCAAATGTCTCATATTGTTTTAAGCATGTTAAACATTAATTATTTACCCTTTCTATGACTATTATTTTGTCCCCAGTGTAGGGGTTGTCACCCTTGTTATAACACAGTGTAGGCGTTGTCTCTCTTGTTCCCCGTGCTGGGGTTGACGCCCTTTTTGTCCCCAGTGCAGTGGTTGTTATTTTTGTTGTCCCCGGTGTAGTTGACATCCGTTTCTAGATGCAAATGTGTGAATACATACAAATGACTAATATGTTAGCACCTACAAATGACTAATATGTATCACCTGCAAATGACTAATATGTCAGCTCCTGAAAATGACTAATATGTTAGCACCTACAAATGAATAATATGTTAGCACCTACACATGACTAATAAGTTAACACCTACAATGACTAACATATTAGCACCTACAAATTACTAATAAATTAGCACCTACAAATGACTAATATGTTAGCACCTGCAAATGACTAATATGTCAGCTCCTGAAAATGACTAATATGTTAGCACCTACAAATGAATAATATGTTAGCACCTACACATGACTAATAAGTTAACACCTACAATGACTAACATATTAGCACCTACAAATTACTAATAAATTAGCACCTACAAAAGACTAATATGTCAGCACCTTCAAATGACTAATATGTTAGCACCTACAAACGAATATTATGTTAGCACCTACAAATGACTAGGATGTTAGCACTTACAAACGACTAATATGGTAGCACCTACAAACTACTAATATGTTAGCACCTTCAAATGACTAAGATGTTAGCACCTACAAACGACTATTATGTTAGCACCTATAAATGACTAGGATGTTAGCACTTACAAACGACTAATATGGTAGCACCTACAAACTACTAATATGTTAGCACCTTCAAATGACTAAGATGTTAGCACCTACAAACGACTAATATTTAGCACCTACAAACGACTAATATGTTAGCACATACAAATGACTAATATGTTAGCACCTACAAATGACTAATATGTTAAGAGATACAAATGTCCCAAAAATAAAGAACGAATTGCCTGTAATCAATTGTCAATATTTTGTCAAATACTTTTATTTCTTACACAGAGCAACAAAAACATTTCATAGATATATTTTTTACACATAACATTACAGACGCTAGAGCGTTAAACAATTTTTTTTACACATAACAACAAATACCATAGAAGTAGCTAAGGGGCAAAGGGGGGGGGGCGGGGGGGCAGATGTCCATGGCGTCAGACTAGTTAAGGGCGCAAAAATGTTCTTTGATATTATTTTATTAATGAACAAAAATGTTCTTTGATATTATTTTATTAATGAACAAAAATGTTCTTTGATATTATTTTATTGATGAACAAAAATGTTCTTTGATATTATTTTATTGATGAACAAAAATGGGTTCGAGAGATGAAAACTAGCTACGCCTCCCACAAATACTTAAACATTTTACACATAAAAAATACATTTGTGTTTTAAACATAAAAATCAGGCAGTCGTTAAAACTTCTAACCCCCCCCCCCCCCCCCCAATTCATTACGCAATTCTTGTCGTCACACGAACACTACATTTGATCTAACTAGACTCCATCTTCTGAACAGGATTTCCCGTTGTTGGCCATCGACTTAATGTCTAGAAGAGAAATCTAATCTCGAGCCTCGTTACAAGGATCTCAGCGAGACAGATTAATCACAAACGGGATCCATGGCGAATGTTTTAAAAGATGAGCTATCTGTCGTCGGTGAACTGATAAAGATGGATGAGATGGACTTAAGAAAGAGATGACACAATGATTTTTATTTTATTGGTCTAGCCTCATTAACGTCTAGGTTCTGTGCCAGACCAATCCTTCAAGATTGGAACCAAACTGAACCGGAGTAGGAGTCGCTGACCTCGAGTCACAGGTTGATGTTTTTGTTTTTCTTTCTTTCTTTTTTTTTTTTTTTTGCTGGCAATGTGACGATGGTTTAAACTTCGCAGGAAGAATTCCACAAGGCTGGGATTATTCTTTTTTTTTTTTTAAGCGTGTTCCCTACACGGCCAATCGCATCTCTCCACGCCGCTGGATAACCCAAAGGGAGCATCCTATCTGGATGATACAGCTTGGCACCAGTGGCGCCGCAGGAGTTGCCGGAATTTTTCATTGTGTCAAAATCATCCGCCTACGGAACTCCGTCTCCGGGTTTGAATTCAGAGTTCCCTTCGCTGAGATGAGTTGCCATCCACCTGGGTAGGTAATGTTAGGAAGAGGAAAAAAAATGAAGGAGATCATTGGAATTTCTGTTTTACATACATTGATGCACTAGGCTTAATCCAATCGTTTTTTTTTTAAAAAGAGGTTTATCGATCTATATTAAGAGTGATATGTTATAAATATGAGTTAATGCCCAAATAAAATCCCCGACTTTTCGATTTTAAAAAAAAATGAAAAAAATAATCGGACTATAAACAAATCTAAAAAGAAGATTCACCGGAGTAGCGAGAAAGACAATTAAATATGTTTGAACCAACGCACAGAGGTCAACACTTTGACGAAACGTTGGATCTTAGTATCCTTCCGCTCATCCAGCCATGGCGATAGATGTATACTTTGATAGACTATGCCTCCTACTTCATCCCACCGGCCAGTGTAAACAATGGCAACCAACACCGATACACCAACACCAACCGGTTAGTTGTACGATAATGTTTATTCTCTAACAATTACTTAACTCTCGTGGCCATAAATAATAATGAAGTCGTTCCAGCCAAACACACTAAACAACACCCTAACGTACAACGGCCATCAATCCACTCTGATAACAACAACTAAAAACTAACACGTCATTTCCCCCTACCCAAATACGTCACAGCAATCTCACACAATAGATACAGCTACACATATAATCTCTAACTAACATCTTTTACGTACGAACATAGCATCATTGATCTCATACCCTTGACACACTTGACCAGCCTATCACGTGTCTTATGTTAACTTATTAGCACACTTTAACAATCGCCACGAAACTCAATAACACGTACGGAAGATGGAAGTCTACAAAAAATAAAAGGCAATTTTTGAAAAAAAAATATATATTTTGGTTTTGTGTCAGCACTTCAACTTTTTTTTTTCCTTTCCAGGAATAGAAAAACGTGTAGCCCAAAGAACCTAAAGAGATGGTCTCCGCCTCTGGTGAGGATGAAGGTCCGTGCCAGGCAAATCTTTTTCAAATTTAAAATTCTCAGATCGGGGCGGAAATGAGGTCGTAAATTTATAACGACAAGGAAATGACAACTTCTCGGTCTGCGATTGGTCTCCACGGGTGTCGGTGATGGAGGGCGGGAGCCAATCAACTGTGCTATTGATAATCGACCAATCAAAATGCCTCCTATTCAGGGAAAATTTCAATTCGATGCGGTAATCTACTTCAACTACTTAAATGAATTGTTCCTTCCTCCCACACAGCGACTAACTCAAATCAGGATTCTTACATTTTATATTTGTTTATGGCACGATCATCTTCCCCACACAGCGACTAACTCAAGTCAGAATTCTTACATTTTATATTTGTTTATGGCACGATCATCTTCCAACACAGCGACTAACTCAAAGTCAGAATTCTTACATTTCATATTTGTTTATGGCACGATCATCATCCCACACAGCGACTAACTCAAGTCAGAATTCTTACATTTTATATTTGTTTATGGCACGATCATCTTCCCCACACAGCGACTAACTCAAGTCAGAATTCTTACATTTTATATTTGTTTATGGCACGATCATCTTCCCATACAGCGAATAACTCAAATCAGAATTCTTACATAGTTGTTTATAGCAGGGTCATTCATTTGTGCACATTTTATTTTAGAACCGCTGTCCCACAATCTTCCATTTCCATTACGTCGACCACTATTTTGTAGGAACATTCTTCCAGCTTGCAGTACCTAAAATACACAGCTGGTGGACAGAAGAAACGTTTTAAAGATAACTTTGTTAGAAGCCACAACCCTGCTGTTAAAGCACATATGGGCACAAGATGGGGTATATGGACTGTAAGGCTACATGTCATACAAGGCCAGTTGGCCTAAATGTCATTGAAAGGAGCTGTAGTCCCTAAATGTCAAACATTGACTTTAGGCATATATGTCAAAAAAGGACTGTACGCAGGTATGTCAAACAAGGCATGTAGGCCTATATGTCAAACAGGCACTGTCGGCTCATATGTCACACAGGAACTGTTGGTTTATATGCCAAACAAGGCCAGTTGGCCTAAATGTCATAAGAGGAGTTGTAGCCCTATATGTCAAACAAGTACTGTATGCAGGTATGTCAAACAAGGAATGTAGGCCTATATGTCAAACAGGCACTGCTGGCCCATATGTCGAAGAAGGACTGTATACTTGTATGTATCTATGAATTCACCAGATGTATCGTAGCATTGTTTAAGGAAATAGCAATTTTAAGTGTTCCCTAGGTCTAGTTATAAAAACCAACTTAAAATTATTCGGGGCTACAAAAGTGGTCAAATAAAAAGTGTCAAAAAGTACATTGTGTCAATATGTCCAGTTGAATGTGTCAAAAAGAGCATAGTGTCAATATGTCCAGCTGAATGTGTCAAAAAGTGCATTATAGTGTCAATACGTCCATTTGAATGTGTCAAAAAATATTTAAAACAACAACATGCCATTAAAAAAGTTACGTACAATTATTCATTTAAAAACAGCTTTGTAAAAATATTGACATCACTCACCCAAGTACTATTTACCCTTGTCTAGCCATTTAGCGGGGGACGAGAATGAGTCAGAATAGCATAGCCTGAAGAAAATGTGTCTTGAGTGCAGTTTTGGACGCTAGGATGGTTGGTATTTTGCGGATGTGTAATGTGAGAGAATTCCATTGTTTTGTGGTACAGAAAGAGGAAGATCGTTCACCGTATGTTTTAGTTTGTGTCTTGGGAATCTACTTCCATCTTGTTACGTGAGGCCACGATAGGCTATATCAGGGATTCTCATCTTATTCATATTAACTCCCAACAACGCATACGATTTCTGACGGAAGTCCTTTGTAATTAACATATTTCATATTTCAGTAAAATATTCAAGAAATACAAAACAAATTTGATTAGAAGACGTCATGAAATCTTCAGCACCACCATCTTTTGGCTGATACTCGGATCGCCATCTTGTGGCTGATACTCGGAACACCATGTTTTGTCTGATACACACACAATCATCTTTTGACGTTATTTGTGTGTACATCACCTTTCAACCCCTGAATAACATTGTGTGTACATCACCTTTCAAAACCTGAATATCATTGTGTGTACATCACCTTTTAAACACTGAATATCATTAAAATGTGACCAGGACAATGTGATCATTACATTGTGTGTGATCACGACAATGTGATCATGACAATGTGATCCTGACAATGTGATCATGCCAATGAGATCCTGACAGTGAGATCATGACAGTGGGATCCTGACAACGTGATCCTGACAACGTGATCATGACAATGTGATCATGACAATGAGATCATGACAATGTGATCACGGCTGTGCGATCCATGATAACACCGACCATCTTTTTCACGATCATGACAATTTGATCATGATAATGTGATCATGACAATGTGTTTGATCCTGACAATGTGATCATGACAATGTGTGTGATCCTGACAATGTGTGTGATCCTGACAATGTGATCACGGCGGTGTGATCCATGATGACACCGACCCTGTGTGCACGCTCCTGACCATTTCAACGGGAAACGCGCCCGAGCATTTCGAGCGTGATGCGAACACAAACCCTTCCGTGTTGACCCAGGGATTACAGCCCCTGTACTGCGCCACTCCAAGCGTGACGTGAGACGCGAGGGTCGCCGAGAGTGTTATGTGGAACAACAGAAAGTAAACCAGGCCGGCGTCCAATCACGGGCGCGAAGCTGGCGTCTGGGGGAACGCGTCATCAGGGCCCGGCTGGAAGGAAACGGTGGTAAAAAATTCAGACAGATCAAGTTCAAAAGCATGTTGTACCCACTTTTTTAAAAATTTGGTCTCCCCCCCCCCCCCGGTGAAACTGTACAGGTTAAAAGGCCTGGAGTTTTCCAGTGCTGAATGGTGTGTGACAATATATGCTTGAAGGTTACCGGAATACAAACGTGGCATATAATGACACAAACATCATACAGATTCCACCAAGACACAGAATTCATCTGGATACAGAACTCAACTCGATACAGGACTCACCTGGACACGAAATTCACCTGGTCACAGGACTCACTTGGAGATAGGACCCACTTTGACGCAGGACTCACCTGACACAATACTCACCTTAACACATAACTCACCTGACTCACCTGGACACAGGACTCACCCTGACACATGACTCACCTGGACACATGACTCACCTGGACACATTACTCATCTGGACACAACACTCACCTGGACCCATGAATCACCTGGACACAGGACTCACTTTGGCATATGACTCACCTGGACACAGAACGCTCCTTGAAATATGACTCACCTGGACACGGCACTCACCTTGACATATGACTCACCTGGACACAGGACTCACTTAGACACAGCACTCACCTGGACACATGACTCACCTGGACACAGCACTCACCTGGACACAGCACTCACCTGGACACAGGACTCACTTAGACACAGCACTCACCTGGACACATGACTCACCTGGACACAGCACTCACCTGGACACAGGAATCGTACAATCCGTGAAATAACATTAAAAATTTCGGCCAAAACACAAGAAGGAATGTAGCATTCAGCCGCAACTTCCTATTTCAGGGGTAGGCAAAATTTTTGTACGGAGGGCCGCATTGATAACTAAAGCTATTGGGGGGGGGGGGGGGGGCGCGTGTATATTATGTTCAAATTTTGAATGTCGATATACATTTCTCTATATTAAAATCGGTAAATTCTAATTTTAGCATTACATGACAAAAGTCAAGGACTGTTTAAAAAAAACAAGAAAATTAGAAGGGAATTTGATCAAAAATTTTAAAGCAATCATAACTGTACATGAAATTATGTAAAATTCAACAAAATAACTTAAAAACAAAGTAATTTTTTTAATTTCTAAATGCCTTCGAGGGCCGCATAACATCAGTTGCCGGACCGCATGCGGCCCGCGGGCCGTAGTTTGCCCACCTCTGTCCTATTTAGTTGTTTTGTATGTTGGTTTCAAACTCAACATACATCCTTTTCCACAATTTATTGACTTGAACGCAGTCCGTTATGTATTATCCCTTTAAAACGAACAACCGTTTAACAGATGAGTACCCTTGTTGGTCGTCTTCTCTTCTGTCTCGCTGTTCCAAAATTAGACACAAAAATCCCCGTCTTCTATCAAAGATGTCTCGAACTTATTGTACCGACTAGCTAGAATTTTACACTTAAGAATGTTATTACCTTCTAGATCAGTGGTTCTCAACCTTCCCAATGCCGCGACCCTTGTTGTGGCGATCCTCAATCACAAAATTATTTCGTTGCTCTCTTTATAACTGTTGAGTATGTGTTTTCCGGTGGCGAAGCCTGGGAAAGGGTCGTTCGACCCCCAAAGGGGTCGCGACCCACAGACTGAGAACCTGAGAACCACATGATCTAGATTGTTACACGTAAGGGTGTTATTACCTCTAGATTGTTACATTTAAGAATGTTATTATCTTATGGATTATTACATTTCCGAGAGCTAAAACCCATTGCATGGTTACATTTAAGCGTGTTATTACCTTTTGGGTGGTTAAAGTTAAGAGTGTTATTCCCTTCGAAATGGCATGGCACGTGTCATATTTCTCACTTAATAGCACTTGTTCCTGAAAAGTGTACTTACTGCAGAAAAGGCTAAACCAGATCAACCTAACCTCTGCGCTAGTTCTCCTTACTTGTGTCGCAGTGTTTTTTTCGAGTCTCAGCAAGCGCGAATTCTTCGAACGAGTCAGGAAAGTCGAGGCTCCGTAGATGCTCAAGCCCAACGCTCTTAAGCGCCAGCCTGCGGGGCCTTTCCTGTCCTTATTGAGACGATTCCCAACTGAGACAATTCCCAACTGAGACGATTCCCAACTGAGACGATTCCCAACTGAGACGATTCCCAACTGAGACGATTCCCAACTGAGACGATTCCCAACTGAGACGATTCCCAACTGAGACGATTCCCAACTGAGACGATTCCCAACTGAGACGATTCCCAACTGAGACGATTCCCAACTGAGACGATTCCCAACCCTGAGTAGCACCATAGGCATTGGGGCGTCGTCATGCGCAGATATATGCGCAACCCAATCTCGACTTCTTTGAAATTTCTGAGAAAGATTCAACGATGGCAAAAAGTCTGCACATGGTAAGCTCTGCAGATTCGTTCACAGTCACCGGTTTTTGAGTGCGCATTAAAGATTAGAAAACAGCTGAGCAAGAAAAAACAACCTTAACGACTTAGGCTAGAAAGTTTTCATTCAAATAATACAATTTCAATATTACATCTCTAGCCCAACAAATATTACAATTTAAAAATCACATCCCTAGTGCAACAAATATTACTGGAATGTTGTGTATCGCTTGTACATTTGGAATGTTGTGTATCACTTGTACATTGGGAATGTTGTGTATCGCTTGTACATTTGGAATGTTGTGTATCGCTTGTACATTTGGAATGTTGTGTATCACTTGTACATTTGGAATGTTGTGTATCGCTTGTACATTTGGAATGTTGTGTATCGCTTGTACATTTGGAATGTTGTGTATCGCTTGTACATTTGGAATGTTGTGTATCGCTTGTACATTTGGAATGTTGTGTATCACTTGTACATTTGGAATGTTGTTCGAAGTCATTTTCTCACTTTGCATTTTCTCGTATTTCACTGTAGATCTTGATCTTGCGACATACACACACACACACACACAAAGGCACATACACCCACAAATTCACTGACACACACATACAAACGCCAACATACGCTCAAGAACTCATACACGCACATGCAGACACAACGTACAGGCGCGCGCACGAACATATAAAGATTGTTTCTATTTCCTTTTAGTATCAATTGCTGTGCTTTCCAAACTACAGTGGAACCCCGCTATAACGTGCCCGCCATAACGCGAATTCGGATATAACGCGGTCGTAGCATGACTCCCGAAATTTTGTATATTCATTCACATGGAGAAAAAAAAAATTGGAGAAAAGTAAAAAAAACAAGAAATTAACTTCATTTTGGGCTTGAGATTTGTTGTGACTTTTAAAATAATATGATCGTGGCATGGTTCCTGAAATTTGAAATTCATTTACTCCATCAGGCCTAAGTTCTTTCAAAATTGTATCCATTGCTTGGAAAGCCATTTTTTAAAGCGAAAAAAAAATCACAACTTTTCAAGATATCGTAGAAAATGAGCCCCTAAACGCACCACGTTCAAACTAGGATTAAAATTAATGCCGAAAACGAGGCTTTCTTCCGGTAGAACTATAAATAGTAATACGTAAGGGATTTCTCGAAAAAAAGTTAAATATTGTAAAACCGCGCATTAACGCGACCCCGCTTTTAACGCCATCCGATTTTATGGACCCCGATCATCGCGTTATAGCGGGGTTCTACTGTAGATATATTTTATGGACCCCGATCATCGCGTTATAGCGGGGTTCTACTGTAGATAGATTTTATGGACCCCGATCATTGCGTTATAGCGGGGTTCTACTGTAGATAGATTTTATGGACCCCGATCATCGCGTTATAGCGGGGTTCTACTGTAGATAGATTTTATGGACCCCGATCATCGCGTTATAGCGGGGTTCTACTGTAGATAGATTTTATGGACCCCGATCATCGCGTTATATCGGGGTTCTACTGTACATAGATTTTATAAACCCCGATCATCACGTTATAGCGGAGTTCCACTGTAGATAGATTTTATGGACCCCGATCATCGCGTTATAGCGGGGTTCTACTGTAGATAGATTTTATGGACCCCGATCATCGCGTTATAGCGGGGTTCCACTTTTCATATTAGTGATCCACTTTTTAGCCATACATCATTTGGTGACATACTAAGTCAATTTTACAATGTGGTGACATAGTAAATCATTTTTACCACGAGGGGACATAGTAAGTCAATTTTACCATTTGGTGACATAAGTAAGTCAATTTTACCATTAGGTGACATAGCGAGGCAATTTTACGATGAAGTGACATAGTAAGTCAATTTTACCATTTGGTGACAGTGAGGTAATTTTACCAGTAAAACGTACTCATTTTAAGACATACACAAAGTGTAATGGAAATGTTTAATAGTCAAAAACTAGTGAGCTATCAGCCTATTTTTAGAAATCCAAAAGTGTAATAACAATATCAAGGTGGTAATTTAGTGAGGTATTATTATGTTATAAGACATACACAAGATAACAACGTCATATAGTCATCGACTAGATGGCTCTTAACAAAGTCTAAGTCATTTTATTTTTTCACTTTCTTTTTCCAAATCCCTTTCTCATCTGCCAGTCTGTAGCTTTGCCAGTGATGCAGAGGTGCCCCCCCCCCCCCACACCAAGCCCAACCATTAAATAATATGATTTTCTGGGAGTGGGACTAACTCCCCTTCCCCGATCCCTTCCCCCACCCCCATCAAAGTCACAGAATAGGTACCATTTTGTTCTAAAAATAGTTATTGCATATTTTTACATCTATTTCTTTCCAACGATATTGAGATGTTTCATAAATAAATAAAGAAAAAAATAAAGAAATATATAAATATGTATATATATATTATATATACGTACTATTTATTTATATATATATAAACTTATTTTAATTATTTTTTTACATTTATTATTTTCCTGTATGTGGCATTTTTAATAGAGCTCCCCCCCCCAAAAAAAAAAAGCGTCAAAGCATAGATACGCTATTGCTCCCTATCCCATAACAATCTGGCAACGCTATTGCTCCCTATCCCATAACAATCTGGCAACGCTATTGCTCCCTATCCCATAACAATCTGGCAACGCTATTGCTCCCTATCCCATAACAATCTGGCAACGCTATTGCTCCCTATCCCATAACAATCTGGCAACGCTATTGCTCCCTATCCCATAACAATCTGGCAACGCTATTGCTCCCTATCCCATAACAATCTGGCAACGCTATTGCTCCCTATCCCATAACAATCTGGCAACGCTATTGCTCCCTATCCCATAACAATCTGGCAACGCTATTGCTCCCTATCCCATAACAATCTGGCAACGCTATTGCTCCCTATCCCATAACAATCTGGCAACGCTATTGCTCCCTATCCCATAACAATCTGGCAACGCTACTGCTCCCTATCCCATAACAATCTGACAACGCTATTGCTCCCTATCCCATATCAATCTGGCTACCCTACTGCTAACTATGCCATAGTCACCTGGCTACGCTACTGCTATCTATCCCATAACAACCTGACTACGCTATTGCTCCCTATCCCATAACAATCTGGCTACCCTACTGCTCCCTATCTCATTACACAAGCTTGAAATACCGCTGTTTTGATCTTATCTTCCTTGAATGCCAAATGCGTCAAAGAAATGTCAAATTTATGTCAGCAAGATCAAGAAATGTCATTTTTATGTCAGCAAGATCAAGAAATGTCATTTTTATGTCAGCAAGATCAAGAAATGGCATTTTATGTCAGCAAGATCAAGAAATGTCAATTTTATGTCAGCAAGATCAAGAAATGTCATTTTTATGTCAGCAAAATCAAGAAATGTCAATTTTATGTCAGCATGATCAAGAAATGTCAAATTTATGTCAGCAAGATCAAGAAATGTCATTTTTATGTCAGCAAGATCAAGAAATGTCATTTTTATGTCAGCAAGATCAAGAAATGGCATTTTATGTCAGCATGATCAAGAAATGTCAATTTTATGTCAACAAGATCAAGAAATGTCAATTTTATGTCCGCAAGATCAAGAAATGTCATTTTTATGTCAGCAAGTTCAAGAAATGTCACATTTATGTCCGAAAATTCAAGAAGTGCCAATTTCGTGTCAGAAAATTCAAGATATTCCAATTTTGTGCACATAGCTTGCTTTAAATAAAATTACAAAATTCATTTTACATATTTAATTTGTATTTCTAATTTAAAAATCATTTCCGACAATTTTCATATTTGACAAACACACGACCTATTCAGCGCCAAAGAATCTCTGTATGTAGGATCAGCTTTTTGAAATATGCCCCCTCCCACTGCCTCCCCCACCCCATTTCTGCACAAATATTTGCAAATAATTTTGATTAAAAGAGGTCAGCTTTCAATGTAAGTGACGATTTTGCCCCACGTGCATTATATCTTTTCTTAATTCATTTCCAGCCAGTTTTTTTGGGTTAAGTTTTATAAAAGGCTTATTTTCGCGTGACACACCGAAACTCTGCAGGCGAAAAACTACTTTGTCACGACACACATTTTTGGAAACATCTGATCCATAGATTAGTTTGTTTTTTTTTTTTTTTTGACGCCATTATGTTCGGATTGTCCTCAAAAAGAAGAAGTTGATGATCTCCACCTATGACCTTGATCGTGGCTGAGTCTATTAATGGTTGAAGTCTCAGCCAATGGGAGCGGGGAAAAAAATCACAGGAAAAAGGGTCACAGGAGGGAAAGTATTGAAATATGAAAATAGGGCCCGTTACTCCAAAAATATATGCATGTATGATGTCACATATAGAAATTAAAAGAAAAGTCTAAGCTTAACATATTGCACATAGTAATTTTGCTTTTTTAAATATCCTCATATTAACTTCGCCTTTGATCGTGGCGGGCTGGCAAAATCTTCTGACGGCTAATTGACCCACTTCCCGCGACATATCGAGCGGAAACTTGGCACATAGACTCGTTGCCGATGTCAATGCAAACTATCATATTTTCAGCCCCACCCCCTAACCCGAACACCCCCCCCCAAAAAATGGTGCCCAAAGTATCACATATGTTTTAGTGCCCAAAGTATCACATATGTTTTATTGCCCAAAGTATCACATATGTTTTAGTGTCCAAAGTATCACATATGTTTTAGTGCCCAAAGTATCACATATGTTTTAGTTCCCAAAGTATCACATACGTTTTAGTGCCCAAAGTATCACATATGTTTTAGTGCCCAAAATATCACATATGTGTTAGTGCCCAAAGTATCACATATGTTTTAGTTCCCAAAGTATCAAATATGTTTTAGTGCCCAAAGTATCACGTATGTTTTAGTGCCCAAAGTATCACGTATGTTTTAGTGCCCAAAGTATCACGTATGTTTTAGGGCCAATAGCATAGCGTATGTTTAGGGACGTTTGAAGCCGGATCGTTCCCAGGTCTTGTCACTAGCGGGTGAAAAGAGACAGAGTAAATTCAAGGGAAATAATAATTTCAGGTATCGCGTTACCTGCCCATGCTGGGTGGGGGATCCTAAAAGTTCAAGGGAAATAAAAAGCCAAGAGGAATTGTTTACCTCTCCTTGTCCGGATTTTTTCTTCCGATGGAGATATTATCTGGCAAAGAGAAAGAGAAAAAACAAAACGCACATTCACACACACATTCACACAGGTACACATTCACAAACCCATTCACATACATTCACACACACTAGTTAAAAAAAGAAATAAAAGACTGAAATGACAAATTTTTTTAAGAGTTAAAAAAGCTTCAGTTATGATTATTTCCCGTTACCTTTTTTATACTTCGAATGTTTGTAGTCAAGAGATTTTATACAAACTTCAATGATTGTAGTCAAGAGATTTTATACAAACTTCAATGATTGCAGTCCAGAGATTTTATACAAACTTCAATGATTGAAAAATTGTATACGCGGTAGCATACTCACTGAAACAACTTTAGGTAATGTATCTTCACCCCTGTCTCTAACAGCCATCGTCCCTGTCTCTAAAAGCCATCGTCCCTGTCTCTAACAGCCATTGTCCTTGTCTCTAACAGCCATCGTCCCTGTCTCTAACAGCTATCGTCCCTGTCTATAACAGCCATCGTTCCTGTTTTAAACAGCAATCGTTCCTGTCTCAAACAGCCAGAGGCGTAGCGTAGGGGGGTAGGGGTGCAGATGTACCCGGGCGCGAGCTAGTTAGGGGCGCAAAAATGTGCTTTGATATTATGTTATTGATGAAAATAATGGGTTTGAGAGTTGAAAAAAAGGAAAAGAGGGCGCTTTAAAATGAATCTTGCCCCCGGGCGATAAAAACTCTAGCTACGCCGCTGCAAACAGCCATCGTCCCTGTCTCAGACAGCCATCTTTTCCAACAGCCAACGTCTTTTAAAATTTAAATAAGAAATATTTTAGATAAATTGTATATGCTACCAAAATTTAACTGTTGAAAAACCCGTTGGTACCATAAATTGACATAACTTTGACTTGACCTGCTGCTTGACTCTAAACATCGCCACTAATGCCAACCCATGTGCATAAATCAAAACGTAACCACAAATGTGCAAACAACCAAAAAATATTTCTACAAGCAACTTTCCTTGACCTTGGCATGGTTTGAAACGCCTGAGAAAAGAAGGCTGTGACCAGACAAAATTATCTGCTACAGCGCACTTTACAATGTGACGGCGAGGTGATTACGTCATAAGTCTGTCAATGACCAATCGCTAACCACTGGCCTACCCAGGACAACTCGATACCGCGTGTTCGCCTTGAAACTTACGGAAAGCGCACGTTCGCATTTGCTGGCCCAACCATTTGGAACACCCTTCCTGACGCTCTCAAAAACAGCCAGACGCTGGAGTCCTTCAAAACAAATTTAAAAACTCATCTATTTCGCAAACACCTGCTGGAATGATGATGTCTACAATCTTTTCCAGCTTGTTATTATCTCTCTGCTTAGTTTTTGTACCGCGCTTCGAGCCTTTGGGGATGAAGCGTGATTTTTCAAATGAACTTTATTATTATTATTATTATCCGCGCAAGTGTCTCGCCGTTGTCAGAGTATCCGTCTTCATTGACAAACCAGACCGTAATGACATACGGGGAAGAGACCCACGTTCGGTGTAAAATTGCGGACTTAAGTACCACGTGACAGTAAGACACATCGTAAACGCCCAGAGGCATATTCTTACACGTCATGGACATATTTGTTTGGTAAACAGGTCTGTCGTTGTCATTTTAGCAAGTTGTCTCTAAAGTATATCCTTTTTTTTTTTTTTTTTAAATTAGATTTTTGAGCATCACTCAGTATGAGACATGATTCTAAACTTGTTTTGTCTCGGTCCTGTCTCTGATTAGGAGATGGTGCTTCCCTGTCTCTGATGTGGTGTTTCCCTGTCTCTGAGAATTAAATGGGTTTGGCCCTGTCTCTGAGAATTAAATGGGTTTGGCCCTGTCTCTGAGAATTAAATGGGTTTGGCCCTGTCTCTGAGAATTAAATGGGTTTGGCCCTGTCTCTGAGAATTAAATGGCTTTTGCCCTGTCTCTGGGTAGGAGACGCCTTTGCCCTGTCTGTGTCTAGGAGTTGGATTTTTGTCCTGTCTGTCAGGGAGATGAGTTTGGTATTGTCTGTGTGTAAGAGATGGGTTTTCCCTGTCTTTGAGTATTACACGGGTTTGCCCCCGTCTCTGAGAAGGAGGCGGATTTGTGTTGTTTTTGCCCTGCCTGTGCAGAGGTTGTTTGTTTTTGCCCTGCCTGTGTAGAGGTTATTTGTTTTTGCCCTGCCTGTGTAGAGGTTATTTGTTTTTGCCCTGCCTGTGTAGAGGTTATTTGTTTTTGCCCTGCCTCTGGAGAGGTTGTTTGTTTTTGCCCTGCCTCTGGGGAGGTTGTTTGCTTTTGCCCTGCCTGTGTAGAGGGTGTTGGTTTGGCCCTGCCTGTGTAGAGGGTGTTGGTTTGGCCCTGCCTGTGTAGAGGGTGGCAAAGCACTTACCGACCCACGCGATGCTCCGTTTAATATCTATCCATCAATAATTTAGACGTATTTCAGTTAAATTTCTGGAGTGATGCATCCTTGTTATAGAGCAGTGGATCCTTGTTATGGAGAAGTGGATCGTTGTTATGGAGCAGTGGATCCTTGTTATGGAGCAGTGTATCCTTTGTTATTGACCAGTGGTCCTTTGTTATTGACCAGTGCTCCTTCGTTATTGACCAGTGGTCCTTTGTTATTGATCAGTGGATCATTTGTTATTGACCAATGGAACCTTGTTATGGAGCAGTGGATCCTTGCTGTGGAGCAGTGGATCCTTTGTTATTGACCAGTGGTCCTTTGTTATTGATCGGTGGATCATTTGTTATTGGCCAGTGGATCCTATGTTATGATGCAAAATCTACTTATTATGGAGCAGTGAATCCTTTTTATGGCTCAGTGAATCTTTGTTATGGAGCAGTAGATCCTTGTTATGGAGCAGTGAATACGTGTTATGGAGCAGTAGATCATTGTTATGGAGCAGTAGATCCTTGTTATGGAGCAGTAGATCCTTGTTATGGAACAGTAGAGCCTTGTTATGGAGCAGTAGATCCTTGTTATGGAGCAGTAGATCCTTGTTATGAAGCAGTAGATCCTTGTTATGGAGCAGTAGATCCTTGTTATGGAGCAGTAGATCCTTGTTATGGAGCAGTGAATCCTTGTTATGGAGCAGTAGATCCTTGTTATGGAGCAGTGAATCCTTGTTATGGAGCAGTAGATCCTTGTTATGGAGCAGTAGATCCTTGTTATGGAGCAGTGAATCCTTGTTATGGAGCAGTAGATCCTTGTTATGGAGCAGTGAATCCTTGTTATGGAGCAGTAGATCCTTGTTATGGAGCAGTAGATCCTTGTTATGGAGCAGTAGATCCTTGTTATGGAGCAGTAGATCCTTGTTATGGAGCAGTGAATACGTGTTGGGGATCAGTGAATCCTTTTTATGGATCAGTGAATCTTTGTTATGGAGCAGTAGATCCTTGTTATGGAGCGGTAGATCCTTGTTATGGAGCAGTAGATCCTTGTTATGGAGCAGTAGATCCTTGTTATGGAGCAGTAGATCCTTGTTATGGAGCAGTGAATACGTGTTAGGGATCAGTGAATCCTTGTTATGGAGCAGTGAATACGTGTTAGGGATCAGTGAATCCTTGTTATGGAGCAGTGGATCGTTGTTATGGAGCAGTGGATCCTTGTTATGGAGCAGTGGATCGTTGTTATGGAGCAGTGGATCCTTGTTATGGAGCAGTGGATCGTTGTTATGGAGCAGTGGATCGTTGTTATGGAGCAGTGGATCATCGTTATGGAGAAGAACAAATAAACTATTAAATGAAGGATCTATTTTTAAAAAACCTATAAAAGATCTCATGCAGCCACCAACCACAGAGCAGTGCTTGTCAACCAACCACAGAGCAGTGCTTGTCAACCAACCACAGAGCAGTGCTTGTATGTTACAGTTACAGCGTCAGTCCTTAGTTTTTTCTATTCATCTTGTTTGTAACTGAAGTCGATTTGCAGAAGGGTTCCTCTTACTAAACATTTGCTATTGTGAAACGTAATGCCTTTGTTTTTAAAACAAATTTATATCAAGGTAAAGTCAAACAATTCGTAAAATGTTTGAGATTCACTGAATTATTTTTAAAAATCTTGAGAGCCCCTGATTTAGATTACGATAAGACGAATTTTCCGTAGCTGTGATCAAGTACGAGCCCCCCCATTGTGTGTGTGGCAAATAAACCATCACGCGGCGAACAATGGGGCCCTACCCCAGCCGGCCTGTGAAACCCAGTAAGGTTTAGTGGGATCCCTTAGAATGATGGGACTTAATGGAGACGCTGGTGTTCCCCATACGGTGGGTGAGTCGTGGGGCCATTCAAACCACCATCTCCCTGTCATTTATAAAGATTAAATTTCGGATGTTTAAATGGGGGTTTGATGTGTCCCCAGAGGTGGTGGTGGGGGCTGGTGGGGTGGGGGTCTAGTCAGACGTGTGATAATCACTCTCAAAGTACAGAAATAAAGCGTTTGAACTCTCTTTATAACTGTTCAGTTTTTTGTGTGTTAAGTTCAAAGGGGGAGGGGATGTGGGAAAAAAGGGGGGGGGGGCTAATAGAAAGCTTTGACGGGTGTGAAGAGTGTCTTTCTTTTTCCGGTTGATAAATGTTGCTGTTGTTGTTGTTCTTAATGATGTTGTTGACAATGTTGACGGTGTTGGCGATGTTGGGGAGGCTGCTGTCGTTGTTGATGCTGGTGGCAATGTTGTTGTCGATGATGTTGTCTCTGTTGTTGTTGTCGATGCTGTCTCTGCCATCTAATGGAGGATTCAAAATTCGAAATCTAGTGATAAATTCCGCCAACAATCTCATTACCAGTTGTCCATTTTGTACCCTCCTCCCCAGAGGTGTCATTAACGATAGTTCCACCCCTGCACCCCGAGTTTCCTTGTGACTCAACTCTCCCTATGTCATTATTTTACTCATTCCTTTACTCAAAAATATTTTTCAAAATGTAAAAAATATAACTGTTACAAATCTAATTTTAACCCCCCCCCCCTTTTTTTCCCCTAAATACCCACGAAACAAGTTTTTTAAAATTAGTCTGGGCTTTATATCAGAAAACAAATTTATTTTCAAATAAGCAGATATGTAAGTAAAAAAGATGAGTAATTAGGCCCCTGGAGATTTTAATAATTACTTATTCTCGGTAGCAGCATCGCATTTTATTGGAGTATGTTTGTCTCATCTTAGCTACAAATTACTAGAAAGCATATCAAGTTGTAATAGTTCATGTCTTAGAGAGTACGGGGATGCAAAATATTTTCTCGGTGCGCTAAATTGAAATAATCTCTACTCTAAACGATTTAGTTATGATAAAAATCTAAGCCGCGAAACAACTCGTCTTCATCTGTAGGCAATTTTACAAGTTTGGCAGGGGCGTTCACACAAATATGTCAGGGGCGTGGCCAAATTCCTGTAGAAATTTTACTTAAGTTATCTACTTTTTTTTTAAAATGCATCAATTACATTAAAATAACTTTGAATCTATGAGTGTAAAGTATTTTTTTTTAAAGGGAAGGATAGGTTGAATACATCACCTTACATTTGTGGTTTCTAACTTATTCCTCGAGGCACTTGTATTTTAGTTGGCGAGGAGATTTTTCCGACGACGTTCATAAGGAAAAAAACTTTAGTCACTCAATTTTTTTTGTTTTTTTTTGTGTGGTATATCTCTCTGTTGGAAAGAGCGAACCACCAGTGACCGGACGACCAGTCAATACATCATAGATCGCACGTCATTGAAACAGGCAATTTGAACGCACACAAATGATTTAAACGCGGTGCTCGACTATTTTTTCTATTGTATCCGTCTTTAATTACACTTCCAAAGTTCTACGTGATACCACGGCA